>OX352734.1:10865000-13365000 GCA_947095525.1 Trisateles emortualis
GTAAAAAGTGAGTTTTTATTATTAAAAAATAAATAAGTTTACAATATCCATAACAGAGTGAGCGTAGATGAAAAGTGAATCAACCTGACGTTTGGTTGCGCGGCCACTCGCGTTCGTTCACCTCACAAATTTTCGTTTCGTTGGCGTAGTGTGCGTGCTGCCTCCCCACCACCCCACACCCGACCCCTGCAAACCGAGCGCCCCCCATTCCGCCAACTTAGATCACGACTAGCTATAATACAGCCATTGTACAAACTATCGACAAAAAACCTTAATGCTCCACCAACGTACAAGCTAAACAAATGGTTTTAAACTCATTTAACGTCAATCATTGCCATGAGAATAAACCAAATATTTATGAAATTCGAGCACTCCTCTTTTTTTTAAAAAAATATGCCAACATTTTGACAACTTACAACTCTTTTATTGCCAATAATAATGCCATAATTATGACAATAGGGCGATATATTTTTTCAAATTTTTGCAAGGGCCGGATGTGAGGTATAAAAAAATTAAAAGGATTTCATTAACACGTATTATGTTTGTAATGGCCCCAATACCTGTTTCGTTAGAAAGAAAACTCAACTAGTGGGAAGAGAGCGTTAAATAAACGTGTTGTAGATTCGAATGGTATAATAGTGGTGCAAGCTAGGCCTTGTCAATGACCTCTATTTCGCCACCGAACATTACAAATGGCGCGAGAGGTCGATGATTCGCGTCACGCCGGCTACAGCAGCAGCGCGCGCCTCTAACCGAAACGCTTAGCACAAAACTATCTCTATTATGGTTCAAAATAACTGCCATTAGAATACCCACTTGGATATTTTTGTTGCTGGCAAATGTAACTAATGTTTAGTTAGAAATCTAGAAACGTTTTGAGCAGTTAGTAACAATGACATTTTGTGGCTTTATATTATGTAGTTTAAGGTTTTTAGTCAACTTGACGATTTTGGAAGAATATTGCTGCTGGGAGTATTGTTATATCTTGTTTATATGAGTTTTCAAACGTTTATCTATAACATTGAATTCTCACTAATTTACATAATATTCTGATGTCAAATGATATTAATATATCAATATTAAGTATAATATTTAGAACAATATTAACATAAGTCTTGTATTTCGTTCGTATTAAATTCGAATAATTCCTAAATTATGTTGTAATAAGTAACATAAGATTAAGACTTGCGTGAACTCAAAACGGTGACATAAAAGAATACCAGTACGTTTGGCAGATCTCATTAGGACAAAGAAGACTTACGGTGAATGTGACGGGTAATATTGTTCAACGGTAAGAGCACGACACGTTTTTGAACATTGCAAATGTAGGTACCCTTCAGATGGCGAAGATAACGTCATGGTGACGGATTGATAGAATGACAATTTGGTGAGTAGGCCAGGCACTGCGGAAGACACCGGTCGCGGTTCACCATGGTTCAACGTGACACTTTCCGACGTCATAAACAACTTTCCTACTAGCAATGCGCTCAGTGAACGACGCCAGCGCCGCGCGTCGCGGACGGCGCTCACGGGAATTATAGTGCGCCACTTTTCTAGAAAAATGATTAATTTTTACTACGTCTATGACTTTTCTTTGCGATACTTCGCACACTAGTAATTAATGATCACTGAAAATGTATGTACGGGTGAAAGCAAAACGATTATCTGTTTCACATGTTTTATTTATTTAATACTTATTAGACCTATAAGAATTCGTAGTATGAACTGGTAACCCAGTAAGATGTTACCTCACCTCTAATTTTTTTTTAATCTTTTCTATTTAGATTGAGTATTATAAGCAACAGGGTCAATGTGTGCCTTAGCACACTTTCAGCCTACAGGTATATAAGTAGAATCTATTGTAGTCTGATATTAACAAATTCTTAGTCATAATATAAATTTATTTTTTATGCAGCCCTCAGGAATGTATTTATTAAGCTCACAATATAGTAATATCATCATCATCATCATCATCATCTCAACCCATAAACGTCCCACTGCTGGGCACAGGTCTCCTCCATACACTTGGAAGGATATTAACCTACTATACCACGCTGGCCAGACGGGTTGGTATAGGGTTTTGTTTCGAGTTTTCCCTATCTTGCAGTGGATATTGTCTGCCTGACTTACTCCCTTAGTCGACTCTTACGACACCCTTGGGATGGAACGAGGTGGTGACATTTGCATTCTTAATCAGTTACCACACGGACATATACTAATATACTTTGCAATAAAGTACTGTCATTGAATTATATAACCTAAATTTAAAAAATCTAAATTCAATGATGACTGGATCTTAAAACGATAACTACTGTTATCGTTTTAAGATCCAGTCATCATTTCACTTTGAACAGTAGCACATCTTCGGTTCATCATCATCACCTCAGCTTGAAGACGTCCACTGTTGAACGTAGGCCTTCCCCATATGTTTCATTATTAAGTCACGATACGGTAACCTGCTGCAAGTTGTGTAATATCTATGACATCTTACAACGGTTGCATTTTATATTCCTGATATATTTCTGATGTATCAAGAAACGACTGCCGCTCTATGGAATAATAACTAAATTAACCATCGCGAGGTGTTAGAACAGAAAAACAACAAACTCTGAAGGAGTACACCTTAATCACACTTTTTTGCGTGGGGATCGATCCCACGCGGTGGAAAATGGCAAAGTATTTTTGAAGTGAAAACTTTTTTTAGCACGGTACGAATATTTTTAGATGAGATAAAATCTGGATTCGCGACAACGTTACAAGACGCAGCTTGACATATCCGAAAAATCTTTTTTCGACTGTCACCTTATTAAAGCAAAGAGGCGATATAATGCATGTACATATAGCAGACCGCGATCTAGATAAATAAAAAAAAACATCTATAGCTATAAAATTTATAACAACTGTTTTGCCTAGTGTTTTCACTTCTGTCGGCACTCCCGGAGTGCAATTTTTTTTTTATATTTCTTGGTTGTCAAACAAGTATATGGCGCGCCTGATGTTAAGCAGTTACGGTAGCCTATGGACGCTTGCAATACCAGAGGTATCACTTGCGTGTTGCCAAACCATTTTTTTAACCGACTTCAAAATAAGAGGAGGTTGTATGTTTGACTGTATGTACCTATTTCTTTTTATGTACATATGTTTACCGATTTTTTATTTAAAGGAATACTCTTTCAAATAAAAAATCGGTAAACATGACTTGGTGCCCGTGGGACCACCTCTCGAGTATACACTCGAGAGGTGGTCCCACGGGCACCAAGTCAGGATCTGCTGATGGAATCCCAGGGAAATCGAGGGCAACCCTAAAATTTTATAGATATTAACAATGTTTTTCATATATTTTTTACTTTTATTTTATCACTAAAAATAGAAATCGGTGCTTGGTTCATCCTGTCACCTAATATTAAGCTTGGCACCGACTTCAATCTGTAATCAGTTATTTTTTGATTTTTGAAGTCGGTTTAATTTTTTTTATTAAAAAAAATATCACACTAGGGCTTTATAATACACACAGGAACACAACGACACCACTGTGTGTAGTTATTTGGATGTGGTCTTCTATAAGGTGGAGGTCCTTCCCCAGTCGGGCTTGCTTTACTAGTATGGTGTCCTAAATCTCTTAAACCACACATGTTGTACGGTTGTGAATATAAATTTTATTTTAGATCAGTTTTTAAATAGATTGTGAATTCTAAATATATGTATGTCCACAGACTACAACACAATATGTAGTGTGTTAAACTTGACACGTTCAAGTGACGCAGTGATCCAGTGACACTGAATCTGTTATCTTATCCATGTATTTAGTTCGTTTACTTTGGGCAAAGCTTTACCAACCTTGGTGTAAATCTTAACATCAGATTATATTGCAAATTATACGCCTAGTGTTTTAAGTATCAATAGGCTACGGTGACTGTGTAAAATAAAAAAAGTTGTATATGAAATATAGTTCTTCTAAGCTATCCCAAGATATTATTATTATTGGTTCTTGGTTCACCAACAATTGTTTACACAGGTATTATGGCAATGGTAACATATAAAAATCACTTACAGATAAACTCTGGTTAACTCTGCATAGGAAAAAGCACAGAATGACAACCTAATCTATCTTTATATATAAAATTAAATCCTTATTTCCCTTGATCACACCATAACTTTAAAAAGTTTTCTAATACTTTACTTAACTAATACGAAAATCGAGCAGAAAATAGTTTAAAAACTAGGCATAGCCTATGGCAACTAAACCACAAGTAAACATACTTATATATTTCTTTATACAAATATACAATTGCAGTTGATTGGTGTAATCCTTCCTCCGACATTTTAGGATTTCTGTTGGGTTAAAAGAGGAAACGCGTCAGTTGCACTGAAGTTACCCAAGTTATCCAACATAAACAGGCCATTGCCACCTAACCACTTAGTCCCTCTGTTAAACCGTATATTAATGAACGTTTATATTACAAAATTCCATTTAAGTATTTTAAACAGAGATATAAAAAGTAAGATTTCCGTTTGCTTGTTAGTTGAAGTTATCTTGACGAACCTTTTTTAAATTAAATATTTGTGAGTAACATTGTAATTGATTAGCTACATTAGCTTGAAGCTTGAAAGCTTAGCTTATACTCAGTATGGATTGGGATATTAACCTTGGAACTTTTACGGCTTTTACGTAAAATAGATATCTAAAATAATTAGCTGACACCGTCATTGAACTACATATACAATCTCACGATATTTTTACAATTAAAACTGTGATAATTAATATAATGATATTTATTAGCACAGTTTAACGAGAGGTAGGCACTATACAAGCTAACAAAGCCGACTGGGGAGGAACCTCCACCTTACAGAAGATCACAGCCAAATAATTATAGACTGTGGTGTAGTTGTTTCCTGTGCGTAGTGTGAGCATAGGTCTTCAGTATTCATTCAAGGGGAACAGTTTTAAAAAACCTATTCCATATCCAAGGAATACTCGATCCAAAAAAAACCTGGTGATACAACTTTTAGGGTTGGCAATTACAGGCGAGTAATGGCCTGCCTGATTACCATTAGGTAGGCCGTGTGATTGTTCGCCAGAAAAAAAGTTTGGCTGCTGTGACCGAAATCGTTCTGTATAAGTATCATTAATCGAGTGTAAGTTTACCAGTTGCCTGGTTGCTACGTACTGTAAGCTCTGCCTGAAATCAGATGGGCGTGTCCGAAGTAACGAAATGTTAGAAAAAAAATTAAGTGACAACCCTGCATGGCGGCATCTGGAATATTCTCCCCGGTATACTAACACAGCTGAACATCGAAACGGGTGTGCAATACACCTCTACTTACTTACACGTAACGGGTATTGCATACGCATTTCTTAATAAATCTCAAAAATTTCACATCATCTGAACTCATAAAACAAAAACGGCACAATGCACTCTGTAACCTTATCGGTAATATCACAATGTTTTACATAAACAAAAAGCAACGGTTTTTTGTAGACGATACCGATGTGACGTGGCCGTGGCTCTAATCTGCATTCTATTACGTAACAGAAAGTAAACACGCCGACCAAAGTGATGCGGAGCTTGGACCGCGGCTTGTGGTCCTACCTATCTATCGGTACATCCATTATACTACACCGGGAATGTAACGGGACTAGTCCTTTCTTTTTACTTTTTTTAACCTCGAACCTTCCAAAGCATGCGTTCACTTTTAACGATGCCTCATGGACTTTTTCGGTTCAGTTTAATTATATTTTTTATATCCTTAGATAGATTTTATGGGACGCATTTCTTTTAACATAGGATACAGTTATGTAATTTGCATATTATAATGCAATATAAATCTGACAGCATCAATAATGTAAAACAAAATGCTATGTCATGCTTTAATTTTATACGTACATGTTGCATCGATTTACATGTCAGATGTTTAGCTAGGATGTCAAAGATGTTCTAGAATTTCCATTGTAAGTTGTAACCTAAATAAAATATGAAATTTATATTTTTTATAAGACATTAAAAGTATACAAAGTATAATTAGTTTACATAATAATAATAATAATTCATTATTTCGGAAATTATCCATATTGTTTAGTAGGGACTTAATTACTATGTTAGTAACATATTTCTTTTGTAACCATTAAATATTATAAAACTAGTTCATAAACCGTCGCCTGTCTCCTGGTGCACTAGAGCTGCACATATGCATATGGATCCAGTGACCTCTGATCGGACAGTCAATGATAATATTGAAAGCCTTTTAGGAATTTCACGTCGCCTATCATCTAATGAAACCTCATAATTATCACATTTATTTATCGACAAAGAAGTATGTAGGTGTGAAAAAAAATTTGCATTGTAAGAAGTAGTCGTAATGACAACAAGACGTGATTTGAGCTAAACATACTAATACAGTAACAAGTGCAGTTATTAAACCTTGTCAAAAAACAATCTAAACAAATCTTTTAATGTTTGTTGTTCGAAAGTCTGCATAACATGTTGGATATTTTAAGGAAGAAACAATGTGTCCCGTTAATGATTGATTTACAACGTTCACATCGTAAACAATGTGCAGTGAGCAGCTACTTTGTGGTCAAACTAGAGGTCCTTTGTTTACGAGCCCTTTGTGCGAGTAACGGGAGTCACCAAGGCGTGTGACGTGCGTTTTGTGACGTCACACGCCCGAGCTGCATTACCAACAAAAATGCACTTTTGCCGTCATGCGGGGACCGCTACAAAGTAACAGTTCCTCTTGTAAACCGGGATCTATAGTAATAGCTGTTTCTCAGAACGAACGGACCCTTAAGTACAAAAGATTAGGAAGATATATGGCCGCTCATTTTTCCTCGGTCTGTGACCAATTTGAGGTTTAAATACAATATTATCTTTGGACGGCCTCCACTTTTTGTTTATGTTCGACACTCAGGTAATAATTGTGGTTAAGAGAAAATAAAATGGTGTTTATAATTTTATAAATTTAAACGTTGTATCTTTAGTTTATTCTTGGTAAAAATTCTTAATAAAAGATAATAATACGATAATTGAAAATATTATTATTTTCACACACACAGTCCATAGTTAGTAACAATTTTGGTAACTTATCTTATACTAAATATTAGATAAATAGGTACATATATATCATTATTGTTTTAGTAATGAAAATAAAGTTATGAAAAGATCTGAAAAAAGTTATGATGATTTGTAAGGCCTTGTAATCATTTCGTTAAATGACATGACCTCAGTGTGGTTTATCCCTCATTCTTAATAAAAGATTACTGCACCTGTATCATAAAATTGCAACAATTTTAAAATAAATATCATTTATTTACCGTTTTTTTTTTGAACTTAGAAATTTTCCCTTTTGGCTACAAAAAGGTTACACCGTGTCTGAATGAAAAATAAGCTAGCTACAATAAAATAAATCAATCTATACTTTTATGCTACGTTGGATGGATGTGTGAATGTTTGTTAATCAAGCATGCCAAAATGGCTAAATGGATCTGGATGAAATTTTACATAGAGATAGATTATAGTCTGAAATAGCACACATTTACCCCGGAAAATAAACACTGTTTCTGTGGGATTTTACGCGCGGGTGAAGCCGCGGGCCGAAACTAGTTTATTATATGATAGACTTTAATGATTGAATTACATATATTATGTACATTGGACATTAACTATAAATACAAAAAATGCATGAAGCTGCTGACAAGCATTATATTATACACTTGCATGTGACACCACATCATCTTTTTCAGGTTGCCGAAGTAAATAAGGAACCCTTATAGTTTCGCTATGTCCGTCCGTCCGGCGGTTGTCCGCTTAGCCTAGATACCCTTAGTCCCAGAAAGCTATAATATGGTACGAATATACATATTAGTCATGCCGACAAAGTGGTAAAATAAAATCTTGAAAAATATATTTTTTTGTACATGTAAAGTGGGGGGTTTATTTTTTTACTCAACTACCCAATAGTGTGGGTATCATTGAATAGGCCTTTTAAAAATATTGCAGGTTTGTTAAGATAGCTTTTTGATTAAAGGATCCGTTTATGAAATATTAAGCTTTTAAGTGCAAATTTTTGTTAGGGTCAAGTGTCTCTTCCCCCCTGCCAGCCAAATGGTAGTATTTGGATATGTGAAAAAAATCACGGTAGTAGTATATATAACGAAATTAAAAGGAAAACTAACACAGCTAAGTAGACTTCACAAGTTTACGAGTAATAGCCGATTAACTTATGAAATGTTATTGAAACAGTTAAAATTAGATTGGTTAGATTAGAACTGCGACCCCCTACGCTGTCACAAGTTAATATTTACATATCCGAATAAGATAAAAATCATATTAGGTATCATATAATTTTATATCTACCAAATTTTAAAATTTCAATATTTAAAAAAACGTCAAAAGTGGTGGTGAAGAAACTCCTCTCCCCCTTCTTTGCTACCCACTTCGCTTCCTCCCCCACGACACTTTTTAGGTGACTTATTTCAAGACTTTTACCAAATTTGTTACCATCGTTCTGTGTTCTCAGATGTCATGAGCTGCTGAAACCGTACCTTAGTATCTTACTGTCTTGGTGGTCCAGTGGGTGCAGTATACGCCTGCTGTGCTCGAGGTTGTGAGTTCGATTCCCGCACAGAGACAAAACCTTGTGTGACCCACAAAGATTTGTTCTGAGTCTGGATGTAATTTGTGTCCGTTAATTGTATGTTTGTAATGTCCCCCGCGACACAGAGCTTTTTCTCTGGTGCAGGAGTTGTGTGTAGTTATCTTTAATAGTAGTAGTATGTGCGACTACTGCACGGAGGTCCCCGAGTAGAATTGTATTACATTTTTGTTTTAAAATCCACGGAAGTAAGTAAACAAGCTGACAAAACGTTGTGTTACAAAAGTTTGCATCTCTTTCTACCCCTCTGGAGAAAAGAGGTGTGATGACGAAGAGATGTAAATGCTCAGTGTCGAATTAAGATCTCTCTTTTCTCTATTCTTACTTGCAGCCACCGAGTGCTGAGTGTAGATTTCTCCTTATGCATGTCATCTATTACGGTCTTGGGATTTACGCATCCAGTCTTTTACCTGTCACCTTTACCATGTCATCCGTCTACCTTGTCGGTAAACTTCTACATCCAGTTTGAGGTCTCCAATTCAAGACCCCTAATAAAATAATTCCCGATATTCCAAACATAGCTCATTCCATTATCCGTTCCTATTCGGAATACGGCAATGAACTCGTCTATACATGAGACTTACATTTATAGCGAAGCGTGGATGTGATGGATCTCTACCTCCCGCAACTATGTGTAAAGGCATGTTAGCTATATTATTGTACAAATTCTTATCCCAAAGTTACTCATAGCACAAAACTCTAGTGTTACAAGATGTTGGTTCAATAACGGACGAGTAATGCTTCTGGTATTGCAAGCGTCAATCAGGCGGGCCGTATGCTTGCTTGTCACCGTGTTAGTACAGAAAAGTAAATATATTTAATGAAAAAAGCAGCTGTTGATTTGTAATGACACGCAAAAAATGGTATCAGCAAGGCGGTCCACAAATAGGATGGCATCGATTTTTACCGATTCAATTAACATACCACCCATACGTCGACTTTTTTTATTAAATTTACTGTTACTATTAACAAAAGAAGGGGTTTTGATAGAAAGGATGCAAAAAAAAGATTCTGTGATTACTTAACCCATATCCGGCAGGCGCGAGGCATATGGTCGCGTAACCCTTTGGCCCCGTTATATCGCGTTTGTTTAACAGTTGCATAATGATTATAATAGCTTACGTTTTTTGTTGTACCTCACTAAGAACAACAATATGCGCCAGGTGATATCATTTTTAGGTAACAGTGTGCTCTATTACTTAGTTTGAGATGATCATATAGGTTATGTATTAGTTAGTGATGTATATACATATAACGTTATATGTATCAATAGTGTTACTTTATGATTTGAATGAATAATGAAGTAATGAAGTTTTGAGCTTATACATACATACTACCTACGATTGTTTCCCAGAGTGGTAGACAACAACTTATGACCTCTTGCTACGATCTTGACCTATTTCTATCGCTTTATTCATATTTATTACACTGTAATATACATAATACGGCAGCACATAGCTCGCATAACCGATGGTCGCTGGACAGAAAGGTTCTGGAAGTGGCGACTACAAACTGGAAGACGCACCGTGGGTAGGCATCTAACAAGCTAGACTGATGACCTGGTGAAGGTTGCGGGCAGCCCATGGACAAGGTCGCTTAAGATCAAATTCTGTAAAAAATCTAGGGGAGGCCTATGTCCAGCAGTGGACGTTTTTATTGTCTTGATTAGACAGATAAATAAACATAATATTATAAATACATAGAATCACTACTTTTCTTTCTGAAGTGGTTGATACTAGTATATTACCAGTTACCCACATTTTACCAATTGTATTATATTTTATAAGAAAAGGAGCGAATCTATTTGCAATATTTCGTGTACACTTTCAGACGCCACGCTGATGCTGAGCATTTTGGACGGATAGATTCGGGAGAAGACCTGGGTAAACCTTGGTAGTTATATTCACTGCAACTGCATTTAAAAAAACTGCCGAGTGTGTAAGGAGGTGTTGATGTTTAGTAAAATTATTTTCACTTTTCGCCTTAAGCGTTAGCGAGGCGAGAGAGCCGTGACGAGAGCGCGACGACGTATCGCTGATTCCTGGAAGCGCGCGCTTTCCACGGCTGCGAGTGAACTGCATCTTCCCGATGAAATGCACGCGAGTTCGTTGCACTTACAAACTCATAACCCCCTTTCTAAAGCGCCGATCCAATTATGTGCACTTTCGCAAGCCGCTACTGTCACTCGCCTAGATACGGATAGGAAACTCGGCGCATGCGCTTGTGCACCCACCTGTCCGTGTAACCCTAACACCATGATTTACAACACCGCTTCACATTAAAAGAAACTCATAAGCCTTGTTAAAATTTAATATAATTTTTATGTTAGCTACTCAGAATATTTATCGAGCATTCAGCAAAAAGTAGGTTTTGCTTAATTAAAAGAACATAATATATATATTTATATGTATGTACATTCGTGTAAACACATAAACTACGTCAATGATGTACCTAGCTTAGTATCTTTTTATTACTTTGAATACTTATGTTGCTACCTACATTATGTGTGTTATGAAGAAACATGATTATAAGGTATATATAAAAGTATAATATTTCATCATGCTAAGAAATCCTTTAAGAATCGATATCATTTTAATTATGCAGCATTCGGCAGATTCTTGATAAAGACGTGTGCGATGTAACATGAAAGTTTTTCAGCCGTAACCAGTACCCGTGGCGCACGCTAATGAAAACGAGACAGGGTAATGAACCCATTTATTGCATCTCCCAATGCCTGACTGTTATTATTTTACTATTTTATGGGTACATCTTGTCTTATATTTCCACATCGTAAAAAACGTCGTAAATTCAATTCATTTTGGTTTCTAAATGTTCCTTTATATAAATATGTATATATCTAAATCTGTTAACTTGGGACGTCAATTTAAAGAAGGTTTCATTAACAGCTCTGACATTGATTGGTGTATGCAATACAATCTTTGTATGTTAAGATTTTTTACTTTGTAAGTTTGTTCCACATAGGGCTTGGGGAGACTAGACGAGTTGAACTTGTCATGAGTGATTGCAGAGAGTAAGCAAGGGGGGATAAGAGTGCATTGACATACTTACCTACTGCAAACTGCAGCGGCGAAATGCATCGGCGGCGCGTCGTCGCTCGCTTCTGCGGATACGTCTACACTAGCCAGCTTCATTAGAACTTCCACCTCCCCGCACACACCTACATAATAAGATAACAAAGGAGGAACTCGGTTCAATCATGAAGCTCATCTAATAATGGCTGCCTTATAAATCACCGACGACGCCTCGGAAAAGTGGAATGACGTCCGCGCGGCCATGCGGTTTTCACTCACCAACACGAACTTAGAGAGAAATGGAAAAACGTGTTAATTTTATATAGGCTTGTAGAAACAAGGCCGACTCTTTATAGATTATAAGAAGATAGTGACAAATAGTGTTCTTAGATTTCGTACTTCTATTACTTTGTATTTCTACAAACGGGGTTGTTTCTTTTCAAGATAAGATTTAAGAGAAATATAGCACTATACAAGCCTAGGGAAAGACCTTCGCCGCCTTATAAAAAATTGCAACTAAACTCTATCCTTACAAGTTTTTAGGTCCAGAACACATCTTGTCCCAGGTATTGCAAGCGTCTATAGCAAATGCTTACAATCAGGCGGGATGTATTCTTGTTTGCCACTTTCATGGATAAAGAATATTTAACTGAATTTCAACCAAACATGAAATAACTACTATAATGACAAATACAAATAAATTGTATCTGCAGAGACATAGTAATGTGATATCGCCAACGACCTTGAGCATTTGGGCGAAGCAAACACGACCTAATTCTCTAGGCGAGCGCGGTATCCCCGCGCTCGCCAAACAGATGTACTCTTTGGATGGAAGTTTTTAAATGTTTAATAAATTAAAATTTAAACTTATTCAAAATACAACATAACCAAATTATAGGTGTATGTTTTCTTCAAATATTGTTTTTATTTTCGTATTATTTGATAAAAATTTAAGTCATAAAGTGGTTACATCTCAATAATTTGGTGCTGATTCGATGATTTTTTTACAGACTATCTAGAATTACTATATAATTTATAACAAAACCATATAATGAAACACAACTTGTAGATTAATACTGTATTTTTTGGCAGTCATTTGTCAATAAATGCCCACAAAAAATGGTTTCATTTATACCTCTTTTTCATATTTTTTTGAGAGAGGGGCCTTATCAAACACCTATTTGACAAAACGCCTAAATGTAGGTCTAAATATATAAAAGGTATTATTTTAATTGCTACGAAGAGATACATATAAACAGACGACTGAAGAGAAACAGTAGCAGAGGAACAGAATATATTGCTCGATTAAATTGCCTTTAAATACTAGGAGCACACTTTCTGAGTTGCCACTCTATAAAAAAACTAAAACTGTACTTACTGAGCTTTGGCAACCCTACACGCCATCAGAAATACTATACTATGTAGTACTATTTTTAGCTACGACCTTGTATAGGATGAAGGAACTTCCTCAGGTGTGTTGTTCCAAATTAAGCAAAAAGTTTCGCTAAGCTTATTACCTAATATCATATAATGTGTGTTATGTTATATAACATTATATATTATAATACCTATGACAAATTCAAACTAAAAATTCATTTATTCATCTAGGTTACAAACTAACACTGAAGGTCATAAATTAATTATGAATGTAGCCGGTATGCCTGAATGATGATGTCAGACAACTACGTCCACTCCGCTAATATGGGTAGAACCTTGAAACGAACTAGCAAGATACTCTGGACCTTATTTTTAATAGCCAGAAAATTACTAGATATGTATCTACTACGTAAGTACAATCTCGTTGAATTCAACCCAGACCGTAAACCTACTAATATTAAAAACGCGAAAGTTTGTAAGAATGTATGGATATATGTATATTACTTTTTTACGCAAAAACTACTAAACAGATCTATATGATTTATTTTATCACGATAACCGACATCCACGCGAGTGGAGCCGCGGGCAACGGCTAGTCTGTTATAATTAGGAATTAGGAATACAATGTTAAATGTCATTGTCAATGGTTTTTGTGAAAGTTGAATTGTCTTGATTTGATATCTCTTTATCATATCATAAATTTACATTTAACTAATTGATAGCTAAACTATATAATTGGTTTATATGTAATTGGTTTTAATAAATCATCATCATCTCAGCCAAAAGATGTCCACTGCTGGACATAGGCCTCCCCCAAAGGATTTCCACAGATCTCGACCCTGCACATAATAAATGAACATATATAATTATTTTGTTAAAAACACATAATATATACTCGTACGGGTCAATGCTCTCAGTGTACTACGCCAAAATATTTTAACGATGTAATCAACTTATAATAATTAAGGAAAACCAAAAACTGAGCCCTGAAGACTTCAGAATGAACGTATGACTAATACAGTAAAAGGTGTTTTTTCCTGCGAATGAAGATACATCAGCAATTGAGGACTTATTTCGATGAGTCACACTTTTTACTTCATATATATGTAAAATTTAACATACTTGGCTCCAAATAATCATCAACTTTCCTGTTTCAGGGATATTCCATCGCCCAGGTGAATTTTATTTTTTTAGGTCAGCATCAAGCTAGTAATAGGGCATTACTTACTATTAGTATTGCAAGCGTCCATAGGCTACTTACTGTAGTATATCTGACCTTGGGAGCGCACAATGAGACAACAGCTGTTTGATAGTAAGGATTTATTCCGACTGACGACGGTTACAAAGTTGTGTATACCCCCGACATACAATTCTCGACATTATATTATTAATAAATATTGAGTATAAAATACCCACATACTACACTCCTCCCCACTTAATTTAAGTCACAGCAACCCCGAAAATGACAAATACGAAATAACATACTTAGGTACTTATTTTACTAACAAATTATGTATTAAATATATACAGACACATTATAATTGTTATGACCAATTACATTTGTTATGACAAGGTGAACATATCACATATTAATCTACGTACGTTTAATTTAACGTTTAACTAATCTACATTTACGAACTGGACGTGGTTGGGGCGGTACAGGGGAAGCAGGTGGCGTAGAAAATGTCTCAGCTACTGGTTCCGGCTGCTGTATGATGAACGCTGGATCGGGTGCGAGACCCTCCCGCGGTTCCAGCACCGCTGACTGCTCCGACTGGACCCGCAAAGCACTCTGTGCATCGCAGTTCGTAGATTGTCTATCATTTGTGGGGATTACCAGTGAACTCCTAGTACGACGCTTTAGTTGATCGACATGTCTGTGTATCTCGTTACCCCTACAATCTAAGATTTTAAAATCGTTCGAACCCATCGACTTTGATACGTGCCCTGGTTGCCAATTTTCCGCTTTTAAGTACTGCCGAAACCAAACCTCATCGCCCACTTTAACCGTCCTATCATCTCCACCTTTGGTTCTAAGCTGTCTCTGTTGCGCCTCTCGCACTTTGTTTTCCCGATCCGGTTTTAGCGTATCTAACTTTGTTCTTAAATGCCTACCCATTAACAACATAGCAGGGCTCTCACCCGTCGAACAGTGTTCTGTGTTTCGATAGTGTAATAGAAAATTATTTATCGATATTTCTATATTCCTACCTTCCGTTAGCGCCTTTTTTATAACCTTTTTCAAAGTTTTGACCGCATTTTCAGCCGCCCCGTTAGATGCCGGATGATAGGGAGCCGTAAATATGTGCTCGACGCCATCTTCTTTTAAAAACGCTGCGAATTCCGCACTAGTAAATGGTGGCCCGTTATCCGTAACTATTTGCCTAGGCACCCCGAACCTACTCCATAACTCTCTCAGCTTGGAAACCGTACTACGTGCTGCGGTGCTCGGTACAAGAAATATTTCTAGCCATTTCGACATGGCGTCCACTAGGTACATTTTTCCATCTATTGGACCCATAAAATCGGCGTGCAACCTCGCCCACGGGCGCGCGGGCCACGGCCAGAGCCGCGGCGCGGCGCGGGCGGGCGCGTCTGCGTGCGCGGCGCAGGTGGCGCACCCGCGACACTCGCGCTCCACCGCCTCGTCGATGCCGGCCCACCACACGTAACTACGAGCTATGGCCTTCGACTTAGTAATGCCCATGTGTGGCTCATGTATCAACTTTAAAACTTTATCACGACAATTTGCCGGAATGACGACCCTATGACCCCACATTATGCAGCCTAGTTCCTCGTACAACTCGGACTTCCTATTAAAGTATGGTTGCATACCAGTTACTTCGCACTCCTGAGGCCAACCATCCCGTATATATGTAAGTACACGGCTTAAAATTGTATCTTTTAGCGTGTGTTCCCTAATTTGTTTATGGTCTAATAAAAATGCGTCCTGAGCGAAATGTAAATACGTTTGTTCCGGAATTGAATCCCCCGTACGTTCCGAAGTATTAATCGGCAACCGAGATAACCCATCGGCGCAGTTCTCATTTGTTCTAATATACTCTATTTCATAGTCGTAAGCCGACAAGATTACTGCCCAGCGTTGCATCCTCGCCGCTGAATACATCTTTATACCTGTCGAATAAATTACAAATTTCCTTATCAACGTGTATAATATGTTTATTTATAAAGTTTAAGTTACATCGGAATTTTGGTATATCTATTTGCAATTCGGCCAACCACTGTCTTCCAATTAAAGAAGTGGTACCTCCCTCAATAACAAATAATTCTAAATGTCTTTCCACTTTATTGAACTTAACTAATGGCCTTATAATACCCAACGGCTTAATTTTTGAACCATCATAAAACTTTAAAACAGTGTTATCACTTTCAATAGGTAAATGACTAAAATATATCTCGTAAACATGTTTACTAATACACGAAATCGCCGTGCCTGTATCTATTTCCATCTTAACGCGAATATTATCAATTAATATAGGTAAACTCACCGCCTTATAGTTCGTTAAAGATAAGAGATTCAAAGCCTCGGTTTCGTCCACTTCCTCACTGTCACTTCCGTAAACAAAGTCCCCGAAGTGGATGTCTCGCCTCGTTGTTTCCCGGTCATCCCGGGCCTGCGACGACGTCCCGCTGCCCCGTCCCGGGCATACTCGCCGCAAATGACCCACGCACTGACATTTGCTACACACAAAGTTCTTATATCGGCAATCCCCGAAGTTATGATCTGTCGCTCCACAAGCCGTACACTTCTTTGACGCTCCGTTCCGTATCGACGCCGACGAGCGTTGAGCACTTCCCGGCCGCGAGCGCCCTCTGCCGGCTCCCGCCATCGCGGCGCTAAACTTACGCCCGCTCCCGCTGCCACGCCACGTGTTAGGTTTAGGTACAATCGCATGGACTGGCAAAGCGCTGCTCGTCTGTGATGTCCCATTTGGTCCCTCGACTAACGCTGCGTCCCTTTCCGCTGCCTCTAAAGAGCAAGCCAACTTGATCGCCTCCGTAAAAGTAATTGAATCGTCCTCCGCAAATAACCGCTGCCGAATAACATCGCTTCTAAGCCCGCATATAAATTGATCGCGTAAATTATCGTTTAAATTTACATGAAACTTGCAATAACGCGATAATTTTTTCAATTCCGCTACATAAGCCGCGATGTCTTCTGTCGCACCTTGTCGCTTCTGGCGAAACCGGTATCTTTCCGCTAACGAAGATGGCGCCGGTTGTAAATGTTGACGCATTAGTTCCCCGGCGTTTACGTATGACAATTCCGATGGTTTCTGCGGGCTGGCGAGATTAACCAGCAGCTCATAAGCTTCATCTCCCATGCTCGCAATTAAAGTGGGCAACTTCATGTCCTCCGTGACCTTGTTCACCTTGAAATACATTTCAATTCTATCCACGTATGACGACCACAATCCTGCCCGCACATCGAATTCTCTCAATTTTCCGATAGACATTTTGTTTTATTTCTTGAGAACTTCACAATAATCGTCCGTATTATTTTAATCCTCGTCGCCACTGTAGTATATCTGACCTTGGGAGCGCACAATGAGGCAACAGCTGTTTGATAGTAAGGATTTATTCCGACTGACGACGGTTACAAAGTTGTGTATACCCCCGACATACAATTCTCGACATTATATTATTAATAAATATTGAGTATAAAATACCCACATACTACACTTACCATTAGGTATATATAGGCTAGTTTGCTATGTAAGTAGTATAAAGTTATTGCTGTTAATTCTGATATGGGAACTACGATGCCCATGACACAAGACACAGGAACAAATTTTGGGTCGCAACAATTTAAATTTTATTGATTTTTGCCATCAAAACGCTAAGAAAATGAGGGTACTTCAAACAAATAACACCCACTTTTTAATATCAAGGGGACCAATTAAAACGTGTCCTAAAATAATAGCTAGCATATTGTATAAGTAGAGTATCAAAGTATGATCTTGTTCCCATTGCACTTGACAGTGAGCGTGCGTCACAGACAGAGCGCGTTGCGAGCAACGAAGCGGCCGCGGCCGGCAACTGTTGCGCCATTGTTACCAACTCAAAGACGCCACACAATCGTATACCGTAGCTGACCTCACCAAATAGATCTTTTTCAACGATAACACTTATTCATACATTAAAATTATTTCGCAAGCGATTAAACTTAATGCCGTAACACGTTCTTTGTGAAGAAGTAATACCAAGATAGTAATAGAGGAAATTATATTACCTAGTTGTTGATATGATCAAAGAAAATCTCTTTTAAATTACCGTAATGAATAGATCTGCAAATCATCACAGAATCTTTAATATGAACACATCGTTGGCGCAGTAGTAGTTCGTACGACTGCCGTGCTAGTAAACCTTTTTCAAATCCGTCTGGGATCCCCGAGTCAGGTAGGGATTCTTTTTTTAACTACTTTAAAAAAACTAATTCTGCACTTACAAACAATTTACAGACACAAAGTATTACACAAATATTTTGCGTGTGGGTATTGAACCCGCAACACACCGAGCAGTGTGATAACCACATTAACCGGTTCGCCATACCACGTGCAGTCAATGTTATATTGGGTGGTGTAAAATGCTCACTACCAACCTGGACAATTCCACGTTCCAGGTTGGTAGTGAGCATTTGAGCCATAACTCGCTCTTATTACTTACTGTACATAGCTTAAATACGGATGTCGAACACCTCTACCTACCCCATTGTCCAAAAAGACGTGATAAAGCTATGTTGTTTAAAGGCAGGTTTTATAAAAAATGAATGAAATCTAAGGGAGCAACTCTGACTGGGGAAGGATCTCCACTCTACAGAAATATCAGCTAAATAACTACACACAGGATGTATGTATTTGTATTTCTGTCTTTAAAAGCATTCTTTAAAAACGCATTTTTAAAGAATCCTTTACATACTCCATTGATACTTTATCACAAAACCAAAAAATAATAATAGCAACCCATATATACTGCTGGACACGGATATACTCTCCTCTATCAAGAGAGCTAAGAGGGGCTAAGCCTTAATCCACACACGCTGGCCTATTGCGGGTTGGTACATATCTTTAGAATTTCTTCTAAGACATGTGGGTCTCACAATATTTAAAATAGTTAATATTGATAATTTAACATAATAGTTTTAGCTATGTTTGATGACATTTACAACAAGGGTATTAGATACACCTTAGAATAACATTTTTAGGTTTAATAAAACGTGATACGTCTGTCTCTTTGATTTATTAGATCAGCCTTAATAGAGGCTTTAAATAGTAAGTAGAGGTGTGCGTACATCGAGGTGACAATGAAAGTACGCGTCGCGTTTCTCGCTTGCGATAGTTTGGCGGAATAAGGCCAGCAGCGTTCATCGGCCCCGATCGCTCCGTTACAGAGCGGCCGCCGCGCTCAGGCCGGACTGCGCCCGCCCGCACTATTCTCCGCCACACTCTCCACATCAAAACTTAGCACATCTTACACATCACGTAATATATATGTATACACAACATTCTTATAATAAAAGACAGTCAACGTTAGTTTAAAACTGTGGGTCTAGATGAAATAATACGCAAGAGCTCGTTTTACAACGTAGTTGAGCACTTAAAAAGGATTTATTTATTTATTAGAACAATTAACTCTTAGTGGATAATTTTCTAAAGTGATTCCCCTAAGAGGTTATAGAAGGCTTAAAAGTGAGCCGTATAGGTAGAGTTTTTCACATAGGAGTAGGATATATTTGGACAGAGTTTTTACCAAGCACTACGATATACGAACCCTTCTTCTTTCTTCAAACGAGATTTAAAGAGAATAACTTCACGGTATGCAGTTTCTTGGCTGTGCCCCTGATGCTATTCCCAAGTACAGCGGCTACCACTTACCAACAGGTGATTAAAATAATCAGATAAACAAACGTGTTATCAGCTTATAATGAATTAGCGAAATCATTTTCCCATTATAGAAACTGGCGAATCTAATTACTTAACACGTGTTTAACAAGAAAACGAATATTGAATGTATTAATAGCTTTAAATTGAAGTTTTAAGACCTTTTTGAGTAGAAAACCTTTAAGTTAGACTGTTCAGATCAATAAGAACACTTTTTTGCTGCCAAATTATTGTTTGCCACCATATGATTGTTTACCTACTAAATTTAATTATAAAATTAATAAATTAGGCGGGCTTGATTGTAAGCAGTTACCGTAGCCCATGTACTGTACATCAAGGTTATCAATTGAGGGTTGCCAAGACTAAACCCTTTTGTGGGTAGATTTTTATCACGACAGCGAACTTAATCCTCAAACTGATTGTACGTGGGAGGAAGTTTTATGTTACATAAGATTAATTAAAAGTAAAAATAAAAGAAAATCAGTTTAGCAGTTAGTAGTGCGTACGACTGCCAGGAAGGTAAAGTGGCACTGCGCTTGGTTTTTTGTCGAGTAATCCTACTAATATTATAAACGCGAAAGTTTGTAAGTAAGGATGGATGGATGGATGAATGTTTGTTACTCTTTCGCATAAAAATGACTTAACGGATCTGGATGAAATTTGGCACAGAGATAGATTATGGTCTGGAATAACACATTGGCTATTTAGGCTCTTTTTACAGCGATAACCGGGAGTCGGTTATCGCAAACGCGGGCGGGGCCGCGGGCAACAGCTAGTTATTAATACTACTGTGTTTACCTCTATAGGGAAATAATGCGATATACTATGTTATGTTAAATGTAATATCATAGCAACAAAATTCGAGCATAAAACAAGAAATTACTAAAATCCATTGGCATCGTAGAAAGTAATAACGGTGTATGTATAATACGTGCGGTGCGTGTCCGCATGATTCACGAAACTCGCGGCAGCTCGGTGACATAATAAGACTTATTAACATAATTCTACCACGAAATTCTGCTTGAGACCCCACACCTTTCCTTCACTCTTACTCAAACTGGCTATAGCTACGAATCACTTGTTTATCTAAGGAGACTAACTTGTTTTCACCTTGTCCTATTTGCTTAGTGCAATGCAAGCTTTAGTAAAGGTTGATTAGAAACGCATATTGCTTCCACTAAGATTACCTACCGCGATGTGTTGTCGCACAATAATATTGAATGTTGAGGTGATATAATAATACTAGATTTAGCTCACGAGATGTTGATATGTGGGATGTGAACTCGGCAGTCATTGTGCGGATAGTCGTCACGGTCAATGGCCTAATAGCTAAGAGGCTTGAACACATCTAGAGAGGCTCGCGAAGGTGGTTAGGCTAAGGGTATACAGGGAGAAAATGCACAAATGATACCCCTGGTGTTGCAAGCCTCTATAGGCTATGGTAACTGCTAATCATCGGTCGGTTACTTGTATGCCTTCTAATAAGTATGAAAAACATCTTCAAAATGACTTCGAAACGGAGATAGTAACATAAACATTTTCTTAGCTGTATACTCGTAGTTCTGTTTTCGATTCCCCTATATTTTAGTTTTATCTAAAATATGACATATGAACGGCTTATTCCACTAAACCCCAAAGCTCCAAAGCTATTGTTCTCAAAACGTAAATATCCATAGATTCATGCCACTATAACCAAAAAAGTGATAATAGGTACCAAAATAAATGAAGAAATATTTCTATACTTTAATTCCACTTAAAAGATAGACTATCATGGAAAAAGGAAGGGGAGGCCTTTGCCCTGCAGTGGGACAGTATAGGTTAATAATAATAATAATAATTCCACTTAAACCCCAAAACAGTTTTGGTAAAGTTTTGTGCTCACGCTACTTCTCAGTCTTGGAGTTAAAGTGGAAATAAATATGTATGTAATATATACCCCTTCCTAAAGGAACGTAATTTAACTTCAATTTCAATAGATATCCATGTTTGTAAACGATGTTATTGATATTTTAGTGTTTGCATAATATTAATCGTATTTTATTTTAAGAGCCATATGAACTTTGGATGTAATTAACGACTAAAACTATATTTACACAAATTAGAAATAAATTCTAATAATAAAAACAACACAAAAGGGGAGGAAAACTCTACAAAAACGTGCCCAGGAGACTGGCAGCATTGCCACGCTGAATGGCAATGCTTATTTTTTGAGCTGATCACGTGAAGCGTCGACTAAACGCTTTGACAAATCTTTAAAAAGACTTTAGATTGATATGATTTCCAACTATAAGATGACCGACTGGAAAGATACTTTTTTAAAAGCAATAATGCTCGTTATGTAAAGCGCCTCGTCGGGGTATACGAGCCATCTATATCTAGTTCTCTCAGAGATGGTAGACCATCACCTTTACGACTAAAAATGTGACGTATACAAACTTAGAAAGTCCCTCCCCTTTTTTTTACCTCAACTTTGCAAAACGTAGGTAAAATTAAGAATTAAAACTTCTTGAAGAAACATTGAGCTAGAAGTAATTAGACCTTTTCAGGCTGTCAAGGCATTTCTTTTCTTACTTGGCCTGCTAGAATCAATAGTACCCGAGTCGATAAGTAACTCATAAGGCGTGAGTACATTTCTTGTCGGCAGTATCAATGTGAAATTCACATTATGTAGGTAAGTACTAGTCAAACGACTAAACGTAGTTATATTGTCATAATATATACATATATAGAGATACGTAGTATTTAAATATATTTATGATAGCTATACCACAAACTACCGCTTACACTACCACTATGACTTACCTGTTGGTCTAGTGGTTAGTGACTCTGACTACTATGCCGGAGGTCGTGGGTTCGATTCCCACCCAGGACAAATCTTTGTGTGATGAGCATAAATGTTTGTTCTATGTCTGGGTGTTATTTATTTATCTATAATATGTATGTATATAGAAATATATAAGTATGTTTATCAGTTGTCTGGTTACCATAGTACAGGATTAGCCTAGTTTGGGATTAGATGGCGGTGTGTGAGTTGTCCCAAAAAAAAAAAATTATAATTACTATGTCCACCCTTTGTTGCCGCCCATTGTGCATCTTCCGATCTTAAATGTAAGATTTACTCTGTTTCATTTTATTGGTGTGCAATAAAGAATATTATTCTATCTAAACTTCAAACGGTGTATATAAATATTAGGAGGAAAACCACATGTTTTGGATAAAATTACTAAGTATAGGCATGCTTTTTCCCTCAATCCACATTAGGCTAGCCTTGGATTAAAATTTCTTTCAGGCAGTCAATATATTTTTTATTTTAAACAATCATTTAAAGTTATAGTTATAACCTATATTATATGAAGGTTAAATATATTTTTTAAGCTACATCAAAGCTTTTTTTTATTATTCAGGGAACATAATTGGTAATGTTAGTGTGATGCTTCTGGGATTGCAAGTGTTTATAGACTTTCTTAACTGTTATCACCAGGTAGACGAGATTGCTTTAACGCAAACAATCACACAATGCACTACTGATATGTCTGACATGTCTGTCTTTACAGGTTTTACTTAGAAACCATAATTTTTTATTGTTTACATATAGACACACCCACTAGCTTGCAATTCACATACGCTGTTCCATTTTGGAGACTGATTCTATACCAGTAACAACAGATTTAAGTCTATTATTGCATCTTCTTAACAGAAACCATCTGGAATAAATCTCAATCACTCACAGAAGAAGTGTTGAAGCTTTTGAAATGAAAAAATATCATGTATCTTATACTCCTAAGGACTCCAAACAATCATACGATGGTAAGCAGTTACCTTAGTCTATGGAGACTTGCAACACCAAGGGTATACTCGTACGTTTCCGACCCTTTAAAAACCTTATATTTACCTTCTTTCTTCAAAAAAGTCTTGAAAAATCTCGGGAAAACCTCGGCAGGGAGCTTATTTCATAACCTAATTAAACGGGGAAGCAAATTACTCTGAAACCGTACAGTTCATCGCAATAGAGTTTCTAAGATGCTTCTTTCGAAGTGAGTAAGGGATATCAAATCAGAACAAAGTGCCATATTGTATCGTTGAGCTAATGTTCTTTATAATAATATCTTTAATCATCATAGTCATCACATCTAAAGCTCTTTTGAATTGTATTTTCCTACTTATACTTAAGTACTTGTAAAATATAAAGAGCCCAATAATACAACCTTGGGTCAGCTTACACACGGCCTTCTGATCCCTAATTATGCAGAGCCTGTACTATGGTAACCAGACAACTGGTTGAACAACAATCGTGTTCATCACACAAACTAAACGATAAAAAGAAGATGATCACATAAAGTTTTGTCCTAGAAGGGAATCGTAGCCACGACCTCTAACTTTGCAGTCAGGATCACTAACCAAATACAAAGAGACAAATATATTATAAAACTTTGATTCCATTTTTTGAATTCACTATTTACAACAATTAATTATTGTAGGTACTGTTATAATAACAGTATATTATATTTCCACAGGATTATATTTTTAATAATAAAAAATTATACCATTTAATGTTTTTATTATAATTACGCCATTTTTATTTGTATACGGTATTATTTAATAACTTAATTGTATGCACATTATGTAGACAAACCGGAATCGGTATTATTCAACTAGGCCTTGCGAAAAATTGGCCGTGATACGATCGTAGTTCGTAGAGTTCGATGGTTATATTGCAGCCATGTAGGTGATTGCAACTGCTTTCCGGTAATGTAACAGTCGCGTATGCCTGTAAGAATTCTGCTGGAGGTTCGTTGAACTTTCGCGAGTGCAGAACTGAGCAGGGTGGGGGAGCCGCACTAGGTCATACCCGGCCGTCGGCACACTTACCTTGACTCGACGCACACCGCCACCGAGCCGCCGCCACTGCCGCCGCCGCCGCTGCGCGTTCAACTTCGACGCATAGAAAACTAGGCAATACCTCGCCCGATATTTTCTTGCAATTATTCAATGCAGCTATCGTTACATCGATAGTACATACTAAAATCCGTATACGTTTTATGGTACTCTATAATTATCGCGTCAATAGATCTAAGTTTTTTTATTGCGAATTCAACATCAATTGATCTATCGCTCAGTACAAAGTCTATTTTTAATTCAACTTACTTATTATTTTAGTACTAAAGTAAATTATATTTGTATTATAATTAATTAAATCTTTATAAATATGCATTTCTTTGCTGGACTTCTTTTAGTTTTCTTATTTTCCCTGCATCTGACAGGCTGCCTTCAAATAGAGCTTGAAACGACAACTTTCTCTATATTTACATACATCAAAAATTTAATTTACATTTTTCACAATAGCTCATATTTTAAATATTCTTCCTTTACTGTCTATTCAAATCTGGAATGAACTTGACTTCAATTGCCTAAACTAAGATAAACTGAAATTTGACTGCGCGTAAGCCGTAGATCTCGCCACTGACATCGAAATAACGATCTATCCTCAGGTGGTTGTTTCGAGTTTGGCTGGAGTTTGTGTCCATGAGTTGTATGTTTGTAAAGTTCCTTACAAGTTGCAACACAAGCCTGTTGCCAAGTGCAGAGGTCGTCATAACACAAAGAACAAGTAATACTTTATTTATTATTTAAATACAATTACTTATATGATATGTTTTTATAAATTATATTTATTAATTATTTTAATTAAGCTAAATTTAAAATTTATTTTAAGTCTATTAGTTAATGGAAGAGCGGAGCCTTCCAAACCAGGCATTGTTTTGCTTAACGGAAGGTTCCAGCTACTAACTTCTTATTGTTTATACAGTATTATGAAATAAATATTTTTTGAATTTGAATGTATAAGCTCTAATAATCTAATATGTATAAAAAAATGCGATGCACACAACAAATTGAACTTTTTACCTATCTATTCAGCCAAAAGGTGTCTCCCTTAAGGATTTCTGCAGTATACAATAATGAACTGTTTTTGTCTAAAATTATAATAATCTTAATCAAATGCATATATATTTTTTTTATTTTACATTACAGTAAACATTTGTTTTTTTTTATACTACTTAGGTGGCAAACATACGGCTCGCCTGATGTTAAGCAGCCTATGGACGCTTGCAATACCAGAAGTATCACTTGCGTGTTGCCAACCAATTTTTTTCACACCAGGGCTTTATGATGGGACTATCGCTGGGATAGGAATACGTTTCTTTCAAAACGAAGCCCTAAATGAGCGCTGGAGATCTGTACTACACACACAGGAACACAACTACACCACGGTGTGTAGTTATTTAGCTGTGGTCTTCTGTAAGGTGGAAGGCCTTCCCCAGTCGGGCTTGCTCGCTAGTACGGCGCCCTACCTTTCTCTTCTTTTGTTTCTTTATTAAGTATACATAATATGATGTTTATACAAATTCGACACACTCCACATTTTTTGCAGTGAAATTACAAAGGGGGTCGGAGCTCAATCGTATGCGCAATTCGTACATCGAATACTGTAAGACGCAAGCTAAAGTTGGTTTATCCACCATACAAAGCGCGTCATACAATCGCTACCATAGTACGTCAAAACCGTTTCATAGAATTCGCAACTCATTAAGGCAATTTGAGAATAGTTCCTAAACTAACAACAAGTAAAATTTGATTTATATTTTTGATTCTGACTTCCTTATTGGTCCCGTAGTTTAAGCTTGCGCTTGTGTTTGCGGCTAATCGTGAAGTTATGAATTCGATTTCATTGTTAGGGAAAGAAGCAATAGGCATAGTTGGCAAGTTGTGTAACATGGATGTCATTCATCTCTGCTTGCTCCATAGTGGAAATAGGCGTGATATATGTTTATCTGATGATCTATTGACATTGATGAGCTAGGCGTTATTGGTTTTTGTTATATATAAGGTAGGTATGTTGTGTATTGCAATTTCATTGCATTACTACATAACTGCAACCTTTTACTCGCAACTTCGTTTACGTAGTAATAGTGTTATAAAATTATTAAGTGTTAAAAGTAGTATATTTCATTGACCGGCCTATGTCTAAAAACCGGCCAAGTGTGAGTCGGACTCGGGCACCAAGGGTTCCGTACAGACCTATAGGTATATAAGTTTTATTATAATAATATGATGTTACTAAAAATTTACAGTTTTTACAATTTTTCCTTTATCTGTGCTATAAGACGTTGCTCCGTACAAAAATTCAAGATTATGGGTTCTCGGGAAGTATATCCCTGTACCCGGTTTTGATTCCCTTGCGAGTGTCGAAAATTTGCGGCATAAACGCTGTATCTTTTGCTTGCGTTGGCTTAAAAGTTTGATTTTTTACAGCTTTAAAGGACAGTAGATCTGAGTATTTGATATAAATTTCAGCTTGATACCTCCATGCGTTCCTGAGAATAAGGCTTGACAGACAGACAACAAAGTGATCCTATAAGGGTTCCGTTTTTTCCTATCGAGGTACGGAACCCTAAAAACAACGATTTATGGTAAAACTACGCTAATTGACTATCAATAAAGTTTGTTTATGCGTCTCCATGAGCAACCGAAAACATCGCCATAATTTATTATTAGATTGTGATGTGGATAGTTTTAGTTTTCATTGGTTCTTACATAGTTTTAGTGATTGAAACCGGACTATATGCATTACATTTTTTTTTATACTTTTTGAGTGGCAAACAAGCATACGGCCCGCTTGATGTTAAACAGTTACCGTATCCTATGGACGCTTGCAATGCCAGAGGTATAATGAACATCTTTGGGTTCCAATGACTACACTACATTATAAAAATAAGTAGTAAATAAGACTACTTCACTATACTACTAAATAACATCATCCCTCACAACACATTTTATTTTTTTATTTAAGTTAATAAAGAATACAGACTCTGAGTCATACGAGAACACAACCCACAAATTGTCAGTACTCGCACAAAAGCGAATTACCATCTGATATAACAGCACAAAAAGTAACAACCCTAAAAGCAAAACATAATTGACATGAGACGAGACGTGAAGATATGTAATTGTATGACCCAAGAGCTTTGTCTTCAAGGCTTACGAACAAAAACCGAACTCACCTGACAAATGCCTCTGCAAAAACTAAACCTGCACAAGTTATCTTCCATCGTGAGATCAAATCTGTAACAAAGAAATACAAACATCTTCAACGATATTATTTTGCAAATGCTACATCATAATAAGACAATTACGTAGCGCTGTTTGATCCACTTAGTTCTTATCGAAGCATTAATCTCGAGTCGAAAAGCGTTGACCTCGAGTCTTCTACTCGTATGTGTGATTGCAATACATAACCGCATAATACTTTCTTCTTTATTTCAACTACATGATTATAAGTTTTGTATTTATAGAACGTTGTATTAGTAACAAATTGGTATATTTTAAAGCCAGGTATCG
Source organism: Trisateles emortualis (assembly GCA_947095525.1). Classification (NCBI taxonomy): domain Eukaryota; kingdom Metazoa; phylum Arthropoda; class Insecta; order Lepidoptera; family Erebidae; genus Trisateles; species Trisateles emortualis. The sequence continues at coordinate 10,893,361 of OX352734.1, forward strand.
ACATTGCAAGGCTGCTCATTTTTAAGTTTGACTGGGGAAGGATTATAATAAAACAAAAATATATTTAAACAACAGAATAGTGTGGAAAATTTACAAAGTATACTGAGTTTTTGAGAGAACGGCCCCTCTATCAAAAAATGATAAAAAATAGGTGTAAATGAAACCATTTTTTGTTGGCATTTATAGACAAATGACTGCCAAAGAATACAGTATTAATCTACAATATGTGTTTCATAATATGGTATTGTCATAAATTATATAGTAATTCAAAATAGTTTGTAAAAAAATCATCGAATCAGCACCAAATTATTGAGATGTAACCAGTTTATTACTTCAATTCTAATCAAATAAAACGAAAAAAAAAACAATATTTGAACAAAACATACACCTATAAATTGGAAATGCTATATTTAGAATAAGTTCAAATTTTAATTCATTAAAAATTAAAAAGACGATCCATCCATTCAAAGATCGATTTGTTTACGATCTGTTTGGCGAGCGCGGATATACCGCGCTCGCCTAGAGAATTAGGTCTTGTTTGCTTTGCCCAAATGCTCAAGGTCGTTGGCGATATCACAAGACTTAAACACTGGTATTGACAGTGATGCACACATGACTGCTGCACTATTAAGTAAATAGTTATTATAATTCATAATTATAGGTCTGATTAATATGTTATAGGTAGTTGATAGTAAATAAATGTTACAGTGGTGTTTATAATAATTCTGACAAAAGGTTCCTGGATTTCGTGTATGCACATACTTTGTTATACCTCTGCAACACCCTAGGTTGACTGGTATATAATTCCTCAGGCATAAAGTTCGCCTTTACATAAATTGGTGGATGAAGTTTAATAAATAAATAAAATATACTTTTAACGATAACCCTGTATTATAAGGAGTTTTATAAACATTGGCCAATCACATCATTTTGTGGAATGCAACGCATAACAGATTGTGCAGTTATAAAGGGTGACCTTTAACCTCTACGTCAACAGTGCAGACGATATGATATAATTAACAGCAACCAGGGCAATAAAGGCGCACAAGAACAAGCAATGCAAACACAAGCCATGTGTCGTAAAGGACTTTAGAAATATAAAATTCACGGACATCTTTTTTAGAGAGTGTGTATATTAAAGTTATCCGACAGATAAATTAATATTACGCGTTCATTCTCTCTTTAACATTATATACTCGTAGGAGTGATGGCATTACATTTATCTTACAAATCTGGGGCAAAAGCAATGACCTCGCCAACTCGGGCTTTGTAAAGCGCTGTCGTGGCTTTTTCTTGAAGAGTTAGGCGTATTTTTGGCATCAATAAGGTTTTAAACATTGCGGCTCTTAATATATTGCAATCTATACTATCGTTATAAATGCGAAAGTTTGGTTGGATGGATAGGTGCTTATTACTCAATCACACCAAAACAGCTAAACGAATTTTGATAAAATTTTGTATATATGTAGATAGATTATAGCTTGGAATAGCACATATGCTTGTTTATATACCGGAAAGAAACACTTCCCCGTGGTATTGTACGTACAGGCAAATCCTCGGTTGGAAACTAATAAACATCCAGTGGTGAAGCCCTACACTAGCATTCCCTGTGTTGTAGTAAAAGACAAATAATTTAATTTAAGAGCGATAGGGAACCATACCATACTTGCTCGCAAGTAAGCCCGACTGGGGACTAACTCCACCTTACAGAAGACCAGAGCCTCACATTGTGTTCGTGTGTGTGAGGTTCCGAGCTCATTTAGGAATACATTTTGGGATACGCTATCTTAAAGCCCTGTTGTAAAAATTGGGTCGGCAACACGCAAGTGATACCTCCGTTATTGCAAGCGTCCGTACGGTAACTGCTTACCGTCAGGCTAGCCGTATGCTTGTTACTACTATCTATGTAATGCTATGGATATTTGTAAATTTAAATGAACTGGCCTGTCACTCTAGTGGTTAGTGACCCGGACTGCCAAGCATCAAACAATTATTACATCGTTGTCATTATCTTCATCTCCGAAAAATAAAGTCTCTTGCAAAGGTTAATAAAACTATTAAATAAATAATAACTTAAAATCTTCTAACTGTAGTCCGCTTTTCTACTAATAGCAGTGCTATGTGATTAAGGCAAAGACCCGTGGTTCAATACGCATTATTCTTTTTTCAAATCTATGCTCAAATTTAAAATACAAAATGTATTACTTCTTAACGAATTAAATGACAAAGGAAATCTTAAAAACCAGTACTTAAAAATTCCCCATTTTGACTTTATCATTCAAAATGCAATGCTTGGAGTTTCCTTTTGGAATCGACTCAGAAACAAGAAGATCTACAGAAGAACCAAAGTAACTGGCATATCTAGAAGGGTTGTCTCAATATGCAATGGGTAAAGCACATAGCTCGTAGTACCTTTGGCAGCGGAGAAAGGTTCTGGAGTGGCGACCGTGGACTAAAAGACGCAGCGACTTGATGTGCAGCAGTGGAGCTCTTTCATCTGAATAGATTTTAAGCAGTGAACTTGACACTCCTCAAGATTTTATTACAAAACAAAACACAACTCTTCCTGAAGATTGAAACCAGCAGTTGTACCTCATCATCGGTATACATTTTATTGTACCACAACACATTACACATGTATTGTTAACTGAAAAATCAATACTAATTTACAAGATACTTGCGAAAACAAATTTTATTTGTATTTAAAAACATGCCATTATTATTCACGGTCTTTGTCGCAAATGTCAAAAACCTCTACATATGCGGGTTACATGCATATTATCCACATACAATACATAACAGATTGTATACAAGTGTGGAAAACAGCTCGGTCATTGTGTTCCATTTTCAAAAAAAAAATTGGTACCCGTGAAGATTGAAGGCGATAACATGAGCTATGTATTCTCTGACACCTGAATACTTGTGTGTTACTATAGTCTATTTCATTTAGCATGGGTACTGTGACGTTTAACATTTTACGATGAAAATAAAAGAAAATGATTGAATCAATCTTTAACCAATAGTCTAATTGAATGATCAAGGGCCTACAGTATTCAATGGATAGGTTTTAATGTCTCTATCTAATCTTTCATTTTCACTGATATTTATCTTCAAATGTCACAGTACCCATGCTATGTGAAATAGACTATAGTGGTGACATTGACTACACTGGCAAAGGATTTTTTAAATAAATTGGCAGAATCTTCTAATAATTTAGTGTAACTAATCTATACTAATAAATGTTTGATATTCAATTACGCTATAACGGCTAAACGGATCTGGATGAAATTTGGCATAGAGATAGATTATAGTCTGCAATAGCACAAAGGCGGGCGACGCCAAAGTCGCGGGCAGAAACTTCTAGTTATATACCATTTCATATTTATTCAAACTCATTTAATCATTTAGATCAAATACATTATACTTATGAACGTATTGTATGTATGTATATGTATATTTTTGTATAATTATCTTTTATGTATATTATGCATTCTGCGATAGCCTGATGATTAAGATAATGTAACAAAGAGAAAGACGTAGAAACCCATTCTTGGACCTCATAAGCAGCAGTAATATCACTCAACTACCACGAGACCAAAGAGGCAGGTAATAAAATATACAAGGTATGTGGCAATAGTCTGCCCCCCTATTACATACTATACCATAACTGGTGAAACGTAGGTGTCATATACCTTTGCCTACACCTACAAGAAAAAGTTTTATGTTAGATGATTACTACATCGACAACCCTGTCATAAAATTTAAGAATATTCTTCATAAAAACAATATATCTATAGATATTAACAATAGGTATAATGTGTGGTTTCTGTTAAAGCAATTCAAACGTCGTTAGTTCGTCATATAAATTGGCTAATAGCAGACATTGACTCTGTTCGGCACTCAAAAGAGTTCAACGCTCGTAGACTTGAGCTAGCTAGTCTCACGACTCTCTACACAATGGATTTTTTGTGCATTCTTGCTTTTGGTTATGACATCACCCTGACTAGCAACTTGACGATAGTTCGAGCACCAAATATAATCACGTAAGTATATCCACGTAGGTATAAATTACTTAATACTTTCAACGATATGAATTATGTAAATACATTTCGATTATATGTTTTCGTTAAATGTTGGAGCCACTCGTGAATATAGTGTGATATTTGCATGTAAGTAGTACCATTTTTTAAAGTGATAAACAAGCATACGGTCCGTCCCATGGCAAGCTTTTTGCTTAGCCTATACGCTTACAATACCTGAGGCATCACATGCTTGTTGTCGATTCTAACACTATTTATACGAGGGTTTTGAGATGAAGTATCCCTAAGTTAGAAACGCATCCCTAAATGAACACTGGAGACCTGTACTCATGCACAGGAACACATCTACACTACAGTGATTTGTATAGATCTGTTTATTTTTTCAAAATAAGGTTTAAGTTCTAATAAGACTAAAAGAAACCTTTGTTTTTGGATAGCTATGTGGTATATCTATTATGATCATTTTGTCCTGCGTAGATGTTAAAAATGGAAATTAAATAATATGTTTAATCTATACAATTACTATTGGCTGTGGTCATAGAATTAACACAAAAAATTATGTAAAACAAAAAATATATCTAAGTACGAGAATGTTTTTTGTACTATGATTACCAAGTGATTATTTTTTATATTTGTTTAATGACATCACTTTTACTGGTATGTACTGGCATGTTGCCAAAAAAAACTAATACTGGGCAAAGTTTTGGATGTCTATATCTTAACCTTATTTTTCTAATGTAATTAAAATCGCAATTACCAAATGCTTTAAAGTAATATGTTTGTTGTAGGTAGAATTAGGTAGATACGTCTATTTTAGAGTAGAGATAGGTAAGTTTCAATCTCAAACTCAAATTCAAAGTCATTTATTCATTTAGATCAAATACATGATACTTATGAACGTCAAAATAAACAAAAATCAGCATATTATTTTTGTTTATATAGTAATAAATAAATAGCAAAACATATACATACATATGTCTCACTGAAGGCTAGTACCTTCAATAAGACAACTGAAATTAATGTAGGCCTTTTACACACGCTGGCCTAATGCGGGTTGGTGGCTCAGACATACCCTTAAAATTTGTTGTTATTGTGTTTTCCTTTACATATAGAAGATGCTTAATCAATTGATTAGTACGTCTTAATTCAACAAGTTGAAATTTACATTAGCCATTGGGAATAAACACCAAAAATATTTGACTTCTTTAAAATAAGAAATTAGGGACATTACAGTTTATATCTAATTATTAATGAACTTGCTTACGCATTGCTCCAAAGCTGCCATAAAAAAAAATGTCAGTGACCACGTGCCCGTACAAAATAATGTCGCAAATAGACGTTAGAAAATAAAGTGCATGTAAAAGGGTAAAATATGAAACTTTTCTATTTTTTATAACTACAAGAGAAAGTTCTGTAAACAAATCCAAGAATCAAGATTCTATCAGACATGCAAAGCTGCAAGCAAAAACTATCATTCGTTAACACTCACTTATGAATAATTGAATCTAGTTTATAATCTGAGCAGGTGTAAATAAACTATATGTAAGTACACTCACTACTTCTTTAGCCACAAGCCTCATGGCGAGACCACGTGGCAAAGTAATAACATCAACACACCACAGGTACAAAATGTGAATTCGGTTACATACTTTGTACCTGTTCGATGTTTCGTTTGGAAATGACGCAACAGACTAGTAGACACAATAAAAACCTAGGATGCTAGACAAGTGTTGCATTCCAAATCAATTGTACAACATCACCTACGTATTATCTATGCCACATGATAATGCTGTGAGTATATAGTATGTAGCTATTTCAAGTTGAGCGTTTTTAATGCATAGGTTGAGGTAATTCGTCGGGACGTGCAAAAACTAAAGGAATATTTGGTGGAGGAGGCTCTGTGCCCTCAGGCGGCGGCGGTTACGTAAGTTCATCTATTTTCAAGGTCGAGGACATTGCTCCCAAATCGCTGATCGCGTCCTGCCGGCCGGTGGAGGGGAGCCTCCAACTGGCCAGTTTGGGCGTTCACTTCTTTTTTTCCTAATACATGTCTATTATACACCACTCTGTTAGGTACCTTGCTCAGCTTTTTACATAACACACAAGGTTTTGTATATCTCATGTTAGAGTTCGTTGAAATAAAATGCGATTTGGAATTTTAATTGCGCTAGATATTTATAAAGTTTTAGTTGAGAACAAAGATTGGAAATGCAAATTTTATTTTATATTTATACAGAAATCCTTTGTGTAAATGTTTTTCCTTGTAAAGATTTGAACACAGGAACATAAAAAACTGTAACAATTGGTAACATTAGGATAGGAAAGACTTTTGTATTGAACAGCTACTGTAGCAATAAATCATTGAGAAAGTCATCGAACAATTTACAACTACATTCTCCACCCTGAGGGTGGTCAGTAGCTAAACAATGATAAGAATCGAGAGCGCACCCCTTTCTTTTACAAGCAGCTACTGCGTAATAAAACTCTTTCTTTCATTTTTTTCATCAGCGTCGTGAATAATTACGGATGCGGGTTCAACAATATCGATTTTAATTCCATGTTTAATACTTTTGTTAAAGTTGGCTTTATTTAATCCGTATAGATTAAAACACCGACTTGATAAAACCAAATATTTAAACCTATATAGATTAAAATATTTGGCTTATTAAGCTTATTTTAATGCTGACAAAGATGCTTGTAAAAGCGCGACCATGTTATTGTTTTTTGCAAACAAGGGACAGACTAATCAATCACTTTCCAAAATACTTAAACAACAAATAAGCCGTTCTGCGTTTTTTAAGTAACACAAGATGAATACCAAACACATTTTTTATATTTCTCAAATTGCAATTATTTTTGTCGCAGGAAACATAAAAGTTTCTATGTCATTGTGTTTTTGTCGTTGCAATGTGTGTTTGGGTAGAAAGGGACCGTTAGATTTTTTACACTACCATTATAACGGCCAGCCCTTAAAAAAAGTTAAGGGTTCAGCAGGTAGAGCAAATCTTTTGATCGAAGCCTACGATTAACGCTGCGATTTGGCTTATATAATGTTGTTTTTTTATTGTTCAGATGTTCTATATTCCTGTAATGGGTCTTACGTAACTGTAAAAAGCCATTTGTACACTCAAAGATTTACCTCTTTGTCGTTGTTGATTGCGCCTGATAGCTGCGGCGGAAGACATATGCAACATTTTATTGTATGTGATTGTTGATACGGCATACATTGTGTTTTTGTTGCCGAATCAAACCAATTTTGATTTTTAAATTCAAAATGCTTGATTTTTATTTGCTGATTGTAAAAGATTACGTAATTCAAATTCAGAATGAAGATGCCAATCTTGGACTGGGCCTTTTGTATAATGTTCGCGGACGCGTAGGTTGGCAGGCTCAAGGTTAAGACCTTATTGTATAACCTTAACCCTGCTATTTGGTGAAAAGAGATTTTTCCATAAATGCTCAGCTGTCGAATAGTAGTAAGTTTACTTACAAAATTCCCTTCATGAACATCATCACGCTTGTTTTCTAGAAGAGTTAGGATCTGGTTTCTAACTATTCACGTTAGACAGACCCTAGGATCTGCCTTACCAGGATAACCACATAAACTACTAGTAGTATCCTAGTAGTATATGTGGTTATCCTGGATCCTAGTAGTGTAGCATATTCTCGTTCCTTCGAAACTATAGGGAGTGGTTTTATAGAAATATGGAGATATATATGTGGAAGATGAGCATAATTCTCTGAAATTCTGTCCAGTATAGGAATCCCACATAAAAAAATCTAAAGACATATGATTCTGACGATGCTGATTCACCAACCCGCATTAGGTCAGCTTATGTGAATTAAGGCCCACAACCTCACTGTTTCTCTCTCTCTTGATAAAGGAGAGGAGACTCGTGCCCAGCAGCAGTGGGTATGGGTTGCTATTATTATTATTATATGATACTCGTCCATAGGAGTCTACTCCGCAATGTTTTGGTACCTTCTGGCTGACAGCATATTTTGATAACAAAACTCAATATGCCTATCCCTCAGATCGACCTACAACCTAGCAGTGTATACTTCCACTGCGAAACCAAAGCACACTAAACTTTAGACACTTGTTCAAATTATACACTAAGCCAACAATAAAGCGCTGAAATTACTTTAAAGTATTTATTTTTTTATGTCTGTAACTTATGATTCAAAATCATGAAACAAAGAACTAAATTTTTGTTACTGTCAAGTGACATAGGCAACCGATGGGCTACCAAGTTATGAACACGGTACAAGACAATGCAGCGAGAGACGACTTTGCTATCACCATGTGGACGGAAAACCAATCAGAGCTACAGAAAAGCACTAGATACTGGCCGCTCAAAACACGAGGAAACGTGTGTCAACAAATTTATTGTTATTTGCCTTTTGTAGTTATCATCTATTATAAAATTGTACAGTATGAAATACGCGACATTTTTTTGCGCTCAACCGTTTTTAAAACAGAGAGAGCAGGCGGCGCAGCTTGTTTATCTCTATTTCCAAGGCTGACCTCTTTTTATTGCTTATATGACTTGATTATTTCCACATTTATTGATCAGCGTTAACAGGGCCTTCAAATGAAAAGTTTGGATCACATAATACATACATTACATACATAACAAATAAATAATGTAATAATATATTATTATTGCAAGAGACAAAAACTAAGAAAATTTATATAGCAAATATATAAAGTCGTGCAATTCTTTTGATTATTTTTTATCATAATATATTAAACAACTATTTTTACTTTTATACACAAGCTATTTTTTATCTATATCCATACTAATATTATAAATGCGAAAGTAACTCTGTCTGTCTGTCTGTCTGTTACTCTTTCACGCCTAAACGGCTGAACGGATTTTGATGAAATTTGGTATGGTGATAGATGATAACCTAGAAATGGTCATAGGCTATAAATAATCACGCCATCGTTCTTAGGGGGTAGGCAGTAGGCAGATAACTAAATTGAGTTAGTGATTTTTAGACGTTTTTGTTGGGACTTTTGCTCTTTCACGTCTAAACGGCTGAACAGATTTTGATGAAATTTAGTAAGGTAATAGATGGTTACCTAAAAACGGATATAAGATCAAAATGATCACGTCATCGTACTTAGGGGGAGAAAACTGTCCATACTAATATTATAAATGCGAAAGTAACTCTGTCTGTCTGTTACTCTTTCACGCCTATATGGCTGAACGGATTTTGATGAAATTTGGTATGGTGATAGATGATAACTTAGAAATGGTCATAGGCTATAAATAATCACGCCATCGTTCTTAGGGGGTAGGCAGTAGGCAGAAAACTGAATTGAGTTAGTGATTTTTTTATGGTTTTTGCTGGGAGTTTTGCTCTATCATGCCTAAACGGCTGACGAGGGCAGACGTCGTCTTTTCTAGAGGCATGTGAGGCAAGAGGATTACTGGAGAATGACAACCATTGGGATGTGACACTGGAAGAAGCTGCTCAATGTAGATCAGCAGGCAAGATGAGAGAGCTATTTGCTGTATTAGTAGCGACATGTAGTCTTTCAAATCCTCAACAATTGTGGGATAATTACAAAAATGATATGACCGACGATATATTGCACAGATTACAAGAGCAAAATCCCAATGTCACGTACAGTGATTTAATTTACAATGAGGGTCTGACAAAAATTGAAGACCAGGTTAAAACAATTTCTGGAAAGGATTTATCAGATTATGGAATGATCAGACCACAGAGAACCGAGGAAATCAGTGGCGATTTAATACAGGAACTAGATTACGATACTGCTTCTTTACAACAACAATTGACTGAGTCTGTTCCACGTTTAATCCCAGAACAAAGGTTAGTATTTGACAATGTTTTCAAAAAAATCGAAGATGGCGAAGGTGGTTTGTTATTTTTGGATGCTCCCGGAGGCACGGGAAAAACCTTTCTTTTAAACTTGCTTTTAGCGCAAATCCGAAAAGATAAAGGAATTGCTGTAGCAGTTGCCTCTTCCGGAATAGCCGCCACTCTGCTCAATGGTGGTCGAACGGCACATTCGGTGCTTAAACTGCCATTAAACTTAGCCCATGAAGAAATTCCAGTCTGTAATATAAGTAAAAACAGCGAGCGTGGACGTATGTTGCAGCAATGTAAATTATTAGTTTGGGATGAGTGTACTATGTCCCATAAAAGAGCAATTGAAGCTCTAGATCGGACTTTGAAAGACATCAAGAGTAATCCAAATATCATGGGGGGGATGGTGGTACTTTTAGCGGGCGATTTTAGACAGACTTTGCCGGTTATCACTAAAGGCACCCCTGCAGATTAAATAAATGTGTGTTTAAAAGCGTCAACGTTATGGGTGCACGTAAAAACGTTTAGTCTGTCTACAAATATGAGAGTGCAACTACACAATGATGTACAATCTGGAAAATATGCTGCTGCTCTTCTTAAAATTGGAGAAGATCGTATGGCAAAGGATGGTAATGGCATGATTACATTGGATCGTGAATTCTGCAATGTTGTGCATAATCCAGATGATCTAAATAACTTCGTCTAAAGCGAACTGCTAACTAATATGAGGAATAGAGAATGGTTATGTGAAAGAGCAATTAAAGCGCCGACGAATGAAATGGTGGGACAGATAAACGAGCAAATTATGTCACGCGTGGAAGGTGATATTGTTGAGTTTCTCTCTGTAGACACTGTAATGGATACTGAACAAGTAACATCATACCCTGTAGAATTTCTTAATTCTTTAGAACTGTCGGGAGTACCTTCACACAAACTGAGGCTGAAAGTAGGCGTTCCTGTCCTTTTGATGCGGAATTTAGATGCACCAAGACTGTGTAATGGCACACGGTTGCAAGTAACACACCTCGGTCGCAATATTGTAAAAGCAATCATTATGACTGGAATGGCAAAAGGAGAGAACGTTTTAATCCCCCGTATACCCATAATTCCGACAGATTTGACATTCCAGTTTAAGAGATTACAGTTTCCGCTGAAAATCGCATTCGCTATGACGATAAATAAAGCTCAGGGGCAAACATTAAAAGTAGCCGGCATTAATTTAGAAAAGAGTTGTTTTTCTCACGGACAATTATGCGTGGCTTGCTCACGTGTTTCAAGTCCACAGAATCTCCATGTGTTGGCCAGAGAGGGAAAAACAAAGAACATAGTTTACAAAAATGTACTACAGTAATAAGGCCTCTTATTTTTAGCTTCCTACATTATTATACTACTTACATTAAGTTAGTACTTCCTACGCAGACGATGTTGCGGATGTCACACTGTCTAACATCGGGGGTTGGCAGGTAGGTAGTTAGTAGTATTTTAAACCGATTTACATTATTTACTTTTTATATTTACTAAGGAAACATTCGGAGCTATCCATTATGTAGCTTAGGTTGCTTTTGAACAAATTTTGATGTGAAGTTGAGGACTGGAACACGATAGTGGGACATTGTTGCAGGGGGACTTACAGCCGGGAGACAACAAAAAAACTTATGCGGACGAAGTCGCGGGTAAAAGCTAGTATGTATATAAATATAAAATGCAAATTTACAAGGTTTATATTTTTGTCCTCAATAAGTTGTTAAACCTCAAAGCTAAAACCTAATGACGTTGTACGGTACAAACCAAAACGAAAGGACGACTTTATTATCCATTACCGAATAGATCCTTTGTCATAGACCTTCACAATAAACGGCACAGCAAAGATATAACAAAATGGATTAGTAGTAAAGTATATACATAATTTATTTGCCGCCAACCCGTTTTAATTTAATCCGATAATCGTCTTTCCACCATTTAAAAGATTACTACTGAGAGATACTATCCGTGCCAAAAAGATAATAATAAAGTTCGATCTAAGAAGAGACAGTTTGATAAAGAACCGTAAAAGTTGAAAAAATACCTTTCTTTTGACCATTTTGGAATAATAAAAACTCACCGGCATGTCTACTGAATCCATAAGTATTTAAATATGAAAAATAATAAAAAAATATAATAAATAAAGAAAATAAAAAAAAGCAATCCATATATCACACTGCTGGTCTTTGATATCCTTTTCTCTATTAATAGAGCTTTTTCAGGTTACAGACTTAATCCACACACGATCCAAATTAATACAACTGTCATTTTTTTTAGAATTTGCCATAAAAGAACAATTTATAATTCTATTTAATGTTTGATACATGTAAAATGCTTTGCTTAGACTCCTTATTTTTTGAAAAAGCGTAATTCTCTGTTGTTACGTCATATTATAATAATAGCAGAAACTTAGCTCAAGCTAAACCGGAATGGATCGTTAGTTAAATATTTTACACGACAATGCCTATGACCCTATATGATTTAATATTATACATCAAACATCATTAGTATAAGCAGGCTAGATCGCGTAACAAACCTGTATTGAATATTGGTGTTTTTATGTAGGATACCTACTCATTTCATTTTTCTTTCATATTTGAATAAAATATTAAAAAGTTGTTAAAGCCTTCATAATGTTTTGATTTATTGGTTTACGTATACGTATCAATATTATCTCAGCCGAAAGATATCCACTGGTGGACTTCCACATGGATTTCTACAGCATTCCGTTTTGGACTCACAATATACACATAGTTCACAGAATTTGATGGAAGCTGTGTGTGTGTTTGAATTTCTGAATGGTCGCCACGACCATGAATTTAAGACGCAATGCAAGCAGACTTTCAACGTGGTGGACTGACGTATACTTATAAGCGCCAACTATTACTAGCAGTATGTAGATTAAATATTGGATCAAAAATCGTAGCTCTTAGTAGGTGACACTCTACAGTTTTCTATTCGTAATTAAAATACATACAGCTTTAATAGTCGAAGAGTCAAGCTAGTTAAAGTAAGATTTACTTGGGCCACTTTACTACATCGTCGAAAGCATTGTTTTAGGTTATTTAGTAACACTAATGAAATTTAAAATGTAGCAGCTAAGCTGGAAAGGTGATGTCAGGCAATTTATCTACGGCTGGTTTGCTTTCAAGTGTAGATTCATAAGGAGAATTAGCAAGAAAGTCGCTAACCAATAGATTTATGACTTCAATTTGATGAACTCTGTCAATAAACAGATTCCAAATTATTTGATTATTTATTGAATTTGAAATACCCAAACATGTTTTTGTGTAAGTATTTTTAGCTGATGGGAAACCTTGTAGAGCAAGTGGTAAATAACCGAAATTTCATGCAAATGATATTTGAATAAGTTAGATAACATATTCAACCGATAATACTTGATAAGCACAACGAGTTGGTCTTTTATGTATAAATAGAGGGTCACGTGACGCAAATCAATCATTCGTAATGTGGCTTGTCGCTGGGATATTAAATAGGGTGATAATACATACAATTGGCGTTAAGAATTAAAGTGCCGCTCCACAAAGCTTTTCTATGCTCCGCTTCTGTGAAAACCTTGACGTGAGCAATTTCATAATTTTTCATAAACTACATAGTACGATCATGGGAGGATGTGAATTCTTCTAACTCGAATGAACAGATCGGATCGACATAGTCGGTCTAATTTTAGATTATATAATAATTTCTTTTGATTGTAAAGATCAGATGACTGCCTGAAATTTTAATTTTCAATCATATTACCTAGATTATATGGATTCCAATAAAGTTGTGGAGAAAGAATCATGGTAACAATATTTTTTATATCAGTGCTATGTTATTATCTGCCGACTAGTCACGAAATTTCTACACAGCTAAAACCTACAATCTTGTTCTCTTTTCAGATACATTCATCATTCCTATAGTCGTCGAAAATAGTAAAATCCACCCCTAAGGGAGTAAAATAGGTAGCGTTTTTTATCCTGTTTTTGCTGGCACAGGCTTGTGTATACTGAATTATCTAGGTCTCTGGCAAATTATAGATAGTGTTTTATTTATTTATATTGCAACTAATATTTGATTTGACATCTGCCCGTCACTCTACTATGCGTCATTAGAGCTTGATCTGTAGGTGCTAATCAAACAACTGCAATGATTTACTGAATTTCCCATACACACATATGATAGCAGAAATCAATTTGCACCTTTCGGCGGCCATGTTGTCTGAGTGTACTGAACTGATTTCAGTTTCAGCTAGATCGAAGTGCAAATTAGGCGTAGCGTGATATTGACACTTGTATTAGATTATCTGGCCGATACAGGAGTAAGATTCACTGTCAGCTTCGACCATGGCATTGGTGTAAACGAGAAGAGGTGAGGCAAGTGTGCGGGAGGGGCAAAGCCATGGTATTCTGTCTCGCTCTTGCCCACCAGTTCATTCACCCGCGCTCACGGCGAGTACGGAAGAGCAACTCGGTGCGCTCGCGCAGGTACCGAGGCGGGCGGACGCTGTACACGGGTAGTCGCGCAGGAAGGACGTCTCCGACCATGAACCGAGCTATATTTTATCAGTTATCCGGAGGTGTCGGTGCGCCACGCCGCGTCGCAGTACGCTCCAACATGACCCTCTAATATTACGATACTCAAGTGACGTTTTGCATTTAACTAGACTGAAAGCAACTTAGATCTCAAGATAAGACTTATTTTATAATTTTCTCAATATTTTTAAGTGACGGTTCTCAGTGAGGTGTGGATTTATTTTTAAGTGTTAGTGAAAACATAAACAAAACATTTTCCATTAGGATTTTACAATTTGGATTTTTCTCCTAACTATACATCGCTGGTGGATTGTACATCTAATGGTTAGTATCAAAATTAATTATATATATTAATAATTAAAATAACAATTAACACATATGGGTTATAATGGGGTTACTTATGATTTTCTTAGCGCAATCAAAAGACATCAACGCGCGTCTTCGTTTCACATCATGATGATGAATTATCATTTCAGTCAATATAGTTCACATGTATTTATTAACAAACTCACAGACTACTTAATAAACTATAATGCAAGTATAACAACATTCTATATCATACTAACCTACCTAAATATTATTTAATTGCCTGCCATCATCTCTAAGAACATTGCCTTCCCTCGTAATCTTATTAACCTATTTCTTATTCAATAATAACACATACTTATTATTAGTAAACCTTTATTTTTGGCAATTTAATTTGCTGTTTTAATAGGAGTAATGTTACAAGTAGATTATTTAATAAAAAAATGAGCAGAATAATTCACTGGTATTTGACATGATATGTAAGTCTAAAACCATATGACATATTAATGAAAATAACTTCTTAAAAGGTTATAAATACTAATATACTAACACATAGATAACAAATGTAGAGCATGTTACATAAAAATAATAATAATGGGAGGTGGAAATAGCCCGGCTGAAGACGAGCCGATGTTTTTTGGCTAGTAATTACAGAATCACAAACATGCGAAGTTATCACGCACACACGCTCACCTATTGTTGTTGCGTCGTCCCGGGTTGTGCAAAAACAAAGCCTTGAACTTGTCAAGTTCAAATTCAAGGCGAAACTGAACACACGTGATCTACCTACGTGTGCGTTACGTAATCACACCCTTCGTCGAGTTATGAGATATGCACTCAACTTGATTAAATATTATTCAATACAAGGTTCAGGGTCAAGTTTTATCTTATTTTTTATATTGATTGTCTCAGTAGTGGTGCAGTAGTATTACGACTGATCTGAAGGAGAACCGCGTCCAAAATATAGGATAGGATTCTTTCCGATGAAAGTCTTAGTTCATCTCAAATTAGTTTTAGCCCGGAATCTGGAATTTATTGTCTCTAGTACATGAAAATTGTCTTGTATGAATACATTACATTAATCCTAATATAACTAGGCAAAACGTCGTTTTGATATTTTGAAAAAAAAAACATAAATCTTAGAATAAATTTGCAATGACTGTGGTCTTTGCAAATTTATACCAAGATTTATTGTTTTTTTATTTATTTTACCATATTTTTTAAAATAATTATTTAAAAAATATCAACATTCTTGCAAAATCAGATTATGTATTATATTATATACAAAAATTGTATTAAGTCTCTAATATGTTAATTACATAGTATATGTATTATAATATAAGAGATTATAATGTGTCCCAAATAAAAACTTCTCATGATGTTATAATAGTTCACAAAATACATCTACCGCATCTGACCTTCGCTATAAGAATGCATTGAACTTAATTTCGGCGCACAAATTAAATTGAAGGCCAAATTATCGCACACAGATATAAATAAGTATTTGCGTATTACATGAAGCGCGGCCACGTATGTAGATGGCAGCGAAAAATAATAATTTGAACAAGCTCGACGACAAGCAAAAGTGATCTCAAATGTAAACGCAAAAGTCACAAATTAGCATGCGCGCCGCTCGCCGCTGTTTCGGCAATGACAATGACAACGACCGATGATATAACAGAAGGCTGTCAAACCCGTGAAAACTCGGTCATTGAACCGCGCGCTCGCGACTCAGCCCCACTTCTTGTTGCTTTCGCTCACGCGATTTTTGCATTTATGCCGCCAAACATAGGGTTTAATTTTAATTTTAGGCTTTAGAAAAATATACAGTTAAGATTTAGACTGAAAATTCGTGACGCAAGTATATGGTAATATTTCCCTCGTATGATTGAAAGAACAAGACTAATTTTATAAACAATGAAGGCGTAAGAAAAATAACTCTGTGGCTTAATGGGCAAAGACACTGACTGTCAACATGTATGACGTATGTTTTACATGGCTTTGTGTATTCCTGACATGAAGCCATACTTGAATTAATTATTGTTTTTAATGTTATTGATTAGATCTTTTGTTTCATTCTCACGAAAATAGTTTTTAAATTCAAAGCTGAAATATTTTGACAAATTATGTGCAGATTAGTAGTATAAATTAATTCTAATACAAATCTGATAATATAATTTACATTATTAACTAAGCTCGATATTAGTCACAAGCACAAAATAAAACGTAACTAGAGTTTTACACAAAATATTTTTGTAATTATTGATCTGATTTCTTAGAAGCTTTTTTATAATTAAAAATTTCTTGGGCTACTTAGATTAACGTCCAATCTAATTTGTAAAATTTATATTAGTCCTTATCGAAGTAAATATAAAAGACAATCATTAGTGGTGACGTGGGTGTGCCAGGAAGGTCCTTGATGGGTAGAAAGTAAATGTTGAGTGCGAGGCACGCGCGTGGCCCGACGGGGGTCAAGGGGACGCGCGGGCGGCGGGAATGCGTGGAACCTGTTCGAACAACGGTACATCGGTATCAAGCTCCGGGCGCACACGCACCCATTATGTAATAAGTAATAACCTTTTTCTCGCTTGACTGCCTCGTCCCTTCAACACATGTGACCTAAGCTTTCGATAACATTGTTTGTTTATTTTTTAATATACGCATTCATTTTCATTGGATATACATAACATTATATATAGCATCATACTTTTAGCTCTGAAGGTTAGGAAGAAGTACACTTCTGTCATAGATGACACACCCACATTTCGCCAACTATACTAAGTCCCATATTTCTACACAACGATTATTCATTGCCATTTCCTGGGCACAATACCATACTTTAGGCACGGACTAAGTATTTTTAACAGGAAGACCTAATACTATCGACCCGCGTATAGAGCCCATATTGTTTGCACGACAGTCGTATGCACTACCTTTACGCTATAGAGGCAGTCATAGAATACATGTATTTAAACAAATACTTAGTCCTACTTGACGCAACCATAAACTCTAAAATCTATTAAATAAGAACACAAGGTTGATAATGGTGACAACGATGATGCAATAATTCGCTTCAATAAGAAGATATTTATGTCAATAACCTGTAATACCACTGCGTGTTGGACCCATATACCAACGTAAGCCTTCAAAAAGCCTACCTATTTTTTCAAAATAATAGGGAAACATCGCTCATGTAGAGATGATAATAATATCTTAAAACACATGTATCTTATCCCATTCTAAGCAGAGATATTTCTAAAAACATACAAATTTATAAATAAATTACACCTAGACACAGCACAGACCATCGTGCTCGTAATACAAAGATCTTTCCTGGACGGGAATCGACACACGATCGACTTAGCAGCCAAGAATAAGAAAAATCTCATTAGTAGCACGAAATCTGAAATTGTGCCTGGTACATGACCATAAGCACCTATTACATTGAACATAACATATGAAATATGCAACATAGCTAATAAAATGTAGATTTCATAAACCTCTACCTAGCCTTCGAGGAAAGGTGTAATACATCTATTGTCTGGGGACATACTATGATTTTCTTATAGCGTTTCAATTTTAATCTTAATTTGAATTTCGATCAATTACAACCTTAATGCTAAGTAGCAAAGACGGCATCTAACGAATTTCTTAATTAGATCAAATATAAATCTCTATAAGGATGTAATGATAAAGCTCAGTACTCATAATACATTGATTACAATGCATAGCAATGCAAAGAAGGTTTAACGTAATAAAATATTTATTATTCTATATAAGTTATGAAAGTAAACTTACAGGAAGTGCAATGAGCACGTGTTTATAAAAATAACGATGACAGTATGTCCCACATGCATATGTATAACTATAATATGTATGCCAGGAGCCGTCCGGTGGACATACAACGGTTACCGCACCATAATTCACTACAAATAATCTTAATACTTAAAGTATATATCATTCCAAAACTATTATTATCTGAAACACTCAAAAATGTAATCAAAGATCATCTAGCATTGTAATTATGTCATAATGGCTACCACGTCACGGAAACAGCATTCGTGAGTGTTCTGGATTTGACACCCACATAGGATAAATATTTAGGTACGTAGTGTCAAGTCTAGGTAATTGGTTCTATTTTTATTGTATGCTTTAAAAATCGTCACAATACACTTATTTTTTCCTAGTGCGGGATATAAACGCAAAAATGACATAGTCAACATTTATTTAAAATTGTATGAAATACATGCCACGCCCACAACCATATAAACATATATGTATAAAACACTTTACGCATCAGAAACACGTTTAAAACTGTATTTATATAAAACTGATTGAAACAACGGTTCTCCATTTTCATAAGTATTTTCTAACTCAATTATTGGTCAAGGTAAATAAATTAAATCTAAAAATTACACCATTGTTATCTATTACATAATTGTCAAATGCAAATTGCGAACATAAAGTCTAATATTCGAATATAACAAAGAACATCTATCCAAAATTTATTCCTACGGGATTAAGCCTGCAGGCTTCGATGCATCCCGCCGCCGGCCTCTGATTTCACCCTATGTCGTTTTTTATCGACACGACCTAACGGTACTAAGGTGCAATAGGTACCGTATGAATGCATGTTTTCAACCTGTGAGAAATTGATAGATACGAATAGAATGTAAATTATGCAGGTAACTGTATTTACACAATGACAAATATTCTTTTCGTTGTTTATTTTGTATGTAATTTTACTTCTGCTTAATTATTATTTTAATAAAGTTACATCATTGCTTTTATAACAAAAGAATGACAATAATATAATTAAAACCTGAGTGAATTTCACGTTACTAAGGAATATCTCTTCTATAAAGAGCTTTCTATACTCACAAGCAACTATTAAAGCGCTAACATGTATATGCAAAAATCGGCCCTTTGACGAGATTTGTAATGAACCAATACGCTCTACGCTCACTCACTATCATATATTCAAGCTAGCTGTAAATAATGCTGCATAATAATAATAGGTTTTATGGCCTACGACCGTCTTATGCATTTCCTTCTGCTGACTCATGTAGTGAAAAACAGTACCGTTTTCTCACACATGCATTCCATCGTTCCCATATCAGTTTCCTACTAGAAATTTCTCTAACAATTCACTGCCATACATTTAACCTTTATTTTCTTAGAATTTAAGATCGCGCTGCATTATGCAGTTTTGCAAACTAAGTCCTGTTGTTGATCAGTACCCACCTACATTGTTTTTCCTTAGCGGTATATCTCTATGCGTGTTGATTCATAATATGAATCGCTGTAGCTGTAACGTTTGCTAGATGGAAACACATAACAGGACAATCTCCACGATTTAGCAAATAATACTTGCAGGTGAACGTAAATCTGCGGCACAACAGTAAACAGATCATATTTCATATTCAGTTGATAGTCGTCTCAAACAGATCTAACGGGACTTCCTTATACAAAAGCTCCGAGGTCCCGTCTTTTTTTTCGGGTGCCCGTCCTACCTGCTATTTAACCAAACACTTGATGTATACCTTTTATGTTTTTTTTTGTGGTAGTAACCGTAGATAATTTATTTATAACACGGTTGTATATATAAGATTCCTTATTAAAACATGGTACCGTTACATAAATGTAATTAACCATCTATATTTAGATTTAATAATGTTATGTTTAGCATGTTGCGTCGCGTCGGTAGATTAAAAACCAGATTAGGCTGTGTACAGAACCTAAAACTAACAAAGGAAAGTAAACCGTCGATGCGGTTTGTTCGATCGATGAAAGTAAAGGCCTGAGTAGACGGTCGAGCAGTCCCGTTAGCCGGCCCGAGCTCGGGCTCACGGAATACTAAACGCTGACATACTGCGCGGCTTTTGACCCTAGCCACATTCTAGTCTAGTACTTCAACACCTATGTGCATCGATTTATCTACATCACAGATTATACTTGTATCAAGATCAATGTAGCTTTTCATACAATGGCAAATTGATAATGATAATTAACTAATTGCTTTTATATAAAAAAAAATCATGCCATAAACCATGATTTAATTATATCCATAAAATAATTTCTGACCGTTTAGTACGCCTATATAATTCTATAGGTAAACCATTACAAACCTCACCAACCTTGGAATATCCGTTTGTCGAAACATAATTATGCAATTAAAAAAACGACGTTCTATTACTCAGTGATTGTGTTCAAACTGTTTACTGTCCTTCCAAGAGTTGCATTTTTTAACGATACTGACACATTGTTGTTGTCGTTTCTTGTTTTCTTAAAAAACATAAACTATTCAATTTGCTAAAAGCAAGAAAATGCAATTTGTGCAAATGGCACTTTTTAGTGCGTTCTTTTATAATATTGACGTAATTGGCCATAAAACCCCGAAGGTTCGTTGTTTCACAAATACCTTTGCTATCTCGGCGACCTTCATTGTTATAGTGAACAATTATACAAATAGGCCGACAAAGGAAATTGCACATTTTATGTTAAAAGTGAAAATTGCTTACATGTTGTAAAAAAATGTACGAAGAACTCGCAGCGGGCGAGTCGCTAAAGATTAGGAATTTAACCAGACTTATCGGGACATTTAGTTGTGTACTAGGTATGTTGATAGAGATGTATGCGAGGACAACGACCCTACGCAAAATTCGCTGCATTGGGCTAGGTGTAGTGCATGCGCGTATGTAGCGGTAACGCTTCCGCGTTGGAAGCATGGCGAGCGGGAGCGAGTTATGCCCCGGCACCTAGCCAGAGAGGGAAAAACGCATGAATGAGTATTGAAGCCTACCCCAAGAAGGGGGAAATCGAGTTTGCACTGCGGGCACCAGCACTTGCACAGATATAGACGTCCTATACATTATACTAAATAGGATCAATAGTGCTACACCATCAAAACTTTAATGCAGTCATTCAACCGGACAAGAACTGGAGATGTACACCTATTTTAATCTATACGCCATACAATAAGGCTTTAGCTATTATATTTAAAATAGAAAATAATTCTTATAAGTATACTTAAAGGGTATTTGTATAAAAAATGTGAGAGCTTCATTTATTGAGCTTTATCTAGATCAGCTCAGACTGCTTATCAAGAACCACGCAATAGATATTTTTTTGTTTTGGAGTATTGATACCTACATTTGGATTCTAGAACTTTGTAATCTCTAATAGAGAAAGTTATAATACTTAAGAATTATCATATTTTCTGTAAGTATACTTAGTGATAGCTATAAAATTATGTACCGACATCTTATAGTTTATTCTCTTTCTTATCTTCATATATACTAGTCATAGCTATTAGACAAAACATAACAAGATATCTTTGTAAAATTATTAAAAAAAAAAGTAATAACGTATTTTTTTATTTAATACGAAAAAAAATCATAGAATCACGTTACCCATGTTACTAAATACTACATAATAATTTATGTAAGATGTAGTAATATATTATAGCTGATTAAAAATCAACTTTGAATTATTGTATGTGGCTACTTGTATAATTAATCAAACGCATATATTTCAAAACAAATTAAGTATGCGATCGTAAAACATAGTTATCTTAACATTACTATAAAAGTTTTAAGTGAGTTACGTAATAAATATCTGTTTAAAGTTTCTATTACAATTCCAAAGAAAATTTGTGATGTGATGTCAACGACCGTGTGCCCAATACTCGCACAGTAAACGCATTTCCCGGCGCACACGAGCGCAGCGTGCGATTTATTCGCGCAGTGGCGGCGGGTGAGGCGCGAGCGAGACGCCGCGCGACGCCGGGCGGCGGGGGCTAGCGCAGTGGGACGAGGCGGCTGCGGCCGTTCACCCCGGAAGATTCAGTGTTTTGATACCGCTCAAGCCTCCGCCGCCGCTGGAAAACTGCATTTTCTTTGATGCGCTTCGCTTTTCACGCTCTAATTGACCGACAATCGGATAATTTCGTTTTTCAACCGCACGATTCGACTTGCAAGTTTCTACAAAACCCTTTATATCTACAGCTTAGTTTATTTTATAGCGCTTTCTTTTTAAAACGTTACAGTTCTAATAAGTTAAGACACTGTTAATGTTCTAAGTAGATCATACATATCAGTTATAAGTGTAAAATTTAAGAAACTAAACAAATTTTATTATAGACAAATATCATATTTGGATTCGACAATTAAGTCTATAATATTTTAATTTTCAAATTAACATCATTCAATTATGTTCTATTAATTTACACCATAAATAATATGAGTTTAAATTAGTCTCATAATTTTTTAGAAGAAGAGTTACCAACTCTTAATAGTAAACTACACAAATTTACTCTGAACTCAGACAAAAATACACATCTTACCCTAAGCAAAATCGTACCTACACAAAATCTACTTTTAGCAGGCACAAATACCCACATTCCAACATTCACTTATAAGGCACCTAAATCGATAGAGCATGTGATGAATGCGTTTGTGCGAGAGAAGACTGAAAAACGTTACACTTTGGGGTAGATCGTGGACGATTGGAAATTACCAGACGTTATGGTAGGTCGTGACTGTAAAGGGTGAAAACCTATACCTAGAGCTATACGATTGTCTGTAAAGGGGTGCATCGTGGCTTCGAAAAAGTTGGCATACGACGTGTTTATTTTGATTAATTGTTTTTAGTGACTCATATTTTATCTTTACATTTTTTTCATATAGTTATGTGCATAAAGTCATTCACAAATAGCCCTTAAGCAATGCCGTAAGCATTCTTATTATTTTAACTTATATATAAATATGAACAAACTTTTCTTAAAATAAAGCCAAAAGCTACAAAGTCTTAACTTAAAAGTTGAGTCCATAGCCTGGCAAATTATTTCCTTAAAGACAATTATGTCTTTCAATATTCTTCACAATCATGTTTTAATGAATAAGCATACTATAAATTATTATATGTTCAAGATAGTACCTACGAAACCTCTATCTGTCGCTAACGTGTGATCTAGGAACAAAGTATTTTCTTTAAACACGCATTGTAATTGACACAAAATAATTGAATACCTTCAGAATAGAATACATTCCGACCAAATTCTTTATACTAGCCGAGCAGTTTGCAGCTGTTAACAGATTACAGGCTGTAAATAGTGAAATCAATATTGGATAATGGTAGGTGGCAGGGTGCGGCGTGGTGGTGTCGCCGGAGAACGGGATACATTTACCCCTACCACGTAACTTTAACTCGGTATTTAATTTTTCAAAACATACAAGTATCTAAAACAGTTGAATACAAGTATATCGAGCTGTGAAACTATAGCTGCTTATTGATAGTATTAATGAGGTTTATAAATGCTAGGAAAGGTTTGTTTTGAAATGAAGGACACGATCGAGTATAAATGGTTGGGGTGCTTGTGCGGGCTGTGTCGACGACCCGCGAGAGTGAAAGCGTGTTCCGGGGAGGCTCGCAGGCGGCCGCCGCCCGCCCTGGCATGGCTTTCGCTGCCATTCTCACGGCACCCGCTCGCACCTTGTTTTCAACTTGTATTAATTACCGCCCCATAAGCTGTATTGTTTATAAAAATATTGAGGAATTCAGGTAATAGTAAATATATTATTAAGTACAAAGTACGAGTAGTCTGCATGATTTTTTACCTGGCACCTAGAATTATTCTAAATCAAATTAATTATTGTTTTTTTTTTGTTTACGTTGTCCACGTTTTATATTTTATAATTGTTGCTTTAAAGTGAATAGTGGTAATGATAATATCATACAATATTAATTTTCCGCGGCTTCGATGTCGATGTTCGCCACCAAGTGCCACTACTCGGTGGTCGGATCGAGAGCACGGTCAGGGCGCCCGCCGCGGTCGCGCGCCATACTACGGAAGTAATGAACTTGAATGCAGCCCGCGGTCGCAGTGCGCCGTGCCGTCCCGCTCTCGTCTAACAAGAGAATAGGAGGCGCGAACGTGACGTACTCACTGCATTTGCTGTCAAATTCGTCCGCATTCTCCGTCACAGGCCGCTTTCGTCGTCGATGCGTTTATCGGAACGAGACGCGAATATGTGTGTCGATTGCATTCTCGGCGTCGTAAAAGTGCATCTAGGTCGGTGGGCATAGCGGCGCGGCGTCGTCGGGTTAGTGCGACGCGCTCGTCGGCTAGACGTGAGGCAGGTCGGCAGCACGGAGGCCTCTGCGTTGCATAATGCGCGGTGCGCTCCGGCGGCGAGCACGGCGACAGGAACCGGGCGGGACCGCGCACGCCAGCTCACAGCCCCGCTGAGGCTCCCCGCACGGAGCCGACATGAGAGCGGCGCGCCGGCTGCGGCCCCTCGTCCCACTGCTGGCGCTCCGCATACTCCTCGAGTACCTCAAGTCGCTCGACGTCGCAAACTGCCTCAGAGGCACAAACTCGGACCTTTACCATTTAAACACCAAAGACGATAGTACTACTTGTTTATTCGTGGTAGTATAAATAAAAAAACGCGTAAATTATGAACAATATATCAAGATCAATGCCATGAACAATGAATATTTCTTATTGTAAGTATTACTAATATTTTTATCCATAGCCAACTTTTTAAAATACAATCCTAATCTTTTTAATGAACCTACAATGATTTTGATTTCTTTTACGTAAGCCATAATAATTGAAATACCAAAATTAAAATTGAAAGTAAAATAATAAAAATCGCTGCGTACAGTTTTCCGTTAGTTTTTTGGTGTACAATGGACCGCCAGTGCATATTATTTATATTTATTAAATCAATGAAGTAAACAAATCATATTATCAATACTTTTTTGTAATTTCGTAACAAAAAAAAACAGTAAATTCAGTGCATAAAAAAGTGTTAAAAACTGTGTTTTTTTTTATTTAACTGCAGTAAATGCCGCATAAAATAACAACATAATCTTTATCTAGCCGATAGGTACTAGTGTATATTTGCAGAGGAAATATCTACGTATTAAATGTATTATTAGCCTGCAAGGTTAGTGTTCCCGTTGCACTCTCGCATGGCTATGTAATCTATGTATGCAATAATCATCGCTATTTTACAACACTACTGTTATTCGAATGAGTTTTCGATGTGTGACCTTGGACTCTGTGGCTAGTACGACGCACACGATTTGTTTTATAGAAATCGAAAAGTATTATAATGTCGATTCTCAATACTCATGCGTTTTTTATTGGCATGCATGATTTCTTCTGACAAACAATATTTAGCATAAAATAGTTATAAAAAACTACAACCTAAGTACTACACGCGAGTATTAATTAATATGGAAAAGTTAAATACTTTTCTCATTTATTATCTAAGTAGGTACTTGCCTATTGTTGTAGAGTCCAATTTCATTCAGAAAATAAGAATACAAAAGGACCTTGAAAAGTCAAGTTAAATCAAAACAATCGATACATCATATCTCTTTGATAACTAAATAATAATGTGAAACATGCTCGCCCATAACTTGCACTTATAGGGTTGTTTAGTGATAAAAACTGTTACGCAAAAAATATGTAACCCTAATATGTGGAGTATTATTTAAATATTAATACGTACTTAAATGTTTATCCTAGCTTTTTAACCAATACAATCGTAATGAGTTTCACTTTCAGTAAAAAAATACTTTCGTTATATGAATGATAATATTGTTTATTTAATATGATTGAAAATGTGAGCGTGTTAACCCTAGTGCAGCGAACGTCGCAACGTGCTAGCGTAAAGGGCAAGTTCAAGAGCGAGCGCATCATGCGCCAAGGTTGCTTCCTGGTGCGCGCGCGGCGATGCGCACCGAGCACTGCCGCACAACGCCCGCGCCGTGCGCTACTGTACTTAGCACACAGCGACGTGTGCGATATTATCGCTTTCAATCTAACTTATGTTTTAACACTTCAACTGTGTGAAAAATATATTTAAATCTATTTACCTCATTTTTCTTTTTGAGTTTTAGGTTTCGTTATTAAAACTTTTTAGAAAAAAGGCAAAGCAATATTCATAATTAAATAAACACACAACATTATTAAAACAACATCAAAATAAACCTGTGAGTTTAAAAAGTAAAATTGTTATGGCGCGTGAATTCTCCTCTTACATAATTAGATTTCAAACTTAAAATTATAAATAAAAATATGTGTAAGCAAAAATAATAATTACTTTATAATCAGTCTATAGAATAAGTGTGAGTATGATAAGCAATACAAAGTATTAGTTGCTGGGATAGGGTTGTGTGCATCGTGTGACATTGCGCGGACGCATTGCGCAACTTGCACTTACGGTCACGTGTGCCACCCCTCCACTCCTCCCTCCACCCGTTACTGTGTAAACAATACTATACTCTCCCTTACGCAACTTTTCACTACATCCATGTTATACAATTATTTTCAAAACTTTACGCAGCTATTTATTAATATTTTTAATCATTTTTCAAACTCAATAAAACTTTTAAGTAATTAACTAATTAACAAACTCTCTTGAACATATTTATTACGATCCGATAAAATCTAAAGCAAACGCATTGTCTCCGACATTCTTTAAAAAACGTAGGTACAGTATGCGATAAATACACACTTGAAGAACATATTACTACTACTAAATATTTACAATACTATGTAAATCTGATGTTAACGTATTCTATTCATTTATTTACTCAGTGTTTGTCACCCTTCTTCTGACCGTGGCCCTTGCTTTTATTTAACTCGTAGTACAGCGTATAATCCTACGCAGTTCTTATCAAATAAGAAATGGTGACCTAATTGTAAGGTACATTGGTACAATAGATACTTAACGATGCACCACATCGGTTACAAAACTCATACATAAAACCATTACAAATGCAGCGCATAATGTTTACAATACGGTGCTCGTGCCGACGCTTGCGCAACAATTTGAATGTCAAATGGGGCCGGTTTGGTAAACAAAATTTTAGTTCTCATCGAGAGGAGTCGTCGGCCGCAAGCTGCCTCGCTTCCGCAATTATGCAATGAAAATTAAATGTTCAACAGCAGTGTTGCTTCACTGCACCAACATGGTAATGCATTCTTTCACACACCTGCCCACACTAAAACATTGATGCGAGTCAATACTGCTTATAGATAAAAAAACTTTCAAAAACGTTTTCAACAATTGACTGTTATATATATGTCACAACTACGTGTCCTATACCTATGTATAACTTTATGAGATTAATGTGTCCAACAAAGAATAGAAATATCATGATCTTATTCACGTTTCCTTATTCCATGTGAGTACTGCCAATTTGGCAAATATTCAATGCATCTACCATCAGAACAGCGAAATGCGATAATTTTGATATATGTACATCCTATATTTAAACTTATCTTCATTACCGTTGCCATTATAAATCAGTAAAAGATTTTTCCGGCATACGGGAAAATTATAAGCGCGCCGACTGCAGGTGTAATTTATTATTGTAACTTTAATTTTCCATGAATATTTTTGTATGTAGTTTTGATTATGTAATTTTCTGTGCTACCATACAAATTTACTATCTAGCGATTATAAAATGTTTTTTCCTTTGGCCTTTTTCCTCTCGATCTCGATCGACCTACTAAGTGTCCCAGTGTTACTTAAATAATTGATTTTGATTTTATTAAAATTAGACAATCTCACTTCTAACCGTTTACATCGTTAGCGAGCAACAGGAAAGTTAGATACTTGTCTCACTTTTTTTACTGTTTACTTTGAAAATTAGGCTTACCATTTGCCAAAAATGTTCAAAAATCAATGATGCATAACAATGCCTATAATTCCATTTACCTTGTTTCAGGTACAAGTTACTTCAATACCTAGAAAGTAATTATGAGAATACTAATTTAAGGATCAACAGAAATACATCAAAATGAGACTGGTAAGTAGATCAAAGTATTACTTGAATAAATTTAACAGTCAAACTCTATTTTTTTTATTGTCACTGCGGGCTAATTTTATAAGAAAATTTTGGAATTATTAGTTAAATTGTATGAAAATATAAATAGGCAAAGGGGAAGTATCGGTGCGCAGTGGAAAGTGCGCACTTATCACAAAACTGGGTCAGTAGTGACGCCGCCCCTTTATCGAACCTCGCTTCTCGCCTCACACTTAGGGAAACTAAACTCTTTCTATAGGAAAATAATACTCAAAGTCAGTCGACACAGCGGGAAATGCACACGGCTGTAAAGAGGGAAAATGCATTTCGTTACGACGCTGTTTGCATATTTTAGGGTATGAAAATGACCGAGTTCCACTACACTACTCAGTACTAAATCTTTGCCCGAGTCTATAAGTTTCTTAAGAACAAGTGTAATAAGGACTAATATATGAAAGTAAAGTGTGTAATACAATGAAATTCAGCAATCTACAAAAATAGTGAATAATAAAAAAGGGCGTGGTTTGATTGTAAGTGTTTTGTTAACAGTCAACAAGTGAAGAAGTTCCAAGCACAACAGTGGGTCGGACTGGAAGTCCCGGAGGCGCAGATGTGGTGAGCGCTGTATCCAGCGCCAGCGCATATGATGTTACGCGCATGCGCGAGGAGGAGTTCGAGAGGCTCACTGTGTACATAGTTCCAGACGTGCCATGTGAGCGCGGTACGCCTAACAGGGCCGAGAGGACGCTCCCGCGCAGCTTGGCTCTCAGACCATCAGCAGTATTATCGACTCCTAATACACCGGTACGTACTCACTCGATCACAACATAATTTAATTTAAAAAATAACCACAAAACGAGTAAGTGTAAATTTAATTTTCAGCAATAACACAACGGTAGCGGTATTTAGAAATAAATATTGACGTCTATTACTTTTTCAGACTGAAGGTGTATGGAGCACAGGCGTGATACCTCGTGGCACACGCTTCGGTCCCTTTGAAGGCACCCGAACACCTAATAAACCCAATGACAAAGTTTCCTGGCGATATTATTGGCGGGTAAGTGTCATTATTAATTATTATTTAATCATAACATAACGGTACAGTAATCGCAATTCAACCCGCTTCGCTTTTACAACTACACTAAAACAAACTAGATTGGTCGAGGCTTTACCTGTAAATATAATATTATAGCACAACCTGCTAGCTATCATAATGTAAACAAACTATAAATTAACGGTTTATACTCACTTGGAAATTTGGTATTAATTGTCTAATAACCTGATTCGAAGAACTCGTAGATTAGCTTCAATTAAAATTAGGTTTAGAGAGTAGCCCGCCTGGGAAAGACGTCCATCTTACAGAATACTACAAGATCAAGTATAGCTGTGTCCCAGTGCGTTGGTAAATGTTTTTAGTGCTCATTTAAAAAACCTTTCTTTTTTAACAACAAAAACGTATTTCTTATGTCAGTGTTACTCAAAATATTTAAAATGTAGGGTTGGCAATGCGCAAGTGATGCCTCTAACTCTCACTCCCATATCTCTATAGGCTACAGTATATTCAAATTTAACAAACCAAGTAACAAAATAAGTAAGTCTATTAGTAAATTCCAAGTGAGTATTAAGCATATTTTTTAGCTTGTTTATAAGCATATCTCACAATAGTTGTTTCTCAAAATCCTCTGCTAAGCAAACTAAGTACTTCTAACAAACATTATTATAATTTATCGGTATAGAATATGCACTTTTATTTTCTCCTTCAATTAACCGAACTCTCTCTCTTTGGGCCAGGTACAGGAAACTGTGAGACATCATACTTATGGAAATATTAAGGTGAGATTGGGTTTTCTATTCGTCCTCGTGGTGGTGGTCATAGTAATTATGTAAATAATTTATCTACAGATAGTTAGCATTTTATAATTAAACTTTATAAGCGCATACAGTTGCGTGCCACAAGCAAACGGTTACCCAGAATATGGTCTTACCGTTAGCAAACTAGTAGTAGGATAATAACATATTGTGCTCGAGGCAAACGGTAGTTAAGTCAATAACAGCATAAACCTTGATTTTCTTATGTTTTTACCGTATATTTTAATTAATTTATATGACTACTAGTATTTGGCATGGGTGGGAAAATAAAATAGTCTACAGAGTTTATATCACAATCTGCTGCTTTTTAATGGTTTAGAATTTATTTCCGAAAGCCAAACAAACATTGGCATTCAAATTTCGATGATAAGGTCGTTATTTCAGGACAGAGACAAAAAAAAATATTGCATAGACTTTTCAAAAATAGGTTCCTGTACGAAAATAACATAAATATATACGAATATTTATGTATAAATATTATTGTTTTAAACCCCCAGTAACTAACACTTTAGTGTAAATAGATATAAGCATAGTAGTAGTGTTATAAAATGATCACAGAACATGGCACTGATACCGTATTTACACAGTTAGATGAACTAGCTGCATTGTTTAAATATAGTTGATTGTTCAAACAAGCGTTATCTTCCGCGTCCCATATTACCTCTTGAGTGACATTGCATCTCGTCCTTGACTCCCCACTTGTATAATGCAAGCGTGTCGCTATCAGTTACACGCGCACTGTAAATATCCTGCACGTGCCACGTGCACTAATAAACATGTGTTCTCTATGATATAAGCTTGATTTGAATCATACGTAATCTAACTCAATTAATAAATTATTGTAGTTATTTATTTTAAACAAACATAAGGCGTAACTGCTACCGTTAGCCAATTAGCGCTATACAATGTAATTTCAAATGTGCAATTACAGAAACATGAAATATAACGAAAGTTTTATTTTCATTTTAAAAAACGGTACCTAGCACAAAGAGCTAGCTGCATCACAACTATTATATTATTATTTGTGTTGAAAAAATTGGTAGATATAAAAATAGGCACCAAAATGTATAATTTTAAATTATATAATTAATAAATTTAATTAAAATTATTTTGTTATTACAGATATTCAAGGATAGTGACTATTATTACCTGGACGGTTCCGACACGAGCGTCGCGAACTGGATGCGATACGTGGCATCCGCGTATTCACTCCCTGTGATGAACCTCGTCGCTTGCCAGCATCAGGAACACATATACTTCTACACAATCAGGTAAATTCACTTCACACCACATCTGCGCACTTAAGTGATAATACTTTAAATTGGAAGAATCAATTTAATGCTTTGTACATTAATTTTCAGAGACATCATGCCTAATGAAGAACTAATGGTTTGGTACTGTAAAGACTTTGCAACGAGGCTGGGCTATGATATCGACCCTGAAAGAGCAACCTATTCCATTTGTAAGTATTGCCGTGTTTTTTTAAACATACTATCCGATCTAATTCTCTCCTTTATTAAGCATTTTATTAACTTTTCCTTTATTTATAGGTAAAGAAGAAACTATCAAAAAAGCTTATGGCTTGCCACCCGCACCAGTACATCCCGAAATTGCCTTCAATCACATGAAATATGTGCTTGGTTTAACAAATACTAAAGAATTACTAGAAGCTGAAATTCCAAGCCGTCGGCGAAAACGTGAGGCATCTGACAAACCTTTCCATGATAGTCCAGCCACAATTTTGCGTGAAGATCCAAGATGTATCAAGAACGATAGGGCAATAATCAAAACTGATATTTCTACAAATATTATACACAACAAAACAGAAAATTCTTACGTTAGCGAACAGTCTTGTCTATCACCAAACAGTTTAATGCCTTCACCTTTGCCAGTTAAACTACATCGGGATAATCCCACTTTAATTATTCATCAACACAAAGAAAGTTCTCAGGTGGTAATACACCAACTGGAAAACTCTAGGCTGCACAGCAATAGATCACCGGCTCAAAATCAGCACCTAAGAGACATGCGCGGGCCATCGCCAATGGCACAAAACCATCACGAAAAATTGGGAAACAAATCGCCAATTCTAACTCATTGTGGTGGACCCCATTATGAGCATCAGCTTACACCAAATGACGGATCTGTACGATCTGATGAAGGATATCATAGCAACGGCTACCATGATGAATTTACTCCGCCTGAGGATTCGAGTGATTCTGATTTGGAAAATTATGTTCTTCTAGATTGTTCCAATAAAACCAATGAACCCAAAGAGACAGTTATAGTCCAAAAAATTGATGATCGCAACGAATACAGAAAAGGCAAATTAAAAATGCCAAGAGCATATCAATACCAAAATCATAAAGATATGGACTGTGAAAGTGAAAAAGAATTAGTGATTGCAGAAGAAATGCCTAATACTCCACAAAATTTGTCACCTCCAAGACGTGACCCAGCCACTTCAACTGTTATAGTATTAGAATCCTCTCAAAATACTGTGGTGCCTCTAAATAAGCCGTATTACGAGGATGGCACAATGTCACCCACACCTCCGCCGGCTTTTATGAGGTATTCTCCACCAGATACAAGAATATTAGAAAAGATTCTAACCGGTAACAGAATAGATACAAATAACAATGACTCTAACCGTCGTCAACCAAATGCAACACCACCGCCTTCATCACCTACTGAAATGGCTTACTCGTATAAGAAGAGCCAGAGGTATGGCAATGCCTGCAGTCCGGATTCTAGCTCTAATCTAACACCTCTACCATCTCTATTGCCATTACCGCAACAGCTGCCTGTTCCCAGCGCAGCTTCAGTTTACTCTTCATCTCCACCGCACACAATTCCTCATACGACTGAGATTAGAGAGATAAGAGAAATAAGAGAAATCAGGGAGACACGATACGAACACTACCCCAACTATTCGTATAACTTATACTCTCCACCAAACTCTACAATAATTACCCAGCTTGGTTCGCCACCTAGTAACTATTCACCAACGGTAACATCATCGCATCAATATGAACATTCTCAAAATGTGCAAAGCAATCACCACTATCCGTCATCAACAAGTGTGATTACCCTGAAAAATTGTTCACAACTAAGTTTAATTCAAAACACAAATGTGAACAGTCAATTGGTACCACAACACGGCAGTGTAAGCCCCGACGGTTCATGTGGACTTATGGTATCTCCAATGAGCCCTGGATCTCAATCGTCACGAGGGTACAGAAGTTTGCCATATCCTTTGAAGAAGAAAGACGGGAAAATGCATTACGAATGTAATGTCTGTTGTAAGACTTTTGGACAGCTGTCAAATTTAAAAGTTCATCTAAGAACACACTCGGGTGAGCGGCCGTTTAAATGTAATGTCTGCAATAAATCGTTCACACAGCTCGCACATCTACAAAAACATCATTTAGTTCATACAGGAGAGAAACCGCATCAATGTGATATATGCAAGAAACGATTTTCTTCTACATCGAATTTAAAAACTCATTTGCGCTTACACTCAGGACAAAAACCTTATGCATGTGACTTGTGTATGCAAAAATTCACACAATTTGTACATTTAAAACTTCACAAACGGCTGCACACAAATGATAGACCGTACGTTTGTCAAGGCTGTGACAAGAAATATATCAGCGCTTCCGGACTACGGACTCATTGG
The DNA here is from genome assembly GCA_947095525.1 of Trisateles emortualis. Taxonomy (NCBI): domain Eukaryota; kingdom Metazoa; phylum Arthropoda; class Insecta; order Lepidoptera; family Erebidae; genus Trisateles; species Trisateles emortualis. The sequence continues at coordinate 10,927,485 of OX352734.1, forward strand.
AAAACTACTAGCTGTAAGCCGAACAACATTGAAGAAGTATTGGCGATAACCAACGCAGCAAACACTGAATGTATCGGTAAGTTACATTTTATCACTGCTATTAAATCAGTTAGCAAATTTTTATTTATTTTCACTTTGTTAGTCACTTCTGTTCAATAAATATATTATTTCTATTTTAAACACAAATCTACAGAATGTATTACAATTTAAAGTAAAGTGAAAGAGAATTAACGCGATCGCAGTCGCGAGAGCAACTGCAGCGCGCTGCACTTTCTCTTCGTAGGTGAACCGCAACTTTCACTTGCGCTCTCGCTGAACGCGTCCGATTTCATTTTCGCGTGCACTTTGCAGGTTCCATCGACAAAGACTGCCACGACAGAGAGGGGCACGAGGCATACGAGGTGCACTCTCCATCGCAGGGAGGGCTGGTGGGAGCCGGTGGGGCGCGGGTCGTGATGTCGCACAGTGAAGTGCTGCTGGGTGGGCAGGCGCACACGACTACGCCACACCTGGTGACGTCGCCACACTCTGCGCACGCACAGTACCGCGCGCTGCCGCCGCCCGACCACGACCAGCCGCAGCACTACTGTCCGCCGGGCGGCGAGTCGCGCCCCAGCGTCATAGAGTCCAGCCAGCCGCTCATCATAGAGTGCACCTGAGAGTATATAGTGCGTCGCGCACTTATCGGACGCGTGTTTCCCCGCCGCATTATGTGATTCCAGTCTTGTGATCAAACGAAAGTATTTCGTAAAAACTATCGGACGAGCATCTCGTCTCGTCCCTTGCAGTGGCTATGAGATTACGATATAAACTTTAAGTTGTACATTTGTAATAAAAAATAGGATTAAGTGCGATGCGATATTAATAAGTACTAAGTACTTGCGTAAAGTTAGTCCCCTTTGGGAATGTGTATCATATTAAATTAAGGACTTAAATATTACATCCAAGTTTTCAGCAGCCTTTGTTTATACTAATGCTCAATTTTATATGTATAATTAGAATTCTATTGTAAATAGGATTTTGAGACATCGACTTATTTAATTTTATATGCGAGTACTACTTCCAGATAAAACTTCTTCTTGCTAGAAGATAATCCATAATAATTTTGTTATTGAATTTTAAGTAGTGTTAAACATCAGAATGAACATGAAAACGTTACTATTATTGAATTTCACCAAAGAATATCTGAACAGCAGTTAAAAGTGCCGAACGAATACTTTTTTGTGAAATTATTTCAAATCGGACCGAAACATGTTATGAAACAACTGATTAGTAGTAAGTGCCAAAAGCACGTTTATTTTTAAGTTACAATTAAAGAGATGAGCGTATAGTATTTTTAAATTGTTGTTCCTAATGAATATTCGGAAAGTAAGCGCATTAATGTGCAATGAACTTAATTCTAATGTAATTTAGATTAAAATTGTGAAATTGTGTACATTATCCCTACGCTAGAACAAATGGTGCTTCACATCGTAGAGTAGTGGTCGCTCGCATAGCACGCGCCGCGCACGCGCGGCTCGCATGCCGGTAGACATGTACTACATTGTAATGTTAATTCACCGAGTCTACTAGTTACTATTTTATATTCCCAAGTAATTATGATTCTCCTATTCGAAAAGGCTGAGATAAATAATGTAATGTAATGTTTGGCGAATTAAACGTAAGTAAGTATTGGTGGTCATTATATGTAAATTGTGCAGACATAGTCGTGACGTAGGACTAAGCTTCTAATTATGTATGCATAGCTTATACGTGATGTACTACCGAACGATAGCGTTTTGTATATTTCTATTGTTCATACGAATAAGATTTTTACACACAATCCTTAGTATATTTTGTACCGTTTACAGGGCAAATAATTTTTACCAGAGCCTACAAAAATGTATGGTTTATTAGTTTCCATGATAATTTAAAATTTTATGGTGGTTTCGACGTTAATAACATAAAGATTGTTCTATCTAACTAACAACACTCAATCTAAGTAAATACCTTGTTCTAAAGACGGCATTTCTTTATTTGAAAATTAATTGACATCATGTTTTTAATCATGATGTTTTCCTAAGAATTAGAGTCACGTCTATTAATGTAAATGTAAAAGTACATAAAGTCAAATATTCTTCAAAAACTAACGTATGTAAAAACTTTTACTATCTTATCTTAAGCGGAGCTGTCCTTGTAGGTCAGGGCACTTCAAACCCATGAGATCTTTTGTGTAGTAGTTTCTCTATTATTTTATCTATTTTTGATTGTGAAGATTCTTAATGAAACCTACATGGTACCTATTTATACATTCTAGAAAAAAATACAGGGTTCTAAACAATGTGTACCTATCAATGGTATAAGTACCTAATTGAAAAATGGCGTGAAGCCTAATTAGATTGTTTGAAAATCGAAATTTAATTACGTAAACTATCTGCGGATAGTTTTTATTTTGTATACTTAACTCGTGACATACGAGAAAATTGAACATTATATCTTTTTTATATTTACAATTAACTTTTCCTATTAGAATCTTATTAATCAAATTGAAACGTCGAAATCAACAATTATAGCTATCGAGTGAATTTGAATCAATTAATTATAAAGTTTAGGGTCCGTACACAACATTGAGTTGCGACAACGCATCCATCGTTTGGGACTTTCGTTAATTCATTCAATGCAATGCTTTGTCGCATAACATTGTTTTAATGGACCTTTCATTTGTGAAAATCTGAACGTGTTGAGAAGACAATTAAACATTGTTGAATTTCTAAAGTACCTAATACGTAATTAATAACTAATATATGTACATTGTTATACATATTAATATCGTTGACTTCTCGCCATTCCTTCTATTAAATATTATAGTTTTAATATTTTGTTAGGTTTTAAATTTATATTTATTTGTTTCATTTCGTATTTCGATACTGATAGGGCTTCACAATGTTTAATTACTGCAGCTCATCAGACTGGTACAACGAACATTAATCTTGAAATTTAGATGAAAGTATTATTTGGAAACACCTACTGTAATAAAACAATCTACTTAAATGATTTCTTTAACTAGCAACGGTCTTATTAAATACTTTTGTTTAACATTTTAAGACGAAACAAAGTTCAGATGAACCAGTGTTCTAAACATTTGTTATGAAAACAGAATACTAATTTCGCACAAATCTTGCACTAAAATATATCTGTTAAAAAACAAAAACTTTGTCTATTGTAATATTATGATTTAGGATAAATACACATTAAAGTATATTATTATATGTACTTAATGCAAAAATATCGAACATTCGCTTCATTTTCGTTTATTAGAACAATGTTTTGTTATGCTCTAATGTGTGTTTACCCTTATAGATTTTTGGCCACTTGTCATTTTTTTGTAAAGCGCAAAAAAGTTAGCAATAAACTTCACTGTAAATAATTCCGATGGATGATGATACGTGGTATTTATTTATGTACATCTAATGATATATCAGTCACTACCTACGTCATCATAATTGTATATCAATGTATAAAACTTGAGACCTAAGAGAGATCGATAATTACATAATAAATATACCTACATGTAAGTACAATACATTACTTGGTACATAAAAAAGTAAGCAATATTATCACTGTATTCGATACCTAACTTTTGCTACAATTATGTATAAGTATAATGGACTCGCATAAACTACGTAAAGAGTGTAAGTAATATTGTAACTACTTAACGCGCCAGAAATTTACCTACATACTGTAAAAGCCTGTAATTTTGTACACTTTGATCAATAATAATTATTTTACAACACCAAATTCATTAAAACGGGAGTAAAAATATAAAATTGTGGTTTTATTCTATTGAATGTCTTCTACTTTCTCTTTCTACTGAGAATAAGACTCGCATTAAGTAACAATCCATGTATTTCAGGACATTTATGAACATCTAATTCACAACAAAGTACATAACATCTAGACTTGGAAAAAAGTTTTAAGATTCTTTTTTTTATAGTACCTAATTAGTTGGCAAACAAGCATATGGCCCGCCTGGTGTTAAGCAGATACCGTAGCCTATGGACGCTTGCAATACCAGAATCTTAGTAGTATCTTGCGTGTTACCAACCCATTTTTTTACGTTTCTTCCCCGTGGTTACACTGCGTAGTTCTACTGGTCGATCCATGGGCATTTTTTTTACCAGTGGTTCGATTAATCGAACAATCGTTCTATTACACCAGGGTTTTGGGATATTGAATACGTTTCTTTCAAAGCTCATCCCTAAATGAGCGCTGGAGACCTGTACTCACACACGGGAACACAATTACACCACTGTGTGTAGTTATTTGGCTGTGGTCTCCTGTAAGGTAAGTATGGTGCCCTACCTCTTTTAAAAAATTTATGTGCGATTTCCTTTAATAGTCTGATGGGACAGCAAACCGACACGACTGGAGAAAGATCAGGCGCAGGACCAACGGCTTTACGTGCTTTCCCAGGCACGGAGGGGTCTTGCTGAGTTGTAGAAATTGGTCACCCATCTATCGACCGACTGCGGCAAGCTTGTTTAACCCTGCAGATCTGCCGATCCGTGGCTCTAACACTTAGCTAGTAGCCTCTCAACTCTGAATATATAGTAAACAGTAACTATACCTATGTAAAGCGGCAAACAAGCATAAGGCCCGTCCGGTGGTACGCAGTTACCGTAGCCATTGGATATAATTTTAAGGTAATAAAATTCCTATATAGGACTTAGGAACGGCAACCCATGAGTTACGAGAATATCTGTGATATTATAAGCCTCCATTTGTTACAATGACTTATTAACAAAAACCCCAATATTACTTTTGGGAGGAATAGAACTTGGAAGCTTACCGGCCTCAAATATGAGCGCATACTTATGCAGGACGAACGAGACAATAAACAACATACAATAAATAAGGGTAATCTGGTTAACATTTAATCTACAAATGAATAAAATTGGAATGTCTGTTTGTAATATTAAAACATTTTCTTTTTACTAAATGCATATACACGGTACATATACCAAAATAACATTTTTTACAACTTTTGTCTGTCTGCCTGTTCCGGCTAATCTCTGAAACGGCTAGACCGGTTTTGACAGAACTTTCATTGGCAGATAGCTGATGAAAGGAGTAACTAAGGCTACTTTTATTTTAGATTTTTTTATTAATTTACGACATCCACGCGGGCGGAGCCGCGGGCAACAGATATATATACAGTATATAAATATAATACAAATTTACTATTATAATATCGATATTGTAGCACATTAAATATTTTGCGTATCAGAGTTCAGTAAAGGTTCAGGTGCTCTGCACTTTTTCATATGTGTTCTCATATTCGAGGATTGGGTGAATGCAAGCTTGCACCGAGGACAGGAGTATGGCTTTGAGCCCGTGTGGAAGTTCAGGTGCGATTTGAGATGGTGCTTCTTTGTAAACGATTTCGGACATAACGTGCAGGAAAACGGCTTTATACCTGAAAAACACATTGTATTTTTTACACATAATAAATATTTCTAGCATGGTCATATTTCGCTTACTATGGGCAAATTGACAGTTAAAATATTTGCTCAAGAAATGTCTTCGATATTTGATGTATTTCTCATCACATTGCCTAGAAATGACCACGAATTTTTGCTTCGCAAGCTATATACTGAACTCAGAGATATTATTTTTGATATGCCTTAGTATAGTGTATCAAGACTCGAGACTATTTACAATCACCATTTACGAGGTATTTACAATCATTTTCAAAATTAATGAATCTTCAAAAAAATTTCAATCGTTGTTTTCATTTAGTTCCGCATCTAAATGACAAAACAACATTAGTTTAAAGAAGATAATAATAATAATAAATGTTTATTGATCCAAAAATTACATAGGAACTTAACTTGTAGGTACTGTAAGATATATCGTTTGTAGATTTACTTATTAAATATAACGAATTTTTTTTTCATCATTTGCTTTTTTTACTGCGGATGCAATTAGCAATGGTAACGATGTCTAATACGTAGGTTACAATAGGTTATTTTTTACTTATTAACATTATTAAGGTGTCATGCATAGTATGCATGTTGCGTACACATTTCTTAATGACCATATAAGATATTTTAAAAATGTAAAATTAAGTAATAATTAATAATATCAAACCGGTGTGTAGTCTTAAATGCAGTGTCATATTGGAGCGGTCGGCGAAGCGTTTGTCGCAGTGCGGGCAGGCGTACGGCCGCTCCCCCGAGTGGGTTCGCTGGTGCTGCTTTAACAACATCTTGCGGGAGAATGCCTTACCGCATTGCTCGCACACGTGAGGTTTCACACCTGAAAAATACATTTAGGTACTTAAGTAGGTATTTTGTTTGGCCACATAGTTTCACACACGTTTGTTATCCAGTAAACCGCGTGGCGTTCAAAGACTCGACCCGTGTCAAATTTATTGATGCTCCCCTTTGGTTTCAGCCTAATGGTATATAGATTTCCTCGATACTCAGTACAGTAATTGCAGAGATTAACACGTTCAAACAAACAAAACTTTTATTTTTATAATATTAGTGTATGTAGATGTAGATCTTTATTTTACGTAACTTACAAGTCAATGTACGCACTGTTTTCTAAAGACTTCGGCTATCACAGCACACAAATCTTAGATCTCAATATAGAAAAAGTACAAACAACTTCGTAAGGTCGATGATATTGTTTGAAAATAGAATCGGTCATTACAAAATTAATAATACCTACTTCTAAAAATATTTTACCTGTATGTATTCTGACATGCATATTATATGCGACGCGTTGATTAAACGATTTTGGACAGAGGGTACACTTGTATTCTTTCCGGTTTCTGAAAATAAAAAACTAGACATTCATATATGCTAAAATAACTTTTAAAAGGAAGTAAAAGAAGAAAACGTTGAAGTAAAAATAGGAAAAGGCCTCTACGCTATGACATTTTACGCAATACAAAATTTTAAGTGTACCGATCCAGTTCGATTTAGTTTACCTCTTTGAACATGGTTAAAATACTTTTCTAAAAGCACGCAGTAATGTTGTATAAAATATGTATATGTAACACACATATACATATGGAGGCCTATGTCCAGCAGTGGACGTCTTTTGGCTGAGATGATGATGATGATGATGAACACACATATTTTATTTTTCACGTTTTTCACCGAAGGTATGTTAAAGAGCATGACACCTACGTTTCACCACCTAAATAATTATAGCTGCTGAAAGCGACTTATCGACATCGTAAATTCCTGGGATTGACTCCTGTATTTGGCAAAAGTTTGTTTTGTTTTTCAATTACAAATATCCCAGTAATAATTCGAGATCTAGAATTATGCTCGGTGTATGGCAATAAGGACGTCCCCTATTACATTAGATCTACTTTGCTTTACTTTAGAAATAAAAATGTGACAATGATATTAAATTTACCTATGAATCTTCATATGGCTACTAAGGTAGCCTCTGTCGTTGAAATATTTGCCGCAAACAGTACAGGTAGCTGCAAATTCCCTAGTTCCACGATGTATAGACATGTGGTACTTGAAGTTCCTCAGCTGAGAGAAGGTCTTGCCACATTCTCCACATGTGTACCGCGCGTTCGTTGAGTGCCGCCGCATGTGCATTGTTAGCAACTCACTACTGGTAAACACCTGGTAAATAAAATCATAGTTAATGTTTATTTTATAAGAAACTAGAGTACCATCTCGGCTTCGCATGGGTTTTAGTAAGGATCCCTAATCTTTTCTAGCAATAAATATATGTCACTCAGGGTGAATGTAGCTTTCCAATGGTGAAAGATTTTTTGTGAAATCGGCACTGCAGTTTTTGATTTTATTCATTACAAACATACACACAAAAATACAAATCTTTCCTCTTTATAATATTAGTACTTATAGTATTTACAAGAATAGTTATTGAAATAAAAGTAACTTAACCTAAACGACTTACAAAGAATCATATATTGTATGTAAATGTTATATATAAAAACAATATTAACAGGTTATATTAAATTAGTAATCCTGGTATTTTATTTTGATGACGTTACAGATAGTCGGACAGTAATTATAACTCTTAGCGCTCATAGCCAGGCACTCCCTGTTCGGTAACCGATCTGAGCCTCTAGACAAGTCAAAAAAACCAATGTATGGGATTTAATGACGATCATTATATCAAATCAATAACGTCAAATCCCATACATTTGCTTTTTTGCACTTTTGATTATATATTATCGCTTATGACACTTGTCTAGAGGGGCAGAGGGTAAACTACCAAAGGCGCGGTAACCCCATAGATGGGTGACTGTATAGTGGTATTTTAACTAAGCGTCTCCGTGCTACGGAGGCTACGTTAAAAATCCGTCTTGAAAGTTGTTAGATCACGATAGAGGCCGATAGAGGCATATAGAAGATCTTAATAACTCTGTCATCAGGTTTGCCACTAACCGAACGATAAGAAGAAGAAAATTGTATGGTATATATCACGTTTTCCAAAACTCTGTCATGTATTATAAATTTATAATAGCTATAATTGTAAGTGACAGGTGTTTTAAATTCCTTTACCAAACCTTTTTAAGTAATATTTGATATATTAATAGCAACCCATATATGCGGGGCACAGGTCTTCTCTCCTCTATCAAGTGTCAAGAGAGAGACGGTTTAGGCCTTTATTCACACACATGGCCTAATGCGGGTTGGTAAATCAGACATGTCTTTAGAATTTCTTCTAAGACATGTGGGTTTTTTTCCTTCACTGTTGGAGATGGTGAATCATTTGATTAGTACATATAAACTTCACAAAGTTAAATTTAGATTGGTACTGCCACCCGGGATTGAACTCGCACCTTTTGCGGGCAAGTCAGTTACTTCCCACCAGCCCACTACCTTTTTTTTTGGTGACGGTCAATATTGCACATTCCGATGATTTTGTAGAACGGACTTGACCCTTTTATTGATATACCATAAGGCAACGTTACTTAAATACGAGTATAGTAGATAGTACACAGGCAGCACTTTCACTGATATTCATCAAACCCACGTACTAGTACTGAAATAGGTCTAGTAAAAACGAACACCAATATTTAGTTTGATTATGATGTACGAATCCTTTTTCATATGTTCTGTGGATACGAATGTTGTTAAAACGTACGTTACAATTTATCTTATTAGTGTTCAAGTTAGTAAATTACAAACCACATTTTTGTGTATATATTAAACGTTAGAATGTTTGCAATATGACTAATTTCATGAGTAATTACAGTGTGTATATAATTTATTGATTGTTTTAGAAATAATACCATAGGTACTCAAGGCACTTAAAAATAGGTAAACAAATGACTGCTCAATTTTCTACGCAAAGACTATATAACTTAAAACAACTTCCTTCAGAATAATGGAAATTTCAATAATTTATGTGCTTACAAAGAAACATTACAAGTTAGTTACGTGACTTTACATTTAACAAATAACATAAAATGACTATAAAATAATACATAATATGCAAATATAATGTTTATACAGGGATCCTAACTTCGACCACTTCGCTATAGACCGAGAAATAACAACTTAGTGCCCGTAGCATTTCAACCGCGAATGCAAACGACTACATGAATATAAATGCATTTTAGCGTAAAACATTTCTACCTGACGTGGTGAAAGCAAACAAAACTGTTGAACAAATGCAATTGATATTGCTTCAGGAAGACGTGTCTGATTTTACATAATCCAAGATATCAAAAACAATGGTCGCTGAATATAAGAACTTTATCAAAAATACATACAAAACCAATCTATAGATTTGAAGAAATGCCATTCTTAACACCTTTACCGCCCTTTTGCCTGCTCATAGTCATGTTTTACACGAAACTTTGCAGCACTAAAAGTACCATTTTGCAAAAGACCATAGCTGAATAAATAACACAGTGCTGTAGTTGCGTTCCTGTGAGTGATTAGTCTCCCGTGCTCATTTAGGGATGCGTTTATAAAGAAACGTTTTCCTATCCTAGGAACACCCAGTGACAAAACCCTGGATACAATCGGCAAGACGCGAGTGTTGTCTTAAATATTAAAAGCGTCCTAACCTATGGTAAGAACTTACCAGTGTATACGGACCGTATGCTTGTTCCCCACGTAGTACCAAAAATTCTTACCTGATTACAAACAGTACATTTGAAGTCATCTTGGCTATCTGGTAAAGTAATACTTGCAGCTTTTTGTATCTCAACAGGTGCTACATCCTTAGTAGAGTTTACCAAATTTTCTGGTACGTGTACACGGTCAACATTGTTATTACTGTCATTAACAACCATCTTGTCAGCACACTGAAAATGAGATGAGTTAAATTTAGTTAATTTATTCCCTTAAAACAAAGATAACAGCAAAAATACTTACAAATTAGTAACATCTAGGTACTTATTTACTTTGAATAACATATGTACGTGAGGAAAACTTACTTTTTGATCAGATGTTTGAGGTTGTAAATTGTTCTCAAGTTTTCTACGGAATGGCTTGTAGTTATTAGGTATACGAGGACTCCATGGACTATCCAATACATGGTTTAAAATGGTAACTTTAGATGGTGAACTTGTGTCTGTTTCTTTAAATGTTTCTACATTTGGTAATAAATAATTTCTCGATGACTTAGTTCTATAAGCGCGCATACTTTTTACTGAATCGATCATCGACCGACTAACATTATAGTCTAATGAAGGGACGTACAATCCTGATAAAATTTGTTCTTGTAATCCTATTTGTAATAAACCATTCGCTGATACCGGCACATGACTCATCCAATCATTCTTTGAACCATTTCTACTATCAATGTCATTAAAGTACTTGTTATTCATTTTCTCAGCCGAACAAACATTGGCGACAGACGCGTCATATAAACTTTTGGAAGTTTCACCGTAATCTTGTTCACTTCGAGTGCATAGCTGCTGTTTACGAAGGTGAAATACTGTAGGCGAATTACTGATGTGCTCGCTCGTTTTTTTGTATGGTTTTAAAAGTGCGTCGTCGTTGCTGAGATGTTTGCCATTTGCATTCGTCAAGAGCACAGATGCCGGAGCACGATAGCATTCATTTGATATTGCTAGCACGCCTGCCGTCAGACCGTTAACATTACCGTTTCGAGGATATGTCTCGATAAATAAATCACGTAGAAAAGAGTTCCTTTGTCGGTCTCCATATGGCGATTTCAGATTTCCTAAAGAAGCCTTACGCTCTCCAGTTGGATTCTGACTACGTATTAGCTTATCGTTGCAATCCAAGTTGCTTACTGAATATTGTATTAGTACATCTTGGATTTGGTTGCCTTTCTTTAAATTGATGTATCGTTGATCTGTGGAACCTTCATGTCCTAAAGTAAACACATTTCTTTTACAGAAATCATTATTTTGGTTTAACTCTAAATGTGAATTGATGTTAACTTTGTCCGTGAATTGCGGTAAGTATTGACTGTCAATGAAAATTTGCATAGCTTTTATGATATCTAAAAACATTTCTAATTTCTGTTTTTGCACAATGACTTCTCCGTTATAAATGTAATAAAGTACAGATGACATAGCGTCGAGGTCAAACTCGGGCAACACGATAAACGTCGGTGATTCATCTGTAGGACAGGAAAGTAGTAAATGCTGTAAAGAAATTGTGGACTATTAGTGTTTGTTATAATAATATACACGTAATTAAGGCTTTGAAGCAGTTCTAAGTAAATATTTACATACTCTGAGAAAAGTGCTAACACTAGCAAGCACGGCACGATGCGCGCTGAATGCACGCCCGCCGCACACTAGTTTCACATCGCACCACTCCCCGTACGACAGCCATTCACACATCTGAAATATCAATGAAAGAGAAAACCATTAACAACATTAAAATAAATCAATTTAGTTTAAAATCACTTCTCACTTTTGTAGCAAGAGTAAAACCATAGTTCAAGACAGTCCGTTCAAATTATTTGTCAAATACTTTGTACCTATCATACTTACTTTTTTGCTTACATAATTACCAACCAAATGTCTAAATTGCTGTTGTCTTAGAAAAATACCATATTTAAGACCAAGAAAATATTAATGAAAAGCAATTATGTACTTGTATTCTAATTATATGTAGCATGAAAAACACGTAACGTTTAAAATATATATCAAAAGTAATAACAGAGTGAATAACCCAAACATTTACAATAGAACTATCTAATCTCACCCACACAACACTTGATAATAGTCTGTGAAAACACACCGTTACAAAATGGATTAGAAAAAATAATTTAAGAATTTCTTCCACGCAATTCTGAGTAATTTGGATGGGACTCGACAATGAGCCGGTGAGTACGGAACCAAACTTGGACGTCTGTAAACACGCTATGTTTGTGGCACACTTTTAATTCCTCGACGATCGTGCAAATAGATGCCTCTGCTCGGCATCTGCGCTGTAGCAGTGTTATGCACGACCAATGTCTCACACGCCAGTAAAGGCAAAATTAACCAAACACATACGACCAGGTCAACGTTTTTAAAGTAGCACCACTCGTGAAAGTGTAGAGCAAATAGGTCTAATCAAACAAGAGGAAAATTAGAAGCATCATCTTGCCGACCTATCCACTTCCTACTCGGTAGAACTAACCAGCTACACTTAACCTAAAACTTCATTATTAAGAGCACCATTGAGATTTGAAATCTGTCCATAATAATCGTCTGTGTATAAACTATGACTATTTTATTTATAGAACCGATCTAGACTCCTAAAATTCGTTATAATATATTAACAACCATGTCGGTTCTGATTTTAGTATCTTCTAGGTGTGCACTTTATAATGACACAGCCTGGCTGGTTTTTTACCCACGTTTTCGATACTTACCGGTCTTGGAGCGAATCACGGCGTTGCGAATTTTAATTGTTGTTAAAATAAACAACTCCCGCACTAGAGATTTATCTGGGGTTTGCAAACATAAAACTACTCACGCAAAGAAATTACACCCGGAAATATCATCTGAAGATCACATAAACGATTGTATTTCTTATATCATTTTATTTGAGAGAGTGGATTAGGCATAACTACAATCTATTATCTCTATTATCTAGAAATAAAAGGATAAGCGCACATCACTATATTAGTATCAACTGAAGATAGTTGGTAAGTGAACTTAAAAAATGCAATTAAAATAACGAACTTCATACTTTTTTGACTGACGGACAAGAACGGATAGGAAATACGAAAGGACTTTAACTATAACAGTAAAAAATACGGGTCATGAAAAACCTATTATCCACGGCATATGTTAGATTAAAAGGCTGAAACGTTAAACATACAACATTATAGACTTCTAATCGAGTGTGAAATTGCGTCACAACAGGGAGTTGCTAAAACTGACACAATCTTAAAACGAACCGTAAATAAATCGATTTAAATTACTAGGATAATGGCATGCTGTTAATATGGTTACGATATTGTAAGCAAATTTTAAGAAGTTACATTACATTCATTTTAAGGTATTAGAGGCATTATGAGTTACTAAAAGAAAACTATGTTTCAAAAAGTAATTTTAACCGTATCTTTTGTAATGGTTAAAATACAGTGACAAAACGATGATTTGTTGAAAGCAGGTTTTATTTATTTAGGAAAACAAACAATTGCCTAACAAAACTTATTATTAAAATATTAGGTAGTTACACAACCAGCACCGTTTTTCATATAATAAGGTTTTACATGGCACATACACAATACATAATTTCGTTGTATAACTGTATTGTTCTTGTATACTAGGTATTCTATATATACAGATATAGAATAATTGTCCGTGTGGTGACGCATTAAGAATATAAATGTGAACACTAACTGTTTCATCCCAAGGATGTCATAAGAATCGACTAAGGGAGAAAGTCACACAAACAATATCCACTGCAAGAGAGGGAAAACTTGCAACAAAAGCCTGTAGTAACTCGTCTGGCCAGCGTGGTATAGTAGGCGAATCCAAATGTATCGAGGAGGCCCGTGCCCAGCAGTGGGACGTTTATGGTTCGAGATGATGACGATCGTGATTTGTCTATATATAAGTTAATTAACAATCTTGTGTACCTTAAGTATTTAGGTAATTATTATGTACAGAGAGAGAATTTCATTTTTCAGTAGCAGTAAGTTATGTAAGTATGATTTGTTACAATTTTATTAAATAAATAATCACACAAACGTTGACTGCACATGCGTAGTTGCAAATTGGTACTGAGTAATGAGATCCAATACTTATTGGTGTGGCTAACAGTGTGTGTGTTTTTTTCCGAATCTGAGTTTATTTTGTGTTCGTAAATCAGAGCCTCTAGACTAGTTTTAAGAGAGGTAGGGCTCCATACTAGCGAGCAAGCCCGACTGGGGAAGGACCTCCACCTTACAGAAGACCACAGCCAAATGACTGCACACAGCGGTGTAGTTGTGTTCCTGTGTGTGAGTACAGGTCTCCAGCGCTCGTTTAGGAATGCGTTTTGAAACAAATGTATTCCTATCCCAGGGTTACTTCCATCTTAAAGCCCTGGTGTAAAAAAAAATGGGTTGGCAACACGCAAGTGATACCTCTGGTAATGCAAGCGTCTATAGGCTACGGGTACTGCTTAACATCAGGCGGGCCGTATGCTTGTTTGCCACCCAAGTAGTATAAAAAAAAAAAAAAAAAAAAAAAAAAGTGGCTTAAGCGATAGTCGAATCGAAAAGTCAAAAAATTAAATGTATGGAATTTGACGTGAGACTACGATTTAATGTCGTAAACTTACGTCAAATCCCATATATTTTCTTTTTTGACTTTTCGATTCGACTCTCGCCTATGCCACTTGTCTAGAGGCTCTGGTATATATTTGTAAAATTCACGACGACACAGAACGACCCAGAGCTTGTTCTCTAGTACAGGAAAAGAAAGCTGATATTATGTTGTATTGAATCTTACACATAACAATCCTACTCGGGCGATGCTACTGATGTTCAAAAACTCCATTCAATTAAAATATGCGCAACTTAATACATAAAACGGTGTTATGAATGTACAAATACAGCTACATCTAAAAAGAAAGCTAGGGTCAGATTAGTTTCTAGTACATTACCAATTATCTACAGCATATTCCAGTAACCAGAATACACATGCTATCGATGCTGTCGTATTGTAACGATAATTACCGATTTGCCGATATCAATTAACTTGTGAAGGTATTTTAAGATTAAGATTAATAACCCGTGATCCATGAAACATTTTAAGCCTCTTTCTTGTCCTACTTGTCATGACGTATATTGTTTACCTAACGGGTATTCTTTTTTTAATTGTTTCATATGTATATTTGTTATAGCTTGTTTCTGATCATCACCACCGTTTATCTATATTATTATTATAAAGCTAAAGAGTTTGTTTGTTTGTTTGGTTGGATGAACCGCTAATCTCAGAAAGTACTGGTTCGATTAGAAAAAATCTTTTTGTTAAATAGTGCATTTATCCAGGAAGGCTATATAACATCACGCTATGATCAATAGGAGCTGAGCGTTAGTGAGAATTGTTGCAAAATCGGGGAAAATATACCAAATTACCACGCGGACGAATTCCCGGGCGACCCCTAATTCAATATAAATATGATTAATTAACAATTGATGGCCCTTTGTTTTAAAAACTCCCCAGCATGTCGCGGGGGGTTTTGACAAACATTTAAATCATGGACACGAAATATAATATACCTACCCGGAATAACCTCTTCGTGGCGTTAGTAACGAGATGACCACCTTAAGCAAAGCCAACAGCAGCAAAACAGGCTCAAGAAAAGCCTGTTGGCCAAACGTGCGCCAATAATGCCACAACATACCAAAACTCCAAATAGAAGTTGACTAAAATGACAGTAATTCAATATTGTCATAAGCATTATAACAACGTTTAGAATATATTTTTAAAAAACAACGCTGGCTTCTACTAAATATTGAAAACCACCCTATTTGACAAATGCATTTCCATCAGATAAAGCTTCATAAATATTGTTTAGCCACTTACACAAAAAAATTATATTGTATTATGGCATCTCAAGCTGAATTTTACTTTAAAGTTAGTACATACTACTTGGGTGGCAAACAAGCATACGGCTCGCCTGATGTTAAGCAGTTACCGTAGCCTATGGGCGCTTGCAATACTAGAGGTATCACTTGCGTGTTGCCAACCCATTTTTTCACACCAGGGCTTTAAGATGAGTATTCCTGGGATAGGAATACGTTTCTTTCAAAACGCATTCCTAAATGAGCGCTGGAGACCTGTACTCACACACTGGAATACAACTACACCGCTGTGAGTAGTTATTTGGCTGTGGTCTTCTGTAAGGTGAGGTCCTTCCCCAGTCGGGCTTGCTCGCTAGTATGGTGCCAAAAACTCCAGTCAATAAAATATTTTTGCACAACAGCTGCTGCGGCACTAGAGCGATACGCAGCAACGCATAGTGCAACGCACATCACTCTAGCAGATACGATACATTTCATACAGAATGCAAATATACATTTCATACAAACAATCTAGGCTAAAAATTATCAATTTTAATTGATAATCTCATAAATCGTAAAAGTATATACTTATCTACATTTTCATTTACTCACATTCGTCTAAAAGCAAATTGATTGAAGGTGCTAATTTGAAAGCTTATCATTTATTTGTGCATGATTTGGATGTATTGAACCAATATATTAGCTATTTGATGTTATGGGAATCTTAAAAAGCCAGTATTAGTAGTAGCTGCCTTTAAGAACGTTGTAACTACTAGATATCGATACACCTTTCTGTGATTACATAATATATGTTAATGTTAAGATAATGTCACAGAGAATTCTTGATGAAAGAGTTCTTTACACGGTGATAATATTAAGTAACTATAACATGTTTTATTTTATTTATTTATTTAAGGACAACCAACAAAGCATACACTTATAAACATTAAAACAATTCAAACAAAGGAGATTCGTGGTAAAGTGTTGCCTTAATTAAAGGCTGCCACGACATGCGTTAAACAATAATATTGGAGCAATAACTAAATACAATAAGTAAGTAAGTAACTGAAGAAAAACTTAAGTTTCCTCACTTGAACGCGTCGTTCAATACAGGTCTAAATTTATTTAGAGGGTAAGACATATCAATAACAATCTTATTAAATGTAGATATAATCTTAGTAAGGTACCAATAGGTAAACATGATGTCTTAAAAAGGACCTACATTTAATAATGACTAGAGCACAGATAAACCAGAGCCAAAAAAAGTCACAGATTTATAAAGTTTTTTTTTTCGGAAAGGAAGTATCACTATCCGTAACGTAACTGTATTTGTAATAGGTAAGTATATTATAAAGTAGTTCACATGTAGGTAAGTAATGGTAAATATGTGGTTACCATTTAATATTAACAATACACTTATGTCTACCTATATTTTGTATGTTTATCCGTCATGCAAATATTTAATTAAGTAAATATATTGCACGCAGCTTTTTAGCAATCTTTTTCCGCATAAAAACTGCGCTTCTATTTTGTTTTATGTATTTTATTTTATAAGTGTGATAACTGTCGTGTAGGAGCGAGTTACTAATATGTATAGTATTATGGTAACTATAAGTACACTTCTACTAATAGTCTATCAGATCTAGAAAATTCTTGAAAAAAAATAAAAGAATAATCGAAACTAACGCGGTTAGTGTAATTAGATAAAACGTCGAGAATTTTACGAAATTATTTTGAATTTAAATTAAAGGTTGCCTGGTAGAAATCGCTCTTAGCGATAAGGCCGCCCATTGTACAAAACTATTTATAAGCAGTTCTTTGTATTAAAATTATTAATGGTGTACAATAAAGTATATAATAAATAAATAAATAAGAACAGCGGTTTAATAAATTAAAGCAAAATTATTCCAATAGTTTTGGCTATGCTTAGATTCGTAAGCGACACACTATTGACAGACATAAACATAATATTTTCATCATGCTTGTTTTTTTTAATAATAAGTATTAGGTGTTTTAATTTTGCCCCTTTTTGTGCTACCACTAATTTCAACACAGTATTTTCTTATGCTCTCTTCAGTAAGAGAAACTAGCAGTAGCCATATTAGCAGTCATCTATTTTTTATCGACCCGCTAGGTCAACTGAGTATCACAGAGTCATAAATGATTTTAAATTAGCTATTAAATGATAAGGTATATCTATATTTAAAACAGTCTTTTTTAAATAAGTAGATAGCTAGGCATAACCTTTTTCACACTGTAACAATCAATTTGGTAGGTACATCAGCCTGAGAAAAAAGTAGGTTTGTAGGGCTGTACAGTTACAGTTGTGCCTACCTACTAATTGATACTGGCTATAGTGACTCGTGTGTCATCATAGTACTCAAGGAAATATTTAAACAAGGAAAACATAACACTCCTTTTTGGGCAGTCGAATACAATATTAAAGTTGAAGCGCCCTGTATCACGATAGTTAGAATACCTAAAACTATACTGGCAAGTAAATAAAATACCAAATAAGAACATTTTAAAGAGGTATAAATAATTAATAATTGTCATAAATGGGTAAAAAATGCATCTGATATTTAAAAGATTTTATGTACAACTACAGCCAGCCTAACAAAATATAACAGAGAACACTAAGAGACCTGAGTAACTTGTTAACAATTTTCATATACAGTAGGCAGGCATAATAAGAATATGTTGGAACATAGACTCCATGAAAAAATAATAATTTGCAAAATCTTTTTCGTCTTAGTAGATAATTATCTATAGAAGGATTGATAACTAGGTACTTAAAATAAATTATTTAAATATATATAGGAACTAAATAATTATAAGAAGATTAAAATATAATAAAATATATTTTTGTTGTTGCTGTATACTAGTTAAAATTGCTATAAACTAATTAAAATACTGCTAGGATTAAATTAAAAGCACTATTCGATGATACCTAACACTTAATAAAATATTATATATTCTTCTGCTAGAACTACGAAAGGTTACTAAAGTTACGTTAGGAGTATCAGTCTGTGTAGATGGTACTTAATTTAAAAATCTAAAGAAACTAGAACGTTAACTTGTTCTGCCCAGAAATCTTTTACTGTATAATTATTTGAACAGGCTAGGAACGTAACTAACATACCTAAGTATTACATTTGTATCTAGTATGACAGATATGGGAAGGAACTACGAGGACATTTGTATATTTTTTTTATAAGAATATGCACTATCCCAAATGTATTAAATAACGTACCTAATATAAATGTATGTAAATAAAATCAAAATAACATGTATGTTACTTACAATTGCAGATTAAAGTCTCCGATTTGTAACTTTTTTACTACACATTTGTACAGATAGTCGTCGAAAAGCGCGGGAAATTAACAGACAGGGGACCGAACCAATGTCTGCGCGTGAGTCCTCCACACTGACGGGTGTACTCAACACGCATGCTCCAATGTGTGTTACCGCTGCCCATCTACCACTTTAATGGTATGCGTTATTCCATACATTTAATCTTTACATTTGCTAACAAAACCCGTATGTTTAACTTTCAACAAAAATATTCGCTTACCTACTATATAATACTTAAATTCTTATTTTAGGTGAATAGGTAGATGTCTAACAAGAGCTTTTCAGTTTTTATTTGAAACTCGTTATGCAAATGCTTGCCAATATGCACAACAAAACATATACAGTTATAGTTATTTGTCATATAGATTTAGGCGTTACATTGTCATACATATTTAGCCTATATTATTAAATGCATGATTAATAGATATACCTACCTATCTACCTTAGCATCTATCGACATTAGCAATAAATAAACACCTAGTAAATGTTGTTGTTTTCTAATACTTACCAGGCATATAATAATAGCAACCATGTGTTCCACTGCTGGGCAGGGGTTTCCTCTGAGAGCTGAAAGTGATTTTACACACGCTGCCTATTTCTTCTAAGATTCATAATGAATTTATTATAGAATAAAATATAGAATTCATGTGAGTTTTTATTGTGTTTTCCTTTACCGTTATCAGAGGGTAAATCATTTAATTGTAGTCTATTTTATACAGCATGGGTATCTATACTGTGACGTTTGACATTTGGAGATAAAAATCAATAAAAATGATAGAAGATTAAATTAAAATCTATCGATTGAATACTCATTAAAGTAGCGGATTGGCAGAGATTGATTCAATGATTTTCATTCATCTTTATCTTCAAATGTCAAACGTCACAGTACCCAAGCTATGTGAAATAGACTATAGTAAATAGGTACCTATTTACGTATCTTTATAATTCACAATGTGTGTACAAGTTAGTTACTTTCCCACTCGGCTATTACCGCTCGTAGGTATCATCATCACATTTTGCAAATTTTCTTTGATCATTTGCACTCCTAACTCCCTAATAACTTTTATGGGGTGCAAATTAAAAGCTTGATTCTATCTTGAGATTGCCTGAATAATTTACTCATTATCAAACACCGCGGTAAAATCTATTTTTGTCATGTGGTTGCTGTGACATACTAATTCCTTAGAACGTTTAGAATGTAGAATAATGTAGATAGATAAAATAGTAGATATTTATTGTAGGTACATTACAATGAACTTATCTATGTTACTAGAAAGCATATAATAGATCTCTTCAAAACACACAGTGTCAAAATTCGTATTTAGAAAAAGTATCATTTATTTATTTCAGTAAAAGACTATGCTACATATATGTACAAGAATAATATTATTCTTGTATATATATTATATTATGTTATATTACTTTAGAAAACTAAATAATTAAATAAAAGGCAATAGTTTAGGCGTCATAATATTCCTCCGAATCACTGTCAACCGGAAAAGTGCCCAAAAGGCTTAAATATATGTTAATTAACTTATTTATCTTGTTGTAGATGTAGCTTCCCAAGAAGCCAAAAAATCTATTCCATCGGATTGTGGCACTACGACAGACTTTATGCTTCAGGCGTTTTTGAATGGGTGGAGAGTGGTAGTAAGTAGCGAGTGTTGCTTGAGTATGATACTTAAAATATATAGTTGGCGGACCGTCAGGACATCGGAGATTTGGTACAGGTTCCTGTATAGAAAAGGTAGGGAGTGGCTTACTTTAAGGACAGCCCTTTGTGCTCTTTCTACTTTAAGCATGCCAGTTTTGCAAGCTCCCCCTCCACACTGAGATGCAGAACGAGAGTATGGGTTGACATAGGGACATGTTAATCAATTTAGAAAATGAATATAACATCTAGGGGCTTACGCCCTGGGGGGTGCCATTGAAGTGTTAAACTTGAGTCATTCGAGTGAGAAAGAGGGATGGAGCTATACATACTATATAGTTCCGTCCCTCTTTTTCGTTCAAACAACTCACGTTTTAACACATCATTGGTACCCCGCAGGGCTTTTTCCCGTAATGATAAAAAGGTAGATTACTTAAATATTTTTCTTAAAAAAAATATGTTGTTTTTTGCTGTAGTCTTTATTAAGGTGAAGATACTACACTCTTAATAGGTAGATATATGTATATATCTTCATATTAGTATCTACCGAATATATAATAATATTATATTGTAGACTCTAAGCTGTTACACAAAAAATCTCTATAGAAATACCTCGAGGATAAAATTTGTCATACGCCATCACTGCGTTAATGAAGCAAACATAGAGAGAAGAGTCACAAAGAGGATTTAAAAACAATATTTCTTAAAATTCACCTCAAACAAATAGCGCATATCTAAGAAGAGTCACTTTCTGGACAATTCGACTAACGTGGTAGTTTAGTGGCTAGTGGCCCTGACTGCTAAGTCGGAAGTCAAAGGTTCAATTCCCACACACAAAACTTTGTATGAGTCTGGGTGTAGTTTGTGCCCGTGAATTGTATGATAATAATATTTATTTATTTTCTCTCTCAAAAGGTAGTACATTAGTGCTTCAAAATATATTGTAACAGATACTTTCGAGTGCTTTTGAGAGAGCTGGAGTCTGTACTAGATTCTAGACCTGTATGACAAATCTCCAGGCTCACAGATATTGCAGCATTTAAATAAGATAAAAATAAGAAAGGATAAAATAAAATTGTAAATGTAGTGTATGTTTGCATGCATACGTGTGCGCGCGCGTCTGTGTGTGTTTGTGTGTGTGTGTGTGTGTGTTTACAGTATCATTATAGCTAAGAGTCCTAAGCCATCTCGCAGTAGCCGTCTTACTTAAAATATATAGTTGGCGGACCGTCAGGACATCGGAGATTTGGTACAGGTGCCTGTATAGAAAAGGTAGGGAGTGGCTTACTTTAAGGACAGCCCTTTGTGCTCTTTCTACTTTAAACATGCCAGTTTTGCAAGCTCCCCCCCCCCCCCCCCTCCACACTGAGATGCAGTACGAGAGTATGGGTTGACAAAAATATAAATAAATTGATTAACATGTCCCTATACATGTTAATCAATTTATTTATATTTTTGTCAGCTATATGGCACAGGTTTTTGAAGACGTACATTAGTTTCCGTGTTCTGGCAGTGATGAGGTCTAGGTGTTAACTAAAGCTTAAAGTGCTATCAATCATGATGCCGAGGTATTTGATATGGGTGGCGTTATCTATCGTTTTACAGGTACAGGAGTGGTAGGTTAAGCACGAGTGGGCAACAATGGAGAAATTATCGAGTGAGTTTATTTTATTTTATTTTATTTATTTGGTACAGACACAGACTACAGATCAAAAAGTACATAAATTTTGTTTACAGCATATAAATTCAAATCTGAAGCCCAATTAAGACTGTACACAACATTCACAGATTACATATCAGTTATACATAGTTAGATACAGTCACAGTGAATAGGTACTTTAAAAATAGAATAAAACTATCTATTATACAACATAAATCAATAATATTCTGAAGTGGACAACAATATTAAGTGAAAAATTTTAAGATTCATTGTTGCAAACCTTAATTAAATTTTTTTTGAACAAATTAAAACTATCGTGAAAGATGTCCATTTGAGAGCAAATAGAGTTGTATTGGCTACACATGCGTAATATCGGATTGTTCTGAGATACATTATTGTTACTAGTAGGTACAATAAACAATTGTGGGGTACGTACTGATCGCGTTAGTATCTTAAAGTTAAGCTGTTCCACAAGTTGGCTATCAATGGAGTGGTTTACAATTTTGTGTAGGGTGCACAGATCACTCATCCACCTTCTCTTCTCAAGAGTCATCATTTTAAACCGAAGCAGTCGGTCTACATAATCTT
This sequence comes from Trisateles emortualis, assembly GCA_947095525.1. Taxonomy (NCBI): domain Eukaryota; kingdom Metazoa; phylum Arthropoda; class Insecta; order Lepidoptera; family Erebidae; genus Trisateles; species Trisateles emortualis. The sequence goes on from OX352734.1 coordinate 10,950,707, forward strand.
TGATTTTACGCCTTAAACCATACTTTGAGCACAAATATCTGACGAACCGTCTCTGTATTGCCTCTACGCGATTTATACGAGTGACATATATAGGAGACCATACAGACGAACAGTATTCAACTATGCTTCTAACTAAGGAGTAGTATAATATTAGTAGAGAGCCCATTTCTTTAAATGGTTTACTATTCCGAAGCACAAAGGACAAAATACGATTAGCTCTATTGCAAATAACGCCCAACACAACAACATCAAAAAGAGTTTGATGGAATAGGTTTTATTGAGAACGGAATGTATTTCGTTTTTGCAACATTTAGTGTAAGTCCGTTGTTAGTTAGCCAATCAGATACCATATTGAAGCCCTTTTGTGCATAGGCAAAAGTATCTTCCCAGGTGTCGCCGTGAAAGATCAACCCTGTGTCGTCAGCGAAAGTTACAATTTTGCCATTTGTCAGTTGGGCGTTACACAGGTCATTGATATAAGTGAGGAAGAGCGTAGGACCCAATACACTGCCCTGAGGTACGAAAAGAACAATGGGCAGAACCTCGCTTATGACATCGCTTATCCTCTATCGCTTAACTCTTTGGTATCTCCCTGTAAGGTAGTCGGTGAAAAGATTGAGTTGAGTGCCGCGTATACCGAGCTTTTCCAACTTTTTTTAGTAAGAGTGGGACAGAGACTGTGACTGTATAATTGAAATTTCCCCTGCGACATAGGGCTTGCTCCCAAATGCGCAAATTGTCTTTTTAAAAAGGAAAAAGCGCTACAAGTGACCAGACAATTATATAAATGTTTAAAGAAAATTCTATAAGGTAGGTATGCTTGTTAGTAAAAATATATATTAGGTCTATCTTATATTAGGGTTTTTATACAACCTACATAATTAAACAAAATCCTAGTCATTAATACTGAAGTCACGCTCCTCTTATACTCGTTCTCACTGTTAAAATTCGAACATAATGTTATAATGTGCCTCATAATAGGTGTTTTAAACGCATACAGTGTTACACGTAAACTCATAATTGTAACTCGGCAATTAAAGTCCGAGTCAACATTCTTAGAATAAAAGATTTCGACAAATATATTACCTACGCAGGGCGATGATATCTAAATTAGAAAGGTACTTTATGCCGCGACCTGTGTGACATGCCAACAAGATTACAAGCTGTATCACTGTGAAACCTGGGTGTGAATAAGTTTATACTATAGGTAGTATTTTTCACATGAGACATTTGTAAATAAATGAAAATTATTAAATCAATTTCCGACCAATATGCTAATTTAATGATCAGAGCCTAGGGTATTTAATCAATAGGTTTAATTAGTTAGATTAATCTTCTTTCATTTTCATTGATATTTAGATATCTATTTCCAAATCTCAAAAGTCACAGTACCTTCCACATATTTATTAACTAATAGCGCCAAAACAATATTATTACAAAATAACATTAGAATGAAGAAAACAAAAACAAAGTTAGGAGTTTAGTTAACGTCGTCCTGCCCGAAAAAGCTGTCATACCGACAGCCACCTACCGGTTCCAATTGTAAACCTTCCGGGGTCTTACCCGAACACACACGCAATATTTGTGCTGAGCACAAAAGAATTAAATTGTTAGAAACTTATTTGGTGACATTGCTAACATCATTGTTTCTCTCCTATTGTTATTATCGTACTGTATGTTTCTTATACCGCAATAAATAAATATATATAAAGATTTTGTTATTAGACGGTTGAAGTAGGGATCACATCATGACATAACATGAGGTGTGAATTCGATCCTGACGGGCAGTATCAATGTCATTATGTGGATTGCAAACTAATCAAAAAACTTATCTTGTTATGGGGCTAGCTTTCAAAGCACTTCGACCCTTGGGGTCGTATGTGCTTCCTTTCCAAAATGGGGACGCAACTTAAGTCCTCTGATTTGCGGTATGCCAGAAGGCTCATTCTTCTTGGGGCCAACAGTTCGTACGTGCATATACAGGTGCCGCATTGACTTCTGTGTTTCCCCACAAGTTCTGCTTATCGGACTATTTGACAGGCCCTTTTTGTGGATAAGCTTTGGTATAGGTTAATGACCCGTGAAGGCACCGGACACTACCCTCATTTGTATTCTGCTGCACTTTCGTAGTTTAGTTACTTTAGGAACTCCTTTGCATGTTTTGGCGTTCGGTGTTATGCCAGTACAATTCAGGTAAATCCAATGAGTTACCATCTGTTAAGGACGCTGTTACATTTTTGACGCACTCGACTTTAGGTATCCGAGTCGCACACAACAACAAAAAGCGCACGCACACATTGACACCTTTGGCGGTCGATTTTGTAGATCACTTATCTAACAGAAAAAAACTTAGAAAATTTCGAAGACTTAAGACTAAACTATCTATCGCAATTTGTAGTTTCTTTTTATTTAGTTTAATTACGTTATAATGGGTACCGAAAATCACCGTATTTTTACCCAAATTTGTGAATACGTCCTTAACGATGAAGAAAAATGTCGTGAGGAAACCAACATATCTCTTAAGAAATTCTAATCCACTAACTCGCATTAGTCCAGCGTGTGAAGACTAAGATCAAAATTTCTTTGATGCTTTAGATAGATCTCTCTACTATCTTGATAGAGGAGAGGAAGACTATGGTTTGCTATAAAGTATATCTATCTAAGTATGCACCATTATTTTAAGGAGCTCGGTGGGGCTCTGCCTCATTTCGTGAGTTGGTACACGTAAGTATGTGATTCTAATTTAAAAGTTCCATTCCGGTTTTTCGTAACAAAGATCAGGGGCTAAAGGCCCTATCGAAAATAATTCGTTAGATGGCAACTTTTTACTTACCTACCTAGCTTTATGGTTGTCATTGTTTCAAATTAAGATCGAAAATAAATAGCCTGCACGAATTGGTCTTGAGAAAAGTGGCCGACGTTGATGGATAGAAAACTTTGTTGTACACCAATTACACTTATGATACACAAATAAACTTTAAATGATGTGATTGCGTTATTTGCAGCACAATGTGCAGAAGACGAAGACAGGGTCTAAAATAGAACCCTGAGGTACACTTGTAGACTAAACTAATATTAATCATTAAAATGAAGCCATAAACTTATGAAAGAGCCAGGCGACGGCGAGTATAAATAACTGAGGCAAGGAATCCAAAGGGCGCTTTCTATAGTAAAATAATACACATTATATTTAACAAAAATATATTTTTAAATATTAACAAAGCTCGTCAAATATATTGCAATCCATATAATCTGATGAATCATTGTCTGTCACACATGAAGTAAAATATTTCCCATTACCAATATTAGAATCATATTTATTACAAATGCAGTAACAAGTACTTCTGCTGCACCCTCTACATTTACTGGAATGTTTTAATGTTATTTCATCCGAAAATTCACATCCAACAAATTCATCTAAGGTATGCTTAAATTCTAAATCATCAACAGACTCAATCAAATGCTCATATAAATATTTATCAACACTTTCAAATGTACTTAAATGATTAAACACTAGTTTCTGTTGTTTGGACAATACTTTTTCTAGCATAAAAACTAAATGATGATGGTAACATTGAAAAGTTATTTTATCACTCTCTTTATCTTTCATATCCATCCACATTTTAACACAGCTTAAAGGAGTTTTTGTTGCTCCACTAAACAGTCCAGGGTTAGTCAGCAGGCCACTAGCAGCCATCACACCATCACACTTGACTTCTTTATATAAATTATCTGCATCTTCTAATGTTTTTATACCACCATTAGCAATTATTGGTATATTTACTGATTCACATACTTCTTTTAAAGCCAAAGTATCTATTTTATCTCCACTTTTTTGTACTGGTGTCCTCCCATGTACTGTTAAGTAACTTACTCCACACTTCTCTAATTGCTGGCACATAATTATTGTTTTCTTTAATTCTTTCAATATTCTTATTTTGACTGATACACTGAAGTTGTCGGGCAAATTATTCTTAATTGCTTTGACTAAGTCATGTATGACTTCTGGTTTAGATAATAGTGCACAACCATATCCATCCTTCATTGCCCATTTTTGAGGGCAGCCACAATTTAAATCTACACCATCTGCATAAGGATACACCAATTTTGATGCATCTACAAAATCATCACAACTGTTAGCTGCAAACTGAACAATTAAAGGTGTATCATTTACTGTTGTAGCAAATTCACTACAGCGTGCCTTTTCATTTTGACAGAATGAATCTGCCAGTATCATTGGAGTAAAGCACAGGTCCACCCCATAGCTGCAATAAATAAAATTGTTTTATTATTGAACCTACTCGAAAGGTAAAATAAATATATTTTAACAGACATTACCTATCATATTCCTTTTATTTAAAATTCATTTTGGTAAGTACTAATAACATTATAGAAGAGAAGGAATTTGCAATGGACAGAAGAAGCTGATATATTCTACATTGACATGTACCAGACATATAAATTGCTATAATAAAGTAGTAATATCTGTCTAAGCCAGGTAACCTGCAAAACTATTCCAATTGACAAAAAACCAAAGTTAAATAAACTTAACTATTATAAACGATGCACCTTGACAGACTATAACTTTTACTTTTTTGACATAAAATAATTGAATTAAACACCTGTTGACTTGATTGTAATCGAATCATTACTTACTTTTTAACTAATGTTCTGAATTGTACTTTACTGTATCGGACCATAGGTGCACAAACTTTTAAATAATTCTGATTAATCTTAGCTGCATCGAACAAATCTATAATATTTGTTTTGCTTTTCATCTTTCAGATATTTTATATATGCGTGCAAAAAAATAACCTACACTTAGAGGTACCTCACAAGTAAACAATACTTGATTTGATTTGACACATGACAGTATGACATGTGTTTTGTCAAGGAGGAAATATGGCAGGAGGTAACATACCTATACATACAGTGTTCCGACTTTTGAATCAGCGTAGATGCCCGTACGGATCTCAATACCTTGTTCACAAAATTGCATTATTTCTCGTGAGTTTGAGTTTAATTACGGAAAAACTTTGTTTAGTGTATAACTATAAGAACTATGGCTTCTGTAGCTTCAGGCTGCAAGAGTAGAATGCGTGTTTTATTGGAAAATACCCAAAATATATCTTTCCATCGGAAAATATCGACCTCTGTATTTATGCTTTTGAGTAGATAATGAATATAACAATGTAAGTAGTTTAAAACTGTTTACAATCTGAAGGTGAAATAATATGCGTGTTTTATTTTCAGCTTGTTCTGTTTACAATAATCTTAAATATTTATAATCTTATTTTAGCATTTGACAGTTTATGTACCTGAGATTTTGTAAATAGTGATGTGATTGAGTTACAAATTTATCGACTAATTTACACGCCAGTATTTTTGTTTAAACTTTAATTAAATCAAATGTGACATGCATATGACTTTCTGAATATTTTAGTTATGTGACTGTGACTCAATTTAATATTTCCTAATAATATACCTACGTTTCATATACATATTTGAATCAAATAAAGAATAAGTACTTAACATTTTGATACTTTAGACGAAGCATATTGTTTGGGATAATTTGCAACATAGATGTATTAATAAAAATAGAAACCCATTTACTGTTCTCTCTCTAATACTTAGGGCTTATTTTTACGTATCTAATTTGGTGTACAATAAAGTTAAAATAAATAAAAGAAACGTTTATTTAAAAAGATATTTACAAGAATACTTATTAAAATAAAAGTAACTTATCCTAAACTACTTTGGATCGCAAATTCGCAAGGCTACTGCGTTGACCCAAGTGAAGGTCAGCCTTAATAAACTGATTTTATTTAGTGGTCAATGAATCATAAGCCTGTAAACAATAATAAGTCATTAATAAGTACTTATAAATATAAATACTGTGTATGTTACTATCATTTTGTTGTTTTATTTTATTGGTATTGTTTTATTACCTACTGCTCCTCAAAAGAGAAATTTAAATTTGTTTTCCACACATTCAGATAAATGAATAATAATGGCCGATACTTTTTTTGTATCAAATGTAGGTATGGAATAAAGAAAACAAGATACTTTTCTTCAAATTCAATATAAAAGGCTGAAGTAATATATGTACCTCACTAGTATCTTACTACTTACATTAAATTCTTTGTGCACCAAACAAACAGTGTAAATATATAATGTAAATATCTGTTTTCTCAATATTTTTTTGTGATATTGTTTTAAGCATCACTACTATATACGATTAAATTTCAATTACAATGTCCAGCCATTGTTGGTTTTGTACAGATTACATAAATATGATATTCTAAAACAATATGTAGGACATTTAATTTTTATGCTATAGATTTATCGATACGGAAGTTGTCGATATGACTGGAGCGACACTTGTAAGTATATATACACATAAATACTGATTTTGTTCAAGACTTTGACTCAGTGACAAAAAATGACATGGTTAAAAGTATAACTGTCTCTTTTTTTCATATGACATTTCGTTCACGTGAAAAGAGAAATCCAATGTTTAAAGTTCATTTTAAATATTCTCTATCTTGGAAATCTTTTATCTTTGTGTTTTGTGAGGGTGAGTGAGAATGAGAATGTAAATAATTGTAAAGTGGTTAAAACATACTACGTTTTATTTACAACCAAAGACTAGCACTAGCACATTGTAGAGCACAATAACATTATCTAACAAAAAAATGGTGTCTTCAATCTTTCATTAAAGATTTATTCATAATACTCAAATTAAATTAAAAACGTTTATTTCATAAGATATTTACATGAATAATTATTGAAATGAAAGTAACTTAACCTAAACTACTTACAAACAATCAGATATTGTATTTAAAGGTAAAAAAGCAAAAAACCTATAAATAAAATATCTGATTGAGGTCGCAGTTCTGAGGAAAGGTGCCCAAAAGACTGGCCACAATTTCACGCTGAATTGCAAGGCTAATAAGTAAAGGCCAGCCTTAGGATCATGAGAGACTCGACAAAACGCTTAGATATCTCACGATACACTAGGACCCCATGGTCCTAGAGTTTCGACCCCAAATGGCTCAAAAATGTAAGTCTCACCGAGACTTTCATATTTGCGCCGCTTGAGTTACTCTGCAGAAGTGGCAGCCGAACCCACTTTAATGCCATTTAATGAAAGATGGGAAGGCGCCAAAGTATCTACACAGATAGCATCCCAAACTAAGGGCCTTCGTATTAAGTATATCGTTACGCAGTACTCTGCAGAGCAGCTCGTCCCACAGCCGCTGAGATAAAAGATTGCTGGGAAGCTCCACCAAAGTAAGGGTCTTCGACGCTTCAATAGCCTCAGCTAAAAAAGGTACGGAATTAAAAACATAAGATTTCTTTAGAATTTTACAGGTTAAGCCAAAAGTACTGTGAGATGAAGATAAATAGGCTGGAAGGCTGACACTAGATATTTTCCTTATGCCTAGGCCTTCATTCCTGATGGGCATAGAAGCTTGTGCCCAAGTACGGCCTTCCAACCTAATGTTCAAAGTAGATGAAAGGGTGTGCTGAATGATATTGTCTTATTTAGTGGTCAAATTAGGGTGTTTCCAAAATTGTGAACAACATAAATTGTATGTGAATTTAGGCACAGATTACTAAAGAGTTACTACGTAACAGATACTTCACTCAGAAGAAAATTACCAATACCTACTGCTATAATAGCCTACTCTGTCGCGTCAGCAACCGCTGCATGATAGAATGTACCTAAATGCTCAAGCGTACAGTTGTGATTGCTTCGCATCGCGCGATCCCACAGCAATCGCGGGGCTGCCTCTTTGATAAAAGTAAATTATCATAAATAACTATTTGTGCCTATTTTATTGAGAATTGTGAATATGTTCTGACTATAGGTGGTAGTTTAAATTTGTTGACTGTGCAATACATCTAAAACATAATTATAAAGTTCAGTATGTAGGTAAAATAAAAAAATCTTTAAAAGGTAAGTACGTTTTTTATTTTTATATAAATTTCTTACCCTTCCTAAATTCTCGGTTATTAAATTTTAGTGTAGTAAAAACTAATAGAACGATTAAAATAGAACAACGTGCGTGCGCTTCGCTTGCGAAAACCGCATTGAATTTGGTCCGCCGGCGCTACGACGAGCCGTAGGTAATTATAGCGCGCAAGTACATGGAGTAACGGAGGCCTGATTTGGGTACAAAGAGACAGAATCTAATGATGGTGTTTGCATCGTGACTATTAATTTTACGTATCCGATCAGAAATTAAGTTAAATTTGGTAATTTTTTCATCAATGTAAGGTGAAAAATAATCATCTAAAACAACCGAGAAGACGGACTGAAGTTTGGTCAACAATTTTGATATCAGGAGCTAATTGCTTAAAACTGTTTATCACGCCGAATGCAATTCGGTGGTATAAACAGTTCACACTTGGAAAAATTTAGATCAAAACTACAAATTTGAAAGTCACGTACTAGGGATAAAAAATCGTTTAAAACTGTTGCAGTGTCACCACCAAGGGTACCATCATCGAGATACCAAACGTTAAATTGAGATTTCAATTTAGTGATGATGGAGTGAATGGCAAGGCTGAAAATTGCTGGGCCTAGAGGGTCGCCCTGTTGACAACCAACAGCAGAAGAGAGTAGGTGCTCCCTATAAATTAGTTTTTTGGGAGCGCTATAACACTGCCAAAAAAAAAAACTATACAGAGAAGGCACCTCCCTTTCAACCTTTGACAACAGAACGCCCCTGTCGACCGAGTTAAAGACATTTTTGACATCAACCTTTGAATACAACATCATCTGGCCGAAAAGAGATATAAAAACGGACAGCATGGATAGCTGCTTCACAGCCACACTAAATCCAAAACCGAGTTGTGTAAGTGGTAACCACAGCAATAGGACGAATCTCACCGTCCTTTTTTTAGGGCACCAAGGTTTGCGCCGTAAAGTGAATTCAAAATATCCCCATTTACTCGACCAGACAGCATTAAATTAATGAGAGATGTCAGAGCCTCAAGCAAGGCCACGCTGACCTCACCACCAACATTGAGGTCAAAAGGTCTTTGAGATGCTGAGCTGTGAGATCATCGAGGCCTGCAGCAGTCCCACTTCTAAATACATTGACGTTCAGAACCTCAGTGGAAGACACTTGCAGGTTTGTCTGAGAATTACTAAAGTTTTTTTTATTATTGCATATTAGAGGTCAATGTTTAGTAGCCATCTAAATAACAAAACGAAACGATATGACATGTGTCAATTTTGATATCTTTTCATTTGATTCCATTCACAATATATCATTCACTTCATTAAAATTAAAAAATCTTTCATAAGAGTGATAACTGATAAATTATTTAGAATTCTAGTGGCACCGTGTTGAAAATTTGTAATGGAAAACAATAATATTTTAGCTGATATGACGTGTTTAAGAAACTAAAAACATGTCTAGCAATGTGGACTCAGTGGAAAAAGAAAGAGAGGAGCGCCGAAAGCGAATAAAAGTTATGTAAATTAATAAGTTTATAAATAAAATATACAGAAAGTTAAACTTCAGTAAAACATGCTTGCACAGTCTTAAAAGTTTAAATTTCCTTGATTTTACATTTTAATGAAAAACAAGTAAAAAACCTAATTATGTTATACTTATTAAAATAAAAAGGTACTACTTTTATAAGCTATTCACAGCATTCTTACATACTTATTATACTGACTAATTTCAGCTGGTGCATTCTTCGCTGCAGTAGCTGGGATCTCTGCTTTCATAGGTTTTAGTGCAACATTATCTACTGCTAAAAAAACAGACCCCAAGTACTTCAATAAAGGTACAGTCTTCAAATTATAACTTTAGTGGTATATGTGTTGTATAGTATATTACAAAAATATTCATCAAATATAAATAATTATGTTTATTATATATGTAACTTTTTATTGTGTACCTACTTTTTTACCACTCTGCACCACCATATGGTAGACTGGTAGAGAATGCCTCTGGCATTAAGTCTGCCTGTACATGCCATTGTATGAGGTTTAAATAAGCATTAGTTTAAATTTGCCAACCACAACTTTGCCAGTACAGTAGTGGTTGATGAATTAGGCAGTCGGGTAACAAATGTTTTTTTTCCCTTTATGTGGTCTACTGGCAGCTGAGTAATATAGCTACCATTTTAAACAAAAGAGGGCATAGTTTGCACATGGACAGTGGTACAGCAAATCTTTTAAACCTGTAATTGGTTAATTACCGCACCCCACTCTTCGCATACCATCAACGAGCCCTAAAAATACTTTTGGCAATATGTTTGCTATCTAATTACGAATGGATGATGATAATCATATGCAATAAGGAGCAACTAGTCCTTGATAGTCCCATACCACAGAACTTTCATAAGTGTTGGTAATTTTGCAAAATAGATATAAAGATAAACATTAAATAAACAAAAATATAATATTTTATAAAAACCCGACTACTACACATAATATGTGGTAGGTAGATATTTAACAATATTAGTTATGTAGCACAGAAAAGAACACTGGTGAGTGTTGGAGGAGGCCTTTGCCAAAGGGCACACAGAATAAACTAATGTTTAGTGATTAAATATGTTAAATAAAAAGCAAAAATTTTAAACATTCTGAAAGAAGGCTACAATAAAAATATGCAGTATGTGACTATCAACAACAAACTGCAATTATTTCTATATTAAAATTGTTTTCAAGAATATGTTTTATATTTTAGGACTACATGGCAGTCCAGAGTTAGCCGATGCTGGTGCTATTCTTGCTCTACGGGCACTTGGCTGGGGCACGCTTTATGCCATAAGTGGTACCACACTTTTATGTTATGGAATTTGGAAACTCTCTGGTGCTAAGGATGTAATATATATTTTTGTTTTAATATTTACTGTAATAAATTTTGTATTATGTGCCTAACATTTAAAAGTGAAACTAAATCTAATACCTTTATTACAGTTAAAAGACTTCAGAGTGAAAATGGGCAACATTTTACCAATGATACCAAAGAACAACCCGCCACAGTCAAGGACAGAGTTCACTGGTTTAAATGATCTAATGACATATTTGTCAGAGGAATATGGAAAGAAAACTGTTAACGTAAAAGATAAATAAAATTACAAGAAATAGTTGTATTATATGATTTATTGATGATTAGATAAATCTTGTTTTATTAGAAACTCTTCTTTATAAGCGGGTAGGCCGCTACAACTTGCTTTACATGTGTACACCACTAGGACCCCCCAGTCTAAGCTATTAAGTTCTATGCCAACATCTATGAAATTAAGGAGTTGTGGCATGATCTGAAACAAATTAAATAGTACTGTTATAATATAATATAATAAAAATAAATAAATATTATTGTGTCCACAAAACTCAAATAGTGAATTATATAGCAGTTATATAGTAATTCCTACATAAGCGTTTTTATGTACTTTTTATTATCCCAAGCATTTCATAGACAAGTGGGTGTGCTTATTAAGGAAATTATAATTAAAAAAACACTTACTTGAAATTCAAATTGCCTCTCGCTGTTACAGTATTGACAGTTTGGCACATTTTTAATATTGTTATCAGTGTTGCCAGTAATCCATAGTGGGTGACCCCCTCTGTCGTATCTTAGTACTTGATCAGGGTGTCTATTGATCCTTTTACTAAATTTATTAAAAACTTTATCTTCAGGAACTGATTTAGTATATTGGTCCAATTCATCTTCACTGACATTACTTAGAGTACCTGCTCTTTTCTCTTGCATCAGTTTTCTTAACTTCTCCATTTCTTGGTTCTCATCAACATTTTTAGGATCCTCCTGCAAATACATCATTTTTTTCTAACTCGTGTACTTTAAATAGAGAATATATTATTTATTTCAATTCAAACTGTTAAACCCTTTAAACACCATGTTGTGATATAGCCAAAAAAATTAATTGTTGTAAATATTAAATTACTTTACCCGTTGTCACTTTCGGATTTATTTGCGAGCTATTATTCTACAGTGGCATTTAAAAGGTTAATACAAACCTCATCTTCTTCATCCACAATAAGTTCCCATTCTTTGAATAATATTGATTTCCCTGCTTGTGTCATATTGAAATTATTTGCTTTAAATGTATCTGCTGTCTGTAATAATATAAAAATATATTACCTATTTATACTATTAACAATTTAATGACAAATCATTGTTGGTGGACTCCACATGTCTTAGAAGAAAATTGTAGACATATCTGATCCACCAACACTTATCTCAGCTCTGCGGATAGATTATAGGAGACACATGTCTAGCAGTGGCATGCAATTATATGGGTTGCTATTTTATTTTTTAATTTAATAACAAAAGCATATATAGTCAACAACTAAATTAAATACCTGTAATTCTGGACACATTGCTTTGTGTCCCTTTTGCCAATCAAGGACTTGATGTTTTCTGCTACAATAATAACTCTTTTTGCACTTTGAGCAATGTGAAGGAGCTTTAGAACCACAGAGCTCACATAACTTTGGCCACTTATCCATTGGGAAATCCTGTGGGAGAGACAATAATAGGTTAGGTTTCTATTCCCACCCTAGACAAATATTTGTGTGATGAGCACAATTGTTTGTTCTGTATCTGGGTGTAATTTATCTATATTATGTATGTATTTAGAAATATATAAGTATGTTTATTAGTTTTCTGGTTACCATAATACAGGCTATGCCTAGTTTGGGATCAGGTGGCGGTGTGTGAGTTGTCCTAAAATATTATTATTATTACAATACTAGCAGACCTGACAGACATCCTACCAGAAAATTATAAAAATTATGCCTAAAACTCTTAAGCTTTGAGTAAAAATTTGTGACATTCACATTAATACAAGGATATGTGGCTACTTACTTGATTCTCTCTTTCTTCACAAGGTTCAGAGGAATAGAAATCATTATCACGAGGCAGCTGACATCGCAAAACTAAGAAGTTATCAGAAACATTTGTCTGACAACAGGATCCATTTCTACACACAAACAAGAATATAGTTCGATGAAACCCATCATTTGTTTCTTCATATGGAGCATAAATCTGTAAGATCACTACATATTGGTCTAAAGCATCTAACACTGGACAGCAAACATATTCTTTAATTTTCTTTTTATTATGTTACTTAATAACCTAAATATAATATCTAAGAAGTTACAATTGGTAGGTAAATACTACTTTTACATTTAAATTGCAAACTATAGTAAAAGAAAATGACTTACTTGACAAAGAAAAACCATGGGATCACTACATTTCTTACAAATTAATTCATTAGGGCCAGGTATATTTTTAAGATCCAACCATGCTGGTTTGCCCCCTACTTTGCTCGGAAAAAATTTTGGATGCAGAAGCCAATTGTCCTTTTCTTCCAAAAATCCTATGTCCACTTTATTATTAGTAGCCATTTGGGAGTGTCTTTATTGTACTGGTTAAATATTTTTATAGTTCAAAATGCGCTTTCTACAGTACAGTAGGTAGGTACTCAGTATTTGCTCCGTGGCTGAGCCACTCCACTGACAATGAATGACATAACAGATGACACTGACAGCCAGTGTTGCATAGTGTTGGAATCAGACAGATCAAGGAGGAAACAGCTGGAGATAACATACCTATACATATACAGTGTTCCGACTTTTGTAGTCATCGGTGGCTATATGGCTATCAACACTGGACAGCAAACATATTCTTGACAAATTTGACTATTTTACGTGAGTTACAATTTCACTTTAAGAACTATGGCTTGATATTGGTTGGTAGTGTAAAATGAGTGTATTATCTGAAAATAACTAAAGGATATCTTACCGACGGTAAATTATCGACATCTGTATTTAAGGTTCTGAGTAGTTAATCCTACTAATATTTAAATGCGAAAGTTTGTAAGAATGGATGGATGGATGTTTGTTACTCTTTCACGTAAAAACTACTGAACAGATCTGGATGAAGTTTGGCACAGAGATAGATAACCGACATCCATGCGGGCGGAGCCGCGGGCAACAACTAGTGCATAAAATAAATAATTATGACTGAAGTTTTTACATTGTAAACACTACATTTCAAAGGAGTTTCATTTACAGCTTGTTTAAATAACGAAAATTATAAATATTCATATTTTTTGCTAATATAGAGTTGATTCAAAATATTTTATCGATAAACGTTAGAAATTTGCCCTAGCATCTATATAAAATAAGCGAAGATAAATTTTCGTACCACTTTTTAAGTACCTACATTGTGTGCAATAATAAACTCCTCGTGTAGTTTCGTTTTCCAAATATACTTACGAGGGCAAGTAGGATTGCGCAAAGCTGAAATAATTAAAAACATACATATATTAATGAAAAAATCACGGTGAATTTCGATTGCTATGGGATCTGTAGTAGGCACGAGTAAGCAAGGAAAGTTCCTTGTGTGTAAGTATATATAAAGCTTTACAGGTACAGAACATTAGCAAACCTGCGGGCCAGCATATAACCCCTAATCATCTATACTACCTATTCCGGGTCCCGGGAATATGCTGGTATAAACTGTAGCTCTGGCTTTGGCCCGTACTGATTATAAAAAGCGGGTGACAATGGCCGATGATATGGAGCAAAAAAACGGCAATATTACATAACGCATTAGTAGGTACACACCGGGTCAACGAACGTTTGCTGACATTGGCTGCCGCACGCTCGTTCGCCTTCGCTGCTGCGTACACATCGGGGCCAACGAACATTCGCTGGCATTGGCCGCGCACGTAAAAACGCACGTCAAAAGACAGTTAAGAAGTTACCGTAGCCTATAGACGCTTACAATACCAGAGATATCACTTGGCAACCCATTTTTTTTACACCAGAGCTGTAAGGTGGGAGTATCCCCGGGATAGGGATATTATTATTAGCCTATACTGTCCCACTGCAGGGCAAAGGCCTCCCCTTCCTTTTTCCATGATAGTCTATCTTTTGCCAATTGTAGCCAATCCCTTTTATAGGCGTCAAGCTCATCTCGATAGGGATATGTTTCTTTTAAACGCATCAATAAATGAGAGCCTGTACTCATACCAGGAAAACCGCAGTGTGTAGATAGTTATTTGGATGTTGTCTTCTGTAAGGTGGCGGTCATTCCCCAGTCTTGCTTGCTCGCTGGTATGGTTCCCTACCTCTTATAAACTAAACGTACTACTACCAAAATAAACGTGCACGCCTTATGTAAGGCGGGAAATATCCTACTAGTTAATTTTATAAACACGAAAGTTTGTAAGTATGGATGGATGGATGTTTGTTACTCTTTCACGCAAAAACTACGGAACGGATCTGGATGAAATTTGGCACATAGATGGATTATGGTACGGAATAACACAATACTTTTTACAGCGATAACCGACATGCACGCGGGCGCCGCGGGCAACAGCTAGTGTATAATAATGTGAGGTGAGATTCTCACCTTCTATTGTATAAATATGGCCGCTGAATGACACCAAAGGCCAACGAACGTACGCTGAAAGAAAAAAAAAAGCAAAGCATCTCGTCATTCGCCTGTGATACAAGTTTTACTTAGTACAGGCAATATAATCTGTAGAGCACATTTATTATTTTGTAAGACCTCTATGTATAATTTTGTACCAATTTCAACGAATAAATGATTATTATTATTGTTCGGCGGCCGTCCACACTGAATTCGATTGAATAGGTCCTTTGATGTTTCCGCCACGCTTCGGATCGCCGGCACACGCCAACAAACAATCGTTGGCGTTCGCGAAGCCGTCCATACATGACCAACGAACCCATTCGTTGGCTTTGTGTGTACGCAACTTCATGTTGCTGCTATGCTTCGGATCGCCGGCACACGCCAACGAACGATCGTTAGCGTTCGCTAAGGCCCTTCGTACACAACGCTACGCAAATCTTCGATACCCGAAGATATAATCCGCAATACAAACTCATAGAGGTTCGTACACAAGCACCGCCGTCGCCGACACCAGTAGCACGCTACCGGCCGAGCAAGATCTCCGATAAAAAATACGCCGATTTTAAAGAAGAGAAAGGAGGATTCTAAATTAGTATGAGCCGTGTAGCCGCTATGCCTATAGTGGCTTGAAAAGATAACTCCCGTCTTGTGATTCAATGCGGCGTGTACGGACCGTGCGCTACTACTAGATACTCGCGACGTAAGTATTCAACAGTTTTTCAGTTGTTATTCAACAGTTCAGTAGTATCGAAGATTTGCGTAGCGTTATGTACTAAGGGCCTAAGCCGTCCACACAGGACCAACGAACCCATTCGTTGGCTCGGTGTGTAAGTGGCACCGCAGGTGTTTACCAAAAAGCTTGACAAATGTTTTTTATCTGCCGCCATGGCCCAAGACTTATACAAGGGATGACTTTCTAGTAGTAGATAAACATAACAAATTATACTCATCGTTCAATTTTCGTCTAACTTATCAAATAACTTTATTAAATAAAAAGATCACAAAACGAAAGAACAAAAAATCAGTAAAATTAATTTACTTTCATTTTTTCATTTTTTGTGTAAGCTATACAAGTAAATTTTAAATCTTTACAATTATCTTTATAAAATACGTAGTATTAAATACATATTGTTAATAGTTTTAATAACTAATATTTACAAGTCCATAAAACAACTATACATTTTATTAAATTATAATAATTTAATACAGTATATGGACAGGCAACAAGTTTCAACATTCATTCTTCTTAAATTTTTTACTTGTATCATTCATAACATCGTCGAGTTTGTTTACCCTCCTCGACTTTAGGAATGAACTGTCACTTTCACCCATACTTTGTCGAATACAGTTCAAATTGGTTACATTCTGATTATGTACACCATGTTTTTTATCACCCAAACTTTTATTATTCTTATTAACTATTAAAGTATTTTGAATGTCTTTAACCAAGTCACTTGCAGCATGCAACGTTATAGGAATCAGTATTTGATTTTCGCTATCACCACCTTTCTTGATAAATTCTTGTTTGATTTGGACCATAGATCTATTTTCAGCATCACTTGAAAGTCTTATAGTTTTGCGTTGTAGATGTATGGTGTCTGTAGAATCCGCAAAGTTCCTCTTGACAACTATATCACCAGTAGGCATTTGTTTTACAAATGTCAGTGTTGCTGTTTCAGATTCCTTTCCATCAGTTTTTACTTTACTTGAGTTGCCTTTATCGCCATCCGATCCCTCTTCACGCTCTTCAGTTTCTACTAATACACCTAAATAAATAACAATATTTTAGATAGCACTTACAGAGATTCAATATAATATAATGGTTAATGATATTATTATAGTATACTTACCATTTAAAGTGGGGAATGTTATATCAGGCAAAGCCAAATGCGATTCTGGATTATATCTGTTCATTAAGATCTTTAACAAATTTGAGATCTCTTCACGTTTTCTAGTTACTATTATCTCGGGAAACCAATTGGCTAATTGTTTTATAGGTAGAGAATAATCTAAAATAGGGACCTGAAACGAAAAAAATGACAAATATTAGAAAAACTTGAAATAAATTACACTTAGTGATAATACCACCCTGTCTGTACAATATATTAATTGTTGAATTTCATATTTCTATTTGAAGTTAAAACTTGCCTTAAAAAAATGTTCAACATATTGTAACAAATACAACCCACAGTCTGTAAAGTTGTTTTGCTGTGGTATTTTAGGACAACTTCCTTTTATATTGTCCTTATTGAAAACTTTGTTAGGTGAGACCTGAAAAAAAAAACATTATTAGTAATAGTTTAACTATTGCATAATTTTATAACTAGAAACTCTTTGAGGTACTTACTTTAGCTTGATATTCACAAGTAAGGTAATCTCTTAATGTAGCTACAACTCGCGATCTCGACGCTCCAGCTAGTGAATCAAATATTAATATACATGGTCTGCAACAAAATAAAATAAACAGCTGAATACTTGATATTATGTTCTAGTTTTGTGTAAGATATCACCTTTTTTCGTTCGTTCAACATAAAATCCAATAAAATATATCATTGAGGGTTTTATTCTGGCTGTTTTGAGGGCCATAGAAACCAAGTAGTAAACAGCAAAATTGGTGCAACCCTAATAATTCTTTGAAATTACAGAAAGCTGAAATTTATTACTGGTAAGTAGGGTCATCAGAGCTTCCTTATTTAGAAACATAGTGCTCGAAGCCGAGAAGACTTAGTCTATTGAATAGCTCTGCAAGGTGTAATATCATGCAGTGGAAGGGCCTTATTGCAAGCAATGATAATGTATTAGCTGCTTATTAACAGTTGATACATCGTTTTTATGCTACCTTAATCAATAACACCACCTATATTTGCCAATAGAATATTCTATCACTACCTACTTTTTTTACCTTAACTAGTCAGTCAAGTTTATAAAACTACTCACTGTTTAACAGGTTCACTTTTTCTGACAACTGGAACTTCAATTTTCTTTTCTACAGGGGGTTTTTCAGAAGACTCTTCTTCATCTGAATCACATTGCATGTCTAGATCACTTTCCTGTAATGAGTTTTATATTAATATAACACATTTAAAATACTTATCATACATACAAACATTACATACAAACATTACATTTTAATAGTAATAAGTTCTAAAAATAATAATATAATACCTCAGCTTCAGCTTCATCTCTCTCACTAAGATTATCAGAATCACAATTTAATGTTAGCTGTTCTTGCTTGGTCAGCGGTGTGATAGTAGTACTTCCTATCTGCATAGATGACCTGCGTTCTGCAATAACACAAATAACATGCAATATTAATTTATGCTAGGCTAGTTATTTTTTTTACCTATTATGTCCCACTGTGTCACGACCTTGCTCCAGATAAATGCTAAAGGCGTGTCCCGTTCATCCCTACTTCAACTTAGCAGACTTAAGACCCACGACAGTGATACCTGTTTTTGCGCGTATTATGGTGTTACATATACTCTATCGCCTGATAATAAATATGAAATACTTCTGCTACTGTCTGTGTGGTAATGGATTAAGAAAACAAATGTCACCAAACAATCAAAACCCTATACTAACCTGCCTGGCCAGCATGGTATAGTACGCTAATATCCCTCAAATCTGTAGCTGATCTCTCCAAATCTGAACCTGCACCTACACTTTTGATCGACGCTAAAAGATAGAGCTCAAGCTAGAGGGAAACAGCTCTGGAACCAAATAAGTAAGGATTTACACTGATGGTTCCAAAATGCTGATGGGCACTGGAGCGGGTGTAAACTCGCAAGACCTGAACATCTACATATCCACAACACTGAGTAAACACAACTCTATCTTCTAAGCGGAATGTATAGGCATCACCAGAGCCGCAGGACCGATCGCTGCCAGGAAGTAGATGACCTGGATATCAAAATAGTCTCAGACAGCGCATGAGTATTAACCGCTCTAAGGAACACTAGGAAGACATCCAGCCTTGTATTAGAGTGCCACCAGGCACTACAAGTAGTTGCAAGCACCAATAAAGTCACCGTGCAGTGGATCAAAGGGCATAGTGACTCGGCAGGTAACGCCGCCGCGGACGCACTGGCGAGGCAAGGCTCCGCCACTGCGACCGCGGGGCCGGAACCTATAGTCCCCATCCCGTACAGCCAGGCTGTCCTGGCTCAAGGATTGGACAACACAACTGCACAAGGAGGAATGAAATATCAATGGATGTTGCAGACAAACCAAGGAAACGCTACCATCTCAAATCAAATCTCCTCAAGCAAAACAGGTCAAACCTCAGGATAATAGTGGGCGTCCTCACAGGACACTGCCCACTCAACAGACACTTTCACAAACTAGGCCTAACCGACAGCCCACTCTGCAGAGGCTGCATGGAAACCGAGGAAATACTCGCCCACGTTCTTCTGAAATGTAGGAGTGTAGAAGACCATAGGGTACAAACCCTCAGAAAATCGGGCACTCTACCGAAAGGATTGCGGCGACTTCGGACGCCTGTTGACCTTTTGGAAGAACTTAGTAGGATGGAATAGCCATAAGGAACGTCACGCACATAGGCCCACTTGAGCGGCCAGGTGCGAAAAATACCCCGTCTAACTAACTATCCCTCCAAATGTACGGAGGAGACCCGTGTGCCGGAGTGGGATATATATATGGGTTGCGATGATGAAATACTAACCTTTTTTTTTAATTTCTTGTGGTATAACTAGACGATTGTCTATAATACTTCGGCAGCCATCTAAACTTGGGAAACAGATAATTGCCACAAACCAGTGACAATTCTCGTTAATAGGAACTACAATATAATCTTTTTCAAATATGTTAACATTCTTTGTCCAAGTTTTGACTCTTGCATGTCTTTTTTGAGCTGGAGTTAGAGCAGCATCCCATTCATGTGGATTTGAACTTTTATTTACTTTACTTGGTTTGGTTGTAAGCCTTTTATAGAAAAATGTGCTAAATATATGAGTCTTTTCTCTCTGACTGGGTGTTAATACATCATGAACTAAATGTTTCAAATAAAAATCTATGATGACATCATTTAAAAATTGATCTTGAGCTAGGCACATGTAGTCTTCAGTGTTTATAGGAATACCACCTTTACCTGGTGGGTAAATTAATATTTGCCGAATTTCAGCAGGGTTGGAACTGTAAATACACAAAAGGATAAAAATTAGTGAAAGTTTTAAAGGCCAATATTGGTATCATACAAAAGCATAATAACAACTGTTGTACACACCTCTTAGTTCCAGAAGCAATGGAAGCACTTGATAATCTGGTTTGCATTTTTGCTACACTATTGGTTTCTTTAGCACATGTTCTCATTAATATTTCATTAGCTTCTCGATTGTTTAAGTCATCCATCACTTTTCCAAATAAAGATTTGAATGTTGCTTTTGCATCTTCCGTTATGGTTTCTGGTAGCAAAGTTATCCTTTTGAAAGGATCACTTTTTGACATTGGATTATAATAAGGACCTGCGAAAATTACCAGTTTAAGAGAATCTGTCACATGATTCTTTTACTAGGAGGTAAGTATTATATATTTAAATGGCATTATATGAGATTACTCTAGAATGAACAATTAATTACAATTTGTTACTTTTAACATACATGGATTAACATAATTATGGAGGCATATGAGGGAAGCCTACGTTTAACAGTGGAAGTCATCAGGCTGAGATGATGATGATGAAACAATATGAACACTTCCAGAAACTATATACAGATATTATATAGTTTCTGGAATTGTTCATATTGTTTGTGTTATTAAGATAAACTTATTTTATAAAAAGTAAATTACCTGATTCCTCTGTCATTTCCAACAACTTTCTAATATACGCACCACACTTGCCCATGGTGTATATAAAAATTACAGGCAGTGTTTTATTATAATGTATTAATACTCTAACAACTTCTTTTAACTGTATCTGTAAAGCCACTTCACGTGATTCATTTTTGAGTGTTGGTGCAACTATTTTTATTCCTTTAGCTGATATGTAAACCTGTAAACAGAATAAATATATAAATGTGATCTATAGTAATATTATAAATGCGAAAGTTTGGATAAATAGAAGGGTGAATATATGTAAATTTGGCAAAGAGATAGAATATAGTTTGGATTAGCACATATGCTATTTTTTTTTATTAAAAAAAACACTGTTCCTGGACTGTACATGCGGGCGAAGCTGCAGGTAGTATTACATATGCAAAGTAGTATTATATAAAATATTTACTTGTTTGCCTACCTTGTATTACATAGTTAACAAAATTAAAACTACAAACTTAAGAGATACATAGCCAGATACTGACTGGGACAACTACAAGTCAGCACAAAACCACTATAAACGTCGCATCCGCTTCCGCAGGAGCGAAGCATGGCAACGCGCTTCTGCAGCAGCATAGACTCAACAAACCAGGCGGCCAGAGTGAAGGAAGTCCTAACGAAGGGCAAGCCGATCGAGCTAGGATCACTCAGGAAACAAGATGGCCACTTCACAAACTCATACCAGGAAACCAGCGAACTATTACTGGCGACCCACTTCCCAGGATGCCAAATAGTAAAAGATATCAGCTGGAACGACGTCGACCCACACACTCCAACACCCTCAGACTGGGATCTAACCACCAACATAATAACAAAAGACAAAATCCTATGCACAATACAGAGCTTCCTCCCGTTCAAATCACCAGGCCTAAACGGCATCTTCCATGCCCTACTACAATGGGAACCACCAAGGATCATCGACCACCTCCAGGCACTTTTCAGAGCTTGCGTAGCGCACAGGTATACACCTATACCATAGAGAGATGACAAAGTTATCTTGCTCCCGAAACCTGGCAAAGCGGACTATACGCAAGCAAAGTCTTTCCGGCCCATAAGCCTGACCTCCTTTCTTTTGAAGACCCCCGAAAGACTGGTAGACAGGTACCTAAGAGACTGTTACACCTGCAACAACACGCGTATAGCCAAGGAAAATCCACGGAATCAGCACTGCACCAAGTGGTATTTAAGATAGAGACGGCCATGAGTGTCAAACTATCATCACTGGGCATGTTCATAGAAATTGAGGGCCTTTGACAAGACATACCACAACTGCTATGACCAAGCACTAACCAGGTACGACGTCAACCCGACAGTCAGAGGCTGGATCAAAACCCAAATAAGTCGACAAGCAATACAACTCACAAAGTCACGTACAAAGGCCCACTTGAGCGGCCAAGTGCGGATAACGCCTCGACAAACTAACATAGCCAGCTAAGTACTGCCAGCAAAGATCAAACTCAAACTGCTTAATGGGTACATACCATTCTGCAACCACTGCCTTTTGACATGGTTAAATGATCTATTACATATAAATCATTGATGTAATACACTTAAAGATGCAAATCTAAATAAAAAGCATAAAATTGCTGCATCTATGCCACACACCACCTAGGA
Source organism: Trisateles emortualis (assembly GCA_947095525.1). Lineage (NCBI taxonomy): Eukaryota > Metazoa > Arthropoda > Insecta > Lepidoptera > Erebidae > Trisateles > Trisateles emortualis. The sequence goes on from OX352734.1 coordinate 10,973,590, forward strand.
CATTGTCAAATTTAAATGTTACATACTTTCTCTTTTGGTGTATATTTGTATGATCCAATCCTGATTGTTCGACAGTTGAGAGAGGTAACTTGTACTGCATGTTGAGTGACGACTTCTTCTCTACTGAATTCTGGAAAAAAATATATAATATTTTAATATAATATAAAATGATCCACTGTAAAGGACACTAATTACATCTTACAAACAAATTGTCAAGGTCCACAATTAATAAATAATGGCTTCACCGCAAATTGATGTGGCTTATTATACATATTTATTATGTAACCACTTTTGTAAAACCCATATAATGCAAATAAAGAGTTTTGAATTTGAATTGAATTTAATTTCAGATTATTTACTAAACAAATGCTAGCACTACTGGGTCATCCTGTATTTTTATGTTTACAACACTGTAGGTACTTGAAATTATACATATCATGTGAATGTGAATTTTGTTCATTTATTATTTATTATATTATTATCATCATCATCATCATCATCACGATGATGATGGTGATGATTATCAAGCTAAAAATCAATAAAACTTCTAGAATGAGAAATATGGTTAACCTTGAAACAATTCCCTCATTAATATGGCAATATTATGGACAGCAATGTTGTATTTTGTGGATCAAATTGCAAATACTTATGTGAGTTGCCTAGCTTTCAATAACAACTTATCATAAACTATATGCACAAGATACCTGTCATTGACAAAAAAATATTTATTTATTTAAAACTTAATATACACAAAAACAAATGTATAAAGGCGGACTTAATGCCATAGGCATTCTCTACCAGTCAACCAAAGGTGGTGCAGAGATATTACAATGTAAGTGCATAAGTAATACATTTTTAGAGATAATAAAATGTAGAAAAGACAATATATGAAAAATACAATACTAATACTTAGTTTAAGGTACATATTATATAAATTAAATGCTAATATAAATTAATATATATTAATTATATAAATATAATTATTATAATACTAAAATAAATTAATATATATTAATTATATAAATATATTGAATAGAAAACATTACTGATGAGATGATTCTACCAATCTGTGCAAGAGTAGTAGAACCTTTTTTTTTTGAACGCATACCGGCTAGTGGACATCCTGATCTCAAGAGGCAGGGCATTCCAAAGAAGGATAGATTGGATAGGGAAAGAGGAGTGAATAAAATCAGAGTTATGAGAAGGACGCACTAGGAGCCGATTGTTAGCGGAACAAAGACTTTTATTATGGACAGACTAGCAATACTGAAACTGCAGAGTTAAATAAGAAGGAGCATTAGGAGACATAAGGATGGAATACAGGGTGGAGAGTACACGCATACTACGACGCTGACGAATAGGGAGCCATTTCAACTGGGAGCGAAAAGTAGAAAAGTTCTAGCAAAAGCTTCCTATTGATTATTACCCTGTTTACAACTAAAGAAACATTACAGACAATTTGACACAATGTTAATGCTCAAATCAATAACATATCAATTTATATTGCGGTAAATTTCAATTATTATTTGTCAACTTACATAAACTTCCGCGGGTTATACGTTAAAGTTACACATTTTGTGTTACTTTCCAAATCAATGCGTAGTAGAAAAATATTTTAAATAAGATTACTTAACTAAAGTTGAAACGAATAAAACTGAAAGTTTGATTTAATGTACGTTTAAAAGAAATTATATATCGACAAAACGTTAGAACACGTCGTGGTCTCAGTTAGCGACCGGTGTGTACTGTAGAACATGAAATTAATTAAGACGTTTAAAGAGAATTCACCTTTGTCATGAATAGTATTATACATTTTCACTTAATTTACTATAAATATTCACAATAAATAAAAACTAGAACTAAAAACGTTAAACAATACGCATTGCGCTCGAACGAACGATCAAGTTTACAGATACAGATAGAAAATCTTTAACAAAATACCAAAACTTCAAATGCCAGCCACAGATTATAACCTGTGGTAACGTTAAAACAAGGTTGGTATTCTCGAAATGATTACCGTTCTTCAATGTTGCCAGTATAGGCGAATTAAAAAAGGTGCCGTGAGACGGGGTCTTTTTGGAGAATAATAATATAAAACTACTAGTTGGTGCCCGCGGCTCCGCCCGCGTGGATGTCGGTTATCGCTGTAAAAAGTCCAGACCTTAATCTATATCTGTGCCAAATTTCATCCAGATCTGTTCAGTAGTTTTTACGTGAAAGAGAAACAAACATCCATCTATCCATACTCACGCACTTTCCCATTTATGGATTTGTTGCCAGTATAGGCGAATTAAAAAGGTGCCGTGAGACGGGGTCTTTTTGGAGAATAATAAAATATAAAACTATAGATGGCGCGCAGGGGGATCAAACTGTCATACATTTGACAGAACAAAAAAAATCTTTCAACTTAGCGCCACGTAGCGGTCGAGGTAGCAGTATTTTTGTATTATGTCTTTTTGGCGACAGATGGCACAAGTTACGATCAGATTATATATATAATGTAAACTATAGAAAACAAAATAATATAAGTACCTACTGCAGAACACATATTTTTAATTATACTCCAATATTATGTTAGAATCTCAGAATCCGTGTGTAAAAAGCCAAGAAGTCCAAAATTAACAATCCAAAAACACAAAGTTTTGAAAAGTTCTCCCGGCCATAGATACACTTGGATATAGACAAGTACCTAAATAGAAGGGGACCCTAAATAGATTTTTGAGTGGAAAGATATACAAATTCGAGAAGAATAAACACAGAAACAAACAAACAGACTCTTTAATAAATTGGATGAAATAAATATTCAAGTTAATCGTTTTTATTCTTGATCGATCGAGAATGAAAATGGTCAATTTTAGGTTTAAATAGAAGTATTTTTCTTGGATACAGTATATAGATGAGTCGCGCATCTATCACACTTTTTCGGTACTACTGCACGGCCACGTGTGTCTGCCGTAAAGGGTCAAAAACTTAATGTTGAAATCATAGTTGCGCGCATCTATACCAGTTTAAGTGTATGATGTGAAAATTTATTTACATACATACATATTAAGTAGTGTATAGTTGTAAAATATTTGTTGGTTTATTATTGTATTAACATCAATCCATTTCCACCTCCCTTACCCTTATTCCTATGCTAGGTTCGAAGTACACATACATACGTAGAATAGATATGTATGAAAATACTGTATTAGATCACTTTTCAATAAATGATCAGTACTATCCTATTACTAGACTTTAAATAGAGTATGGACGCGATGTGGCAGGAATTAATTGGGTTGTACCACGAAGCAACTACAAAAGTTGGTTTCCACCAACCTCCAAGTGAGGGGTGTAGAACACGTTACGTTGGACACGTTGCGTTAGCCATTGAATACTCATCCGTCGAAAACTACTTCCCAAATAGGAAATTTTCACAAATCCGATATCGAAAAATTAGCCCGAACTAAAAGTTCCGAGGGCCATTTTGCATGAGAAATTATTTATGTGTAATTTTATATTACAGTTTTAAAGTTGTGTTTGCCTCTAACTCTACTACCTATATTGTTAACTTATTAAACTATACAACATAATATAAAGCAGAAGAATATGATAACATCAATATTGAACTTACCCTCCATGTCAGTCCCAATACCGCTATCTGGTGTACCTTCGAGTTCACTGAGAGATGGCTCTTTCATACTTAGTGATTGCTCATGCTAGAAGAAAATGTATAATATAAATCCACATATCCAAAGAGTAATGTAAGATCGTATAATTTATTCTCAAGATACATAGCAATAAACATGAAAGATTTAGCTTTCGCCCGCGTGGATGTTGGACATCCTTCCATTCATCCTCACCAACTTTCACCCTACCAATGTTTATAAAAATTGGTCTAGTAGATTTTGCGTAAAGAAGTAACAAACATTAATCATAAACTGGTTTTTAATATTAGTAAACAACATTTACCTGATTACTCATAGAACTATTAGAATCTTCTTCATCAGAGCTTAAAGTCAATATAACTGGCTCTGGATCTGGTTGTTTCCCACGCGGCTTTCTCACTCTTGTCGGCTTTTTGTCTTGCACAGGCTGCAAACAGATGGATTCATTAATATAAAAAAAACTAGCTAATGCATGTCAGTAGAATATATTTTATTTTAAAAAAAGTTTATTCTGATATATAAGCTATAACTTTGTTTCAGTTCCATCAACATCCATAAAGGAGTTTTTGTGTGAAGGAAACAAACATCCACCCATAGTTATTCTTTATATTATGACTTGGTTCAAAATATACAGAAACGAATTCTCAGCCAAGATGTGAATCATCAAACCTGCGTAACTAATGACCAAACACATATACATTGTTTGAGACAAAATTGTGTATAGTTGGAAAATATTTGTCGGTTTATTCACACACAACTCAAATAAATTATGGAGTCTTAACTAAAACTGGTGTATGATCATCTTAATAAAGGTTTACGATCGCTTATAGTATAAATGTACGACAGGTATTGTTTGATTTAACTTTGTGTCAAATAGGAGAATAAATCGGCCCAAAAATAAACATAGTTAGGAAATCACATAAATGCATACTTACGGTCTTATTATTTAGCGTCTTCATTGTATTCTTTAATAAATTTAATTTTATACCTTCACCACAAGTGCTGCAATAAAATAACAATGATATAAAATTATTTGATATTCATTATTATGGTAACACAGAATTTTGCTTAAAATATTACTTACTTTTGTTTTTCTAGTACTGCTTTCTCTGGTTCTTTTTTCTTTTGGTCTACTATTTTACTAGGTACACTTTTAGGTTCCTCAGTAAATACTCGTTTACATCTAAAAATAATGAATCCCATTAATATCCAAAATATCAAAAAGATATTATGACATATGTAATATATAGTAAATATACCTTTCACAACGACTAAAGTCATATCCTGAGTACCCACAGGATTTACACACAGCCAACATTCCATCAACAAGTCTAGGAGGTGGTGACCGTGGTCCAGGAGATTCGGGGCTAACATTACCTATAACAATAATTTATGTTAGTAGCTTCATCAAATCACTTATGTATGTAATATAATAATATATACCACTACAATCATTGCTAGTCTGTACACACACACAATGGCAGTATGGTGATATGAACTATGTTTTATTTTATATTGTTGTATTTCAAACACATTATATACTAACTGTTGCCCGCGGTTCCGCCTGCGTGGATGTCGGTTATCGCTGTTAAAAGAAAAGGTGTTATTCCAGACCATAATCTACCTCTGTGCCAAATTTCATCCAGATCCGTTCAGAAGTTTTTATGTGAAAGAGTAACAAACATCCATCCATCCATATTTACAAACTTTTGCGTTTATAATATTAGTAGGATATAGCCATTTTAATTAGTAATCTCGCAAATTCCTTTCCTGTCTTCCACGATACTGTAGTCCATAACCAAGATTACTATTATAAATAAAATAATATCTGATTATCTATGCAATTAAACTTGATATGATACAAACCATTATCAGGGCACTGGGATTTTTCAGGTGTAGACATTTCACTACTCTGAGGTTGGGACATTACTGTTGGGGAATTTCTACTACTCATATCACCTACTAGCATCTGCAATCAATAAATGTAAATATTATAATTTTATAAAACCTCTACATGTAATATTATTGTGTACATGTGTGACAATTAAAGTATACATACCGGGTGATTTTCTAGCATCTCTTCTATTCTGGTAGTTGAACCAACTGATACAAAATAGTCTATTTCACTGCTAGCATTTTGCATACATTGTATGTGGGTTTCCTCAGAAAATGGAACATTGACCTGCAACAATAAGAACCAAGTTAGTTTTCCTGCAAATGTATAGAAGAAACCTATTACTAATTTATTATAAAAAGAAAAGATTTGTAACTTTTTGTTAGTAACGAATAGACTACAATGTTCTTGAGTAAATAAAGATCTACTGATAATTTATTGCAGTGTATTTGGTTTTTGGATACGCTAGTAACGATAAAATGTAGTCCAAGAGTACATCACTATCTGCAGTTATTTTGGTTGGCTAAATAACTGCTCACAATGGTGTAGTTATGTTCCTGTGTGTGAGTATAAGTCTCCAGTCTCTTAGTTTTAACTTGGTTGCACTTAAATATTAAAAATAATCGATAACCTATTTTACCTGTTCAAGAACTTCTTGTAGAGTGCAACTTTCTTTTGGCAGTGTAAATGTGATAAGCCTCTGTTCACCATTTTGTAGGAAAATTAACATTTTAGCAGATTGCGGCTCTGAAGCTTGTTCTGAGGGTCCTGACATTTCGTTGTTTTCTGAAACAGAAGAAACAACAAATTAAACATTTGATTATGTTCATATTTAATAAAGCATTTTTAATACTTTCTCATAACTTGACCATTGTTTATTTTCAAATTTATAACCAAAATAGCGTCACTATCGCCCTCAGAGTAAAGTTTTTTATTGTCTTCGAAATAGGTAATATTACATTCTTATGTTTCTAAATAGTTCAACTGTGACTTTCAAATTAAAAAAAAACGACTCATTTACTCAGTTAAGTTAATAAATAATGGAAGGTTATTTGTAACCAAAAATTTCGTTACTTATAAATGTAATGTAAGTAATAAAGCCAAAAAATATCAACCACTAGAAAAATGTTCAGGCCACTCATAATCTCCAGATAAAAACTTTTTCTAAGTTACATTAGCATAGCATAAAAACTTATTTTTTTAATTTCTTTATTTAGAACAGTAAACAATTGTTCACAGTGCTAACTTAAGAAATTATGCAGCTAAACAACAATATAATTAAAACATATTTATACAAGTACATACCAAGTTGAGAAGCTTGTGGTATCGTTTGCATCGGTGATACTCGTTGTACAGGCCTCTGTTGCTCTTTACTTCTAACTAACATTTGTCTCCCTGTTTCCCTGTAATAAACAAAATTACAACTTTAATTTATTTATTAAATACTTACAAAATAAACTTTTTTTTTTGTTTGTTAAAATCTAGATACACTCGCTCCATGTATTTAGGAACTAACAGTTATTTAGTTGAGCCAAGACTTTTTCTAATTACCCACTATCGAGTATTATAAAATGTTGTTCTATAATATTTACTTCACTAGATTTATATTCAAAACAGTTGATTTAACTTTAAAAATATGTATTCAAATAAATAACAGTAGAGTAGCCGCCACATAATATAGTTAGCATTGTGATTTAAAAAATGTTTCTCATGTAAGTGAATGTAATTCTTTTGAGAAATAAACGATCTTAAACCTGAAAAAGACAACTCCCACACAAGAGAACAAGCTCTGTGTCACGAGGGACTTTACAAACATACAATTAATGTACACAAATTACGGCCAGACTCAGAACAACTCTTTGCGGGTCAAACAAAGTTTTGTCCTGCGTGGGAATCGAACCCTGCGGCCACTGGACCACCAAGGCAGTCAGATGTAAGATAACTGTTTGGACTCTGTGCAAATCACAACCTCTCAAATGAGATCTCACATTCTCAATTCTAGTCCAAATCGTTTTTTGAGCATTCATAAATTAGGTTAGTCCCTAGTCCCTTAAGAAAAAAATATATGACTATAAAGATACCAATAATATTATTGATGTAATATCATAAGCTTACAGTTCCTATTACGTAGACGTAAGTGGTCAATTACAATGTGCCAGCTTCTTGAGAACTGGATACTGTGCAATATTTGATTGACCCATTATACTTAATTGAATTATATTAACTTATATAGCATAAAGCTATATGGATCCAGCCCTGTGTAGTGAAGGACTATATAAACATATTATTCATGGACACAAAGTATACTCATATAAATTATATATTATACTAGTGGCCCATCCCGACTTCACCCAGGTTTTACTATTTTCAGGTCAACTTTCTTTTTTACATAAAAACCTTCTCCTAACAATAACGAACAAAGCAAAAAAAAGAAATAGCGAAACCGGTTCAGCTGTTTTCGAAATTTGAGCTTGGTAACACATTCAGCAATTCATTTTTATATTATTGATTATTAGCTTAACAGAAAAGTCAAAAATGCGTTTCCTAGATTTGAATGTTAAATTTAAAATATGTACACACCTTGCTTGTTGTTGTTGTTGTATAGAGGAACGCGACGGTTGTTGCAATGTGCGCTTATATTCAGCAAGAGTTATTCTCTGACCATTTGTTAACGTTAATACTTGTCGGTCTTCCTCCATGTGATCTGGCTCCATTAATAACTGTGTGAGGGTTTGTGGATGTTGCTGCATATGGGGTTGTTCAAAGCTCAGTTGTTGTTGTGGATATCCATGCTGTGAGTTAAAGGCGAGTTGTTGGTGTGTTTGAGATACCGGTTGATTTTGCCGCAGCGCAGGTGAGGGCGTGTGGAATTGTTGCGGGGTCGCATTCATATTCTCTGTCACCGAATGTTTAGTGAGAATAGCGGCTGCTATGCTTTCCTCGAGATCGTCCATATCACTAGCGTTATTAGGTTGAACTATTACTTTCTTGACTTGCTGTATCTGTTGTGGATGTGGTGAAGATCTTTGAGGAATGGAAGTGAGGGTGTTTTGAGGAAGAGGTCCATTGTTCTGAACTACCGTATGTTGGGCCAACTGTGATCCTAAGTTTTGTGTAACAATTGTGCCCTGAGGTGTGATAATTCGTGTAGCCTGTCCGTGAGCCGGGTTTTGTTGGCTGAGGAGCTAGAATTGAAGAACATAAATGTTTTAGTTAAGTTTCTATAAAATACCTGAATTATTTGTAAAAATTGGTCTTTAATTACTTTCATACTAGGAAAAAAGCAGTGTCGCAGAATACCTTATAAACTAAAATTCGCGGATACAAAGTACACGCATACTCGTAATTCACTTCACTTTGACCCGCACATTTTTTTGTCTCCTGGGAAACACGCTGTGCTTTTAAACAGTGGCGGATAGTTCACTTAAATTGCTAGGCCATATGCGGTCACTTTTTTAGAACAAAATAAGGTTTTACAAAAATGTGACCTCTTTGAATGATATGGAGGTTACGATTTTTAAATGATCCTATTTGTGTGTATCTGTAGCTCACCTGATGAGTGGTGAGTTTGAGTTGGTTTATTTGCTGTTGATGAATTTGTGGGGAAATGACGTGCTGGGCCAGCTGATGTTGCTGATGTTGTTGCAGTTGTTGTTGATGTTGTTGCTGCTGCTGTTGTTGTTGTTGCTGAGAGAAACATTTTCAATTCATGGTTACCAACTAAATAAATACCAAAATGAGAGGTACCACGAGGCACCACACTAGTGAGCAAGCCCGACTGGGGAAAGACCTCCACCTTACAGAAGACCACAGCCAAATAACAACACAAAGCAGTGTAGTTGTGATCCTGTGTGTGAGTACAGGTCTCTAGCGCTCATTTTGGAACGTTGGGCGTTTTGAAAGAAACGTATTCCTATCCCAGGGATACTCCCATCTTAAAGCCCAGGTGTAAAAAAATGGGTTGGCACCACGCAAGTGATACCTCTGGTATTGCAAGCGTTCATAGGCTACGGTAACCGCTTAACACAGGCAGGCCGCTTGCTTGTTTGCCACCCAAGTAGTATAAGAAAAAAAAAAAACAATTCGCACAGTCGAACAGGCTAATCCTATCAAGGTAGAGTGAGATAGGTCGTCACCTGCAGCGTGTGCAGCAGCGGCGTGCGCGGGCGCGGCGGGCGGTGCTGCGCGTGCTGCGCCTGCGGGTTGAGCAGCCGCGGGGACCCGCCGCGCACCGCGCCCCCGCCCGCCGCGCCCGCCACCCCCGCCGCCCCCACCGCCGGCGCTGACCCGCCCGCTCCTGCGTTCTGTAACGTTACCAAACTAGATTAACACCGCGCACTTCGAATTAACTTATTACACGAACTTCTCTGGCATGAGATCAAACGAGCCACTCATATAAAGGTACAGCGAGTATATTTACCGGCTGCATGGCGTTGAGCAGTCGCGGCGGCGGGTGCGCGTGCGGCGCGCGCGCGGCCGAGCGGCGCGGGCGCACCGAGCGCACGGCGGGCGCGCGCACCAGCGTCACGCCGCTGCTGTTCAGCGCCTGGTTCAGCAGCCGAGGAGCCGCGGCGCCGCGACCCGCACCCTGGACAAATTATTTTTTAATAACTTCTTATCATCAATACACAGCAACACGAACAGGACTTACTTTACAACTATCGCATTGCAAAATATACAATTGTATAATATATTTATCATATTTATGATATGTTCATGCACTATTCACCAATAATATGACGGTAGATTTATACGATTCTACCTCATAAACGGAGTCCTGACATTGCTTCACTGGTCAGCCTCTGACCACGAATTTGCGTCGAAGCGTAAAGTAATCTCAGGGTAAATAATTCACGACCACGATAATACCCGAAATATGTATACAGCAATAAATATTTATATTATTTTTAGCCTCTGTGAAATATAATGTGAGTAAGGCCAGTGGTCACTTTTGAAATTCATATTCACAAATAATAACTTTAATATTTAAACTAACATTGAATTTTACTTTAGTTACCTGCTGATTAATGTAAGCCGCATGCATAACAACTTGTTGGTGCTGCATCTGTTGTGGCTGCATATGTTGTTGGTGTTGCTGTTGTTGCTGCAGTTGATGCTGCAACTGTTGTTGTTGTAGCTGCTGTAAATGAATTTGTTGTTGGTGCTGTTGATGAAGGTGCTGGATGAGTTGAGGGGAAGCCCGCGACAATTGTTGTTGTTGTTGCTGAGGTTGCTGTAAATTCGATTAAATTTCATTAGTTGTTTAAGACTTAAATGGTAAAATAACACCTAAAAACTGTACTAACGGTTTGTTGCGACGCATGTTGTGGTGGTGGTGGCTGAGGTGGTGGCTGCGGCGGCGGTTGTTGCGCAGGGTGTATCGCAGTCGGTTGTGAGAGCACGTGGGCTGGACTCACTAGCTGCTTGCATCACATAAAACATTAAAGTCATCAGTACTGGACACAAATTAACTAAGGGCTTTTACTTCACTGAGTTGCTACATTTGCTCCACCAAGGCGACGAAGTCGCTTACATTCTATGCATACCGACGACAAATTAAAGACAATTCGGTAACCCTTCTAGCAGTGGCGTGCTCACGTTTTTATAGTGTAGGCAAAAAAGCCACGCCCAAATCGAAGTGATGTGTTGAATGAAGAATAGGTATGATTTTTTTTAAAGCCAATCTTGGCTAAGATTTTATTTTAAATTAGAGATTGCAGACATAAATGCGAAAGATTGGATGGATAGATGAATGTTTGTTCCTCAATCACACCACAACGACGTATCTGGATAAAATTTGGCATAGAGATAGAAGTCTGGAATAGCACATACGACTACTTTTTTTTTAACCCAGAAATAACAATGTTTCTGTGGAATTGTATGCGTGGGCGAAGCCGCAGGCAAATACTAGTATGGTATAATATAAAATGTACATATAATTAGCTCTATTTATATTGTTAGATAATATTGTGTCATAAGGAATTTATTAGGGTATGTAGTGCTTTTATGCCTACATAGAGTGTACGCCACTGCCTTCTAGAGCTGTATAAGTTTTGTTGGCAGCTCGACCAGGTTTCTGTCGCCACAGCGTCTCGGTGAAATAAAGCCCTAATGTGTACCCCATCCCTTCGCGAACTTATTCATAATTCTGATGAATGCGACATGATTTCTGCATAACTATATAATATAATTATCTTCTCAAATTATCTATAATCATTTCAGTATAACAGTACCAGTTACACAGGCTTTTTATCCTAATATTTAAATTATAATATGATGAGGTAATTATAATTAATAGTTATAATAAATATGGATTGAAGCTTTGCTAAACTTCATATTGTTATATTATTTAAATTGTTAAAAATGTACTTAAAATTATAAATATTATTATACACTTATCCTAATTTTAATAGAAACAATATTAATGCACAATAAGACAATAAGCAAAGCATTCCTTTACGAAAGAATGAGGAGTTAACCACTATTATTTACATCTACCAATATTATACTGACCACATCCACAAATGCATATCAGTGTCCTAAATAAAATATAAGTTTCACCTATAAGTAATATCGTATTAGGAAAATAGTGACTCGTTGTTGTCAGCTGAGCTTAGCCACGCCCCTTGACCAATAAGATCATAGTATATTAGAAAGACTAGTAGTATTGTCTAAAGGGCTTACTTCAACTGGTCATAATATGAGCTGATTGGTCAAGCTATGTGACAATGATGAGTCACTACTTTCTTAAGCCGAATAGACTATAGTAGGTATGGCTTTATTCAAAGCTGTGCAAGGTGTCTCAGAATGAGTATATAAAACCAATAGATAGCCCATAGTGTTTATTATGTAGAGTACATAAACATACTCGCGTTTTTTTTACTTGTTGCTCTGTCATTGCCTGCATTTGTGTGCCATCATAAAAAAGATTATTCATGTTGTTTTCCAGGGTAAGCAGCTACCCTCCCTCAGTATGTCCATGTTGTGATGACATACAAACAAACAACACAAAGAAATGTAATTTTTCATTAACCCATGCTTGATATTTTTACGCACTCCACATAAGCAATACTATTTTACCTTAGTATTATATACCTCTTCAGGACACTCGGTATACTAAGTATTATAATATCAGTAGTTGTATTTATTTTAGAATATCACAACCATGAGCCCAAGTCTTTTTATGAAAGCATATGAGATTTGGTTTCAAACCTCACACCAGAATTAGGATATTATTAGCAATTATTAATCACCTGACAGCTGTTGATTATTATGGAAGTGTATGAGTGCCTAGCCAAGTGTGTTGTTAGAAGTTACTTTGGTCAAATATTCAAGTCCAGGGCTGTTTGAGCTTATTGGAAGCCCTGGGCACTTTAGGACTATAGACTACTTTCATACAGGCAAAAAGGGTACATAAGCAAAAATTTAGGATATTTTCAATATGGTAAAAGTTTGTGGGTTCCATCAACCGCGGGACCCTAGGCACTTGCCCTGATTAGACAATGGGAAAGAAGAGGCGTAGTCACCTCACAAGAAGGCATTGGTACCAGAATCAGTAAGTATGCCAATAAAAGCAATTGGTAAAAAACCAAATAGCAGCAATCATTTAAAACTGAATTAGTAATTGAAAGTAGCGTTTTTATGTCTAGTTTATTTATGTTCAACTTTGATTTTCAACTAATATAATTTCATTCCAATGTATTGGACATAAATGATTGAAATAGAAATCATTATAACCAAATGAAAAGTGATAACATGCCAAGCATATTATGTTAAGAAGTTCTACAACCATAATGCATATTTCCTAAAGTGCATAAATGTATTACACAATGATTTAGTCAGGAGACATACATGTTGTGGGCGTTGTGAAGATGTCTGTTGCATCAAAGATGCATCAATGATCTGTTGGGCCTGTTGCAACACAACCTGAGCATCCACAGGTAAATCAGATGTGTAGTAAACCTACAAATAAATTATATGTCATAACTACATGTTAAAAATATATTTGAACAGGCTTTTATAATATAAGCTTATATTTCTGTACAGAAAGCTTGTTGAGTTTTACTATAAGGGCCGCCACATACAGTCGTTTTCCTGATTCGAAAACCGTATTCGTTATTCCATACAAACACCACATACATTCGATTTATCTGTTTGGAATTTTAAGGCTCTTCTTTTTTTCATTCAAATCGAATGGAAAATAATCGAACATGTGCGACACACAGCTTGAATTTTGTATGGATTTGATGCGCTCTGAGAGCTCGATTAGGAAAATCAATCAAATGTATGTGGCGAGCCTAAATCACACAAATAAATTTGCATTAACTACACTCACTTGATGTCTATGTAGTGCCTGTTGTTGTTGTTGTTGTTGTTGCTGCTGCTGCTGCTGATGTTGTTGCTGTTGTTGTTGCTGCTGTTGTTGTTGTTGTTGCTGTTGTTGTTGTTGTTGCTGCTGCTGCTGCTGCTGTTGTTGTTGTTGTTGTTGGAAGTCACGTGGTGGTTGAGATGGGTCATGGCGAATGATATACTGTTGTTGGTATTGCAAGCCGTCACTGACAACCAGTTGGGGTTGCACTCCTTCACTAACTATAATATCACTTGGTGTTGAATCTGCTTGCTGCACCACCACCTTTAAAAACCAAGACAATAAATAAATATTTATTTTTAATTATTGCCATTAATTGTCAATGAGTTTCGCTTTGTTACATGACATCTGTGTCATTACACTTTTGCCTACCCATTTTAGGAAAAGGGTGTACAAATTTTTATACATACAAATAAATACTAACAGAGTTTATTATTTACCTGTTGTTGGGAATATTGCTGTTGGTCATCTTGGTTCACTATAATACTGTCCAAGCATATATTTGGACAAAATCTTTGTATATCCTCAAGTGTCAATTGATGTCCCTGTCCAACTATATGGTAATATTGAGCCATTGCTAGTGCTTAGCCTGAAAATTAAAACATCAAGATTATTGTACTATAGGCATTGAATTGTGTAGCTCAGGACTGAGTGCCGTGGAAATCCTTGGCGGAGGCCTATGTCCTGCAGTGGATGTCTTTTGGCTGAGCTGATAATGATTGTATTGTGTGACAAGAAAAAGAATGGCCCAGTAAAATAAATTCAAGTTTTAAATAAGGATGTTGGTCTAACTAAGTCGTTCATTAGTCAGAATAGATGAGCATGAACCAATTCCGAAAGTTTGGACAACCCTATGATATTATACTAGCTTCTTAATGCGGCTAAAGTCACTGAGTGACAACATAGTTTCTTATTACAGAACGAATTTTTTTGAATTGAATAATTAGTTTAAAATATTATCTTACTACCACTTCCAAACTTAACAATTATGCATGTTACACTTCATTTGTGTTAATGAATTACAATTAAAACATCAAATAATTGCAACTACAATCAGTAAAAGAATTCAATATCTAACAATTCAATATCTATTTCTATCCAAAAGTTTCAAGTCTCATTGGCTGGTAATAAAATTTAGTTAATAATAATATGTATGTATGTATAATACCTTAGGACAACTCATAAGGCTATCTGATCCAAAACTAGGAACAGTCTATGGCAATCAGAGAACTAGTATACATACATATATTCCCCGATACATACATATTATTGATAAATTACACCCAGACACATATAACAAACAACCATGCTCATCACACAATTTATTGTGGTTGGAAATTGAACCCACAACCTCCGGCTTAGGAGTCAGGGTAACTAACAGACCAGTCAAAAATGATATAACTATACAAGTGTGATAACTCAATTCATTGTGTATGTATATTTCATTTCTCTACAAATAAAATACAACCAACCTGCATTTATAACTCATTTTCATATAAAACTGTAAGTATATTACACTTGTCACAATTGACATTATAAAGTTTGACTTAATTTTATAATGTCAATTGTAACATATTTACAATATAATATAAATGATGTGGATATATTTTTGGTTGTTAGCTGTTGGTACACCAGTCAAAATTGAAAGACCATTGTTACCTGACCGCTAGTGGTAACAGTGGTAGCCATATTATAATTTATTTAACTTCAGCAAAATCACTCTTTTTAAAACTAAAGAACATACATTTTGGAAGTTAGAAATAACAGATAAAATCTAAAAGTTTCCCTCCTCAATTTAAAAACAAGTTCAGCACTTGTAAAAACATTGGTGCAGACTTGAAAGATCAGTACTTTAATATATATTTGATATAGATGTGTTAATGATATCCTAGAACCTCTTTTTTATATATGTCTGTATATAAAAAAGAGGTTCTACAAAAAATAAACAAAGACTCAAAATACACAAAATTATATATAAGAAATTAAGGAAATTAAAGTGTTTATAAAGTGCTTTCTTGCTTTAATTTATTATATAGCAAGAGTTTTAAGTTACACAGACCTGTTTCCAAAAAGTAAATTAAAAGATTTATGAGAACATTTAGTGGTACTTTGAGACAAGTAGATTTCCTGACAATATTTTGGACATGTCATTAACACTTTCAATATAATAATTATAGCAACCCATGTATGTCCCACTGCTGGGCACAGGTCTCATCTCCTCCATCAAGCAAGTTGAGAGGATTTAGGGTTAGCAATATAATGTTATATATAATGTTAAAAATATGTAGTATACACAGCAATTAGTATATGATAGTTGCTGCCAACCGAAATAGAGACTGGTGTGACAAACATAACAAACTCAGATCTGAATTTCAAAACTACTTTCATGAGATGATATAAATGAACTTACTGTGTTTGATAAGACATATAAAACTAGACTGATTAGTGAGATAAGTTTTTTTTAATGCAAGCCCAGAGTAGAAAACTTTTTACCAAATACACTATTTGAACTGAAATTGAAATTTATGTAAAGGCAATATAGGAATAAATAGGAAAACTAGATGTTCTGATGTAATAACAAAGCTATTTATATGAAGTTAGTAAAATTCTCCTAGCTAAGATAAAAATATAGTAATGATTAAAGGACCTAGATCCACTTTAGATAACTATTTAGAAATCATAAATAATATGACACATCCTTCTCTAAGGATGATATAAAAATTAAAATTATAAAAATATTAAATTATGACAAGCTTTTGGCTCATAGGTCTATATATTCATATAAACAAAAGAGTTACTTTAAATATTTTTAAACTGAGACAAACGTAAATATCAGCTAAGGTTCAGCAGTTCAAACTATCAATACCAAAAAAAAAACCTTATGACCACAGAAGCACCTCACAGTAACAAAGTAATCTTGTAGTAATGGAAAATATAGCTTTGCGATACATTAGTATTTCAATGAAACTATAATCAGTTTCTCAAGACGTTACAACATGCACTGAATGATTTGTTTACAATAAGTAACAAGTAAAAAAACTCTTTGGGCAAATCTAGATAGCAGTCAATCACACACTATTTCACATATTTTTTAATTGTTTATACCGAACGATGCCTATAGAGGACATAAAATATCAAGGAACACCTAATTTCTCGTTGACAGTTATTATGCCATACACCCTGATCACTACATACGGTGCAATAACAGCAGCAATGACTTCTGAAATTGTACCAACACCTCAACTATGGCGACGACGCAACGATCAACTTTTAATAAAACTTTTAGTCTAACACGTTAACATCACCACTTGCGATTAAAACAATAGGAACAATAAGAAATATATCTTCAATACCGTTTACACGAAAAGAACGAAATGGCTTCGATTCCTTTAGTCCAACCTAAATTCTTTAAAAGGAGGGTGTTAAACACAAATTATTACTAAGCTATTGATTTACTTCTTACCAATAAATACTAGGGACATTTTATATGTCTTATTTATACATTACAAACGAATTCTTAACATCAAAATGTAAATTTTAACTCAAACGCCAAATCGAGAAGCAATTTACATTATGGCGTGTGTGTCACTTTTTTTATAAATGTTTTTTTTCTGCTAGTGTTACTATTGCTGAAAACGTAAAAAGTGAATAAAACCATTGCTTCGGACTGATATTCTCG
The DNA here is from genome assembly GCA_947095525.1 of Trisateles emortualis. Taxonomy (NCBI): domain Eukaryota; kingdom Metazoa; phylum Arthropoda; class Insecta; order Lepidoptera; family Erebidae; genus Trisateles; species Trisateles emortualis. The sequence goes on from OX352734.1 coordinate 10,991,178, forward strand.
GATAACTGACTTATTTATATTTCAAATATATTTAATAATTATTACTTATATTATGTACGTATAATTTATATACATACATTTTAATACCAACTGTACGCATAAAACTAATTTTAACTTAAATAAAAAACAAAATCTTAACGAAGACTGTTGTTTAAGCATCGAAATATTCCTCAACATCACCCTCTAAAACTTATTGACTAATTGTAAAATCATAACGATAACGTAATTTAATAAACTGAGACCACAAAGATATTTGTGGTCTCAGTATGTTTACTATAAAATTGTATTTATATATTACATACGTTTATAAAATATTGTTTATATGGCTGATAATTTATAATTTAACTAATGAGAGGCCTGTTGTTGGTCAAGTCAACTGATTTGGTAATCCTAAGTCGGAAATTGTGGGTTTGATTCCTACGCAAGAAAAATGCTTGATTCCTAGTTCTATGTCTGGGTGAAATGATTCTGTATGTATATGTATTTAGAAATGTATAATTAAGTATATTATTATTTGTCTTATTGCTATGCCATTTTATACTTTAAAAGTTTTACATAGTACAATCACAGTCTAAGGATCATAAGAGTTAAGAGTTCTTTACACTGTGCGTGGTACAAAGTACATAAGTAATATACTACACATAAGTACTAAGTATGTTTTAAAGGTTTAACACCAAGGATCTTATATTAATGGATTGAGTACTTCAACAAATATCGATTTCCATAATAAACCATATGCTCATGAAAATAAAGATCAAAATTGTACGCAGAACTATCAGGGAGAAAAACGGTCCACATGAGATAGCCAAACGGAGTGGAATGTGTCCCTTTCTAACAAGCATGCCAGTACAAAATTAGTAGAAAATATTACAATTGGTAGTTACCTGAGATGTTATTTATAAAAAATATTTACGTTCTAATTCTTAGCTGAGGATTTCTTAACATGAAGGTAAATATAGATTTATTATTGTTAAAAATTTATAATCTTATTTCTACTATAAAACAACTTATTTATAATAATTTTTAAATTATTAGAAGTATTTATAACAATTCATATGGCAACTAATATTTCTGTTTTCAAACAATATGGCCGTACATGTTATCATAGCGAAATCATTTAGGAATCTTAATAATGCGATTTTAGAAAATTATAAATGAAAAGGGTAAAAAAGTGTTGTGTAATAGGATGCAAAAGTGAATCCTTTGCGGGTCGTGGCATTTCCTTTTTGAAGTAAGTAGATAATTCGTTGTAAATCAAAAAATACAACTTTTGTTTACATTAGGGGGACAATACGTTCAACATTTCTCGAATTGCTTGTAGATTTCCAAAATGTGATCGACTATGTCAGCTGTGGATCAATACCGTGCCAGGTAAAATCACGAAGCACTCGGTGGTCTGTCAAAATGTCAATGTTTAATCCATATTATCTTTTGTGATTTTTTATAGATCCTACTATATAATATTATAAACGCGAAAGTTTGTAAGTATGGATAGATGGATGTTTGTTACTCTTTCACGTAAAAACTACTGAACGGATCTGGATGAAATTTGGCACAGAGATAGATTATGGTCTGGAATAACGCATAGGCTACTACTACTTTTTACAGTGATAACCGAAATCCATGCGGGTGCAGCCGCGGGCAACAACTAGTAAGAAATAAAAACGATTACAATATTTATTTATTTTATTACCTTAATACCTTTGTAGCGTCATCTATCAGACTAATAGAATAACGCCACAACAAGCAACTAAGTTCCACATAAAAAACACAGATGTCACTATGCCTAGAAACACACAACCGCAGAACAAATATTCGAGATGCTGAATCGCGATATGGAAGTTTACACAGATACTCAGTATATATACAACGCCCAACGACTAACCGTTGGGCCGCGGCCCGCCAGGCACGATCACCTAGCCTGGTCGGAGGATCCTCCCTTTTCGTTGGAGGTGTGTGACAGCTTTCACATCTTTAAAGATATTTATTCTAAGCGTCAATATCGTGCTTGCTGCTAACATAAGACACCCATAGGCACATAAATGTACCGTCACGGTTCTTTAATAAAATCCTATATTTATCATTGAAAGTCGGCGTTTTGCTTTACACAGAGATAAACCCAAATTTCAAGACATTTTGATTTTTTTTCGGTCGAATAGACGCACTAAAGAAAGGAACGGTGAGCCCCCCGATAGTCAGAAATAAATTTATCAAAACCCTATTTATTTGAAAACCAGATTTGTTTTACATAGAAATAAACCGAAATTTTAAAACATTCCAGCATTGATCAATCGCATGGACACCCTATAGAAAGAGACACAATCCTCCCTAATTGCGGACCGAAAATCGATAAGCCGTGCGCATTCCACTTGGGTATAAGTTCCTTGTTTAACACATTAACATAATTTTATATTATCTGTCATGCTACTAAGTGTGTGCCTATAAAAATACAATAAATTAATCATCTTGTTGCTTTAATATTTGATGCAAGCTTTATTACAGTAATAATGATCACATTAGTTTATGCAATGGACGGTGGGTGTCTCTGCCGTGACAAAACTTTCTTTCACATAAAGACTTAACTACTTTTACATTATGATATGAGATGAGGTCCTAATTAGGTTTCTAAAATGAGTTCCTATTTGTTTTTCTGGGGATGTTTGGATTATGTTACTATAGTAATTTACAAGTCAAAATAATGGAAAAAAATACATTAATTGAAATTAAGATGGTATAAAATGTTTAAAGCTGGTGTCGCTGCCGCCATCACCCCAAATAAAATAAAATTTTAGTCTATGGTGTGCACATCTCTAGTTGAGACTGCAACAACGATACGGTTTTTCGTGTGTTTTAATTTATTACATTTCACTTTGATTCAGTTTCATTTGGTTTTTACTATATTATTTTGATAAAAATCATAGAAAATATATTTAATTTGCCTAAATTTAGTAAAACGGAGTAAATTCCAACTTATATGACATTTTGTTGCCGTCCTCATCACTCGTGCAAATGGATGATACTGTGATTTCGCCAGGTACACTGCAGATAAAATACAATAAAAGTTTTTTTTCATATTATTTATTTAATTGTAATACATAAAATTATTTGTAGGTAATAAAATGGGGGATTCGGCCTCTGAAAGTGACTCCAGCTCTCTGGATGGCGGAGCTATGTTGCCTCCCAGTACTATTTCTCGTGATCAGCTACAGAAACGAATTGAATCTCTGCAACAACAAAATAGGTATAACATTGTTCATATTAGATTCTCATGAGAATGATAATAATATAATTTTTCAAATTACATATATGTGTCATTGTTTTTAGATGTATTTTGTATATACCTACTTAGAATATTTGTGTATAAATTTATCATACTGAGATACAAAGTGCAATGTAGTGATAAAAAGCAGGTGCACATAAATTTGTGGTTGATGATAACTGCTATGGATAGTTAATGAGAGTTTTGTTTAATATTTTAGGGTACTAAAAGTGGAGTTAGACACTTACAAACTCCGTGTGAAAGCTCTGCAAGAAGAAAATCGTGCCTTGAGACAAGCATCAGTTTCAATTGTAAGTAATGGACAAATTTCTTATACAAAAACATAATTAGTGAATGATTCAGCACAGTAATGATTTGCATTATTTCTAAATTTATGGAATTCTGTACACAAGTTTTAAAATGTATTATTTACTGTAGACTGTAGTATGGCTAAGTTAATTAAATGTCTATTATATATATATTCTTGTCTATCTATATAAATAAAAATTGTCTTAGCTAACTAACAAGTTAGCTCATCACTTGAAAATAGTTATTCCGATTTGGCCAGAGATTTTTAGAAAAAAATAATTAAAGCAGTGGTTTAAATGATTTAACTATTGTGCATTGTGTAGTTGATTCAACCCCCACAATAGACAAAACATTATGTAATCCATAAATGGTTGATTAAGTCTAGGTGTTAAATGTTTGAATGAAGCTTAAATATTCTCAATATTCAGTAACCAATATTGTAAAGTCTCTTAGTGTATGTGTTGAGCAAAAATAAAAGGTTTATTAATTTTAAATGCACTTGTTAAAATGTATTTTTGCAGCAAGCAAAAGCGGAACAGGAAGAAGAATATATTTCTAACACATTATTGAAAAAAATTCAAGCTCTTAAGAAAGAAAAAGAAACTCTTGCTCATCACTATGAAAGGGAAGAGGAATGCCTTACAAACGATCTCTCCAGGAAACTAAATCAGGTAATTTATTAGTCCTGTCATTGACAGAAAATCAGGCACAATTAAAACATTGTGTCTTGGGTGCTCAAGCCTGAAGAATACAGATTTCCGTAAGCACTTTGTGACTAAACAAAATCTCAAAAGTTCTGTCCCACTGATAAATTTTCTAGTAAATTTTATATCTATTGGAAAATGTCTGTCCAGCAATGATGATTAGCATAAGTGGCCAATTGAGTACTAGAAACCTGAGATATCACAAATGTGATAAAGAAAATGGTAAGGTAGTGGTGTTGTATTTCCTTTTTTCTTGAGTTAATTTGTTCAAAAGTCAAAATCATTATTCTAAAGTAACTATTAACTTGTTACAATTAGATATATAGCAAATAATTACAATAAAATATATAAGTAATGGAGTAAATAACAAAGAAATATTATATATATATATAATTATTTAATTTACTTTTTTAATCTTTATGCCTACAGACTAGGAACTTAAAATTCTATTGGCTTTATTAAAATAAAGCAATTGAACTGCTGAATTCATTAACCTTTTATATAGCTGGTTGTTTCTACCTGTCTTTATATAACATGCAATGCGAAAGTTTAAAAGTGGTTATAAATTGTCCTCTTTCAAATATGTGTAATAGCTTAGTCACTTTGTTGTTTGACTTTAATCAAGAAGATTGTGAGAGGCTAATCATTTAAATTGAATAAAACAGACAAACCTGCAAAAGTTTTTTTCCTTGTAAATTGATGGTTTGAATGCCAAAAAATATTATTTACCTAAGTTTTCTTGCCAGTACTGAAGTATCATGTTTTGACATAATTACATCCATAGAGTCCTGGCATAACTATCTTGAGCTTGAATATTATTGAGCAAAACACATAAGAAAGAATAAAAAAGTTAAAAATATGTATTACAAACCATTTTTATTGGCCAACATTCTTCTTCAGGATTTCAGTACAATTTGCTACTTGACAGTTTTTGAAAAAGTATTTTAAGTTTACTGCAATTTATTTATATTTAATACCTCTTTAAATATATATTTTTAAATAATGTTATACAATTAAAAAAAACATACTTTTCGATCATAAATTTAAAATGTAGCACAAAAACTTTTATTTAGAACTGCTATATTAAATTGGTGCTGAAAATCAACTGTATATATAATAATTATATTATTTGCACATAATTGCCTGCCCTGATAGCTGAGGGGTTTAAGCAGTTACCTTGCTATTCCATTGCAATTGTACGTGGGATGAAATTTGTGTCAGCTACTAAATATAGTTGCTTTATGTCTTTTAATTGTGTATTCGTAATGTTCTTGAGACATGTTAAACACCACAAACTGTTACAAGTGAAAATAATTGTTTTACAGTTGCGTCAAGAGAAATGCCGTTTGGAGCAGACTCTAGAACAAGAACAAGAATGCTTGGTGAATAAATTGATGAGGAAAATTGAAAAACTGGAAGCTGAAACACTCGCCAAGCAAATGAATTTAGAAAGGCTTCGCAGAGAAAAGGTAAGCCTTGAAAATATATTTTTTTTATGGTGGTACTCAGTCCCTAAAGGGTTTGCAGTTTAACTAGTATTAAAACATATTTTAGTTTACATTATATTGTTTAATAAAATAAATATGTGAAGATGTGGATATTTTGTGTATGAATTTTCAAGATATTTTAGAATCAGATCAGAAGATTATTATATTAACATTGACCTGTAATTTGTAACCATAAGAATCATTAACATGATGCAAGTTTCGCAAGACCAGTTGCATGCTTTCTTACCTTTTCTCAGCCCTAAAAAAACTATAATAAGCATTTTAGATAGGTTTAGTTTCCACCTCATATCTTTGTATGATGAGCATGATTCTTTGTTCTGTAATTTATCTTTTATACCTATGTATTGACTTAGAACTTAAAGTATGTTTACCAGTTGTCTGGTTCCTGTCAAATGAATCTGCCTAGATTGTGATTTTACAGCCATGTTTGGTTCAATGATATTGTTATTATTGTTTTAACTTATGTAAAGGTCATCAAGGCCATGCTTATTTCACATGTTGAGCCTTTAGGGCAAGCAATATTTTTGTGCTATTCATGACATCGCAGACTACAGACTGATACAAAGCACTGTATCAGTCTGTAGTCTGTGATTATAGGCCGTAAATTGCAATAAAGCCCTAATTGAATGGTCCCCTTTGACAGCTATTTCACTGTCAAAAAAGTTAGTATTACCTCTCTTACCTTTTCGTGGAGAAAAGCATGATACTTGATGTATTACGTAATAACATATTTAAAGAGGCGATATATAATTTCTAGGTTGAATTGGAAAACACATTGGAACAAGAGCAGGAGGCCCTCGTGAACAGGTTGTGGAAGCGCATGGACAAGTTAGAGGCAGAAAAACGTTCACTTCAAATAAGACTCGACCAACCTGTGTCTGATCCCGCTAGCCCTAGGTGAAAATCTTATATATATTATACAAATATAATGTTTTTATTTAAAATATTGTTTAATTTTTTGTATGTTTTTGTATAACAGATTTTTATATGTTCACTGTCTATTTCTAATTAATCGCTTTGAAATAGGGATGGTAATATTATAAACGGGGTCTACCGCAAACATTAACATAATTGAAATTAATAATCAGTTTAATGCAAAATCTCTGGATAAATAAAATTTTACTTGCTGCTTTTCAAAAGATTCAATTTACAAATTTTGTATTACATTGATTTTTAATTCCGACTTAATCATCTTCAATGATAACTAATAATTTTCATTTAATATGCATGATTATTTAATCTGAAGCATGCCGCTCAATACATTGTCGTAATATATTCATTGTTTTATTATTAATGAAGATTTTTCTTGCTAGGGACATTAGTAATGGTGATACAGCATCCAATTTAAGCAATCATATTCAGACTCTGCGTTCTGAGGTTGTAAAGTTAAGGTGAGTAGTTATTTTGCATAACCAATCTTGTGTAAATATACAAATGCCAATTTAACGCAATTACATAAACAATGATATTATAAGTGACCTCTGGTAGGAAGTTTATACACAGTGTGAAAGCTATCTCTTATAATTTCATTAAATTTCATATTTAATGTTTGTCAGAGCCGTCAAGGACCATTCACTATACACCTCAACGACAAATTGGGTACCATATCTAACTTAAAGTCTGAGAGATGTTGCGGCAAAACAGACTGTTAAAATGTAATTTTTAGGCATCTTTCATTGTCGCACCTAATGCATGGAAATGGTATTTTCATAGTTTTGAGTATTATGGCGCATCAGCCGTCGTCTTTCCTTAGATTGTTGACAAAATACATTATAATATTAAGAGCAACAAATCAAAATATCTTGTAAATTATAGTGATTGTGTCGTTGATGGTCAGACCTAAAAAACAATGCGAGTACTGCTTGAATTTAAAAGATGAACATTTAAAGCACATGGAGAAACTGACTGCTGGTTGTGACACAAAAGCATTGTACAAGTTATCATAAAGGTGACAGGTAACAAGACTTTCTTTTTATAAAGCTATATATTCTTCACCATAGGTTACAATAAAATAGCACTATTATTATTCGTGTTAAGTACATAATTGTTAATTTGTTTGTAATGATTAATCGTCTTACGATAGGCATAATATGACAAAGAAGGACTGAATATTATAAAATATTATTTTTAAAATAGAAACCAACTGGCTGTATCTCAAAATGAGAACAAGGAGAAGATGCACCGTTTCGCGTTAGAAGAGAAGCATATTAGAGAGGAGAATGTGCGTTTGCAAAGAAAACTGCAGCAGGAGGTGGAACGACGTGAAGCGCTCTGCCGACATCTGTCAGAGAGCGAGTCTTCACTTGAAATGGAGGAGGAGAGGCAATTTAATGAAGCTTTGAGTGTGAGTTAAATATCTTATAATAATAATAAATATTCAAATACTTAAATGTCGCGTCGTTCAAATATCATTAAAGAAGTCATGTTAATTCGATATTTAACATAGGGAGTGGAATGTGTTTGTTTTGTACATTTATACAGTTCATGGTATTTTCAAATATTCGTGAGTTATGAAATAAACGTTTCATTTGCAGGCACGATCACGGAGCGTGTCGTCACCGGGCGGGTCACGGCCACTCTCACCATACGCGTCACCACTGTTGCCCAACGCGGCCGGTATGCGACCTTCGCTGCATCTCAATGCGCAGGTGAGCATCACGCTATACAACAGTTTTAACTGTAAAAGAAAACTCAAAATTATGCATTTCCCTCTCCCATAACATTAATGATACGATATTTGTAAACATAATAAGTAAGGTAAACATAAGTAAGAGCCTGTTTCACTATCCAAATAGTCCCCAATAAGCTAATTGTAACTTAAGTATCAAGTAAAGTTATTGTTAGCGTTTCGAAATCTTCAATTAAAACTGGCAAATTAAGTGACAAATAAATTATACACAGATCAAGTGGCAATTACAGGTACCGGACGGCTAAACTATTTTACAGACGTCAATTTTACAAAAAAAAAAGGAATAAATGATGTGTATCATTTATTTAGCAAAAATGCTAGGTTGCCAGTTTTATTCATTGGTAACTGTCAGATAACAGCAACTTAATTTGTGAAACGCAACATGACATGTGTTATCCAGATGTTTTGTCTGCCAGATAATTAACTTGTTGGATAACTATTCTATACTTTACTTTGATATTGTGAAACAGGCCCTTAATCTTATCCGAAGCCTCAGGTATTGTGACCGTCCAAAGGTTTTATGCTATGAGATTTTTTGCAGACTTTTGCGGTAAATACAATAATTATTACTTCCTTATAGTGCACTATAGACAATCTTACAATTAACCAGTCACTAATGGGTGTCGCAAGGAGCCAATAAGAATGAAATGTTTGTAAAATATTTAAAAACAGTATCCGTACGGGCTACAGACACGACGCACCAGCGACAGGTTCGTGAAGCCGGCGCTGCCCGGCGGCGCCTGCCTCGGTGCGCGCGCGCCGCCGCTGGACGGGCCGGCGCCGGCGCACGCGCTCGCGCCCGCGCACGCGCACGCGCCGCTGGCGCCGCCGCCCGCGCCCGCCGCGCTGCCGCCGCCCGCGCCGCAGTCCGCGCTGGTGCAGCCCGCCAGCCCCATGGACACGTCCTCCAAGGACTAGGCTCCGGCGGGCGCGTCGACCGCCCACGTGGAGCCCGCCCGTCGTCGGCTCGCGTCGCGCCGTGAACTAGATTTCGAACGTCGTCGGCCGCCCTCACTCCCGCGGTCCCGCTCTCCGCTCGCGGTCATGAGTGAGGATCGCCGACGGTGCGTTCGCCGTCGTCGGCGCGCCCGGCCCCGTAGGACTGAATAGTGGCGGTGCGACCTGCTGCCTGTCGCCGAGCCGCGTTCGACGACGTCACTGTTTAATCTTACGTCCCCATCCCGCGCACTCGGCTCACTGCCCTCTCGACTCGGCACGCTCCTAGGATTACGTTCATATCTCCGCTCGGTCGTGGTGGTTCATTGACTAATAAAATTGGTGGTGAACGGTTTGGAATACGATTGTATTCGTGATGTATTTCGAGAATTGAAGGGAATGCGAGGCATGTTGTAACTTCGATTAGGATAGTTATAGCTAGTTCTGATTATAAATCATTTTTGAAAATATATCCGGGCTTCAAATTTTGCGGCAGTGGGTTTTATTTTATCATAAGGCTGTGTATAAAATTCACTTGTGAGTAAAGTTAGTAGGAGAAGGAGATAAAGATTGTAAGCTATATATCACAGGGGGGGTCTAGCAATACTACTCCTACGTAATGTTTTTGTGAAGGAATGTATAATATGTTAAGAATGTTGTGTTGAGCCCGCAGGGCATTTTGTTGTGTTCGATTATGCAGGTAGGAGTAGTAAGTGATTGTCCTCGGACTCAATTCAATTATGCAAATTGTCACTTTTTTTTTCATGTTATAATAAAACAAAATATACGCATTACTATTACTACGACTTTTATTTTAAGCCTTTGTTCATCATTGTTACTTGTAACTTGGATCTGGACGAAATTTGGCACAGAGATAGATTATGGTCTGGAATAACACATATGCGATAACCGACATCCACGCGGGCGGAGCCGCGGTCAACAGCTATATTAATATAAATCATATCAATACTTCATATAATAAATCGGCGAGGGACCACAGCAGACGCAGCTATATCGTATACCTATTTTTATTACGTCACCAAAATAAACCGTCGTGATGTTAACCTGACACTGCCTAAATAATTCTGAAGATACCGAAACAGGTGGAAATCTGAAGGTCAGGCAAGGCAAGGTCAGGACTATACGGCGGATGCATTAGATACACCTCCCAGCCAAACTCTTAATTTTTGCTGAGTGGCTGAAGATGTGTGAGGTCTAGCGTTATCCTGATGTTCTTAAAGCCACACCCCTTCTGTTGATTAATTCCGGCCGCTTTTTCTCAACTTCTTGACCTTTTTCGCACGTTCTTGTCGTACGTGATCCACTTTTCATCACCAGTTATCAGCTTCTTCAAAAATGGTTTGGTTTCATTACGTCGTAATAAAGAATCACAAATGAGTACACGGTTCGTAAGGTTTCTTTCAGTGAGCTCGTGAGGTACCCAAATATCGAGCTTTTCGGTGTACCCAGTTTTTTTCAAATGCGCCTAAACTGTTTTGTGGTCTTCAGCTACGTCGTAACTACTGATATGCCGATCTTGCTCAACTTATATAGGGCGACCAGAGCGACGTGCATCTTAAGACATCAAAATTTTCGGATTGAAAACGCTTAAACCAAATTTGTGTAACTCTCACAGACACTGCACTGGGTCCATAAACATCGCAATTTTTTTTCGCGTCTTGCGTTGCATTTTTACCTTTTTTGTAGTTTTTGTATGGTGTTTGTAGTATAATTTTAAAATGTATCGAATTTCTTCATTACATTCACTCCTCTTGACAGTACGAAAAACAAATGAAAATCACACATTTTCCTAATTTGAATTTGAAATTATGTTCTCGCGTCTTGCGTTGCATTTTTACCTTTTTTGTAGTTTTTGTATGGTTTTGTAGTAAAATTTTAAAATGTATCGAATTTCTTTATTACATTCACTCATCATGACAGTACGAAAAAGAAATGAAAATCACACATTTTCCTAATTTGAATTTGGAATTATATTCTTTAAAACCAAAACCAGCCAGATACAAACAGTATAGCCAAAGAGATTTTACAAGTTCATACATAATATAATGCGAAAAGACTTTCCCCAACCTAATATTTTGGTATATTTCGGCCACAGAACAAAAATATATGCTAAGTATATCTACCGTAATATTAGGTATATAGCTTACTATCTATATTAAATTATTTTATAGCTCCGTCTGTTGTGGGCTTAAACCAACAAACATATAAAAGCTTGTAATAAATTAAAATATTATTTTTTAGAAGTTTTTATTTAAATGTTTGTTTGTTTTCTTTGCAGTTTCAGTAAAATTGTAGAAATAGCTCATCTTAACTTAACATTATTTTAATTATGTACCTAAGTACGTACCTACCTGCCATTGAATCGAAAGGCATTAGGGCGATTAGATTAGTTAGATGCATCAATCTTGGTGTCCCCTCTATGCCAAAAGCAAGTAGGAACACACACAAGGAGAGACTGCCTCCTTGTGTGTGTTTTACCGCCTGTACAATGGGCTGTGTTCTGAGGAATTGTTCGAGATGATGCCCACGGCCACATTTTATCAACGCACCTCTCGCCACCGACAGGGAGTTCATCCTCACATCCTTGCACCTCAAACATGCCGTACCGTAAGATTCCAGAGGAATTTCTTACCAAGTACGATTAGGCTGTGGAATGAGCTGCCTGCCGAGGTTTTCCCAAGAGACTATAGCATGGGGTTCTTCAAGAAAGGAATTATAAGTTTGGGTCGGCAACGCGTAAGTGACACCCCTGGTGTTGCAAACGTCAATAGGCTACGGTAACTGCTTACCATAAGGCGGGCCGTATGCTTGTTTGCCACCTTGGTAGTCTTAAAAAAAAGGTATTATGTATTTTGGAGAAGCTTGTAATATAAAATTGCCCATGAAGATCTGCCTTCAGTCTGTACATAAATAGATAGATCATTCTTTATTGTAGGTACACCAAAATACATAAATCGTTACATAACATTTTAAAAGGTAATTAATGTACAATGGGCGGCTTTATCGCTAAAAGCAATCTCTTACTGGCAACTTTTGGATGGACAGTAAAGATGGAATAATTAATACGCCAATAGTGCAATTTGGTGTACCTAGTCATATAAAATAAGTAAAATAAATATATAGACTGAAGTTTGTTAGGTAGTAGGTATTAGAAAGTAAGTACATAATACTTAACCATTAGCTAAAAACATCGAGACCCACCGCGCCTGATCTTCCTCCGGTCGTGTTGGAATGCCGTCCCATCGGAAAAACTTTTTAGACGCTCATAGTCAAATCCAACTCTATAGATGGGTGACCACAATGGTATTTCAATTGAGCGTCTCTTGATTTCGGAGGGCACGCTTAAAGTCGGCTCCGACTGTTAACAGTCGTTAGATCACGACAGGCCGTATGGGCGATCTAAATAACTCTGTCTAAGTGAAAGAAGAAATATAGTACCTATAGGTATGCTGTGTTTGCGCTCATACCTTAGTATACTTTTGCGCTCTAGCATGACCTGCGGCTTATCGCCGCCGCCGTTGAGATCCCCTGCTGTGATCGTAATCGGTTTAGTTTAGAGGACTATAACCTGTATTGGATATTCTATGCCTATACCTACCTACAGGTCAAGCGCTAACTTGACCGATCGTACCTACGTATAAAGTACACCCAGAATCAAAGCAAAAATGTATGTAGGTAGGTACGTATCTACCTACCTACATATTTTTTTGCTTTGATTCTGGGTGTACTTTATACGTAGGTACGATCACACAAAGTTTTGTACCACATGGTAATCGAACCCTCAACATGTCGCGACGCTAGGTGGCAAATGGCGAGGTTCATTCATATACTTAGGTAGGTTTCCTTACACTATGTTATAGGGAAGACTACCATACATTTAGGTACTACGCTGCTATTATAACATATGTACCTGCCACAAGTAGGTTTACCTAGTCCCAACCTTATCCATAATGATTATAAACTAAAAAAGATCTAAAGAAAGATTTAATTTTTTGTTTGTTTTTTGTTACGATTTAACTCGAAAACTATTAGTCCGATTTTAAAAATTCTTTCACAATTAAAAAAGCTAGGTACCTACATCATCAGCGGGTAACATACACTATATTTTATTTAAATAAAAATGCGTGATCCCTAAGAAAACTAATTAAATGTCTACCCGTGCGATACCGGGACGTGCCGCTAGTACCCACGGCTATAACTAATTTTAATAAGTTTAAAAAAAATCACCGTGGGAGGTATTATGCAAATTACTTTACCTGTAAGCCTAGCAGCGCCCAAGACAAATAGAAATATTTCTTATCCTGGTTTGCTTAGGTTTATGATGCGACTGTAAAATGCGATTATTTCTTTGACCATTCGACGCCGCATGACGAAACCGAGTAGGTACCAATCAATTGAGCCGACTTGTCTTGTTTAATTTTCTTCTAGTAGGTATAAAATAGTCACTTGTTTGCGGTTTGGGGGTTAAAAAGTACAATGCATATTATGATTTAGTTAGATATTTTTATTATGCAGCTCAGAATGAATAACGTTACCTAAGTAGATACCTTATTAGTGCATAATCTATTTTCTAGTTATAGTATCTTTTTCAAAATTTTTGTTTGTGTATGACCGTTTGTTTTCTGAATAAATAAATAAAAAAGTAATAACTTATTTAGGTACCTAAGTAGGTACTATTATCTAACAATAGTAGTTAGATCCGCCACATGTATGACATACCTAAGGTTTATTGAATCTGAAATCGTATTCTTAATTCAGAAGTAGAACAAAATAGTAACTACGTAGGTACTCTAGACAAACGATAGGACTGAAATATGTAATTCCGTAGGGAAAAAAACGAATGTGTGTGACAAGCCCGTATTATTATTGTATGGATTTCATGAAAACGAATTGGAAACCGAATCAGAAAACCATATATGTACGGCGGCCCTTAATCTCTCTCTTCATGTTTGTTTATAAGGAATCTGTTCGGCATATTGTTAAATACCATTATATAAACAAGCACTCAAATTAAACAATATAATTTTACGATCACCTGATAACATTTTACGTTCACTCACGTTAGTATTATTGTGTTAGTTAAAATAAACGGAGTTTGAAATTAACATTCAAATAGAAACGTAGGTACAGAGCGGTCAGACGAGACTCATAAAACATATTTACAGAGAGACGAATACTTGTAGCGTTATTGATCCTTCCAATAATTATCGAACACGTTTCATGTCACCATGAACAAACACGAATGTGGACGAGTATGGCGGATACACGGCGCGACTTGTGTTTGTCAGTTTACGCACGGAATCGTAAAGTGGAGGCAGGCAGTAGGTAGAACTAACAGAAAATCAGAGACAGTGAGAGCGAGCGTTTGGTTCAATAAACTCGAGCGAATACCGCTCTTTGTGGGCCTGTATGTTTTTGTAATTAACTCCATTGAAAGATTATTAGATTTATATAAATCTTAATATAATTGACTCGCCTGTTGGTTTAGTGGTTTGTGACCCTGACTGCTAAGCCGTAGGTCGTAGATTCGGTTCCCACCCAGGACAGATCTTTGTGTGATGAGCACAATTCTTTGTTCTGTGTTTTGTAACTTAATTTATCATTGGGTAATTAACCCACAATACCTTTGTAATATTTAGGAATATAGGTAAAAATACTTACCTATGTATGATATAATAAAGATATGATAATATTATGATACTTCACTACTTGCATGGTTGCCGTACCTACCTGCGGAGTTGGGTACGGGCTCTGCTTAGTCTAGGGTCAGATGGCAGTGTGAGATATTTTTATTATAACCTAGTTACACTAAAATCTAGTTCATTTTGATTGAGTAGAGAAGAGTATTTCTTACGGAACCCTAAATAATATAGCTATGCACCGACATCTGGGAAGTTGAGAATTCAAAATGGAGCTATGTAAATATTGATTTTCTATCATGACAGTCCGAAACTGCTATCTTTAGCGTTTTGTTAACGCTTTAAATGCCATTAAAATATTAGGCATGTTTAGAGTTAAACGGGCAAATAAAAAAATGGTTACACTTACATGACATATTAACTATAATATGTATCCACCTAACTCAAATACTTCGTTAAGATATTTGTCGTAACGGATCTTACTTCCTAATAGCACAAATATTTTGTTGCGGTATTTAAAATCTGTGTAAAGATATAGGTTGGTATCTTATTTAAGTGGCTAAGTAGGTACCTATATCTACTCCACTCAGAGAGCTATCGCCCTCATCATATGCTGAAAATTGTGGTAATATATTTCTATACTAGCTGTTGCCCGCGGCTCTGCCCGCGTGGATGTCGGTTATCGGTGCAAAAAGTAGCCTATGTGTTATTCCAGACCATAATCTATCTCTGTGCCAAATTTCATTCAGATCCGTTGAGTAGTTTTTACGTGAAAGAGTAACAAACAAACATCCATCCATTCTTACAAACTTTCACATTTATAATATTAGTAAGGATAGTATACTAGCTTCCGCTCGCGGCTTTGCCCGCGCGTACAATCCCTCAGGAACAGAGATTTTTTGTGTTTTTATGTGTTATTCCGTTTATAATCTATCTCTATGCCAAATTGACTCCAGATCCGTTCAGTAGTTTTTACGTGAAAGAGTAACAAACATACCTACATCCATACATTCTTACAAACTTTTGCGTTTATTATATTAGTAGATAGGATAATAATATTTGGGAAAGTCGGAGCATCTACAATTTTTTAGTAGAGAGTTTCTAGTGTATCTATCATCATTTCAACCCATAAACCCGCATGCGTTGTAAGTACGGTGACTGTATCTTATATCTTTTTTGGGGTAGTTCTTGGAGAAGAGATCTGGGGCCATAACGTCCTTTTAGAAATTTATTTTTTATCTTAATTTGAATTTCGTACAGTGATAACCTTAAAGCTGAGTAATAAAGTTGACATTTAATGAATTTCAAATTAAAATCAAAAATAAATCATTATATGGGATAACGACGGTAACGACCCTAGAGCGCAATATATTTTATTTGCGATATTGAATAGGTATTAAGTAGGTACTGCTCCCATAGACTTTCAGAATATTTTGTTTGAGTGCCAGTAATGGGCAATTTCTATGTAGGTAGTCACTAGGCAGGTTTTGGCTAATCTTATGGTCTCCGTCTTAGTTTATTAACCTGTGGATCGCTTTTATTGTCTTAATCTCCATTACTGAGTATGTGGATCGGTGTGAGGTTGAGTTAGCACTTCCATTGCTGGATTGGGTGTGTTCGGTGACCATAAGAAGGTAAAACTTTTCTAAACACACTTAGAGTTCGATATTAATCTGCTTAATAACGAAAGAAAGAAATATTAGTTAAGTATGAAACAGCTGAGACTATGACGGCTAAACACTACAGTAGGTAGGTAAATGGCTAAGCAGCTAAGGATGGCTAAGCCATCAAAAACGATACATCGGTAAAAAACATCTAACGTTACTATCAACTGCACATTTGGCTCGCGTTTTGATTCTGAGTTTACTCTGTGTCCGCTGATTTCAATATTTAAATATATTAAAATTCCTCACGATAGTGGCATTATATGTATATACATAGCGCGATGGTTAGTAAGCAAAAAAAAACCGGACGGTTTTATGAATAGGTATGTAGATATAATATGTATAATGTACCAATACAGTTTTTTTACCAGAAAATCAATCATTATTTACAATCCGTGTGTAATAAATTGTAAAGTAGCTCGTGCGGTCACAGCTACGCTTGTCGAATTGGTGTCTAATTGGCTTTATACGTATTAACTGGCAATTAAACAGAGCTGCCGACATAATCTCGTGAACCATAAACGAGGCTCGACCATTCAACAATCCACAGGCGACAGATATGGCACGAGATGACGAGACTGAATAGTATTTACGCCAAGGTGTTAATTTCAGGAGGTTAGAGTAGCGTGAATTTTATTTATATGAAAAGTTAATTCATGCCCTGCTAGCACGTAGTGTTTAAACGGTAGAGTTAGCACGGGGTTCCGAGTAAACACTGCGCCGGAGTTTACGTGCTGGCGAGGTGTGCGCGTGCTTATGCCTCTCGTCCACCTACTCTGATTTTTCTTTTCTTACCTTCGTTAGCGTTGTTTGTTTTAGGTACTTAAACTTAGGGATCATTTTTCCTGTTATAGGGATCAGTTTTCCTATTATATTTTATAACAAAGATTATCTAATGAGTCAGAGGGTTTTATGAAATTAAGAATCAACTAGCTGTTGCCCGCGGCTCCGCCCGCGTGGATAAACGGTCGGTTATCGCTGCAAAAAGTGTTATTCCAGACCATAATCTATCTGTGTGCCAAATTTCATCCAGATCCGTTGAGTAGTTTTTACGTGAAAGAGTAACAAACATCCATCCATCCATCCATTCTTACAAATTTTCACATTTATAATATTAGTAAAGATATAAAATAATGGTGAGTTGGAATAGGTAAAAGTGATACCTAGGTATTATTTTGTGAATCAGTGTCTTATCAGAGCTTCAAAATGAGATGCTGTAAAAATTGATTTATCTTTAATAATCCTTACTTACTTAGGTAGAGACTTTATATAAATTTACCAATTTTTTGTAGAGTCGCATGCTCTACCTTTTTGCTGATATAAAAGGTACGTAATCGAAGCGGCAAAACTCTTTATAATACTTACCAAATATTTATATTTTTGTAATCTCTATATGTAAGGTAACAAATAAACATAGGTACAACCCAACTGATGGTAAGCAGTTAGATACCCTTGTCTATAGATGCTTATCCGGGAAGCTTATCTAGCATATCTGGGAAGTAGGTTACCTGCGCTATTGTCATTTTTCAGTCGTGGGAGAACATTGACAATTATTCTTGAATTTGTTTTTCGTAGTGTAAAAATGAACTAAGCTTGTAACTTTTTTTCTTAAACCACAAACTAATGTCGTATACAGCCTTGTAAAATCCACCTGATAAATGTATGTCTAAGCTTGTCGTTTTCCTACTAATGTCTCAAAATTGTCCACTTTGTATCCCTGTGCAAACAATCCGAGGAAGAGGATTTTGGTTCAGTAGTTTCCAAGAAAGGACAGAGTTCAAACTAACCGCGTCCAGTTTCTGAGACAATATTCTTGAAAGTGTTGGTAGGTAGAATAAGTATCTATTGAATATTGAGACGTTGCTTACCTACATGTTGAATTTTGATAATTTACCAACCTAGATGAAAATATAAGCAGTAAGTTACTGAAAATGACAGTGCACCTGACTCGTTTTAATACGAGTATGGACCACTGGAGGGATATCATAATATAGGACAGCACTGCTGCTGACTTCAGAACTAAAAATGTTCAGCTATGTATAAGAAAGATCAATCAGCTCATTCAATTTATTGGTCTTTAGTGGTCATTTAGGGATACTTATTTAAAGAATCATTGGCGTCACAAAATCCTGGTATTACATGTTTGAGTGGGCAAAACGCAAGTGATACCGAACTCAAGTATGGCAAAGGTCCGTAGACTAGGGTAACAACTTACCATCAGGTGGGTTATATACTTCTTTGCCATCGAAATAGTAAAGGTAAAAAAACTTACTGAAATTGGTAACACTTTCAAACATATTTATTCTTGACGTTTAAAAAGAAGCGTTCTGTTTTTTTGTGTTTTTTTCAAATGACTCTACTTCCGACTGTTCCGTCAACAAATCTGGTATCTAAAAAACCAACGTAGAAGTGACAAGGCGACTCATTCAGCTATAAAGTAGTAAGTCGCTTAGGCTTTCTATATATATCTAGGAGTTTCTATGCAATCATTGCATAAAGCTTTAGAAACATTAAGTAGGTAAGTACCTTTCTATAAGTATAATGTATATTGCAACATTATCTCAAATGCAATTCTTTACTTATGTGATTTCGGTATAGTTATATCTATTCTTTTTTCTTAGATGATTAAGAAGGCAGCTTCGGTCAGTCATTTATTATGAGGCATTGTATACAGTTGATTAGAAATACAAATTTTGTGTGTCTAACTAACCTAGATTTCGACCATGAGCATCGGGCAACTACCTTTGTGGAACTGCAATGAGTGTACCTACCTATCGGTTATAACACATAACGGTCACTGAGATGTTTAAAAATGAAACATTTCTGTGGAGAGCATTGAGCTGGGTCGTTGTTTGAGGTTTCCTTTTCCAATTAGCACTTGGTCGGCCGGCAGACCGTAACTGGGTGAGGCGGGCCCGATGCATTGGAATGCTGACTAGGTGTCTACAGCAGCTCCTCACGGGAGGTATATTCTTACGTACACATGACGTGCAACTATCATATCGCTTTGTGAAAGCTATATCTGATGTTCATCGATTTGTTTATTTGATTGCCATTACGAAACATCATATGTTTTGATTCCAATTTTTCCAGAATCATATCACACAGAATCCTAGTTTAAATGTATCGAAAATATCATCAAGGTTCATCCTTGATGATATTTTTATTTTAACTATGATTCTGTGAAATTTAAATATCCTTTTTACGAACATTAGGTAACCTACTGATTATTTTTAGTTATCATCCTTTTAGCTGAAATGTGTTTTTAAGTTTTCCTTTATTATCAGGTACCTACTATTATAGTGTAGTATTTATGTCCAATAGTGAACTGTGGTAGGCTTTGATATAATTAGTTTATCTTTACGTACCCAAAAAGAAAGTAGAAGAATAAGAAGTATCTCTAAATTACCTACTCTTTATTAACTCTACATTACTAAAAATATTTTTTGATTATGTAAATGTTTGTACCTGGAACGAGACTGAGAAGAAGACCTAAGACTACATGGGCCGATGTAGTACGCAGAGATATGAGGGCATGCAATGTTTTGGAAGACGACGTCACAGACAGTGAGACAGGGCTAAGTGGAAGAAGAACACGAAAAGGGCTGACCCGTGGTGGAATCTTCTCTCTTGTGGGATAAATAGTCAGGAAAAGAGCGAGATTATGTAAATGTTTGTAGTCATACCTACACATAAAGGAACGATTTGCTATAGGTGTAGATCTAGGTACCTACTATTGTAGCAAATTTATCTGAAGAGTTAATTTAATGATTTTGGTCGCCTTGTGATATCTCGGTACTTAGGTAGGTACTTACTACTTTTTGTGTTGTAGGTATACGTAGGTACCTACAGTTTATTAAAATATTATAATGTATACGTAGGTACTTAGCTACGTAATAATAATTAAAACTATTATTACGTAAGTACTTAGTAACTTTAACAACATTCAATAAAATTGGAAAGAGTAAAAATTGGTAAGTTGTACCTACAATTATTTAACACGGAAGAATGTTTAACTCCAACGAGGAACAGAAATCATAGATGGTGAGCATGTAAGCAATAAAAATATCTTTAAAAAAATATTTTTAATAAAACTGTAATTGGAGTTTTTATGGAAATATAAGTGTTATCTAAGTGACCGCCTCAATGTTGCGCAGGATTGCCTCGCTAGCGTTCAGCTCGCCGCCAATCGGTTTGTTTGTCAATACGTCAGAGGCGGGGCTTCGTGCAGTTTGCCTGTTGCCATCATACAGCCGAACACAACGTTATTTCAAACTCTATCTCCAACCGATAAGGTTTATTGTTTCTTGTTGTTAGCCAGTTAAAGATCTAAACATTTTACACTAAATAATGTTCTATCACGTTGATATATGAGTGATAATCGTGTATTTTAAGGTATTTGTAGTGGGTATGTTGTTCTGTATACACGCTAATGAAGTGTAGTGTGGTCGAGTTTGCGCTAGTTGCTCATGCAGATGGCACGCCACCACTGATTTGTGATTTGTGACATATACAGGAACTGATTTTCATCATACGCATCATTGATTTTATTTTATTTTATGGACATTAATCACGATAATTATTTCCTTAAAGCCATGCCTTTTATGAGTCTGGTATAAGTGTATAAAACGTGTAGTGAGAACTAAAGTGTTTTCAGGATTTTTCAGTTTTAAATGTGTGTATCTGAACCGCCGAAATTGAGGACAAAATAACAGGCGAAGAGAGGTAAGAAACTTTTTAGACTTCCAGTAAAAAAGGATACAACTCGATTTGTGCCGCTTTTGTATTTTTTATTTACTTAAGTGTGTTCAAAATAAAGTTTGAATTTTGGTAACAACCAATAAGAGTTATATCATTATTCACTAACAGTACGTACAAAATCTTAACCATAAGATAAATAAAAAATAAATCTAAAATGTTTAAGTCATCTAATTTTATAATGTTATAGGTAACTATTTTTGAACCTATGTTATTTGTATCTTACATATATTATATTAAGTAGGTAAATGTTTCTCTAAACCATTGCATATATAATTATTTTACAATATCTACATACATAAACCGCAGGTGTATTTATTGACTCATCATACAAAACAATATGTAATAACCCTAACTAGCGTCATGAATGTATACTCGTATTGTCAATAATAAGTATCTATATTATTATTATCTTTAAGCTTAGTGTAATAGGTAACTAGCTGCAGTTGTAATGGTAGAAACTTACCTACCGGTTTATTGTTAGTATATGTAAGTACATATACTAAAAATAAACCGGTAGGTAAGTTTAAAATAAATTAAAATACCTATATAGGTAAGTACCTATATAGGTATTTTGCAGGTTACCTCTATCAAATTACTAAATACTATCTTCCGCTTATGATAGGTAGGTATGTCAAAATTACTCAATGTTCTTCCCCATAGATTCAGTTCAAGCCTATATCAAATTTTATCTAAACCGTTTCAGTGTTTTTGCAGTTAAAGCATGAAAGACCTCATTATATCACGCTACTATGTGGACTATTCTGTAGTAATAGTTAAATGTCTTTAACTCTTTCTATTTTTTTTGTACTACTTGGTTGGCAAACAAGCATACAGCCCTGATGTTAAGCAGTTACAGTAGCCTATGGACGCTTGCAATACCAGAGATATCACTTGTGTTTTGGGTTACAAGTTTTGGAGTCTACAACATGCAATGCTCCAGGTAAGCAAGCGTCCATAAGCTATGGTAATGGCTTATCATCAGGAGCGCTATGTGCAAATGTGCAATCAATCATCCGATCTTAGTCTACTGCTGGCCATAGACCTCTCCTAATTTACACCACGACACATTCTTCAATCGTCCAGTCTAATTATCTCAGAAATGTTCTTGAGATCATATTTAGCCCCGGGTCCCACCTTACGTTTGCCAAGTCTATTTACTTTGCAACTTTTACAGTCGATCATCATAAATTCGAATGTGAATTTCACTTTATGGAATTTATATGTATCTAAGTACCTACTAATCAAATGATTAACCATCTGCTAACGGTAAAGGAAAACATCGTGAGGTTTTCTTAAAAAAAAGTTTAAAGACATGTCTGATCCACCAAACTCCATTAGGCTAGTGTGTGTGTGGATCAAAGCCTAAACCCTCTCAGTTCTCTTGGTAGAGTCATAATATGGGTTGCTAATTTTATTTATCATAAATTAAAAATCGCATGCCACCGAGGGTTGAGTATGCACAATGCGTGGTCATCAAGACATGTCTACTCTACATGTACCTTTAAGAAGCTATTCTTTGTGCTGTTTTGGTTCTATGTTGTTTTACTCAAAGGCGTTAAGACTTGCTTTGGGGACTGCCGTAAGTAAATAGCACTGATAACAGTGTGTGGGTGGAGTACTTGTATCACGTGTAAGAAATAGAACCGGCCCAGTGAGAGTCCGACGTGCATGCAAAAGGTTTCGCACCAATAACACCGTAAAAAAATCGGTTCTTGTAAGTCTCTATATTTTTTATTATTTTTTGTTATAGTGCTAATCTAAATACATAGATGCACTATGAACATTTCAACTATCTGCATATCACGGTTTATAAGATCCAGCCTGCTGACAGACGGACGAAAACCAAAGAATGTTTGCGCACGATATTCGATCCGAAGTTCGTATGCCCACTGCATTATACACAAATCCGAAATCTCGACTTTATAGTTTGCTTTCTAGGGTTGTTTATGCTCTGTTTCGAAACCTGAAACTTATTGACGTGGCATACCTATTTGATGATAGCCTATAAAGCTTGCTGCCCTGCCTAACTTATGTTATCAAACAAATAATAAGTTTTTGTTGTCAATTACATTGCAATTTCATCAGGCTTTACATACCTACCCAGGTACTACCTAATATAAAATATATGTAACGATCATGAAAGACAATCATAGCTGAGCCAAAGTCCACCGCTATCCAGGGCTTGTCATGGCTTTTATGCGCCTGTATTGGCTGTATGCAGATGAAATTGTGAGAAAAACTAAGAAAGGCATTAGGAGGTCTAAAGTATCGGCTTAAAGTACAATACGTTCCAGCTAGCAGATATCAATTATAGTATATCAATCTGGCCGGCTTGCCTTGTTTCCCTTCTAGTGAATCATCCGAAATCTGTTTTCTGCTTTGATTCTAGATGATGTCCGTAGTAGATATTACATTTATGCGGCTCTTAGTGATAAAGTTTGACTAAGTAGATTGTGACAAGGCTTTGTCAGTAACAATTAAGGCGGGTTTTATATATCTTTAATTAGGTAGGGCCTGCGCCAATCGTGGACATGCATGATTAATTAATATGATCATGCATGAAATACCTAGTGGTAAAATATATAATAATATGTTGACTTATGTAAATATTATACCAGACACTACGACCGAGCGAATGCAATGCCACAGCCGCGGGGCTAAATTTATTGTCTGAAGTTGATGGTATGGACAGTTCTATGCGCTTTCCGAAGTACTGACACTCTTAATTTAATACTTACCTTCTTATCGTTTGGTTAGTGGCCAGCTTGGTGACAGAATTGTTTAGATCTTATCTAAACAGTTGTTTAAATATTGCTATACTTTACGTTTGAGTACTCTTTATAGTTTTTTTCTATACTACTAAGGTGGCAAACAAGTAAGTATCAGTTATCGTTGTCTATGGACGAGTGCAGTAACTCAGACATCACTCGCTCGTTTTGCTTGTCGTATGGTGTGGTAACCCTAGAATTAAAAAGTTATAAAAAAGTATTCCTAAGTGCGCAATGAAGACGTGTACGTACTCGCGCACAGAAACAGAATCTGTGTAGTTATTTTGGTATATTTTCTTATGTTAGGCGGCATCTTCCTAATTGTATAAGTAGTAAAAAAAGCTAGGCTACTTTTAAAGTTAGTTACTTCGTAATGAAATGCTCAATTTGATATCTTGGATCTGACTGCTCAGGTTGTAGTGTCGTAATTTTCTATTATTCTTAGATTATATTCTAGATACAAATGTCAAAACACAAAGTTTAAAATCTTATAGTCTCTTCAACATTCAGGCGTTTCATAATTCCATTGACAGTGTTATTTTTATTACTTTGTTTTAAATGTAATGAAATGCTCAATTTGATATCTTGGATCTGACTGCTCAGGTTGTAGTGTCGTAATTTTCTATTATTCTTAGATTATATTCTAGATACAAATGTCAAAACACAAAGTTTAAAATCTTATAGTCTCTTCAACATTCAGGCGTTTCATAATTCCATTGACAGTGTTATTTTTATTACTTTGTTTTAAATATAGAACCAGGTTTAATATGATTTCTTTGCACTGAACTTTAACAGATAGGTTCAAACGATTGATTACAATGTTACAAATCCTTCTTTGTGTTAATTTCATGACCAAGAACTTACGCATTACCTATACGTAGGTATTTTAGTTTACCGACAGTAAATATATAATTTTATTGTGCTAATTGTACATCACTATTTTGGATTCGATAAGAACTTGTTTTTTATCAAGTAATTTATTGAGTACTAGTTGTTGCCCGCGGCTCCGCCCGCGTGGATATCAGTTATCGTAAAGCCTATGTGTTATTCCAGATCATAATCTATCTCTGTGCCAAATTTCATCCAGATCCGTTCAGTAGTTTTTACGTGAAAGAGGAACAAACATCCATCCATCCATTCATACAAACTTTCGCATTTATAATATTAGTAGGATGCATGTCTCAGAGTGGGTAACTCGCTGCTCTGGTTATACACGCCTCTACAAGTTACGGTAACTACCTTCAACGAAGCAGATGGTATGCTTGTTTACCACCAAAGTAATAAGTACAAAAATAAAAAATATTAACGCGTATGGAATGTTGATAGTCATATCTAGGTTCGAAACGAGTATTTGCGCACCATATGAATAAAATATTTCTTTAAATTTATAGAAATAGTAATGTCATCAAAGGTTTAAGTGAGGTCAATCAAAATTTGTGTAAACTTATATGTACCTATTTAAATGAATCACCTTGATAGTGATCATGTGCCGTAATGATCATATGCAGTATCTTTTGTCCTTTGTTTCTTATTGAAGGATAATTATCATACCGCGTGTGCATTGTCGTCATATTTGAAATAGAAACAGTAGTCTGAATTGATGAAGCGCACAATTCACAGTTGTTAGATATACACATTCGATAAGATTCACAAGCCACACCCACAAAGTATATATAACCGGAAAATTAACTTCAATATAGAGTCCTTTATTGACACTTCAAAGTATTAGTTTACATCACGATTAGATACCTATATAAAAATATGACGTCCATTCGATGTTAAACAATATCTTAATGTGTCAAGTTAATAAAGAAATTTTGCATTACCTGAAGCCTCAAATCATAACACGCAATCTGAGATTGCCACACTTGTTTTATGATGACGGTTCGCAACATCCATACCTATTAATTTTACCGCCTGGGTTCGTCTTTAGTTCGGATTTTTGTTGGAGTTATAAAAGGTGCTCTATGCGTTTGGTAGCACCTGTATCGGGATTTATAGAGAGGACACGCGTGCGGTATTGTGGCGAGGTCTGAGCGCCGAGCGGGCACAAAGGCGCGTCGGCATCAGCGGCGGAGGTTCCGTCATCGGCCGCGAGGCCTATCGGCGCGTCCGGCTCGCCACAAAGCCCTACAATAAACTTTTACAACACACATAAAACCCTGACTTTTTAACCCGAGTTATTTGAATTAATATCAATTCGGAGTTCCTCAATGGGCTTTACTCGTCAAACTTTAAAGTTTTATGACAACCACAGAATTGAGGAATAAAATTTAATTGAAATGTAGCCCGAAAAAAAGTTTGATTGCGGTTATCAGCTTCCGAATTTGAATATTTACAGTGAAGACAAAATAAAAAATACATAGTCTAGTAACACCCGAAAACCTTTAGTAAAATACTTGTTTACTTAAATATATCAAGTGTGTATCAGCCTTACTTGATACAATGCTAAATATTGCATGTTCATCATTTATTTCAAACTTACCTACCTATGTTCAGGAACACAGACGTACTCGTATATGTACTACTTATAAATCTCACTGACGTATATCAGTCAATGTTCCTAAAACTTGTTCGTGGAGCTAAAATATGCAATAGCTCTAAACAAATAAAATTTGAATGAAATGACAAACACTGTAATAAAGTTAATATATCAAAATGTAGTAAAACAGGATTTCATTAGTGAATAGAACTGTGTTTAATATTATACCTAGATATGACAACAATATACCTACACCTACACACGTTTTATTAATATTTCAGCCTCTATTTTTTTATATTGCTTATCTGCAAAGTATATAAATATATAAAGGTATATAAATTTAACTGAGTTTAAGACGAATTTTATGGGTAAATGAGTCACTAATGACAGAAGTTTTTAAACTCTATTCGTAAAGATGAACTCTCCAATTCTATAATGTTTACGGTAAGGAAAAATACCTATGAATTTTCTAAATACATTACATGTGTACATATGTATACTATGTATACATATTCCTCCGATAGGTAAGTACTAGTATCCAAAGTAATCGAATATTGTGTCAACAGTTAGTCAACAGTAGAAAAATATATTTTATTTGTAAGGTCAAATCTTATTGATCATGTCTTGCGGTTATTTGATTTTAGTCTATTGTTTGAATAACATATCAAGGCTGGTGGTAGTAGGTATACACGTAAAGTGATAATGAAAATTCAAGTTTGAAACACGGATGACGCAAGACCATTAAAATACTTACTTGAGTTTTCGGCATCGTTCCATTTGCATAGCCTTCTCGGCCTTCATTACACAGCTATTCTGCAAACTTTGAAATTGGAAAAGACAACACGGGATGTATTGTTTCAATGGTTTCAATATCGGTTTGGTCGGTCTTGCATTTGATAATTAGCACCTCTGGGCTGACTGCGGGCGCGAGGCGAGGTGTGCGGCTCGGCGCGGGACAATTGCGCCTCGACACCGCCGCCTGCGTACATAATACGTACATTTATCGAAGCGAATGCCATAAACATCCAATCACTGGACATCAGGCTCCTCTCAAATCAACCTTCAAAGCCACTCGTTGTTATCTTTGATATTTTATAGGGATCTGTAAAACGTCGGCTGCGACGCGATTAAGCGACATTCCACGCGCCTAGCACTCGAAGCGACCGCTCGAGGGATGAAGCAACGCGCCAACAGATAAAAACGTTATTACAGATAATTAAAAGGCGATAACTATTCACATTGTTCGGTGCGCTCCGAAAGCACATTTTGTTGCGAGAGTCTATGACGGCCGGCACCGAAACCGGGGCCAATATTCGCATCGCGCATCATATTATTTAACCTCGCCATTAAAAAGAAAATGTTCGCAGTACATCTATACGACTAAGTTTAATATTTATAACTCATGGAGTCGTAAAACGATGAATAATGACGCTGCAGTCGAGTGGGCTAACGCTGTAATTACTTCGCTTTATACATGCCCGTTGGTTGCTTTCTTGTTGTTTAATGCTTAAATGTTGAAGGAATACGATACAAACCTTCGGATCTATTCTCTGATGTGCACGTAAAAACAAATTACGAGTTCTTTCTCCTTTACCGAGGCTTTATGATAAATGTATAATTTTCAATAAAGTTTAGCGTCGACTTTGAGTCGAGCGACAAAACATCCTTTCAACATTTGCATAAGTATTTTCTACATTATTAGCTTACAGTAAGTGGTGCCAATTTACAAATTACATATATTAAACCTATGTGGGTTAAATGAATTGCGTCTGAATATAGCCAAGCTGTAAATCATAATTGAAAAACCAATTTTAGACAAGCTATATGAATTCTAGAAAAGCAAGAGACCTGTTTAGGATCTGATTCGTAGAATGCTAAGTAAGTATTTGGATATAATATAAAGCTCATTGCTCATTCATCAAACAATGGTTTGTTATGTTTTATTAAATAAATTTAATTTAATTACGTTTATATTTGTTAAATAAGATCCTTGTATACAAGTATTTTATCTATAATTATTTATATAATTAAAAAAAAAAATAACCGACTTCAATACTGCAAGTTGTTGAATTTTCAAAATCTTTTGAATCCCAAGTCTAACTTATTTAAACAGGATGAACTTTCATACAAACTCCTAGCTCACTTTTTCTCCCTCAAAGACGTTTTTTTTTAATTTGATCATTTACAGCAAAAGTGCATTTTATGACCATTCAAATAAGCCTAAACACGGCTAGATTGCATTGTTTAATTATGCAGTTCCGTTGCTTACCTTCCAGTTTCATCATCAGTTCAGTTAAATTGTACCATTTTTATTTGCTACGTTACATTGCAGTTCCTTATAGTACTAGTTGCTAAACAACCGTAATCAAAACTTATCTGATCGCCATCCGTTCTTCTTCTTATCGTTTGGTTAGTGGTCAACCTGGTGACAGAGTTATTTAGATCGCCCATATTTATCCGTTAAATACTTATTATTGAGAAGTTCAGTGTGTGGTCTTCTTCATCAGTTTTACTTTACCAAATTATACTTGGATGCAAATGTTTGATTTGTGGTTAAACATATTGAAACTGCTCAACTCCTCATGGCTCCCATCATCAGAATTTTCTTTTAATAAAAATGGGACCAAACTGGAAGTAGGTATGTCTTCCCAGATAAAAAAAGGATTTTTTAAATCGGTTCATAAAGGACGGAGTTCTGCGGTAACAAACATAGAAAATAAACTACAATCGAATTGATAACCTCTTCGTTTTTTAAGTCGGTTAAAATACCCAAGACACAAAAAATACAATTGTACTTATTACACAAAGATTCGTCCCTGGTTAAGCAGTCAAGGTCACTAACCACAGGATAAATTTGGCATTTCATGCTATGAATGTAAAAAAGGAAGAATTTCAAAAACATGAATACACATAGGTACTTAAAATCTATTTAAACAGATTAGCGTATTAAGGCGGTGTGGTGTGGTAGAGCCGCACGCGTTGATGTCTTTCCTTGAGATTTTTGACTACACGGCTGGTTCAGTGGCTTTAGCGGTTACCTCGCCATTTACTACTGCGCGGTATGTTGTGGGTTTAATTCCAAACACACACACACACACACGGCACAAAAAAAGTGTGATCTCAATGATTGTCCCGAGTCTGGGTGTACTTTGTGTCTGTTAATTGTATGCAATTATATCACGTCATTGCGGCCCACTCCGACTTCACCAGAGTTAAACCATTTTTTACTTGTATAATAAAAAAATTCCTTCTTAATGATCACATCACACATTTAAGGAACCTTTGTAGCAAATTCCAAGTTTGCGCTCCTAGCGGTTGACGCTTTGCGGTGATGAATCA
Organism: Trisateles emortualis; assembly: GCA_947095525.1. Taxonomy (NCBI): domain Eukaryota; kingdom Metazoa; phylum Arthropoda; class Insecta; order Lepidoptera; family Erebidae; genus Trisateles; species Trisateles emortualis. Next base: position 11,021,257 of record OX352734.1, read on the forward strand.
GACAGTCCATATATCTATATATAAAAAAATAATTCTTTGCATATGGTACGTAAAGATTTCCCTTCTCAATAATAGATGTATAATATTATTTTAATAATAGGGGTTAAAGTATGAAATTGCCGTTTTATTGTAATAGATAGATACTTCGAATTGACATAGAACCTTCATGATTTGAGATTTTTGAGTAAAACTTTTTCACATGGTACCTATAAAGTTATTTAAAAAAAAAACCTTATAGGTACCATACCTATAAGGTTATTTTTTTTTAATGTGCAGATATAGATTATCGACTTACAGTTGTTTTTTTTTATTCAGCTTAGACAAGAAAGGTGAATACTTCTAAAATTCGAGTGATTTTTGAATACGAGTTCCGACGCGGAACTAACGCGTCAGAAACAGCTCGCAATATCAATGTTGCGTTTGGAGGGGACTGCTAATGAACGCACCGTGCGATTTTGGTTTCAACGCTTTCGTGATGGAAACTTTGATTTGAAACACGAACCACGTGGAAGACCGCCCACATAGGTGAATAACAATGAATTGAACGAGATGGTGAAAGCCGATCCGAGCCAAACCACCTAGGAATTAGCGGCATGGTTTAGCGTTACCTTACCAACAATATTGACTCATTTGCGTCAAATCAATAAAATAAAAAAATATGAAAAATGGGAGCCTCATGATTTGACTGATCTGCAAAAGAAACGCGTGTTGAAACTTGTGTTGCCTTGTTGATTCGATACTATTTAATCGAATTGTGACACGTGATGTAAAGTGGATTCTTTACGATAGACGTAAGCGCAAAATGCAATGGCTGACCCCAGGTCAAACGAAACAACAGTGTCCTAAAGGAAAGCTTACTAAAAAAAGGTATTGGTAACTGTTTGGTGGTCTCAACATGGTTCAACATTATTCATTATAGCTTTCTCCGATCTGGTCAAACAATAGCGTCAAATGTTTACTGTGCCAAACTCCGAACAATGATAGCAAAACTAGCAGTGAAACAGCCTCTACTTATGAATCGATCTTCACCATTATTGCTCCATGATAACGCGAGCAGCAATGTATAGATAATAATAGTAATTATTTTGATTAAATAAATATGCTAAATTAAAAAAAAGAAAAACAAATTACAAATCGGCAATTTCATACTTTAACGCCTAATACTACCTAGGCGGTAAACAAGCGAATAGTAAGCAGTTACCGTAGCCTATAGACGCTTGCAAAAGCAGGACCATTACTCGCGCATTCTTGACCCTACGTATAGCGATTTATTTTCGATCTAAATTTTTTGTACAGTGATAATATTAAAGCACATAGCTAAGAAAGGTAGGCATACAAGTGAACCTTACAGAAGAACACAGTCAAATAACAACTATATACAGCGGGGTAGTTGTATTCCTGTGTGTGAGTACAGGTCGCCAGCGCTCATTTAGAGAAGCGGTTTGAAAGAAACGTTTTCCTATCCCGGGGACTTTCAATCTCAAAGCCCTGGCCGCGGTGTAATAACAATTGGATCGGCAAAACGCAAGTGATACCTCTGGTATTGCAAGAATCCGTAGGCTACGCTAGCAATACCAGAGGTATCACTTGTGGTATCATAGCTAAGAGGTATAAAAAACATAATAAATTCAAATTAAGGTTGGACTCAACATGATACGGCCCAAGCAATTTCAAAACCATACACCACACTATTTCAGGATCTTTCATTTTAATTTTCCTTTTATAGTTAGGTATTATTTATGAACTGTAAATGCACAGCATTAATTAAGATAATATCCTTAGAACAAAACTCCACCTTCAAAATCATAATTTTAAAAGATAGTAAGTGCGTTACTTAGACAATATTGTTGAGACAGTCAATGCGAGATTTCTGCACACAGTTTACTGCCAGCGTAAACATTGATGTTTGTTTTAATACCAATGAATATTTAGAATTACTACAAACTCAAAACATAAAATGAACGTCAAACAGACCAATGTATAATGTATTGGACAAATAGATCGACGGACAAGATAAATCTTTAAACATTGTGTATTATTACTCGTACTTGTTCGATGTTAGGATATTTTTTCTTCTTTTGAATTAAGCAATTCCAAAGAGCCTTTATAATACAGTTTGATAGGTCATGTTAATAAATAATTAAATATATAATTTTAAAAATCCACGTGTATTGTTTCCGTGCGAAAAAATATTACTAGGTAACTAAATAATATATATTAAGAGAGGTAGGGTACCATACTAACGAGCAAGCCCGACTGGGCAAGGACCTCCACTTTACAGAAGCAGCCAAATAACTTATTTAAAAAAAAAAAAAGACGACTCCCGCACTAGAGAACAAGCTCTGTGTTGCGGGGGACTTTACAAACATACAATTAACGGACACAAATTACACCCAGACTCAGAACAACTCTTTGTTTGTCACACAAAGTTTTGTCCCTGTGCGGGAATCGAACCCACAACCTCGTGCACAGCAGGCGCATACTACACCCGTTGGATCACCAAGGCAGTCATACTACTCACAGTGGTGTAGTTGTGTTCCTGTGTGTGAGTTCAGGTCTCCAGCGCTCATTCAGGGATGCGTTTTGAAAGAAACGTATTCCTTTATTTTATTTATTTTTTATGTTATTTTATCCCAGGGATACTCCCATCATAAAGCCCTGGTGTAAAAAAATGGGTTGACAACATGCAAGTGATACTTCTGGTATTGCAAACATCCATAGGCTACGGTAACTGCTTAACATCAGGTGGACCGTATACTTGTTTGCCACCTTAGTAGTATAAAAAAAGGAAAAAAAAACACCTATGGTGTAATTTGAAATCTGCTAAACCGATTTTAATTACACAAAGAAAATATATTCCGACTATCAAATAAAAACAACGCTTTGAAATACATACGCCTGTGTCTGTCTGTGGCATCATAGCTTCCAAACGATTGGACTTATTAAAATGTTTCGTTCTGCGACGTATTAAGGCAAAAATCACGCTCGAACCACCATCACCAAGAATTATCAGTTATGGCTGTAATCGTATAAATTAAATCAATAATTCTTCAATATAATTATTAAAACTTAATTTTATATAAGTAGGTATCATTAATAAACTAGATGCATTTAATGAAAGTTCCTTACTGGCAGGCTCATTACTAAATGTAAGAAATAAATGAATAAATATCATCTTAGTATTTTTTACTGTCTATCTTTAATCAATTACATAATATATAGATTTTAACGCTACCTATATACATAAAACTAATTTGAACTTAAATACAACAAAAATAAAATACAAACGAAGACTGGTGTTTAAGAATACATAAATAATTTCATCATAAATTTTTTTTGTAGTTAGGTACTAATTACCCAATTGTAATATTAAAGACATTTATTAAATAATATAGATATTAGAGAAATAGATATCTACAATTTTAAGGTTCACTAATGTTTGACAAAAAACTAAAGACAAATTACCATTTTAAAAATAACATTATAAAAACTATTAATTTGACAGATATCTCATTTTGCAAACATATTACTTTATAAATTATCATTTGATAAAACACAGTTTTCGTGGGATAATATGGGTCGGCAACGCGCACCGTTTTGATTGCAAGTATCCATAGGCTACGGTACCTGGCGGGCCGTTTGCTTGTTTGTTTTTATTTATTATATATATTGGGTGAATATATATCCGAAAATATTATAAACGCGAAAGTTTGTAAGAATAAATGGATGTTTGATACTCTTTCACGCAAAAACTACTAAACGAATCCGGATTAAATTTGGCATAGAGATAGATTATAGTCTGGAATAACACATAGGCTACTTTTTATCCGGGAAAAACTATGTTCCCGAGGTAATGTACGCGCGGGCGAAGCTGTGGGCGGAATCTAGTAATCTAATATTATACATGTGAAAGGTTGTGAGTATGGATGGATGGATAGATATTTGTTACTCTTTCACGTAAAAACTACTGAACGGATCTATATGAAATTTGGCACAGAGATAGAATATGGTCTGGAATTACACATAGGCTTTTTACAGCGATAACCGAGCCACGGGCAACAGCTAGTAAATAAATATATAAAAAAATTGAAGTTATTATCAAGCAATGCATTTTGTCAAACTTTATTTTTATGGTTTGCGTTGTTTTACCAATTAATATGATTATAAAAAGATTAGTTTGTGAAATGATGTTGGTGTCTTTTAATTATTTGTCCAATAGGTATGTTACTACATACCTATTTACAGAAAGAATAGTTTGTTAAGTGATTTTTCCTGTAAATATTACCTAATGGTATTTTTAAAATGAAAATTTGTGATTCGTTTTTTGTCAAATGACAGGACACCCATTTCTATTTAATTTATTTAAGTAAAAAAGATTTCTATAATATAATTCTAAAATGGCTAGTATTTAAACGAGCGACTATAAATTCAATTTATGGGTGTCAAAATTACTGAATATGGCGTACAGAAATACTAAGTGAGCGAAAAACTGAGGGCGAACACAATTTATCAAAATTAGTTATTCGTTGTTGGGGTCACAGTTCTAACCTAACCTAACCTGCTTGTCTGATAGCATCTCGTTTCTGGTAGCAAATGCATGAATATATAATTTAATTATATTCAAATGCATGAATTTCTAGTCGCTCACCTAGTAATTTAGTCGCCCACCTATTAATTTAGTCGCACGGCTAGAATTTACAGTAGGTATCTTATCATCAGTCGCTAAGTTTTTTTTTATTCGCTCGTTTTATAATTTCCCTTCTAAAATTATGTTGTTTAGGCGTAAATTTATTTCTCAACATCATCTACTGGTAACGTGAACTAAACCGTTAAATCATCCTTTTTCGAATTCAAGTATAAATTTAATTTCCTGAGTACTCAATTTTTATTTTACACTATAAACTGCCGCCATTAAAAACCCTTTTGTGAACTGCCGCGTTGATGAATTTCTATTGGATATATGTCAAGCAGCTCGTTAATTAATTACCTACCTAGTAATTAATTAATTACGGGACGCCCTAATTAGCCGTGCATGATCATTCATACATCACATGAATGATTAAATTGCGTAGATTACAAATATTTACTCTTTATAAATTATACAAAAAGAGTATTGTTTTGTATATTTGAATTCTAAGTTAGAGAACAAAGTTGTTCTTTTATTTTTTGAGTACTTTGTATCTTTATACTCAATAACTACAAGACGACTCCTTGTACTTTTTGAATTTATTCATAACATAAAAATTATTTACCAGTATAAAAGGGTACATTGGCATAATCTCATGCATTTCAACAAGTGGAATTATGTGTCTTAGGTATATTAGCTGGGGGCAATGGGCATTCTAACAAATTTATAAAATTAATGACGAAAAGATGCATTTTATAGATTATAGAATTTATAATCTTTAAAAAATACGTTATATACAAAATTATATCGAATTTAAAAGTAAAGTTTTAAAACAAGAAGTTGAATTTGTCAAAAATACCAAGTAGTCTGAAGGATTGGGACGTTGAACCAACGTAGCCGGTGATAATAGGTACAATAAACATTGGCCGAGGAGATCGTGCGAGAGCCAAACTCACAATAAAATATTCGACTTATTTGCTATTGGCAATGGTTTTCGTGATGTATTCCGTTGTATCTACATCAGTTCCATATACTAAATTTTCGTCAAAAATATGTCATTTTCAAATAGGCATGCGTTGTGATTTTATTTACCTTTCAAGTGATATTTTAGTACTTTTCAGAATTTCTTTAGTGCTATCAAAATGAAACGTATCTTCAGAAATAGGTATGTTGGCTAGAACGTAGTAATAAGTAGGTGGAGTCGCTATCTATTATTTTAACCTATTCATTTAAGCGCCATGGGAGCATTTTGTCAAAAAATCGGGCAAACAACAGATTTCTCCGACCGTAGAGTATGTTTAACATGACATGAGCCTATACTAGGGCGGTTGTAGCCACTAGCAACAAACGATACAGTTGCTAACAGTCTACCTTTAAAGTTTATACACACATGCTATTTTATACAATGATATTGGTATAATGATTCGATTTATTATTGGAAAAACCTCAACATGACTAAACAGCACCTCTAGACAAGTGGCATAAGCGATAGTCGAATCGAAAAGTCAAAAAAGAAAATGTATGGGATTTGACGTAGGTTTACGACATTATATCGTAGACTTACGCCATACATTTGTTTTTTTGACTTTTCGATTCGACTACCGTTTATGCCACTTGTCTAGAGGCTCAGAACAGAAATGAGTAGCGATTACAGCAGAAAGCGATTCAAAAAAATTCTCTAGACACTTAGCTTTGTTCAATAATATGGTAGCCACTCTTTGTGCTGTTCTATAATAACAATATTATTTCGTTTTATGGAACTCTATGTTCCAATCAAATCTCCAGTACCTTCACTGCAAGGACATAAGTAGGTAAGGTAGACAAACGAATCGAACAATAAAGTCGTCAAATTACCATCTCATTTATCCCATCTTAGTATGGTACAGAAGTAAACAACGTTGTCGTTAATGATATTTGTTCATCAAATTAATTTCAAACTCAAAAAGTCTGCATAGTCAATTACATAAACATAAGTTACCAATTTGTTTGCTTAGGGAAGCCGTACATTGATGGCGTAATGGCATATTTTCTTAATATTCGGTTTGGGATCGTATTTACACATTGGTTACATAATTATGGTTGCGTGATATTAGGTAAATTAAAGAAAATTTTGTTTTTTAATAGGTACTTAAGGAATTAAAAAAAAACAAAAAGTCTCTTAGGGCTACTGCGTGTTGGATCTATGTTCCCCCGCGTAAACATACCTACTAAAGACCCGGGTATTCTTCTTGAATAATGGAAAAATACTCCCAATCGAAAGAAACCAATTTATTAGTCAGAATCAGAATTCATTTATTTCTCTAGTTTAAATATTTACAAGTCACTTAGGTAAATATATTTTACAAAAAGTATATTTTATAAAACATAACTTGCGTGAGAATATTTATACCTTGTATTTTGCATATTAGCCACCTATATACATGGAAAATGGAGGTATATTAAAATTGCTGATAGTAGTCTATAAACAATTTTTGTATTTGTATAATAAATAAATATATTTTTGATGTTTTTTTTTTATGTAATCTATAATTCGCTACCTAGGTATGTCTACAAGAGATTTGAATGTACTGATGAATTTGTTATTTTATCAGGATGGCAGCGTCGCACATCCTGAGTGCTGTCGAACCAACGGTCGGCGGCGGCGGATCGCGCAACGGACGCGAGAGAGAAGTAAACGTTGCGCTTGACGATAGAGAACTATGGGTCCGGTTCCAGACGCTCACCAATGAAATGATTGTCACCAAAAATGGACGGTATGTAAATAATATTGTGCTTATTTCAGCCTCAGTAAAAAAATACAATACAAAAGAAGATACGAAATAACCCACCCATAACATTTTTAACTCTTGTTTTAAAATAACAAATGTGGGTTGTTACCATTAAATTTTCCTTTTTTGCTTTTCGGCAAATTTCGTCAAAATCAGTATCGTTTAGCCGTGGAAGCTACATACGCTTCCACGAACAGTGTTAGGTACCTATATAGTTTCGCATTTATAATATTAAAAGGTTAAGTTACTTTAAAAATCAAAATCTAATTAGTCAGTTAGCTTACTAGCTATTTATCGCTGACTACAAACCGAGATGTATCGAGTTAACGATGGGATTTAAGTTTGTAACTTGCCCTTCTAGGCAAGTGACATAAACGGTAGTAGAATTGGATAGAATAGAAAGCAAATGTATTGGATTTGACATAATTTTACGATATAATGTCGTATAAGTTAAAAACAAATATATTATACTTCAAGTACGTATATTGTTTTACATTTGTGTTATGATAAAATATACCTACTGCGGCAAAAATATCATAACAGTAAGTGCACTTGCTCGGATCGTATCTTTATGGGTAAGTATAGCAAAATGGGGAATGAACTACGTAGGTATTGTCATCAAATGTAAGTACTCGTATTAAGATGGTCATGGTCTTTTTACCCCACGAGGACCAGTCGGCTTGGGGGAGGGTGTTTAGAAATATAAGTATAGAAGAAAATATATTTATTACTCTGGGCCGGCAGAAAAATATCAGTTGGTTTTATAAAGTGTAGCATATTGAGTTAGAAGGCATAACTTAAACATGAAATACATCGATTAATTTGTATTGCTAAGTTCGGTAAACTGATACTAACCGCTTGCTTTTCAGTGGGTAGAGAGGTACACGTAGACAGAGGCAGTCGTATTGACACAGAATAATAAAAAACTTAGATGTAAAAATAAATATGAACATTTATTGTTTTGTTGAAAAATATTCAATTTTTTTTTTTTTTGGTAGATACATTATAAATAATTACGCATAGAACGCAGGAATAAAGTGCGATTCCTAACTCGTGTGGTTTAAAACCATTGCCTGCGGCTTGGGCTAAAGCCACGCTCGTTGCGGCGGCGGCGGCGGCGCGGCGCGGTGTTGTTAAAATAAATGAACAATGTAAATAAGTATAAAATAGAACAAACTGATATATTTCTAGGTACAGGCATCCATAGGCTATGGTAACTGCTTAACATCAGCCGGGCCGTAAGCTTGTTTGCCACCCAGGTAGTATATAGAAAAAACTTTAACTATAAAAATCATACCATTATTAATACCCCCTTTTAACATCGATTAGAACTTTTCTGGCGTTATCGCGTGATTCACAATACCGCGAGTATTTCCAGATCCTATTCTCTTCTTCTTTTTAACTATTAGAATGTTAATTTATTTTTGGCCTTTTACACTATTAGAATGTTAATTTATCATGCCTAAGAAACTTATGTTCTAGAACATTTAAAAGTACATATTATACCTATTATTATATCTCGATTTCAGATAGAATGTAATGGGTAAAATTACTTATAAAGTTTATTCATATCGAAAATTCGTATCGAAAGTACTAATATTAACATAATCCGATACTGCTTTCTAGTAAAAATGAACTATTAGTCATTGTAAGCGTTGAAAAAGCGATGATGGTATATACACGGTCACATTTTGCCAGTGCTAACTGTGTGCCGGGGCGGCTAGTTTTCAACTATTAACGCCGTAGGTCTTGCTCATTAACGCTGAGTGGCTAACTGATACCGCCCGATGCCGAACCAATGACGGAACCCTTACCCTTGACGAGGTGACGTTTTGTTCTAGTGCAACATAGTGATAAATACTTCTGTGTATACCATTTGTTGTTCGGCACATGTGTTATACGAATAAATAGACAGTTAGCTTACTTTGTAATAAGGTAAAGGTTCAATGCTATATGTGTTTGTTGCACGGTAGCGCTAAAGCAGAAATATTGATAGACGGTCACGCTAATTCCCCTTCAGCCGTTTATGACGTCGAAAACGAGACATATTATTTATTTATTAATTTAACAATTTTTTTTAAAACTTACAGCTAAATTAATATTATTGACAGAGTTGAATAGAAAGAAGAAGGCAAATTAGATAGGTATACTCGTAGGTTTCATGTCAAAATCATTACATTTGGATATAACTATCTCGAACAAACAAATAATATGACTGACCTACCTATTAAATAATTTAATTACTTCCAAAGTTATATTTTTTAATTATTAAAATTTTATATCGATACCGTCACTGACTGGGCCGACAGGGGTAACAGAGGGGGACAGAGAGAATATCGAAAGAACTGAAATCGCCAAACACTTAAATACGAATTGGCTGTATTGGTATTAGTGTATTGTAGTTAGTTAAATTCTTGTGAATGTTAGACTTCATATATTATATTATGATAATCAGAAACCTCGGGTCGACAGTAATAAATAATACGCTAACCATCAGGAGGTCCATGTGCTATTGTGTGAAGACTATGCAAATATATTAAAAAAATATTTGTGTCAGAAAACTCATGACTCTCTCAAATCGTCCAAATTATGTAAAAAACATTTTTTAGTTTTAGACCTCAATCCACAATCGCTGGCCTAATACAAGATGATGGATATCTAAACACATTTTTTTATCATTAGAAATAGAATGCATTTTGATTTTTCTTAAACACTTAGATAATTAAATATTTTTAAATTTCTGCACCTATTTTAGTATTGTTAATGCATAATTATACAGCCTGTGATACAAGTTTTCACTTAGAACAGGCACCAGAATTTGTAGAGTACAATTATTATTTTATAATACTGTATATAAAAATGACTAATTGCTAATTATTATTGTAAATTGATTATTATTATATTACTAGCTTACGCCTAAAAATTAAAATAGTAGATAGGTAAGTATGCCGATTATTACGTTTTAAATACATGTCTGGCAGAGTCTATTGCGCATTTGTTTTATTATTTACCAGTTTCATATATTTGACCACTACCTGGTCACGCTGACCTACCTATTCCTTAGATAAGACAACAGAAAAGGTGGCGTTATCTTTCTAATACACCTTATCTGCGTTCGAAACTAAATACGACCCCTAGAGCTGAAAGTAATAAATTCATTAAGGTCTGTTCAAATATTCTATATTTAAAATGTACCTTTATTTTGTTTTAGACGAATGTTTCCTGTAGTAAAAGTAACTGCCAGTGGCTTGGACCCGACGGCTATGTATACCGTACTCTTAGAATTTGTGCAAGTTGATTCACATCGTTGGAAATATGTAAACGGAGAATGGGTATGTATTTTTAAAATGCGTCTTTATCATCAACTGCTAAGGTGTAAAATCGAATGATAATATATTATGTCATTTTTACAGGTACCCGGTGGAAAAGCAGAAGTTCCACCTTCAAATGCAATTTACATTCATCCGGAGAGTCCAAACTTTGGAGCGCATTGGATGAAGGAACCTATATCTTTCGCCAAAGTAAAACTAACGAATAAAACCAATGGAAACGGACAGGTACGTTATCGTAAAGACTAGAGTCTTATTTTATACCAAGCAAAAAATTCCTCGTAAAAAGCAATGCGACGATGCTGACATAATAATACAGGATGAATCAAAACTGAAAAAATCGAGTTAGAGTACCTTTAAAAAAGATATAGAAATTTGACTAAGTAACGCCGCCCGTGTTGTATCGATTGGCATAATTAAATTCATTTCAACCCATAAACGTCCCACTGCTGGGGACGGGTCGAAAGTGGTTCTACTGAAAAAGCTTTGCAGTTTTTCTTATCTTTACAATAAAAAACCCATTCAATGTCAATACAATTTACTTAGATCATAAACTAGCAACACCACAAAAAAAGAAATACTAGGCATGTCAGCTTGCTATTATTAATATTTATATTATATGTCAACCAAATGGGCTAAAGTTATGCACATATATTTATTTATGTTTGATGAAAACCTTATCGTTTTTAAAAATTTCAGATCTTTACATAAATACTTGCTGGATAGTTTAAATTTACGTAGTTTTTATGTTCCTAGTAGTTATGTTCGAATAGTGGTCGAACAATAGACCAAAAACTCATGTGAACATACTAGCGTAGCTCTATGTTCTGTTCCATGGAAATTTCATACAAGTCTATCTTCTACATACAATAACATAGGCTGCTATATCTTTTGATAAAAACATATATCTATATACAAACGGGCTGAGTACAACGGTCCCGAGCTCTCCATGCAACATCTTCGTAAAGTTAGCCACAAACATTACATTTACATTGTATGTCATGAGCATAAATGAGTCGAAGCAGGATAAACACAAATTACGAATTCAATATTTATAGCGGTCTCCACGGCTGATTATGTGCCTGACCGAGCATAATAATTAGTTCACAGTATTGTCAGAATACAAATTTTATGACAGATGGGTTTCGATAGTTAGGTGTGACAATGCTACAGTTTCGGAGCTACCGCTAGTTCATAGAAGCCAGTTCTCACGGCTGTATGTGGTGCGAATGAATATGAAAGCAAACATCTGATACATCTAGATCCATATGTTGACGGCTCGGTGTGAAATCTGTAGCTTTACCAACTGTTTAGCGGGTGCCTGTACCCACTATCATTTGTAATAATTATTGTCTCAGCGTTATGTTTACATCACACATATTTTAGAAATAAGTTGGATGCCCCTGTGATCATTGTGCTAATGTTATCGACATCTTATATTATTATGCTTTTATTTATGTAAGGTATCACATAATTTAGCGTTATTATAACGTTGTTGTTATCAAAATATAATGTTACTTTCAACTATTTAGTCCTGTGTCGCGAACAATATGTTTATGAAAATACTTTGCTTGGTGTCTTAGTAATTTTAATGCTATCTCCAACAGTTATCGTCTTTCGGTTGAGTAGAGATTGAGAGAGTATCTTTTAGCTATGCTATGAAATATAATTTTACATAATTCACGTAGTTTGTAGACTAAATATAAATCGGAAGAGTCTTAATTTAGGGAAATGTTAAAAAGGATTTACTATCTACTGTAAATCGATCTGAAATAAATTAATTAAGTACTTTCCATTTATATAAACTACCTACTATCCTTTTGTAAACTTAGACAGCAGTAGAAACTATACGAGTACTTACGAGTTCGCCTGTACGAGTACTTATATTTGGTACTACCATCCGCCCGTAGCCTTACTTACAAAAACTAGCCTACGCCACGCTTAATATTTGAGCAAAGCACCGTAATGACTTATCCATTTGTTATTTCATTTTAACATAAAAGAAAGACAAACTCAAACGATCACACATTTCAACATTCCAGTAACTCAAAGACAAATATGTTAATAAAATACTTATTTTACTTTACTATTTAAGATATACTATATCTTATATTATCATATCAACCCATAAACGTTCAACTGCTGGGCACGGGTCTCCTCCATACACTTGGAGGGATATTAGCCTACTACACCACGTTGGTCAGACGGATTGGTATAGGGTTTTATTTCGAGTTTTCCTTCTCTTGCAGTAGATATTGTCAGCCTGACTCCTTTAGTCGACTCTTACGACACCCTCGGGATAGAAAGAGGTAGTGATATTTTGTATTCTTAATCCGTCACCACACGGAAAATATAATCTTATATTATATTAATTAATTTGTAACATTTAATCTTCTTACAGATCATGTTAAATAGTTTACACAAATACGAGCCTCGGGTACACCTAGTTAAAGTCGGCACAGATCTTCGACGCATCATGACATATCCGTTCCCTGAAACACAATTCATAGCAGTCACAGCCTACCAGAATGAAGAAGTAACATCGCTCAAGATAAAGTACAATCCGTTTGCGAAAGCTTTCTTAGATGCAAAAGAAAGACCAGAAGGTTATTACCAGAGGGACTTTGTGGGTACACACTATCCACAGCAGAGTTCGTCACCGCATCAGTATCCACAGTGTAAGTTACTTATTGAGTAAATATCAGTACTTAAAGGCTTGTTTACACAATGAGATTGATATATATAAGCTTCAAGAAAAGCAGAAATAGGTCTGTCCAGATAAAAGTGGCCAAGACTAATACACAGAGGATTGACATAATTCATGACGCACTTTAGCCTGCTTTTCTTGCACAGTGTAAAAGAACCTTTACTGTTTAGTTATTTGCAAGCTTTTGAATTAAAACATGTAAGGCAGAAATGGAAGGTACCTTTTTTTTCGCCGAATGTGCTTGTGCTTTTTACCTTTTACATAGCACGATTTCAGACTCCGTACTGTGCTACTGAGAATTTTCTAACAGAAATACTCTAATATAATAACAGAAATAATTTTATAACAATACTTAGTATGAGCCTGACTCAGGTTCTTACAATCAGCCGAAGCATAGACTTTATGCTGTCGGTAATCCGATATGAAATAATTATAATGATATTAAAGGCATCTATTAAATACCTAATTATTTCATCTAGCTGTTACCTAATTACTTTAATTTTGTTTAGTCGGCGGATGGTTTGTTACATCGCAGTCGTTATATGGGGGTAGCAATGCGGCTTCAAGAAGACCAGCCCCGTATCCACCGCGACCTCCATCACGACCGAGAACTCTATCACCACCTTGTGAGTAACTTCTTCCAGCTTATCTTACTACTATTATAAATACGAAAGTGTGAATTTATGGATGTTTTTTACTCAATCACTCCAGAACGGTTGAACGTATCTGGATTAAGTTTAGCACGGAGATAGATTATAGTAATATATGCTCTTTTTTATACCAGAAAGATGAACGGTTAGCGTTGTACGAATTTGATTGAGCCTCAGGCAATAGCTAGTTTTTTATACAAATTCCTCACTAGGAAATAAACCCTGAGCCCTAGGGGACTTTACAAACTTACAATTCACGTTCCTACTTACACTAAGTACACTCACTCACTTACTCAGGCTTTAACTCGTGTAAGGATCGCCCAGTGCGCAGTGTATCTGGCGAGGCGAGCACATTAGATAAGTGCCGCAATATTAAACAAGTGCTCCAATTTGTAATTGCAAATTGTAAGCTATCTTTGAATAACTTGCAATTACAAATACCTGCAGTGAAAAAAGTATTATAGCACTACCACTTGACAAAATTTTAATTAGCGCAAGATGAAGAGTGATCAACAAACGATTCTCATTTTAAGACTTTTTCCATCTCACTAAAAAAACCTATACCTATATACCTTTTCTGGGACACCATAAATAGAGAAAATGGTAGGTATGCAAATGGGAAAGGGGCGCTATTCTCAGTAGTGGGTAAAATCTCTTTTTAAATATACCTACTGAACTAGGCATACCTAAAACTACATTAAAGTATTTTTTATGAAGGCAATAAATAATAATTCGAATATGTTTTTCAGCTACATATAGCAACTCAGACCGGACAACTACCGCGCCGAATGGCAGCGGCAGCTACACATGGGCAAGCAGTAGTGGTTACTGGAGTTCTACTCAGGGCGGCAGCTCTCCTCAACCAAATACATCCCCCGCCCCGTACCGCACCCCTCCACATGCTTACCCCGCACCTTTGGAATATGCACCAGCGCCCCCTACAAGTACTTCCGCACCATCGTCTGCGCCAGCGCCGCTTTACCCACTACAGTATGAAACTCCTGCACAACATCACTCGCCATATTACCAGCATGCATACGCGCCGTATGCTCACCATGCCATCGAAGATATTTCTTACTGGCCTAACAGGTACTTATTGATTTTGTTACACCTACATAGAGGTATAAGTAAGGGTCTCAATTCTCATAACGAGAGGTGAGAAAGTTAAGCCTCAACCCATAGAGGTTGGCCTTACGTAAGTTTTATCAGATATTTTATTTATTTTTATTTATATTTACATCAGGATATTAACCCATACATTGTTAGTAAAGACTTAAACCTATGTTAATTAATAAACATAAATTATTTAATTCTTAAAGCTTCCTGTTGGTACATGGCAACAGTACATGCACTGCACACAGTCGGATCATTAAATGGCCTTCAATTTTACTAGCAATAATACCTAGGATACTACTGTCGCTGTCACGGACACGACGCAGTAATGATGCAGATCGTTTCCGCAAAATGGCAAAGAAGTCGTCAGTATGCCATTCTGCAAACATTCCTGACGCGCTGCAAAAACGTGGCAACGACAACAGTATCCTAAAAGCATTATTATACTGCACTCTCAGGGCGTTGTATATTTTTTGCGTGTAACTGGACCACAAGCTGCAGGTGTAAAATGACTGGCAGTATGCCTTAAACAGTGTGATTTTTACGTTATTGTCACATTTCGCCAACCTGTGGGCCAGCATGTTGCATCTTACAGCCAACGCCCTGCGCTCTCTCTCCATGTCTATGTTGTCAGTGCCATCCTCTGTAAGCCAGTGACCAAGGTACTTAAATTTTTTAACTCTTTTTAGAGTTATACCACATAACGATACTGGTGGAACCGTTTCATAGGCCTTGTTTTGTGCCGAGAACACTAGCAACTCACTTTTGCTGGCATTATACTTTAGTCCATGGGCTCCAGCATAGAACTCACATACATTCAACAACTTTCTGACTGCACCAATCGACGGACCCAGCAACACCATGTCGTCAGCATAACTAATGTTATTAAACGACACTCCATCTATCATGCATCCGACTCCAGTGCTGCTGAGTTCCTCGATTAGCCCATTTATATATATATTGAATAATTTGGGTGATGTCAGACCTCCCTGTCTAACACCACATGACATTCTATATCCATCAGAATAAGCATCTGCCCACCTTACAGTGTTACATTGATTACCATACCAGTAATTAAATACATTAATTAATTCTATAGGTAGGCTAGTTTCATTGGATAATTTCGTCCATAATATTATGTCATATGACACCAGGTCAAATGCCCTGGACAGATCCAGGAAGCATGCATATACAGGCGTACTTCTCCCAGTGTAATACTGTACAGTGCTCTTAAGAGTCATTATCGCAGTCTCTGTTGATAAACCATTCCTAAAACCAAACTGTCTATCATTGATATTTAAGTGTTTACCTAGGTAACAGTCAAGTAAACTATCAAAAATTTTAGCAATAGTAGTTGCTAATGATATTGGCCTATAGTTACTTAAAACAGACATGTCACCTGTTTTGTTTTTAGGAACGGGTACCACCACAGTTTTGACAAAGTCAGCCGGTAAATATAAATGACTAACACACAAGTTAAACAATAACGCGAGAATTCTTGGCAGATGTACGCCTGCATTCTGCAGATGTTCTATACTTATGCTGTCGTGACCGGGTGACTTACCCCTAGTCATCCTTTTAATCACCGAAGATACCTCACGGGCCGTGAAACGTACACTTATGTCCTTAATGTTTAAATCAGGCGTTATGCCTGCAGCACCTAAGGGTGATTCAATTTTAAAGTGCTGCTGAAACAAATTAGCGATATCAGCTGATTCAGTACTACCACTCACACAAGATGGAAGGCCCGACTCAGGATGCATCCTTCTTGTTTCTCTCCAAAAGCTTCCAAAGTTTCTTGCTGCGTGGTGAGAAGCAATAATATTCATAATTGCCTATTCTTTAAATTTTTGTCAGAGCATATTATTCCTGGCGAAAAATTCCCTCACTGTGCTAAAGTCAAACTGGGGCTTACATTGGTAGTGGTACCTATTGCTAACTAGCCAGGATTGAACTCGGATCTCACGAAATATAAGCCGGTGACTTTGCCAAACGGTAATTACTGCTCAACCGCAGCCAATCGTCGAGCCGAGTTCCGCCCGGCACTTAATTTTTTTTATACTACTTGGGTAGCAAACAAGCATACGGCCTGCCTGATGTTAAGTAGTTACAGCCTATGGACGCTTGCAATACCAGAGGTATCACTTGCGTGTTGCCAGCTCATTTTTTTATACCAGTGCTTTAAGATGGAGTATCCCGGGTATAATATCAAGCGCTTGAGAGTCAGAACTGCTCGAGAATTTTCCCACAGATAAAAAAATATCTTCCTTAGCCAATTCAAATATATTTGTAAGTAGTATCTATGCAAGAGAAATTTGCTACACCATTGAGCAGCATGTGCTATTGAATTGTGATATGAAAATAAGTATAGGCAGTTTACTTTTATGTAATCATGTTTGAGAACAACAAAAAATAATTTAAAAGAAATCCCCTCTTCTTTACTACCTTAATTATGTAGTTCTATACAATGAGGGTATTTTACAATTGATTTTATGACAAGCCCCAGAGTTATTTTAATTACGCGAAGGCATCTTTATGGACCGGTAACACTGAGACCAAAAGCAATTTTGTAAATGTTTCTTCGTAAATACCTACCTACTGAAATGTTTATAGTATATTTTATCCGTTTCTAGACTGGGTAAAAATAAATAGTCAAATAGAGTTTTAAATGTGTTCGGTAAATAGTGTAAAGCTGAAGTATATACAGAATAACAGAATACCCAAAAACTTTCGCGACTATTTGTAGTTTTTTAGTCCCTTTATATTTATTTCATTAAGTAGTAATAACTTAAATTTCATTATTTTTCAGTTTGAACAGTTACGGTTATCAACCATCTGAGTACGTTGGAACAGGAGAAGTAACATACGGTGCAGAAGGCATGACTTTTGGACCAACAGGGCCTACGTTGGAAGCGGCCACGGCTGGTGAAAGTCGAAATACTCCGCCTGGGCAGGAACAAGGTGACAGAGAATATAAGTTTAGCACTGAGGAAGAACGTCACTCGCCTTGCGAAGAGTCCACCTTATCACCTCGATCACCAACACAGTGACAAATAGTTCTGTTATAGTTGCTAAATCATTGCTTTGGAATCCGAGGCCTTTTAAAATGTTATTTTTTTATGGGTGCTAATTAAACAGGCTTCTTTTTAGTATCATTATTCGCCCCCAAAAATGTATGTTGCCTTCTAAATTACTAAGTCAGCCACAATTAACGAGCATCAAAATAATACTATCTTAGCCACTAGTTATCTTCTATGTGAACCACTCTAAATACTATTCAGCATAATGATTATTTTTTAGCATCTAAATTTGTAGCATGCATTCTAATAGTAAACTTCTAAAATACTATTAAATGACATCAAAATATATATTTATTTAGCATCTAACTTTTTAACTGAGTACGTTTAAAATGTAACTCATCCCATATAAATCGATAGTCAAAATTTTGCTAAAAATGTCATCAAATAGTCGGTATATTGGCCACTAATATTATCAGAAGCTATTGAGGAGATACAAAATAAAAGACTTTTGAGCTAAAAACTGAGGGCGAACACAATTTATAAAAATTAGCGCTTCGCCGGCCGCTGCCGCGGCACGCTCGCTTCGCTCGCTCGGCTCGCGCGTTGTTAGGGTCACAGTTCTAACCTAACCTAACCTACTTGTCTGATAGCATCTCGTTTCTGGTAGCAAATGCATGAATATATAATAATATTCAAATGCATGACTTTCTAGTCGGTCACTTAGTAATTTAGTCGCCCACCTATTAATTTAGTCGCAGGGCTAGAATTTACAGTATCTTATTTCACGATAAAAGAATATGATGTATTATTTTACATGCTAAGTTATAATAAATGGTGCTTTCTGTAGAAGCTTGAATTATATTTTTTTGAGGACATTGCGTAGAAGCTGTAAAACGTAAAATGGTGACGAGATGTAAAATCCGTGGCCGAGTTAGTAAATTAGGTGGTAATGCATAAATAAGAAGGACAAGTCACAATAATTGATGATCTTTACTTGACGCTTTCTATAGAATATTTAGCGGGCGTTGTAAAAAAGACGAATTAGTTTATTAGAGGCTATGTCATTTTCCCGTTGCTTAGTAATAAAATTAGAAGTTTAATCACGTGTCCAATAAATATTTTTGTGGCTAGACTTATAATTTCCCTTTTTTTATTAGTTTGAATTTATATATTGTACACTTTTGCTTCTAATTGTGTTAATGTAAATATGACTAGATGTAATAATATTATTAAAATATAAAATTACGTTCGTATTAATACATATCTAATAGCTACAATTTATTACTAGGTACTTTTGACACTCAGTTTACTGTTTACTTAGACCAAGTTGGCGTTCGAACACTTTACATTTTAAACTAGCGATTTTACCTTATTTTACTGTGTCATTAGATAGATGTAGGTACCTACCATACGCTGTTTAATGAATAAATAATATTTTAAATAGTGGTCGAACGCGAACTTGGCCGATCGTAACTACATATTAATGGCGATAATATTATAATAATTATTTGCAAAAATATTTTTTGTAGGTAGATGACTACCTACAAAAAAATAATTATATTTTTGTAGGTAGTCTAGTATATTTTATCAAAATTATTTTGAGTTAATTTTGATAAAATATATGAATGTTTTATCAAAATTAACTCAAAATAAGTACGATTCAAGTAGGTAAGCGGCAGTTTAGAGGTGAAACATTGGAGAACTATTTTATACCTTCCTACTAATTTTTGAGACACCCTATACTTACCATGATTTTTGTACACCAGCATCTTCTTACAAAATACATAATATTGTACATTGTACCACATAGGTACAATGTACAATATTATGTATTTTGTAGTATGTATATAATGAACATAGATATAAAATTGTATTTTGTTTATCTGCTGCTTTTGAGATTGTGGTACACTATTTTGAATAAGGGGCCGTACTTATAACGTGAGTCTTTCGAGCGAGAAAGAAGGACGGAGCTATACCTACACGCTATTTAGCTCTGTCCCTCTTTCTCGCTAGAACTACTCACGTTTTAACATGTTATGGTACAGCCCAAGTAATAATGTATGTACCTACTTTAATCCGCGTATATGATTCTTGTAGCGTTACGGTCTTTAGTCTAAATTTGTTATTCGTATAAAATTAAAATTATATTTGATTACTTGTATCGAATGGTCAAAAATGTACATAATGGTAATTGTAGATGAATAAATCTTTTTAGTTGTATTGCCATGAAGCTCTTTGTATCGCCTATGTAGGCATAAAATCACGTTTCTGTTACAAATTCTTGTTTATTAACCTACTTCCTTTTATTATTGAATGAAGATGGAGTTCCACAAGGCTCTCACTTGGGACCGCTTTTCTTTTAAATTTTTATAAAAGACCTTTGTGATTCAAATAAAAGCTATTTTAAATTATATGCCGATTATCTGAAGCTGAATAGAATTGAAGTTATCTCAAGCACCCAAGACACTCAGTACCTGCAGGACGATTTAAACTGTGTTATTATAACCGTGATATTTATGGTGCCAAACAAGTGATATGATAACTCTCAATATCAACAAATGCTTCCACATAAAGTTTAGCAGAAAGAAATTACGTTACCCTGCAAAATACATTGTTAATAACGTTGGCTTAAAATAATTCTTCGAGTTGTCTTTTTTAAAGAAAAAAAAAATTCGAAACTGTGCGCGACCTAAGTGATTTTAGAAACTTCTATTAGCTTTAAATACCACTTGGATAGTGCAATAAAATAACAAAATATTAAATCGTCACAACTGTCCGGGTTCATTGCACGACAGATGAAAATATTTAAGCAGCTGACTTTGTCTATTTCAATTTACAATTCACTTGTTCGAAGTATAGTTGAATATTGAAGCTTATGGAACCCATGCTAGCTCTGACCGTCTTGAGAGAGCCCAGAAACGCTTTTTAAATCATCTAATGAATGGCATTTATTATCTGTGTATGAAACAGATAATAAATGCCATTCCCTAACATCCTACGAGAAACGGTTATCGTATTACAACGTAGCTCCGCTTCATCGCCGAAGAAAAGGTCAATAATATTTTTTTTGTTTGTTCAAATTCATTTCACGGGCATATGGAAATCCAGCTATACCCTAGAAAATGTTTCTTTTACTATTCCGCGTGTAGGTAGCAGTTTATTCAATAGGAAAACTTCATTTGCCAGACTGCACAACAAATATTGGTCAACATTGTCCTATATCTCGCATGATATCTTCATTTAACGCAATTGTAATTATGTATTTCATGGTTCTATCGGCTCCGTCAAAAATGACTTGATGAAGGTATTTTTATAACACAAATGTATGCTTTTTTTTTTGTTTGTTGTTCAGATATTGTTTCCCGCTATATTATTATACTGTATGGATATTGTTAACAAATAGATAGTGAACAATTTATTAAATGCATATGTTGTTTGCATATTGTAGGGTACAATTTAATATCAAAATGGTTAAATGGTTACCATAGTACAGGCTCTGCCTAGTTTGGGATCAGATAGCGATGTGTGAGTTGTCCTGACAATATTATTATTATTATTATCAATGTTATTTTATGTTTAAATTACCAGGCCAAATTACCAAATAAAAAAAGAAAATAGTTGCACCTAAATAAATAAGATTTCTTTGCTTTTTGACCTAAAAAATCTGATCTCCCATTTTCTTTTTAAATATTACTTAGTATCTATATACTTTTGTATGCCGCAGGCAAAAGGTGGTAGAGGTGGGCAGAAATTTATTTAAAGTTATGATAAGATTTAGGAGTTTATGAATTATGGAAGGCCAACAACAGAAAAAAAATGTTTGAGATACCTACCTATTTTTAAAAATAAACTTTCAACCATTCACAAGCTCCTACATAAACATAATTGAAGCAGCATTAATTAACTTACTATTAAATAGCCAAGTTTAGTGAGCTTCTAGTACTAAGCATCTAGAAGCAGCCTTTCAAACTAGGTAGGTACCTACACGAAAATTTCCCGTACCCAAACGTATTGATCCTTTCGGTTTGTCAGGACCAAAGATAAATATTTCCTCCTTGGTCAGGACAGTTTAGGTATGTCTCCATGTCAATCCAATTTTAAAAGGTACCTAAAGCAAACTCAGTTTTATTCATCCGTATCTCGAAGGTTTTAAATTGTATTATTATTTCATAATAATTTTGTATATAACGTTGTTCAATATTTTATCAGAAAAATGTTGTAAAGATTGCATGGTTCTTTTAGATATATTACATAATAGCCAGCTGGCTTTGTCCCGTAGTGGTAATCAAACATTTTTTAATATGGTGTCTTTGGCCCACTTTGTGCACCAAAGTCAAGCGCAAGTCTCACAACCAGCTAGCGAGCGAGCAAGTGAGCGAACTAGCAGGCGAAGGAAACTATGTAAAGTAAGTAAATCTTTGGTGAGGTAAACTATGGAGGTTCATTGCAAAAACTATAGCGTACGGAAGAGCAGCCTGACGAGCGTTTGAGCGAAAGGAGCGTTAAATCGTCAGTCGTCACTCACACAGAATAACTAACCACTACGTTATTGTCACTCGCGCGCAGTTGGATAGTGGCACGTCTTTGTTGCATAGCCTCATGAAAAAAGTCTCTGGTGTGTTTAACAATTTCCTTGTTTATTTAATATAAAATGTAGCTAATAGCGGCGTTTTACCTGAAATAAAACGCATATTAAAATACTTACCTCACTGGAAACTTATTATTGAGAGAGCATATCCGTTTCCGTCAATTTATACCAGTTTTCGTACTCTTTTTGACGTTTAACTTCCGGTACAGTGGCGCCATCTGGCAGTTTGCGCGCCATTTTGTTTTCGTAAAATGTCGCAAGCAATATTTGTTCATTAGCTCAATTACACCAGGCAGAAATGAAATGTAAGTTTCCAGTGAGGTAAGTATTTTAATATGCGTTTTATTTCAGGTAAAACGCCACTATTAAAAAACTAGACCGTCATTGGAAACTTATTATTGAGACCTGTTTGTTATCGCCTGGTGGTGCCACTTACCAGAAAATATTAAAAGACGATAATGTGATAGGAATAATTTTTATTTTATAGTTTTATTAATTGCAACTTAGGTAATGATAATTACATATTAAATAAATTGTACATATTATCCCATGGATGACGTTTATAAATAGAAAATTAACATTATTATTAGGTACTCGTAACTAATTAGATGGTTTGAATAAATGTGTGACGCTTCCGGATACTTTCTTACTTTCCATTACTTGGCGTCTGTAAAAGTTCTTGAATGTGTTAGCCGATTGCCAATTTCCACGAGCCAGGATTTCGTCGAGTGGAATATTTTCTAACCAACTTTTACTGGCGACTGCCGATCGAACGCTACCTGGAGTTGCAATAATGCCAGCTTCGTTGAACAAGGTTTTAATCCAACCAGCTATAACCGTGCGTGAAGCTGGTTTCGCCGTACCTCTAACTGTAATAAATAAATTAAAACACTTTGCAGTAATACGTCTTTCATTAAGTAATGAAATGGTTCTGTTTATCCAGAAAATGGGATCTAGATTCCGATTATCGGGATTATTAAGAAGTTTCCATCCCGACTGCCTGTAGTTACTGCAGTCAGTCTTTGAACCGAATTGAGGCCAAAATATTATACTGTCATTATTAATTATGCAAAAGTTAGGATCAGTTCTAAGTAGAGTTAGGTCGTGTATGCGTCGACCTGAGCAAAGCAATAACAGAAATGCGGTATGACGCGATGTTTGAAAAATATTATTTCTATCAACAGAATAATTTATTAAAAATGAAATTAGGTCACTGACATTCCAAATAGGAGTTTTAATAGGTTTAGGGTTTTTTATAGCAATCGATTTTAAAATGTGTTTCACAAGAACATGTGAACTTAAGCGACTTGAATTTTCAGCATTACATAATGTGGAGATAACAGATTTATGTAATAGTATTGTATTAAAAGATAATTTATGAATTAAATATAAATCAGATAGAAACTGTGCTAATTGCGAACCAGTAGGGTTTCCTGAATCGATATTTTTAGTATTGGTCCAAGCAACCCACCGCTTCCACGCTATTTCATAAGTTTTTAATGTAGATTTACGCCATGAATTTTTAAGTAAAGTTAGCTGTTCAGGATTCCAACTTTCTATTTCCTTAGACCACCCCCACATTTCCACACCTCTAGCACAATTTTCTCGACCTGTGGAGGTGGGAGTCCCGTTGACGTATCGATGAGATGTCTGTGGAGATTTCTCAAGGTTAGCGGGGCTGCTATCGCTCGAGATTTTAGGTCCGCACGCCAAAATACCTTTTTCCACCGAGGCACTACAAGTAGAAATATTCCTGTGGCCTGATTTAGGTGAGCCAGTACCTTGGGTATTAAGAATGGTGGTGGGAATATCCATACTAGTGGGTAATTCCACGGAACACTGAATGCGTCGTGAAACAGGGCTTGATGGTCTTTCAGGTCTCGAAACACGTAGTTGTACACTACATGGGCTGTTGCCGAGGCAAATAAATCTATTTGTGGGATTCCCCACTTTACAAACACTTTTTCTATACAAGACGGTAGAAGGTGCCATTCTGGAAGACGACGAAAACGTGACAGGTGGTCGGCATGGTTGTTGTACTTGCCTGGGAGATAATGTATAGTGAAATGTATCTGATGCTGATCTAGCAGATTCAGAATTTGGTAGGTTATTTCCATTAGGGGAAATGATTTTGTACCTCCTTCTTTGCGTAGATAAGCGACAGCTGTTTTGTTGTCGCACTGAATGAGGATCGAGCTGTGACGTAGCAAATGAGTGTAGCTTTGAAGAGCGTGTAATATGGCTAACATCTCTTTCTGGTTGCTGTGCATGACTTGCTCTTTTTGAGACCAAGTGCCTGCAATAGCCAGATTGTTCAGTTGCCCCCCCCAAGCCTGGTCTGATGCATCTGTTGTCAGAAAATTCACCGGAGGAGGGTGGTGCAGTGGAGTTGACAGCTGACAATTTTGAATCCACCAATACAGTTCGGTGGTGACGTTCTCCGGTAATTGGTAAGCTTTTGAAGACGGGTTTGGAAGTGAATTTAGGAATATTAACATCTGACGATGATTGAGTCGACCTCGCGGAACTACAAAGCTGGCAAAGTTTACGAGCCCTACCAGACTTTGCGCAGTTTTTAGAGTGATTACCGGTTGTTCGAGGACATCGTTTATTTTTTGTATTATCATAGCACTCTTTTCTTTTGGTAATGATTTTGAATTGTCCCAAGGATTCCATAGTACCCCTAAGTATGATAGGCTCTTTTGGGGGTGAAGAATGGATTTTTCGTAATTTATCTGCCATCCTAGATATTGCAATGTTTGAATCGTGCGATTGACATGATTGCGTAATGTGTGTTCGTTTTGATGTACTATTAAAAAATCGTCCAAATATACTATAATCCTTACCTTCCAATTGTCTCTGAGTATTTGTGCTACCCAATTCGTTAACACTGAGAAGGTTTTTGGAGCGGTACTTAGCCCAAATGGAAGGCATGTCATTTCTAGTAGTTCGTGGTTGTAAATAAGACGTAGGAAGCGCCTGTGTGAATTCGCAACTTTCAGATGAAAGTATGCTTGGGATAGATCTATTTTGCACATCCAGTCTTTGGGTTGAAGGAAATCTTGTATACGGTGCATATTTATCAGGTGAAATGGCTCGGCCAGTATGTCGCTGTTCAATGCTTTGAGATTGAATATGGGACGAGATGCTCCGTCCGGCTTTGGTACAAGAAATATCGGGGAGACGAAACTGGGGGATTGATAAGCTACTTTTAAAATGCCTTGAGCTTTCATTTTGAGAATGACTGTTGTCATTTGTTCTGAAACAGGAGTATGAAAGGGGCCCTTGTTTGAATTTGGAAAAACAAGTGGGGGCTTTTGAAAGAATGGTATCCGATACCCCTGAATTAATCTGAGTATAATTTTCGGTGCTCCCATTTCCTGCCATTGGGCAGGTTGTGTGCCAGCTGACCGGCCTGAAAAGGTTTCGAGTCATTGCTTATATTTCTTTTGGTTTCCTCTAGAAACCTTCGAGTCATTGGAACGTCCCCGGTTGTTAGAACGGTCGGGCCGCGAGCCTCGATTATGATATGATCCTCTTCCATACGAGTTATGATCGTATCGCTTGCCTGAGGATTGGCCTGGGCCTTCATAACTGTTATATTGGTGGTATCCACCCCGCGAGGGTGGATTGTTGAAGGCATGCATAGATGAGCCTTGTTCATGAAAAAGGAAAAGAATTTCCACGCGAAGGAAATGCTTGTTTACGAACGCCTTGCCCCCGCGAGGGGCGGCTGTTAGCCTGACTGGGTTTTGTTTCAGCTTTGAGTGGCCAAAAGGCTTTTCGGACCCCGCCAGCTTTTTCTAAAGCCGCCGTAAAAGGTTCATGATCAAAAATGTAAGTCGGTGAAGGAGGTATTCTATTCAATGCTGCTTTTACCAATGGGTCTCGGATTTGTTTAGTAATAGTCTCTCGTCGCATTTCTATAATTTCAGCTCGATGGCCACAGATTATTTGCATTAGATCTGAAGATATTTTATGCAGATCACCCTTTACAAATAATTCGTCAACCTTACTGTTTAAATTATCATAATTAATGGAAGTATTTTTAGCCCAAAACAGAAGTTCGCGTATATTTGTCTGCAATGCTTCCTTTTGTTTCAATATACAATATGTCAGGGCAGCATATGCTCTTTCAGAATGTGCTAGGTGACGTAAGGTATCATACGTTTTTACCTCTTCGTTTGTTTCCAAGTCTATGAAACCTGGAGTGTGATTGTACAATTTTTGGGTTTCTGCATATCTTACCTCAGACCAGGATGTACTACCTAAGCGTTGCACATCAACAAGCATTTTTAAAAAAATATCTGGTGTTTTTGGAACTGATGGTTCCTTTAGCTTTGTTTCGATATCGAAAATGAAGTCGAAACCGGGGCTTGGGTTTTCACGTGAGACTGGTTCATCGGGAACAGTATGATGCTCATAAAGCTCACCACTAACACCAGAACACCATGATGCATCATCCTGGTATGCGCTATCGATATTACTAGGCATAATATGTTTGCGAAGCTCACCCACTTCCTTAAACAGTTGATCCATCCTTCGTTCGGCACGTCGGCGCTTATTTTTCTTATGGCGCGAGCGGCGACTACGACGAGAGCGTTTTTCTTTACAGGAACTCGAAGAGCTGCTGCTAGAGCCACTTCGGTTTCGCTTGCGAGT
Source organism: Trisateles emortualis (assembly GCA_947095525.1). Classification (NCBI taxonomy): domain Eukaryota; kingdom Metazoa; phylum Arthropoda; class Insecta; order Lepidoptera; family Erebidae; genus Trisateles; species Trisateles emortualis. The sequence continues at coordinate 11,048,721 of OX352734.1, forward strand.
ATTACTACTCGGCCCAGCCACGCTCTGCGGCTCATTACCCGTAATAACATCACGATTACTCATAACCTACTGTAAAAAATACACCGTTAAGCCTACGATTCAAATCGTAGATAATCCGTTTTAAAATTTAAACTTATTGGAATATAGAAAAAAACACAATTACGATTATAACTGGTATTTTAAATAGTTGAAGTTATTAATAGTGATCCGAACGGTAAAAACCGTTAAAATGTTTGATCACGTATTATCTAATTATCGAAGCTACTTACGTGTAATTGTACACTGTAACCACAGAATTTTTTAATAAACTATGAGATATTACACTTCACTTATAGTCACAAGTTGCTTCGACGGAAAACGAAACGCTAATGAACAAATATTGCTTGCGACATTTTACGAAAACAAAATGGCGCGCAAACTGCCAGATGGCGCCACTGTACCGGAAGTTAAACGTCAAAAAGAGTACGAAAACTGGTATAAATTGACGGAAACGGATATGCTCTCTCAATAATAAGTTTCCAGTGACGGTCTAGTTTTTTAATACAATGGTTTAAAATAAAGAAGCAGTATGGGGAAGAATCGTGCAGGAATTAAACAACCTTGATATTTCTGATGCAGATTTGCTATTTTTTAACTAGTTTAACAAAGTTATAAGATATTAACATGAATAATTATTAAAATTAAAGTAACCTAACCTACTCACAAACAATAAGATATTGTATTTAAAGGTATTAACCTATAAATAAAATATCTGATTGAGGTCGCAGTTCCGAGGAAAGGTGCCCAAAAGACTGGCCATATTTATATTTTTCTAGTTTGCTAAATTTGGCAATCCATCCATCTCAGCCATAAGACGTCCACTGCTGGACATAGGCCTCCCACAAGGTTTTCCACATCGTTCGGTCTTGAGCTGACCTTGTCCATCGGTTGCCCGCGACCTTTACCAGGTCATCAGTCCACCTTGTTGGAGATTTGCCCACGCTGCGTCTGCCAGTTCGTGGTCGCCACTCTAGAACCTTTCTGCCCCAACGGCCATCGGTTCTGCGAGCTATATGCCCTCCATTACCACTTAATTAAGACAATTCTTTGAGCTATGTCTACGGATCTCCTCGTTTCTGATTCGGTCTCGCAGGGAAACTCCAAGCATTGCTTCTTGGGTGACTTTGAGCCTTCGCATTGGGCCCATATTATAATTTGGCAATACTCACTGTCAAAGTCATCGTGACATATTGTTGTCATCTTTGACATTGGCACTTTGGCAGCTGGCGCGCATTATTGAAGTATGGAGTCCACTGTGTCTGTTTCTAAGGTATTTATTTTTATTTTGTATGATGTAGTCTTGTGGTAGTTAAAGATTTATATTATTTTAAGCAAAGCAGATATAACAAGTAACGTATGAGTGATGTAGTAAACGTCTATAGGATACGGTGAAAACTTACTACATATCATAAATGCCGTTCGTTTGTTAGCCTCCGACTTCTTATTCATATGATATTAAGGAAAAATATACAATTTGTTTACATTATCACCTATTAAAGTTTTAATTAATATACGTTTCAGGGTGTCTTCCTTTTTGCAAATGGATTCAAGAAAGGAAAATCCAATAGTAAAAAGAAGAGCAAACAGGTATTGTTTGAAAAGATATTCTTGAAAGAAAGTTGGTATGAAACATATAAAAGGAATTGGGATGTCATAGAAAATGAATTACTGGTATGTATTTAAGTTAACTGATAAAATTTGGAATGAAATTTAATTTAAATAATTGGGTTATATTATAAGTTGTGTGGCGTATTTGTGTTTCGGTATGAGTTTACAGGTCTGCAGGGCTAATTTAGGGATGCATTTTTATATCCACCCTATCCCAGGGCTAAGCCTATTTAGTTAACTCTGGTATTACGAATTTTTGTTTTTAACACATAAGTTATGCTCCAGGTATTGAAGTGTTCACAGGTAACTGCTTACTGTTGGATGGGACTTATGCTTGTTCGCCACCTAATTAATATTATTATTATTAGGCTGTTGTTCCATTGCAGAGCAAAGGCCTCCCATTACTTTTTCCATGATGGCCTATGTCTTGCCAATTGAAGCCAAACTCTTTTATAGGTGTCAAACTCATCTTGCCATCTCCTCTTGGGTCTGCCATGTAGCCATGTAAAATGTTCCATGTATGCTTACTACTTGGGACCCATTGTGTTGTTACCTTAGCCCACAGCTCCTTTGATATGCAACTAACGTGACCCACCAAAATAGTATTTCAAGTTTGTGTAGTAGTACTATCAAGGGAAAGAAGCTCATTATTATGGTGATGTTGAAGGTTGACAACATTATGCAATTAAGTCCCATTTCTTATAAATTAATGAATCTGTTCAAATTGTAACAGTTTCTAAGTTTTTTTGCAAAGTTTAGGAGTGAAAGGGAGGATAAAAGTTATATAAATGGAAAGAAAGGATGGATAAAAGATTTAACTTATTTCACCCTTAAAAAGTTGAATATTGCTATACTTTTTTCTATTACATTAAAATACATATCTTTAATAAAATGATCAGAAGAATAGTTATTAAAGTAAAAACAACTTAAACTAAACAACTTACAAATAATCAAAAATTGTATTTAAAGGTATTCCATAAAGTATCCTATAAATAAAATATTTGATTAAGGTGGTTATTTGGCTCTGGTGCCCAAAAGACTGGCCACATTGCCACTCTGGTTTGCAAGGCATGTTATCATTTGTAAAAATAAAAGGCTTGCGTGGTGTTTCAGGAATTACACAACAAAACCTACAGTCTGTTACTCAATGATGTGGTGAGCCACATAAAACATTGTGGCAATGAATCTTCTACCTTAGAAGGAGTTATACCTAGTGCTACACTTTTGACTGGAGTTAGTCAGCCGGATCATGTGTCTCAGTTCACGTCACTTATTAATATTATTAGGTATGTACTTTTATTGTAACCCAAAATGTTATGATGCACCAACATATATATTATATATATATTCTAAAGAACTTCCACTCTAGGAATCAAGTTCCGTGTCGTGTGGGGCTTTCTTTTCACAGACACAAGTTACACTCAGAGTCAAAACAAACTTTTATCAATCACACAAATTTTTGTTACGTGTGGGTATTGAACCCACAACCTCTGGCTTAGCAGTCAGGGTCACTAATCACTAGACCAACAGGCCAGTTGAAGTATAATAATAATTGTGATGAAATAAACTATTATTATTTAACTGATCAATCACTCTTAGCTCTCTTGATTTAGAAGAATAGCATGCAAGCATAGTATGTCTAACAGTGGTATATTATTGGGATTACTATTTTACAGTTCTGCCTATCATAATGATCATAAATAACCACATTTTAAAGATCTCAGCTGAATAACTACTCAGAGCGGTTTAGTTGTGTTCCTGTGTGTAAGTACAGGTTTCCAGTGCTCATGCACAGATGTGCTTTTAAAGAATCATATTCCTATCCCAGAAATAGTCCATCACAAAACCCTTATGTTAATTTTTTTGGATTGACAACAAGTGATATCTTTGGTAAATCCATATAGGGTATTCTTGCAATCAGGTTACTGCTTTCCATCAGGCGGCTTGTATGATTGTTTGTCACCTAAGTAGTATTTTTTTTATTTTTTATATCTTCGGTCATTATGTTCTATTTCAGAGAGGAGGTGACACCACATGTTGCGTTAGTGAATTCACAAGATGCAGCTACAATTAAACATTTAGTTGAAAATGCTGTTTGGCAGCTCATACATGGAACTGAGGCACTGGTAAGTACATAATTAATAATGTAGTTGTCACAATTTACCACTGGGTAACCTATTGCAGGTTCAATCCCCTACACAGGAATTATGTTGTGCCTAAATGGTTGGTTTTGACTTAGCCTAGAATACACATATTTAATAACGATTATTAGGACCTTATTGCAGAAGCCGTTTCTTTTTATGTTATTTTTGGATATAAATAACTAGGGGTCGCCCGCGACTTCCGCTCCGCTCCTATTGACCATAGCGTGATGTTATAGCCTGTTGCCTTCCTGGATAAATGCAACAAAAAATCAATTTTTCCAATTGAATCCAGAACTTTCTGAGATTTGTGCGTTCAACCAAACAAACAAACAAACTCTTCAGCTTTATAATATAAGTATAGATGATTAGTTATACAATTGCACCTGTAACAATAGCATAGGGGAAGATATAAATAAATAAATACCATCACTTATTCTATGAAGAGTTAGTCAGAGGTGCATGACACTCATGCCATGTCAATATCTCTGGTAGGAGGTCATATGTAAAAGTGGAGCCATCCATCCATCTCAGCGATAAGACGTACACTGCTGGACATAAGCCTCCCTCAAGGTTTTCCACATTGTTCGGTCATGAGCTAACCTTGTCGATTGGTTGCCCGCGACCAGGTCGTCGGTCCACCTTGTTGAAGGCCTGCCCACGCTGCGTCTGCCAGTTCGTGGTCGCCACTCTAGAACCTTTCTGCCCCAACGGCCATCGGTTCTGTGCGAGGTATATACCCTGCCCATTGCCACTTAATTGATGCAATTCTTTGAACTATGTCGGTAACTTTGGTTCTCCTACGGATCACCTCGTTTCTGATTCGTTCTCGCAGGGAAACTGCAAGCATAGCTTTCTCCATTGCACTTTGTTCAAAGTGGAGCCATTTGTCATATAATCAAGAACCAGCTTATTCAAAAGTATACTAAAAGTATACTATAGCAGTACCAACTTTCATAAAATTTTCAGGCAATCTTTAGATTAGCCTAGCAGTTGACCCTGTGAAATTCGGTAGTGATTTGATCAACAAATTATTTATTTTAGTGTTAACTGTGCTAAGCAGGAATGAGATGCAAGAATTCATCAATGTTTTTAACTTTCAGGATACTACGTATGATGACGATCTTGAAGAAACCGCAATCTCTACAAAAAAATTAAAGAAAAACCAATGCACTATGAAGACACTGAAAAATTGGTATAACTCAAAGTATTTATCTCCATCACCAACAAAGAAGAAGGCACTGCCAACAAATAGAACTCTTGTTATAATAATACCAGATTTTGAAAGCTTTAACTGCAGTGTTTTGCAAGATTTTGTTATGATTATTAGGTAAGTAAATCATATCTATGTATAGGATAGGATAGATAGGATAAAAAAAACCATGAGGGTAAACTTTTGTAAACATTTAATCTGCTTGTATTGAGGAAGGTTTGGCTGCAAAGTAGATCTACTCTAAATGGGTGAATTAGCAGGCAGATATTATGCATAGTTGTGGTGCGACTTTGTTTGTCTGTCATTGCTAATCTCAATTACAAATTAAACTGTTGATTTGAATTTGAAATAATTTTAGATAAAATTTGTCATGGTGAAATATTTTTTTTTATTGCCAAGCTGCTTTCAAATTTGAAATAAGTGTTATTGGGCTAAGTAGTTACGAGCGCTATAAAAATTATTGGGCGAGAGAGGTAGGGCACCATCCTAGCGAGCAAGCCCGACTGGGAGAGGACCTCCTTACAGAAGACCACAGCCAACTATCCACAGCAGTGTATTTGTGTTCCTGTGTGTACAGGTTTCCAGCACTTAGGAATGCGTTTTGAAATAAACGTTTTCCTATCCCAGGGATACTCCATCTAAACGCAAGTGATACCTCCGGTATTGCAAGCTTATATAGGCTACGGTAACTGCTTACCATCACCACCGTATATACCTTAGTAGTATAAAAAAGTAGTAAATTGTAATACTTGGTATTTTCTCAATGCTGTCATTATTTTATAAATTATCACTCTGCTACTATGTTATATATTTTTTTTCAGTTCGTATGTATCAACAATACCAATAGTATTAGTGTTTGGCGTAGCTACCTCAGTATCGGCGCTTCACAAGTCGTTCCCGTATCATGTTTCATCAAAGCTATTGATAAAAGTATTTCATTCACATTCTTCACCGGTATACATGAATCAAGTAAGTTAAACTTTTATACAGCCATCATGTTCATATTATTCTGTACTGTTTTGCCTCAGCACAAAGTAAAAAAACACTACTATAGTCTATTTCACATATCATGGGTACGTTTGACATTTAAAGATAAATATAAATGAAAATGAAAGACAATTAAATTAAAACTCATCGATTGAATAATCTAGGCTTTTGATCATTTAATATGTCTATTGGTTAGAGATTAATTCAATCATTTTCTTTAATCTTCATCGTAAAATGTTAAACATCACAGTACCCATGCTATGTGAAATAGACTATACATTGTTTCCATGACGGATTTAAACAGTGGAAATGTCTTTTATTCTATGCCAAATCAGCATTTTTTGATATATAGTAAGCAGTTACCATGGCCTATGGACGCTTACCATAGCTTAGGTATTGCCTGGAGCATCACAGTTAACAAGGCGAAAATCTTGTGGACCAGAAGTGGAGGTATGAGTCTGTAGCCACGCTGACGCACCAAAATGATGACTGTACCTACAGGTTTCATATCATCATCAAATTACCCTGATAAAGTCTTAATTGGCGGCTTTATACTATAACTAGGGGTCGCCCGCGGCTTCGTCCGCGTGGTAATTTGGAAAATTTTCCCCGATTTTGCAACATATCTCACTACTGCTCCGCTTCTATTGATCATAGCGTGATGTTATATAGCCTTCCTGGATAAATGCACTATTCAACAAAAAATGATTTTTTCAAATCGAACCAGTACTTTCTGAGATTAGCGCGTTCAACCAAACAAACAAACAAACTCTTCAGCTTTATAATATTAGTATAGATTTCAAGTAATATATACATATATTTTACAGGTATTGGAGGACATATTCTTAACTCACACTACACCATTCCATTTATCAGGAAAAGCATTTGAGTTATTAACAGATGTATTTCTCTTTTACGATTTCTCTGTTACTGGTCTCATACAAAGTATTAAGGTAATTATATGAATAATTAAAAAAATAATTTATTATTTTAGGTTTACTTCCTAGCAACACAGCTGACCTTGCATAGCTATGTTAAGCGGCTGAAAAGAAAGGATATCCTGTAGAAAATAAAAGATGAGTAGATGTCCTCACTGGAGGACACACTCAACTCAATAAATAAACTATACCATCTCATCTGCTTATAGTAGTAAACTCATTGTAGCTAAAGCAAACATTAAAAACGAGGTTTACTTCAGCAATGTAATGTAAGAAAGCTTAGTGATTGTGACTATTTGATACTGAGTACACAATTAAAGTTGAACGGCAATATTTATTAGGTATACTAGGGGTCGCCCGCGACTTCGTCCGCGTGGTAATTTAGAATATTTTCCCCGATTTTGCACTACTGCTCCGCTCCTATTGATCACAGCGCGATGTTTTATATAGCCTATTATAGCCTTCCTGGATAAATGCACTTTTCAACAAAAAATATATAGCCGATGATCGTGCTAGGTGGCGTACACTTGGAGAGAACTATGTCCGGCAGTAGACTGCGATGGGCTGATGATGATGATGATGCAGTAAATGTGCTATTCTGTGTGTCAATAGGGTGGCATTATATAATATAAATACCACGGGTATTTTGCCTATAATCCTTACTGATATTATAAATGTGAAAGTTTGTGTGAGTATGGCTGGATGGATGGATGAATAGATGGATGGATGGATGGATGTTTGTTACTCTTTCACGTAAAAACTACTTTTTAAATTATAAGTTTTGTGTTGATTTCAGTATTGTATGATGGAACATTTTTATGGAGATAACATAAAATCTTTATGTTGCGACAGAGACACTATTGAAGAAGTGATCATGAATCTGAGTTCAGATGATCTCGAGAACATACGACAACTGATGTCATTTCGGCCATTCTTAGAACTACAAGATTGTAAGACGAAAATAAGTTTGTTTGAAGACGATAATTTCTTAAGAGAAACAGTGTATAAGAAGATGAATAAACTTCATGATTACTTACACAGTTTTTATATGTGTGTGAGAATGTTGAATGTGCTTGTTAAAGATTTGCCAAAGAATATGCTTGGACGATCTGTAAGTATCTTAAACAAAAGAAATGCATATTAGCTTAAACTATTTTAAACGTTATTTTGATCTTTTTAACATTCATATTTTGATCTTGTGACATTGGTGCGTCAGGACAATTGATTGTGTTTCAATCGAAAAATGCCCTGAGGGTTAAGTGCTACGAGCATTAAATTCGAGATGTAAAATTCCATTTATTACATGGAATTTTACATCTCTAGGGGTCGTTTCATATCTGACGGAAAATGCGTCGAGCGTATCATCCGTCGCGACTATTCGTATGTTCGCTACGCGACCGATAATACGCGACGCATTTTCCGTCAGATATGAACTGATCCTTAATCAATATAATAACAATCTGCCTATGAGTAAAAAAATGATTGATAAGAACCTAACTAAATGTGTGATAGCAACCAGTTACTGTAGCCTATCAACGACCACCAAGGTTTAATATTTTATTTGTTAAAAATATTTTACGTAATGTGCTTTCCAGCTGAGCACTGCAAGCATATAACTGCTATGAATCGTTATCCCTATTCTACAATGTTATAATTCATAGTATATTTTATAAAAAAAAACGTAATAACATAAACATGTCAATTTATTTTTAAAGGTCCGAGAGTTGTACACAAGATGCGCAGTAGAATCTATAACGGACACAACAGTATTTAAAGAGTGTATGCAGCTACTGAAATTTCAATCGCAGATCAAATTGATTGAAAGTATCAAAAATGCTTTGAAGATTATCAACTCATACTTACAAACCGCATCACCAGTCAAACCTCTTCGTTCCTCACCAACTAAGAATAATTTAAACAAAATATTCTTTAATGAAGAGTTGGGAGAAAATTTTGTTAAAACTATTAGAGTTCATTTGCTTACGTTTTTGAGGCAAATTGAGAGTGCTAATACAGAGGCTACTGCTGTCAGTTTGAATGCATTGTCAGAGACTGATAATAATAGTGAAAATGTACCTGGGAACAGATATAAACTGAAAGAAGTAAGATATTGATAGTTATTTTTTATAAAAAGCGTAATAATTTAGAATAACTGTGTATTTGACTGCACTTGTGATCTAGTCTTATTTCTCTGAAGAGTTCTTATTGCCACCTTCCGACCGCATACCAGCTACATGGTCCACCATATTATTGCATCGACACCGAAGTTACATCGATATACCAAATTTTAGCTAAATCTTCCTTGTCAGGTTAAATTTAAACTAAAAGTGATCACCACGCCTGTAACATGCTGCATTACCTCGCACGCCCACACGCACGCGCATGTACGTACGCACGCACTGTGCCGTATTAACATACTTATGAAATTATTTCAGAAATTACTGAAGGCAACTAGAATGGACAAGGTTCAGTCAGAATTTGAGATGATACGCTCAAGGTTTGTGAGTTACTTGGAGGAGATATTCAGTAAAGGATTACAGCCGGCGCATACACAGACGTTCCACGAGATTTTGTTCTTTAGCGACGTTTCGAACGTCAAGAAACACATAGTAGGCTCGCCGCGCGGTGCTGTTCATACCGCCTTGAGTAATCCTGTACATTACCTGCAGGTACGTAATAATTATAATTAATTATAGTTATAGGTATATAGTGCTCATTTCAGAGGGTATACTCCCTACAAGCTGGCAATGCTTGTCGTTTTTTTTATATTGTTAGTAGTTTAACATTAACATCCAAGTTACATCAATATACCAAATCTATTATTATTTATTTAATAAATATATTATTTCATCTAAATTATTAAATAATTTTGACTGACTATATTCGCAGTGTTCCTGTTGCCATTTGCCATCTTCAGACAGCGTGATAGATACATTGCCTGACGTCTGCTTAGCGTATAAACTGCATCGTGAATGCGGAAAACATATTAACTTGTACGATTGGCTTCAAGCATTCGCTGCTGTCATACGACCTGATGAAGACGACGAACAGCGTCATCAAGATCCTAATGTTCAGTAAGTACTCACAAACCAACCAAGTTACCAAATGTATCTTAGACAAAAATTTACAGACTAATATATCATTACTACCTATTATATGGTTATAATACAAGTGTATGCGCAAACGCAGATACACTCTTTAATCACTCACTTTCATAGGCCGATAGACGGCAATCCGACACGACCAGAGAGAGATCAGGCGTAGGACCAAAGGCTATATTATGTGCTCTTCGAGGCATGGAGGTAAAAAAACAATTTTCTAACGTCGGGCATCTATTGTGACTTTTATGACAGAAAAACACAATATCAATTTTTGGCTCGAAATAGGAATCGAACCATACACTTGCATGGGAAAAGACCATGTAAAATTATGAAGGATTTTATACATTGTAAAAAGAGGTATGAAGAGGTTTCAAATTTTTACATGATTTAGACCTGTTGTCGCTATAGTTATAAAAGACGATCCATTATTGTAGTTATAAACTTGTAACTTACACATATATAGAAATAGGACAACTAATAATACGAATAATGTATTGCATAAATTATGTCATTTTTGAATAATTGAGAATCTTGATTTTTAAAACTCGTTAAAACATAATTGGGTTCAATGTAAATTCCTGTTTTTAGATAAAAGTAGCAATCATTAAAACTATTCTTTTTTTATGGGACAATTAAATATTTTGTGATTATATGACCTTTTTAAAAATTGCACGTTTTATTATACCAGTCTGCTGTTGGTATTAAAATATATTTTTAATGAGAAATTAATATTCAAAATTGGTATGGTTGCATAAATTATCATGTTGACAGTCGGCGTGTGAAGAGAAGAGAAAATGCACAGCATATTTTACCGCATATTGGTTTTATATAAGGTATAATTTCAAGTAAATTTTAAGAGAGGAAGGACCCAATACAAGTAAAGTAAAAAAAAAAACTTAACTTAAAAGCACAGTCAAATAACTAGTGCATATCAAAACTCCGGTTGCGCTAACACGCAAGTGATGCCATAGGTATTGCAAGCGTCCATGGGCTACGATAACGGCTCATAAAGCGAGCGGGCGCAGTAGTATAAACATTTTGGTTATTCCTTTCTCTATTGGTTGTACTGTCTTAAATGTAGGTACAGGTTGCACTGTGTCGCTTACACTGAGTGCGTTATTTTATAATCTGACTAATATTATTATAAATGTGAAAGAGTTAATATTTGTGTCTTAATCATGACAGAACGGCTGAACGGATTTATGATTATAGTCTGGTATAATACACGCTACTTTTCCGTATAGTTCCTGTGGGATATACTTGCTTCTTTTCACGGGCAGATACGCGCGAAACAGTTATTTATATTCAAATTAAAGAAAAAGTCACCAATATGAGCATCTGCAAATATGCCTGAGGCATTACGGTATCGGGGAAGCCACACCAGTGCCCTAATTAATATATTAAAAATATAAATGACACTCGCTAAAGGTCGCTGCGTCATCAAAATGTGATTGTACAAATGTAAAAATTGTTATTGTCTTTACAGATTGAGATTCACGCGAGCAGTTGCTGAACTACAATTTCTCGGTTTCATAAAGTCATCAAAAAGGAAAACGGATCATGTAATGAGATTAACTTGGTGATTTTCTGTACATCTAATAATGCCTTAATTTATTAAAGTATTCATAATTAATTTATTGCTTTTATTTGATGTCTAGATCGTATTATAAATAAATTATTAGAATGCTCACATGTATCTTATTATTATTAGTTGTTTGTAAAAAGCTTGTTCAATGTCTCATATATTAACCTATATTAACTAAATTCATTATGGCATTTTTATGATTGTGGAAAAATAATGGTAGTCTGTTAAGTGTACTCCGTACTGTTGTGTGCATATAATTTATTTTTTATTACGAGGGAGACAACCTACCTTAAAGTCAATGAATAAAAAAAAAAGGTATCTGGCTGTAGCATGAAAAAATGCAGAATGTCCGTATTTTATCATTTTTTAAACATTATCTTGCTTAAACAAATGAAAATTACGAAAGAGACAAAAGTATTTTGTGGCGGTATATTAAGTGGCGGGGCCAACGTTCAAGGTCGCGCGCTGATCGGCCGCACCGTGTCTACCACCCAATAAGCCTTACGGTCTACTCTACGTAATTCAACATTTCAAGAACCAGGACTAGTAGCCAAAGGGAATGTTACCAAGTTGTAACATGCGAGTTCTACGCCGGCTGGAGTGAGTAGGTAATGTGTTACACTTTGTGGTTTTCACATCGCATCTTTAATGGAAACATAAGGTAAGGAACGTTTTGGAAAGTTTCATTTTGTGGTTAACAGCATAAGGTTTCAAATTTCCAAGTGGAATTTATTATCTGACTGTTCCTTTACACTAAGAGTGCGATGTTATCTACGTACTAATAAAATTTGTCGTTTGCTATCGGTGTAGAAAAAGTTGAAGGCCTCAGGAAACCAACATCTCTCTTACGCAATACTGATCTACAAAGCTAAGTAGAGTAGCCGAGAGAGGGTACATTTGTATAAGTTGCTATTAAACGAGTGAAACTGCAATTCTGGAAATATACATTCCATAATTTTATTCGCCCGTAGTACCTAGTTCATCGTGGCATTTTTTTGCTATTGATCAATTGACATTGTTTAGGTTGACAACTACAACACTGGGTACTTGGTAGCTGTAATTTTATGATTGTTCAACAACAACACAATTACAAGTGGGTTCTTAACTTACGCAATGATAAAAGCTCTTGACTTGTTGCAAAAAGGTTGATTGATGGTGCAACTATAATAAAATAATATACCTATTAGGTACTTCAGGTATAATGTACTAATGTATGAATAGTGTAGGGAAGACTACCTAGATAATGAGGACACTACCACATTATGTCAAAATGAATACCTACCGTGTCCGTGTGGTGACGGATTAAGAATACAAATGCCACGACCCCATTCCATCCCGCGGGTGTCGTAAGAGTCGACTAAGGGAGTAAGTCAAGCAGACAATTGCCAGCCCAGACCTCAATCAAACCTGAGCAATAGGTATCTATTATCTTTTGATCTTTTGAGAGAAATAAAAAGAAGGAGGAAGTGTAAATGATAATGTAATAGTCCTCCAGTACGATTTCACTCACGGTGGCCGATCTTAATTAGAATGACTGCGCAGGACATAGGTAGATATGTAGAAGTACCTATTACAGAAGAGATAAATAGATATCAAGTATGTATTATGTATGCTAATTTAATTATGTCGTCATAAAATTTGATTCATAGGCATTCTTTAAAAAGAGTTATTCTGATGATCTCACGCATCGGTTCTTTCGGTGTGGTTCGTGTCGTTGAAGGTCACGGCCTCTTTACCTACCTGTTTGTAAATCTTTAACAGGTGGATTATATGTACCGAGTTAGGTATTGGACGTATAGGTAAATCAAGTAAAGTTACTATAGACGTATAGTTAAGCTTAAGCTATTCATTTTTTTTTATTTATTTATTTATGTTAAAACGGCTTTAAAAAACCAATTACAATAACGTAGATACAATAGATAGAAAATTAAGTACAAAATAATAACTACTAAAAACTAAAACTAAAATAACAATTAATTTCTAAAACAAAATAATACAAAATAACAAACATAAAAGACATGTAGTATCTATTTAAATGTAAGGCAAAATTTATATAGGTACTATTGCTTTCGCAGGAGCATAAACAAACAGACCTAACTAAATTAAAATCATCTGCAAACAAATCACAATTAGGGTTGGCTTTCACGAGGTTATTAAGAGATGTTAGAACCCGCGGAATAGGAGCAGACGCTCGAGCCAGTGTATGTTGCCCCAGCGGAAAAAGTTCGAATTTCGTAATTTGAAATATACAGATTTTCAGTGTATGACGTCGTGTAATTGTGTATGGTTAGTAATCAATTGTGTATCCAGCCATTGGGAAGTTATCGAGCAAAAACTGATTCCGCCAGGACAACGTTGCCCCAGCGGATTTTTTTTTAAATGGGTCTAGTAGAAAAAAAAATAGGTTCAATTACTTGTTTGTGACGAGAGGTAATTGTGTATGCCTAAGGGAGATTTGTGTGTCCAAAAACACCGAAGATATTCAAGTTTCCGCTGGGGCAACGTTTGGCCATTTGCTAGATTTCATATAAAACGTGTTTATACAGAGCTGTAAATTTTTACATACGTTGTAATGCATTTGTGTATAATGTTAGTGGAAACAGATTTTGAAAAAACATACCGTTCAGTAGATAAAGATCTAGACATAAAATAAGCTTATTAGGTCCTAGTACTTCAAGTATGTACTTCTGGGTCTTGGCCGACGTCATACACTGAAAATCTGTATATTTCAAATTACGAAATTCGAACATTTTCCGCTGGGGCAACGCACACCTCGAGCCACTGTGCGACACGTAGGTAATCTAAAAGATGGTGTCTGCGGCTACGAAGATAGTTATCCGGAGTGTAAAGGCGAATTAGCTCATTGTGGAGATCTGGAGCCTCTGTTATTCCCCGAGTTATTTTGAGCATTACACTTAACTGGTTATAGGCTCTCCTAGTCTCTAGCGTATTAATATCCTAGACATCCTACGATAAATTTTGTTGGATAAAAATATGGGTAATATCCTAAAATGAATTTATAAAGAAATCTTAAAAAAGGTGTTTGGACCTTTTCAAGTAACAGCGAGTACTTAGCCTCAGATGGATTCCATACACAGGAACTCGCTTCTAATTTGCTTCTAACAAGCGTACTGTACAGAAGTTGTATAACATGACCGTTTTTAAAATCACGTGCGTTTCTAAGAACGAATCCAAGCCTTTTGAACGAGTCTTTGGCAACGGTATTTATAAGATTGTGGAATTTATTTTATTTTATTTAAAAAACTTCACATACAAAAATGTACATAGGCGGACTTAATGCCAAAGGCATTCTCTACCAGTCTACCTTTAAAGGTGATGCAGAGATATACAAAGTAGGTGCATTAGAAGTATAAAAGGTTAAAAAGAATAACTAAAGTTCTTGTAACATGATACATGGAATAACAACAAATATACATAAACATACTTACATAAAAATACATACATATGTAAAAAAATATTCAATTATAATATATATCTTATAATACTAGAAATATATATTTATACTAGACTAATGAAATGAATCTGCCAATTTATTCAAATAAAGCTGCCGCACTTTCAACTTAAACGTGTAACGGTTAGTGGACATCCTGATTTCGAGAGGAAGAGCGTTCCAAAGAAGTACAGATTGAACAGGGAAAGAGGAGTTAATGAAATTAGAACTGTGAGAGGGACAACTAAGAAGAAGATTATTAGAAGAGCGGAGGTTTTTGTTATGGTTACTACAAAGGTACTGGAAATAGTGGATAAGATAGGAGGGAGAGTTGGGGGACCCAAGGAAGGAAAACACAGTAGTGAGAGTACGCAAACTACGGCGTTGGCGAATAGGTAACCAATTCAACTGAGAACGATAAGTAGACACATGATCATACTTGCGAAGATTAAAGATGAATCGAATGCAGTTATTAAGAAGACGATTTTTTCAAATTTATTATGATCAAATTTATTAAGAAGATCTGTATTCAGGTCAAGATAGCACACGTCACCATAGTCAATTATGGGAAGGACTAAAGATTGCACAAGCATTATCTTGGTCTTGGATGGGAGGAAGTTCTTCAGGCGGTAGAGGGCACGAAGAGTACCGATGACTCTTTGGCTTACTTTAGTTACTTGTGCTTGCCAGTTGAATGTCGAGTCAATAAACAAGCCTAGGTCTTTAACCACAGGACTTTGATCAATAACTGAACCGTCAAAGACGATGGGAGGAAGCGTCGATTTGTCCAGTTTGCTTACCATGCGTTGGCTACCCAAAATGATGGGCTGACATTTACTCGGATTTACGGACAGTCCAAACCTGTCTGACCAGCTCTTGATGTAATCAAGGTCATTATTGACTTTGGTAATTGCCGAATATATTATTAATATTGCTCCTGTGAGTAAAGTTGCAAGTCGTCGGCATAGAGATGATACGCACACTGAAGATTTTGGGTAATAAGATTTATAAAAATGGAAAACAACAAAGGAGAGAGAATGCCACCTTGAGGAACACCAGAGTCTTAATCTCGCCATTTTGATGAAAACTCATCATGGCGAACCGACTGCTGACGCCCCCGAAGATAAGTCGAGAACCATTCCAGAGCCATTCCAGATTCAGAAGAGACCATAAAGTAGGACAAAATGGATAAGAGGATATCGTGACTGACGCTGTTGAAGGCGTTCGTGAAGTCAACTAGGGCCAACACAGTAACTTTCGTATCCTCCATGCCCGCCCTCCACATCGCCAGTCACTTTTAGGAGTGCGGAGACAGTACTGTGTCCAGGCCTGAACCCAGATTGCAATGGGCTCAGCAGATTATTTTGGTACACAAACCTTGCCAATTGCTTGTGTACGCAAGCTTCAAGTACCTTGGAAAGAAATGGGAGTATGGAAATGGGACGAAAATGGTTAACTAGGGTAGGATTCGGTATTTTGGGTAAGGGAATAACATAGGCTTTCCGCCACACTGACGGAAAAATACCTAAGTAGAGCGAGAAATTAATTATATGGGAGATGGAAGGCAAAAGGTGATCCAGGATGGGGATAATCATGCGGCGGCTAACATTATCACAACCCACAGCATTAGATTTTATCGAAAGGATTATCTTTTTGATCTCATCCGAAGCAACTGGAGAAAATTTAAAGGGATCAATATTAGGACGGGGTAAACTACCCAAGTAACTCGGAGTTTGACACTTGGTCTGGTGATCAAGCAGAGTTGTAGAGGTGAAATGACAGTTGATATCATCCAGACCAATTGTTTTCTGAAACTCAATATGTTTCTGTTTGCCAATACCCAGAGTTCCAAGGAACTTCCAGATATTGGCAGGGGAAGAGGAAGATATATTATCGTGAATATGGAATGTCATCTAATAGATGCTAAGCTGTTTCTTTTTTCTTTTGTTAGCGAGAAGTAGGGCACCATACAAACAAGCAAGCCCGACTGGGGAAGGGCAGTAAGTTTCCAGTGCTCATTTGGGGCGATATACGTTTTTAACGAAATGTATCCCTATCCCAGGGATACTCCGTCACAAAACCCTGGTGTTAAAATATTTGCGTCGGATACACGCATATGATACCTCGGGTATAGAATCTCCGTAGGCTACGGTAACTGCTTACCATCAAGTGGGCCGTATGTTTGTTTGTCAGCTAAGTATTATTATAAAAAAAAATACATACCTACCTATATGAGTAGTTACATACTACATACCTACCTACACAGAACTGTTTCCCGAAGGAGTAGGCTCTGTCAACTCCTACTTAGGATTTACATTTTCTACGATCTTGACACACTTCTTTCGCTTCATTCACACTCATAACATTCTTAACGCATACTTGTCGGATCAAAATCATTAATAAGAAAGATTTCCAATTCCTATTGCGTAATCAGAATTAAAAAATCCATTCAATGTGTGGGTGTGATGCCTGTTTGTGGACACACTCTTAGAATTGCATCGTGCAATTGTGTGAGGATTGTAATTATATATTATTTTATTATTATTATTTGTAACTAACATAGTTATAAGTTGTGTGCATTAATTACTGACATGATATATGGAGCAGTCTGAAATAAAGTTTATTATATGTATTTTATTTTTATTTATATAAACATATCTTTACTACCTATATAATTAATGTTTCCTATAAGATAGTTTTGCATAGCCACATTCCTACCTGTTTATAATTAGATAACAACCGATTGCTAATAGTCTGGGAAAATAATACCTGTCCCATAATTTTTAAATTGCAAACGAAATTATTTAAATAATGGGTCGACCAAAATTTAAATAACGAACGCTTTGGATCTGTTAAAGAATGTTTTCAAATTCTTTGTGATTTGCGTAATGTTTTTCTTCGATGATTAGGTAGGTACTTCACGACTGCCTCGGTGGCGGAGGGGTAAGTAGTGCGTGCCTACAGCTATGGCGCAAAGGTCCTGACGATCGTTGCCCATGTTTATTTTTCGATTAGGCTTAGTATTAGGCAGGAGTCTAAATCCTATATGAGACCTACCACAGCTGGCAAAACGTCGGTGTGTTGCACTTCTCCCCACCCCTTGGTGCCAATGGTACGTTATGTTATTTACCTACCAACTAACTTAGAATTACTATTAAAATATGCTTGCAACTTTCCCGACTAGATAATCGAACCCAGGTCTTTACCGAGGTAGTCTAGGCATAATAATGTCCTGCTGACCGATATCAGTCGAGGTGGACGATGACGAGTTAAAATTGACTCGTCATCGTCCACCTCAATATACTACCTCTGTACCTCAAATAGAGGAAAATAATGAGGGGCTCGTAGCAAATGCTACGAGCCCCTCATTATTTTCCTCTATTTGCTTTTCTCTATATCGTAGGTAAACCAAGGCGGTTAATCTAATAATAGATAAAAATATATTATGCTCTCTGTATTCCTTAATCCCCCTACGTGGGATCCGATGGGACGGCAATTTAAAACGACAGGAGAGAGAGTTCAGGCTTAGGACCAACGGCTTTACGTGCTTTCCGTAAGGGGTGTAAGCGTCGCCAATTTTCAAACTTCAGGCATCTATTTTTGAACTTTTAAACAGAAAAACCCAATATTAATTTTTAGCTTGACCCGGGGACCAATGAGGTAGTTCCATCGTAGGTATAAGTGTAGTTCACTTGCAACAAAATATATACTTACTACTATTGTGGTGCTTACAATAAAGGTTAACTTACCCATCCTAAACATGACATAATATTGTTATTAATAATGTCATACGTAAAGGTAACATTTTACCACTTCTCTATATTGTAATAGAACCGGTTCCCGTAGCTAATCCTCCTTAATTTCTCAGTATTTCGCATAATCTTGCAAACTAGACTTAACAGGTATTTTTTAATAAAGCTTCCTTTACACTTGTGTTTATAAAACTAATTATATGTACCTACCTTCTTATATTCGTCTAATGTCGATCTTTAAAATGGTAATGTTTTTCTTACATTACTTATGATGATGGATAGATAAAACGAGAGCTTAATTGACCTAAATGTCTATATTGTGAGGTTATTGAACCAAATCTAAAGATTTTGTTACATTAGATTAACTTTACATTGTATGTTAAAGTGTGTAAAGACTTAAATACTTGATACACTTGGATCCTTTCAATCAATCAATCAATCACTCAGCCTATCGCAGTCCACTGCTGGACATAGGCCTCTCCCAACACGCGCCATAGCACACGGTCCTCCGCCTTCCGCCTTGGATCCTTTGGAAAGTTTTATTTATGGCTTCAGTGAAACTTTTTCCCTTTTCTGAAATTATTGCAGAAATCAATGGGTCCAAATGAACTTTATCCAATCTGTAAAGGCGATATGAATATCATAGTAGCAGGGTCGGATTTAACCTCAGCACCGCCCCAAGGCACTGTTAAGTACCGCTCCCGGCAATTTCAAATGCCGCCCTAAAAATATAAAAAAAAAATTACTCTTATTAATGAAAAAAAAAACTGATTTATTATAATAAAGATGTTCACCACGATGACAGGGCGGCAAATTTCGGATCGTAAGACGAAAAATCATTGTCGAAAACAATTTAAGTGTATTTTTTTCTCATTTACGCTTTGAATTTTACCTCCCCTAAAAATGTACCGGCATGGGCAGTAGCTCCGGTTGCCCTATAGTAAATCCAGGGCTGCATAGCCTGCATAGTAAGTACCTATAGCCGTGGTAAAATGCCAATTTGCGTTAAATAAAATAAAACATATACTTACCTACCACAGCTGTGTGCTTTTATTGCAAAAGTTCTTACATGATAGATGATACAACTATTTATTAGCAAGTAGGTAGGTACATAATGACATGTGGTGAAATTAACCTTGAAATTAGTTAGGTCACAGTGTGACCTAACTTCTTTCAAGTGTGAGTGTGACCGTCACACTCATGGTGGACAGCGCACACATAATGTGACCTTGGCACTGTCAATGTCCCTGGGCGGGGGTTACTACTTCCCATCATCAAGGCCGCTTGTTTGCCTGCTATCTACCACCAGCTATAAAAAAAAACTCAGATTATTTACACCTGAATGAGATCACAATTGTCAATGAAAACGGGGCATTATAACTCTTGCCCGCGGCTCGGCCCGCGTGAACGTCCATATGTAGCCTATGACACTCACGAATAACGTGGTTTTCAATTGGTAATAGATTTATTTAAAATCGGTTTAGAAGATCCAGAGATTACCCTCTACAACTTCACAAACTCACAAACTTTACCTCTTTAGATTATTAATATAGATAAAATCGTAAGTATTTATCAAATTCTTACTGTTACACTATGTTTTTGCCCACGAAGAGGATACCAAAGACATACCTATATTTGACGTGTCTCATAGGGGCCTTGTTGTTTAATTAGCGGTTAATAAAACACAGCAGCAATACACACATCCTCCTACCTACCTGTCGTAAAAACAAACCGACCTTGAATTATAATTTCACGATATAAAGTATGGCTCCGACCTCTCGAAAGGTTAAGAGCACATCACTTTTATTCGTGTCTTGCATACCGCCACTCGGGACATGTTCTAGCCTATTTACACCTGTTTTTTATTTTTTACACTAATAATATACTTTGTAGAATCCAGATTTTTTTTGTGATTTGACCTTTTGAATATTAATACTTTAAACATTATCTCGGGTCGTGTTCTGCATTGTATTATTCAGTTCATAGAATAACTAATAAATAATTTTGATGTATTCACTCCAATTAACTCCAAGTTAATTTCATAAAAGGAGGCGAAGCAAAACCTTAATAAAACCAGAAATATTTAGGCTTTCGTTCGCCTAGAATTATGTTCATTTACACAATAGATACACGAGCCATCATCTAACGTAATCTTAGCTGGAAAAACTGAGTGATACAACGCTGCCTACTCCTTCGGATAAAGAGGTTGTAGGTATGTTATTTGCAGAGAAGTGTATGCTAATTTCACTATTATGCCTTTTGGACTTTTTGGAAAAATAAATCACTATAAAGACGTCATGTTTCACAACTCCCGCAACAAGCCCTGTGTCGCGACTGTGAAGCTTACATCATATTCACAGACACAAATTATGCTCAGAATCAAGTAGAAGAATTTATAAACAACACAAACTTTTGTCCTGTGGGGTTCTAATCCGAGACCTCCGGCTTAGCAGTCAGGGTCACTAAACACTAGACCAACAGGCCAGTCAATTTAAATTTCAAACAGTGACAACTTTAAAGCTAGTTAATAAAATTAAAAAAATGTCATCTAATATATTTTAAATTAACATAATCGAAAATAAATAAGAAATTTTTGATGCACGGTTGGTTCAGTGGCTTAAGTGGTTACCTCGCCATTTACCACTGCGGCGTGCGTAGGCGGGTGTAGGCACCTACTCCCGCCTACGCACGCTGGATAGGATAGGGTTTTATTCGATATGCCGGCCATCTACCATCTCTCATAAAGTTGTTAAAATTCGTTTTGTTTAAACTATTATGGAACGTTAAGGTACCGCCAGATGCAAAATTTTAAAAATAAAGTCAATGAGTTGATGTCAAATACAAAGTGACGTTCATTATGCGTTAGCGCGTCTAAGATACACACAAACACAATATGATATGATCAAATATACTTATACTCATGTGTACACACGCGCGTGTGCTTGTGAACATCGATGACCGAATCCGGAATATCGACATCGAATGTTTGCTGCCATTTGACATTACGTTAGGTGGCAAAGAAATGTATAAAAGAATATGTCTCGACTATTTGAGCATCAGTCGCTCATCAGCCGCAGACCAAAAACAAATTTACCAAAATGAAATCGGTACGTCTAATTATATCGTTGAAAATAAAACCTTACGTACATTTTTTTAAACCGTCATATCTATAATGCATACATTCTTACATGACCTTTTTTTGTACAGATCATCATTGTCGCTCTTGCCCTCGCGGCCGTTGCTGTGGCTGCTCCTCCTGTTGACCAAAAAGATGTAACAGTCCTCCGTTCCACTTTCGAACAGCAGCCCGAAGGAAATTACGAGCTTGAGTATGTATAAACAATGCAATATAACGTCGTCACGTTTCCACTTAGAGGTTGACGATTGTGTATCTATCACATTTCCATTTCACTATGTGTTTATTTCCTAAAACAGAAAATTGCTTAATTTGGTAAATACCTTTTACATGCATATATCATAATTTAAAAGAGGTAGGGCACAATACTAGCCTGAAAGCCCAACTGGGGAAGGACCTCCACCTTACAGAAGACCACAGCCAAATAACTACACACAGCGGTGTAGTTATGTGCCTGTGTGTGTGAGTACATGTCTCCAACGCTCATTTAGGGCTACGTTTTAAAAGAAACGTTTTCCCGTCCCGGGAATGGGTCGGCAACACGTAAGTGATATCTCTGGTATTGTAAGCGTCCATAGACTACGGTAACTGCCTAACATCGGGCGGGCCGTATGCTTGTTTGCCACCCAAACGCAAATTATCCCCCTGCCAACGGGGACCCAAGAAGTATAAAAAAATTGAATACTTACATAACATTGAAAAAAATTCACAGTATCGAGACAAGTGATGGCTCAGTTCGCAAAGAGACAGGGCAATTAAAGGAGGCTTTGGATGAGGAAAACAAGCCCCACAGCGTTATTTCCGTCCGTGGCACTTACAGTTACGTCAACCCTGAGGGCAAGACTGAAACCGTCAACTACTATGCTGATGAGACTGGCTTCCACGCTGAAGGAGATTCTATCCCCAAAGCTGCCGTAGCCAGGAGATAAGCAGTAAACAACAAACCAGCGGTAGAATAATTATGAATTGAATCGATGATTTATCTGCTACTACTACGCTTCAGGACACTGATATTGTTTAAGGAATTCACGTACGCGGAGGTGTGCTGAACCATCAGTCGCACTTACGAGTACCTGTTGTGCGTTGTTATATAATGCTCACTGCCATATTTTGTACGTTTTTATATTTTTTGTTGTGTTTTAAAAGATGTGATTCAATAGCAATTAAACTTTAATGAAAGTCACATGCGCCTTTTCTTTTTTAATATAATTTTGTTCACGTTTCAAGTGAAAATTACATATTGACTCCAATGTTTTTAATTGGTTATCGAACTTTGAAAAAGGAGGAGGTTCTCATTTTGTCTATATACAATATATTTAATATATTTGATGTATGTTCGAGCATAACCACAGAAATACTCTTACACCAGATAACTTCTTTAATCAATAAATGATTAAGATACTGAAAGGTTTATGACAATTCAGTACCTGCGAAATATGCCCACTGAAAATAATAAAATAAAATATATATTTTATTAAGAAATATGTAAATCGACTTTAAAGAAAGCGAAAAATAACTGAATAACAGATTGAATTCGGTTCCAATCTAAATAGTAGGTGGCGGGAGTGGATCTTGCCTTGGCAGCGACTTCAATCTGCTAATAGTTGAGTTATTTCTTAATAAGAATACTTTTTACTATTGGAAATAACAGTTATTATTATAGATATAATTATCTAATAGAAATTTGAAATCCAAACAGAGGATCGTGCAGTTTTCTATGCTCTTAAATACTACTGTTTATTAAGCTATGTTCATTTGTTGTTGTGGCAAGCGAGATAGGTCGATAGTTAGGCTCATCGAATGAATATCCAGTTACAATCCAAAAACAAAAATGACTCGCCCACTGAAAAGTGAATTCTGGTCGCATTAGTAAGTATTCTGTTAATGATGAGTTATCTTTTTGTTGAGGTTTACCTCCTGTTGACCTGACAGAATTTATTCGTCCCGTGGTGCCTGTTCAGAAATATTCATTTCAAACTGTCGGCCTAGTGGTAAGTGATCCTGACTGCTAAGCTGGAGGTCGTGGGTTCGACTACCACCGGAGACCTGTCATTTTCACTCTGGCGTTCGACGTCCATAACGTGATCTCACTCGCACCGTTCGCGTGTGGAATAGGTACTATGTCCTTAGTACATCTTGTTAGTCGCAAGCAACACCCTAACGACATTGTACATTGACGTTTTTTGGTCAAACTATTATGTCATCTGTCTATATAAAAAATCAATGAATAGTCTTGTTTGTTTTCTACGGCATTTATAAATGCATACATATATCTATAGAACTAAGTTACGTTTCGGGTGCCACTATTTTGCGTTGTTTTTATACGAGACCGTGCATCTATTGTATATTTGATCAAAGGTGTAAATTAAAATAAACTTATTTCTTTGAATTATCCACCTAACCCGCTGATCGTTTACCTGGCTATGAGCGCCTCATTATTGACTAAGGGAGGGGATTTTATTAACGCACTTAAAAAAATAAGCTTTAAAATTATTACAATAAAGTGCATAAATGCTTGAACCTGACAAAAAATGCTCGCACGTCTTCGAAGATATGCGGGAATCAAACACGATCCGTAAAGAAAATGCCTGAGACCGCGCGGGGATTATTCCTCTCTGTCTGCGCTGACCCTAAGTAGATACTTACGGGACTAAGTACTTAATGTATAAACAAAAATACGAAAGTATCTTGTAGTTAATACATACAAGACCTACATGTATCTGAGTCCACCAGGTTGCCATTCAGTATAATGCCATGTTGTGACTACAACACAGCGCTTGGGTATTCTCTCGTTTTCCATAAATTCGTTTGCACTAATATTGTTTGCCATAATCATCCCCGATCATAATATTTACATGCACTATTATCATTTATACTAATAACGTTTGCCTTAACAACTCAACAGTGATAACTTTTATTTGCCATAAAATGACTTTCTATAACAACATATATTATAAATTAGTTTCCATAAGTAACACATCTCATAATCGACTGTTGACATAATCAAAATTTGTTATAATCATGAAAATAATACATAATATTGTTAACCCGCAATGAATTTAACGAAAGGTAAATAGGAGGAGTTAGAAAGAAAAGTTACGAAATGATTGTGTAAACAACAGCAGTACTAATACTGATATTAAATTATATTATGATAGAAATTTTTTATTTTTATTTTTTATTTTATTTTATTTTCTTAGGAAAACCAACAGCTAAAATAACAAAGTAAACAACATATATAAAAATACAGAGAGCCATTAATAGGTCTTCACAATTAGATGTAGCGTAAATCTAAGAAATTATATCAGTCTTAACACTCGTAATAAAAGAAATTACATTTTTTTTTGAATCAAAACTTTAAAAATACTACATAGATATCTCATGAATTTAGTCTGGATATTCTCAATACGGGTGATATAGGTTTGGTACATTGGGTTCCATATCTGAGACAATAACACTATTGGTCACGTGTTAACGTGTTAAGACTAAGCAGAATTATCTGATCATTTTTTTTTATAAGTACTCCTTGGATGGCAAACAAGCATACGGCCCACCTGATGTTAAGCAGTTACCGTAGCCTATGGACGCTTCGGGCGGATCGCGGCGCTGGGGCTTAGGGTGGCCCTTGAAAAGACGGAGGCCCTCTTATTCCATGGGCCCCGTCGTGGCCCACCTGCTGGCGCCTCGATATCCGTCGGTTCGGTCCTCGTACGGGTTCAGGCCCAGATGAAGTATCTGGGCTTGGTGTTGGATGGGCGATGGCTCTTCGACGAGCACTTTCGTCGTCTCTCGCCGAGGCTTGAGGGGGCTGCGTCCGCTTTGGGACGGCTTTTGCCAAACCTGGGCGGGCCCAGCCTCACCTGTCGCCGGCTGTACTCGGGGGTGGTCCGGTCAATGGCGCTTTACGGCGCACCGGTGTGGGCGGGGTCTCTGACCGCCGAAAGCAGGCGGCTGCTGGCGAGGCCGCAGCGTGTAATGGCGGTCAGAGCCATACGCGGCTACCGCACCGTGTCCACAGACGCGGCGTGCGCATTGGCCGGAACTCCCCCGTGGGACTTGGAGGCGGAGGTGCTCACCGAAGTATATCGGCGGGTGGCTGCAGTTCGGGCAGAGCAGCGGTCCCCTCTCCCCGAACAAATTCGCGAGTGGCGCGAGGCCGCCCGCAGGGCCATCATGGCCCAGTGGTCAGGTCGGCTGGGGGCTCCACGGGCCGGTTTCAGGACCGTGGAGGCGCTCCAGCCGATCTTGTCGGAGTGGGCAGGGCGGCAGTACGGGACCCTTTCCTTCCGACTGGTGCAGGTTTTGTCCGGGCACGGTTGCTTCGGGCACTACCTGCACAAGGTCGCTAGGAGGGAACCGAGTCCTGTCTGCCACCACTGCGACTGCGACGACGACTCGGCGCAGCATACGCTTGAGTCGTGTCCGGCTTGGGCGGGGCAGCGCCGGGACCTCGTCGCAGTCATTGGAGTAGACCTGTCGCTGCCGGCCGTGGCACGGTCCATGGTCACCAGCGACAGGGAGTGGACGGCGGTTGCATCCTTCTGCGAGGACGTCATCTTACAGAAGGAGGCGGCGGTGCGGATCAGAGAGGAAAGTCTCCTCGCTGATCCGATCCGTGGCCGGCGTCGCCTACGAGCGTTTGATGCCGCCATAGTGAGGGTGCGGAGAGACTGGGGCAGCAGAGTCTCACCCGCACCCTTCCGCGGAGGGACAGTGTTCCCGGTGCGCCCGGACGCTGTCAACGGGGAAGGAGTCCGCGTGAAGCGGGCAGCCGCTGGGTGGACCACTGACGTCATATCAGGTTCCAGTGGTCCACCCGTGAAGGCGGGTGTTGGTGCACAGGGGGGTTTTAGTCGGTATGCCGGCCGCCCACCATCTTTGAGCCGGAGAGTCCGACATAACCGCCTCGCTGCCCCAGGCAAGGCGGTATGCGTAAAGCATTTCCCCTCTTCAAAAAAAAAAAAAAAAGCCTATGGACGCTTGCAATAACAAAGGTATCACTTGCGAGTTGACAACCCATTGTTTTTCACCAGGGCTTTAAGATAAGAGTATCCCTGAGATAGGAATACATATATTTCAAAACGCATTCCTAAATTAGCGCTGGAGACCTGTATTCACATACAGAAACACAACTCCACCGCTTTGTGTAATTATTTGGTTGTGGTTTTCTATAAGGTGGAGGTCCTTCCCCAGTCGGGCAATCATTCCCCAAGCGAGTATTTCTTAGGCACTTCTGATAGATCTGAGTTTCAAATGGCAAAATAAAATAAACAAAGACAGGAGAGGTATTAAGTTAACATTGTAGGTGGTAGTAAGTTATGTTCTATTCGAAAATTAATCAGAAAGAGAAAACTGTTTTTAAAAACCAATGTTTTCCTTATCTCCGGAGTGACCCATAACACAAAACTCTGGCGTTACAAGAAGATGTAGGATCGTTAAAGCGCGAGTAATGCTATTGGTATTACAAGTGTATAAGCTACAGTAACTTCTTCTTACCGTTAGTGGCCAACCTGGTGACAGAGTTGTTTAGATCCCCTAGGACTTTGTCGCGATCTTAAGGCTGTTAACAGTCGGGACTGACTTTTAACAGCTCGGCCACGAATACGCCGCTGCAGCGGCGAGAGGCGGAGCGGTCAGAATAAATATACTAAAACGTTCTATGACGCCACGAGGCGCCGCGCGTGGCATCCTGCGGTTTTAGTGCATTTGTTGCCGCCGCTGCTCGCCGTTGCCACTGCCGCGTGAAGTCGTGGCCGGGCCGTAACGTGGCCCTTAAAGCATGGAGACGCTCAGAAGAAATACCAGTTCAGGCTACAGCAACTGCTTATTATCAGGCGGGCCGTGTGGTGTTTGTCATTGTGGTAGTATAAAAAAAATACTGTTTTGTTCTATCATCATTATAATGGCAAATGGAATAAAACATTTTCTTATTAGTGTTCACGAAACTTCCTTGACCACGTTGAGCATAGGTAGGCACCTGTACTAAAAGTTCAAAGTTTAACTAATTTGCTATTCATATTCATTTCGTTATTTTTACCTGAGTTTTAATTAATGATATTATAGATATAACATATATAGGTATAATATATATAGGTATAATCTACACGGGTATTTAGTGTATTTACTGATTGAATATTTCTTACGAATGAGCGTGTGTGTGTATGTGATGCAATGAAATAACACACTTGTGTGATTCTGTCATTATTAGACCTTCAAACAAGTTATTTGTATTACAATATTGGGTGTACGAGTGTATTTATGTGAATTCGACTCAATACTTCTTAGAACTAAATCTAATAACATTTTCAGTTAACAAGAAATTAAGTTATTAGGTACTATTCTGTTATTTTTGCACAACTTGACTGCACGTTTACCTCACACGGTGCAAAAGTTTGTAATAAGTACTTGTTCCTAATCTGGGTGTTTGTTTTATTGCTTTTATAGTGTACTAGCGACCCGCCCCGGCTTCGCACGGGTGCAATGCTGGTACTTAATCACTACATAGTATAAAACAAAGTCGCTTGCCGCTGTCTGTCTGTCCCAATGTATGCTTAGATCTTTAAAATTACGCAATGAATTTTGATGCGGTGAAATAAACCTTCCTCTTGAATCACTTTATCTATTAAAAAAATCGCATCGAAATCTGTTGCGTAGCACTAAAGATCTAAGCGTACACAGGGACAGACAGTGGGCACCGGCTTTGCTTTATACTATGTAGTGACTTTTTATTATTTATGGGTGTTTATGCATTCAATATTCTTAAAAAAGCCCAAACACGACGCGGCTGTTTTGTTTCGTTGAAGAGTTCCTTTGAATTGAACATCATCATCACACACTGAACTACATCTAGTCAAAAATAATGAGTTGATGACAAAAAAAAACTCGACGATCATTATGCATTTAAGATACACACAAACACAATGTGATATGATAAAATATACTTATGCCTCATGTGTACACACGCGCGTGTGCTTGTGAACATCGATGACTGAATCCGGTATATCGACTTTGAATGTTTGCTGCCATTTGACATTACGTTAGGTGGCAAAGAAATGTATAAAAGAATATGTCTCGACTATTTGAGCATCAGTCGCTCATCAGCCGCAGACCAAAAACAAATTTGCCAAAATGAAATCGGTACGTCTAATTATATCGTTGAAAACAATAACATTTTTAAAACCTTTATGTACATTTTTTTAAACTACTATACTACTATAATAATCGTTTAATTCAATCATAAAGATCTACTTACTACAAAAATTAATTAAATGTGAACATAATATACTTAAAAAGACGAACGTTTTGATAATATGCTAGCGGACCCGGCAGACATCGTCATGTCCGAAAAAGCTGACATGCCATGCCACGCCACCTACCGGGTCCAACTGTAAATCTAAATCATTGTCGAATCCACCTGAAGACGCACAAAAAAATCATTAAAATAGGTCTAGCCGTTTAGGAGGAGTTCAGTGACATACACACGCACAGAAAAATATATAGAGACTTACTCGGTTACTGGCTTGTAGACATTTGCCCAGTGTCTCCATATACTGCAGCTATGATTACCAGCTATAACAGCCAACATAACTAATATATACTAACATGACCTTTTTTTGTTCAGATCATCATTGTCGCTCTTGCCCTCGTGGCCATTGCTATGGCTGCTCCTCCTGTTGAACCAAGAGTTGTAAATATCCTCCGTTCCTTATTCGAACAGCAACCCGATGGAAAATACAGTTTCGGGTATGTATAAACAATGCAGTATTATTATAACATCGTCGTTTCCCCTTAGACGTTGACGATTGTGTATCTATAACACTTCACTGTCCGTTTAAAATACCAATTTTCTGATATATAGGACAGATCAGAAAATTGGTAATTTATATCTTAGTAAGTATAATAAAATAAAATATTATCTTTATAAATTGCAAACTATCAAATAACTATATGAGATATATACTTACTGCTGAAGGTAGGATTAAACAAAAAATTAACGAGGTTGTATGCTAATCTTTGTATTCACTAAACCATTTAAAATTACATTTTAAACATCACACATCTAACTTGACAAACTAGAACTATTTTTTGAGAAAGGTAAAGGAGTGGTCCAATATACCTACTTTACTCTCTCCCAATAGGGCGCAAGAATATTGAAATGCACAATGGAAATTGCTTGGCTTTTTATTTATGAAAACTAGAAGTCGCCCGGATATCAAAATTTGACTTGTGCTTCTAAAGGAGTTCAAACTTTTTCTTCACGTACGATATTTTGCAGTACCTACCTACATAATTATTAAATATTTTAACATTTTTGCTCTGCAATAAACTCAAATATATTTAAATAAATCTCTAGGATACTGGCCTAGCGCACTACCAATTTTGTTACTACCAGTTCAAAAGTAGGAACTCGGATAGCATAATTGCTTAAATAGGTATACCTACATAATGTACTAATTGAAAAAAATTCACAGATTCGAGACAGATGATGGCACAAGTCGCTCAGAGGATGGTGAAGTAAAGGAGGCTTTGGATGAGGAAAATAAGCCCCACTTCGTTGTTACTGTCCGTGGCACTTACAGTTACGTCAACCCTGAGGGCAAGACTGAAACCGTCAACTACTATGCTGATGAGTCTGGCTTCCACGCTGAAGGAGATTCTATCCCCAAAGCTGCCGTAGCCAGGAGATAAGCAGTAAACAACAAACCAGCGGTAGAATAATTATGAATTGAATCGATGATTTATCTGCTACTACTACGCTTCAGGACACTGATATTGTTTAAGGAATTCACGTACGCGGAGGTGTGCTGAACCATCAGTCGCACTTACGAGTACCTGTTGTGCGTTGTTATATAATGCTCACTGCCATATTTTGTACGTTTTTATATTTTTTGTTGTGTTTTAAAAGATGTGATTCAATAGCAATTAAACTTTAATGAAAGTCACGTGCGCCTTTCCTTTTTTAATATGTTAACTTTTCACAACATTTAAATTGAAAATAGTTTGCAAATTGACTCCCATGTTTTTCAATTTGTTACTTTTGGACATGACTGAGTTATCACCCATCGCTAAAGGTATATTTAATCTTGCATAACATTTTAATTTAAAAAATGTTCATAGTAGCCAAAAAGCCGCTAGATGGCGTGCACTTGAAAAGGCCTATGTCCAGCAGTGGACTACGATAGGCTGACGATGATAATGATAGTATTATCATCGTCATATATCGATAATGTGCCATGGGCGAGCAGCCTGCCTGTTGGTGGAACTCTACTTTACAGAAAACCATAACTCCACACAAAATATCGATTTATAAATTGAAATGATATAATTTACTTTGAAATAAGAAATTAACTTTAAATTTAGAAACAAAAATCAAATCAGTTTATTTTTTTATTCAACAACACAAGTTTACATTGATAGTAATGTATTAGCGTAAGAAAATTATACATACAAAAAAAACATCGGCCTCAGTCCATAAGAATGTATTAGTCTCGAGTAATTATAAAGAATTGACTTCATTAAGCTTAGACTTACCGATACCTACAGTAAATACAGCTTTTGCACAACGGCTTGGCTTGTTTGCAAGGGTTCATATCTATCTACAATGCTACAGCATTGTCTTAATTGCTTTAATGTCACAATGCTTAGCTACAGCTAAGCATTGTGACATTAAAGCAAAATCATTGCACGAAGCTAAAAAAATTGTATCAAATTGGCTATGTATCAATCATCATCATCATCTCAACCCATAAACGTCCCACTGCTGGGCACGGATCTCCTCCAAAAATTTGGAGGGATATTAGCCTACTATACCACGCTGGCCAGACGGGTTGGAATAGGGTTTTATTTCGAGTTTTCCCTCTCTTCCGGTGGATATTGTCTGCTAGACTTAATCCCTTAGTCGACTCTTACGACACCCTCGGGATAGAAGGGGGTGGTGACATTTTGTATTCTTAATCCGTCACCACACGGATTATAATAGTACTGAATATACATATATGTTACAAATTAAAGATTAGTTATGTATGAATATGATATAATAAGTATAAGTATATATTACTGTCTCTTACTTATTGTTTATTTATACTATAAGATATAACTGTTTCACTCATACATATATCTATACTCATCTTATATATATATATCTAAGATATTATAGGCCTCATATTTTTTAGTTATCTACCTACTGTTACTTTTTTTTTTTTTTTTTTTTTTTTTTATACTACCAAGGTGACAAACAAGCATACGGCCCGCCTGATGGTAAGCAGTTACCGTAGCCTATGGACGTTTGCAACACCAGGGGTGTCACTCACGCGTTGCCGACCCTTTAAAAACCTTATAACTCCTTTCTTGAAGAACCCCATGCTATAGTCTCTTGGGAAAATTCCACAGCCTAATCGTACGTGGTAAGAAATTCCTCTGGAATCTTACAGTACGGCAAGTTTGAGGTGCAAGGATGTGAGGATGAACTCCCTTTCGGTGGCGAGAGGTGCGTTGATAAAATGTGGCCGTGGGCATCATCTCGAACAATTCCTCAGAACACAGCCCATTGTACAGGCGGTAGAACACACACAAGGAGGCGAAGTCTCTCCTTAGACTTAGTGGATCAATACCGCCTGTGAGCTTGGGATCGTCAACAATCCTCACAGCGCGTCTTTGGATAGAATCAAAGGGTACAAGCTGGTATCCAGGTGCTCCCGCCCAAAGGTGGCAGCAGTACTCCATGTGGGGCCGGACTTGCGCTTTGTAGAGCAGCAGTCTTTGGCCCGCGGTGAAGTACCACGTTGCCCTGTTGAGCACACCTAGCTTTCTAGATGCCAGCTTAGCCTTGTCTTCCAAGTGATGTCGGAACTGGACGTCACTGGAGATGTCGACGCCGAGGATACCAATGCTCTTGGATATTGTAAGGGCTGTGTCTTGGAATTGTGGAGCCATAGCAAATGGGGCTTTCTTAGCGGTGAACGCGCAAACTTGTGTCTTACTGGGGTTAAATTGGACTAAATTTAGTCGTCCCCAATCAGAGACTCTGGAAAGAGTGCTACTGATTTCAGACACAAGTTTTTCGCGACTTTCATCAACAATGGAACGAGGGATATTTGCGCGGCCTGTGTAACAAGTGTCGGGGACTGGGTGCTGTCATCAGCATAACAATGAATGTTGTCGGTAGACAACATATATGCAGAAGAAACAACGTCGGAGACAGCACAGAGCCTTGCGGTACGCCAGCATTGATGTCCAGGCGATCCGAGCAACAACCGTCAACGACAGTTTGTATGCTTCTGCTGGACAAAAAGCTGGCAATCCATTCGCATAATCCCTCGGGGAGTCCGTATGATGGCAGCTTCGACAGAAGACTCCGGTGCCAGACCCGATCGAACGCCTTAGCTATATCTAGGCTAACCGCCAACGCCTCACCTTGACTCTCGATGGCTAGAGCACAGCGGTGCGTGAGATACACCAGAAGATCACCCGTCGAGCGACGTATTGTCGGTCGCTGATTAACTCGTGATCCTCTAGGTATCCCAAGAGCCGCCGGTTTATAATTCGCTCCATCACCTTCGAGAGTAGGAAGGTTATAGCTATAGGCCTGTAATTCGTTGGGTGATCCAAGATATGCTTAAGCTTCTTCTTGGATACGATCGGGGACATTCGCGACAGGTGCCATAACCTGTAAATAAGTATTTAATATAAGTAATATTAAGTATTGATATGATATGATGTGGAAAAAAAACATAACTTTACTAAAACGTTAATTTAAACTATTTTATATACATACTAGCTAACCCAGCAAACGTTGTCTTGCTACTAAAATATAGGGGTTCATCGTAGAAGGGGGAAAATTAAGGGTTGTATGTATTTTTTAATGTTAAATCATAAAACGTTAAAAACAACAAAAAACAACAAAAAAATGTCTAAAAAATAAAAAAAATAATTTAAGGGTGGACGACCCTTAAAATTTAGGGAGATGAAAAATAGATGTTGTCCGATTCTCAGACCTTTCAATATGCACACAAAATTTAATGAGAATCGGTCGAGCCGTTTCAGAGGAGTTCAAAGTTGAACACTATGACACGAGAATTTTATATATTAAAGATATAAATTTACCTTTGCGTACTCCTTCATTACAGACACATCTTGGTCATTGAAAGTTGGAATTTTTAGTTGAGTCATAACTCTGTGAAGAGAAGGCCGTTTTGTTTCCAATATACCGTTGAGAACGACAATAGCATCGTACAGAGAGTTCCACTTCGTCGTATTTGGAAGGACAAGTCGTCTGCCTTATTCAGCGTGAATGCTAAAATTTATTCAAAAACATATTTCATTAACAAAATTAATTGCAAACGAGGACAGGCGACATTGACACTTGGTCTTTGTCATTATTGTTCTTATGAGTATATATACATATCACATTGGAATTTATATCATAAACCGGACATATTAATTATGTAAATCGTATTCAGTAAAATTAAAATGATAGGCGCAAAATCAGTACTGTATAAGAAAGTTTACGTAACTTGTATAATAGACAATTATATCTAATAACAATATTTATAACAATATATATATATAATAACAATATTACAATAATATCTAATAACAACTCAAATATTTTCAACTGGTGCGCACGGGCCTCTTATATTAAGAGAGCTATGAAGGTATATAATATGTAATAGCCAAAGATCGATAAGTAGCCTCTTCGGGAAATGACTGTTATTCCGAACGCGTGTTTTTCCGAATTTGACGAACGCGTTTCGGTAAACCCCATTTTTTTATTTCTGCCTTTGACTGCAGCCTTTTTAGACAAAAATACATAGAAGTATTATTTTTAGTCAAACATTAAAAGCAAGATAATCCTTTTAGGTTAGAAGGCTAAGGTCCCTTAGCCTTCGTGTTAGGTATATTTTTATAACCTACAGGTCTCACTGTCAAAACCCGATTTAGTCGCATTCATTTATGTATTTGACTAGCCGAAATTGTTTCTATTACGAAAGACTAACAGCTTTACGAATAAACGTGGTATAACAGTTATACTCGAGAATAAACAGAGAATTAGCAAAATGTCTACAAATAAACAAAGAATAACTTATACCAAGTATAGCGTTGACATTTCTATTCATACAATCGTTATTCCGAAGTTATACGCGCCCATACCCTAGTATAAATCTAGTATAATCAAAAAATACAACGGTTTAGGCTTGTTTACGTGTTTATATATTCTATTCTACAATTGATGATTGCTTTTAGATACTAGGGACGTTGTTATCAGGTAAAAACATTTGGATATTCACACATGTAACTAATTCTGTTCTATCAGTATCACAAATTTAACTACCTTACCTACCTACGTTTCTTGTTCCTTCAAGTGCAAGAAGATGCTGCAAACATTCACGGTTTGACTCAGCAGTCTATATTAGAGAAATGCTATAAACGAACAGCTTCATGTTATGGAAAATTTTAAAAGCATTTGTGATATTAAAAAAATAAAAACTGTCGAAAAAAGTTTTGTTGACAAATAGATATAGTCATAGACAAAATACGTTTTTTTATGAAGTTTCTCTTTGGTGGTGCTGTTGCCAAATCGTGCAATTTGACATAACGGAGGAACAGTTATACCAAAGTTATACCTGCTTTATTTGTTAAAAAATATTCTTGACTTATTCCTAATTTATAACTGGTATAACTATACCCAGTATAAGAATGAGATAAATGTGATATAACACATTTTTATTTGTAAGGCTGTAAGTCTATCTACTGGTATACTCCTAGTACCTATGTAATATTGACATAAAATCGATAGGCAAAGACCGAAATATACTATTGATTTAATGTAGATAGGTAAGTAGAAAACTATGAGATTATCATTTTTGTTACAATATTTATTAAGTAGGTGCCTATATTAAGTTATAATAAGTGGGCGGCCTTAGGGCTAAAATAAAAATATTAATAACTAGTGGCCTGTTCTGGCATCACATGAGTAATTTATTTAATTAGATAGATAGATCTTTTATTAAATAAAAAATTCAAGTAAAATATACATATATAAAAGTAAAATATAGTACCACTTTATAGCACTGATATTTATGAAACTATGACATATCTGCAGGGATGGTCAGGTTGTTCCCCATCCAATCCCATGTTAGGGATGAACCTATGTTATGGGTTGGTCGGGGTACCTATAGACCCTACAACTCTCTGCAGCTGTAAAAGACTTAGGTTCTAGATTACATTAGTAGGTTTTAAACGTAACTAGGTACTGAGTCGCCAAACTAGGCGCGCCTATCATATGTGGACTAGTTTGTTTATTATAAGTAAATTAATTAAAGCACTAGATAAGTGTGTTATGCCAAATCTTGTGATTATGTATGAAAGTGAGGTTAATGTCAAGTGTAGATGATTGTATGGATTGTGGGCTTTATTCGGATGAAATAAAATAAATTAATGTGGAGCGGGCAATCAAAATTAAATAGGTTTAGGTATCAATAAATTATGATATCAATAAATTTATATATAGATAAAAAGTAGCTACCTACATGATAATTGATGATTTCTGAGTGCTTGACTTTCTGATACTTAGTTTTGTTCTTGTGACGGACTTTCTGATACTTAGTTTTGTTCTTGAAATCATGTTTTTAGTTTTATTTTGCACTTGCACTGTTGGTTGTTTAAGTGGTAAATAATATAATGTAGATTTCATATAGGAGACAACTCAAAAATTGTATAAGTATAGTGTAGTTTGGTGGGTAATTACATTACAAACCTATCTGCAATACTTTTTCTTATATATATTATAGGTACTCTTGTCAAATGTTAGATTTGAATGCTTTGTAAGATGTAAAGTTGTCAGGACTGGTAGGTACCTACCTATGTCTGTGTAAAGTTAGTTCATAACAATAGGTAGGTACATTTAGTAGAACTCTTTGTGCTCTCTCCAAAGGCAGGAAGAAGTATTCCCTTCACTACCCCAAGAGGTTATGCCGTTGTAGTTGTCAGGGATTCCTGTTTTTTTTTGTAATACAATTTCTCAATGAATAACAATGGAACATTTTATTACTTAGTAAAAAACAATTGAGAAAGTAGTTTTTGAGTTAAGTACCTAACTCATTAGGTACATACAAACCTAAAAGTACTTACATTCTTTTCAAAAATTATTTAAGTAAGAAAGATAAGCATTTAATCGATCAAATGTTTGAAAAATGATGTCTTTATGTCAATGTCCCTTTGTAAAATCGTAACAATACGTATTGTTGCACGATCGTACTTCAATAGTAAAATTGAAATGTCAAACAAACGTCAAATAAGACCAGAATACCGATATTGCACACAACTGCGACACGATTGAAGAGTAGAATAGCAAATATTTCGGTGGCAGTTTAATGAAGCGTCAATAGAAAACCACTGGTCTTAAATTATTAGCAGAATACCAAAACATGTTTAAAACTGCTATTGAGATTCAATTTATATTCAATTAAATTAGCAGAATTGGGGCCCTGAGGTTTTACTAGCCAAACCTAGGAGGGTCGGAGCTTCGATGTTTGATTATAACAATGTACATAATGATCATGATCAGCTTATCGCCCTCCCCATCAATCTGTCGACACCCTGGATAGCCCAAGACAGACCTCCATTGCCTCATACATGCCTTCAAGAAAGTGCATAGAGTTCCATTAACTTTGTACAATTCTAGCACCCTCAAGAGCTATGTATGTGGCACGGAGTCATATGCCTTTTTGTAGTCAATCCAGCATGTAGACAGATTTTTCCGGTTACGGCGAACCTGCTGATTAATGGCCATGTCCATAATCAGGAGCTCTTTTGTGCCACGGGCCCCATTCCTACATCCATTTTGAGAGACACACATGATGTTATTATTTGCAACATGGGATGCAATTTTTGTTCTCAAAATGGATGTAAGGAGTAGATAGACCGTCGGTAAACAAGTAATTGGTCTATAATTCTTGGGATCCTTGGCGCTGCCAGATTTATAGAGAAGGTGGGTAATATTATTATTATTATAACATCCTCCTTGTATGTAGTTATTTGGCTGTAGCCTTTTGTAAAGTTGAGGCCCCCGGATACCACATGGTGAGACTAACGTCATTGTTGATTTATATAAGATTAACCGACGGGAGTCATAAAACATTTCGCACCCACAGTGGAAAAATGACTCAAGATGAGGTACGTCTGTTTTGCATTTCTCATCTTATGCATGTTACTGTTGATGTTTCAAATTGGCAAATGGCATTTTTTAAGTTATACTTTTCTGCCGCTGAGGGTGCGATTTATTGACAAGACGATTATTCTGGGAATATAAGTAAGTATATATTGAATATTTATAACATTAAATATCAAGTCAATCGCTAAAAAACTGTGTTCGTTATTTTTAAAATAATGTTTAGATGGCAAACAAGCACACGATATGCCGAAGCAGTTACCGTTGCCTATGGACGTTTGCAATTAGAGAAGTACCACTTCCGTGTTTCCGACACAAAGAAAATAACATCAGGGCTTTAGATGGAGTATCCAATACATACAATGACACCACTGCATATTTTTTACTGACCTTCATTTGGCTGTGTAACGTAAAGGTCTTGTTTTCTACAAAATTAAAGAAAGGTACACTAATAGGCTTTACTTTTTATGTTTCTTGGTTCTTGCGCGGAAGCCACTCATCTCGCTTATTTCGTAACTTAAACCAATTTCTATTCCTTACGCATCCGATAGCAAACATTTGATGTAAGTATGTTTTTTGTTTATCCCGTGAGTATTCGTAACTCGCCGATAAAAAAAACCAAGGTTTATGGGTACAAAAACATGGTAATTAAATATATTTAAAAATCTTCGTTTTAATATATGAGTAAATTATATACTACTATGAAATAAAACGACAATTCGTTCTACAGCTTTTTTATAGATAAACCATCATGCATATAAAATCATCGACACCATTAAATATCATCTAAAACTAAGGAGAAAAAATCCAAAGAACAATCGGCATGTTGTAGGTGAAAAAAATATTTATGACTTTGTAGACCTAAAAGAACTTTTAGAATAAAAACAGAAAAAGGGTCTGACTGCCAAATGTACGTGCTCTTTCAAAAGTTCCGTGTTTTGGAGGGCACGTTAAAACTGGGTTCCGATTGGTAACTGTCGTTAGATCAAGATAATATTGGTGATAATATCTCTATTATCGGGTCGGCCACTAATCAAACGATGAAACGAAAAAAAAAGATTTTACAAATGGTTTTGCAATTTGCAAACACTATTCAGTATGTGTTTATGTAATCTAAACTAATACTCTAAAGGGGAAAGACATGATTGTTTGTTACGATTTAACTCAAAAAGTACTTGACCGATTTTAAAAATTCCTTTGCCTATAGATAGCTACATTACTAGCGGGTAACATAGGCTATTTTTTTAATGTCCATCGGGTGAAGCCGGGTCATTCCGCTAGTGTTAAATAAAATTAAATAGTCATCACATCCGTGTATGGAACCTAGCGCCCTCTTTAGGGGTGTGTGTTAATAGCTGCGGAAAATCAAGGTTTATAATTACTGCAGTTATTATGGGCTATTATAAACAGAGTGTTTATTTCGTTTACAATAATTATTGTATTTGTATTTAAATAACTGGTATTGTGTAAATGAGCGTTAAGGCCCGACGAACATTGTCACGGATTCAATTTTAAAGCACGTATTTAATAACTAACTAAACAATAAAAAACGCACACGAATATTCTAATTGCATGTTTTAGTACCGAAACTGCGCAATTACATTATGTACATCTTAATGCTTGTAATTTAATTTTTCGGAATTATGAAGATAAAGTTTTCATTTGAGTTAATTGAAATGAATTAATTATTTGCTGTGTGTTTGAAGCTATTACTTATTTCGTGCTGATTGATCAAACTAGGTGTTACAAGTAAAAATCATAAACCTGGCAGACTAGGCTCATCGTCAATTAAATCTAACAGAGGCTGAGTACTATACAAGCGGGTAAGCCTGACTGGGAAAGAACCACCAACTTACAGAAGATCCGTCTCCAATGCCCGTCCGTTAGAGTTGTTTCCAGACATCCACAACCCATTGTTTTGAAAAATAAACTTTTATACATTAGTTCTCCCGACCTCCATTGCTGTGGACGTCGGGGGAACTAAGTTGGCAAAACGCAAATGTACCCCTGGTATTGCATGCGTTCATAGGCTTCGGTAACTGTTTAGAACAAGAGAGCCACTTGTTTTCCACTTAAGTAGTATATGATGCATGCCGTGGCGACCTTTAAGTAGGGTAGCGCTAAACACTAGATATTATATAACTACTTGAACTGTATGCTGTATACCTTGTTGGTTGTCCACACACGGCAGACTCTGTTCTATGGTAACCAGATAACTGATAAACATACTTATATATATTTAAGTGTAACATGTGGTACGAACAAACAATTCTGCTTATCATACAAATATTTGTGAACTTTATGAAGTAGATACCCATTAAAGCTCGACATATAGACAAGAGATCTATAAGATTCAATAATGTACCTCACATACACAGAGGCGGATTATTTTGACTTGCGCGGCAAGTAATTATATGATCCATAAATGGTTGTACCGAGTCTGGGTATAATTTGTGTCCGTTACTTGTATTTTAGTAAAGTCACACCTAAAACTGGGCTTGTTCTCTAGTACGAGAGTAGTCTTTTAAAAAAGAAAAAAATAAAATGTTGACAGCGCTCAAGTAATCGTTGAACAATCATTGGTAGGTATGGTATGGCGGGCTGGTATCCGCAACTCCACGATGATGCGCGTATTTTGCGTCCAACATTTATACATATGTTACTGTAAAAGCCCGAACTACGGTAAATCTTAGGTTTTACCAGTAAATCTTAGGGTTTACCAACACGAGTCGGTAAATGTAAGAATATGTAATAAAGAAACGATTTTATCGGGCTTTTACCATAAGAATTTAGTACATGCTAGGTTTTACCAGTGACGGTTGGTAAATGTTGGTTTTGGAAATAAAACAATGCATAGCTGTTAATCAATTATTTCAATTAATAATTATTCAAATCCTTACATACCTATGAGTAATTATTAATCATTTGTACTACTAATCAGTCAAATCGTTACCTATATCTTTTGGTATTTTTATTGATTAAGTTAATAACTAGTAACGTATTGACATGTTTATCTCAACATTTACCGTGT
The DNA here is from genome assembly GCA_947095525.1 of Trisateles emortualis. NCBI lineage: Eukaryota > Metazoa > Arthropoda > Insecta > Lepidoptera > Erebidae > Trisateles > Trisateles emortualis. The sequence goes on from OX352734.1 coordinate 11,089,871, forward strand.
CTATGAGGTAAATCCTAAAATTTACCTAGTGAATGGTAGTAAAAGTTCGAAATTAACGATGATCATAGAACAATAACAAGAAAATTATCAATTTTTTAATTTTTCCAACGGGCATTTATTTTAAGACCTTTGAGAATTAGCTCCACGAAAGGAAAAAAATCTCAGATTAATAGTTTAACAATTATCGCACTTGCAATGTTAATGTTCATGCTACAAAAAATTGTAAATTAATAAAATTTATCGCGATTTTTCAATAAGTTATCCATTAGATAACTGATTGAAAAATCGCGATAAATTTTTTTGACCACGGATTATTGTTCATTGATCTGTACTGTAGACGCCTGAATTTTTTTCATTTTCCTTTTTAAATAAGTTTAAATACTATTTATTCATTAAAGGTCCGAAAGGGGCGTGGCTTGCGCAAGCCGGAGTACCCGTTTTCGGGTGTATTTTCAACCCTCTGGGAAAATTAGAAATATTGGTCCTACAATGCCGGGAGTCAAGATTTCTTTTAGGAAATTTCTTCCTCTTTTTGAATCTTTATTAGTTTTTGAGATATTTGCAAAAAAACTAAACCCCCTTTTTTTAGTTAATTGTTAATAACGTTTGCAATTCTTGCAAGGTATTTGAAAATTTTACAACTTGCCGTACTGTTCTACAATACATGGGTATCTGATATTCCATATCGGCTTTCATTTAATACCGTATGCTAAGAAATACTTTACTTATGTCGCAAGTCACATATTATGTATTTAGGTATTGCAGTAACAAACCACAATAAGTATATTAAGGCATAAAAAAATAATAAAGTTTATGAACTGGAAAATGAAACGCTTATATTCGGCCGTGATTTCATAAACACGCCTATAAGATGAAGTATTACATGTAGTAGACGATCTGTGGTACTCCTCCCAATTTAATGTCTTCCGTGTACATATGTAGTAATTATACGTTTGTGTATCTGTAAAAAGTACCATTAATTTCATAAATTGTTGTTATTATAACATCTACTGAGTACTTGGTATCATTTAAGCATCGCGTCGACTTCGTTCGACTGCCTCGTCGGTCTAGTGGTCGTTCAGGACGACTACTGTTCACAGGTTCGATTCCTGGATAGGGCCATGAACTAAAGATAAAACGTTGGGCATTTAGTATTAGATGCCCTAAGTTTGGCAATTAGCGGTGTTTACATCTCCGTGCCTCGAAAAGCACATAAAGCCTCACGATTAGTCCCATGATCTCTGTGTGATCGTGTCTTATTGCCGTCCTTTTGGACTATGGCTAGGTCAGCCTTAGTATCGTTAGATGACTCGGCTAAACACCTAGATATCTAGTAGACTACAGCCTAGATACGTCGGTAGATAAAGGTTGATGGTGGTGATGATGAAATATTAAATTATGATGAGGAACACATTGCATATCCAAAAGTAAGTATAATAAAATTGATTCGGAGAATGTATATAATGAAGGATTTTAGTGCTAAAATTCACGGGACCGCAATACATTCATTTTAGGGGTTATTCTCGCCGTCTTTCAGACTCTATGCTGCTACAAAGAATATCTCAGTCAAAAATATGTAACTTTGCACTTGATCCGAGAATTTCATCCAGAATCTTATAGCCAGTAATCGCCCTTGAACTAACAAGGTACATTTTTTTAAAATAACAACAACAATACAAGTGTAGCCGCGCATAAAAACTAGTTAATATCAATTTTGATGTATGAAGCTCGAATAAATTATACTAACTCAACTGTGAAGACTTAATTTAGAGATCCGCAATAATATTCTGAAAAAACTACTGGGTACATAATTAGTGAGTTAATTTTGATGTAACCATGTTAATTAATTGACAACGAGATCTTTATCTTTTGTGGAACATAATTGAAACGAGATTTTTGGCCTCCTTCTGTGTAATGAGTGCAAATACGACACACAAATGCATGTTAACGTAAGAAAAAAATGCAGGTTATGGGAAACAAGCTTAATAAATGTGGGATACTTTATGGAAAGATATAAGTAGTTTAATGATGCATTGAAATAAATTGTAGACGACACCTTTATTACCACACATTAAAATTATTATTTTATTAAGTGGTAATTATGGAACCATATCAGCTTCTTTGATAATAGATTAGCCCCGTGCTACTGTGTAACATAATATATTATTATTATATATTTTAAAGTAGGTCGTAAGGCAACGAAATTTTTACCATGTACTCGCACCTAATGAAGCGCTCCTTTTTTATTCCTCAGAGCGCACCTTTTAGGAGAAATTGCTATCGGAGCGCTCCTAAAAGGTGCGCTCCGAGGAATAAAAGAGGAGCGCTTCATTAGTTGCGTTTCAAAATGGTAGCGCTTCGAGGAATACCTCCTTTTCTTGTATAGGAATTTGTCTTCACGAATGCACTATCGCTATTGGTTGGTTTTCTTTTATATTGAAAACAAACATTTAAAGAAGTTCAGATCTTGTTCTGCCGTGATCTAAGGACTGTCAACAGTCAAGACCGTTTTTCGAATTACTCTCATATCGTTTTGTTAGCTTTAAACACAAAACTTTGAGATAGTAAGTAACTATCGGGCAAGCAAGCATAAGTATTCAATATATGTACTTACTATGGAATATGAAATCAATCATTCCTAGTATATTATGTTATTAGCGTCAGTTCGTGATCAAAATGAATAGTTTCTAGACTACAAACATCTGTTCTGCAATTGAATATACTCATACTAACGTCTACGATAATTGTGAACCAATTTGTATAACTTACTTAACATATTGGTATCTTTCGAAAAGTAGGAGGTCAAAATATACTAACTACATAGAAAGGAAGAAAAAGATGAGGTATTGATCAAAATAGGTATAATGGTCAATCATTTTTCTAAAACTATTTGTTTTCTCATGATGACATTAATAAATAATTTAACTTATAATACAAAAAATATTATAGACACGTTTTTTATGCACTCCACGTATTACTAGTAGATAAGGGTTGATGATGATGAAGTACTAAATAATGATGAGGAACAACACATTGCATATCCAAAAGTAAGTATCGTAATATTGATACAGTTCTCTGTATCAATATTATGATTATGATGAGTAACTGTGAAGGATTTTAGTGCACGTGTATAATATACACGGGACCGCAATACAGACATTTTTGATCGCATTTATGACCATATAAAAGCATCATCTGATCCTAATCTAGGTCTGAACTATGGCAACCAGACAACTGGTAAATACACTTATATAGTTTTGAATACAATGCATTCCATCTCAGCCGAGAGAAGTCTATAGCGTATTGCTATATTCGTTTTGAGGAGTAAAATAAGACGATGATTTTTGCTTGTAATCGACTGGTCTTTATTCTTAATCTTAATCTATTTATATTAAAACATAACAAAGGAAAATACAATTATGTGTTGGAAGGGATTAAACGATGAACGTGAGTAATGTGCAGTGACAGCACTTTGCCATATTAATGTATTTACACGTTCACACGTTTTACAATATTTGTTATGGCTGTTGCCATAGATACTCCCTCCTTAAAAAAAAAATATTTACGATTAAACTTATTACCCTACACCACGTTGGTTTCTCGTATCACACGCATAAATCTCTTCTCGATTTTTGTTCCGATCGCTCGGAACAACATGTAGACACTGATGATGCATATTATTATTATCACTGCGATAATCGTTATTGTGATCCAACCTCGTATGCTCTGTAGGTCCTCAGCGAGCCTAGAGTGTATCTGCAGTAACTCTTCCGGAATGGCTGGCGCGTTGTTTTGCACCATGTTGACTTGTTCTTTCTCATGAGTACTTGTGTTGGATCCCATGTTGCGTGTGAAAACTTTTTGTCGTGAGTGGTGATTGTAGATCGTTTGTATAGCTTTATATATCATAGCTGGAATCGAACCGTTGGGCGTGAGATTCGCCCTGCACGTGTTTTTTTATTTGCTAGATTATCTTGCGTTTCTACAACTATTTTCTTATCTACTGATGTGCGATTTCTTATCTCCTTATCGTTTATTACGAAGGCGGGTTTTATCCTGTCGATAGATACGGTACTGTGTCTTCCGTTTATCAATATCGTGAATAATTTATCGCTCCGTCTAATTACGAGATAAGGTCCGTCGTATGGCGGCGTCAAGCTCGGCCGCAATCTATCGCATCGTAAGAATACGTGCGTGCATTCTGCTAATTTTGGATGTACAAATATTTTGTCATTTGTGCGCTCTCTCTGTGGCACGGAAGTTATTCGTTCGATGTTTTTCTTCAACTCTTCTACCATTTCAGTGTAGGTTGTTAGGCTTCTTGTCTCGAAAAATGCTCCAGGTAACGTTATTGTTGTTCCATATACTAGTTCGGCTGCCGAAAATCCAGTATCCTGCCGTAAGCTGGTACGGATACCGAGTAATATTGTGGCTAGTTCCTTTGTCCAGTTTGTAGTGTTCCCTCTTGCCATTAATGCTGCTTTCATAGTTCTGTGTAATCGTTCGACTTTCGAGTTTGACTGTGGGTGATACGGAGTTGTCCGTATTTTATTTATTCCCATGAGTTTTGCCAAACTTCTGAATATTCTTGATTCGAATTGAGCTCCCTGATCTGAAGTTATGTATTCAGGACATCCGAATCGGGTTATCCACCCTTCGTATATCACTCTTGCAATTGACTCTGCAGTGATGTCTGACGCTGCGAAAGCTTCTGGCCATGACGTACATCGGTCAATCATTGTTATGATGTATCGTTTATTCTGGGATGTTGTGAGGGGTCCGACAATGTCGACGTGTAGATGAGAGAATCTTTCTGCTGGCATGAATTTTCCAAGTGGTGATTTGGTGTGCCGATGTATTTTTGAACGTTGACACTGTAAACATGCTTCAGTCATTTTGTTGATGTCCGTGTTCATGTTTTCCCAAATGTAGTTCGCTGCAATTAACTTCCTCGTAGTGTTTTTTCCGGGATGGCTTATATTGTGGAAACTCTCGAAAATGTCTCTTCTGAATTTAAGGGGAAGAAATGGTCGTTGTTTCCTGGTTGATAAGTCGCAGAATATCTTGATTCCTTTCTCGTGAAAATGTACCGTTTCGAACCGTAATGATTTATTTGATTTCAATCGTTCGAGTTCGTCATTGTTTTGTTGACAATTTGCTACCTCCTTCCAGTCTATATTGGATGGTAATGATATCGTTTCAACAACTCGAGACAAGGCGTCTGCAACTGTGTTTTCCTTGCCGCTAATATGTGTTATATTAGTGCTGAATTGCGATATGAAGTCCAGGTATCGAATCCGCCTCGGTGTGTCATTCAATGATGGCTTCTTATCGAATGCCTGAATCAATGGCTTATGATCCGTGTAGACGGTGAATTCTCGGCCCTCGATGAGTCTTCTAAAATGTTTAATTGCCATGTAAATTCCCAGTAACTCTCTGTCGTAAGTAGAGTATTTCGTTTGAGCTTCGCTTAGTACTTTTGAAAAGAAAGCTATCGGTTCCCACTTTCCTTTTTGTCGTTGCTGTAGGACGGCGCCTACGCATTTTAAGCTTGCGTCAGTCATCATTGCTAGTTGGGTTTGGCTGTCTGGGCAGGCTATTGACGTTATTTGTCGTATATCCTGTTTGCAGCGCTCGAAAGCGTGGTCCGCTTCTTTATTCCACTGAATTATTGTTTTATCATTTTTCTTCGAATTTCTCAAGTATCTATTTAGAGGCGCTTGATGCTTCGCTGCGTACGGTATGCTGCTTCGGTAGAAGTTTAACATGCCTAAGAAACGACGTAGTTCTTTCACTGTATTTGGTTTCGGATATTCGTTAATTGCTTGAACTTTTTCCGTTGTAGGCGTCAATCCTTGGCTCGTTATATGATAACCAAGAAAATCAATCTCCGATTTTGCAAATTCACACTTGTTTGTGTTAATTGTAATGCCGTTTTCTTGCAGGCGTTTGAATATTTCTTCTAAGTGTTTGTAGTGGACGTCGGTTTCTGAGTCAGCAATTAAAATGTCATCAACGAAAACATATACGTAGTCTAAATCTCTAAATATAGAGTCCATCCACTTTTGAAATGACTGTCCGGCGTTCTTTAAACCGAACGGAAGTCTTGTAAATTCGAAAAGTCCGAACGGCGTTATTATCGCTGTTTTCTCTGGTTCAGCGACAGCAATCGAATAGAATGCTTTCTTTATATCGATTTTACTGAAAATGGTTTTTCCGCTTGCGATATACGTAAAATCTAACAGTCGTGGCAATGGGTATCTATCCGGTACGGTAATTTTGTTGAGTGCGCGGTAGTCACCGCATGCTCTCCATTCGCCATTTTTCTTCTTGACCATATGAAGTGGGGATGCCCACTCACTGCTTGAGGGTCTGCAAATTCCCATATGCATCATCTCCTTGAACTCTTGCTTTGCGATTTTGTATTTGTCTGGAGGAAGAGGACGTGCCCGTGTAGCAACTGGGAACCCTTTTGTTATAATCTCATGCTTAACATTGTGTTTCGGAGGGTTCTTCATCGATCCAGGCTTTGTAATATCTTCATACTTTTCTAACAAGCACCTGATCGAATCTGGTAAGTTCGAGTTAATTGTTCGTATTGATGAAATATTTGCTACTATTATTCGTGCAGGCGTTTCTAATCCCGTTTCTTTGTCGATCAGTTTTCGTCCGTGTATATCCACTAACAGCTGGAAATGCTCAAGGAAATCGGCTCCTAGAATCGGCATTTTCACGTCGGCGATGGTAAAACACCATTTGAATTCTCTACGGAGTCCGAAATTCAGTGTTAGCGTGCGTTCTCCATATGTGTTAATTGGGGTTCCGTTGGCGGCGTATACTTGGTATTTGCATGCGTCGCTATCATGTTCCGTGCGATTTAAAACGGAAATGTTTGCACCGGTGTCGACTAAAAATCTATAACTACTGTTTAAGTCGGTTATAGTTAGACGGTTAGCGGGGTGCATAGCACAGAGATCCGTCGCTTTCTGTGCTATTAGTAGTTTTCCGACATCGCATTCGTATTTTTCTTCCATGTACACGGCTGCCGGCATTTTATTGCATTTTGCTTGAATTTGTTATGATAATAACAAATGCCATTCTGCGGCTTTCGATAGTGCGACATTGACCGTGAGCGCGAATCATTACGTGACCGGAAACTGCTGCGTTGTCGCGTTCGAGACAGACGATTGTTGCGAAGCTCGTTTATTTCAATTTGCATCGCTGCAATTTGTGACGTCAGGTTTGTTATTAAACTGATGTCAGCTGTCGACGATATGGCGCTCGTTCGTGTATACGTTAGATTCTCGTGAATTTTGTCGGCTATTTCGCTCAGTTTTTCCAATGTCAAGTCTTCGGATACTGCAATGATAGATGTAATGGTGGCTGGGAGTTGTCGGAACCACAGGAGACGTATCGTATCGTCGTTCATCTTCCCGCTGCCTGCTTCCCGCATTTTTCGTAATAGCTGGGAAGGTTTCTGGTCACCGAGGTCCATCTCTGATAATAGCTTTTGAAATTTTCTGTGCTCGCTCTCCTCGTAACAGCTTATAAGGCGATCTTTAATAGCCGTATATTTTTGCTCGTCTGGAGGATGTGTCAGGATGTCGCTTACTTGATGGATCACCTCCTTTGGCAATTTGGCAATTACCATGTTGTACTTATATTCCTCTCCTTGTTTCTGGGGAGCCATGATTGCTTCGAACTGCGCGAACCACAATCTTGGTGAGTCAGTCCAAAATTGAGGCAGTTTCTCGGTAACTGATATCGCTGCAATACTATCAGTGCTGGCGTCGCCTTTCGCTGGAGTCGCTGGTGGAGCCATGGTGTCTTGTTTGTTTTCTATCACTTTCTAGATTTGATGCTGAAAACCAATTTGGGTTCCGGTCGTCCCGGTATTATATCAGCACTAGAGAAGCGGTAGCCAGTCGGGGTCACCAATTATAGCGTATTGTATTGCTATATTCGTTTTGAGGAGTAAAATAAGACGATGATTTTTGCTTGTAATCGACTGGTCTTTATTCTTAATCTTAATCTATTTATATTAAAACATAACAAAGGAAAATACAATTATGTGTTGGAAGGGATTAAACGATGAACGTGAGTAATGTGCAGTGACAGCACTTTGCCATATTAATGTATTTACACGTTCACACGTTTTACAATATTTGTTATGGCTGTTGCCATAAAGTCCACAGCTAGACATAAGCCTAAATAATATCATTATTTTTGAAAGCTTATCATTTCGTTATATGTCAACCATTTTGTTTAGTTATTTTGCTACTTCAAAATGGTTTCAACACTTAACCGTTGTGCGTTGTCAAATGTCTTACAAGCTTCAGCTTCTTGTTATTAAAATAGGATGAAAGTAGGACGACTCAAACACAATGTATCTAAAAGACCACCCAGCCGTTATTTCTGCAATGTAATTGAGAGGATGTCTTAAGACAACTATGCCTCGTAACATTTACCATAATTTTAACTTAAAATTACTAAATGATTTTCAACCGTCATGTTCGTGTTGAGCTTTTGTAGATTCCTTGCAAGTATAACTCGGTTAATAACCGTTCGGTGAGTTAAAGAGACGTAGAGACGTGTGTAATACTCACGTTTGAGCGATGGATGGCATAACAAAAAATATGAGTACGTAGTAACCCTGCTGCCTATAAATGGACTATTTGGAACCCAAGTTAACAGTAACACTTCGAGTACCTGAGCAGTCGGATTTACCTATTGTTGAGGTAAACTACATCTTGTTTTATTCTGTTTTAGATAAATGTGTGATATTAAAAATATTTTGAAATATTTAAAGGTTTAAAGGTGAAAATTGAAATTGATTAATAAAAAAGGGGTTCTTATGTTGTACTTGAAAGTGTTAACAACATTATATATTTAATTTATTGGAAAATAAAATTAGTGATTAAATGTTGGTGATTGTTGTTACATAACTTGCAAAATCAAAGAACAAAGTTAGAAATAAGAGTTCTTCAAACGATATTGATTATGTGCTTTGGTTTAGTAGTACCTAATTAAAAGTGAGTTTCAGCTGTTCTGTTCACAATCTAAACAACTCTGACATTATTATTTTCATTTTTAAAACAGTGGTTCATTGGGGATTCAACCAATAATCCACTGCGGTAGTAAATAGCGAAGTAACTTCTAAAAAAACTACGCTATCGGTACAACAAGTTGGTATAGTTTTAAATCATATAATGTTCTATTATTTAAATGGGGATGTTCGCACCCCCGTGCCACCGTAAGCACGTAAAGCCATTGGTCCTACACCTGCCCCTCTAGACAAGTGGCTTAAACGGTAGTTCAATCGAATAGAATAGAAAGCAAATGTATGGAATTTAACATAAGTTTACGATATCTAATATATAAAATTCTCGTGTCACAGTTTTCGTTGCCATAGTCCTCCGAAACGGCTTGACCGATTTTGATGAAATTTTTTGTGCTTATCCGGTATCTATGAGAATCGGCCAACATCTATTTTTCATCCCCCTAAATGTTAGGGGTAGTCCAACCCTAAATATTTTTTAAAATTTTTTAGACAAAATTTTTAATTTCTATTTTTTTATGATACAACATACAAAAATACATACAATCATCAATTTTCACCCTTCTACGATCAACCCTTATTTTTTAATAGCGATATTACTTATTTTTTAATAGCGATTTTAGTAGCAAAACAACGTTTGCTGGGTCAGCTAGTAATGTTATAAACTTATGTCAAATCTTGATTTTTATTGTTTAATTAATTGAGAGTTTCCTTTCCATCGGACTATATGAGTAAAGAAATAAAAAGTGCACCTGTGTTTGCGTCCATTCTAGTGTATGAGTATGTCGAGATGATTCGCCTTAATCAAAATTCGATTTAAAAGAAAGAAAAAAAAATGCTCTTTTATTTAATCTTAAAAATACAACCTATAACAAGAAAGCAAATAAGGTCCCTGCGTCAGCTCTAATATTGTGGCCTGGACCACAACGCTGGTAATCTCATTATGATTTCCGTTGTTTGCCATCCAAGTAGTATAAAAAAAACATCTCAGCCAAAAGACGTCTACTGCGACACGACGCCAAGAAAATAATTGTAAACTGGATAAAACCACTTACCTATGTTCAAACAGAATCGCTATTACTTTAACACACACACACACGCACACACACACACACACACACACACACACACATACATACACACACACACACACTAGGTTAAGATTAATATAAATATAATAATAATTTAATGATGTAATAACTTATATATGTATTTTTTTATAATTATAATTATTAATTACTTAAAGCTAAATTTAAAATTTATTTTAAGTCTATTAGCTAATGGAAGAGCGGAGCTTTCCAAAACAGGCATTGTTTTGCTTAACGGAAGGTTCCAGCTACTAACTAGTTATTGTTTTACTGTATACTGAAATAAAGAATTTTGAATTTGAATTTGAATTTGAACTGCATAGGAAATCTTTGGGGGAGGCCCAGAGTTTTTCTCAGCATTCGGTCCTGAGCCGACCTAAGAAAGGCCCTACAAAATTATTTATAATTTATTTCAGGATGTTGCGCATCATTGGATTTATGTTGCTATGCAGCGCTTTATCTAGTGCGTTCCCGTTCCCGTTCCCAGCGGATCCAACAGTTGCTCCTGTAGCTCCTGTACCAACACAGTACCCCTTTGGAGTTGCCGGACGTAGGCCTATTGGACCCGGGTACAATAACCCATACTACAACAATAACTATGCTGGAGGTCCTGCTGTGCCCATCCTATCGTACTCCAGTGAGCACGGGTTAGATGGGAATTACGCATTCAGGTACTATATATGATATTATTTTACACCAAATCCGGTGTAAAATTATATCTTCTATCTATACTTATAATATTATAGAGCTAAAGAGTTTGTTTATATCGTTGAACGCGCTAATCTCAGAAAGTACTGGTTTGATTAGAAAAAAACTTTTTTTGTTAAATAGTGCATTTACCCAGGAAGACTATAGGCTATAGCCTATAGCCAGCGTGATGTTATGTTATATATAACATCACGCTGGGATCAATAGGAGCGGAGCAGTAGTGAGATATGTTGCAAAATCGGGGAAAATATTCCAAATTACCACGCGGACGAAGTCGCGGGCGACCCTAGTAATATTATAAAGCTGGAGAGTTTGTTTCTTTGGTTGAACGCGCTAGTCTCAGAAAGTACTGGTTCCATTAGAAAAAATATCTTTTGTTAAATAGTGCATTTATCCAGGAAGGCTATAAAACATAACGCTGGGATCAATAGGAGCGGAGCAGTAGTGAGATATGTTGCGAAATCGGGAAAAATATTCCAAAGTACCACGCGGACGAAGTCGCGGACGAACCCTAGTAATATTACATATTATATCTCATATTCCGAAGAGAGCCACTGGGGAATATAAGACAAAAGAAGCCCCGATTTCAAGTTTTTTTTTACCCCTTTAGAGCAGAATTTTCAGAAATCCTTTTGTAACGGATGCTTACGTTTTAAAATAAACCTATGTTTCAAGTTTTAGTTGACTATACATAGTACTTTTAATAAAGCCTATGTTACTCGCTGATAATGTAGCTTTTTAATGTTGAAAGATTTTTTTAAATTTATTGTGAGTTGCTGAGTTAAATCATTAGAAACGAAAAATCTAATATTTCCCCGTTTATAATATTAGTTAGTAAAATCGTTTCAATTTAGTTTTTTGTGTTGTCTAACAACCTAAAAAACTAAATTAAATTAGAACGATTTTACAAATTATACCTTTGTAAAAATTTAATTGTGTAAAATCGCCTAGAAAACTATCTTTTTACACATTTACGTAATTTTTAACTTTTTTGATTTTTAACCTAAAACCTTCGTATAGCGTTTATTTTGAAAGCATTTGTTAAACTTTCCTGGTACGTTCTGCGCATGAGCGTAATGTATCTATAAGGATATGAATTTTATAAATATATCAATCGTTTACTAGTTGGCTGGTTGTCAAAAGTTTGGTTTGGGATAATTTAGGACTATTGTCCTTTAAACGTTTGTGTTTCGGAGTTCCGCTACGATTTCAAAATGGTCGGCTAGGAGTTGTCCCAAGATAATAGTATTATTTAATCTTAAACTGCTATTTAGCTATGTTTTTGTAATGTAAAATAAAACATAATTCCAGTTTTTCAACTGCTGATGGCAAGCAAGCCCAAGAAAGTGGATACTTAAAGGACGCTTTTGTCGACAATGAGGGCAATCCGCAGGGAACTCAGGTAACTATTTACTTTAATTATCATCATGAAATTGTATACTTTTGTATTTTTTTAACATGTAAGAGAAAAGTGTTGGTTGTGTGAGTTGGTAATAGATTTGTAACACATAAGGTGTGAGTTCAATCTCGATTGGCGGTATTAATGTTGATTTAACTTTTTGGAATTTGTACACACAAATCAAACGATTAAGGTAACATCTGCTAACGATGAGGGAAAAATATGTAAAGAAACCTAATTTTACCTTCATTAATACCTACGTGCAGCTAGTACTATCATACTGCACGTATGATAGTACTATCTCTGGGGATCGAACTCATAACGCTCAATGTTAAATGGTCAGGTTTCCACTTAACCAGAGATGATAATGACAAACTGTTTATAAACTGCTTGCAAATATAAACGGTAAAATTCCTTAGATTTACATTAATTGCATATGTTTTAAAATAAATTCCAGGTTGTCCAGGGTAGCTATGCGTATGTCTCACCTGAAGGAACGCCCATTCAAGTCAACTACGTCGCTGACGAAAATGGTATATTACTTTAAATCTTTTAAAACTATTATGAAAATATTGCCTATTGTTTACGATTGCTGGAGGAACTGTGTTCAATACCGAGTTGGATGGTATTGATTCAATTAATCAGCCTGTGTCAGTACACAGTATTGTCAGTTAGACGAAAAGTGATGGTCAGTTATACCCCTATTGAGAATCGTGCCCCGTATACGATGATAAAATTGGCAATAACATAGCTGATGAAACGTCAATGTCGTAATAAGACACCCCATGAAGTAAGCTAATTCTTAAACCAAGTTTTTCATACTTGAATTAGTAAAATTTCTTAAACTTTCGTAGTCATTAATTATTTAGAATTGGTTTCATTTGTATTATACGTACGATACAACAGATCTGTCAACAGTTCTATCAACAGATTAAAAAAAGCATAGTATTATAACTACTACACAACTTAAGTGACTGACATACCTTCAACTAGACGAATTTATCTTTACGTAATAAATTTACCTTAAGACTGCACGGTTGGTTCAGTAGCTTAATCGCTCGCCATTTACTACTGCGCTGCGTATTGTGGGTTCGATCCCCATACGGGAAAAAATAGTGAGATCCATAAATGGTTATCCCGAGTCTGGGTTTACTTTGTGTCCGTAAATTGTATGTTAGTAAAATCCCCCGTGGCACAGGGCTTGTTCTCTATTGCGGGAGTTGTCTTTACTATAAAAAAAAAATAAAGGATCTCCGCAGTGGGCATCGCATGAATTTCACAACGCGACTGAGTCGCGGTCAAAAATAATTTGATTATGGGCTTGTTCCCTAGTGCGAGAGTTGTCTAAATATATATATTTCAAACGTCTTATTTTTACAGGATTCCGTCCATCAGGTGTACATATCCCAGCAGATGGTAAAGCGATAGTGCCAACACTGGATAAAGAAAGGCAAATCTATGACCCGGCATACAACCGTTATAATAATAATCCTTATCTAAACCGTAACAGAGTATTCGGCCAATATAACGACGGCCGAGCTTACGATCCCAGATACCCTTACGACCGTACTAGGGTCAATCCCTATTATAATAACTACAATCCCTACCAAGTCGCACCCCAAGCAATCAATAAAGAAGTGGCTAAAAAGGAATCCGCTTAGGACACTGATAAAACTGTATTTTCTATGAATCTCGAAAGGTACAAAATGTAATGTAAATGTTATAATTTCAATACAACCTGTGATATGAAGAGTTGATTGGTTTTTATTTAATGTTTTTTTTAAATATAATATATACTCAGATAAGGCAAATAAGCATATGGTCAACCAGATGGTAAGCAGTTAGCTGTGATACCTTTGGCATCACTCCTTCGTTGCCGACCCAAAGATTTGTAACATCAAAACACCACACTACAATAACGCAGCATACAATACATTGCATACAATACATTGATGTAAAATCATCTACTCCTTATCAAATTTTATTTGCAAATTTCGAAACCGAAAACTTTGCATATCAACTGATTGCGAAACAGTCACCGGCCCTCTGCAATACATTCGTATATTAATCAATGAGAAGAAGCGAAACATTTAATAAAGTACATCATTCAGGCTTTATGGGCCGTATCGTAAAAATAATTTAGGCACGCAGTACCATAATGGTATGACAGAAAGATAGTCCCTTTGAATCGAGAAAGCCGTTTGAGTTGTGAGCAAATAAACCAATAATGCATTTCGTAACCGAGTCTCCAACTTTCAATCCTTAAAGGGAAAAAGATTTTTTGTTGTAATATTAGATGCCTATAATCTTTTACAAAAAACTATTGTATTTATAAAAAAATTAAATCGTTTAAATGGCAGAAAACAAATGAGGCCTTGGCTAAAAGTAGAAGTTAAGCTCACCTTGAAGAGACCTTTGAAGAGAGGTAGGGCACAGCGAGATTTCTCGCCCGAACTGAGCGGCTCGACTGGGGAAGGACCTCCACCTTACAGAATACCGCAGTAAAGCAGCATCATGTTGTGTTCCTGCGAGTGAGTAAGGTCTCCAGAGCTCATCTAGGGAGGGTTGCTGTAGTGACAGTGGGGGGACCAGCTAGTGTTGAGTCGCCTTCGGACGGTGTAGGCGCGGAGTGTGGGCGCGGCGGTCAGGGAGACCTAGTGAAACGGTTGCCCGCTGACCGCCCGCGGGTTGTTGGATTCCCGAACCCGGGGATTACTTAATCTCCGCCCCGGGAGGCTGAATCGCCGCCCGTGTAAAGTCCCCGAAGTAGTGGTCGTGCCGGAGTAGGAGACCGGGGTGGACCCGGCTGCTGCTTTGGGGGGGGACTAGGGGCCCTTCCGTGCGCCGTGCCCACAAACTGCACAACCTGCACTGTCGGGAGGCGATAGGCACTGCGCATTGTTCCTTGCACTGTCCATACAGCAACTCTCTAAAACTACCACAACCCCCTTTTTTATGGCCAAAAGAAAAAACAAGAATCGTTCTTCAGCGGCACCCACGTCCACGATAAAAGTGGACTTTTGTAACATCAGGGGTTTACACTCAAACCTTAATGCAGTCCACCACCACCTCGAAACTGCACAGCCGACCTTGTTATTCCTAACGGAGACGCAAATATCTTGCCCGGCCGATACATCCTACCTACTCTACCCCGGGTACAAGCTCGAGCACGTATTTGTGCGTCGTGCCGGGGTATGTATGTACGTCCGGGAGGATATTTGCTGTCGTCGTCTACATGGCCTTGAAGACAGGGACCTGTCCATTATTTGGGTACGCGTGGACTATGGCGGCCACACCTACATCTACGCGTGCCTCTACAGGTCTCATAGCGGTGAGCAGGACATGATCAGGCTTTTTGAGCACCTGCAACTGACAACCGACAGAGTTATCGAGCAGTACCCCTCCGCGGAGTTAGTGATTTTGGGAGACTTTAACGCTCACCACGTTGAGTGGCTCAATTCCCGGTCCACTGACTCTGCGGGGAGGTCTGCTTACGAATTTGCCCTGGCTTATGGATTCTCTCAACTCGTCGATTGTCCGACAAGGATACCCGACGTTGAGGACCATACAAGCTCTTTACTGGACCTTCTGCTGACTACACGTCCGGATGGATATACCATCACAGTGGATGCGCCCTTGGGCACATCGGACCACTGCCTCATCCGGACCTCTGTGGCCTGTGCGCTGCCTGACCCGCCCCGGGCAACGGAATGGCGCCGCGTATGGCGCTATAAGTCAGCAGATTGGGATGGACTGCGTGAGTTTTACGCGTCGTACCCGTGGAGACAGCTTTGCTTCGTATCAGAAGATGTTGAGTCCTGCACAACTGCTGTAACTGACACGATACTTATGGGTATGGAATGCTACATTCCAAACCTGGTCGTGCCAGTTACAGGGGTTAAGAAACGACCGTGGTTTAATCGGCCTTGTAGAGAAGCTAGTCTTCTTAAGCAAGCTGCCTACAAGGCTTGGACTGCGGCTCGAGTTCAAAAGGACCCCAACATCTCTGATGTGAAACGCAAACTAAATGCTGCCTCGAGGGCCAGTAAAAGAGTAATTGCCAGGGCCAAATTCGAATTCGTCGGCAGAATTGGTGAACGGCTAGCAAGCCATCCCTCTGGGAGTCGTGCTTTCTGGTCGCTTGCGAAGGCTGCCGAGGGAAACTTTTGTCGGTCGTCCTTGCCCCCACTACGGAAGCCGGACAATAATTTGGCCTATAGTGCAAAGGAGAAAGCCGATCTTTTGGGTGCTCTCTTTGCCTCTAACTCGACTTTGAACGACAGAGAAGCCGTACCGCCCACGATTCCGTGGTGTGGTATCGCCATGCCGGAAATCAGCATAACACAGCGTGAGGTCCGGCGGGAGTTGCTATCTCTTGACGTTCATAAGTCGAGTGGGCCAGACGGCATACCGGCAGTGGTGCTAAAGCAGTGTGCCCCTGAGTTATGTCCTGTATTAACGCGTCTTTTCGGACTCTCGTACAACAGAAGGCGAGTTCCGTCTTCGTGGAAGACCGCTAATGTGCATCCGGTGCCCAAAAAGGGCGATAGATCAGACCCAACGAATTACAGGCCTATAGCTATAACCTCCCTACTCTCGAAGGTGATGGAGCGAATTATAAACCGGCGGCTCTTGGGATGCCTAGAGGATCACGAGTTAATCAGCGACCGACAATACGGCTTTCGCCACAGTCGCTCGACGGGTGATCTTCTGGTGTATCTCACGCACCGCTGGGCTCTAGCCATCGAGAGTCAAGGTGAGGCGTTGGCGGTTAGCCTAGATATAGCTAAGGCGTTCGATCGGGTCTGGCACCGGAGTCTTCTGTCGAAGCTGCCATCATACGGACTCCCCGAGGGATTATGCGAATGGATTGCCAGCTTTTTGTCCAGCAGAAGCATACAAACTGTCGTTGACGGTTGTTGCTCGGATCGCCTGGACATCAATGCTGGCGTACCGCAAGGCTCTGTGCTGTCTCCGACGTTGTTTCTTCTGCATATAAATGATATGTTGTCTACCGACAGCATTCATTGTTATGCGGATGACAGCACCGGGGACACTTTTTACACAGGCCGCGCAAATATCCCTCGTTCCATTGTTGATGAAAGTCGCGAAAAACTTGTGTCTGAAATCAGTAGCACTCTTTCCAGAGTCTCTGATTGGGGACGACTAAATTTAGTCCAATTTAACCCCAGTAAGACACAAGTTTGCGCGTTCACCGCTAAGAAAGCCCCATTTGCTATGGCTCCACAATTCCAAGACACAGCCCTTACAATATCCAAGAGCATTGGGATCCTCGGCGTCGACATCTCTAGTGACGTCCAGTTCCGACATCACTTGGAAGACAAGGCTAAGCTGGCATCTAGAAAGCTAGGTGTGCTCAACAGGGCAAAGTGGTACTTCACCGCGGGCCAAAGACTGCTGCTCTACAAAGCGCAAGTCCGGCCCCACATGGAGTACTGCTGCCACCTTTGGGCGGGAGCACCTGGATACCAGCTTGGACCCTTTAATTCTATCCAAAGACGCGCTGTGAGGATTGTTGACGATCCCAAGCTCACAGGCGGTATTGATCCACTAAGTCTAAGGAGAGACTTCGCCTCCTTGTGTGTGTTCTACCGCCTGTACAATGGGCTGTGTTCTGAAGAATTGTTCGAGATGATGCCCACGGCCACATTTTATCAACGCACCTCTCGCCACCGACAGGGAGTTCATCCTCACATCCTTGCACCTCTAACTTGCCGTACCGTAAGATTCCAGAGGAATTTCTTACCACGTACGATAAGGCTGTGGAATGAGCTCCCTGCCGAGGTTTTTCCAAAAGACTATAGCATGGGGTTCTTCAAGAAAGGAGTTATAAGGTTTTTAAAGGGTCGGCAACGCGTGAGTGACACCCCTGGTGTTGCAAACGTCCATAGGCTACGGTAACTGCTTACCATCAGGCGGGCCGTATGCTTGTTTGTCACCTTGGTAGTATAAAAAAAAAAAAAAAAAAAAAAATCACCTTTTAGTGTGTGAATATGCGAGCTCAGCACATTGCACTCTTGCTCCAGCTCACCTACCAATCTAAAGAAACAAAAAATATAAAATTAATAATTAAATTAATAAAACATAAAGAACCCATTGCTAACATAGTAGCAACAGCTGATTAAATTAGTCAGTATAAGAAATATCAAGAGATTTCACCGAAATACCAACACGTATGTTTTCATGTACCTACAGCATGCACAGCAAGTATTTTAATACTCGTGTTACCAGTCATAATTTTGACAGAAGTATGAATGTAGCGAGGCGTGGGGTGGCTATCAATATTCCATTTTACGGTCTGGTAACTTACATCAGTCAATTCACCGCCTATAAATGATTACTTGTAAACATTACTTGTTCTGGACATTTTGTTAATATATAATGATGTAATATTGTATAATAGCGGTTCATATTATGTCTTATAGGGCGCGGCTCTCGGTTCTCTATCAAGAGGTCCTAAATCCACGCAAGCTGGCTCAATGCGGGTTGATGGATTGGCCGGACATACTTAAATATTCCATATTTAATCTTTATCATTAGCAGATAGTAAATACGCCGTTCTACAAAGCGAAATTTATATAGGTACTTACTGCCGGCTAACATAGAAGTGACACATCTGGTTTTTATCAGTTTGTAAACAAAAACTTATAAGATAAGATGTGAATATCTCGAGCTTTATAGTAACAAATACAATGTTAAGACCTTACAATTAGAATAGATTGTTTTCCCTAATAAAATAAATAGAAGAAGACATCTGAACATGTATGTGTGTAAAGTGTATGAATAGTTACTATTATGTAAATCTATGTATATGTACGCCAATTTAATGTGAGCCTAGAACAGTGACTAAATGGAATCTATTGGGCCAGCGCAACAAGCTGTAAGGTAGCAGAAACATATTAATATTCATCATAGTCGTTCCCTCGCTGCTGAGATCGCGAACGCCACCACATACGACGCTTTTCCAGGTCGCGCTCGTCTTCGGGCTTCTGAAGTGTGGACGCTTTAATGCGTTTTCCACTCGGCCCAGAATCAGAGACTTTTTCCAGACTATGCTTAGGTGCGTAATATATTTGAAAAAGCTGAGGGCATACTCTTTACAAATTCCAGATAGCTGCTTGGTGATGTTAAGTTCTCTGAAATAAGGTGATTTTACCATAACAAAAAATAAAATAAACTGATTTCCATTTGACTTGAATGACTAAACTATTTCTATATAAGAATATCGAAAGTAATTCTTGAAAGAAAACAAAAAATAAAAAAATGATTTAATAGATATATTACAATAATATATAATATTACAAATATTACAATTTATCAGAACATTCATATACAAATATTTTTATTATTGGTCAAGCAAATAAAATACAAAACATGAAAGTCCATTGACAAATATTATTGTTTCGTGTATAATCAGAAGATGAACAATTCAATATAGGTACTTTATGTTGCGTATACATATCACACGAAAACTATAACTTAATTATTAAGAGTAGGTGGTTATAAAGGATCAACATGGTGTCCCCAACATATGTATGTATCTATTAATAAAGCGTTTTCACTAAGTAATATACCTATAAACAAATTTAGAGTATTTTACACAGCGCGATGTAATTGTGTTCCTTTGTGTGAGTACACGTTTCCAGAACTCATAGGGGTTTTTTTAATACTACCAAGGAGGCAAACAAGCATACGGTACGCCTGATGGTAAGCGGTTACCGTAGCCTATGGACGATTTTTAAAGGAAAGTTTTTTAATCCCAGGTAAATTCGTTCATAAACCCTGATGTTTATTTTTGGATAGACGACACGCAAGTAATACCTTTGGTACTCTAGGCGTCCAGAGGTTACGATAATAACTGCTTACCATCAGGCGGGCCATATGTTTGTTTGCCACATAATTAGTAAAAAAAAGTATATCAAAAAAATAGCAAAAAATTTCATTAGGGCAAATCGATACGGATTTAATACGGTTATTTAAGGATTTAATTTAAAAATAATAAAAATGGGTTGAATATTCTTATTTAACTCACATATACATTTAACTCCAGAATATTTTCTCTTTTGTGCTAGGTAAGTAGGTATTATATATACCATATTAATTATGATGATGAGAAATACTAATTTTGCGAATTCAGCTTGTACTTGACCAGTTTTTTGTTTAAACCTTGTTGAAGTATGTCACAAGATTGAGTCTGCGACTGGTTTCTGAGATCCGCCTGCGCTGATGTGCCTACGAGTTAAGGTTAACTTTACGGCGATGTCGACTTATATAATACATAATATCGTTAAATTTAAATTGTATTGCAGTTTTTTGTATTTCGCGAAAATATGTAAAAGCTTTAAGAATATTGTTTAGAAAAAAATAAGTGTAATCTCCAACTATAGGTAAGTATGTATAAATCAATGTCAACAGCCATGCAATCGGCTTTTTAACAAGTATATTTTAGTGCGAACATTCGAGAAATACGCCGTAGCATTACCATATCTATACTAATATTATAAAGCTGAAGTGTTTGTGTGTTTGGTTGAATGCGCTAATCTCAGAAAGTACTGGTTCGATTAAAAAAACCTTTTTTCCTTGTATAGTGCATTTATCCAGGAAGGCTATAGGCTATATATCATTACGCTATGATCAATATGAGCGGAGCAGTAGTAAGATATGTTGCAAAATCGGGCAAAATATTCTAAATTACCACGCGGACGAAGTCGCGGGCGACCCCTTGTAAGTAATAATTTGCAAATGAAAGTATTTACAATATATGTATGTAATATAAAGTAACATTTATGGTATAGGTGCAATGTTTGCACCAAAATGTGTCATTCTCATATTCCTTGTAATACCTTGATCTGTACCATTTTTCTGCAAATGAATTATTCTGTTTAAATACCTACTGTCTAATTTGTAAAATAAACACTACTAATAATAATAAACATAGACTGTTTTGTCGGTGCAGTAGCACAAGTATGCTCTTGTGTTTGCGGCTGATCGTAAGGGTATTTATATTAGAAAATTCTGTGCATATGTATGCACGAAGTGTGCCATTGTGCACCGTGTTAATAATATTCTTTAATATGAGTTATATTTTATAAAGAAACTGAATACCGTAAGGGTATTTATGTTAGAAAATTCCGTGCATATGTATGCACGAAGTCTGCCATTGTGCACCGTGTTAATAATATTCTTTGATATGAGTTATATTTTATAAAAAAACTAAATACCATTAGGTTATTCGTATGGCTGTTAACCACCTCGGTAGTATAAAAATTGTATATGAAATGGCGGCGTTTTCAAAGACTAGTATGATTAAGTGACTTTTGTTTTCCACCAATAAAAACATATGATTATAAAAATTAAGCTATGAAATTAAATTTAATGAACTAAAATTTCATGCACGAGTCACAAGATGCAATTTCATATCACGTACGTTTCACAACACAGTACTTATGTCTTATTGGCCAGAAGATTGAGTTCTTATTCGCGGTGTGACGATTCAAAAAGGGACGTTGCCTGTCCTTCAGTATACACATAATCATAAAATATATACAGAATCCGTTGCGATGCGTAATTGCGACAAAAGTTTTGGGTATAAATACCGGGGGTGACTCCAAAATGCATCATTACATTACCTTTTGTATTACAAGCGGCTAGCTTTCTCTGTACTTGGTTCATCATGAAGTGTATTGTAAGTGTCTTACAGTTCTAACTTTATTGTTGTAAGTTTGTTTAATGAAGTGTTGTGACAACTAAATTACTAGACGTGCAGTGGTTGTGATATTTTAGATATCAAATATTTAAAGCTTTACTGAATAATATTAGTTTGTATTATTATTTATTTTAATCAATGTTTTCTTCAGAATACTGTCTAAATGTTACATAAGCTGACTTAAAGTATAAAGTAGGATTTCGTTTTTAAAATTGGGAAACAAATATAAGATGATAAAATATTACAAATATGGTCCCAAACTACAAGTGTATTCCAAAAAAAAAGAGAATACGTCATCAACAACCTCAGCTTCTTCTATTAAAAGATTGTCTTAAAAAGAAAATGCTATCTTTTTTGCCTTAAGTATTTTCCCAAGATAGGTAGTCCTGCCTAGCAAGTATGCTCCCAAGATAGGTTGCGACGGACATATGGCAGTCGCTCTGCGTAAACACTAGTCATCGGCCGCATCACGACAAGGAGACAGAGATAGTATAATAACAACAAAAGTTGCCTCGAAAGCACTCTGAACATATATTATGTTCTGAAGTACTATTTACTTCCAGATTATATAACTGAATGTTCCATATTTCCAGTTATTGCTGATGTTCGTGGTGAGCGCTGCGTTTGCAGACGTTAGCAGTTTTCAGCCATTCCAACAACAGGCTTTATATCAACAACATAGCCAACAACAACAACAACAACCTCAGTATACAACAGAGCCTATTCCCATTATCAAACAAGAACAAGTTATTAATCCTGATGGGTCTTACAAATGGAGGTAAGTGTAGTAAGATCGTGGTTTAAATAGTTAATATTTCCAATAGGGATAAAGCTTTGTGTGATCCGGACATGTGTCTGTGAAGTCAATGTGTAAAACTTTGAGTAATTCGGAATTCAGTAGTGCGGTAGTTGATTAAATAGTAGAAAATTAGTATTGCTCTCTAATTGTAGCAATAAACGTATCTTTTTTTGACATAAATTATATACTATACGGCTATAAAGAAGATAAACTCTTTCTTTTTGTTATTAAAATTATATAAATATGTATATTCCTTTATTGAAGCGTACAATAAAAACTTTATAAGTTTTATTAAATTAATTCATATCACATTAATTTATACGATTCTTCTACACAGGTTTGATCTTTAGCTCGTTGCAATTACTCACTGAATTTTAGCCGCTTTTTGGATTAAGACTGACGCCATCTTATTTACATATTATTATCGTCTTTATTTGGAAATAAATATATTATCATAAAAGCCTTTGTCTTCTAGTTAGGTATAAGTTATAAGCATGACCTTTTTTATGGGATCAATATTGTTGCCTGGTAGTCAAAATCCGTAATCAAAGGCACAAAATGGAAACTAAATATTTGAAATTTCTTTTTTATCGATTCTAATCAAATAGTTTATTTTGAAGGTGAAAGAAAGATTTACTGAATTAATTAGGATTACAGTGATTAAATTTGCAAATAATAACTGTAAATAATATTTAAATTCTAGTTATGAAACCGGCAATGGTATCTCAGCAGAGGAGCAGGGTTTCGTAAAGAATCAAGGTATTCCTGAACAAGAGGTACAGTCAGCGCAGGGACAATACCAATACACCGCGCCTGATGGACAGGTAAGAAAATAGGCTAATATTATTATAATCGTCTAAGCGTTTCAACAGCAAACATCGTTAGGATTTATTTTGTTGCGGGCTAAAATACAGCCATATTGACTGGATTGGCAAAGACAGCTACCAAATCCTCCGTCGAGCTGGTATTAGGGCCTGCAGGTCACAATGTGAGGTGGAACAACATTTGGGTATACCGTATAAAAAGTCCAGATGCGAACCGTCCGTTATTATAATGATTTATTTACTCAAAAAGACTCAAAGTAGAAAATACGTAACAAAAGCGTCATTTACTGAAGCAACAATATAAATAAAACCAATTATGTTAAACCTAGGGGTTGGTAGCGCACAAGTGATGCCCCTGGAGTTGCAATAGGCCACGATAATTATTTATTTGCGGGTGGGTTACGGGTATGTTTGTTGGTCGTCATCTGTGTTTATATCAGGGTCTTAACTAGGAGTGATAACGTGCAAGGCGCTGTATTTTTTTTAAACTAAAACAACGAAAGTTGGAAGTAATGATAACTGCACGCGTATTATTAATAAAACGCAATTAACATTGATATTTATTACTAGAACAGTCAAATGATATGCGGTTTATATTAAGTAGAATTTGGATTATGACAATTCAAATATTATTACAAGATATTTTACGTATCTGTTTAATTATAAATAGTTCAAGCCTATTGGTATATAATTTATATTTTAGAACGATTAAATTAGAAGTATTTTAAAGATTTTTGTATTAAAACCAGTTGCGCCTATGGTAATCTATAGAGCAAAAGCATTACCCACGTGTCGTTGGCAACATTGTAGCTTTCTAAGTTACATATAGTTAACTCGATTCCGCACTAGATGGCAGTAGCTTCATTCATGTTGACCTTTTATCTTTTTTTTAATCACAGTTGACTACAAGTAATAATTTTGTACAAATAATAAAAATAAAAATCTAAACAGGTTCTATATTAAAATAAAATATTAGACGTCATATTTTATATTCGTTTTGTTTTTTATTAATAGCTTCTTTTTATTTAAATTTATTTAATTATCCTTGGCCAGTATTGTCTCTCCATGACGTTATCTATTTTAAGTTAATATATACAAATGTACATATTCATTGGTCTTGATAATATGTGTACACAGACACATAAAAAGCATTAAAGTAAACAAGCATACGGCCCGCCTAATGTTAAGCAGTTACCGTAGCCTATGGATGCTTGCAATACCAGAGGTATCACTTACGTGTTGCCCACACATAGTTTTACACTAGGTCTTTAAAATGGGAGTATCCCTGGGATAGGAAAACGTTTCTTTCAAAACGCATCCCTAAATGAGCGCTGAAGACCTGTATTCACACACAGGAACACAACTACATCGCTATGTGTAGTTATTTGGCTGTGGTCTTCTGTAAGGTGGAGGTCCTTTCTCCAGTCAGGTTTGCTCGCTAGTATGGTGCACAACTTCTCTTAAAAATCATGCGAAATCGGGACCTGCCGCTATATTGTATAAATACATATGTAGTTGATTAGTTTTAAAACATTTTATTATCACGATAATTACATTTTCCTTGACACTCCTCAAAGGTTATTTAATTATAAAAAAAGACAGAGAAGGTATAAAGTGATAAATGTTTTTTGATAACATCTTAATTAAAAAAAGAATAATGTGTAAAGCTGTTTCTTAGATTGGACTACATAATAATAACTTTTTTAAATAAATTAGTGTTGGCGTGGAAAGATTATTATACTAATCAGTAAAATATAGAACTCCAGTCTTTCGTTTGTAAGACGTGTAAAAAGATTATCAAATATTATTATTTAAACCTTTTCTACAAGGATACCGATATATTTTAAAATCTATTTAATAAATATGAATAATTTTAATAAATATGCAATTCATACCCATACAGTAAAATGACTGTTATTTTATGCCCTTAGGTGCATATATTTTTTACTACTGCTTACAAGTATTTCTTTTTACGTTTTACTCCTGTGCTAGGATCTATTTTCAACTATCAAGATTGTTTTCTTGGTTTTGCTTT
This sequence comes from Trisateles emortualis, assembly GCA_947095525.1. NCBI lineage: Eukaryota > Metazoa > Arthropoda > Insecta > Lepidoptera > Erebidae > Trisateles > Trisateles emortualis. Next base: position 11,115,509 of record OX352734.1, read on the forward strand.
TTTGTTTATCGTAATATAAAAATATATGAAATAATGTTACTATAATAATTAATGCTAGCATTTCCGTAGTCATATGTACTTACATGTTTTTGTACAGGTAATCCAGTTGCAGTATTTAGCCGACGAAAATGGATTCCAGCCGCAGGGAGCTCATTTGCCTACACCTCCTCCGATCCCTAAAGAAATTCAGAGCGCCCTTGACTACCTCGCCACGCTACCCCCACCAAGTCCTGAAACTAGCCAATACGGCAAGAAATAAACTTTTGAAATAAAGAACAATGTTATAGCATTAAAACAATTGAAGCTCAGTCATAGGTTAGTCGCGCATCCTCCTTGTGATATCACAGAATAAAATTAACAAAAAAAAAAAACTTGTTATGTAATGTATATGTTGATAAGTTTATAAGATAGTGATATTTTTGTACATTTTTTGCATAATATATCATGGTTTTATGTTAAATGTAACTTGTTTTATTGGGAATTTTATTGAAACGTGTTTTTTAGTTTTAGCATCGAGGTGTAAGGAGTCATTATTTTTTATAAATAAATTCGTTATTTGCAAAAAAAACTAGAATGTGTGGGTTAATAGCTACTCTGCTATTTTAAAATTTCACAGTATTATTCCATTTAATAATTATTACTAGGCTATAGTAACAATACTTCTGTATGTATTTGTAGTACTTTATAGTAGTAAATTTTGAAACAAAAAAGAAATAGCATATTGTTTATGAATAAGTAAATTGGAGGCCCTTATAGCCAGATACACTTAGTCTTGTTGATCGGTGACCCTATGAATGGGTGACCGCATCGTGGTATTTAATCTGAGCGTCTCCGTGCTTCGGAGGGCACGTTAAAGTCGGCCCCGATAGTCAACAGTCGTTAGATAACGGCAGAGGCCTATATGGGCGTCCTGAAGAACTCTATCATCAGGTTAGTTTCTAATAACTCGTTAGAAAAATGTAGATACTGACAAGATTAAACAAATAAAATAAGAGTACCTTAATACAGCTCCATATTGCTGTCTACTGAAGGCTAGTCTATACACAAGACTGGCAGCATTGCCAGTGGTAGATGGCAATGCTATTGCAATTACAGCTGTACATAGATTTATTATATCGCTGTAAAAAGAGAGAATATGTTTATAACTAGAGACGTTGTAGTTTTAATCTAAGTATATTAATATTATAAATGCGAAAGAATTAATTTATCCACAACACTGAGCAAACACAACACTATTTTCAGCAAGCAGCAAGTGCGATCGCTAGCAGACAAGTAGGAGACCTGCTGGATATCAAAATTGTCTCTGACAGCGCATCAGCACTAACTGCCCTAAAACCAACAGGAACCCCGTCAAACTAACTAACTAAGTATTAAATTATGTCGTAAAAGTCCATACGTTTGTTGCTGAATCACATCAAAACAGCTAAAGGGATCTGGATGAAATTTGGCACAAATATAGATTATAGTTTGAAATAGCACACAGGATTTTACTCCTGGAAAAAAAAACGTGAGTTTGTACGCGGTACGCGCGGCCGAATTCGCCTGCGGCAACTAGTAATAAATAGTGTCCGTGTGGTGACGGAAGAATACAAATGTCACCACCCCTTTCCATCCGAGGGTATCGTAAGAGTCGACTAAGTAACTAAGTCAGACACAACACTGAGCAAACACAACACTATTTTCAGCAAGCAGCAAGTGCGATCGCTAGCAGACAAGTAGGAGACCTGCTGGATATCAAAATTGTCTCTGACAGCGCATCAGCACTAACTGCCCTAAAACCAACAGGAAGACATCCAGTCTTGTATTAGAGTGTCACCAGGCGCTACAAGACGTGGCAAACACCAACAAAGTCACCGTGCAGTGGATCAAAGTACGCAGCAATTCAACTGGAAAAGACGCCGCGGATGCACTTGCGAGACAAGTTTCCGCCACTGCGACCGTGGGGCTGGAACCGATAATACCTATCCCGCACAGCCAGGCCCTAACTTGGCTCAAGAAATGGTCAACACAACTACATAGAGAGGAATGGGAAAACAAGAAAGCGGTACCATCCGCTACCTGGAAGAACGCGAAACCTCCTCACTCAAAACAGGTCAAACCTCAGGACATTAGTGGGCGTCCTAACAGGATACTGCCCACTCAACAAACATTTTTACAGGCTAGGCCTACTCTGCAGGGGCTGCATGGAGGCCGAGGAGACACCCGCCCACGTCCTTTAAGAATATAGGAGCGTAGAAGACCATAGGGCACAGACCCTAGAGAAACCGGACTCTCCAACGGAAGTCTGCGGCTGCCTGCTGGCTTTCTGGAGGAACTTGAGCTGGATAGAATAGCCACAAGGAAAGTCACGCACAATAGCCCACCTGAGCGGCCAAGTGCGGATAACACCCCGTCAAACTAACTAACTAAGTATTAAATTATGTCGTAAAAGTCCATACGTTTGTTGCTGAATCACATCAAAACAGCTAAAGGGATCTGGATGAAATTTGGCACCAATATAGATTATAGTTTGAAATAGCACACAGGATTTTACTCCTGGAAAAAAAAACGTGAGTTTGTACGCGGTACGCGCGGCCGAATTCGCCTGCGGCAACTAGTAATAAATAGTGTCCGTGTGGTGACGGAAGAATACAAATGTCACCACCCCTTTCCATCCGAGGGTATCGTAAGAGTCGACTAAGTAACTAAGTCAGGCAGACAATATCTACTGCAAGAGAGGGAAAACTCGAAACAAAACCCTATACCAACCCGTCTGGCCAGCGTGGTATAGTAGGCTAATATTCCGCCAAATGTATGGAGGAGACCCGTGCCCAGCCGTGGGACGTTTACGGGTTGACATGATGATGATGGACTAGTAATAATAATAAGCTCTTTGTTTTGTATTTTTCTCAGTCTAAATAACTCGCAAGTTTCAGATTGCACAAATAGAACGTACCAAGTAATTGCTTGTTAAAACCCTCAATTAAAAACCATTTATTTTGATCTAATAATTTCATTTCTCAATACGAGAGATTAAATATTTGTTTGGTCACACAAGGTTAGCCTTATAATAATAGTGGTGATTACTGACTCAAGCTGTCAATGCTAATTGTACCCTGGCTTGAAGTTTACGTTTAGCGTCATCCGCAGTACCTACAAGAAGTTACATTTAGTTAAAAAATTAAATATATTTTTAAAATTTAATTTCTTTTTTGATACCTGACGACTATAAATCTTTTATTCAGCCCATCTACACACCTCTTAGACTTTTTGGGTTATTTCGTAATCGGTTGAGCTAGGAACAGGAATAAATAATTGTACATTGAGCAGTCCCTCCCTTTTTTTTGTATTTTCACACAAAGGGAGGGACGGCTCAATTTTCAATCATTATTTTTTCCTTTAAAAAAAGGAAAAGATGATATATAGTAAATGTACATATAGTTGTATTATAGGTTTAAGATGTACAAAGTAATATGTATAGATTAAATATTATGAACAATAAAGATTTATCACATTAAATAAAACTTGTATTTAGCAAAACTTTAGTTTGAAAATGAAATAATTTCTGTCAGTTGAGTAAGGAACGTAAATAGTTTGAGATTAAAAACAAAAACAGGCTAGGTCATAGGATGCAGCTCAAATATCCTAATACATCGTGTCTGCGGTCATAGGTGGACTCAATATCGGGACACAAAATTCCTGTAATAAAATAAAATAATTTGTTGTTGTCTAATTTTATTTAAATTCTCAGTGATATCGGCTTCTGACAAACATAATTCTGTATTGCGATAGGTTGATGATATGTTGTAATTGTTTCATGAGAGCAAATTCAAAGTATTCTACAAATTACACAATTAAGGTATTAGGTACTTAAGGTATAGAATATTTTTTTGGCATCCAACTGATGGCATAAGCAACCCGTTTTTCTTAAGCTTTTAGATAAATTGATTGTTTATTATAATAATATAATTGTGTTGTATGATATTTGTAAATAAAATAAAAAAAAACGAAGTAATCTAAATTAATATCAATTTGTTATTGTACTAAGTGATCCAGATAGAACAATAGAATCCTATCATTTAATTTATATTGGAGTGTTAATAAGAATCATGTATGCTCGAGTCCTAAGCGGCTGAAGTTCGTTCGTGGTGACCCCTTGCTCAACAACCGGTCTGTTCACTTTCCCTACAACTCGCGTGTCAAGGTCGAACGCCATCGCGACGCGTGGAGTAGTTCACGGAGGTCTAGCACAAAATGCCAAAGAATTCCCAAATCACACCAAATCTAAACTTCGTACCTAATTGTGAAGGTTACATACAATTTGCGCAATTCATTGATGAGAGTTTCAAGTTTCAAAGTCATTTTATAAACGTTTGTCCATTTTACTAACATCCGGGATGTTTAAGGTCCTAAATATTCAAGATAACCATTTAATGACTGTTTTTATAAGAAAAATGAAATATGAACATCCTTTCAATAACGACCGCCCGCTGATAAATTCTAAGTTTCATTTTATAGGTAGATATTATAAAACTGTTACCTATTTTTTTTTGTTGTTTTGATAGTATTATAAAATTGTTTATATTACCGCAGCGTGTGACCAGAGCCTCTAGACAAGTGGCATAAACGGTAGTCGAATCGAAAAGTCAAAAAAAACAAATGTATGGGATTTGACTTAAGTCTACGATATAATGTCGTAAACTTACGTCAAAGCCCATACATTTGTTTTTTTGACTTTTGGATTCGACTACCGTTTATGCCACTTGTCTAGAGGCTCTGTGCAGTTTACTCTGCTTTATCTAATAGAATAGAATAGAAAACTCTTTATTGTACACCAATTACATTTTGATAGAAACATTATTTATACCTAGTTATGTACGATGGGCGGCATTATCGCTAAAAAGCAATTTCTTACAGGCAACCTTTGGATGGACAGAAAAGAAAGTTAAATATTATAAAAAAGTGGGTTTCGGTGTAGTTATAATAAGAAAGGAGATAATTTATATTTTTGTAAGAAGTTTTCTTCACATTGCGATCGCACTCAGAGACATACAAATCACGAAATTGAATTTGGAATTCAAGCAATTTTCCATTTGTTACTTATTACAAACAACCGGTTAATGCTGGCTGGAAACCCTCTGTCGCAATACGGGGTGATACTCAAGATGTTACTCTCTACAGTTAGCAAATAAGATGTCAAATGATTGAGTCCAAAGTTAAAATTTACATTGAAAAGTTGATGACCGGAATATGACGTTTAAGAATTCAGTATTTTTTCACATTCGATTCTGTAGTATTAAAAAAAGATAATGTTTGTATCAAGCGTCGTCTTCTTCAATTTACCTTCTAATTTATAAAACAGGTCACGTCTATTAAAGTTCACAATCATAAAAAGATAAGTACCTACGCAAACTGTTCTATTAACGACTATTACAAGAGTAGTAAAGTAGTACGTGATTGTACTCGTTTGATCAATAAGTAAATATTATATTGAATTATGCTCGATATTTCACAGATCTTTGCTTAAAGAATGAGTTTCCAAATGTTTATCTAGCATGTTTAGTAATATTTGAGTCTTCTTTATACCAATAGCTAATTACAAGTACATGTCAGGGACATTCAACTTATCAGGTATCAGGCAGGTATTAAAATCATATGTGATAAAACCTATAAGGCAACGTTCTTAATTTCAATATACTATTTACTTACTACTTAGATGGTAAGGTACAAGTATACGACCTATTTGATAGTATTCAGTTACCGTAGCCTATCTATACAGTCGTAATATTTGTGGCATTGCTCCTGCCCATTGATATATGTACAAGACACAGTCAGCGCCTCAAAGTTGTCCGCATAAAATACGCGCACTGTTTGATATTGTTGCATCTATTTAAAATAGTATCGCGTCGGTCAAGTCACTACACTACACCAAAAATTCAACATTATATTATGCTTGTAAGGTTAGATTTCAACATTTATATGTTTTTATTATTACTATAACTACTTATGAATAATTAACTGCCTCGGTGGCTCAGTGGTCGATGTGTGTGACTGCTGGTCAAGAGGTCCCGGGTTCGATTCTCGGGTCGGGCCAAAAATTGATAATGGGTTTGTCTGTCAAGAAATTCACAATATATAGAATAGAATAGAATAGAATAGAATAGAATTTTATTTCAACATAAGTATTACATAGTATACACTATAAACTTAATTAGGTCGTTAGGAAGTTAAATTTATGTGGTTACAAAGCGGTATACATTTAAAAACTTTACCTCCCGTGCTAGTCAAAAGACTGTGTTACGGCAAGGTAAGGATTCACACTTTAAAAAATATTAAGTATCGGTGTAGACATTTCTGTTAGCCCAGATATATGCCCAGAGTTTGGAAATTGGCGGTGTTTACACGCCCGTGCCTCGAAAATCACGTTAAGCCGTTGGTCCTACGCCTGATCTCTCTCCGGTCGCGTCAGATTGCCGTCCCATCTGACTATGAGAGTGAGGGAATAAAGAGTGCACTTGTGTTTGTGCACACACTTGTGCACTATAATATCGCCCGCGCAGATGGCTAGTCTCCGTTGAGATTAGCCACCGTGACCGAAATTCGGTTAGGAGGACATTATTATTATTATGTATAATTGGCGACAGTCTTGAGCGTTACTTTTATTCGAGAATGTGTGTCTTGGGTTTTCTGTATTAAAATGGTAATTATACTAAAAAAAACCTTGTTTTATTTTAGAGGTCTGAAAACTTGTAGTTTTTTTTTTTTTTTTTTTCTGAAGTGTATGATAATACTTACAAATTTCCCTTATACTAGGGGTCACCCGCGTGGTAATTTGGAATATTTTCTCCGATTTTGCAACATATCTCACTACTGCTCCGCTTCTATTGATCATAGTGTGATGTAATATAGCCTATAGCCTTCCTGGATAAATGCACTATTCAACAAAAAAATATTTTTTCTAATCGGACCAGTACTTTCTGAGATTAGCGCGTTCAACCAAACAAACAAACTTTTTAGCTTTATAATATTCAGTATAGATAGGTACGTACCATCACGCCCGCCCCCAATTGGGATAGGCAGAGACTATGGCACGCCTATACTTATTGCGCTTCCTCTACATTAAAAAAAAACTTGTAGAAGTGTGTTTAACGAATTGATCATACCGAAGTGGCCCCGGCCTAACACTAATTTGACTTCGCTGAACCAAGACATTTTTTGTTTGCACTGCCTACATATACATGCTAATCGTGTGACCGATATTATAATGCCCTTCACCTCACATATTGCCATAGTCTGGCGTCGCAAGGATGTCTCCAATATAATACAAAATATGCAAAGCCTTAAGAAGCATATAAATACTAGGAAAAAATTATTATTCATTAGCCGAACAAATATGTACTGGCGTTTTAAAATGTCAAATGACTTAATCAAATTATATCATAGGCATATATAAGTAGGGTTGTCAGATGTCTAATGATTTTAAGGGTCCTGGGAGGTTACAATGAGGTATTAAAACGTGAGTTGTTCGACCAAGAAAAAGGAACGGAGCTATAAAGCGTGTAAAGCTCCGTCCCTCTTTCTTGATCGAATGACTCACGTTTTAACACATCATGGTAGGCCAAATTTACTTAACAGGCCCGTATTATATCAGGCTATTTAACAGTTTTAGAAGCGGTCTAAGTTTGTTTGGAGGACTTGGATATTTTTCAAAATCAGGTCGGTCATATAATAATATCTTGGTACAACTAACACGCGACCATCTGATCGCAAAATAAGTAGAGCCTTTACTAAAGCAACGGGGCAACTATATTAATCAACCAATTACATTAACAAACGTATGGTTAGGTTCTTAAAATGTCCGGCTAAATAAATATGGCCTAGGCCAGCTTTTATGTCAAAATGTAACCTTTTCTGTATTTTTACCTGACAACCCTGTTCATAAGTCACCCGAGTGCCACTCCCAACAAATAGACGGTAATGCGACTGCCTGAAGACATTCTATTCATTACAAGAGTCTACAATAAGATTTACATAAGAGATATGGGTGAAATCCTTTGTCATCTGAATACCTATTCATAAAGACTACGTCGATATCACTTGCGTAACTTTATACGTGAACTATTGATACAATATTGGTGGCACACAATTTATTATTAAAGATATTTTGATACGCAACTTTGAATAGATACTTGTTATGGTTCTGTACTTAATTGCACCATATGAAATTGAGTCAATATGTTTGATGTATGTACGAATGTTATGTAAGAGAGCAGAGGAATATATAAGTTAGTAAGTCCAGAATAAGAGAGGTAGGGCACCATATTAGCGAGCAAGCCCGACTGGGGATCATGATACCTCTGGTATTGCAAGCGTCCTTAGACTACGGTAACTACTTAATATCAGGCGGGCCGTATGCTTGTTTGCCACCTAAGTAATATAAAAAAAGTCCGATTGGGGAAGGATATTTTTCTGCAGTTTTCTGTAAGGTGGAGTACCTTACAGAAAATTGCAGAAAAATAACTATGTACCAGCAGGTGTTGGTGTATTCCTGTGCATGAGTAATGGTCTCCAGTGCTTATTTAGGAATGCGTTTTTAAAGGAACGCTTTACTATTCCAGAGATAGGTACTCCATCGTATAAATCTAATGTAAAAATGTTAGGACAACACGCGACTGAAGAAGAGTGAACTGTGAAGACAAGTCCACTTTTATCTCTTGTATTTGATTGATATGCTTCTATAGAAACACCAAAAACTATCAGTAGGTACAGCAACAGTTCTTAATAAACTTAGTTCAATATGCAACCTATTAAAACAACAAAAATATTGTCTAACAATAGGTGTATGAGCCTGTCACTTGCACTTTTCCGCGGAGGGACAGCGTACCCATTGCACACAGACACTGTCACTGGTGACGGATCCTGCGTAGCGCGGTCAGCCGCTGGGTATATGAAATATGAAAACTATCGCCGTATATTATTAATATTACTAAATATACTGCTAAAAATATTGATAAAGAAATCGAAATGAAAGTAGAAATAGGATCCAACATACATATAATGTGAATTGAAAAAATAAATATAGGTAGGTATAAATATATTATGTACCACTTGAAATTCTGAATGGATGTTCCAATTTCATCAATTTACATATATCATAAGATAATTATCTAGATAAATATTAATAAGTGAAACGAAAACTTTGGATACCTTTTTAAGTGAATTGTTCTCACAGATGTATGTGAGATTTGGCACAGTTAAAATTAACACGGGGCTAGGAGTGCGCAAAGATAAAATAATAAATGAGAAAAATCATGGTCAAATTTTATTTGCTATAGGATTCTTGTATTCATAAATGTACTCAGTTACTCTCATAATATTTTACCAATTTACAAGTATAATTGTATATAATCACTGACCATTAAGGGTATAATTATATTATTTAACCATTCAAAGGTATTTACCAATTGCTGTGCTGTTTCTATAAAAATATCTGACAACTTAAAAGGACCCGAGGGCATAGTTATGTACCTATTTCAAATATTACTGTAGAACTCACTCAAACCTTTCCGAATTTTGCGAAAAAGAGATAACTGCTGTTAAATAATAAATTGAAAGGTGGATTATAATCTGGTATTCCCTTGTTTTCTAACCCAAAACTAGGCCATAATATTTCTTTCAAATCTTAAAATTAATCTGTAAAACACTTTGTTATTTGTCCTTTATTAATTGCTAGCAGTTGCCCGCGGTTCCACCCGCGTGGATGTCGGTTACCGCAATTAAAGTACCCTATGTCTTTCCTCAGAATATTATCTATCTCCTTGCCAAATTTCATCAAGATCCGTTTAGTCTTGAAAGCGTAACAAACAAACTCACTTCTGCATTTATAATATACTAGCTGTTGTCCACGGCCCGTGGATGTTGGTAATCGCGATAAAAAGTAGGTTTCGCTATCCCAGAGTATAATCTATCTCTATGCCAAATGTTATCCAGATCCGTTCAGTAGTTTTTACGAGAGGAATAACTAACATCCATTCATCCTCACAAACTTTCACATTTATAATATTAGTAAGAAGTATAGATATTCAGCAAATTTGTTTATTGGGTTACAGGTGTTAAACTTATAAATAAAAAAAATATATTCCCAAATAACAGCGGTGAAGTTTTGTTCCTGTGTGAGAATACAGGTTTCTAGCGCTCATTTAGGAATGCGTTCTGAAAGAAACGTATTCATATCCCAGGGTTACTTCATCTTGGTTTGGCAACACGCAAGTGATACCTCTGGTATTGCAAACATCCATAGGCTACCCGGGCCGTATGCTTGTTTGCAACCAGTAGTATAAAAAAAACAAATAATATATTTTATTTATTTTTTATTCATTATAAAATATAAATAAATAAATAAAAAAAGTATTAACTATCCGTGATTTGTATGTTATCTCCCCCATGACATCGGTCTTACTTGTTTGTCATTAAAAACAATAAAGTGTAACGGTTATGTCAGGCTCTCTGGCCTAAAAATGGTAGGCGGCCCCCATACCGACCAAAACCCCTCTATGCACCTTCACCCGCCTTCGTGGGTGAACCACCGAAACCTAATATGACATCAGTTGTCCACCCAGCAGCGACCCACGCTACGGGGGCCCGTCACCAGTGACAGCGTCTGATGACACTGGGTACGCTGTCCCTCCGCGGAAAGGTGCGGGTGACAGGCTCGATAAACTAGGCATAGCCTGTGTTGTGACAACCAGACAACTGATAAACCTACTTACGAGTACATAATTTTAAATACATATTATGCCTCATGGCAAGCAGTTACCGTAGCCTACGGACGTTTGCAATATCAGTAATATCAATCGCGCGTTGCAGACTTTGTAATACAAATACACAGATATACATATATAAAAGGTCGCCCTCATTACACAAAGGTTTGTCCTGGGTGTGAATGGATACCACGAGCTGACAGCACCATACCAATGCGCCAGTCAAACAGAATATAATAATAATATTTTCCGGACAACTCACACATCGCTATCTGATCCCAAACTAGGCAGAGCCTGTACTATGGTAACCAGACAACTGATAAACATACATATATATTTCTAAATACATACATGTTATAGATAAATTACACCCAGACACAGAACAAACATTCGTGCTCACCACACAAAGATTTGTCCTGGGTGGGAATCGAACCCACGACCTCTGGCGTAGCAGTCAGAGTCACTAACCACTAGACCAACAGGCCAGTCATATTCTACCTATTTAACTTAACCTTCATTCATGTCCATGTTAACTAAACAATATTGTAATGTTATCACCTGTAACTATTAATATTCACTTATATTATAAACTAGCTATTCCCCGCGGTTTCACCCGTGCTAAATTCGGATTCTGTCCTATGTAACGTTTATTCTTACTGTTATGCTCCTCCTGAGCCGTATCGTGATATTAAATAGCCAATAACTTTCCTCAAGAATCAGGCTATCGAATGCAAAAAATAGTTTTAAATCCAACTAGTAGTCCCGGAGATGCGTTGAAACAAACAAACTTTGCCTGTTTATAATATTAGTATAGTAATTGATAAGTATTTATTACTGCTGTGGCGTTTCACTTGATAATCAAATTGTTTAGAGTGGCTTCCCACGCCTATTGCTAGAGGCATCTTATTATGTACTTACTTATTACAAAAGGATGTGCAACACCTATGAACTTCATAATATATAATGTTTTATGGCGAGAACTCCATAATATAAACAAGCCAGATTAAATTTGTCCGTATATTCTCATAAAATGGTAATTATTTATCCTAGATAAGCTAAGAATTTAGGACTCGAAGTGGAGAATTATCTGCACTGACTAATCAATATGGTGAAGACATGTTACCGCGATCAAGTCATGGGCGGGTAAACATTTTTTACTTTATATAAACATTTTTTCGACAGATACGGCCTACCTGATGGGAAGAAGTTCCCATAGCCTACGAATGCTTGCAACGCTAGAGATAACTTGCGTATTGCCGACTCTGTAACAACCTTTGAACTCCATTGCCATAGTCTCTCGGAAAAACCTTGCATACCAACTACTGAAAGACCATTATTTGAATGGTTGCATCACTTTTTAAGCTAATAAAAATTTATACACATTAAATTGTACTTTGAATCTGATGATTGAAAAGATAAACACCCTGAGTTTACTTTACCAGTTTTTTTATGAATCTCTACCCCAGTATGACCAGGCGTATAAAAGATTTACCTGGGAAATCGTATAAAATCGATGTGGAAATGTTTGCCGTGCAGTAGCACATTTTAAAAAGGCTTAGACTATTTGCATGAAAATTATTTTCATTTATAACAGTAACTAGCTGTTGCCCGCGGCTCCGCCCACGTGAATGTCGGTTATTGTTGTAAAAAGTAGCCTATGTGTTATTCCAGACCATAATTTATCTCTGTGCCAAATTTCATCCAGATCTGTTCAGTAGTTTTTACGTGAAAGAGTAACAAACATCCATTCATCCATACTTACAAACTTTCGCGTTTATAATATTAGCAGGATAATATAAGCATACAGTAACCTTATGAGATATTAAACGTTGCATTACATGATTATACATTCTACACCTTAAGAATATAAAATAAATGGCTGTACGTATAGTTCAATTACAGTAATCATTATTTCTTTCTTTCTTTGGCTAAAAGAATGCTCAGCTTTTAAATTTATGGTTCTGATGCGTCATCAATCCCATTGAAAGCTTTACGTAAGTACTGCGTTGAGTTAAAGTTGACGCCTATGCGTGTCATTGAAGAAATTATATAGCTATCACGCATCAACTTCGTGAACTTCACCTCGAAAATAGACAGATCGCGTGTACATATATGGTAATAATACTGACCGGTTGCCTCACCTATTAAAATCTACAATAATCTTTTTTACCCGACTGATAGACAACGTAGAGCTTAAAACTTGTGGGTCTAGAAGCATGAAATTTTACGGGAGTTCCTCATATAATGAGCTCTATAAAAGGATTTCTAAACGCGCACACGGCTAGTCTAATATTAGATATATTAACTTTTTTTTTTGTTTAAATGGTAACTTATTATCTTTATTTTGAAACAAGCAATATTCGCAGACGATAGATAAGAAAAAGCCACGAAAAACCTACCTCTTTAGGAAAAAAATAGTCTGTTTCCTGATTTGTTTTTTTTTTCAGGTAACAGATGCGAGTAGACCTTCTAATATGATTTTTTAGAGACGAATAACGGAATTGTGTAAAGATACACGTGAATGCACAAAAGCGACTGTGATGAATTTGGCCGTGGATAAGTGCCAATTCGTATGAGTATAAATATTTTGTGCAAACACCGGCTGTTGCGCTACTAAGGCCGAAACTGAACAAATGGAAATTCCGTTAGGTTTGTTGACAACCATTACGTCGTCTCGCCAAGTTGACATACCTACACGAGACGAGCTAATGCACCCAATGTTTACTTATTTCATAGATTTTTGCGACATCACAATGAATTGTGAAACTAAAATGAGGAGAGGTGGTCAATTGTGATAAGTATAAAAACTCAAATTTTCAGGATTGAAAACATCAGTCGACAACAGTTATCACTGTTTGTTCCACCATCACCAAACTTTACAAAAATGAAATCTATTGTAAGTGTTTATTATACCAGTGCTTAAATCGTCTTTGTAATGGATTGTAGTCAAGCTTCAGTTGTCTAAAAAGTTTAGTGAAAATACGGTTCAGTGTTGTGCTTCTATAAAATTATGCAAATATAAACAAACATATATTTATGGATAAAACGTTACACATAGGCGATTAATTTTATTTACAAATTATTCAAATAAACCAATTATTAATGCAACAAATTAACTCATCATCATTAGGCATATTTTCATCAACTCTAACCAATTATAATTTTATTATCTCAGGTGCTGGCTTGCATGTTCGTCGCGGTGGCGTTCGCTGCCCCACAAGGTCAACCCGGAGCTCCTCAGGGTCAACCCGCCGAGCCTATCCCCATCGTCAAGGATGACAGCCAGATCAACGGTGACGGCTCGTACCAGTACGCTTACGAAACCGGCAACGGTATAAGCGCTGACGAGAAGGGAGAGCTGAAGCAGGTCGGAGACGTGCAGGCTATCTCGGTGCAGGGCGAGTACTCTTACCCCGGCGAAAACGGTGAAACCATCAAGATTACCTACACCGCTGATGACCAGGGCTTCCACCCCCAGGGTGACCACCTCCCTACTGCTCCCCCAGTACCCGAAGCCATCCAGCGCTCTCTCCAGTACATCGCCTCCGCTCCAGCCTCCGCCGAACCCGCGGCTGCAGCTCCCGCCGCACAACCCAGCGCATAATAGATTTCATGTTGGCTGATGTACCAATACTCATAATCACTATAACGTGATGTGTATTTTATAATTTTCTACTATGAATAAACCTCATACATTTAACAAGACTATTATTTTTATTACAACTATATTTTCTCCGAACAATTATGTATATCTACAAAGTTATCGTTATTTTTCTACAGTTTATTTTACTCTCTTTTCCAATTTTAAATTTAAATGTGAAGGTCAAATGATAAATTGAGTAAAAACAATAATTTGAAAAGAGAACCGGATTAACCGGTCAATCATCTACTTAACGATGACATATTTCTGGTTATCTGAATGTATTCAAAAGAAAGAATGATAATCAAATAAGACCAGTTTTAAAAATAAAGTCTGTAGATGTTACATAAACTGACTGAAATAATAAAAACAATAGCTTAACCAATTTCTTTATGCAAATTTATATTAAGTGTTTCAGCATGATTACCCCTGACATTAAATATGCGATTCAAGTTAATTGGTATAATCTACGCACCCAATCTGTCTTGGTTAATCCAATCAACAAGAATGAGAACTTGAAGAAGTTTTACTAAAACCAGTAATTATATTATAGGTCGTGAATGTTTACAAAGATTATTTTAATACACCTGAATTCGATAAACAGTATAGTATTAAAATTGCATACAGCTGTATCTAGCTAAGGTTTTCAGTCATGCGTGAATGATAAATTATAGTACATTGAAGGTGTAGCATGTAAAAATAATAAATTTCATATTTTAATTCTCTTGTTACTTCGATTGCGTAGTATTTTACGAAGTATCCCAGAGGAATAATTTTGGTACAAACTTTATTGTTTTACTCAGTGCGTAATAGACATAATACCCATCAGGCCACCTTGCATCTGAAAGTTGGCGTTGCAAGCCATCATAAATGGCAACTATTAATTATTTCTTAATCAGTCTAGTTGCTTGACATTCAGTTCAAATTATATTAGCTTCTTTTTTAATATGTAGAAAAAGAAAAATCGGATGTCATTGTGACTTTGTTCGTCCTCTATTATTGTGTATAACCTTGTCGAGCCAATAAATACTTATTTTATTTTTCTTAACAACTCAATTTGATGAATTTGATTGCAATATAATGTTTATTTATGTAAATATAAATTATTTTGGTTAGCGATAATGGAGAGAGAACTTGATAAAAAAAAGAAATTTGAATTCGGGAAGACTTGCGAATGGGACGAAAGGCTACACGCCTTTCGTCCCATTCGCATGTCTTCCCAAATTCGCAATTTGTCCCATATGTATTTCTGTTTCCATTCACCATGTGGGTCTGATTCACATTTCGTCGCATTTGCAGTTAATAGTAATTAATTCAGCATTAAAATTCAAATAAGTATATGACACAAGCAATTAATAATACCATGATTAATTTAAGCTTAAAAATATCTACTCTTTTCAAAAGCA
Source organism: Trisateles emortualis (assembly GCA_947095525.1). Lineage (NCBI taxonomy): Eukaryota > Metazoa > Arthropoda > Insecta > Lepidoptera > Erebidae > Trisateles > Trisateles emortualis. Next base: position 11,131,294 of record OX352734.1, read on the forward strand.
CTTCTACCAGTTTTGGTCGCATTTGAAATTATAACGACAAGTCGTTATATCATCTCTATATAATTTATAGCATCAATTTAAATAATGTCACCGTATAAAAATAGGTTGAAAATAAAACAGGCTTTTTATACGTGTAATAGTTTATTTATATTAGTGTTTCCATTTTATTCTGGTATTTTAATGTGTCCCTCTGTAAAAACCTACCATGCAAAAATCCTTAGCTTGAAAAAACATGTAAGTAAGTATGGTAATATTTGTAATACGACCCTAACAGTTTGGCTGTCTCTCCGTGTCACAAGCGGGTAACTAAGTACCATTAACCGAATAGAAAATATTTAATATGGATGCTGTAATTTATACAGTTGTTTGTTATAATAAATGTTAGTTGGTTAGCTTTTATTTTTTATAGAACGCCAAATAAAATAGTTTGTAAGTTTTATCAAAAATAGAGCCATTCGGATCGATTAAATTCAATTAATATATGCATAGCCATTAATTTTATTTTTGTTGTTTTAAATCTTTTGCTTCTATGAGTATTGTAATATCGTGTAGGTAGTCGCTTTAGTCAAACAATGCCCTGTCAATTATCTAAAACATTGATTCTTCGAACTGTTACAAAACTTCTTACTAACAACCGCGGTTACACCATGACCTTTGACGTTTACATTACGTGTCGCTAGACGGTCGTAATATTTTTCAGACATAAACTCACCTCTTCCTTACAACGACGAAATGCAAACGGGACTAAGTTCGAATAGGACCATGTGAGGATGGGATCAACTGCGAAAGAAGCCATTCTCATCCAGACATGTACGTCCCATACCTGATGTTTTCCCATAATTTAAATAACTGATTTTAAGTTCATGTACTACATACCTACGGGTTCACTTAAGTCTTAAAATTCAATTCAGCTGTACGAATGTTAAGCATTAGCCGTACGTTTATTTCTCTATGATTAGGTAAACTCATCAACAAGTTTGAAAAACGATAATTTTATGCAAAAAATCCAATAAAAAGAAATATTTAAACACAATAGATTAATTCTTTTACAGAACCGGTAGCACAAGGTCATAATATGATAATAATTATGTAGGTATTCATCAAATACACATTGTTATTATAATATATTAAAATACTGCCTTAGAGACGCAGTGATACGACTGCTGTGCAGAGATCTCGGGTTCGATTCCCCAGTCGGCAGGTATGTTCTTTGGACCTAAAATGGTTAATATAAGCCCAGAGCCTGAAAATTGTTAAAAGATTAGATAGGTTCCTGGCTACACATTATGGGCAGGTATCATACCTCTGATTACCCTTTCGTAGAAAAATACATAATGCTATGTTATGTTTTTTTATATTAAAATACGTTTATAAGTGAAATGAAAATAGGTACATTTGTTAAATATTTTTAGCATTTTTGCTATGCAATCAGTTCAAATATACTTAAATATTTAAGTATAGGTACATTTGGTACGTGATTTAATCTGCGTGACTTCAAAAGATTTCAGGGTTTAATATTTCTTCACTCCGAATTTCATGCAGGTTCAGTTAAGTCGCTAAAACTTAACTACTTTCGCAATTAGATATGGATTATTAATGAATCGTGGCCATTCCAATAATTAACTCCAGCAGTCATTATCGCCCAATTCTACGTAAGAGATCTTAAAGAAATATGACAATTATTAACGATGAAATATTTTATTAAATATTCATCAAATTAATTTGGATGATTCAGTGGTTGCATAAAACGTTTTCCAGGTTTTTTATACTACTATACATGACGAACAGCTATTTATACGGCTACGAAGCGACCCTAAGTTTTTACCATTTCTTATAAGAATGGATTTCCTCGCGATGTTTCCTTTTACCATTAAAAGACAATTAATCATTTGATAAGAACTAATACGAAAATTACACTAATTGAAATTTACATTAGTACTGCCGGTTGGAATCGAATTCGATCCTCATGAGTTTCAAGTCGGTGAGTTTCCAGTAGATGGCCTACTGGAAACTCACCGACTGCTTTAAGACTTTTTAATATTAATAGTTTTTATTAACTTACAGTAAAAAAAAACTTTGTATTAATGGACCTTTAATAAGATGCACTGAGACAGTATCGATATTTGTCTGTACATGTATTCCATTGGTGTAAGGCATTCATCACTGAGTGCCATATTGTAGGTTCAATTCCAAAATGAATGCGATCCACAAATGATTGTAGTCCAACCAAACAATACACAAACATACCACAAACCAACAAACACAAATTCATGGACACAAAATACAATCATATTTTGTGTCGGTGAATTGTATGTTTGAATAAAACCCCGCGACACATAGCTTCTTTCTCAGCAAGTAATTGTCTTAAAAAAAAGAATATCTAATAGAGAAGTATATAAGGAAAAACAACGTTAGAAACTTTGCCCAACAACAGTACAGCATACTTCACCAGTCCGTTAAAATAATTGAATAAGTAACTATAAAATTTTGTAATAGAAAGTCACTGCAGCACGTATCCTTTCGCTAGGAAGGTGTTAATTATACCGGCAAACTTATACATTTATTATGTATCTACATACTCTCTTATATATTCCTTTTTGTACTATTTAGTAATAAATAATACCTTGACCTATCCTATGATCCCTCTAATTATATAAATTAAACATACATTTAATTCTATATTAATCACTTTTTGACAGACCAAAGGTTATATGTATTAAATGAGATTTTTCTAATGTGATGGTGCACGAAACACGCAAGCGCATTGACTACTAACAGTACGCACATATTTTGTTAAATTTATTCCGTCATGTCAAATGGTGCAATAGTATCCCGAGGTGGTAGGCGGCACTGTGAATCGCTCGTATATATACCGATATAACACTCTTAGATCAACATTGTCTAGTGCCTTCACCGACAAACAAACAACACAAACATGAAAACCATTGTAAGTGCTGTGATAGTGAATTTGTTAAAGGATTTCTCAAAAAAAGTGTCTTGTGCAGTGAAATGTGCATTTTAAATTGGATTTAAAATTGTAAGTGATAAAGTAAATATTGCTAATTTCTCGTTTTGTTCCAGGTCTTCCTCGGTTTCCTGGCGGTCGCCCTCGCCGCTCCTCAAACCCCCTCTGAGCCTATCCCTATTTTGAAGCAAACCAGTGATATCAGCCCCGATGGCTCTTATAACTACGCATATGAAACCGGCAACGGTATTGTAGCTGAGGAAAATGGATCGTTGAAGAACATTGGTGCTGAGGAGCCCGCCTTGCAAGTTCAAGGACAGTTCCAGTACCCCAGTGAAGATGGTCCAATCCAGCTTTCCTACATTGCTAATGAGAATGGATACCAGCCCCAGGGAGCACATATTCCCACTCCTCCTCCCATCCCAGAGGCCATTCAGCGCGCTCTTGCGTACCTCGCCACTGCCCCTCCCCAGCCTGAAAACTAATCCTCCTCATGTTTGAATTAGGTTAAGCACTACTCAATGTATTATAATAAAAATGTATTCCATAATACTACAATAGTGATTCTATTGTTTTATTATGAAGTACATTACTGCCTATTTCTACTTAATATCTTTATATAATTTTGTACATAAAAGTTTTGTATGTAATGTAAATATAAACGAATTTAAACTGTATTGTCTGCCCCTTTTATTTAAATCCTTATAAAGGTATGTAGTATTCCTACATAGCAGACTGACCGTGTCGTACACTAACACGCGGCCACGTTGACAAACAAGCACACGGTCCGCCTGATGGTAAGCAGTTTCGGTAGTCTATGGACACTTGCAATACGTTACACGATGATAGAGTTACAAGGTGTAGGGAAGACTCTCCCCTATCGTGTAACTCTGCAATAAGGAAAACGTTATTTTAAACCTTTAAATAAGCTCTGGAGATCTGTACTCACGCAAAGGATTACAACTACACCACTGTGTCCTTCACGTGTTGACCTTTGTAAGGTTTTTCTCCATTTAAGCTTGCTTGTATGGTGCCTTACATCTCATGATATGTTCAAGTCATAGCAAAAATATGTGGAAACGACAGTTTCAATGTTTGTACACACTTAGCCACTTCATTTTGTTTTCTTTCTAAGTATGTAAACAATTTAAAGTGGCTTAAGCTGCAGCTCCTGAACGAAATAATATTTTGTAGTGTTCGTGATTACTATGTTGCTAATAACTCTTATGTTTATGCATTCACCATTATTATATATGCCAAAAAGTAAAATTATACTGCCGAGATTGATGATTTGGTCATTTTAGGAATAGATTGTATGGACAACATAGCTATAAGTGAAAGTGCAAGTTGAAGACCTTTGCCCAGTTATGAGACAATACGGACAAAATATAATAAATCACAGTACTTAAATTGATGAATCTGTTCATACAAATGATGACAATGACCTTCTTATCCTAGAATTAATAAATACCTATTTAAAAATGTTTAAGTAATTCATCATCATGCCAGTACTGCATTATACATACGAGTAGAATTAGCTTATTATTTATTTATTTTCCTTTTAACTTTTCCTTAGATGTTTTGCAATGAATAAAGACAATTTATTGAAATGCATCTTGTCAACTACTATTTCGAGATGAGTAACATAGAGAGCATTAAAATGAAAAACAAAGTATCTACCTAGCTTACTAGAAAAGAACAGGCAACAAAATTCCGAGCTTTTCTACAGCGTGCCCCGTAAACTACAAGTCTAGTATTTCTACAAATACATATGTGATCAGTGTGTCAGGACACATTACTGTCAGAAAAGCCGATAATTCAACAAAACCCTATTTGCAATATATTAACAAAAGAAAAGAAAAGTTTTTAATATTGTCTTTGTATTTGTTTTTCAATCTCATCTATCTAAATATACTCGTACGTTTAAAACATCATCATTGATAAAAAAACCTTGACCTAGGAAGACTACAAGGTTACTTCACAGATATTTTTGTCATAAAAGCTCAACAGATATTGAATCACCACTCATAATGATAAATGAGTAAACGAAAGTATAAAAACGTATATTAATATAAAGCGAAAGTAACTCCGTCTGGTACGTTTATATAGTTAAACCACCAACCGATTTTGATGAAATGTAGTTTGAGATAGTTAAGATATTAGGGTAGGTCAAAGTAACATTGATAAACGTAACATATAAGTCAGAAAGATAATGTTGGATTAAAAAAATATATACCTACTTAGTTTGGTAACAACCACGAGAAGAACTTGCAAGACACTTAGGCTACTCTTCTGAATCTTCAGATACCTACTTACGTTATTTTTTTAAATATAATTTTATTGCGGTAAGCAGTAAATTGATGAACCATAATTTTTTTTTAAATTGCAACGTTTAATCCAAAAAAAGATAAGGCGTAACTTTTAACTATTATTGTAGAATTAAGCAATTATATTACAACTTTTTTATTTCTTAGTTTTTTTTAATTTTGGGATGCCTATGTTTAACAGTGGACTGCGATAGATGATATTACAACGTAAGCAAAGAACTACGAGCCGATACACCCCGTATTAGATTTTAGTACCTCAATCTACCCGTAAAATATTGACGGAGCGAATCTTGTGGGGTTCGTAGCTGGCGAAGACGTCAGCCAAACCTAGCATCTTATCATTAATAATAATATCTAATTAAATATATTGTAAATCGGTAATCTGTTTATAATGACCAATTTCTTGCTATTATGTGTAGAGAACGATTAAATCTGGCCTCACTGGCACTTATTTATCGTTGCTAGGTGACATATTAGCCATTCATATATATTGCCTTATGCATTTGTGACCTTTGAGTTCAATTATGCGGAACTATCAAAATGATTAATGTGCATTTGAATGTTCATTAAAGTTTGCCGTTAAATTTTAAAAAAAGTAACTTTAATCAATATGAGCGCATCATATATGCAAAGAAATTTAGAATTAAAATCATATTGTCAATTTTTTTCATTATTAAAAAAAAAATAAACCCGTAAGACCATACTAAGCAAGTCCAATACCTAATGACAAACTCCAGATGTAACAACTTTTTGAATCGGCAACACGCGATTGTTGCTCTATACATTGCAAGCGTTGATAGGCTATGGTAACTTATTATCATCAGTAAGGCCGTATTTACCATCTAAGTAGTACAAATAAAAAAAAATAGAAAAAACCGACTTCAAAAAGCTAAAAATAACTGAATACACATTGAAGTCGGTGCTATGTTCAACCTGTCACCTAATATTCGGCTTGGCACTGACTTCAATCTGTATTCAGTTATTCAGTGATAAAATACAAGTAAAAAAATATATGAAATAAAACATTGTCAATACCTATAAAATTTGAGGGTTGCCCTCGATTACCCTGGGATTCCATCATCAGATCCTGACTTGGTGCCAATGGGACCACCTCAAGAGTATACTCTTTCAAATAAAATCATAATTTTGAGAAATTGGTGAACATACATAAAAAAATAAGTACATACAGTCGAACATATGTAGAACCGTCTCCTTTTTTGAAGTTGGTTAAAAATCTAAAACCTTTCTATAAATTAATTATCTAGTTAAAAACTCTACGGTCGTATACTGAATGCTGTCATCATAATGGAAAACTACAGGGCCAATTATATTATGTGTAAGTTAAAATCGAGTTTTAAAAGCATCGTATGTGTTTTGAAACGTTATTATGAAACACATAAACATATAATACATAACATGCAACAGATAAGTGTGGACATACTATTTAAGCGCCACCTCTGACCAAAATAACTCGTAAATTACTCGTGTTTGTTTATAATAAATTATGAGATTTTTTGGTTACAGACGGTCGAAGGTAGGTACGTATTTATAAAAATATGGTATGCAATGCAACCTTAATATGGGCACTGCTAGGCACGTTATTTTTCCCCTCTATTAAAAAGAGGTAAGAGGGTTTTAGCCATTACTCACACAATCTGCGCTGGCACTGGGCAGATTGGTCAGGCAAGGCTATAAGGCTTAAGATTAGCGGTTTTTTTTTTGCATTGTTTTATTTTAGCGTTAGCTCTCAGACTAATAGAATAAGATAGACGGAGCGTGTAGAACTCGCGCGTGAAGCCGCCAAAAGTCATACTAAATAGCAATGTCATACGTTTTCATTTCGCGCGCAGTCGATTTGAGCCGCTTTGAAGTATTTTTACAACGTTTTACTACACAATACGGCATTATAATAATATTTTGTCAAAACGCGTACTCACTAGCGGCTCAAATCGACTGCGCGCGAAAACGAAAACGTATGACATTGCTATTTAGTATGACTTTTGGCGGCTTCACGCGCGAGTTCTACACGCTCCGTCTATCTTATTCTATTAGTCTGAGCGTTAGCTATGGTTAACCATTTGACCATTTTAGTACGTATGCAATCCTTCATATCTTCTGAGATTGCACTCACATCATGTGTACCTGCCAAGTCAGTCTCTTTCCCATTCAGCCATCATCTAGTAATTTTTATTATGTACGTTTTATAAAAATAAAATGCAAATTCTGCAAAAAAATATGTTTAGTAGTGCTGATTATTGTTAAAAGATGTCTCTGTGCCGCAGAAAATAGGTTGTATTAATGCTGCTGGTTCTGCGCCATCTAGCGGCAGACGCTTGACTTATTTAATAATTTTAATATTGATAAAATTTATTATCTTTTTGATATTGAAGATGTCGAATATGTATTAAGTATGTAATTTTAATAAATATATCAAGATGGCGTTGTTTTCAAAATGTGCACTACAAGGTTAACGTCGTTGATGTCTTTTGTATGGACATCGGCGTATTATATAAAAAATATATATCTGTTTGTTGTAGGTACTCAAATCTGTTCGATAAGTAGTGTTGGCAGATCTCCTAGGTAAAGATTTCGCTAAAAGTAGACAATAGTACAATCAGCAACTTTTCCGGTCGATCATTATACGATTAAAATTGTATTCATCGAACGCTAAAGCTACACTTGTTGCTATACCTACTGGAAGATATGTCACCTATTATGACGCTTTTGGCATTGCCAGTATTAACATTAACTGCTTGTCATAGGGTGGGCTAACTGGGCTACCATGCTAATACCCTCTTAGTGGAAGGTATATAAAAAACAATATTATTTAAAAGTATACTATTTGATAACGATGACGGAAAACATGGGTTTTTACCCACATGCCTTAAAAGAAATTTGGGCTATAGTGTGTGGATTACGGCCTAAACCCTCACAGCTCTTTTACTAGTGGAAGGGAGGCTCATGCTCAGTAGAGGATGTGTCCCTCTACTGAGCATGAGCCTCCCTTCCACTCACACGGGTTCCCATAATTATATTTTGCATTCGATTTTTTTTATTAGCCTGCATCATCCCGCTACTAAGCAAAGGCCACCCCATTAACTTCCAATCCCGTCTATCCATTGCCTTATTCCATTAATCTTCTTATATCCATGTTCAGGGTGTGTGCATACGAGAAATTACCCACTCCCGTTAAAGTAAAAAAAATATATAAATCTGCTTAAAATTATGGGCATCAAAGTAAAAAGTTTACGGTTGCTATGAGTAGGTAAGTTCTAACGAGTTGACATGAACTTACGACTTCTGTCTATATTTAACTTACCGCCTATTTGACCCCGGAGATGATAAATGTCAGATAGTAATATGCATATAAATAGTGAAGGTCTTTTTAACTAAAAATATATATATAGAAAAAACCCTTGACGCGTTTCAAGATAAGATTGTTATAACAACTCTTGCACTAGAGAACAAACCCTGCCTCGTGGGACTTTATAAAGATTAAATTCCTAGACACGAAGTAAACCCAGACTCGGAGCAACCATTTCTAAAGCATACATTGTTCTTGTCTCAAGTGGGGATGGAACCCACAACACCTCGCCAATAGTTAAATTGCTAGGTAACAACTTAAGCCACTGAACCAATAGTGCAGACGAGATTATGTTTATTTATAAAACATGTGTACAATATTTGGTGTTATATAAAAAGTATAGGGCACCATACATGGAAGCAAGCCCGACTGGAGGATTACCTGCACGGTTCAGAAGATTACGGCCGAATAGGCTATACACAGTGATGTAATTATGTTCTTGTGTGTGTGAACAGGAATCCAGCGCTCATTTATTAATGCGTTATGCTATCCCAGGGATATTTAATCATGTAACCCTGGTGTAATTTTTTTGGGTTAGCAACACGCAAGTGATACCTCTAGTATTGCAAGCGTCTAGGCCTAGCCCGAACTGCTTACCATTAAGTGGGCCGTATGCTTATTTGCCATATAAGTAGTATTTAAAAAATGAAAATTTAAATTGAATGTATAAGCTATGTAGACAGGTGATTGCAAAGCTTGAACCACGATTTCTATTCAAGGCTTTTTTTGTTAATACAAATTTAAAGGACGCGTATTAGTAGACTTTGTTGTAGTCACATCCACTGCCCTGGTGGCTCAGTGGTCGATGTGTGTGACTACCGATCACGAGGTACCGGGTACGATTCCCGGGTCGGGCCAAAAATGTAGGTATATTGGGGTTTTCTGATAAGAAGTTCACAATAGTATCCCAGAGTTTGGAAATTGGCGGTGTTTACACCCCTGTGCCTCGGAAACACGAAACACGACTGAAGAGAGATTAGGCGTAGGACCAATGGGTCCTACGCCTAATCTCTCTTCAGTCGTGTTGGATTGCCATCCCATTGGACTATGAGAGGTAATAAAGAATGCACTTATGTTTGCGTACACGCTTGTGCACGCAAGATAACTCTTTATTGTAAACCAAGTTACAATTTTGTCTTAATGATCATTTTATAGCTATGTACCATGGACGGCCTTATCGCTAAAAAGCTATCTCTTACATATATATATATGTTTTTATATAATACCTCCTGTGCAGATGGATAGTCTCCGTTGAGATTAACCGCCGCGACCGAAATTCAGTAAGGAGGACATAATAGCCACATTGCACAAGTACTTCGAAGGGGAATTGCGCCAATTGTAATTAATAAAAAGGCAACACTCTCTCTCTCTCGAATAACGAATGAAGCGAACTAAGGACTGATGGACTACTCAATATATCAATATGTGTTGCGCAATTTAGAAATAAAGCTATCTACGCACACTTAGACGGTTTCAAGCATCTTTCTTTATAATGTTACGTCTCATTTCACTTTCACTTAGTGCAAAATAAAGCAGTTTGACTATCAATGGTTTGTCATGAATTCACATTAACGTAACCTAAATCTATCCATCGCTGTGTTCGGAGTTAGTAAGTGTGATTTATTACAATTTAATCAGACTCAAAATGATTGTCCAATCAATACGAGTTTTTTCTTTTTATTAACACAGTTTTTATTATAATAAAATGAAACACTAAACTTTCTATTTTGTTTTAGCAATATTTTTAAAATAAATATTTATTTGATTTATAAACGACACGCACTATTAATTATTCCTAAATTTTACTTTTATTTTTAATTGCCACAATATAATCTGTCTAGTCTGTCTGATGCTAAGCAGTTACCGTAGCCTATGGACAATTTTGGGGCATCACTTGCAAACCGTAAGGTTTTATGTAATACGTTACCTATTTAAAAACAGTTTAAATTTCCTTTATATTTAAGAGCTTATTGAGCATTGAAATACTCACGTATGAGAACACAATTATACCACTGTGTAGTTATTTGGCTGCGCTTTTCTGTATGTCCGTATGTACTTTCCCAGGACGGACTTATTCACTTGATTGTCAAAACTCATTAGAAAACTTTACGACCCATATTTTCATAGTTAACGAAATCGCTAATTTCGTTAACTATGAAAATATAAGTCTAGGATTAATATCAAATATTAAATTAGATTCTAAATATTGTAATAAATTTTTAAAATCATCGTTATCGTTATTAAGTGAAAACACGTGTTTACTATTGAATGATTGAATTTATTTTCAACTACTTCATTAATCATAACTGCAAATCGATTTTGAAGTAGGTATAAATAAATTCATTTCAATTGACCTGTACTGGCATTTATATCTTGTATTTAATTAAATGAATCTAAGTTTGATATATTAAACATCATAGTAGATAATAATGTCGATTATCTATTTAATCGATTATCTTGTTTGTGCATGTTTTATGTAATACTAGTATACGCACGTGGATTTCGCCTATATGCTATTCTGATCGATAATAAGCTATAACATTGAAAGGTTTTATAAAAAATAGTCCAGTAGATTTTGCCTGAGTGAGAAACATCCATCTATACTCAAAAACTTTTAAATAATAGCAACCCATATCTGTCCCACTGCTGGGCAATGAACATCTCACCTATATCAAGAAAGAGATAGACAGGTTTAGGCCTAAATTAAAACACGCTAGCCTAATGCGGGTTGGTGAATAAGACATGTCTTTCGTATTCCTTCTAAAAGATGTAGATTTCCTCACGATGTTACTGTTAAATAAACCTTTGCTTGTAGGATTTCTTACTACTTTTTATTGTATCAGTTATTTCTGAAAAAATCGCGTACCGGGTTACCCATAACATAAAACGCTAGATAACTATTTACTTACTGCGGTTCGTATGCTCGTTTGGTACCTAGGTAGTATAAAAAGGGCATTGAAACAAGTCAACAGACAGTACAATGGCAAGAAAAATACATTTACAAATACTGAAAGAAATCGCATTGTACTTATACTTGTGTTTTTCTATCTGTATCTTAGTAGTTCTTGTAATTCCATAGTTCGTAAATTATAGTAATGCTGCTAGCCTTCAGGGCACGTTTCCTATAGACGTTAATGATGAGGAATATTTTAACGCCTAGACGACAGTTTTTTGTTTCTTATTTTGTTTATTTTTATTTTGTGTGTTTCTTAACTTGTAAGTTTAAAATTAGTTTTATGTAAGAAAATATCAAAACGGTGTTATAAATATTATAAAAAAAATATATACATATATAATTCATTTATTTTAGATAAAATACCTCCATACAACTATGTGCACGAACTAATTACTTAATTACAAATAAATAATAAAAAAAAATGACTACATAATAAAATGTCAAAAATAAATAAATTAATGGTAATTAATATTATGAACCTGCACAATTTCATTTATTGAAAATTCATTCAAAGAACAGACGTACAAAAATATTAAATTTTAATTAGATATTGTTGGTCTATTAGATAATAACATACGCTTAACACGTGTCTCAATTCTAATCTATAATTCACCAATCAAAAACTTCAATAAATTTTGACATTTCAAAAGATCTTACAAAGCCGTTAATTCTTGATAGATTTTTTCTATATAAACAGATTTACATTTTATGTTTATGATAAAAATGTTGCGTGATTTGTTAGTTGCAGATGGTATGAGTATGACCCTGGTGACCCGTACACTGCGGCAGTAATAATAGCCGTTGACATTTAGAAAATGAAACTAGTTTTGTAGAGGCCCACGTTCGATTTATGGCATGCCTTCGTTTGATGTCACGTTCCAGATCGTCTGTTGTATAATCAAGGTTAACTAGGATATATTTAATTTATATATTATCTAATATGTCTGTATGTGGGTGGAGTTCCCAATAAAATAGGAATCCTTGATCGTTCGTAAAAATACAGTAAACGTAAAGCAACAACATTTCCCTTTATTTGTACTTTAGTTTAGAAGCAACTGCCTTATTGGTCTAGTAGTCGTTGAGTGCCACTGCTGATCACGAGGTCTCGGGTTCGATTCTAGATCCAGTCATGTAGGATTACCGTCCAATATATGAGAGTGAGGACATAAAGAGTGCACCTGCGTTTGCATATGCACTATACCTAATATCACCCAATTTAATTATTATTTAACTCTCCATCGTGATTAGCCACCGTGACCAAAAATCGGTGAAGAGAACATTATTACATTAGTTTATATCTATAAACGGGCTTATAACGCGAACATAAGCTAGTTGGTACCTATATTTTAAATTCATTCAATCGATATAATCAAAAAGCCAGTTTGAAAGTCTATTTCTAGAATTAAAGAATAACATTTATTCAGATTCGGTTAGTAACACATACGCACTTTATTATTATTATTATTTTTTTAATACTACCAAGGAGGCAAACAAGCATACGGCCCGCCTGATGGTAAGCAGTTACCGTAGCCTATGGACGCTTGCAACACCAGGGGTATCACTCGCGCGTTGCCGACCCTTTAGAAACCTAATAACTCCTTTCTTGAAGAACCCCATGCTATAGTCTTTCGGGAAAACCTCGGCAGGAAGCTCATTCCACAACTTAATCGTACGTGGGAGGAAATTCCTCTGAAACCGCACAGTGCGGCACGATAAAGGTAAATAACGAAAAAAAATTACAACAAAGGGCCAGAAAGTACTGAGAAGGTCGTCCTTTCAGTTCTATATATTTCAGTACACTGTACATGCATCGCTGATTTTCTGATAACAATTTGCTATATGAAAAATTTGGTTCCCAAAAATTCACGCAGAATCAGAGTTATATTATATAATATATATTGTCGTTTTGTTCTTATACTACATAGATTCAAATACCAAATAAAATCTTGCTTAAGTGACTTAGGAATTTAAGATTAATGGATATTGTTTAATATCGACAAGTCATTAAGTATTTGTTTATTTTTATTTTGTTCAAAAAATTATAATATGTAATACAGATATGTTTTTGTATATTTTTTATATTGCGTTTGCATAATCTTGTTTTTAAAGTGTCAAATACAGTGATTTACAAATCTCAAAATTTAAGGTTTTCTACATACATCAGTTTTATATTTAAAAATAAATATTAATAGCAACCCATTATGTCCCTCTGCTTCTTCTCTAATAAGAGAGCTTACTTAGTAGGTTTAGGCGTTAATCCATTATACGTTGGTCTCATGCAAGTTTGTTGATTCTTAAGCCATACTTGATTGAATGCTTTAATTTATTTTTCATGGTGCTATTATCAGCGACAGGACTTCAGTCTTCGATGGCTTGTCCCTTTTATTTAACTAGCTTTCTATTAGGCTGGGCATATAAAAATAAGCAGCGGCGATATTGGGAACTATTGGCTATATTAGTAATCGACGAGTATGCCTTTGAAAACATTAATGTAAAAGGCAAATTTAAGATTATTAGCATTGACTGAGGGTCCTACGTATGCGTATTGCTTTTCAAGATTTATTATAGGTCCTATTTACGAAATTCGGCTGCCTTGTCTAGTAGCCGTTAAGGGACCAGCCGTCATAATCACGAGGTTCCGAGTTCGATCTCCGGGTCAAGTTAAAAATATATTCAGTCAAGAAATTTCCAATAGATTTCCAAAGTTTGGAAATTGGAAGGGTTTACACCACGTGCCTCGGGAAATATGTAAAGCCGTTGATCCTAGGGCTGATCCCTTTCATATCTTGTCATATATATATATATATATCTTTTGGTTTTATTGACAACTCCCGCACTAGAGAACAAGCTCTGTGTCGCGGGGGACTTTACAAACATACAATTAACGGACACAAATTACAATCAGACTCAAAACAACTCTTTGTGGGCCACACAAAGTTTTGTCCTGTGTGGGAATCGAACCCACGACCTCGTGCACAGCAGGCGCATACCGCAGCCACTGGACCACCGAGGCAGTCAAATATTGTCATGTCATTGGTCTATGAGAGTGAAGGAATAATGAGTGAACCTGTGTTAGCGCACACTCGTGTACTATAATATTTTTCACACAGCAATTTTTTTTGGGTATAGGCCTATGTCGAACAGTGGACGTTTTTTAGCTGAGATGATGATATGGGGCAAACTTAAATGCAAATGAATGCCTAATTCACGAATTAGTTTGCTGTTTAAACTTTTTTATTTTAATTTTAAATGACAGATAAAAATAAATGTAAAAACAAACTGTACGGAACCACGTATTTATAATTATTGATTGTCTCCGTAGATTTATTTATTAAACAACTTTTTAATAGGTCCAGTCTTAGCAATATTCCTCATGTTATCGTGAAATTAACCAAGGTCACATAATGATGTCAATACCCTTGTAATACCGATGTTTTTTTGTTAACTTCTATTTTAATATAAAAGGACAAAGATTTTATGGGATGGTACCTGTTTGCTTCTGACATTCGTACAGACACAGATCTCAGCAAAAATGAAATTCTTGGTGAGATATTTGTCTTAAGTTGAGATAAACAATTTAAATCGAGTAATTATTAGTTTTATCAATTTAATTAGTACATTATTGTTAATGATACTAATAAGATCCATTTAATATTGTGTATTGTTCTGTACAAAAACATAAGTTAATATTAAATTATTTTCAACAATTATTTTAACATGCATGTTTTTTTTCAGGTTCTTGCTCTTTGCGTGTGCGCTGCCAGCGCAGCTAGCTTCGGTAACTACGGCGCCAATACCGGTGCTTACAGTGGCTACAGTGGCTTCAAGCCCTACTCATTTTCTAAGGCCCAGGTTGCTCCTACCGCGTTCTCTGGTGCCAAGGCTGCCGCATCCTATACTCCCTTCTCCGTAACTCCCTCATCTCCCGCAGCGCCCGTTGTCGTTGAACAGGTCGCTTCTGTCGTACCTGTTCCCGTCGTGCCTGCCCCCGTCGTTCCTGCTCCCGTGGTCCCAGTCCCAGTTGCCAAGACTTACGTAAGCCCCACTTCCATCCCCGTTCCCGTTCCCGCCTCCAAGAACTACCTGAACTCCGAAAGCGAAGCCCAAATCGTCCGTCAAGAAAATGACGTCAGCGCTACAGGTTTCCAATACGGGTAAGTTAATATTTTTACATAATTTTTAAGTTTATAGTGTACTAGCGGCCTACTTCGACTTTATCCGGATTACATATTTTGTATGAACCTTCTACCAAGTGTGAGAAAACTTAAAAAAATATGAATGTAATCGGTAAAGTATTTCTCAAGTGATGGAATTACCAAGGGAAATAGGGATTACTTTTTATATGTATTGTTATTTAAAAGTAACCAAACGGGGATTAGATGAATAAATACATCAAGATTGTAAATTACAGTGCGGAAGTAGTATTAAAAATAAAACATAGAAAAATTAGCAACTTGTGAGCTCAAAGTAGCGATTTCATGAATACTTATTGATATATTAAGGTCGTTATGTAAATAAAAAAATAATATAATTGTTCAAAAGTACATCACGTCTTTGTTTGTACGTTTGTGCATTGACATGGAGCCAAAACATATAACTTTAGACAATGTTAATATAAAATGGAATGAGTCGCTTACATACCACAGATAGGTAGGTACATATTAATGGTCTGCCAATGGTGATGATTGGGCTATAAATAATATTTGAAATAAATTTGAACTTTGGGGTTTTAGGCAGACGGTTATCTTTCTGATTATGCCATTGCAGTATCATTATTTTGTTATATGGCACTTAAACATATATAAGTAAAATATTCATTGACTTGGGTTCAGAGCTGTCCTATTTAAACATGGTTTTTGTTTTACAGTTATGAGACCAGCAATGGCATTGCTTCTCAATCCTCCGGCGAGCTGAGGAAGTTAGGAGAAACCGAATCTGTCGTGAGTATTTGTCATATTTATTAAATTATCACATAAAAGGTTTCTGTTTTTAATTATATTTCGCATTTTCATTGCAAAACTGGTAACTGGAGTGTACTCTATTTTTGAGATTTCTTATTTCTCAGATATATTTATGATGGTAGGTACATTAAACATAATTATAATTATTAAAAAAAAGTTTGTTTTAGCTTCAGCTTTCAAACTACATTGTAAAAAAAATATAACGTTTAATTCAATTTTTTATTAAATTATTTCTCATCTGTGTTACAAGAAGAAGTCAAACGTGCCTTTTCCCATAAATCGCCCTGATAGTCAACTTTTTTTTGTTACAGGTTGTCAAGGGCAGCTACCAATACATCTCCCCCGAGGGTATCCCCATTTTAGTCACATACATCGCCGACGAAAATGGTTTCCAACCCCAGGTAAATTACAATTATTACATTATCACTAATATTATAAATGCGAAAAATGACTGTTACCTTTTCACGTCAAAAAGGCTGAACGGCTAAAGAAATTGGCAAGGAGATAACAATAATATATGCTATTATGGAGAAGTTTTGTCCTGTGTGGGAATCCAAAACCACAATGTTTGCCTTCAAAAGTTTGCCGAGTATTAAGTAAAAAACACAAGTACAAAATAATTATCCTCACGTTTTTTTTATATAATAATATTTTATTTTACAGAGCGACGTCCTCCCCGTGGCTCCTGAAGTACCTGAGGCAATCGCCCGCTCCCTTGCCTTCATCGCCGCTCAGCCCAAATACGTCGAACCCACCAAGAACTATTAAATTTACTCAACATATGAATCTAATCAAGATTTTATAACACCTCTTTGCTGAAGATCTTCAGGATCGTGACTACGAGCAACATAGAACCGTATGGACGTAACGTCATAATTAAACAGCTTATAGTTAAGTAAATAAAAGAACTGTGCCATTACAATATGTTTTATTTTATAATCTTAAACAGTTATAGTCGGGGAGTGGTCATTTAGGGATGCGTCATTAAAGAAATGTTTCTCTATATTAGGGATACAACATCTTAAAGCCCTAGCTCTTAAAAATGTTGTGTGATGCCCCAGGTATTAAGCTGTTATCATAACCGAAGTAACATAGATGCAAGCAATACCTGGGGAACGATCCGAGTGCATGGTATTAGGGTTTTATCAATATTGATTTTGCAATGGGAAAATTTGTTTGAATTAAACACTTTCCTAAATGAGTCCTGTAAATCTCGGATTCTACCTAAAAAGACTAAAGATAAACGAAAAATAAAATTCTAAATTAGTCTACTTGGGACTTCCAATTTCTGAGTTTTTATAAAAATATCATACATAATAAACCGGCCAAGTGCATGTCGGGTCACAATGTAGGGTTTCGAAATTGCATTTCCCAATAATGCGGACTAAGAATAAGGTATCTATAGCTTCAGCATTAATGACTTCTCAAAACATAGAACAATGGTAACAATTTTGGTAGTCTTGAGATAAGTCGCATTAAAAGGGTCGCGGGGTAGGGGAGTCACTCCGCCCGTCGGATTTTTATATTATATGTTGAAATTTTTTAATTTGGTTGGTATAACATAATAATATGATTCCTAATGTTTTTTTTCTTGTTCGTATTTACCTACCATAATATTCTATTCTGGCGTAGAACCTAACCTACTGATTATTTTAATATATGGTCAGGTATTTCTTCTCCTACATATATTTCAGACTACGAAAATTACAAATAAATACGACTCAATTCCACTATTCTTGATTTTTTTTACGGAACAAATACGGAAAATTATAATTATATAGAAAGGCTTGAGACAAAACCCCACAGTTACAGATTTCTATAAATTCAAGAGACTTGATTCAAGTGTCAATCTAATTTTAACTTATCCAATAACATTTTATAAATTAATCGGCACAAGTTTACTAGTAGGTACTTACTTGTAAACTTGTGAAGTCTACTTAGCTGTGAGAGTTTTCCTTTTAATTTCATTATATATAATACTATCGTGATTTTTTTCACATTTCCAAGTATCACCATTTGGCCGGCAGAGAGGGGAGGGGGACACTTGGCTCTAACAAAAATTAGCACTTAAAAGCCTGATATTTCACAAACGAATCTCTGAATCAACAAAACTGTCTTAAAAAACATACAATATTTGTAAAAGACCTATTCAGCGATACCCACCATGGGGTAGTTGAGAAAAAAAGAATCATCCCTACTTTACATGTACAGGACAGACCGACAGGTACCCAAAAAAAATTTTTTTTCAAGATTTTATTTTAACACTTTGTTGGCATGACTAATATGTATATTCGTGCCAAATTACAGCTTTCTAGGACTAAGGGTTTTTGAGCTAAGCTGCGGACAGACGGACGGATGGACATAGCGAAACTATAAGGGTTCCTTGTTTACTTCGGAACCCTAAAAATAACATACTATTCGAATCAAACTTTCAGTTCTTCATGGGTCAATATTATATGTAGATAGTAAGAAATGCTTGTAAACCTGCTTCTTCTGCTAACTAATATACCAACTATATAATATAACAATAATAATAGCAACTCATATATTATATGTCCCACTGCTGGACACGGGTCTCTTCTCCTCTATCAAGAGAAAGAGGAGATGTATGCCTATATTAAACCACGTATTAATTATACTTCGAGAAGGAAAAAAAATGTATCCCTTTTTAAGCACATTCTGCGCGCGGAAATATTTAAATAATCTCACACTCAGATAGCATTAGCTCCTATAAAGCGAAAATAACTTAAAAAAACAAATTGAAAGAGACACTGAATTTAGATTGCTATGGGGACTGTACAAGTATGGTTAAATCTTTCAATTAAAACACAAAAGAAAACAGAAATCATATTCTCCACACATATAACGTTGCAGTCATTGAACTAGAAGTAGATAAACTACATAATAAAGTTAGTAATTAATATTATAATTTGAATAATAAGCATTTTCTTCTATTTATAGCAAAATAGCATAAATAATTAATGTTATATTTTCTACGACCGTTTTTATAATTCTATATTTGATAATTTTAGGACACGGCACCACACAGGCGAGCAAGACTGGAGAAAGCCCCCTTACTTTACAGCAGACCACAACTAAATAACTACACATAGTGACTTAGTAGTGTTCATGTGCGTGGGCATCTTCTCCAGAGCTTATTGACTGGTTTTACTATATTGTATTTTGTAAATAAGCAAATATAATGTAAGTAGTCGTACGCCAACGTTGTCAATAGCATAGTTTATTACACTTTTCGATATTTACTTATCTAATTGTTATTCTTAACCTACTTACTCTATTTCTGCAGTTTAATAAAAAGCCAATTATAATTGATGCCGTTTTCACTAAAAACGAAATATTAATAATATAGGACAACTCACACCTGATCCCAAACTAGGCAGAGCCTGTACTACAGCAACTAAACAAATTGTAAACATACTTTTATATGTGTCAGTTACATATTGAGGCTATCCCAGTAAGTAATTAAAAAATACTTGTGTTGAGATGTCTCGCTCTCTCCCTTTGAACTAATCAAATTCACCCGTAAGAACCTTCTACAAAATATTAAAACTTTTAAAATAAAGATGAATGAAATCGGTAAAGTCGTTCTCAAGTTATGGCGTGTCCAAGGGAAATAGGGATTCATTTTTATATACCTAATTCTCAGCATACAAAATAAACGAATTACTCATAGATTATTATTAGCAGTCAGAGTCAGAAAATATAGCGTATAACACTCACAAATAACGTGGCTTCTATTGGTAAAAGATTTTTTAAAAACGGTTCAGTAGATCCAGAGATTACCCCCTACACGTCGCAAACTCACGAACTTTACCTCTATACAATATATAGGTAGTAAAGAAAATACATAAATTAAGCTCGTTAATATGTGTTACCTACAAACTAAAGCGATAAGATTATACATTTGTCAAGTTCGTTACAAATGACTAAAGAGAAGTAGGGCACCATACAAACACACCATACAAATTTCATATGCCGACGATACAGCTGTTGTGTTTTCAGCTACTTCGTGGCATGATGTAAAGCACTGTGCTGAGGTAGGAATGGCAAGAGTTGCTGCTTGGCTGACAAGTAACCTGCTATCTCTAAATACTACCAAAACCAAACACATGTGTTTTAGCATAAATAAAAGTACACAGCCAGATGTAGATCTAAACCTAAAAATACATGTCTGCGAAAATACACAAAATGAATCTTGTACTTGCTCTAGTATTGAAAAAGTCTCACAAATTAAATATGTGGGGGTAGTGGTGGATTAAGCGTTGACCCGGTATCCCCAAATTGAGCAGGTAAGTGCAAGGTTAAGGAAACCCACCTGGATATTTAAAACCCTTAGACATATTGTACCCACTACAATGATAAGCTGTAATAATCAACCCAGAAACCTACTTAATGAAATATACATATATCGCCCTGGTACAATCAGTGCAAATATATTGTATCTCAATATGGGGTGGTGCTGCCAAATCAAAATTTATTCAGTTGGAACGTGCACAGCGAGGTCTTCTTAAGCTAATGTACACTAAAAATAAAAGATACCATACAATAAAGCTATATGAACTCAGTAATTTACTCACCGTCAGGAAATTATACATTACCCAAACCATCTTCAGAATGTACAAGGCTACACCTTATGACAAAACTCACAACTCTAAAAGGAGAAAAGACATCGTCGTGAAAGTTCCAAAATGCAAAACTAAATTCGCAAGCAGACAATTCAATAAACGTTCGGCCCAACTGTAACAGATTAACTCACACACTTGCATACATGCCAAAGCCTTCAATGACTGTAAAAAAAGTGTAATAGCTTGGACTTTTTTGACAAAATTCGGATCAACTTTTATGATTGTTTTGCTATCAATCTAATTGATTATAAGTTAAAGCGTCATCTTTGAAATATTGATAATGATTTTATTGATCGATAGGCTGTAGCGCCTGAGGCAATAGTATCTCAGACTGACATTTAAGATTATTGCTCAAATATAAATGTCAGGCGTTGAGACTCATTATGTTTTTTTTATACTTCCAAGGAGTCAAACAAGCATACAGCCCACCTGATGGTAAGCAGTTACCATCAAGTGTTAGTTTTAATAAACAACGAGTATCGTACGTGCTGTGATAACTTGGACATACATTACAGTATTTCTTTCTCGGGCTTTGCTCGAAGGTGCAGGGTAGTATAATAGGAAAAATGCAGTCAAACAGGACGACAGAGTGGTGAATCTAGCTTCCCTGTGGGTAAGCAAGCAATGTAATAGACCTTTTACTAGCATTGTTAGTAGTATATGTTATGCTAGAGAGAGTAAAAAACTGTAACATAAGAGAATGATGTGGATTGAAAGAAGATATAAAGACAAAAGTTGAAAAGAGGATGTTAAGATGGTTTGGACATTTAGGAAGGATGAATAATATGTATATATGAATGAAGAGTAGGCGAAAGAAGTATGTTGGATCAAAGCAATTGGCATACCATAGTCTCTGCCTACCCCAGTGGGAGACGAGCGTTATAGAATGTATGTATGTATGTTAGTAGTACTGTTTTAGTAACATGATCGTGCGTAAATAACTAACTAGCTTAAATAGTACCTACCTTTCTGACTTTTCTTTTCCATGATGTATTTCTAAATTTAAAAAAGGTTTGATTATGTACCTACTCTATAGCACTTGTAGCTTTGACGCTATTTACATTCAACAGTATTTAATACAATAACAATCATACATTGTTGCATTAGAACCATCAATTTATTATTTATAGATGTCGTTTAGGTGTCAACTATAATTATATTCTCAGAAAAATGATGCCTGAATGTAAATAAATGTATTATGTATAGGGATTAAAATAAGTCTCTTTAATTGTTTGATTCTTACACTATATATATAATAGAAAATTTTGAGTTTGTTTTAGTAGTTCATCACTCATGCATGAAACATTTAATGATACCCATGATTAGATACTACGAGTTTATTATAGCCTCGTTTCGTTAAAGAGTTAGTATGACCATCTTTAGACTTAATTGACTCAAAAACACTAACATAGGTACATTGAATAAAAGCTTGTTATAATACTGAATACTTTTGACTGCCTCGGTGGTCCAGTGGCCGCAGTATGCGCCTGCTGTGCACGAGGTTGTGGGTTCGAATCCCACACAGGACAAAACTTTGTGTGACCCACAAAGAATTGTTCTGAGTCTGGGTGTAATTTGTGTCCGTTAATTGTATGTTTGTAAAGTCCCCCGCGACACAGAGCTAGTTCTCTAGTGCGGGAGTTGTCTTTAAAAAAAAAAAAATCAGCGCACTCTGAAGACTGCTTTACGTGTGTGAGAAGTATGCAAGGGATCATGGTCTTGTGTACAACGAGAAGAAAAGTGAGCTCATGGTGTTTAGGGTAGGCTCTAGGAAGCCTGAAACTGTACCGCCTATCTACCCTAATAATGCGGCTTTAAATAGGTTGTCACTTTTTAAATATCTAGGTCACATAGTCACAGAAGACCTTAAGGATGACAGTGATATACAGAGGGAGCGAAGAGCGTTGCCGGTCCGAGATAATAAGCTGGCTCGCAGGTTTGCTCGTTGTTCACGTTAACTAAACATTACGCTTTTCAAAGCATATTGTCAATATCTCTACACGTGCAGCCTGTGGGTGCGGTATACGCAACGGACCTATAACGTTCTTCGTATACAGTACAATAATACTTTCTGGATGTTGATGGGTCTCCCACGTTTTCACAGTGCATCTGGAATGTTTGCTGAAGCGCATATCTTCAAGCAATTTTAAGAAAAAGAAATGCATCCCTGATGCAGTGATTAAGGGGGGGCTCCAACAGCATCCTGAAACTTATTGCAGGTCGAACTGACTGTCCGATCAGAGGTCACTGGATCCATATGCATATGTGCACTTCTAGTGCACCAGGAGACAGGCGACGGTTTATGAACTTGTTTTATAATATTTAATGGTTACAAAAAAAAAATGTTACTAACATAGTAAGTAAGACCCTACTAACCAATATGGATAATTTCCGAAATAACGAATTATTATTATTAATATGTCTCTCTTTATAAGGGGTATTTTCCCATCATTCAAGGAGAATACCCGGGCCTTTGGAAGGCTTACGCGGGGATATACATCCAACACGCAGATGTCTTTAGAGAATTTTAATTTAAAATGGGATGAGACGCTTACCATAGTCATGCCACAGCTGCACTATTGCAGTACAGCCATGTTCTGCCTATGGCAAGTGTAGAGCTATTGCAACATGTGAAATCAAATAATTTTGGGCTATGGGATTGCGTGTTAGATGGACTGGTTTACAATGATTACCTATGGGATAAAAACGTCGCCTGCCATCATTTAAAGATATACTCTAAATGAAAAATAGGCAGACGGTGACTCGCCTATACACTAGATGGGCCCCTTGAAACAACCGACACTGGCAACGGCCCACAGGCATCAGAGCAACACCATAGTGCGCGGCTAGGGGAGCAGAGCGGTATCGAGCAGTGCGGCGCCGATTTCACCATCAGGGGTCTCAGCCGGAGACCCGAGAGCGGGTTTCCCCGTAGTTATGCCCTTGAAAATAAATGACACTTCTACCGCCGAGCATATAGCTCTGGCGACCCCTCTCTGATAATCAGCCAATAAAGGCAAGCCAGAGTTGAGAGTCCTGCGGGTGCTCTTGTCAGCGCACTCCGGACAGCCAATAAAGGCAAGCCGGAGACGAGGCCCTGACCGACTCTCTGGGGCATTCGAGACCGCAGTGTCGCCACTCACATTCAGCCCGTCACATTATTACATTATTATCATAAAAATACGTGGTTTGGAAAAATAAAGTATATGAGTGCCTTATCTAGGCACCAAACAAGTGAGCATGTGCGACTAGGGAGGGACCTCCATCTAACAGAATAAGTTTTTATTGCGGTCTAGTAGTATTCCAGTGCGTACAGATCTCCAGAGCTCAGCAGAGAGACAGAGAGAGAAGAAAGTAAACATAATATTTAAACAAATCCCGATTTGAACAAACATTTTTCTATTACAAGGAATTATATCGCAAAGAATGGTGTTAAATTTTTAGGATCAACAACACGCGAGTGATGGTATTGCCAACGTTAATAGGCTAGGAAAACTGCTTACTATCAGGCGTACCCTAAGCTTCTATGCTTGTTTGCTACCTACGTAACATTAAATAAAAATAAAACGAACACATAATGTAAATTTACTATTAAATAAAAATTTGACTATTTAATACTTTTTATCTTGTTTATCATATTATTTGACTGCCTTGGTGGTCCAGTGGTCGCATCTTCAACTTTGTGTGACCCACAAAGAGTTGTTTTGAGTTTGGGTGTAATTTGTGTCCGTTAATTGTATGTTTGTAAAGTCCCCCGCGACACAGAGCTTGTTCTCTAGTGCGGGAGTTGTCTTTTTTTAAAAAAAACAATCAAAAATCAAAATCAAAAATATTACATCATTTTTTTAGTTAACCAATTTTAGCAAGATAAAAGGCTTAATCGGGTTCTATAACTGTGTTTGTGTTATATTTTTAAATCAGCTTAATTTAATAAACAAAGCACCTGTTTCGAACTAAACCCATAAATCTTCATTACCAAGCTATAATGCTTCCGCAAAATTAATACGCAAAGATGATGTGGAAGTTGTTTTTGAATACAACAATTGTCACAGAATATGCATAGGTACGCCTTTGTTAGAGTTAGTAAACCTTTTGTTAGGACAAAAGTTTACACATTAGGATAATATATAAAAGATATCTTTCTTAAGATCTGGGGCCGTTATTAATTTTCAATCTTAATTTGAAATTCGTCAGATATCAAACTTTATTACCTAAGTTATGTCATTGTACGAAATTTAAAGAAAAAGAAATGTATCGCTATAGGGACTAAAACCGATCAAGTGCATGTCGGGTCACGCACAATGTAGGGTTCCGAAATTGCCATTCCCAATAATGTGGACTAAGAATAAGGTTTCAGCACTCATGACTTCTCAAAACATAGGATAATGGTAACTATTTTGGGAAACTCTTGAAATAAGACGCATTAAAAGAATCGCGGTCATCGCGGAAAAGGGGAGTAACTAAGTTTTTTATATTTTAAAATTTGATAGATATAAAAAATTAAATGATACCCAATGATTTTTTTATTGTGTGTACACTACCATAATATTAAATTCTGAATAGGGGGTCGCAGTTCTAACCTAACCTACTGATTATTTAATATGGTCAGGTATTTCTACTCCTGCATCTATTACAGACTACGAAAATTACAAAAAAATCGACTCATTTCCACAATTTTTTTTGTTTACGAAAATAATACGGGATATTATAATTATAAAGAAAGGCTTGAGACAAAACTCCACAATCACAGATATCTATACCAAATTCAAGAGACTTGATTCAAGACCCAATCAAATTTTAACTTATTCAATAATATTTTATAAGTTAATCAGCTATTACTCGTAAACTTGTGAAGTCTACTTAGCTGTGATAGTTTTCCTTTTAATTTCATTATATGTATATAGGTACTACTAAAGTGAATTTTTTCACATTTCCAAATACCACCATTTGGCTGGCAGGGGACAGTTGACTCTAACAAAAATTAGCACTTAAAAGCCTAATATTCCACAAACGAATCTCTTAATAAAAAACTGTCTGAACAAACCTACAATATTTTCAAAAGACCTATTCAACGATACCCGACACCATGGGGTAGTTAAGAAAACCAAATAAACATCCCCACTTTACATGTACAGGAGACACCTTATAAACATTTTTTTTATTTCACCACTTTATCGGCATGACTAATATGTATATTCGTGCCAAATTACAGCTTTCTAGCACTAAGGGTTTATGAGCTAAGCTGCGGACAGACGGATGGACATAGTGAAACTATAAGGGTTCCTTGTTTACTTCGGAACTCTAAAAATGAATATGTCTTTTACCCGATTGGGCGTGACACCCGGTATGGGTTGATTTTTTATTTTGGATATCACCACAGCGTTACCCACTTACTAACGAGTGTTACCCCCTTACAAAACGACACCGACCGTGAAATCTTTCCCGTAATTTGTTGTTAATAAATTATAGCCTGTTGTTATCTGCTAATAATGCAGCTGTCTAATGGTGAAAGAATTTTTAAAATTGGTCGAGTAGTTTTTATTAAATTTTGTTTTTCTTTTTTCTCTACTCTCTTCTTGTTTTGTACTTTATATATTTTTTTCTTTTTGTGATGTTTTTTATCGCTGTTGTCGTGGGTCTTAAACCGAATTAAATGTATTTTCTTTCTTTCTTTTGCTTTAAATCTTAACTAACAAAATAGTAATCTAATCTTTCCTCTTTATAATATTAGTTTATATTGGTAACAAATAAATGCTATCTACGCAACATAGGCGCCTTGATCTGGAGTTGCGGAGAGCAGCCCGCCATCGCCATACCATACCAATGTTATCTATATAGCTATCTACGTCATGGTGTAGTCAGATTACACATATAGTATCGCGTTAAAGAATGCATGTAGTTATATGACAATAAGCATGGTAATTATGATCATTAATTGAATTTGCATAAAATTACAATGAGTACAGTGTGTCTGGGATATAGTTGGCCCGTTATATATGTCTTATAATTCTATAGTTTATTCACTTGAGATTATGTTTTAGAGTTTAGCTGACGGAATTTACTTTTGTATTGAGAATTTATTTACATTATACTAAGGCATAGTAATACGTAATAGGTAGTCTTCCAAACCGATCTCATTCGTCACAAAGATACAGAAAAGAGTATTAGTAAATTCTGTAAATTCATCACAGTTCTAGAGAAATTTACACATACTTTTTTCTGTGTCAAATTTAACAACCCACCCATCTACATCACGGTGGCTAATCTCAAACGAGTAAACTATAGTGCGTAAATGCAGATACACTCTCTATTCCTTTACTCTCATAGTACGGACAGACGGTAATTCGACACGACGACCGTAGAGAAAAAAGGACCTTTACGTGCTTTCCAAGGCACGGAGTGGTTAAGCTGTGGTTTAAAAAAATGGTTACCCATCTACGACTTGACCGCGGCAAGCTTGCTTATCCTCTATCGATACACACAGCTAATATTTTGTAACATGAGACAAAACGTTGTTTTAAAAACAGTTTCCCTTAAAATTATAAATTATAGTAGGTACTCAACTATGCAGTTACCGTTTGCAATACTCGCGTGTTGCCGACCCGAACATTTGTAACGAGTTTTGTGATGGGATAACTCTGGAAAACGATTTTTTTTAAATATACGCATCCTTAATTAATATTGCGGATCTATGCTCACGCACAGTTATGGACCAAAAAGTCTCTTAGGTTTTATAAATTTAAATATTTACTTGCATGCTGTGGTCTCCATTAATTGAAGGAGTACACGAAAAGTTATATGACATATAATATTATGATAGTGTTGAGTATGTCCTTTGTCGGAGATCCAAATAAATAAAAAAAAAATCTATGAGACGTCGAGCGCTAAATTAGTGGATCGCACCTAACAATAAAAGTGTGTAAAATTTAGCATCATATTTTACTTTTATTACAATATGAATGTCAAGTTATCTAAACACGGAACTGAGATACTGAATTTTCAAAAAGTAATATCACCAATTTATGCAAGTTTGATGGTCAGACAACTTCATTCAATGCTAAGCAGGTGGTTTATAAACCGAATGCTAAGAATATTATTATAATTACGACTGTGATCCGAGGATGTCTACTGTCATAAGCAATAAACATCACATATTAATATGTTTTTAACTGAAAATTTGCATGTTACTTATGTAGGTTGTAACAATAATATTGGTGGTTTATGTCCAATTAATTACGTGGCCGTTAACTTGTTGACAGAGGTTTTAATAATGCACCTACATACTCAGAAGTGTGATGACATTATTGCGCAATGTCGTACCGCATCAGATATGCTGTAAGTAAGTACGATAGGCCAAGTTGGCTCGCGACCACTTTTCGAATGTTTATTTATTTATTAAACACAATATTAATAATATTATAAAGAAAGATACGCAACCTTCATACTGAGCGGCGTTCACTTTTGTTTCCATATTTAAGTGCGTACTTGCTAATAGCTTTAAAGTATAAATGTGATAGATGAAATTAAGCTACTAAGCTACTGTTGACGGCAACAGTTTTCGCGCAGTTTTCCCTATATCATTGACACAATATGGTATACCTACACACGATTCAAGATAGCCTACGGATCAATAAAGTGACACAGTAAAGTAAAGCCATAAAATATTTTAGTTCAGAAAATTTGTCTGTTAAAGCCAAAATTGCTGGATAAAAATGTTTTGGGTGGTTGAGCGCCGACTTTGCCAATCATACACGCTATCATATAAACTACCTATGAATTTAAAAATTTAAAGACTTTCGACGAAAAAGCTTATGTTTTTATAACAGCTGTCCATAATATCTTACCTTTAATAAACTTATCTGAATCTTTTTAATATGGTTGGGGCCGTACCCTGACATCCTTATAGTGATTCATTTTTAATTAAAGTTTATTAAATATAAACTTTATAACCAAGCTAGATTGTCATTGACTGAAATTTAAAAGAAAATAAACCGCCTGTAAGGGCCTCATGTGGTATCCAAAAATTTTCAGACAGCATTATGAATTCCATATAAAATATGTTGTTGTATTTTTGTTAAGAGCCGGTGTAATTTGTGTCTATAAATTGTGTTTGTAGAGTCCTCTGCAACATAGGGCATGGTCTCTAGTGTGACAGTAAAAAAGACAATATTAACTATCACGACAATTCACATATAACTTATTTGTTAATAAATAACAATGTATAACATCAGATCCCACACAAGTGACTAATTTGTTTAAAATATGTATCAAACCAGAGTGCTATTTGAGATTATATTGGTTTTGCAAGGACAATGAGTTAAAAGAGCAAAAGTTTGACCTATGACATTATAATATGTAGCTACTTATATTTTATTTTGTTTAAATTATTTATTTTAATCACCGCGCTTGACAATTAATTGTATAATATAGTTCAGGTTCTATAGTCGTAGATATTATATTTAACAACAAAATATAGGTATTTTTATGTAGTAGTATTGGCGTAAATGTATTCAAAATTCAACTATGTAGTACGCATTATTAATTCTCCAGTCGAGTAGTATTGGTATTGGTACTTTAAGAATTATTGAAATATCACCTCCATTTACCTAGTTAATAATAAGTAACTATCTTTATTGATGTATATAACCTTTAAAATTTTGCTTGAAAACTAGATAACATGTAACTTGTATGTATGGCTCAGGTCACACTGATAGAATAAACCTTAGTATGCCACTCTTCTGCTGTCACTATGATACACAGACCTTTTTTTAAGTACATTGTAATTATTTGAAAGTTCCTGTAACGCTTTATTACTAAGTTTTAGGATATCGTTGTTGTGTTTATCCTAGGCCGTTGTATTGTTTTCTAGTGGTTTTCAACCTTAGCGACTGATACTCATTTGTTAAAGTACCTACAAATGATCTGACCTTGACATTGTTTCACATAAAACTTAATATTAATATGGGTTACATTTTTAATAATGGAGTTGAATTATAATTAGCGATCTGGTTTTGACTTAGGTACTTATTATTCTAATGACGCAAATCAAACGTATAATTAGTACCAATTGTGTTAATAATCAGATTACCTACTATAAAGTTTTAACCGGATTATTTTATCAAAATCTTAAAATTTATAGCTTCTGGTGAAGTTTATCACCGCATACTAAAAAATATAAAGGTTATCATTGATGTGTGAATTATGTATTTGAATAAAACCTTTTGAAAAAAAAATGGTTTTTATTTGGTATACAAAATCCAAGAATCTTATCGATTCGATGATCAAGTGTTGCGCTTTTATGGCAAGCAAGCCATAAAAGCGCAACACTTGATCATCGAATCGATAAGATTCTTAGCAGATATAGTTGACATAGATCAAAATCATTTATTAATAAATTTGGGTAACACCGTAACACTTGATGGACAAGCATAGCATCTAAAGGCCACCTGGCGCACATAATATGGCAATTTAAGTAGTAATGTAAAGTTGTATCTAGTACTATTTTGGTTTAAAGTTTGTTGATCATAATATTTAAGGTATAGGTACTTAATATAATTTATATAAATCACATAATTGATTCATTTAGTTTTTAGAATATCCTATACTTAAGTTGTATAGGTAGGTAGGGAACCCAATAAAATTACCCTAAACAATTATAAAATAGAATAAAACGGATTATTTATAAAGATTTTGAGTCGCGATCCCAAACATTCTGCCAATCCTAATGCTCGCGCAGTCGCGTTTCCGCGCTACCATTCTTCTGTAGTAACCGGAGATTATCTGTTGTGTTAATTCAATTTCAGTCTTATTTACACGTAATCAATGACGATACTGTTTTGGCTGTGAAATATGCTCTGCGCTGCGCTTCACCATATGTGCGCTGGCCCTAAGGATAGAAATGTCAAGACGCTTTTGACGTTAATTGGATTGATAAAGTTTTAACCGGATTATTTTATCAAAATCTTAAAATTTATAGCTTCTGGTGAAGTTTATCACCGCATACTAAAAAATATAAAGGTTATCATTGATGTGTGAATTATGTATTTGAATAAAACCTTTTGAAAAAAAAATGGTTTTTATTTGGTATACAAAATCCAAGAATCTTATCGATTCGATGATCAAGTGTTGCGCTTTTATGGCAAGCAAGCCATAAAAGCGCAACACTTGATCATCGAATCGATAAGATTCTTAGCAGATATAGTTGACATAGATCAAAATCATTTATTAATAAATTTGGGTAACACCGTAACACTTGATGGACAAGCATAGCATCTAAAGGCCACCTGGCGCACATAATATGGCAATTTAAGTAGTAATGTAAAGTTGTATCTAGTACTATTTTGGTTTAAAGTTTGTTGATCATAATATTTAAGGTATAGGTACTTAATATAATTTATATAAATCACATAATTGATTCATTTAGTTTTTAGAATATCCTATACTTAAGTTGTATAGGTAGGTAGGGAACCCAATAAAATTACCCTAAACAATTATAAAATAGAATAAAACGGATTATTTATAAAGATTTTGAGTCGCGATCCCAAACATTCTGCCAATCCTAATGCTCGCGCAGTCGCGTTTCCGCGCTACCATTCTTCTGTAGTAACCGGAGATTATCTGTTGTGTTAATTCAATTTCAGTCTTATTTACACGTAATCAATGACGATACTGTTTTGGCTGTGAAATATGCTCTGCGCTGCGCTTCACCATATGTGCGCTGGCCCTAAGGATAGAAATGTCAAGACGCTTTTGACGTTAATTTCCATGTTATAAAAAATATATTTTATGTTGTTATATTTTGTAATAGCTCATATAGTAACGCAAAACTCCATACAAACAATAAAAAACTGAACTATATAAATATAGACTTTTTAGAACGGAGTAGGTATAAAAAAAGAAAACATCTTTGATAAAACTTCGTGAATGGGCTTCGTTACACCAGCTACTGTTTTACACATGTTGTATAATTATAACATTTGGGTAAAAACAAATTACTATAATCGTCGTTATATCAATTTGTTGGTATTTTATGCATAATAGCTTTTATCTTTTTTTAGAGTGTTAATACTAGTTTTATTTTATTAAAAAATCAAATGCATTAACTATTATTACAATAATAGTAAATATCTCGACCTTGATGACCGTTACTCTCTCGATCGAATACCTACGTTAATTTGTATTTTAATACGGTACCTATTATGACGAGTATATACCATACTTAGTATGGTATATACTCGTTACCGTATACCGCATTAAAATACCTAAGTACCGTAGCATGTGTCCATAGATCTAAGATAGACATATTATAACTACACACAGCATTTTTTTGGTTTTCAACAGATAAGTGATACATCTAGTATTGCAAGTGAGCTAGGGTAACTGCTTACTGATGGTAAGCCATCAGTAAGCAGTTACCGCAGGCTGTAGCCTGTTATGCTATCTAAGTAGTATATAAATACTACAGTTTCAAAAATCCTATGTGCCTGTAAAAAATTATGAAATTTTCTCAAATAGGTCTAATAAACAATAATGCATTAATATAATGCATTATTGTTTATTAGACCTATTTGAGAAAATTTCATAATTTTTTTGAAGTATAATAATACTTAAGATGTCTTAAACTATGTAATTATAAGATACGTATAATTACATAGTTGCTTATATACCTATTTTGTTTATTTTTTCTTGTAAATTGTACTCTAATTTGAACGTGTGGTGTTAACCTATAATTAACTTGTTAGGTACTTTAATAGTTTTATGTTTAAAAGCATGTATTAGTGTTAACAATTATAGGTTGACTAATAAATAAATAAATAAAAAATATACTAGCGGCCTGCCCCGATTTTGCTCGGGAATTATGAAACAATTTTTTATCCATACAACTTTGTAGTGTACCAATGTGATCTCGGCACGTTCCTATCTTATGCATACAAAAGGAAAGGATCCCTCATTGTTTAGCGTATTTTTCTTCATAGTTTATGGTCCTTATTACTTAAATATTTTCACCTAAATTTTATTTTGTATGGTATATGGTTTCTGTCCCTTTTTGTGAACACTCATATTGTTACCCATACTAAATTGTACATGTTATACTCTGGCCATTAATAAGAGTGGCCCGAGTTTCTTGCCAATTCTTCTTGAGCTCAACCCTAGTCAGCGAATTGGCCGTAGGAAGAAAGTATGCTGGCATTTGTTTTCATGACGTTCATAAGTATCATGTATTTGATCTAAATGAATTAATGAGTTTGACTTTGACAAAGAACCAAAGTTACCGACATAGCTCGCAGACTTAGCAAGCTGAAGTGGCAATGGGCTGGTCACATCTGCAGAAGGACCGACGGCCGATGGAGCAGATGTGTCCTAGAGTGGAGACCGCGACTCGGTAAGCGTAAGGTAGGGCGGCCCCCAGCTAGGTGGACCGACGACCTAAAAAAGGTCGCTGGGGCGCACTGGATGCGGAAGGCGGAGGACCGTGTGTTGTGGCGCGTGTTAGGAGAGGCCTATGTCCAGCAGTGGACTGCGATAGTCTGATTGATTGATTGACTACCGCAGTGGTTTAGGCTCTACGTTGATGAATCAGTCAGTCGGGATAACTTATTATGTAATATAAAGATTTGTGTTGACCAGTCTGCTACCAGGAAACCAGATACAACAAAAAAAAAAGTTGTTGCCTAGATGCCAGAGCGGCGGTGCTGTGCTACTGGAGAAATAAAAGAGCTTTTTGGGAATTTCAATAATGTTCATTGGGTTGCGATTCCATATAGAATTGAATAAGGGTTAGAAAAATGTTTGGGATCACGATCGAAATCCTTATAAATTATCCGCTTTATTTTATATGAAAATTGTTTAGGGTTAATTTTACTACCGATATTACTTAACACTTTCGCGGACAGTAACATAGACACAATAGATGTTTTATTGTCATGACGTCTATGACGTCTATAGGCGTTCGCTGTAGGATATGTTAAAATTATTAATATTGACTAAATAAATCAATGATGTGGTTTTTTGTTTACTTTCCTACTACACACGAATAGTACTGAATTGTATATCCAGATCTTCTTATTGAAGCGCTGTATTGGCAGCAGATATAGCTCTCACTATTTGCGTTTTTCTTTCGTTTATATATATATGTAGGTATAGTATGAACAATAGAAAAACGGGACTGGAAAGGAATAAAGCTGTTTATAGTCTAAAGAACTGTATGCTTATCTACCGTTTCCGTTTTTTAAAAAACAACTCTGATGTCATATGCTTTTGGTATTTATTCCATATTAATATAAAAATAATCTCAAAAATCATAAATAACTATATATGGAGAGCCATTAACATCAAGTATAGCTATTGTATTGTAAATCCAATGTTATTATGTGTGTAGAATTAATAATAAGCTCACTAAAAACGTTTCTCAAACTGGGCGTGCTCGATCAATTTATTTGGTTTCTTCTCCATTTTCTAGTTTGAGATGGCCCAAAGTCCCTATCTTATAAAACTGCCGATTGAAATAACTGAAGGCTTATCATGACGTCTTTCTAGTAGCTACATTAATTAGAACAATGTTAAACTTAAGCGATGCTTAAAGCTAAATAGGGAATTAAGTTGGCATCTTACAAATTTCGTATAAAAACGCAAATGTATGGGTATAAGAACGTCATGGTACGGTAGCTTTTAGGTATGTTCTGACTCTTAAATTGTCATTAAACCAGACACTACTTGTGGCCAACTTGTTAATTAGAGACTCAACAGTTTCGTTTAAAAATTATTAAAATCAACATATTTGATTAAAGCTAATCAAATTCCTAGCATATTGAAAGTGAAGGCAAGCAGCTGGAAAGAAGAACCCAGAATCGTGCCAAGTGGCATATCTACACACCTACTCGTACATTTGCTAATAGTCACAAGTCAAGCAGGACTGCGATAAATTGATGATGACGATATGTTAGCTCGTGGAACAACCTAATTTTAATTCCAATTTCTACTCTCTCTCTTTTTTATTTCTTTGCGTAGCATGTAAATGGTATCGTGTCATTACAAAATTTGTATTCATGCCTGCCTGTGAAGGCCACTGCCTACTTGTGATTATGGCGGGCGACGTGGCGTTTAATTTCTACCACACCAAACTATAATTATAACCATTCTAAAGACCATTTAAATTATCTAAACATTACTTAGTTTTACGGAAAAAATGGTTAATTTTCCGGAAAAATACAAAAGTTGGGTAAATCGAATGTGATTTTTCTATTGTATATTTGAGACCTGACCCCGATTATGATGAAAATGTTTGCTCACTATCCCGTGAAGTTACTTAATCCAGGTAATGATGTTGATAAAAAAGAAAAGGTTACGGTAACATATAGGCGAAGTTGCGGACGAAAGCGCTGCTAGTAATGTAATGGAATTTGGCAAATAGATAAATTGTATCCAGGGAAAGGTTTTTTTAGGCAATAGCTTTTTATTACAATTAAAATAAGTTAAACTAATACCCGACTACGTGAAAATCTACTTTTATTCTAGTTTTTATTCAATAACTTTAACTACTAACTAAAAATACTTTAACGTTTAACTATTCAATATTTATCATATTAGAAGTGGAAAACTTAAAAAAAAAACATTCCCTTTAATAAACATGGATGAGGATGGCCGTGGTCATATGTCACCATTATTTAAAGGTCGTGGTCGTTTACTACTGTTACAGTGTATTTATAACAAAAATCGCCAAGCAATATTTTTTTTATTACGCAGTTATTTTGTAAGTGTAAACAAAAATAATTAGGTCAGGCGTATCCTGAATCAGTAGACTTCAGAAAGAGTTCCATCGGTTACTTTTTACTAGCACTTACACGGGTGACACTGAGGAATATATTATATATGAAGGATGAACAAAATGTTTGAGGACGAAAGATCCCAAAGTACTCGGGTCGACAAACAAGGTAAGTTAGCATATGGGTACAAGCAAAGCGGGATAAGGTATAGTAAGTAATTATAAGTTGAAAGAAGGAACAATGTAAAAGTAACAAAACAATACAACAGTGTATGGTGGGTAACGTAGATAGCTGTTGGCTGCTATATGAAGATATTTTTTTTAGGTTTTTTTTTATCTGTAAGTTTAGTCCAATAATTGTACACTAATTCACATATTCACAATACTACGCAATGGCCTGATGTGAATGGTAAATTAGTGTAATTAAAAAACCACGATATTTATAGTAGGAGCCTTTTTTTAAACCACAGTTTTATACTACTTAGGTGGAAAACAAGCATACACAGCGGACCGTAGCCTATACAGGTCAATAACTTACGTGTTGCCGGCGTAAAAGTTTTATCAGCAGAGTTCTATGATGAAGTATCGCTGGCATAGGAATACTCGTCCGTTTCTATAAACACAAAACCATAAATGAAACTTGGAGAACTGTACTTACGCACAGGGACAGCTACATCACTGTGTTTTGTTATTTGGTTGTGGTCTTTATAATGGTCTTACACCTCTTGACGTTTGTCTTCAGACACCCATTGCGTGACCCAATTCATGAATCTGAATGCATTCAATACATGTGCACCCTCATTTAAACTTAGGAGACATGAAAACCACATCAGCAATATCGTTCTTGTGGTCTGTTAGCTTTATTTAATGAGTGAGCGAAGTGAGTGCAGTTCCCCGAGTCTACTGGAACATTCCGGCGTTTGTTTGTATGAATATCTATGTGTTTGTTCGATGATAACTCGAGTTTTGTTGATTGGAGCGTCACGTTAATTGGTAGATGAATTTAAGATACACAACCCTTATTTTATACTACTTAGGTGGCAAACAAGCATATGAAGCCTGATGTTAAGCAGTTACCGTAGCCTATGGACGCTTGCAATACCAGCAGATCACTTGTGCGAAAACATTTTTTTTTACACCTGGGTTTTATGATGGGAGTATCCCTGGGATTTGAAAACGTTTCTTTCAAAACGCATTCCTAAATGAGCGCTGGAGATCTGTACTCACACACAGGAACATAACTACACCACTGTGTGTAGTTATTTGGCTGTGGTCTTGTTGCTCGCTGATAAAGTAGCTTTCTATTGAAAAAGAATGTTTAAAATCGGTCCTATAGTTTTGGAGATTGTTTTTTACAAACAAAAATATAATTTTTTATCTTTACAATATAGCAAATATGTAGGTATATATATATATGTACGAGTGTACGTATATGTTATGTATAGATTGGCCCAATCTATGAGTCAAAAAGATATTGAATTCTAATGTCAGTAAAGCAGTAAAGCCAACAACAGATTATATTTAAATATTAATTTATAATAATTAATTTAAGAGGGTGACCACGTAAGACTTCTCTTCCGAGTAATCATGTGCTTCATTACGGGTGTCGTGTCGCTTTGCTATGACCTATATCGAGCGCATTCAATTAACTGATCCCTCACTTATATGTTTGTTTTAAAAAAGACAACTCCCGCACTAGAGAACAAGCACTGTGTCGCGGGGGACTTTACAAACATACAATTAACGGACACAAATTATACCCAGACTAAGAACAACTCTTTGCGGGACACACAAAGTTTTGTCCTGTGTGGGAATCGAACCCACAACCTCGTGTACAGCAGGCGCATACTGCGGCCACTGGACTACCAAGGCAGTCATGTACTTACTATTAATAAATTTCTGTCTGATCCACTGAATATTTTGCTATTTCAATCGGATCCCTTAACGTATTTAACAGGTATGTGCGGCAAGATAAGAGTTATCATAGACAATCAAAATATTGTGTCGCCTCATAGAAAATAACGTAAATACCAGTGAAGTTACATTGATATAACCGATCGGAATAATACAAAATTAAACGGAACCCTAGTGGATTAGAGACGAGAGATTAGATAGGAATATCTCTATGCTATATCTCTTAGTATACTGTTGCAGCTGCCGTGGAAGCGGTTCAACCACAAAGCAGATCTTTTGCATAAAATCGACCAAAAAACGTCAAACATTTGTTTGAAATGTCATTGAATTTTACGAACGGTACTCCAAGTTTGAGAAACGCTTTACTAACATTAATGTGGAGCAATAAATTGTAAATGAGATGAACTACTCGGTAAAACATTTTAAAAGTAGATCAAGATGGTATAAATATACACTGATCAAAAAAATAAAACATTCAAGTTGTTCAGTCCGCTTGATAACAACCAAAATGCGAGTCTTTTTGGTAAGTGTTTAAAGTGCTGCGGTGTACCATAATTTTGTATACTTTGCATTGGAAATGTTATTAGAATGATGAAATAAAAATATATATGTAGTTTATTATTTTATCTTTATTATAAAGATTATTGGTGGTCATCACAAAAATAAATTCGAAGTCTATGGTCACCCTCGTGTCAAACGTCTGTGAACAGTGTACATGTTTTTTTTCGTTTTTCAGGCTATTTGCCTGTCTCTGTCAGCGGTTTTGGGACAGAGCCTGCAGGCTACTCAAAGGTAACTTATTTTATTATTATTTCCAGTAGTGAAGGATAAGGACTATCTTGCAGATCAGGTGCTATTGAGATTTTGCCATTAAAATTGCTTAGTATCAGACTGCGATGTAGAATAATTCCCGGTATAGCTCTCACCACTTATATCAGTTACAAAACATATTTACACTTATTCAGTGTAAATATGTTTTGTCTTTCGGGGATAAATACATTATGCTATGTTGTTATATGAAGTAGGTACCTATCAAAAATAATCTGAAAACTCGCCATCGCCATGATCATATGTTTTTAATTTTTTTGGTTTCGAACAATATAAATAAATATAAATAAAATAAAAAATAATTTTAATATTTAAATTCTTGAATTGATGTTGAAGTATGTATTTTATACTTTTTTATACTGCTTGGGTGACAAACAAGCATACGGCCAGCCTGATGTTAAGCAGTTACCGTAGCCTATAGACGCTTGCAATACCAGAGGTATCACTATGTTAGGTGCTAAGTACATACAAATAAAAATTGTACTTAATTGAAACTACTCTATTCTTGTTTCAGACCCTTCGCATTCTCAACGACTCGCCGATACTTCGCCACCACCCCTCCATCAGTCTACTATCCTCAACGTTACTACCAGGATAACTCTGGACGTTATGTAGACGACTCTGGCCGCTATGACCCTAACCGTGACAACTCTGGCCGTTACGTGCCCGATAACTCTGGAGCTTATAAGTAAGTTACTGTACTAATGTTAAAATATTATTTATTTCTCCTTTCCAGTCTATTCATAGTACACTCTTTGAGGATGAACTGAAATCTTGACAAGGGTTTCGATTGCCGAAATGTTCGTGCGCAAGATTGGTGACAAGGTAAAAGTGCTAGTCTTTGAATTAGGAAGAAGAAACCTCGTCATACCCAAACGTATTTGCCTGTTGATGTGTTTGCAAATTTATACAAATTATAATAAAAGTCATAGAAAGTCCTGCAAATTGACAAAAGAATAAATATACAAATTTTTGCTGATAACGATTGTAGCTGTTGCTTCCCTTTCCTTGACTTTTTCATAGTGCGACTATTTTCAATGCCATTAATCAATTTATCAGTTTCAATCCTTTATTCAAATAGGTTCAATTTTAGACAATAGTGCCTTATATATTTGCAAAAGTTAAATAATATTGTTTCGTTTAGCGGGGATCGTGGCGACCGCGGCGCCGCTGGTGGTTTCTACACAGGCTCCAGCGATGCAGGTGGTCCCGGAGGTCCTGGTGGAAAATACACGCCTGACAACAACCCTTACATGTAAGAACTCGTATATAATATTGATATAATTTATAGAAATATCTCAGTGTCTGATATGTGTAGATTCATTTTACGATTAATAATTTCAGCAATAGTCAATCTATTTTCATTTCAGTGGTGAACTGATAATAATTTTAACAAATGTTAAGTCTAGGACTGGTTGCGACCTCAGAAGTTGTATTACAATTCGCTAACTAGAAAGCTAATAGTTTTTAACACTGTTTCCAATAGTCTAAGCACGTTTGCTCAGTGTTCGTCAAAACTAAATGTAGAAATCGGGAGACTTTTTAGTCTGTGAAAGCAACTGAGTTGTAAATACATGTGGTGTGAATTCGACCGGTAGTTGTAAATTTTACTTTGTGGATTTTATACATA
Organism: Trisateles emortualis; assembly: GCA_947095525.1. Lineage (NCBI taxonomy): Eukaryota > Metazoa > Arthropoda > Insecta > Lepidoptera > Erebidae > Trisateles > Trisateles emortualis. The sequence goes on from OX352734.1 coordinate 11,171,646, forward strand.
CTAATCAAATTTAATTTACGATCTGCTACGTTAAGGAAAACATTATCTCACAATGTTTTCCTTCACTGTTCAAGACATTCATTTAAAAGAAATTCTAAATAATATGTCTACCTGCAATCTGCATTGGCCCGCCGCGAATGTGTACGTTTCTCGTTTTAAATAGCGGAGATGTGTGCCATCGAGTCCTACTCCTTTGCAACCCCATAAGGGTTACTTTTGTTCCATATTTTGTTTTATTTAGTCTGCAATGTAAAACGTTCGTTACATAAAAAAGTCATCGTCTCATCTCATTCCAATTTTATTTACCGACTTCAAAGACGAGGAGGCTATTAATTTGTGTGTATTTTTTAAATGTTTGTTAGCGCAGAATTCCGTCATTTATGGACCGATTTGAAAAAATCTTTGTCTGACAGGCCATACATCCAGTTTGTCTCATTTTCATCAAAAGAATTCTGATGATGGGATCCATGAGGAATTGAGGGAACTCCTCAAAAATTAGAGGCACACATATAGCAATTTCACAAATCAAACATTCGCATTCAGAGAGTATAATATGGTGAAGTAAAACTGATGAAGAAGACCACAGATGGCCATCTGAACTTCTCAATAATAAGTATTTCACGGATAGCGATTAGATAAGTTTCGATTATGGTTGCTAAGCAACTATTGCTAAGTAAATGTTATGTAGCAAATGAAAATAGTACAATTTAACGAACTGATGATAAAGCCGGTAGCTAGGCAACGGAACTTTATAATTAAACAATGTAATCTAGCCGTGTTTGGGCTTATTTGAATGGTCATGAGATGCACTATAGCTGTATTATATAATAATATTATCAGACTAAAAAGAACCGTATTTAAGGGAGGGAAAGTTCATACTGTTTAAATACTTACGTTAGACTAGGGGTTTTAGAGTTTTTGAAAATTCTGCAACTTGCCGTACTGAAGTCGGTTTTATTTGTTAAAATTATTTGATTTTTATTCTTCGAACTTATTTAATTTGACGTTTGGCAGAGGTGCAAGCAGTGGCGCTAAGTTCGGTAAGGGATTAGGCAGTTTCAGTTCTACTGCTTCTCCTGTTTTTCCTGCTTCTCCCGTTTCTCCTGCTTCTACTGCTTTCAAGGCTACCTCTGGAGCTGGCAACTACGACTACAAATACGGTATTATCCGTCAAGAGACTGATGTTCATCCCGACGGCTACCACTACCTCTACGAAACCGAGAACAAGATCTTGGCCGAGGAAGCTGGCCAGATTGAAAAGATCGATAACCAGAGTGAAGGTATCAAAGTTAAGGGGTTCTATGAATACGTTGGCCCTGATGGTATCACCTACAGGGTAGACTATACCGCTGACGAGAACGGTTTCGTTCCAACTGGCGCTCATTTGCCCTGATAAACCTGATTTATAGTTACATCGTTAAAGTAAGAAAATGTATATAAACTGTACTTTTCAGTACCTACCTACTCTAGTTAAATATAACAATATATTTTAACAATTGGTTTTATTTGTACTGAGATGGAGATCCGCATAATTGCATGACGCAAAGATATTTTATTTTTTGTTTGCAAAAGTTATTGCAATGTCTCTTAATAAGTAGGAAAAAATTCTAGATTTGCTTCTATTCTATTCTTCTACTGTATATTATTTTTGTTGTGTGTTTAAAAAATCATATTACTTACCATTAGGGTCAGTTCTATTCACAATACTCATTCTTAAAATGATAATATTCCACATGAAGTTTACGAAGCTTTTTCAAATTGTCGAACTTCTAAGTTTCCTCCTTACTCATGATAATTCTTAGTACTTATGTTTTTATTTATTTTTTAAACACTTAATGCACAATCGCATACAAGCGGTCTTAATGCCATAGGCATTCTCTACCAGTCAACCTTGGGTGATACAGAGATGGACATAGTAGGATGAACGTAGTAGGCAAAGTAGGTAAATAAACAATGGCGATACAAAAAATAACGAAATATTTAGAAAAGGACAAAAAAAATATAATTAAGACACATACAATACAAAACTAATAATTATATAGGTACTTACATAAATATTTACGTACATATGTATATAAAATAATAATACATACATAGATAATTAAATAAAATAATACTAGGAAAGTGTGAGGCGTAATAATTCCGACGATTCATCAGCGAGGAGAGCTCGAACTTTCACCATTTTTTTTAACAAAGGAAGAGTCTACAAAACCAGAGTAATGTGAAAGAGATTCTTAGAAGAACGAAGATTTTTGTTATAAATAGAACTTGAAGGAAGATCTTAAATAAGAAGGAGGAGAATAAGAGTTGAGAATTAAATAGAGAGTTCTAAGAGCACGCAAGCTTCGGCGTTGACGGATTGGTAACCAATTTAGAGTGGAGCGATATATAGACACATGGTCTGTATTTACGAAGATTAAAAATGAATCAAATGCAGTTATTGAGGAGACGGTCATAGTTATTAAGAAGGTCTGCATTCAGGTCGTAATAGCACATATCACCATAGTCGATTATAGGAAAGATTAAGGTCTGCACAAGCAGTATTTTGGTTTTAGACGGGAGAAAGTTTTTTAACTGATACAATGCACAAAGGCTGCCGGTGACCCTCTGACTTACGTGGGTAGTCTGAGCCTGCCAACTTAACCCAGATAAACCTACCGTCCGTCCTATATGTAGTACGGTAAAAATAAAAAAAATATTACAGATTATTTACTTAAAATATCAGTTTTTATCTTTGCGATTAGTAATGTTAAACATATGTACTTTTGTAACAAAAATTAAAAAATCTAGTTATATTGAAATGAAAAAATGAAAAATATAATGAAAGTCTTTTTCATATAATATTGCATTAAAAATTGTGCAATAAAAGAGAGTTACAGAATATCAGATTACAGGTATAGATAAAGTATTAAAATTTCTAAGATACTGTTATTTTTCTGTATTTATATGTTGTCGGTAACCTTTTATTTACTATTTACGAAGTCTTTGTAGACGTAAGAAGTTGGACATTGGATATAATTCGAAACAAATAGTGGTGGTCTACAAATAGGACAGTAGGCTAATACATGTAAGTAATTTTGTTGGTAACTCTTGCGCTACGCATGAGATTTTGGATGCTTTAGCAAATATTTCTGATGCTATAGAGGATTATAGGAAGCAATGCTAATTTTAATTTTGCTCTGAGATATAATTCTCGAGAATATAACATGGTTCATTGGAATGTTACTTGTATTATAGGAAAACTCTCTTGGTCCGAGGAACAAGTTATTCACTACGAGTTAGTTACTAACTCATTAGTCACTAAGGATAGGTTTATTACTTTATTATTCGTTACTTACGAATCAACGATTGCCTGAATCTGTAAGATAAATAGACAAAAAAATATGCCCAATCGTTATAGTAACATTTTTGCATATAAAGTTTAGGGCACTTTTCGTCTCTCAATGATCATTGCAGCGTAGACGAAGGTCTTATTGTGATTGCAACCATGCCTACCTAAGGCATAGTTGCAGGGCCGCATATAAAAAAAACGGTTACGCTGACCTTCCCAAAAATAATATGCTTATAGTCAGAAATATACAATCTATCATTTAGTTATTCCTCAACCTGAACAAAGACGATTTTTTTGTGGGAAATATTTTGGTGTACAACTGTGTGTGCAAATACAGGTACACTCTTTATTCCTTTTTCTCATAGTTCGATAGGACGGTAATCTGACAGGACCGGAGAAACATCAATCATAAGTGCTTTCCGAGGCACAGGAATGCGAACACAACTAATTGCCATTCTTCGGGTATCTATTATGAATTTCGAAACAGAAAATCCCAATATCGATATTTGACTCGACCCAGAAATTGAATCTAGAACCTCGTGATCTGCAATCGCGCCTAAGGAGCACTAGACCAACCCGGCAATGATTATATAATCTTCCGTCTAACAAACTTTTTTACTTAGTTATTATCCTATTGTCCTATATATAGGACGGCAATTTTCCTGAAAACCTTACAAGCGATATTTTTTCAGTATTTTTTTGTTACTTAAGGCCAATATAATCGAACAAAACAATGATTTCCAAAGTCTTCAGAAAAAAATAGTTTCAGGCTTATCTGGGGTAGAATCAATATACAGGCCAAGGTTCTTAACAGTGAGACGAAAAGGTATAGTTAGGTTGTTGAAAACGAGTGGAAGCAGAGTACCAATATCTAACCTGCACAACATCGGGCGACTGCTGACAATGGCTTGACACTTTTCTGGGTTTACCGTTAAACTAGGTCCCTATTGAACTCGGCAATAGTAACTGACACACTGGAGACGTTCGCCTGAGAATACAGCTGCAAGTCATCGGCATAAAGATGATACGAACATTGAAGATTTTGGGTCAAGAGATTAATAAAAATTGAAACTAGTATTTGAAAGAGAATGCCCCCTTGAGGAACGAGGTCAAAATCACGCCAGCTTGAAAAGGATTTATCGCAGCGTACCGACTGCTGACGCCCCTGAAGATACGTTGAGAACCATTCCAGTGCACCAGAAGAAACCTCGATATAGGAGAGGATGGATAGTAGGATATCGTGACGGTATTAAAAGAGTTCGAGAAATCGACAAAAGCCATCACTGTGACTTTGGTGTCCACCATGCCCACCCTAATATCACCAGTCACTTTAAGAAGTGCCGAAGTGGTACTGTGCCCAAGTCGAAAGATTGTAGCGGGCTTAGAAGATTGTTTTTGTACTCGAACTCGGAAATCTGCTTATAGACACAAGACTCAAGCGCTTTGGATAGGATACTTACGTAGTTCTTTAAAATTGTAAATAGTTATAAAGGTTTAAATAGAATTATTAGCTGATATTTAATAGATTATTAGATCGTAAAAAGACGATGTTCTGTGAAACATGTTTGTACATTGTAAAAATGATTTTTATATGACGAAATAGCCGGGTGCACTCACTGGTTGGTAAACGATCAAGGAGTTCAGCGGGGCGCGGTTACCCATTGTTGGATGACCATTAAGTGGTATTTTTTCTCAGCTTCTTCTTGCTTCGGAGAGCAAGTATTGACTATTAATAGTCATTTGATCACAAGTTACTTTAATCACTATATTTTATACTATAATAGAAATATTGTAATAGCTTTCCGAAAGGCGTAGGTATAAAACCCGAGTCTTGCCAAGCTTTGATGTATGTATATTTCATGTAGACTGAGCCACACTACAAAGCAGAGTTAATCCCTGCAGTATACCTATTTTTATTCAAATAAATAATATAACAGTCATAAAAAAATCGCGATGAGCAATAAAGAACTTATTAAAACAACTAATAAACAGGCATTTAAATTTTACCAAAAAATGTACATTTATTAAAAAATCTTATGAATATTATAATATATACATTGGATACAAAACTAAATATGACATTTACATAATATAAATAGATTTTGTAATCTAATTAAAGAGAGTATAACATATCAAACATGAAATATATCAGCGGTCAGTAGCTGAATTAAGTCACAAATAATAATACTTAATATTATATACCTGGTGCGCACCAGGTGCGATTGTGCCTCCCTCATAATCATCATCATCCTAGCCGTAAGACGTCTATTGCTGGACTTTGGCCTCCTTCAAGGGTTTCCATAGATTTCAGCCCTTAACTGACTTTGACTTTGAAAAGGACAAAGTCAAAAAGAGTTTGTTGTTTGGCAGGCGTAGAACAAGGCTGACTGATGCAATGACCTAGTAAAAGTTGCGGTTTCAAATCGCAGTCACCACTCTGGAACCTTTCTGCCTAGTTAGCAAATCTAATATACATGGCTACTTGAATAACGTAGCTAATTACTTCACATTATTATGATGACAACCATAGGCAACATATTAATTACTTCACAACTAGTGGTTTTACCAACTCACCTGCCAACTAGGAAAATCAACTTTATTTTCAAAAATAATGGGTTTAATTTTACTGAACTTAAGCTAATATTGTTGGAGTTTCAAATTTCCGATATAGGTTATTCGACGAACTTGAAGCTAAGCACTGCTACTAAGATCGATTTATCTGCAAGAAAGCTTGCTGTAATAAGATCGTCGATAGATAATCTTTTTCTGGAAAAACAGTGAGATACCTGCGAGTCTCGGAAAATATTTGAAGGAATGGAGAGTACCTACTTGTAATAGCGGTCTGTGATTGCGCACACCATATAGCCCATCTTGCACAGTTAGCTAATCTTGTTGAGATTAGTCACCGTACCCGAAATTGGTCTGGAGAACTGTTATTATACTCTAATAAATAAAAATACACCTAAGTTCAAGGATTTTGCTTGCATAAAATAATGATGTCAGCTAGTCTTGTGACATTTTGAATATCAACTTAGTACCCCGAAATGCCAAAAGTGCTACTTGATTACACCATCCACACTAAACTGTTAAGCATAAATTTACAGCATCCTGCTAAAATGCCATGACCAAAATTACATTATTATATGCCTAAAAATTGGGTTTCCCAATTTAATCCATAATCCACCGGCTTTAGACTGGGGCCTCACTATGTTTTTTCTAGCAGCGGTTAACTGTTATAACCGCAGAACCGCTTTAAATGCATAAAAACGCGAAAAAAACCGCAGGTGCGGCCGCTCGAAATTGACTCACAAAATCGCGCGGTGGTTTAACCATAGCCATATAAACTATTAGGAACGCTGTTGATCTGTTTCAGTTCTTAGAATATAATATATAGGTAAAAATTTTTAGAAGGTCTTTTTCCTTGGTCAAAGGTTGTCTCTATTAATAGGTAAAGACAAAATAGATGGCTAAAGAGTCATTAAACTTGGTGTAAGTACACCAAGTTACATTTGTCTTAATAATAAATTTACAACTATGTACAATTAGATGGCCTTATTGCTAAAAGTAATTTAATTGAAATAGTTCAGTACCTATCGCAAATGTCAACCACTTAAAAAAATAAAAAATATAGCTGCATTCGTTTTGCTATACCGATGATTTTGCAATTTTTTGTTTAGCATGTTCCAGTATAATCAATAAAAAAAATGTAAAATAATATTCTGATAGTTTTTTTTGGCCTCCTTCAATGCCAATGAAATTTAAATGGTCAATGAAAACGAAAGTAGGAGCAATTTTAATTTGTTTTGCACTTTTAATATTTTCCTATTAATTTTAAAAAGAAACCTTTAGGTTTATTTCTATTATCACTGCACCGCATAATTTAATAATGTAAACCGCTAACATTTATTTTGCACTCGTAAAGTGTATGTCAAACCGAATGACAAACTCCTTACTAGTGACTCGCCCTAACTTCGCTTCGGCTTTTTTTTTGTATTGCTCTATTAAAATATGTATGTATTATACATAAACCTTCCCCTTTAGTCACTTTATCTATTGCTGAATATTGTAAAAGATCTAACCGTACAGACCGCGGTAGTGACTTTGTTTTACACTATGTGAAGATACCCACCCAAAAAATACACGACATTTTATTTCATTCACTTGTTATTTTATCATTATTTTACTTTAAATTTACAATTTACTGGAAGAATATTACCAGAATAATTTTTATTCAGCTAATTGCCATTCAAAATAAAGCAAACTAAACTGTATACCTAGATAACAGACAAGGCAGATAAGAAAGAAAGAAAATGCTAATTATATATTATATTGCATACAAACTGTATAGGTAAACTGACTTTATTTTGGGACCGTAATATGATTCGATAATATAATAATACCTAATCGATAAAATGTCATAAATTTATTTATTTAATATAGTTAATAGAACCGTTGTCTAAAGTATTAATTTTAATACTTCTTATAGGAACTAATAATGTATTTTAAAACTTTTAAGTTTAACTTCTAAGCTTATTCGAAATAATCCGTGTGAGGTGTGAGCCCAAAGTTCATTGTCGAAGTGAGACTATTTTTCAGATTGCTATCAAACATTGTCGCAGCGTATTGAATTAATCAATGAGGATACTCTTTCAAGATTGAGAAACGTTGTGTTAATGAATTAACGTTGAACATACATTATAAATGAGACGAACCGGACAGTAGAACATTATTTAATTAGATAAAAAAGGTATAAATAGGCATTGATCTATAGAAGAGCACATTCAAGTAGTTAAGTTCGCTTGATAACAACCAAAATGCGTGTCTTTTTGGTAAGTGACGTGTGTTATACCTACATTGTATGTAGTCGTTTTGAATATTGCCCGAAGAAGTCGTAATTACTTTCGAAGTGTATAAGTACCAATAAATAAAGTGATAAAATATAATTAAAATATACCTGTTAAATTTATTAATGCATGGAGTAATGTCAGGGATATTTATATTAATTTTTTAATCAATTTTCATGATTGTTTCAGGCTCTTTGCCTGTCGTTGACGGCGGTCCTGGCACAGACTCCACAGAGTGGCATAAGGTAATTCATTTATTTACATTTTTGTTTGTAATGATAAATAGAAAAATTGTAGAGAGGTGTATACTACTTACTGTTAATAGGAAGTACACCAAATATTTATATATACACTATTTTTTTCTTATGATTTGAATCCAGTATCTTAATGTTTTTTTAACTAGTATAGTAGTAGATTTGCTTTTGAGTTTTATCTAAAGATTTTATAGGATAGGTTTTATAATCTATCCTATAAAATCTTTAGTTTAAAAATTAAAGTTCTCACAGCTTATGTCATTATTTTAAATCACACGCTACTCGAATTACGCTTACGTAATATTTTGTATCTAAATATTGTATCTAAATAGTGGCGATCAAAGCAGTTTTAACATAAAATAACAGCATTTTTTCCCGATCTCTGTCTAAGGTCCTAGCTGGTACAAACGTGGGTCTCGTGCACGATTTCCATGTTTCGCTCGATATGTTAGGTCCCATGTAACATTGGGTGAGTTTATAATATACCAGCTTAATTTGGGCTTTACACTGAGCATTTTTGTTGATAAATTCTAGTACCACCCAACCCGGTATCACCCGAGACCTCTGCACAGCAATACGCACCACATCTGCCCAACCATTGAAGTCTGCCTATCCTAGTCACATAATATAACCGTTTATATTTTGTTTTAGGCCCTTCTCATTCGCTACGACTCGCAGGTACTTCGCCACCACCCCTCCATCGGTCTACAATCCTCAACGTTACTACAACCAGGATAATTCTGCTCGTTATGTAGACACCTCTGGACGCTACGATCCCAGCCGTGATAACTCTGGGCGATACGTGCCTGACAACTCTGGAATATACAAGTAAGTTATTAATATTAATAAATTATAAATACTAACCTTATTTTGGCTCTACATCACGTTTTTTTATGTGAATGGTTCACTTGCTACTTATAAGATTTTTTTCTCTCTATGTGCCCACGTAAATCTCCCAAAGTAGTATTCTCATATAAATATATGCATGATAAAGACTGATAACTAAATTGCTTACCATCGAGCGGACCTTATGCTTGTTTGCCTCCGCAGTAATATACAATAATAATAAAAATAACGACATATACAAAACATTTGTGGAATGTTATACTTTCTAAACCTACTGGTTGTACAGAATATGAAACTGAAAATGTAATATGGATACTAAATGAATTTTATGATAATTATGGTTTTACTCTAAGCTCGTTATAAACGTTTAAAAAGAAGAATCCAAATCGTCTTTATAATACAAATCGTAATTTTCAAATTATTATGTTGTAATTTAAAATTTTTACCAAATACATACATACTATCCTTTACATTCTCAACCCAATCATACTTCATTTAGATACAATTGTTGACGTATAATGTTGGTTTTAGTGGTGACCGTGGAGACCGAGGCGGCGCGGGTGGTTTCTACACTGGCTCCAGCTCAGCGGGAGGTCCAGGTGGTGCCTATACCGGCTCCGGTAGCGCTGGCGGTCCCGGTGGTGCTTATACCGGCTCCGGTAGCGCTGGCGGTCCAGGTGGTTTCTACTCTGGAAACAACGACGACAGTGGCAAATACAAGCCTGACAACAGCGGAAATTTCAAGTGAGTACCTACTTAACATCGGAACAGTTATAATTGATCAGTGAGACAAAATAAGATAAAAAAATAATAATCACCATAATAAAGAAGTTTGAATGGAATATAATACAGGCACCTACTTCTAAATATTGATTATTTTTCCATAAATTAAGCTAATAACTGGGTGTCGATTGAATTTAATTCTACATGTTTATAATGTTATCACAAGAGGTTCTATGAATTTTAATATTTTTAACATTAAAGATTTACTAAACATCATAAATTAACAAGCGTTAATTGTTCTAGTTAAATATTCAAAGATCATCATGTGCATATTTAAGTAGTTTATTTGTAGACTAATTTAAGTTGGTATTGACAGCGGTGACCGCGGAGACCGTGGCTCAGCTGGCGGCTTCTACACTGGTGACCAGTCCAGTGGATTTGGAAGCGGATCTGGCAGCGGATCTGGAAGTGCATTTGGTAGCACATTCAGCAGCAGTACCAGCAAGCCCAGTTCAGTAATTGTCAGCGCTAGCGGTTTAGGATCTGGATCTGGTGCAGCTGGTGCTTACGGCAAAGTATCTGGCTCTAACTATGACTACAAATACGGTATCATTCGTCAAGAGACTGAAGTCCATCCCGACGGCTACCACTACCTCTACGAAACCGAGAACAAGATCCTCGCCGAGGAAGCAGGCAAGATTGAACAGATCGACAGCCAGAACGAAGGTCTCAGGGCTAAGGGATTCTTTGAGTACGTTGGCCCTGACGGTATCACCTACAGGGTAGAATACACTGCTGATGAGAACGGTTTCGTTCCTTCTGGCGCCCACATACCCAAGTAAAATTAGTATATAGTTCCTCAATCAATTATGTTATAAACCGAATGAAGCAAATATATACGATATATTTTGCTGCACCTGTTCTAGTTAAATAAAGACGCTACTTTGTATATAAATGGTTTTATTTACTTCTACAAATAAATGAAATTATGGTGAATAAAATTGTCGCTAAGAAACCCATCTCAATATAAATTCTAATGTCTAATCTTCCAACCCACATTGGGTCAGTGTGTGTGACCTGAACTTTTTAGTGGGGTGTCCTATTAAAAAATCTAAAAAATCTAGAAAACTAAAAGAGCAGCTCTATCAATAGAGCTGCTCTTTTAGTTTAATTATTTCTATTAATAAGAAATATTTTTATTTAGGAAAAAACCCTAAAATAGTATTTATTTCATAGACATCAACACTGTATTTATTCTACTTAAAAAAACATAGTATGTATGCCTAACTAAATGTTACAAAAGATATAATATGTCAGGGCCTATTATATTTATAATGGCAACCTCTATTAGGTTATAACAATGCTGGACACAAGATTTCTTCCGTCTGTCAAAGAAAACTAAAAGAGCAGCTCTATTGATAGAGCTGCTCTTTTAGCATAAATCTAATTATTTCTATTAATAAGAAATATTTTGATTTAGGAAAAAAACCCTAAAATAGTATTTATTTATTCTACTTAAAAAAACGTTTTTATCATTGTTCTACAATATTTCCCCCAAACTCAATAACTTCAATATTTGGTTACTGAAATAAGGGTCCAGTATCATCAACAGTCTGATTTCCTTAATGAATTTCATTCAGTGTAATTTATAAATCAAGTTTTAAAACGCATAATTTTTTTTAATATAATTTTTAAGCATTTGGTGACAATAACCATTTCTTAATTGTCCTGAATAACACATAACTTCGAGTGATAAAATTCTAAATAAAAAATATTCTTACATGTATTTTATGATGTAGGTACAATAAAGAATGTAATAATATTATTATATCTCCATCTTCATCTTTTATCATAAAATTTATGGTACGGTAACTATTAATTTCCAATTTTATTGTGCGGTAGTCGCAGTAGCTGTATTATTGAATTATATTTAAATAACAACATGCTGAGCTAACAAGCATAAAATTTGAATGCGTCACTGTTGGGTGCGACTGTATTTCAATGGAGAGTTAAGGTATCGGTACACTATAGTGCATCATGTGGTGCATGCGGTTTAGAGCTTGTATCGTAACTTTAGGAAACAATTGATGAAAATCCTGGTAAGAAACATTTTATAGATTAATAGCTGATCCTCATGGTTTCACCCTCGTTCATTTAGAATTTTATCTCGTGTCACGTTTACTGTTACTGCCACGCTCTTAGGTCATGCAAAAAGTTTTTTTTAATTCCAACCGAGATTGGCGCGTTCCAACAACCAAACTCTGCCTCTTTTTAATAATTAGTATAGATAATTATAGCTAGGAAATACGTATGTGACGAAACATGCTACTTCGTAAAATATTTTACTACCTGGTTCAGTGGTATCTATCAATGACACATATAATACGTTTTCAGTAGACGTCGATGCGGAGGAATTTTACGACGCCTATTAAGCAGTCCCCCCCTTTTTTGTGTTTTTTTTTATTTTTTATTTCTAATTTGTGTAAATATAGTTTTAGTTGTAAATTACTTGTATTATATATATATATAATACAAGTAATACAATAGTATAATACAAGTACACATATTATATATATATATATATTATATGTGTACATATATATGTAGGATAGTCATCTTGGAGCAGCTCATACATGATTAAATTGATAAAATATAATTTAATCTGATAGGCCTAGACTGCTGAGTTACGAACACAGATACTTCGTTTGAGTTGATGTAAAATCATATATATCTGTTTAATCATGTATGAGTTACTCCGACATGACTTTCCTCCATGTATCTCGAAGTGAACTAACCTCCCACACCTCACCCACTGGATATTTTTTGGTCCAGCATTATAGCATCAATAGTCGTTTATATATTTATGTATAAAATACACCCACGTTACGGTACAGCGAGTAACGGGTCAACTAAATGACCTTATAAGAGATGCAGCGGGGTCATTTGTTTAATACTAATTGCTATGATTCTTATATTGTTTTAGGATAACTTAAAATGGGGCTTATTATAAAGCTTATAAGGTTTAATATAATTTGGTATTTAATCTCGATATTAAATTAATATTGTCTTTGTCAATAACAACGTATATAATTAGACAAACAGAAGAGAAGAAAAGATTTTTTTTTGTAAACTAACTGCATACCTTTAGGTGGCCCGCGGTCCCCATAAAGGTATGCAGTTACCATAGCCTATGGACGCTTGTAATACCTAGGATATGACTTGCGTGTTTTCGATCTAAAATCTTTTAACACCAGGGTTATAAGATGGAGTATCTCTAGGATAGGAAAACGTTTATTTAAATCGTATCTCTATTAAAAAAGTTTTGTAGGACAGCCGTTTATTTATATTACTAAGGAGGTAAACTACTATAGATTATACGTCATGCCCTGTGAGGTGGTTGTATTGGACTCTCCAAAGGACAGATGTTAGGTGGCCGCCATACAGACAAAATTCCCCTGAACTCAAATTCAACTTCATTTAGGTTACAAAATAATACTTCAAACATTAAAAAAAATACGTAAACCAGATGATATCTGCCAATCTACCTGCGGGACTGACAGGTGTAGAGCCACAGGAAGAATTAGCAAGGAAGTCTTATTACTTTTTTTAAGTGGCAGTTATATTTTATAAATTACTGGCAGACATCGTCCTACCTGGAAAAGCTAATATACCGACAACAGCGCCATCTACCGGATCTAATTGTGAATCTAAGCCATCCGGGGCCCTATCCGAACATACTCACAAAATTTCATTAAAATCAGCCGAGCCGTTTAGGAGGAGTTCAATTACAACGAAAAGTGGCATTGATTTTTATATATAAGGATAATAATATGGTAGCATGCTATCACAGATGGGCAGCCAAGCTTAACTTTAGATAACATCAGCGCCTCATCCAGGGCCAGTGTCTACCTGCGCTATGCAGGCATCAACTGCAGCGACAACGTTCAGATGCAATGGGTCGGTATCCTCTATCTGCCCGAAACGCCAACACCACCAACAATTTTACATGAATACCAATAAAGACATATCCTGGCTACATACCTATCGATAATTCCCAATAAGATTTTTCCTTATTTAATTCTCCGAATGAAGGTGCCAAGTGGCCTATTGACCTGTCTGCCTTTTATTTTTACAGCATTTTTTGCTGGTAGTTACAATATAAAAGGACTTCTTTTTATCGTTTGGTTAGTGGCCAACCAACTTAAAATAACTGAATACAGATTGAAGTCGGTGCTATGTTCACCCTGTCACCTAATATTCAACTTGGCACCGACTTTAATCTGTATTCAGTTATTTTTAGCATTTCGAAATCGGTTTAATTTTTTTCTATTTTTTTTTTACTTTTCAATAAAAGCTTTTATTTAATACGTTAATTTGTTTTTATTTGTCTATTTGTATAAAAAAGTAAAAAAAATATATGAAATAATATAATAATAATATAATATTTTCGGGACAACTCACACAACGCTATCTGATCCCAAACTAGGCAGAGCCTGTACTATGGTAATCAGAAAACTGATAAACATACTTATATATTTCTAAATACATACATATTATAGATAAATTACACCCAGACACAGAACAAACATTCGTGCTCATCACACAAAGATTTGTCCTGGGTGGGAATCGAACCCACGACCTCCGGCGTAGCAGTCAGAGTCGCTAACCACTAGACCAACAGGCCTGTCGAAATAAAAACATTGTCAATACCATTACCACATTTGAGGGTTGCCCTCGATTTGCCTGGGATTCCATCATAAGATCCTGATTTGGTACCAATGAGACCACCTCAAAAGTATATTCTTTCAAATGCAAAAAGAATTTTGAGAATCGGTCCATATATGGCGGAGAAATCAGTGAACACACATAAAAAATACATACAGTCGAACATAGAACCTCCTCCTTTTTTGAAGTCTGTTAAAAAAGGACAACCTAATTATATTTATTGCTCTAGTATAATCATCGCATTTATTCGCACCTCTCGTAACTATTATTCTAAATATACAATTCATGCAATAATTTTAAGTCTAACACTATATTTATTTAAACAATAATTTATAACCATATAATTATTGTAACCTGTTTAAAATAAAAAATGATTTAAGTGCATCGTCTAGTTCACCGGTCATTGACGTTTAAATTGAGGCTTCTAATGGTGTGGCCAAATGTGATTGCACGGAAAAAGCACGGTGAATCCGCGCGAACGGCGCAACATGCAGCGTTACCAGGTCACATAATATTATCTGCCGGGCTAATTTGTTTTTTTTTATACTACCAAGGTGGCAAACAAGCATACGGCCCGTTTGCAATACCAGGGGTACTGGAATAATGGATAATTTAGATATACTGGACTACACATCCGAGATTATATTGCACATCTAGACATACTCATCGATGAATATTATTACTTCATTCAATTTATTTATTTTATTTATAAATAAATAAATAAAATAAATAAATTGAATGAATAAAATTGAATCTATATAACCAGCTGAAAAACATCCACTACTGGATAATGGCCAAAAATTTCTATACATAAAAAAATCTTGGCCTCGACAAGTGGCATAATTTTTTTATGTGTAGAAATTCTATGTTACTGCATAGAATAGAAAAAAAACAGTGTATGCGTGCATTATAGGCATACTGAGCTGCCCTCATATACGCTGCCTGTAACCAATGACATTTTGGCCAGAAAGGTTAAGGAAACAAGGAAGACTGATGATCTGGTGAAAAATGAGTGATTACTACAAATGTTTGCGAGCGGCAATCGCACGCATGTAAACATAAAACTCCAACGACATATCTGGACCCACCATGACACATGACTTGTGTAGTGCATAGGTTGTTTTGATTGATTTAAAGTTCAAAAATAAAGTTGATTCTTAAATAACAGGTATTATTAATCTAAGCGTAGGCTGCGATTTTGATGAATGTTACTTCAATTTTTACTTACCTACCTATATTACTGTACAATTATTTATTAAATAAATAACTTCAAAATTACATGTAGATAAAATTATTTTTATTGTATTTTGACTCTCATGTACACAAGAAATAAAAAACACTTTTTTGTTTTGTTAACAATAATAACATTTTGTGATTAAGTATTATAAAAGCTATCTGCATAATATTGTGTAACCTTTCATAATTTTGAAAATAATGTAGTTTGCGTTCAATTATAAAGTACTTTCGTAATATTTAGCCTTTGTAAACAAAGGTGATTCCTGAACAATTTTGTAAATAACTAGCGGCACGTCCCGGTTTTGCACGAGTAGATATTTCTTTAGTTTATGTCCTTAAGTTCTATTACTTCATAATTAAATATTATTGAAAAAACATTTAAAATAATACTGAATATTTAGCTAAGATATTAAAATGAATACAATATTAATTAAATTATTATATCTAAGACAAGATAAACGCCTTACAGTATGTTAATAGTAAATCGTACAAATATAAAACTATAATATTTTAACTCAAGGCGTTGGTTATTAAAAAAATCATTGTGCTTAGAATTTCCCCTCTGGCCACATGGTCCTACTGCCTTTGTCCTACCGATCGGACCACATGAACTTTTTTTTCCGGTTGGTTCGATTAACTAATCGGACCATAGGAACTGACCTGTTCTTAGACCACGTAGTCCCACCGATCGGATCACATGAACTTTTTTTTCCCGTTGGTTCGATCAACTAATCGGACTATAGAAACTGAATTTTTCTTAGACCACGTAGTCCCACCGATCGGACCACGGCTTCTTAACATAAGTAGCGCGACCTGCATACTGCGTATTATGTAACTTTCTTAGAAAATTATATAAAGACAATGTCAAATGGTAATGTCAATAGATATCTGTCACGGAGATTATTTCTTCTCTGCGAGAGATTGAAATAATTATTATTAATATTACAATTTATTGTCTGGTCGGACAAAGCATGGATCCAGATAATAATGAACCAGAATTATTATATTTAAAACGCAAAGGTGGCTTGGTGTTACTCTACAACGGATACCAATTCTACCGTAACAAAACATACAGCAGCGGATCTGTTCTTTGGGTGTGCAGGAAAAAAAAGGTCGAAAAATGTCGAGGGTCTGTTACTATACACGTAAGTCATTTTTGGCAAACGTATTGTGTTTAACTTTTGAGGTACCGTACATTTAATAAAAATTAAATCAGCACGTCTGTAAAAGTGTTTTTCCCAAAACCCTTTTTTTTTGAATTACAGGATTCTCGCATTTCAAATTCCAAAACACATTCTTGTATTCCTGATTTACATAAAAATGAAATTGACATACAGTTTGATTTAATGAAACAGGCAGCATGTAAAACTTTAACACCCATAAAAGCAATATATGACGAACACGTAACACCACTGAAAGATGCTGGTCTCGAAATCGTAAAAGAAATACCATCTTACAATGCAGTTAAAAGTAACTTATTCAATAAAAGGAAGGCAGGTCTTCAGGTTAAAAATTAAGCTATAAAAGCCCCATGGAGGTAGAGATACCGCAGGCTTTTGAACCTTTTATGTTGGCTGATTATGCTTGCGATGATGTACGCATCATCGCATTTTGCTCGCTAGAAGCTAGAAAACTCATACCAACCCATACTTCTTTTTTTGGCGATGGAACTTTTCATAGTTGCCCACGGTCATTTCAGCAATTATATACAATACATGCAGATATTGGTTCTTCGACACAGTTTGTTAACGTTGTTCCAGTCATTTATGTCTTAATGTCAGACCAAAAAGCAACATCCTATGAAATAATGCTGAACATGATTAAATCTCAGATACCACCTGGCTTTAATCCTCAACAATTCATGACTGACTATGAGTTTGCAGCAATGCGTGCGATAAAAAAAACGTTCCCACAGGCATTGATAAAAGGCTGCTTTTATCACTACGCGAGAGCACTTTGGAGACAAGCACAGAAATTAAAAGTAACAAAAGCACAAAGTCAAAAAAGAATTGTGGCTTTAGCTACTGTACTACCATTCTTACCATCGTATTTAATAAAGGATAGTTGGGCCTATATATTAAATGACATGCCAGAGGACGACGATGCCCTGGCTAAATTTAAACATTACATAGAGATTACTGGCTGAAGAGCGACGATTTCATAGCAAAGTGGTCAATCTTTGGGCAGATCATTCGAACTACAAATTGTTTAGAAGGATGGCACTCCAAAATAAATCAGTTAGTTGGGAAAAGGAAGCCAAATTTAGTGAGCATTCTCAATGTTTTGAAAAAAGATTCGGACTTTTATCTGATTAAAATGAAGGGAGGCCTCCTCGAAAAACGACGAAAAGAAGTGATTCGACGTGATGAATTTATCTCAAACACTAACAATATGCTCATTAATTTTGATATGGAAGTTGGATTCTTTTTGGAAAGATTAGCATGGAAAGGCTCGCTTTTTAAAATGTAACTTTTGAGGGAAAAAATTGAGCACCATTAAAAATGAGTTCATGTGGTCCGATCGGTAGGACGAAGCGGAATTACAATTTCTTGTAGTCCGATTAATCGAACTAATAGGAAAAAAAAAATCATGTGGTCCGATCGGTAGGACGAAGCGGAATAACAATTCCTTGTAATCCGATTAATCGAACCAACCTGAAAAAAAAGTTTGTGTGGTCCGATCGGTAGGACAAAGGCAGTAGGACCATGTGGCCAGAGGGAGAATTTCTTGAGGAAAATAATAAAATATATAATAAAAATATACCTATATTCATTCAATAATAATAAAAGTAGTTTCCCCTAATGTAATAAAATTATTACGTTACCTTGCCTGGGTTTTTTTTTTTTTTTATACTACCAAGGTGGCAAACAAGCATACGGCCCGCCTGATGGTAAGCAGTTACCGTAGCCTATGGACGTTTGCAACACCAGGGGTGTCACTCACGCGTTGCCGAGCCTTTAAAAACCTTGTTGTTGTTGTTAGTTTGTTGTGAATTAGTTTAGTATATAAGTACTTAGCATATACCTACTAGCTATTTAGTAGAAGAGTAAATACATAGTGTAAAAAAAACATCGGTCAGCAAGAAACATCAACAAAAAATATTTTGGTAGTCTATTATGTATGTTTTTAGCCGGCCATATAGTTAGTGGTTAGATTGTTATATGTAATTGCAAAATTATTACTTGGCCAGCATACACGAAGACAAAGACTGGTCCTCAACGGACACAAAGAAGTGGAAGGAGAGTAGAAAGGCCTTTATCTGAGAGGAAATACTTCCAGTTTGGTCCCATATTTATCAAAACAAGGTTCTGATGATGAAATCCATATGGAATTAAGGGAACTTTTAAAAAAAATGCAGACATAATCTAGCTTTTTCTATATTTTTTAAAACAAATTAATCATTTACATTCAGAAAGTATAATTTGGTGAAGTGAAACCGATGAAGAAGACCACAGATGGCCACTTGAACTTTTCAATAATATGTATTTCAAGGATAGCGATCAGATAAGCCCCGATTAAGGTTATTAAGCAACTACTAAGCAAATGTAATGTAGCGAATGAAAATGATACAATTGAACTGAACTGATGATGAAGCCGGAAAGTAGGCAATGGAACTCCATAATTGACTGGCCTGTTCGTCTAGTGGTTAGTGACTCTGACTGCTACGCCGGTGGTCGTGGGTTTGATTCCCACCCAGGGCAAATCTTTGTGTGATGAGCATAAATGTTTGTTCTGTGTCTGTGTTATTTATCTATATTATGTATGCATTAAGAAATATATAAGTATGTTTATCAGCTGTCTGGTTGTCATAGTACAGGCTTTGCCTGGTTTGGGATCAGATGGCAGTGTGTGTGAATTGTCCCAACATATTAGAATGTTATGAAGATGCTAGAGTGCCTAGCTGTAAATGATCAGATAAAAAAAACTACTTTAAAGGGTAATACAAAACTGTCAATTGGTATGACACACGATGATTCAAGAATTTGACTCTATCTAATGTTTTCTAAAATTTCTTAAAAAAAAGTTAATTGAGCAGAAAAAATGATATTAACACCCGTGCGTAGTCTGGGCGTTCACTAGTCAATAATAAAACACTTTTAAATTCGATTATTTTTTAATTAAGTCACCTGTATTTAATATGAGTTAAAATCAGTGCAAATTACTTCACTAACTAAGTACAACATTATGTATAAAACCTACATCTACAATACTTAGCATACATCTACTGCATGTATTTTAATGTTTCCTACATGACATTTGCAATGTAATGATAATGTTACCATTAATTAAAAGAACGTAAATTTTATAATGCCCAGCTGGTGAGTCATCATAACCTTTACTAAGAACTATAAAACTAGTAGGTATCTTAGTAATAAGTAATGGTAGGTATAGAAATAACCACATGATTATCGTTTACGTAGCCGATTTAATAAATGAGGAGAGGCGACCATATCATATCATATTCATATCTCTATTTAACTTCGACTGCACGAATGATTCAGTGACTTAAGTGGTTACTTTGCCATTAAGCACTGCCATTGCATTCTGGGAGTGATCTCCACAGGAGACAAGATTGTGACGAGTCTCTATGCCCGTGAAATTTACTACAAATAGTTATACATTAGACTGCCATGCTGTCGCTGAAGACCTGCCACATGACTAACTACAATCTAGAAAGATTCGAACTATAAATAATGTTATAGATGCTGCACCGCTCGTGAAATTATTATTGTAGCAAACAAGCATACGGCCCGCCTGAGTATCACGACGCTGTTAAAACCATTTAACTCATAGAAAGCTTATTCCATAACCTGATCGTACGTGGGAGGAAATGCCAATATAGGATGCCTAAAGTTCCAATACCAATGTGAGAACAAATTTCATATCAGTGGTGGGAGATATGTTGAAACAGAATTTAAAAGGTGGACAAGCAGATGATGAAACACAAGCCCTAGAAGATGGAATAACCTAATGAAAGAAGAAGAAGACACAGTTATACAAATAAATACTCAGGTACCTATAAAATGTAAAAATAAGGACTCAACTCAAGAGTTTTCGTCCAGAACATTCTATGTGGTACAGGATACAGATCAGATACATAGTGTGAAGCGAAGAAGTACAACCCACGAGGAAAAGTGGAAAAAAGACATTGAATCCCGTGAACAACTAACTAATGTATACTCTAGACGGTATTACTAACAATTTTTATCTATACTAATATTATAAAGCTGAAGAGTTTGTTTGTTTGGTTGAACGCGCTAATCTCGGAAAGTACTGGTTCGATTAGAAAAAATATTTTTTGTTGTATAGTGCATTTATCCAGGAAGGCTATAGGCTATATAACATCACGCTATTATCAAAAGGAGCGGAGCAGTAGTGAGATATGTTGCAAAATCGGGGCAAATATTCCAAATTACCACGCGGACGAAGTCGAGGGCGACCCCTAGTTTAATTATATACTATATTGCTCTTGCAGAAAATGTTAGCAGTTTTTTGTTCGACCAAAATATTACCTAAATGCTAAATTTCTAGTTTTTAAATCATATTTTAAATTAAAACATGTAATTTATCGGTTCATGATATAATAGGTTGATAATTTATGGTTTAAGACAAGAAAAAAACTTTTTGTGTTTTTAGAGTTTAGTTTTTTCATTTTTGACTGCACGCGTAGGAATTGTGAAACGCCACACTCCTAGCGCGCTCGGAAGCGATAGATGGAAAAAATGATGCCCCAAAATTGATTAGGGCCAAGTTCAATTAGTACCGTTTTTTAAGAGGCGATCGTGCATCTATGTTATATTTGATCAAAGGGGCTTATACCTCCTTTTGAAATGGCAACTCGTGCACTAGGGAACGAGCCCTGTCTCGGGGTACTTCAACATACACAATTCATTTAGAAAAAAATGGTACATGTGAGGATCTAATCCGCACGCATCACAGTGGTTAATGGCCAGTGCCACTGACAAATCGCGCATTTAATATAATATTGTTTCTAAAATAAACAAAACATATCAGACATAATAGCGTTACCATATTGGTAGTCCTCCCACGTATTGATAGCCACTGTAGGACAAAATCAACTGCAATTTAAGGTCGTCCACTTGGATGACTATGTATCTTTTCATAATGGCCAACCTAAATTGATGGTTATTGACCTTATCCGTAATATGACAAAGAAAGGTTTGAATATATTTAAAGAATATAATAATAAGGGTTGTCCGTGTGGTGACGGATTAAGAATACAAATGTCACCACCCCCCTCTAACCCGAGGGTGTCGTAAGAGTCGACTAAGGGAGTAAGTCTAACAGACAATATCCACCGCAAGAGAGGGAAAACTCGAAATAAAACCCTATTCCAACCCGTCTGGCCAGTGTGGTATAGTAGGCTAATATCCCTCCAAATGTTTGGAAGAGACCCGTGCCCAGCAGTGGGACGTTTATGGGCTGAGATGATGATGATGATTAATAAGGGTGCGCCAGTAAAATGAAATCTTTAAATATTTGAACTTGAACTAATAGATAGTTCAAGTTCAAATTTATCAAATTTCCATGTCACTAGCTCAATGGTTAGAAATTAAAATAGTACATTCATATCTAAAGTAGTTAGTTAAATTAAAACAGTCTCGCCCCTCATACATCTATCATCATCATCTAAAAATAGTAGAGTACCATAAAAGTGAGCTAGCCCAATTGAGGAACTACTTCCACCTTACAGGAGACAGTCTAGGCATAGTGGTGTAGTTGTGTTTCTGCGAGTAAAGGTCTATCCAACGCTCACATTAGGAATATAAAGGTAGGTCACCGGGGCTTATTCAGGAATTACCGTTTCTTCTTCCAAATTCTTCTACATTTTCTATCCCAGAATTATCCTATTACAAAACCCTGGTATTAAAAAAAATACAACCGTCCGTGGGCTACGATAACTGCTTAAGCGATAGCTGGCGAAACATAAGTGTCATACACTGTATTTTCCTTAGAGAAAAAAGGCGTAATGCTATAATCTCTAAAGATGGAAGATATTTTTATACCTATACTGTCAACTTAAACTCCTTTAAAAATATAAGTCTAAATAAAATATGATGAAACTTATTTGCAACTTCATGTTTCTTATTACGGATGAGGTCGACAAGGCTGTAAACATGACTATGAGTAGGTATATAAATATTTCTCGATGCATTTCTATACCAGCTAGAATTAAAACTACGTCATGTAAACCTTCATCCTTCATTGAAAATACTAAGATTAAGTTGTTTTACTACATAATTGATTAGGTGATATATTCATACAAAATTTCGTAGTAATCATCATTCTAGGTATTTTAACGCCTACCTAGAAGCAGAGGACTAGATTTGTATGTCAACTGAGTCAACCAAGTCGAGAATTTACATGTAAATGGGATAAGGTCTTGTGAACGCAGTGGGCACTATATTGTTGCATTTTAATCATTTTTGTTTTATGCAAATCGATGTGTGAAGTGGATCTTCAAACAATCCATAAGAGAATTACGACTCTCTTGCAAGTCGGTCGTCTCGAAACTGCGCTTACCCACCGCTGGTGACTCAAATTATATTTTAATATAAAAACGCAACTTTCAAGTGCAAAGTGAATGATTAATATCACACATTGTGTCTAATTCGTATATGTTATTAATTTATAATTTATGGTAATTTTCTATCTGACCTCGTCACACCTTGATTTAAGGATTCAGTTCCACTTTTGGTATGTTTTAAATAAAATTTATTATTAATTTAAATGCAAATTAAATGTCAATTGAGAATTCGATGATTTTGACAATATAAATCTATTTCCTGCCGTTCTTAACCTATG
The DNA here is from genome assembly GCA_947095525.1 of Trisateles emortualis. Classification (NCBI taxonomy): domain Eukaryota; kingdom Metazoa; phylum Arthropoda; class Insecta; order Lepidoptera; family Erebidae; genus Trisateles; species Trisateles emortualis. Next base: position 11,195,432 of record OX352734.1, read on the forward strand.
ACCATGTTGATCTAGTTTCAGAGCTATAACATATTTTGTGGAGTGAACAGCCTGGACGAGGACGGTGTGGAATAAATTTGGACCTAGTGAACATTTTGTTAAAACATGTTGAGTGCTCTGAAAGTCGTAAGTACCTGTTTTTATACATCAACTTATTTTTATGCAAAGTAAGCTTATTGGAATATTGTTATTTAGTGAAAACAAATCATTTTGTTGTTAAAAGTGTTTTGTTGTTATAATATTAAATAATTAAAGTAGAGATATCGAATTTTAATAAACAGTATAAGAATAAAGCGACATAAGTTTGGTGTGCGTAACATGAAACATTAGTAAACTTTATGGTTGATTTTTATCTTGTAAACCTTTTGCGTGTATTTTGCCAATAGTTTTTTTTAATAAAATATTTAGCACCTTTCCTCGCTCGCTCTTGTTATTCTTATTGGGAACTGACATTCTTACGTTTTATAATTAAACAAACAAATATAAATTAACATACAATGAATATGTAAATAATTATGTAGATTAGTACTGATTAATTATTCATGAATTTATTCTTCATTTTCAGTTTCTGGTGTTAGCATTGTGGGCAACAATACAATGTTCACCATTCGACGATGGAAAGTACAAACCAAAAGAGTACAATGTATACGACGATGGTAAATATTATAGACCTTTGGATGAAGGGAAATACATACCCGGTGATGAGGGTAAATACACATATATATACCAACAAGGTCTTTATCCAGAAGACGACGGAGATTACAGATATGTACATCAAGAAGGACCCAATGGAGGAAATGGAGGCTTTGGTGGAAATGGAGGAATTGGAGGCGATGGAGGCTTTGGACCCGGTGGTCCGCCAGGACCACCTGGACCTGGTGGTCCTGATGGTCCCAATCCACCACGTAAGCCCAATAAAATTGATTATATCGGCAGCAGGATATATGCAAACAGATATCCTTACGTACATAAAGTGATCAAGGCTTTAGTTGACAAGTATGTGTCTGCAGACAATATTGCCTTCGGTGAAAATTTCGAAGGAAGCACCAATCATTATAGAAAAGTTTTTGCTGACAAGGAAATTGCCGTGAAATGTAAATATTTGGAACCTACGGTCAATGACACGGAATTCGTCACACAGTAAGTAAACACTATACAATTATAAACACCAGGGCTTTTCTCCAATGTTATGTTGATAAAAAGTAGCCTTTATCACTCGGTATAGCGGAGCTTTTAGGTAGTGAAAGAATTTGAATAAGTAATTTATAATACACATTATGAGCTTGCGCTTGTCTGGTATAGTATTGAGTATTGGGTCTTGCCGTTATAATATTATTATTTCTATACTCTCAATAGTTGATTTACCCTGACTTCTTGTATACACCTACTTTGTTTCTCTCTGCATCACCCTAAGGTTGACTGGTAGATAATGCCTCAGGCATTAAGTTCGCCTATACATAAACTTTGTGTATGAAGTTTAATAAATAAAAAATAAAAATAGTTCCACGGAGTTTAGATTTGTATCCTATATGAGGCCACATTTTTCACGGGAACTAACACAGCTGGAACGACGGACTAAGCTTACGTAGATGACATGCTTCTCTATCTACTCCAATCGGGGAATCAGCGTTATGACAAATTATGTTGAAAATCTACTAGATAATAAGAAACATAATAAAATGATTTAGTTTTTTTGCAAAATTCTTGTTTAAAATACATTTAAGTTTCATTTTGTATATTATTCACATTTGTCATAATATTATTGTTATTTGTATTAGATTTACATAACCAACCCATTTGAAATCTAATATTGTGTACCTACTAAGGTTAAGATTATTTGCTTACTAATTCAGACACATTCATCACCTACATTCATTTAGCTTAATTGCATTGTTTGTTTTCCCAGGAAAAACAGATTATGGAAAGATACTAGCAGTGCAAGTAAACAAACACTAAAATAAACAAATACCTACTACTAATTAAAATACTTATCGTGCATTATAAAAAGTATATGACACTTCTGTTTTTGGCAAACGGTTTTTTTGTTAACAAACATTTCAAATAATAATAATTTTAGTTATTTTCAATAAATCAATAAGATTTTTTATTATTATATGCTACAGAAGTATTAATAGTTTCTGTATTGTCTGATTTGATAGCATTAACAATCTAAATTATTCTATTTAAAATTATTACATATTTAAAATTCGATACTAACAACACTAATTTTGTCTACTATCATGATATTATTATATCATCTTTATTAATATTATTAGGCTGAGAATGTTGGTTGCATATTTGTTTCTTTGAACGCGCTAAATCTTTGGATCTCAAAAAAAGCATTTTGCATTTTATGCACTATTATTTAAAAAAAAACTTATTGGATAAGCTATAATAAATATTTCATCATGGTACAACGCAAGGGAACATGGTAGAAACAATAAACGATACACATGAAAATTCAAAATTTATTCAAATTAAAACGACAAAGGAACAGCTACCTACTTGGAATCTAAGTTCTTAATTCAAGGCGCGAACATTAAAAAATCTGGTAGGCAAATAAGTAGAAAATAATAAATAGCTGTTTCATTATATTATGTATTTTCGAGATCAAAGTTTAAATGTCAAGTTCAATAGTTCAGTGTGCAAAATATCCTGCTGCTCAACTTTATAAAATATACACCTACTATCATTAGTTATAAACGCTTCCATAAAACACATGTTTTTTTCAAATCAGATACCAAATTTTGACCGGTCAGCTACACGCAAACCAGACACAATAGAAAAACTATTCGTATCTAAAAGCCGTGCGTCGAATGCAACTCAGTCACGCCGCATATGCGCGTTTCTATAGAACCTAAATGGATGAATGCTCTATCTACAGGGTTAGCTAAATTTCTATAAATTCAAAATAATAATTCTAATAAGTGATTAGACATTGTCGCGCGGATGTCAGCGACACGTAGTGTCAAGCAGTGGAGGCTAAGCCACGCCCACAAATCACTATTTATTTAGTATTGTAGGTACCTAATAAAAATAAAGATCAACACAAAACGCTATATATATATGTATGTCATAGTACAGCCTCTCAAATAAAAATGCAATGCCAAGTAGGTTAATGAAATATTTTTAAATCATAAACACCTGAATAAAGAAATATGATCATCACAAAATAGGTGCTAAATGTCCTTAATACTGTTAAGTATACTTAGCCTTTTAAGCACCTATGAGTATGTGTATCCACTTAAAAACTGGTTAAATTAAAACAACTAATATCTACTAATGAAAAAAGGTTTATTTATTTAACTTCGTACCTGTATAAGTACATAGCACAAAATTAACAAGAACTTACTTTTAATACATACTATTATACACAAGCTTTAGTCCGTATCATCATCATGTCAACTCATAAACGTCCAACTGCTTATCTATTTATATTTATGACAATTATGGTGATTATGGCCAGTCTTTTGGGCACCTTTCCTCAGAACTGAGACCACAATCAGATACTTAATTTATAGGTTAATACCTTTAAATACAATATCTGATTGTTTGTAAGTAAGTTAGGTTAGGTTACTTTAATTTTAATAACTATTCTTGTAAATATCTTATGAAATAAATGTATTAAAATTAAAAATTTGACAGCTTGTACAGTTGTACATTATGCAATCCATACTAATATCGCCGTCTACGGATCTCTTTTCAAAAAGTTAAATAACTAAAACTTGACTAAGTAAAAATCATGTTCTAAAAAGTATGAAAAATAGAAAATATTTTTGTCTGACATGCTTATCTACAAAAACCTATTTAATGTTTATCATCTTCTAAATTGACAAGTTAAATCATCGTTATGTTGAAAGGATAGCTGTAGTCGTATACTAAGAGTGGTATACTACTGTTATTATGTTTTGTATTTATAATAATATGTATATATAATTATGTAAACAATCCATAACACTTAGTTTTTGTATGTCATAATAATGAAATTACGCGAGACTTAGTCGAGTCACTTTGCACTCCAAAACATTGCTACGAGCTGCCCATTAAAAGTTTATCACTATTCACATGACTGTACTGGTGTTAGGTGAATTGGCTAAAATCATCTTTCTGAATTTCTCGCACGTAAAGCCGTTGGTTCTACGCCTGATCTCTCTCCGGTCGTGTCGGATTGCCGTCCCATCGGACTATGAGAGTGAGGAAAGAGTGCATTTCTGTGCTTGCGCACACACTTGTGCAATATAATATGTCCCGCGCAGATGGCTAGTCTCCGTCGAGATTAGCCGCCGCGACCGACTTTGTTTTATATTATACTACTTGGGTAGCAAACAAGCATACGGCCCGCCTGATGTTAAGCAGTAACCGTAGCCTACGGACGCTTGCAATACCAGAGGTATCACTAAATAGTATCAAACAAAGTCACTTCCCGCTGTCTGTCTGTCCCTACGTCTTGAACCCGTTGATCGACCTGGCTATGAGCGCAGTACTTACGTAAATTTTATAAAGTGAAATGCGCATTGGCATTCCCGACTGACCTCTCATCTTATTTGTACGAGATGGCTACTTTTACGGCTATCATAGCTTTTCTTCAATATCTCATCTCATCTCAACCCATAAATGTCCCACTGCTGGGCACGGTACTCCTCCATACACTTGCGAAGGATATTAGCATACTATTACCACGCTGCCCCGGTGGGTTGGTATAAGAAATATAAATTAAAACTAATTTACATTATAACTTAATATATAGTAAATAGCCCTTATGAATTCGCTCAGTGAGCATGTAAACAAATCGACTTGCTCAGCTACTGTATTGAGCGCCCGCGTCAGCGGCGCTTTCTGCACCAAGTTAGTGGGCGCCCGCGGCACCGCCAACAGCGCCGGCCGCTGCCGCCGCTCCGCATCCGCGTCCGGTGCGCATAGCTGCACATCTGCCAGCACGGCCGGGTTGTGCACCGTCTTACAGTAGATATTGTCTAACTTACTCCCTTAGTTGACTCTTACGACAGTCTCTGGAGGGAAGAGGGTGGTGAATTTTGTATTCTTAATTCGTCACCACACGGACTTCGGTACATTCAACTTGTTTTTAATAAAGTTATGTTTTTTTTCAGGTATCCCCCAACTTTAAAGGTTCCACAGGGCGAAAAGTTCGGCTCCTACTACAGTTTTAGAGGCACAAAGGTTCTGAACACAGTCGAAAATGCTCTAACAAACAAACTAAAGTTAGAGTATGAAGTATTTGTAAGAGTTGTAGATACAAGTGAATGAAAACCTTCTAGTATTAATAGTGATATAAACTTGATATTTATGTGATCGGCCAATATTGTTATTTACTTTAATATAAGCTTTATGATATAGAATACTTGTATTGTTTTATTTAGTATTATAAGAGATTAGCTGATCCCTGCCCTATGACAGCCTATGACACTCACAAATAACGTGGTTTTCTATTGGTAAAAGAATTTTCAAAATCAGTTTATTAGGTCCAGAGATTACCAGGTTTACCTCTGTATAATATTAGTATAGACTAGTGGAGCCCACTAAGTATCCAATTGGGAATCCAATTGGGAATCTAAACTATGCAGAGGCCCATTCACACACACACAAACGATTTCATCAAAAAATTCTTTTAAACTTTCGCGATTTGTACACATATTATATTATAATGGACAACGGGTCTAAATCGCGTAATATTTGATTTCATCAAATAAAAAAAATAATATTTGATTTCATCAAAATTAGTCCAGATGTTCAAAACGATTTCAATGACATACACATGTACGAATTTGATTCTTTTTGATTTGAAGTTTAAGGTTTAACAAGAAACAATTCAGTAAATAGTATCTATTTACAATTCCAAAGTACTTCGAGAATTTACTATTAGTCTGTTTAGTAGACTCCCACGATAGCGATCCTTATATGGTAATTTTTTTGTTATCTTTGTTTTACTTACTTACAAATATGAGACGGTATGAAACTTGCCTTAGTTGCAATGTGTAAATGACTCATTACTTTTCTTAATATGTCCCACTGAGCACTTGTCTTCTCTATCAAAAGAGCTCTGGAGGTTAAGCCTAAGGTGATTTGTACATTGCACCGCACCACGCAGCGTAGCGTAGCGAAGTGCTTGTTCTTACGTTGCTTAAAAGTATTTTTTTTTGTATTGAATACAGGGAGTTTATCCTCACTTCTTAGAACCTCTGCCGTACAGTAGGGTTTTAAAGGAATTTCCTCCTACGTACGATAAGGTTGTGAAATGAGCTCTCTGCCGAGGTTTTCTCGAGTGACTATAGCATGGGGTTCTTCAAGATAGGAGTTATAAGATTGCAAGCGTCCATAAGCTACGGTAACTGCATTCTATTAGGCGGGCTGTATACTAGTTTGCCTTCTTAGTAGTATAAAAAAAACACACGTAGTATAGTACAACACACTAAAAACGCATCCACGTGCAGTAGGTATATTTGTTCTGTCGCCACGCGTCCCGCAAAAATCAGTCATTAAGTAACGACTTTTATTTTTATTTAATTAGAGTTGGTCTTTATTTTTTTAAAGAGAATTAGTAGTAGTAATTTACATACAATACATGTTGTATTGGTAGTTTTTCATCAATGGCGCTTATCATTTTTACGATAGTTTGTAAAATAAAACCTAAAACATTTGTTTGCCCAACAATGTTTGTATTCATAAATGTCAACTTTAACACTTTTATGAACTTTTATACAAATAAATTTAGTTAAGAGAGGTAGGGCACCGCACTAGCGAGCAATCCCGACTGGAGAAGGACCTCCGCCTTACAGAAGATCCCAGCTAAATAACTACTCACAGCGGTGTAGTTGTGTTCCTATGTGAGAACAGGTGTCCAGTGCACAGTGGTGTCATTTCGGGATGGGGTTTTGAAAGAAATGTTTTCTTATCGTATATACATATTTGTTGATGCTTATTTCCTTAAAGGCTCAGAGCCTCTAGGCAAGTGACATAAGCGATAGTCGAATCGAAAACTCAAAAAATAAAATGTATGGAATTTGACGTGAGTCTACGATTTAATGTCGTAAACTTACGTCAAATTCCATACATTTTCTTTTTTGACTTTTCGATTCGATTATTGCATATGCCACTTGTCTAGAGGCTTAGGTAACACATTCACTGTGAGCTGTGTGAAATTTACGCCAAACAGAGCGCCGAGCATTCACAGGAACGTCATATTACATGGACATGCTTCTGAAACTGAGCATTTACCTGTATTCTACCATTCGTTAAAACGTTACATTATATAGAAATGCTCGAGAAAATGTTCTAGTGTATATCCACCTTAAAACATTGATATAATATATATATAATATAGGTATCTAATTAATATATCACTAAGCTCAAAGCCGCACGAATATCATATTTTTATAAAAGATTGGAATTTTCTTTAAAAATGTGATTCACTTACGTAAACAGGATTCAGCTTTGACCTTGACATATGCAATAAATTCTTTATAACAAGTTTAAACAACAATGTGATACAGATACATCTCATTAGATAAAGTTGTCAAAATGTTACGAATACAATATAAAATAACAATATATATGCTAAAAATGAAAAAAAAAACGATTTAAGAAATAAGTCTTATATTTATGATGTGTTTGTAAAGTTAAAGATAAATAGGTACATACATAATATCACTGTTATTTACTTTATTTTTAATTACTTTATTTTGGCTGTTGCCAGTTTTCTTATACCCTACTAGCAGCTCGCCCCGGCTTGGCACGGGCGATATTACCCGGGGTCTCATAATGTTTTTGTCAATTAAATATGACACTCGCAAATAGCTATTAGTAAAAGAAATTTCAAAATCGGATCAGTAGATCCAGTGATTTCCCCCACGTAAATCACATTACGTCACAAACTCACGAATTTTACCACTTTATAAACATAGTATAGATTTATATTATAAGTCCTATATCCTCGCAAATGGATGCTTATTATGTCTTCACACAAAATCTATTGAATTATATCAGAATAACACATTGGCTATATTTTATTTAAAAGAAAGCAACTAGCTACGGACATAAGCTCGTACACTTATAAAAAAAAAAAGTGTGACTTGAGACGAATCTACTAATTTGACAGTCTGAAATTTTTATATGTTTTTGTATCAAAATCTAAAATTGTTTATTTCAGTGAGATAGTTTTATCACATGTTTTCATATATTATCAACAAAATGCTGCATCTAATATTAATTAATATTTAGTAATTATTCGTTAATTTGTTTTCGCATTAAAATGCTTTCAGTAGCTATTGCGTACAAAAATCAAATAACTTTTACAATTGTGTTTTACCTATAAGTAATTAGTAATTCATATTATTATCTATAAGTAATTTTATAACTATAAATTAAATAACCAAGATTTAGTTAGAGCATTGTATTATTAGATAAAAATTAAAACTTCTCACTGATGGGGTAGATTAAGGAACAATTTAGTCTTACGACCTAGTGAAGAATGCAGTAGTGGTCGTCTTTTGGCTGATTAGATTGGCAGAAGATAGGAACCTATGGCCATATTATTATCTTGGTCAAATATTTCAGTCTCTAGGCAGAAATTCATTTCTGGATAGAAAAATCTAATACCACTTTACCCCTACAGTACAGCCTACAGCCTAGGCTACTGCGTCAAGGAAGCAGATTGTAACAATCCATTAGTATTAATCATTTTTTTAACATAATATAAGACAATGTGGGCTTCGCTTCTTTATATGGAGCCCCGGAAAGGATCAAACCGCTCGAAGTATGTTGGATCCAAGTTCTCGCAAAAGACACATTGCTGCTCCTTTGACTGCTAGAAATTTCATAAGGTCTATATTTTATCAAAGCTAGAATTACCAATAAATTCAGTATTCAATATTTTATAGGGGACGCCCGCGACTTCATCCGCGTGGTAATTTGGAATATTCTCCCCGATTTTGCAACATATCTCATTACTGCTCCGCTCCTATTGCTAAAAACTGATTGTAACCTCTCCGTTAGAACATTTGCATTCTCGAGCTATGCACCACGCAAATGGTAAAGTAGTGTTTGTATTGGGAGTGAAACTCAAATTGAACACATAGTAGATGTTATCTAAAAAAAAGTATCAGACCACACCCTTGCAGAAATCTATACTGCGAAAGTGAGTTTGTTTGTTTGATACGCTTTCACGACTAAACGGTAGAAACTAACCGGAGAAGATAGATGGTTTCCTGACATCGACGCGGGTGGAGCCGCGGGCAACAGATACTATTGTATAAAATATTGAAATACTAAAACTGCCAAATTTGTTTTGTGCATCACTACTTATTTCTGATTATATTTTAGCTGAAAATATTTAAAAACTATGGCAACTTTCGTAAACTTATAACCTTTAATCTACAAGTTCGTTTTTTCTATGGTAAGAACTATCCCAGTAATGTAAGAGGCAATAACTTAGCACAATTTCTATATTACAGATTTTTAAGACTCACATGTTTGGGGGAAGTTGGCTTGCTTTGTTTGTATGAATGTTTATAATGGGATGTAAAAGTATTCATACTTTATTATAAACGCGAAAAAACCTCTGTTGTTTGTAAGTCTGTTTGATACCTCTTCACAACTAAACGATTGAACGGATCTTAATTAAACTCGGCAAGGAGACAGATGGTATACATTATAAGGGTACTTTTTACTGCGATAACCAACATCCACACGGGCGGAACCGCAGGCTACGGTAGTACTATTTATAATAATCAGCATAGAAATCGCATTTTTTGCAAATGGCAAACAAGCATACGGCCCGCCTGATGTTAAGCAGTTACCGTAGCCTATGGACGCTTGCAATACCAGAGGTATTACTTGCGTGTTGCCGACCCGTATTTTTACACCAAGGCTTTAAGACAGAGTTACCCTGGGATAGGAATACGTTTCTTTCAAAACGCATCCCTAAACGAGCGCTGGAGACCTGTACTCACACACAGGCACACAACTATACCGCAGTGGGTAGTTATTTGGCTGTGGTCTTCTGTAAAGTGAAGGTCATTCCACAAACGGACTTGCTCGCTAGTATGGTGCCCTACCTCGCTAATTATTTTCTTAAATTTTTATGTACCTAAGTATATTAGTCGTCTCGTACTGTACTGTTTTAGAGGCATTTTCCTTACGAATTATAAAGTAGTGGAATAACCTCTAACAGATTATAGTATGGGGTTCTTCAAGAAAGAAGTTAAAGGGCAAGGTCAGCAACATGAGAGCAATACCTTTGGTGTTGCAAACTTTCATAGGCTACGGTATAATTACCACATGTACTCGTATATTAATATCTACTCACTTTAAACCCCAAGATATATAATAGCGCTGAAAAACAACGTAGCAGGTGATTATTTACTTATAGCAGAAGCTTGCTCTTTGTCAGGATATCGCCTGCATGTTGCCAGCCCAAAAAATGAGTGATGGAGTAACCCTGGGACGTAGAAATACGTTTTCTTAAAAACACATCCTTAAATAAGCACTGAAGACCTGTTAAAACATCTACATGTAAAAATCCGTAAATATTCAGATTATACTTAAATAATTTCCAGATTTTTGAGACTAATACCTCATTGTTAATCATCCTAGTCTGCCTAGCTATTAGTTTATTCAAGGATTTTACAATCTTTTTTCTTTATTGTTTCCAATATCATATATCAACTTAATGTCAAATGATCTAATTTAGGCTGATGATATAAGGTATATTAATGGACTCTCGCCTTCGTTTATGTTAATATTGAACAAAATAGTCAAAAGTACATGTTAATACCTATTATTCGTAGATAGGTGACTGAAGCATTTATACAGTGGGTGGTAACTCAATCTGAGTGATCTAAGTATTCTAGTTTTGGCCGCGGTTAGTTGTTCAATATATCACAACGCGGCCCAAATAAGCCACCTTAAACGACGCCTTCAGAATAAAATTAACATTTTTGCAACTTAAACCGATGTATTGTTGCAATAAATACTCCATTTACGTTTTTGACGATCGTATATAAAGAAACGATAGGCGTTTTAACTTTATTCTATTGTAAGAAGCTACAAGAAGCAATGAAATCGATTACGGTAAGCAGAGCACGAGTTTAAAATAAAGAATTTAAAAAAATATACATAACAATCTAGGAATTAATATTTGAACTTTGATTTTATGTCACATTAAAATATAGAATACATTATTAATCCAGTTATAAATTAGATTACTAACGCTTCTGGCTCGCTCTCCATTGCGGATATAATGTGGCAAACAGGATTTAGGTCTATCTTTAAATCAATATGACGATCTATTTAATCCCATCATTTGAAATTCTAATAATTAAATTGTTTTTATCAAGGCATAATTATGATAAATCTAAAATGAGTATAACCTAAATGGGCTGTATGAAATGGATAATTAGAAGCCAAAACATCATACTTCAACTTTGTATTTTTTACCGGGTGGACAAAAACTCATATAAAATTACTTTATTTTGTCTTTATAGTAATTAATAGAACCTCCTTTTTGGAAATCGGTTAAAAATTTATGCATAATGTTCAGTTTTTAAATTATGTCAGCTCTACTGTGTTACTAATATTACCAAGCAATAATATGAGGTATTGTTTAAAAACATTTTTCGTGGTAAAAAATTTTTGTTACTTTTTACAGTAACACAATTCTTAATTATTATATATATATACATATATGTTTAAATATTTAAATAGTACTTTTTTGCAAAGGAATATTTCATAGTACCGGTTACCGCCTGATGCTATTATACTACTTCTTGTCTATCGACAACTATGTTTACTGTATTATATCTAGGCGCTATACTTATTGTGTGTGTTATATTTCTCTATTTTATTTTATTTCAGATTTTAGCTCTGGCCTTGGCCGCTATCGGTTTGTGCCAAGCTGAAGACGACGGGAAATACCGTCCTGAAGTTTACAGTGACAGTAGATACCGCAATTTCTATAATGATTATAGAAGCATAGCAGAAAGGAATGGCAAATACGGTTCTATCTACAACGCGTATAATCCATTCTACTATCAGGGGCTTAACAGGGATCTTCTGTCTCCATTGCAGGTCAACTACCCTAGCAGGTAAATAGTTATGTAGCTAAATGAAATGAAGTTTGAACAAGAATAAGTCGATAATAAGACTTAAGTTCTATGTGATGATTTAATGTTGCTAATTATACATGAGTACCTACCAACCTATTTTTTTCATAACATTTTCGCCTTGTGAAATTAATACCATTTAAAGTAGATCTCTCAGTGCTACTACCATGGTTAAAAATGGAAAATTTTAAGATTTAATAGATAGTTACTGTCGTTTTTATACTTAAAGATAAAGATTTGTGCTAATACCTATATGTGGCTTAAATACCGATGAATACTTTTTAATTTGCATAAATTTCATATTTATCTTAAATTAATTAAATAGTCCTGGTTATCATATCCTGGTATTGACTATTTATTTATAATGTTTATGTTTTATTAGTACCTACCTACATGTTAATTTGTATTCCAAATTCTCGCAATCATAGCATAGTCTATCTAGTATTGAAAAAAATGATGGCATAATAATTCTAAGTAAAGAAGAGCAAGGCTCTATATTTGATTTGAATTCAAAAACTGTTATGGTAATAAATGACGAGTTTAATGTAATGTAAAGTGCTTGTCCCACGCGACCTATTAAAGTCGTCCGAAGCAAGATCGATAATCTAAATTTACTTACAATTAGGTTAATTTGCTATCGCTAAACGTGGCGTTTAAGAACCAAGGTTTATTGTATGAGTATGTACTATTTTTATAAAGATATTGTGAGATTTAGGGAACTAGCGGCCCTCCCCGACTTCGCCCGGTTGAAACCATTGTAACCCGTTTAGGAATTTATTTTTTATAGTACTGTTCCGTTTAGGAACATCTTATTTAAAAAAAATGGCTTCTTAGTGCTCACTTACGTCATTAAAGGAACTGTTGCGCAAAATGCTAAGCTTGTGGCTCTAGCGGTTAAGGTTCTGCTTTGATTAATCAGTCAATTAGTCAGGTCAAGTAATTAAAGATGCTTAAAATACTAATTTATTTTAAAATTTGTGGTAGACTTGAAGGTAAACTTGAATGGTGAACTAATAAAACTCTAAACAAAATGTTAAACAAGTTGTTTTTCATTAATTGTTTTCTTTAAGGGTGTTCTTAATAAGTCAGGTGTCCTATTAATTCTATCAAGAATGTAATATTTCAATTTACTCTAAAATGAAATATTATGTGTACTAAGTAGATAACTACGTAAATCTCACGCCGCCGCGCCGCGCCACTACTTCCTACAAAATGATTTCAATATTTACAGGAGCCAAAACGCTAAAAGATCACGAACAGAGTGAATAATTGACTTTATATCTGGGTTACTGGATTCAGAGCACAAATAACCCTTTGCGACGCCATAACTTCGAATATTTGTTATTCAATATATCCGCATTGCCAACAGTTCACGCCCAACTTGACGGATGACATTGCCTGACAGTTCAAGGACATTACCCATAACATTAGAATTTATAATATACATGTGGGTTTCTTCACGGTGCTTTACTAAATTAAGCTGATTATTGTTATTTATGTTTTATTATTCTTTTTTGTTTGATTTCCAAATCTTTGATATAATATCAAGGTTCGAAATAGTGTGTGTCATCACACACTTTTAGGTTATTATATTGTGGAAGTGCTAAAGTTTAATAACACATTTTCGTTTTTTTTTGTTTCAGTATCGACCAAGCTACCGCATTCCCTACTACTGTCACTTACCGTACCCCCGTTGTTCCAATCGTATCAACAACTTACCGCCCTTTCGTGTACTCTACTCCTAAGCCATTCGCTGTCGCCAAATCCCCAGCAACCATTTATCATAAATCTGTTTCCGACGCCGCCGCTAGCATCGTCAGAGAAGACAGATCTTTCGATGAAAATAACTATCATTATGCTTATGAGACTGACAATGGAATTGCTGCTGAGGAATCTGGAGTTGTTGACAGTTCAGTTAATGGAGTAGGTGGAGGTACCAAGGTCAGAGGCTTCTACGAATACATAGGTGACGATGGTCTCAAATACAGAGTAGACTATGTCGCCGACGAGAACGGTTACAGAGCTAGTGGTGCTCACTTGCCCAAGGCTCCTTAACCGAATTAGTATGATTTAAATTATATTCGACATGTATAATATAACAAATTCCGAAATAAAAAATAAATACAGCACTTTTTTATTTTATTACGAACAACAGCTTCTGAGATATTTTAGGTTTTATACCCTTACCTGCAGCTTTATATGTCTGTAGGCGGCGCTACGTCCGTTTGCTTTCGAAGCAAACTCGTCTCTCAGTTTATTAGTCAATCATGATGAAGCAATTTATCAAATGACAGTATTGCACATTTTTACATAAATATCGTGCAGATTTATGAAGACAGTACAAAATTAATCTCAAGTTCTGAATAATAATGAAAGCAAATTAAAATTGCCATAAAAACATTATATTTACCAACATTTGCAATTAATTGCTGTCAAATTCTTGGTATATGAGTCACATACCATGTCTAGACACCTTTTTTGTATTTTAACTTTTATGGATATGGCAGGATGTGGTATGACATAATATTTTCTTCCTTTAATTAGGGTTCCGTAGCCCGAACGAATATTTGAATGAAGTTATTCATGTTATAAGAATAAGGCTGAAATATTAATGGTCCTTGAATAGAATAAAGTTCTAAAGATGAATTAATTTTATAAGTATTATATGTTTATTATAATTTCATTAATTTTTTAGCGACTCGCTTTCGTTTGGTTTTCTTCTCTATTATAATCCTCAATGGTTTAGAAGATCTAAGCGTACGTAGGGCCGGACAGCAAAGAGCAACATTGTTTTGTTTGTTTGTTGCGACTAAACTCAAAACTACAAGACCGATTTTAAAAATTCTTTCACCATTAAAAAGCTACATTATCAGCGGGTAACACAGGCTATATTTTATTGAAAAAAACTAAATAAATGTCCACCCGTGTGAAATTGGGACGTGGGACGTGCTGCTAGTACCTACTATGTAAAGATAAAATATTATTAAGTTTTCTTGTTTAAAAGCGCCACTCTCAGCATTTATTAGTCCACTTTAAAACATTTATATTGCATTTTATAGCCCCGCTATCGAGGTATGTATTTAGGAGCAGAACAGTAATCATAAACGTGACATGGAACGAAATCAAAATTTACCGCGGGTGAAACCACAGGGAACACCTACATACCTACTATTATATAAAACTGAAATTATGTATTTATTTATATTAATACTATGAAAGATAAAGAACTATACAATTGTGCAAGACTACAGGGGAAGAACCTGCAATTTATAGAAAACTACACACAGTGGTCTAGTTGTGTTACCGTGTGTGAGTAAAGGTCTTCAGCTGTTCTCATTTGGGTATTTGTTTTTAAACAAAATGTTTGGATCAGCAATATGCGAGTTCCACCCTAGATATTACAAACGCACATAGATATAGTAGGTACTTGCTTACTATCAGGCGAACCGAATGCTTGTTTACCACCTAAGTTGTTTAAAAAAATTGATTAGATTCTTGTCCATCAAAACAAATAAAAAAAACTAGATAATGTAAGGCAAGTTCAATAAACGAACTTGTCAGTGTTTTTATAGTAAGTACCTACTTATATCTACTAAAAATATATTCTTGAAATAAATGGTTATCTATCAATGCTGTAACCATTGAATATTAACAAAAAAAAGATTAATGATTAAATGCCAAGTTACTGTAATAGAAGGCATAAATAGGGAGGTATGATTCAACACATTTATAAAATTTTAAACTAACGAAGAGGTGTGTCGATTACATCAAAACTGATTGGTCTG
Organism: Trisateles emortualis; assembly: GCA_947095525.1. Lineage (NCBI taxonomy): Eukaryota > Metazoa > Arthropoda > Insecta > Lepidoptera > Erebidae > Trisateles > Trisateles emortualis. The sequence continues at coordinate 11,211,333 of OX352734.1, forward strand.
ATGGTTTATGGTTAGTGACACTAAGCTATGCCAGAGGTCTTGGGTTTAATTCCGATCCAGACTAAATCTTTGTGTGATGATCACGATTGTTTGTTGTGTCTGTAATTATTTTGTTCTTTAAAAAAACCAACTCTCGCACTAGCCGGAGCTTTGTGTCGCAGGGGACTTTAAAAATATACAATTCACGGGCACAAATTACACCAAGACAAACGTAACAAACATTTATGAATCACACAAAGTTTTGTTTAGTGTGGGAATCAAACCTACGACCTCCGGCTTCAGCAATCAGGGTCACTAACCACTAGACCAACAGGATTAGATAGATAGATAGAATATTCTTTATTGTACACCACATAAGTACTTAAACTAATTACAAGAATAATTAATTAAACACACAAATAAGTAGGTACAATGGGCGGTCTTATCGCTAAGAGCGATCTCTTCCAGACAACCTTAGGATGGACTTATTGATAGAGGAGATGGTAGCTTATGGCGTACTAATAATATATATATACCATATACATAAATGTAGATATATGTATACTAAATAATAAAATAAATATATAGGTACTCATATATTACATATATATATATATATATACAAAGAAATATAATAATAATAAATAATCGCAATCACAATTTACTTATAAGATGTTGTAAGTATTTACAATACAATATAAAAGCACAGTCTACGCCAGTCTGAGGATCGCCTATGAACGATTAAAGAGTTATTTACACTGTGACAAAAGTATGTTTACAAGTTGTATAGTAGCTATAATACAGGTACTGCCTTTTTGGAATCAGATGGCCGTATATGAGTTGTCCAAAGATATTATTTAAAAAAAGGACCCATATTATTTGACTACTTATCTTATTTGAATTAAAAGTTATGGCATTAAGTCCACCACCATTCACTACATACAGTTGTGCAGAAGATAAATAAAAGTAAAAAAACCTTTTCCCCTGAAGAGTAGGCAGAGGTGTATGACGTTTGGAAAGCCAAGTATGGGGCTACTTTAACTGCCTGGGTGGCTCAGTGGTTTACATTCCCGGTTCGGGCCATAAATTGATATTGGGTTTTTTTGTCAATATATTCACAATTGATTCTCAGAGTTTGGAAATTGGCGAAATACACCCTCGTGCGTCGAAAAAAAACACGTAAAGCCGTTGGTCCTACGCCTGATCTCTCTCCGGTCGTGTCGGATTGCCGTCCCATCGGATTTTAAAAATGAGGGAATAAAGCGTGTTTCTGTTTGCGCAAACACTCGTGCACTATAATATCTCTCGCGCAGATGGCTAGTCTCGGTGGAGATTAGCCGCCGTGGCCAGAATTCGGTTATGGGGCAATTATTATTATGAGGCTACGGGCAAGTAGTGTGTGGCTTAAACAGTATGTGGAAACTACATGAATAGCGAGAAGGCTGATATTCTTTGGTATCATAGGTATTATGACCTGCCAGTGCCAATATTAAACGTAGATAAATGTTATTATAAAGCGTAAATGGCAAATTAGACACAATACAAAGTTAAGTAGTTACGCAAAAATATATTTATAAGCCTGTAAGCTTGCCTAATATAAATAAATCAATTAATATACTAACTGTTACGGGTTATACACATTATTATAGGAATAATTCAGAAATGTACCTTGATACACAATTGACTTATAAGGGAATTTCTTCGGGTTTAGATTTTGAAACCAAAAGATAATTCTAACTGTTTTCTCAATAGCTAATTTGGAGCAGCCGTGCTCTTGAGTGGAGCAAGCTGCATAATACGCTTGACGAGCTTAGGTGAAACTACGATCTGCACAATATGGCTGGTAGCACCTGAATGCAAGAAGCCAATGATGTTGCTAAGCATTCGGGATAATCCCACCCACTTGCCCACCGCTGTGACTCCTGTAAGCCAGGATTAACAGCGGAGTAACCAACTGATATGACTGCCCGGAGGTCGCTGCATACAGAAAGAAACACCTGGGCAGCCCAGGATCGGTACGAGAAGCGGTCGTCAACGTCAGGCGGCTGCTGGACTATTTGGACGAGCTGGGGTGGATAGAGTGACCCCCCCAGCTAACCATCCGCACGTAAAATACGCGCATCAGCGTGGAATTGCGGACAATAGCCCGCCATACCATACCATACCATACCAACCAACTGATACACTGAGCTTTGACACTCGTGCGTATTAAATAGGAGTTAAAAAGCAAAGCGGGAGACAAAATAAATCTGTATATGTTGTTAAGCTTGTTGTATATACTTGAAGAATCCTATGTCATGCAGGAGACACTAATAAGCGTACTTAAACACAAACTCAAATGTAATTTTCTAACAGGTCTGTCGTCATTGCAGCTTACAGGACAATGATATACATTTACACTCTAAGTTATTCAATTTATTGTGGTCATTATAATTAATTTGTATTTTAATTACCTGAATTCTTTGCTTTCTGTTGACAACAACAGGTTGCATCTTGTAGTAATTATATATACATATGCAAACATTATCACAATATCAATGCCGTCTTGCATAAATTCACATTCGGGATTGTATAAAAGCAAAAAATAACTCTTCAATACACATCAGTACACGATCAGATTTACAGATCTAATCACCTTACTACAAAAATGAAATTCGCTGTAAGTTTGTTTTCATTTTGTTTCTTTTAAAAATACAACTCCCGCACTAGTGAACAAGCCCTGTGTCGCGGTGGACCTTACAAACATACAATTTCACGGACAAAAATAGTATCTCAAATAAAAAAAATCAAATAATGATAAATTTTGGTTAAGTCATTGTCGGTATTTACTTATTACATTGGTTCTTACATTATTTGTAAATAAATGTTTAGTAAATTAATAATGTTGAATTATATCTGGGAGCACCGGAATGCCCACGCCGACATGAGACAACGGAAGCGCAGGATATTATATTATTATACCTTTTCATTTATGTACTCCTATAGATTCGGTCTGGAAACTTCTAGAAAGTCCAAACTCTAAGAATAAGATGTAAACATAGCACTTTTAAAATATGCTTAGTTTTAAAAATATCACTATTATATTTTTAAGTTTATTATTATCTCTAAAATACCCTTATTTCGTCACTCATTCACTGACTCACTGAAGAAGCTTCCCTTTTCTTCGAACTTCAAAAAGCTGAATTTTGCTGTGATAGCTAGAATTAATACACATAAGACATCATAGAAATCTGTTCATTATGCCCACCATCCCTTAAAATAGACGATAAAAAAACGTATTTTTTGGTACTCTGACTTGTTTAGCTGGAAAAAATACGTAGAACAATTACATATACTGTTTTATTTTAGCTTGCATTCGCTGCGGTCGTAGCCGTCGCTTCAGCTCAATTCATTGGCTTCAGCACCCCGCAGCCAAAATATGCTCCCCGACCCCCAACTCCTGTAGTTACCCGTGTTGTTAGCAATAACGAAAATGCCAACGCACTGCGCAACGAATTCGATATTAACCCTGACGGCAGCTACATCCAAGAGTAAGTTTACTGACTTATTTTTTACTTCTACACAGACCGTGAGTCTGTGGATCAGATATATCTTAAAATATTATTCTGACAAATGTGAATTTCCTCACTGTTAATCATTTCACAATTTTTTCTTTACACTGTGGTATAAGTTCACTCCTGGCCTGCTGGCTACTATGAGTAAACTCGCTTTTAGTTACATCAATTAAAAATTAATTCCCAAGATAATTGTCGGTGATGATTCTATTACTGCATATGTCCAATAAAAAAAAAATGAACGTTACTATTATATTTTACAGTCTCGAGATCGACAATGGCATCTCGGCCAAGGTTCAGGGAACTCCCCGTGACTTCGGCGGCAACCCTCCTATTGTCCCTGTTGTAGCTACAGGCGCTTTTGGCTGGACTTCCCCTGAGGGCCAGCCCATCGCTATCTCTTACACCGCTGATGAAAACGGATACCAACCAGCTGTAAGTCCATAAAGTTTCAAAATGAAGTTATATCTTAAAAATGAAACATAATGTATGTATGTATGTATGTTAAATTAATTATTTCATATGCTGCTTTAAATATTAAGGTCAACTGATACCTTAAAATTACAATTCTATTAACATCTATTAAAATTTAAAATGCCATACATGCCACTGACTCATTAAAAAGTGAGAGAGGTGTTTAATAAGAATTTTTAAAGTACCAAGTTTTCATGGGTGTCTACTAAAATAATGGAGTCGGTGATAACTCAAACTCAAAATTCATTTAGTTTATAAATATATATAGATAGGCATACATGCAAATGCATTTGTATAGATAGAAATGGTACTCATACTTTGGGAGGTAGGCCCTAAAAGTACTGGCATTATGAACTGGATGCCTTTGCATATGATTGGGTAGAGAAAAAATGAGAAGTGTCGAATATCTCAAGTAGAAGCAATAAAGAAGTTTAACTTCAAGCAATAGAAAAAAGATTACCAAAACAACATAAAAAAAGATCAGTTGCCATAATCATATCATAAGCGAATGTAACCTTTTAGAACCAAGAACATCATATCTGCTGATATAACATTTTTATATGATTACAGGGTGATGCCATCCCCACTCCGCACCCCATCCCCGAGGCAATCTTGAGGGCTCTTGAATTCATCTCGAAGAACCAGAAGATTTAAAACTAACGGAAGAAAGATCATCAAAGGAATCAAATAAAGCTAACTAAACCTTAACACCTAAACATTGTATATAATCATTGAAGAACATATTATTATGTTAACGTCAGAAGCTGGTGCTCATCTACCAGGATGTGATATTAATTTGATTTAGATTGTTATTATATTAAGTTGATTTAAATGAATGATTGAAAAAAGAACAAGGTATATACGGTTTCCGTGATTAAATAATGATGAACCAATTATTTGTTTTTATTATAACTATACTACGGGTGCGTCCCGATTTCGCATGGCTAGAAATTTATTTAATTTAATAAAAGCAAATAAACAATAGATGACCCAACAAATGTTGTCCTTCCGCGCCAACTACCTTGTGAATCTGTACTATCCAGGAACTAACTCACATACACACACAACATTTCATGAAAATTGTTTGAAATAGTTTAGTGACATACAGAAGATTATAGAGGGGATTTTGAGTTTATTAATTACAAACAAAAATACAAATCTTTTTTCTTAAGTACATATATAGCAAATTTTTATCCCAGATTAAAAGACAGTTTCCTTGGGATTGATTTGTTTTTGTTTTGGTGGGCAAAAGCACGGGAACGAGCTAGTACTACTAGTAGCACTGCTACTGCACTGCAAAGCTATCACAGGCACATTTGTATCACAACAGCGTAAGTGTATAAACTTTGTTAGATAACGACTGCGTTTGCAACATAACTGCATCACGTTTGCATCGACAACGTGACGTCAAACGTAGTGCATAAATGCTCTTACGTTCACATAAAAACTGAATTCCTACTAACTATAGTAAAAAAGCGTCTTCACATTGTTGTTATTACGATGGTTTAAGAGGGTTCAACATCTCAACGTATAAAAAATTGAAGTCGCAATATGCAATCGTAGGTTACTAATTGTATGTATGACTACGTATTTTTATGGTGTGAACTCACTAACTAACCCTCGTCGTGTAATAAGGTATTAGCAATTTTTTTATTGATTAAATTAAGTTAAAAAGTGCAATCAAATTAATAAAGCAACTTAGTGCATTTTTGTGCTGTTTTATGACGTCACACTTTGGTAACACCTCAGTTGACAGTTAGTCGTTAGTTTTACAGAAAAAGTATAGCAATATCCCGATTCGCGAACTTCGTAATGCAGGCCGGAGTGAACTCGAAGGTCAGAATATAGTAAGTAGCTTTTCATTTCTGGTGATATCAACATAACAATATTGTATCATGAGATAAGAGATACAAGAAAATATAATATAATAGTAGTAGTAATATATTATTATTAAGAAAATATAAACATAATAGTAACGATGAATGACAGAGGGCAATGTTGCCAGGAAATATATTTGAATTTTTAACAAGAAACAGATTATATACTCGTAAATAATGTCAATATATTTGGTCAAGCTTATATACTTCATATTCATAATAGACGCTTGTATCGACATACTTATGTATATTAAAAATATTCTACATACTTGAATATAAATAGCTTACAATTAATATCCTAAAATTATGAATCAATAAATTAATGGTACAAAGAACCATTTTAGTATCATCTACTTCTACGCCCTTGGGTTTTATAGAATATAGCTTTGATGCTGTTTTCGAAATAATATCTTAATATTCTAGACCATTAATTGGTATACTTACGCAACAGAATTAAGTGTGAATGGTGTGATACTATTAGATGCAAAATACAGGGCGTACATGGCTTTGCGACAATGGAGGGAGAGAGTTCAATCTAGGTACAACAATTTACACATAGGAATCATACTGTCTAAAGAATGAAATCACACAGAGGGTGAGATTTTATAAAACAACTAGCTGACCCAGCAAACGTTGTTTTGCTACTAAAAAATAGGGGTTGATTGTAGAGTGGTGAAAATTAAGGGTTGTATGAATTTTTTAATGTTGTATCACAAAAAATTAAAAACAAAAAAAATTGTCTAAAAAATTTAATAAAAAAATTAGGGATGGACCTAACATTTAGGGGGATAAAAAATAGATGTCTCAGACCTACCCAATATGCACACAAAATTTCAGGAAAATCGATTGAGCCGTTTCAGAGGATTTCAAAGTCGAACACTATGACACGAGAATTTTATATATTAGATAATATACACGGTAACATATTATTTTGAATTATTGTCTAAAAACAATTATTTGTCTTTTAAGGGTGGTCCCCTTAGAAGATAATAATTGTTTCTAGGTAATGTCATTTAGTTCAAGATTTGCCTTCTGTAATTTAGTTTTTTTAGATAGGGCTTCGATTTTGACACATATATTGACTGACACTATCCAAGATATTGGCCAAAAATGAGGAACGTTGAAACGGTATAGTTTCAACGTTCCTCATTTTTGGCCAATTTGTTATATAGGTATGCTAATATAATCAATCCCAGCAGATATAACAATTGGAATAGTCTATCAAAGCAACCTAACTTTCACTTTAAATTATGGTGTGAATCGGGAGATACTAACGTCCAGATTTGGTGTGAAGCAATCTTATTGATTGCTTAAAATTACTAAACACATAAAACAAGTTCTTCTACAAAAGTACTACTAAATATTTAATGATAAGACAAGTATTCTATCAATATTGTAGTGTTCAATGACTGACTTAAACAAATTAGTGTCTTCTAAAATTATATCAAAGATATCATTGTTCTTTTTTATTTAATGCAACATTATTGTTATTTAATATTATAAGGTACTTTTTTCCTCAGACCCGTGCAATATAGTCGCAAAATGGTTCGAAATCAGACAGCGGTAGTTTGAGTCGCTGGAATGCATCGTGAAAGGGTTCCTGACTTTTAACCTCTATCCATCGTGACCTGAGTTCAACCACCCCGCCGCTACAAATATTATACAAATAATTTTATGAGCTCTTATAAAAGTATTTAATTAATTAAAACAGTTATAAGTGAATACATTACAATAAATTTAATTATACCTTAAAAGCTCTACGTTGTCACATTTTTGATACGGTTAGAACTTTTTTTTTATTAAAATGTCTCAGGAAGAAACTCTTACCTCACAACTAGTCTTATACAATTCGTTGCCAAGTTTTGGCGAATGAAAGTACAATACATTATATTATTATATAGTTAATTACTCATTACCATAATGCAATCTGCAGTAATATACATATTTTTAAAGATTAATTCAGTCAGTTATTTCTTTTATTCTTTCATACTTGAAGAGACGGAAGTTTTTGCATTGATTGGTCCTACGGTATATATAGCCGATGTGGCTGATCCTGGGTTTGACACCCGTGTCTGGCAAACTTGTTTTTCTGAAAAAAATTCGTTCCCGAGCATATCACACTACAAGGTATTACAGTCGATGAGCTCCTATTTTAAATATGTACCTATTTAGTAAAAATAGTGGCCATTAATTTTAATTTGTTGCAGATATTATGATAATGCTGTTGAATCAGATCGATAACAAAGTTTAATTTAATCGATGAAACTTGATTTCTCGTCATACAACTGACACTGTTTGTTAATCATATTTTTTTTTAATTTCACCAGTTTGTAACATAATGTTTTTTGCATAATATACTCGTATCAATAGCATTTGTTATTATGCCATTTTTATTTTTGTTTTATATTAATATTATACATAAGTTATAACGTATTTAATATAACGGGTAAACGCGGATACGGGTCAGCAGCTATTTTTATTTTTTTTAGATAATTCATGCAATAGTTCAGTTGAAGATTAGATACGCAACTATACGTAAATTAGTATATGGTAATAAAATATAGTTTTAAATAGGTGTCTTTACAAGTCTACTATGGTGAACTTATAGAATTTCTATTATTATTTTTCCTAGAAGTTTTTGTCAACAAAATAAATATGTTATTAGATCCACGTGTATGTTTGTAAGTTAAAATAAAAGCAAGTTCAAAAGAAGTACACAAAAAAGTTCATTAGAGAAAGAGGATATCCACATTTTGCCAGCAATTTTAGGTCCCATGTAATAGTAGGCAAGGCTATTGCCATATATACGGGCACAATTTCAGGATAATTTCAGACTGAAACAAAAACTCAATTAACATCGTAGCCGAGAACTCTGCACGTACATACTGCAACAGCTCCACAGAGACAGAGATATTTAAAATACATTAATTTAAATAATGTCGTAAAACTAAAATAAAATGTTTGGCATGCTCCTTTCTCGTTAATTGGGGCGTTGACACTAACTGCATATCTGGTTATTTTAAGCTATAGAAGGACTGTCTCGGTCATCGTAACCTCGTAGCATTCGTCTACCGTGCTAAGTTCTAAGTACGGAGGATCGGAGTCCAGATTGCGTAAAGTAATATTGGATTTTTCTTTAGGGAAATGCTTTTTGGAAATGGAAGAGATCGCTTTTAGCGATATCTTTACCGCCCATTGTACGTCATTTTATATTTTAAGGTTTTCTATTGTCTTTTGTTCATAATATTTGGTGTACAATAAAGAATATTCTATTCTATTCTATTCTTTTTAGCCAAAATCTTTGTCTCGAAGTTTTAGGGCTTAAATTTAATAACATGTGTGACGTCGATTGATGATTTCTTCCACTGAGATCCACCGAGTAGGTACTATGAGTTAATACCTTACACAAGACAGTATGTATATCTTACAGATAAAATTGTTTCAAGTATGGCTATATGTTGTATCTGAGAATTGTATGTTTGAGTGGTGAAGAGGCTGATAGATAGATATTACGAGAAATAATGTACTGAGGGTTTTATAGCTTAGAAGGCATAAATATTTTATTTCAGGCTACTACAATGTTGACAAAGCAAAAAGTCAGCTGTTAGCAGTATATTCTTTCTCACTAAAAGATTCATGAATATAAAGTATTAAATTATTTTATCCAAAACAGTTCATACAAAACCAAATTGAAAGCGATTGCGTCAATAAGGTTAGTTTGACGAGATTCTTCAATCATTAACATTACAAAACCCTCAATATAATGTAGATCGACGTGAAAATCTCAAGTTTAAGCAATTTAGCTTCTTTAACTGATCTCTTCGATACGATCGCATAAATCAACTTATAGTGACGTTATAGTAGGATACTGTTAAAAGTAAATGGCATATCTGCCCCAAGGCGTTTTCGATTATTTAATTTATTAATATTTCGGCACGTTAGCTTCTTCACCGACTTTGTTGGATGTTGAATGGATTTTTAAAATTTCAATGATTAATGATATTATTTTTCATTATATTTTGTCTTTATTTAAATTTTGTCTTAACAATTATTAAAATGCTAAATGTTAAAATCATGCTCACGTTAGGGGAAAATATGTGTCGCATGTTAGTGACGTATCAATAATTAAACTATTCAATAAAATAATATATTTATGTATAAAAAGGCTATTCAACCACGGTCACCCAAAATAAGGCAGAGTCAAAAAATTACGCCAGCATCACACAATTTTTGTCCTGAGAAATCGGGAATCAAACCCTTAGTTTGGCTTGGCTTAGCAGTTAGGGTCACGAATCACCAGACCAACAGGCTATCTAATTGTAGTACTGAGAGTTGATACTCTCAGATAGACTACGGATTGATATCCGTAGTCTGGAATTAAGTCTGGTGATCACGCTTCGCCAAAATAACCTCGCAACCTTGCGCTTGCGTATAAATGTGAAGCTTATCGCTTCGGGTTAAAATACGATCTATGCTTTTAACACCCTAGACTTTTTTTTTTAAATACAAGGAGCAGTAAAATGTAACGAAACATAACCTTATTTAATTAATTAAATTAACTGCTAGAAGGACGTCATGGTATGGTTCAGCACCGTATTCATCGTGCCGCAGGGCGCGCGGCGCGAGACTGAAATGATGTTCGTGTAATTATGAATAGTTAGTTACACGGAGATCTACGAAGCATGAGAAGAAGTTGACAGAGGTGCATCAAGCACCTCTGTCAACTCTTTCGAGGGAACAGTTGTGGATATTTGATTTAACACGTAAGTATATTCAAAATATCTGTTTGAGTTAAATCACGAGGATGAACCGTGAATCTAATTTATTTTGATACATGATTTAGGCAATATTATTTCAATATTTTAGTGTCAGCCTAAAATTTATGTGATCAAAAATTGTTTCGCAACCGTATTATAAAAAAACTAGTCTGATTGAATAATACTATGATTTAGGTACTTCATGGCCTGGTTATTCGCAGTCACAGATATGGTTACACAAGAACTAGGGCTTTGCACGGGATTTCATACTAAAATACTATCAAACCTTTCGACTTCATCCGTGAATTTGAAAAAAAAAAAAATATCATCCTGGTATATCAAGCCTCTATAGGCTACGGTAACTGCTTGCCAACAGGCAGGTCGTATGTTTGTTTGCCACCCAAAAAGTACAAAAAAGAGAGAAAGTTGTGGTTCTGTACGTCAGTACAGATCTCCGATCCTTTTCTAAAATGAAGCATTTAAAAAATAATATTGTTATCCTAATCCCAGGGTTAGCCATAACATAAAACCTAATAGTACAAGATAAGATCAACAATTCTTTACGCTTCTGATATTGAAAGCTCGTTTGTCATCTTGGTAATATTATAAATGCTACCAGATATTACTAACCCTAGCCCAGTAAGAATATACCTAAACACTTAATTTAAATCTTATATCATTACCATTATGGTATATTTTCCATTCATGTTAAAAATCTTAAATCTATAATTTGGACATTATGTTGCTTTGAAAATGTTAAAATGACACTGCGTATTGGGATGAGTAAAGTGTATATAAATTCCATATAACATTTATTATTATATATTTTAACTAATTGACTGCCTCGGTGGTCCAGTGGCCGCAGTATGCGCCTGCTGTGCACGAGGTTGTGGGTTCGATTCAGCAAATAGACTAGGTACTTACACAGGAATGGTCTTCCGTAAGGTGGAGGTTCTATTCTTGCCAGGATTGCTGACTAGTATGGAGCCCCTTGTTCTGCTGTTATCTGATTTCTCGTTAATATCATAAATTAAAAAAAAGAAGATGGATGGATGGGTAGGTGGATAGGATGTTTGATACTCAATCACGCCAATACGGCTGAACGGATCTATCTGAAATTTGGCACAGATATACATAGATTATAGTCTAATATTTATAATAATCACTGTTCCATGGGTTTGTGCGCATAGGTGAAGCTGCGGGCGAAACCAAGCAGGTAAATAAATCGAGACTATCAAACAATCAATATTGTAAACAAAAGACAAGTGTGAATGATTAATATATTCACTTTATCGGATACAGAGACCAAGATACCGGGGGTTAGGGCTCCAGAGACAGAAACCTCCTCCTCTTTTTATATTGCTATAATTATTCTAGTCTGTCTCACTTAAGAATGAGACTGTAGCTTTCTAGTAATATAAGGTTTGTGCAAATCGAATTGATAGTTCCAGATTATAATGCGATTAAAATATTTAAAAAAAAATTTTAGAATAGATTGCATAAAGATCTATTTTTTTCTGGACTCTCTGGTCCAGTAGCTGCATAAATTAGTATGTATACCTACTCAAATAAGGACTTAACTTTATTTCATGATATGAAATAATCTATTAATATACTATGAGAAAATTGATTTTGTTGTCAATAAACTCAAAAAACTTTATTTAATATTGAATGCTATAATATTGATATTACTATATTTTATTTAAAAAATATATATAAATACAAGCTTTATAGTGTATTTTTGTAATTTCACCGAAATTATGTTGGTATCTATATCAAATTTCAGCTTATTCAAACTAACAAGCATTCTTTGCAAGTTAAATAAAAGCTTGTAAAAATTATATTTAAACATTAATTTACTAAATTAATTATTAAAAAATGCTTACTGCTAATATATCGAAATTCATCGTGTTACCGCATTATACCTGATATATGTAGGTATCTATCGAAATTTACTTTACAAGAAAATATCATAAATAACATAAACTTATTGATCTGCTATTATTTAACCTAATATCAATAAATCTTATAGGAATCTACAAAAGTATTAGAAATGTTTAGACCTAGGGAACATACTTCATTTAATATTAAACGCGCGTTACGACCTCTAAATCTTGTGATGATCTAATGAATCTTTATGACGAGCAGGATGGATAGCCCAAGTGTTATTTTAAAATAATTTCTAGTCTCGCGTCAAATTATTTAAATGTTATTGCAGTTCACCGCCTAAAGTGGGTGGTTCCTTGAGCGATATATAAACCTGCGCGGATTTTTTACCCGCATTCGAACTAGTTCATCGCTTGCTAGGCAATCATAGAAAAATCAAAATGAAATTCGCAGTAAGTAAATCAAAATATAAAAAAATATGATAATCAATAAAACTCAAAACAATCGTATAATATTAGGTAATCAAGTGAAAAAAATGTGGTGATTTGTAGTGATATATTTTTGTGAATACAGGTGGTGATTCTTGGTTTGGTGGTTGCCGTGAGCGGGCAGTTCAACGCATTTAACCCTGGTGCATACAACCCCGGTGCATACAACCCTGGTGCATACAATGGCGGCCAATACAACCAGTACAATCGCTTCAACCAATACAACCCATACAACCGCAATAACTACAATCAATACCGCTACAATCCTTACAGCACCCCTGAACCCTTCCGTTACCGCCCCACGACTGTCCTCCCTGCTGTCCCTGCTGTGACCGTCTCACCTACTCCCTCCGATGCTAGTCCTACTCCTGCTCCCGTCCAGGTCTCACCAGTAGCCGTATCTAGAGTCTTATCTCCTGATTACAATGCTGAGACCCTGAAGTTCGGTAACGACAACGCTCCCGACGGCAGCTTCAACTACTTGTAAGTATTATTATACTATGGTGGCGCTGGTTTTGTTCGTTGTTTCCAAGAAATATATTTAACTTCAACTATCAATTTTTTCTAGCTACGAAACTAGCAACGGTATTGCTGCTCAGGAACAGGGCGTCCCCCGCACTTTCGGAGGTAACCCACCTGTATCTCCAGTCGTTGCCCAAGGTAGCTTCTCCTGGACTTCCCCCGAGGGCCAACCCATCTCTATCAGCTACGTCGCTGATGAGAACGGATACCAGCCATCTGTAAGTCAATTAATACAAAATTTATATATGATAATATTTCGTGATACATTAATTAGGACAACTAGTCATTTCATATTTTTTATCATTATCTATTATATTATTTCAAAAGATGATATTGAGTTCGACAGGTATTATATTATCTGCCTTGATGAGCCTTCATTAGATGGTATTATTGCTTACACTAAATTAGTATTCTATATGTAATTATTTACTACAATGTTATTTTTGCAGGGTGATGCTATCCCCACTCCTCCCGCAATACCCGCTCAGATCGCTCGTGCCCTCGACTACATCGCCAGGAGCGGTAAAATCGCCAGGAAGTAAAAAGCCCATCGTGAAACGAAACTCACTGCCATAATAATATTTTAGGTATCCTACATTAAAATGATTTATAGTACAACTTTATAGTATTCAGAATTAAATGAAATAACTTGTGATATATTTTAAAAACGCTTTTATTTACTATTTTGTAAATAAAGTAACGGTTTTTATAATTTTGTATTGTATTTTTCATTAAAACCCTTTTATACGTAAAGTATAATACAATCCTTTTCTGTAAAATGGAATTACTAAAGTAACAGCCTGTTTTATTTTAATCGCATTGCTGAAAATAAGCCTAAAAGCCTCTGCAGACTAAATACTTATACGGTTAAAAGTTTGATCAGGTACTTTATCGGTATGAAGATGTATGATACAAGCGCGCACATTGTGACAATAGATTTATCATATTAATTTTACAACCGACTAAACTATCAGCCGAATAAAATTTATAGTTCGTGGAGGACCTTAAAATTATTATGATTTAATATACAATTACCAGAATAAACATTAAACGCATCTTATAAGCGAAATATTAGGCGGTTTTGCAAGTCATAAATTACTTACTGATGATGGTTTTTAATCTTATCTTACGTAACATTATAATATTATACTCGTATTTAGCACAAATACAATTAATATTTAAAAAACCTTGATGTTCCAGGGATTCATATTTTATATTTATTGTTGTTTATACCTTTAACCTTTTAAAATGATCCGATAAAATAAGATAGGTTACTTAAGACGGAATTAGAAACATGAACTTCGAAATCGATTATTCAGAAATTAACATTAAATATCATTTTAGTATAATCATTGCTAAAGCTATTCGTCATATCCAATGCCATTTAATGTTATTATGATCGTTATATTTTAAAATTGATAGGTATTCATTAATATGTACATCTACATCTTGGTATTAATGCTTTCTGTTGGCAATGTACGCCCGATAATCACAGATTACAATGTAAGCTCGGGTCAAATCATTACGTTCTTTTAAAAAAGTACTTGTTAAATGAAATTAAAATGAAAAAAAAAACAATAGATTATAATATATAGTTATGACTATCGTGAAGAAAATACACAATTGCGTATCTCACTATTTTGCTCTCACTTTTCACTTTAGTTAAAAAGTGAAAAAAAGTTTAAATCGTTTGAAAATATACGTAAGTTACAAGCATTTATTTAGACAAAGATCACACTGGTATTTTATGACACCACATTTTAGTAACGCCGCGCCGCCATAGTTGTTGACAGATTTGTTGTATTCACTTTTGTGGAAAAGGGACAGCAATATTACTAAATTTTAAAACATTTTATTTGCTCTTTTATCTTACTTAGTATGAATGGTCAGTTGCCGGTAGACCAGACTCAATAGAACACCATTGTTAATTAGTTACCGAACACGTAAGAAGTAAATATCTCCTTTGTTATGTCATATCCTGTTATGCGACCACTTCTTGCACCACTATTTTTACGAGAATAGGTCTTTAGTTTTAACATCCACTAGTTTAAATTTTTGTATAATAATGTTACATAGGAGTGTAATAATTTAATTATTTGTTCTGACTGACTGACTAATTCATCAACGCAGAGCCTAAAACAAACGAGTACATTTTTGAAAATTCTATCCTTAATCGGTTAAAAATTGTGTAACCAGGGCGTAGTCGAGGCGGGCAGCTAGTAACCTATATGACTTCAAAAAATTATATTGAACTCAGATTGAAAGCTGTACGTCC
This sequence comes from Trisateles emortualis, assembly GCA_947095525.1. Lineage (NCBI taxonomy): Eukaryota > Metazoa > Arthropoda > Insecta > Lepidoptera > Erebidae > Trisateles > Trisateles emortualis. Next base: position 11,227,146 of record OX352734.1, read on the forward strand.
CTTATTTGTATGGAAATCGCTTATGGTTAGAGAATAGTGATTTAGTTGATAATGAGGCAATAAATCGATTGGAAACCAATCACATTGTCTCTCTTCGATAAACGTCCTTGGTTTTTATATATATGGTAGTTCTACCACAAAATGTTTGGTACCCACGCTATTGCGTTTACCCATCCATCTAATACTTACGCAATAAAATAGAATCTATATTGAACGAGTTTATAAGATTTATCTTTATTTCGACCTTAGGCAATTCGTTAAATAGATATTAGTAAGCTTTTTTTAAAAAAACTACTATACTTATATATTGATGAATTTTATAATGTGATAATTTACTTGCTGCCAATGCATAATTCAAATTGTAGTTTGCTTCAATCGATTTAACAAAAAATATCATAACGCCTTTTAAAGCAAGAGGATAGGTAGAAATTAAAAAGTGTATGTATATTCTATGTTAAATTTACGTATATTAATTATTTAACGTTTAGCCATCACAATGATTAGTATAGTAGTGTAATAGGGAAATCGGGTAATCGTTAGACCACATCAGAGGGATGGGATATTTAAGTATCTATTTTCATCCCACGGATGATTAGGTTGTGAAATGAGCTCTTGAGGAGTTCTTCAAAAAAGGAGTTATAATGTTTCTAAAGGGTCTGCAACGCACGACTGATACCCCTGATGTTACAAGCGTCCATAGGCTACGGTAACTACTTACTATCAGGAATAACTGTTTTCTTCCGTGGTAGTATCGATGTACATTAATAAAATATGTAATAGGGAATCAGTCTATTTCTGCCGAACCCAGAAATCAAAACCAGGATCCAACATAAACACAATATTACGCCTATCGCAAACGAGGCTAGGAAATTGAAATTAAACGCTTTTAAAGAGTATGTTATTGATTATGATAGTCTTAAAGATATAACACGTTCATCTTAACTATTTCAATATCTTAATGATTCACAATTCATCATATAAATGACAGAATTACAAACAAGTTTTGCTTCCTTCTATATACGTATAACGTAATACATCGATACGACATATATGGTTTTACGTAAATCGATCTAAATATTATTTAAATTAATATTTTAAAGATCAATGCCAAATGCCCTTCTTTATGGATTTGTTGACCAAATGTGGTTTTGCGTGACAGATTAATGGTAGTTATAGCAAAATAAGGTTATAATATATTAATTTTATGTTTACACTTGCTTTTGCCTGTGGCTCTGTATACTCCATATTCTTTTTCTTTAAATAATTTATCCATATCTTTAGCATATAAGTTTTTTTTTTAATATGTACATTCTTTTATAGTGTATATTTATAATTTATGAGTTTTTACGCATCAAATATTTTCATTAGATATCCATGTTATACTTAACGACCCCACACCTGTTCAATTCCTATAGCCACGTTTGAACATCATAATAACACACTGAACTTCACCTAGAATTATAGATAAGATAAATCAACAAACCCAAAAACGATGCGGCTGTATTGTTTCGTTGAAGAGTTCGTACGTCCACTTTCCGACTTCATTATTAAGTCCTGAACACCGACCTAGGAAGATATATAGTACTCATCGAGATAAATACAAAAGACCCAAACACGACACGACTATCTTGTTTTGTTGAAGAATTTCTATAGCCGCCTATGGCCACCTTCCGACAGTATCATCAGACCAGCTCCATGGTCATCGGCATACCAAATTTCAGCTTAATCAAATACCGGGAAGTAGTTCAAATCATGCTTACAACATTTGACCTAAACAGACAAACTAACATACATTGCAAGCTTGTAAAAAATAGTCTATGTTGTTATTATACAACAGTAGAACGCTAAGTCCTTATTCATCTAGTTTGGAAATCTGAGTTTACCACTTTCTACTACCGAACAGTTTTTGATTTGTAACTTCTCTATAGTCTCCGCAAAAACGATTGTGAAAAAATATTATTTTAACAAGAAAAAACCGACTTCAGTACGGCAAGTTGCAGAATTTCAAAAACCTTAAAAACGGCTAGATTTCATTGTTTAATTATGAAGTTCCGTTGCCTAGCTACCTTAGCAACCATAATGGAAACTTATTTAATCGCCATCCGTAAAATACTTATTATTGAGAAGTTCAGGTGGCCATCTGAGGTCTTCTTCATCAGTTTTACTTCATCATATTATACTTTCTGAATGCAAATGTTTGATGTGTTGTTAAAAATATTGAAATTGCTATACCTGTGCCTATAATTTTTGAGGAGTTCCCTCAATTCCTCATGGATCCCATCATCAACTTCAACATCAATCAAGTTTTTTTTGATGAAAATCGGACCAAACTGGAAGTATGTCCTCTCCGACAAAAAAAGAATTTTTCAAATCGGTCCATAAATTAAGGATTTCTGCGGTAACAAACATAAAAAAATACACTCGAATTGATAACCTCCTCTTTTTGAAGTCGGTTAAAAAGAATCTTATATGCTATAATATTAACAGGATATTCTGAGAGCAAATTGAAATAGTAAGTTATAACTAAAACCTACAAAGGCTTAGTTGTATGGTGTAGTATGTAGATTGTAGATGCGATCTTTAACTCGTAGTGAGTCTCCATCGTGATGTTATGCGGTCCGTTTGACCTTAGCATTTGGAGTGATGCACTGGTGTACAGTTTTACTTGCTATAAATTAAACGAACTTGAGGCAACGATGTGTTCTTGAAGAAAGTCTCTGTCAGACTGTACTAAAAAGTTGCCTAGCAAACAACATTGTAAGCTATATTATATACTAGTGACTAGTTCGCCCCGAACTGAGGACTCGCGACTCACCCTATACCGATTTGTCTCGTCTGCAAACCACAAAATTCTTTTTGGGTCAGTAATGGTAGTTATAGCAAAATAAGGTTATAATATATTAATTTTATGTTTACACTTGCTTTTGCCTGTGGCTCTATGCCTGCCTGGCTCTATGCTACATATCTAATATGCCTGCTAAATTTCAAGACGTTCTAAATCAACTGGCTATTCGTCAGCCTGCCCCTCTAGACAAGTGGCATAAGCGATAGTCGAATCGAAAAGTCAAAAAAGAAAATGTATGGGCTTTGACGTAAGTTTACGACATTAAATCGTAGACTCACGTCAAATTCCATACATTTTATTTTTTGACTTTTCGATTCGACTATCGCTTATGCCACTTGTCTAGAGGGGCTGGTAACAGAATTGTTTAGATTACCTATGTAATCTAACGACTAGTAACATTCGGGACTGAATTTGAAATACCTACTCAGATGAAATACCACTTGATGTCCAATAAAGAGTTATCTATTTACCATCCACCATAACACTTTAATAATATAATTAATCGTTATGGAGAACACTTAATTGCTGTATAACGCCATGTAATTATGAGCTGTTAAAGATAGTTTTTACTTATCGGTAGTCAGATTAAATTAATGTTTATTGGCCGATGAGTCGGCATTAACATTGTATTGATTTTTAACGGCTTGTAGCTAGTTACTAGCTACATGGATTGATGTAGAAAGATGTTTTAATCTTTGTTAATACGCACGTTTTAATAAAAACTTAAAATAATATAATTGATTTTAAACTTCAATTAGATTTAGTTCTTCAATACTTCAATCTATATAAAAATAGTTGGTTCTCGTCAGAACAAGTATAAATTTTGAAGCGGACAACTTACATACGAATAGGATAAATTAAATATCAGCTTGTAATAATCCTAGATATTTGTAATTACTTATTATAGCGAGTGCAAATCTGTATTTTTTTACCCATATGGCTAATAATTGGACTAAAAATAAATATACATATCTATTTCTATCGCCACCGAGTTCTTTTGATTCTTTTGAACAGCAAGTGTTGTGCTTGAAAATGCTTGATATGTTCTCAACGATATCTATAACAATATTGGCAAAACCCGACTTCTCTTGTTAGTCAAAATATAGTTAAAAGCATTATAAAAAACTGGTCCTATAAAATGTAGCAATAAGCTGAACATCTTATAATTTGATAATTTTTTATGCCTAATTTATAACTTAATTCGTAAAGTTCATGGCAATATAAACTAGATACATATTCACTAAAGTTTATGTAAGCTACATATAGGTGCGGCGAACAAAAGATCGTCTGTCCGCGGTATTGATGTCGCAAGAGTATCATCAAATGAATTATTTTTGACGTATTGTATTACAAATAGGTATGAAGTAAAAGAAAAAAAAATACATAACAAAGACTGAGAACGCAGCTCCAGAGAATGTTGGAAGGAAAGTAGAAAGGCCTTCGTTCTGCAGGGGCAAGTATTAAATAGATTTAAACTATGTCTATATGATAAGAGGTTTATTCACCTTTTTGCATAGGGATGTTTTTTTATTATTTATTATTATCTAGAATACTTACAGCTATATTACATTAACTTTGCCACAAACTTACCCTCCTACGGTTTAGCCGTTTGTAGGCGAGTCGTTTAAACAATTTAGCAATGTATTAAATATATAAAATATGTCTATATGATTAGAGGTTTGGTTACCCTACCTTTACCACTACGTTGGTAATGTAGGTTAGATTCCCATACGAAACTAAATTTTTGTAATCCACAAATGGTTGTTCTGAGTTTAAGTGTCTTTTGTATTTGTAAATTGTGTATCTAGTTGTCATTTAAACAAAAGAAAGAAAGCTTTTTAGGTATTATCTGAAAAACACTAAAATAGTTTACATGGTTACATGGGGAGATACAATTATGACTTCATTTTTTAAATACCGCCTGCATTTTACCTGTTTCAGCACTATAATCAAACACTGTTATGATGAGTCATAATGGTAATTATTAAAGACCTACTAACTATAGTCAAAGGTACAACAGTAGTCACTGGACTCAATAATGATAGTCCATTCACAGATTACATATTACACGAACATTTAAAGGTTAATAGCTGCAGTGGCCTATTGCTCTATTTATAGTAGTTAGCTGCAGTGACATTGTAGTGAACGATATCCATCGATATTTGCCTTTCTATACAGAGGTCGAGAAGATTTTACTAGAATGTAAATATATTAAAATAAGTCCACCAGTAAAACATTAACGCGCTTTTTAGAAATTGCATTCGGATACATAAAAGTGTTAATATGTGCTAGACACTTAATAATTTGAATGTAGCTGCAGGGTATTATGAATGTATTATTATTAATGTAGCTAGAAGAATGCAAGATACCATGTAAGAGGACAAGCCTGACTACAGCCAAATAACTACACAGTGGTGTAATTGTTTTCCTGCCCATGAGTACTAACCTGCAGTATTCATTTAAGGATGGGTTTTTTAAAAGATAAGTTTTATATTTCTGTGTTAGTCATAACAACAAATCTTTGTGTTACAAGTTCTTGGATCGAAAACACGTATAATACTCTTAGATTTCCAATCGTCTATTAGCTTTGTGCAACTGCTTATTATCAGACGGGCCCTATGCTAATATGCCATTGCCACCTACCTAAGTTTAATAGCAAAAATCATGCAAATAAAAGTTAATGTCTCTGTATTCAGATACTCCTGACTGATGTTTATCAACAGAGTCACAGAGACTAGCTTTTAGACAAGACACAGGTCTCTCGCAATTTACGACACAACATCCGGACTTCCATACTGTATGAACATGTTAAATCTCAATATTTCATCAGTGAATACATAAGTGAAGTTTCTTGTATAAAATGATAATATTATGTAAACGGTACATCAAGTGGAAATGTTTGTGCAATATATTTTTTCAACGCATCATTTACCTCTTTACAATATTAGTATGAAATATGTAGGTATGTAAGCTTAAAAGTCTTTGGATACTAACATGCAATAAAACAAAATGCTGTATACAGTTATTATTTACATCATTTCATTAACTCCAGTGAATGATCTTGGGTGTTACGAAAGAAACATTTAAACATCCAGTGCATTCTTCGGTTACAACCCATCGGTAATATTAAATAACAATAAATAAAGATTACCAATACTTGCCTTGCCTGTGTTGACGTTTATGGGTGAATCGGGTTCCAAAAAAGGATATACAAAAGTTCCTCGGATCCAGTCACCACTAAAAAATGTTCAAAATCTTTCCATACAATATGCTCCAAACTTTTTTCGAAGTATATTGATCCCGAGAGTGTAAGTAACACAGGGGTCAGAATACTCAAGACGTTTTTATTTTATTTGACGCGATTACAAAACGGATGACAGCGCAACATTCCAGTCATATTTTATGACAGTGCAAAGACGATTCGATACATATTCAGGAAACGGGATATGAAACATGATTGATTAAATTTGTCTGTAAACGCGCATAGTTAGTTGTTTCTTTATTTAACTTTAGCACATATATTGTACATAGATAGGGTGACTTAATGCTAAAAGCATTCTCTAACCAAGTCAACTTAGGGTGATGCAGAGATAAAAAAATAGTAGGTGTATTCCGAAATTTTATGTTGTTACCTCAGATAAAACAGAACAACATTCAGCTTCAAGCCAAGATTTTAATTTTAACTAGTTCCAGATATTGTATGATTAAGTAAAACGTAGGCATGCTATATACATAAATGAAATTTCTGCCTGGAAATAAAGATCTTTTCACGATGTACTGTTTTTGTAGTCATTGCGAGTAATTCTCCTGGTCACTACTTAGCTAGTTAGTCGTGAATGTTTCTGCACTTGGTCGCTTAAATGGATCTTTGCGCGTGAAGTCTTTTGGCTATTTCAGCCAAGCTTATCTCTTCTAGAGGGCTAGCAGGCGGCAAATGTTGCTGCAGGCATCTGGGAATGAGCCTGGTGTAGAGTCTGTACCCTGTGTTTTCTACGCTCTTGCATTCTATCAGTACGTGGACAGGTTACTTCAGTCTCTGTCGCATAGACTGTCTGTCTAGTATTGTTTGTGGAAGTGTCTATGGAGTGGGTATCCCGTTTAGATGCATATTTTGCTGGTCAAATACCTACCCACGAACTTAATTAATCCATTAATCGTCTTATCAACCTTACACATATGTATATAATTGATTTATAAAGCCATGCAATACACGTGTCGATGTCATATATTAACATATATTTCACATTATTTCACACTCTTTCATGGTTTGTCTCAATAAATATATAGAAATGAAACTTTAATGGTGATCTTGCGACCTGTCACCCGTTTTATGTTGTAACATCTAAATACAACAAAGTTGCATATGTTAACATCTAATGTAAATTAAATTTGTGTTTATACCTCTAAGTTCTACTAACACGTAATTATGTAGGTTTGTTTGTCCCCTCTTTATGTGGAAAAGAACAATTAATTAACTTCCTATTAGATGTGATTTGCCTTAGACTATGGACTTGAGGCATCACTCCGACTAAAAATGTTGACTAAAAATTTGTGAAGGGATAGGGAGCGGAGGATTAAATTGTTACTTATAGAAATTATATTCGACAAATACTTTAATAAATTTCATAGGTGATGAGAGATGACGCAAAATATTTGAATATTTGCGAACATCTTGTATCTTCTTCAAATACAATGCTATTACCCTTCTGATCTCATACAGTACGGGGTCAAAGTTACATTGGCGCCAGTATCCACATATAACAGCCTTCAGAATACTTTGTATCGATATTTATATCCTTACGTAGGTATTTTACATATAGAACGTTTAAATCCGGCTCCAGTTCGTTTAACTTAAATCAGGTAGGCACTAAATATGACAATAAAATCCAATCAGAATCAGTTTCGTGTGGACAAATATTTGACCAAATGATTATTGCCAATCGCATATTTATTATAGGATGTGTTGTATGTTGTTTAATTTTTTTTCATACTACTTGGGTTGCAAACAAGCATATGACCCACCTCATGTTAAGCAGTTAGCATAACTTAGGTATGCTATCGCTTGGTTGCCGACCCCCTTTTTTACACCTGGGCTGTATAGGATTGTAACATGATTTTTCAAAACGCATCAATAATCATTTATTGATGCGTGTTCATGTGTATATAGGTATAGTGTGATATGTAGGTATAGTTATTTGGCTGTGGTCTTCTGTAAGGAAAAAGTCCTTCCCTGTCCCCGTCCTGGTATGGGCCCAGGGTTTGTTCAAACTACAAAATTACTGCTGTCTCGTCAAAATATGGCCGGCTATCTAATTGAAATCTGGAGTACCAAATTCAATATAGTGAATTCTCGCTCATTCATTCTGAAGAAATAATGAGTGTATTGTCTAATCTTACTTAGCATTGAATATTATAATATGTTGATTTTTGATAAGCATTTATTTATGGGAGCTGCAGTTGGCTCTTTCGTTCTCAATAAAAACAGTTTTGATAAATCGCGACGGCAATAGACCTGTTAAATACCTACCTATTTTTTGAATTAACAAATAAAGCATAATATATTTTGTTCATGATGAGTATATGAATAGAAAGTGATGCTGTTAATTTATGGAAGTATTTTATCTTTGACGTAAAGGATTCAAAATGGAGTATATCTTGAGTTATACCTACTTAAATATCAAAAGATTTTATCTTTTAACATGTTTTGTTCAATCAAGGACGTTTCGCAACCGTACAACACAGCAATAAGGCGATTGGGAATCTCAATATATTTCTTACTTATAAAAGTAAGAAATATAATTTATTAGCTTTGTTTTTATAAAACAAATTCTTCATTCTTTAATAACATTCTTTCCTCATAATTGGAAGATGTTGTACGTATAGACCTGTAACGGCTAACGTTTGAATGAAACTAACGTCACTCTAAGACGTAAACAAGCGGTGGACAAATTCGAACTCTGGAGTAGGAGCTCGGATGGCACAGTTGGTAGTGCGCTGGGCCGGAACCCGAGATGCGCAGGTTCGAGTCCTGCTCCGGGCTCGTCTTTTTCCACATTGCTGTAATATTTAAGTATATTTGAGCAAATTGCATAGCAAAATGCTAAAAATATTTAATTCTCTGTTTATGTTTCGAATGGACTTTAAAATTTTAAAATCTTTTCAGTTATGTCATATGTTTCTTCGTTATTTGGTTATGTGTTACCATCCTTGGTAACACATAGTCAAATAACGACTTGTGTTCTATATTTAAATCTCTTTGTTTGTTACGCATGTGTATCACGTGTCAAATTCGTGTCAAACTAAAAATATAACAGGATAAAAATGCGTCGCCAACTTATAGGTAAGTTTATTTGCATTTATATTAGTAAAACCGGATACACTTAACATTTCCACAAGAACATCACGTGTGCAAAAGTTGTTCTGCTTATCATTTTAGCTTTATAATGTAAAATAAATCAAGTATAAAGTAGTAAGTATTACATACTTACTACTTTATACTTGATTTATTTTCAATGGCGGCAGACGCGCTAATGACCTACTTTGCAGTAAGTGGTAACCGCCGCCCATGGACTTTAGGAATGCCAGGAACACCGTGAAGCTGGTGTTCCCTTTAAAGAGAGGAAAAGAGCTTATATGAGATAGATGTAGAGCTTATTTTTGTATAGAAAAAGCAATTACGGTAAGTTTTTTTCCTGTAATTTTGTGATGTACCTACCGAAAGTAAAGAATATAGAAAAGATTTTTCTATCTAATTATCTAATACTATAATTTATTTTCACTATAATAATATTGTCCTGCTTCATCCTCATATACAAACATACATACATATTCCTTAGTTATACCTATATATGTATGCTTATAGTGTTTAATTTCCGGATCGGCATAAGTGTTATCCGGCTTTTCTAATAGAAAATTTTAAGTAACAGCGTAGCGTCTGGATTATGTCCGGGAAACCGCATTAGACTTCATGACCTTTTCATTCAACTTCACATAGCAAGCAAAACGTGGATGTCGTACACACCTGCCTACGCCATTTTTCCCAAAAGGGTTGATGGTGAATAATGAGATAAGATCATTTATTTACTTTTTTATTAAAACGTTAATGGCAATAAATTACCTGAGCGCCCAGGTCAAAGTTCAAGGCCACCTGTCAGCCGAGCTCTCACTGGACCCTGCTAAGTAGTGCGTAGGTAGCTCACCATTACGGTCGATGAAGCTACCCATTGTTATAAGAAATCAGTTTTACATTTCGGAATCTCGAACTTGGTAAAAGCCCCTCTTTTACCAAGTTCGAGTTTACGAAATTTAAATTTCTTCTGTGTCCCTGGCATTGCCAAATTAACCGCTGATTTTTCTGCTCCTTTTGCCAAAATAAAAGCCCTTCAGTTACGTACACTTATCAATCACCATTTTCATACAGATGATCACTTGCCATTGTCATACACAAAAAAAAAACCGCTTCGTTGAATTTATAAAATTCCAATTCATAAAATATGTTATATGTAGTCGGCCATTACTATCAAAACAATTAATTGTTACGACTATCACAGCTAATTTTATTACAAATATCTGGCTTTAACATAAAAGTTAGGTGTCGAAGTAATTAATTTTTCGTAATTTTATGAATATGATGAATTAATTGATTTTATTTTATGTATGGTAGCTTTGATCTAACCTTGGCATTACTATTGAGTTTGGCGTCAACATTTTCTGTCTCTTGATGCCCTGCATAATAATATGTATAAATTAATAATTACTATTTCTTATATATATATATATATATTGAATTCGATTCTTGGATCGGGCAAAGTATTTTGAGACTTTTCTTGCAGAAAATTCTCAGAAGCAACATGGCGCATGGCTTTTCGGTTTTGTATTTGTTTTTTTTTAAATACGCATCCCTAAATAAGCACTAAAGAGGTGTACTCACGTCACGCACACAAGAACACAACTGTAAATTGTTATTAGGTGTGGTCTTCTCTAAGGTTTTTCTCCAGGCGGGCTTGCTCGCTAGTATTGTACTTCAGGTCAATATGTGCCCTGTAGCACAGCATGGTGTTCACTGTTTTGTTTAAGATTTCTGTATTATAAATAAATAACAGGTACCGTACATTTCTACTTAGGTAAGTATTTATGAAGAAGCTACCTATTGCAACAAAATCTTCAAAACAATGATCTATTGTGCTGCATAGCTAATGCTTTTATTTTCGTTTACCTCTTTCGCAACTAAACGGTAGTAATGCATTTATCATACATAGTCCATATCTTGTTAGGCTGACATCACTTTAATAAGCTATTGTTTGACCATTAAGAATGCTTCAATATAAAAGTTACTTTAGCAGATGTACCTGGTAGAGAAACATTATTAGAAAAAACTAAGTTTGTATACAATCTTTGTTCCAAAACCTGACCTTGCTATTAGAAAATTTATATATTAAATAATACTTCTCTTACCACATAAATTTCGACTTGTGAGACTTAAGATAAATAATGAACATGTTTTAAAAAATTAGGTCTTCAGGTCTTCACAATAAAAATAAAACAGTTTTTATCATACCTGCCTCATTACGTCACCAAACAAGTGAACCTACGCTTTGTGTTTCGAATTAGCATAAATATGTCAATCTAGTTTCTGGGTCAAGTGATTAGCAACCATATAGATGACCGAGACAAACAATAGAAAACAAAGACGATAATATTAGATTTTGTAACTTATAATTTGTTGTTCAAAATATTACTCTAGGTTCAAACCAAGCCAGAAAATATGCAATAATAACCGTGGAACTTGCTCAGGCGACACGTCGTTGCATCCTCGGCGCCATCGAGGTATGCCAAACCACTAGCATTAAACAAATAGGCGTAGGTACATGTCATAGTTCAGAGTTCACCAACATTTACTTGAATTCTGAAAGCTATAATAGGAAAATAATATTAGAGTAATCTTAAAATTGTCCTTTCTGCAAAGTTTACTTTTTTGTACTACTAAGTGGTAAACAAATACCGTAGTTTATGGTTGTTATGTGCCAGGAACATCACTTGCCGCGATACCCACCTGTCAAAAAAGAAATAAGACTTTAGAATAGGTAGGGTACTGTAGCGCCCCGGCGCCGTGTCGTCAGCAACCTTTCTCTTCCTTTAGCACGTACTGTAGGGTGCGTACGCTTGGCCTGCAGGAGGTACGATTAGGCCAAGTGACGGGAGCACTAACATATACTTCTTCAATAAAATGCCAAGATATTTATAACTGTTTTCTTTATTCAATTCTTCACCTAATTAAACGTAATACATTAGATGACGACCTCCCTTCTTGGAAGCCCGATCCTGACTCTTAATGACGACCCTCAAGTCATAATCTTATTCCGAATCTTTTATATTCAAATATAATTACATTTACTTTTATAAAACGCCAGAGGTTTTACTATTGGCATATGGCTAGCTAGTGGCCACCATAAACGTCTACAGTACCTTCCATACAAGCAAGCAAAGCCGCCTGGGAAACGACCTCTACCTAACAGAAAACCACAGCCAACAAACTATAAATATTGATGTAGTGGTCCTGTGCGTGAGTACAGGTTTCCAGTGCTTATTTACTTAAATGTTCAGCTAATTTTGTCGTACGATTGGATAAATAAACTACAACCTAGATCCCACTGGCAACAGCTAGCAAATATAGTGGTACTGATCATTTCTTCGTGTAAGAGTCAGTTTTAAAACTGAACTTTGCTCCGCTCTTCTCCCTCGCGGGGTGCAGTAGAGAATAGACAAGAAAGAGTTGAAGGAAAGGGAAAGTGAAATATAACTATAGATCAAATATTCACTTTCCTTCTACTCTTCCTTATCTTTTCTGTACTTCACACATTATTGTCTCTGATCATCAAGGGGATGAATTAATTGGAGCCTGTTTGACAGTTATTGTAAAATCATTTAAAATTCATTACGTTTTAGAGGTTGGCATTTTATATAAATATAATGTCCTCTGAGATGTATGAAGGTTATGTAGATAATGCCATATGTTCGTATTACTGTGAGGAATCGTTCATTAGATGCGTCGAAATGTCAGACTCCTATTAAATATCATGAGTATTGAGCCTCAGGGCGATTTTGTTAAAACAACATAAATTATTACAAACTACAACTTGTACGTTCATTCTGCGTTTATTCAAGCTATGCCTAAGCACATTTTAAGCAGATTAAAGTTGTGAGTGGTATTTAAAACTTTTATCAACTTAAAACATATCTATGATAATATATAGAAAGGTAATATATATTTTAAAATATTGAACGAAATGTGGAAAAAGACGAGCCCGGAGCAGGATTCGAATCTGCGCCTCTCGGGCTCCTACCAATTGTGCCATCCGAGCTGTTACTCTAGAGTTCAAATTTGTCCAGCTAATTGCGAAGTATGGAATCTACGAGTATAGTCTATAGTAAGACCACTGCTGTACATGGCCTTCCCCCAGGTTTTTTCACAGCACTTTGTCTGGAGCCGACTTTATCATTATAACGTCTATAATTTTGTAATAATAATAAGATTTATAGGTGTCAGTTAGTTTTTAGGGTTCCGTAGCCAAATGGCAAGAAACGCAATCCTTATGGATTCGTCACGTCTGTCTGTCCGTCCGTATGTCACAGCCACGTCCGAAACTATAAGAACTATACTGTTGAAACTTGGTAAGTTGATGTATTCTGTGAACCGCATTAAGATTTTCACACAAACTTGAAAAAAAACCATACATTTTGAGGGTTCCCCATACTTAGAACTGAAGCTCAATTTTTTCATCAAACCCACACATATGGTGTGGGTTATTTATGGATAGGTCTTCAAAAATGATATTGAGATTTCTAATATTCTTTTTTTTTCTAAACTGATTAGTTTGCACGAGAGACACTTCCAGAGTAGTAAAATGTCCCCCTATAACTTCTAAAATAAGAGAATGATTTACCATGCAACCTTCCACAAGATCTAGTATGAAGTTTTTTTTTAAAACATCATAAATCGTAAACCGCAAAAATACATATATGTATATATTATTATTCAAACATCGATCAAAGTTACAACCACAGAAATAGAACAACGTACTACAAGAACTTTTATGTCACTTGCTGCTACGGAACCCTTTATGGGCTCGCACTTGGCCGCTTTTTTTAAGTATCTAAAAAGTAAAACATTCTAAATACAATTAATTTTAAATGTTATTTTTTTATTAATCAGAATCTTCATTTTTGTTAATTAAAACATATCCTTCTCAAGTTTCCCGCAGATGCAAGCTTTAAGATATTCGCAACTATTTGAAGGTGCGGCTTAAATTTTCGCAACAAGCTATTCTTAGAACTAGATTTTTCACCGAGTGATGTCACTACCATCAGAGCCCAAAGAAATGTCATATAACATCTGGTTTATGGCCTGCTGTCTCAGATTCGTGTACAACTGGTTTTCAAACTCCGCATTTATATCACAATTATTTAAATTGCGAGGATGTGTGACATTAAAGGATTAACTGACTAAAAAGGAAAATTTATTGGTCTTAATTCAACATGTCGACAAATACTCCTCATATAGTGAGCCGCGAGTGTCATCTTTGGTAAAGTTTCTTTACCCAGTCATTGACAAGTAATAACTATAGACTTCCTAACTAGTAATGGCTGTCAAATTACCTACCAGACATGCAAACATAACAAAAACATACACGCTTGTACAATGGCTATATATATAAAGCCTCCCAGTAAAATGTTATAAGAGCAGTTATCGTAGCATTGGAATACCTGGGCATCAATCACCGATCCAATAAAAAAAAACTCTTCAAAATGAGTATTGACGATCTCTCCTCGCGCATGAAAACACAACTACACAATTGTATGTAATTATTTGGCTGTGGTCTTGTGTTAGATGGAGGTCCGTGTCCAGTTAGACTTGCTTGCTTGCATAGTGCCATCCCTCCCTTAAACTATCATCATCATCATGTCAACCCATCAACGTCCCATCTCACTCCTGGTCACGGGTCTCCTTCATACAATTGAATGGATATTTAGCCTACTATACCACGCTGACCAGACGGGTTGGTATATGGTTTTGTTTCGAGCTTTCCTTCTCTTATGGATATTGTCGGTCTGATTTAGTCCTTTAGTCTTCTTACGACACCCTCAGGATGAAACATTTGTGTTCTTAATCCGTCACCACATGGACAAACTACATATGTTTTCAAGAAATTATTAGTAAGGACCCGTCCATTCGTCTATGGTTAATATTAAGTTAAAGTATTCAGTATATATATTTTTAAGCTATTGCATAGCTTCTATCGCGGGCCTTGGGCGTGGAGACCGGCACAGCGGTGATACATTTTTTTAATGACGAATTCTCTAAACGGCCAATAATAATATGTCAAATTTGTGTGAGGAGGTCTAGAGAGAGAGAGAGAGAGGATCTAAGAGAATATTAATGTGAAAAAGATTATAGTATAAGGAGTCTTAAGGAATTATTACAAGTATTTATTTATTTATTTATTACTTTATTGTACACCATTTACAATAATTTTACAAAAACTTTTTATAAATAAGTCTGTACAATGGGCGGCTTTATCGCTAACAGCGATTTCTACCAGGCAACCTTTGGATGGATATGTGCGTAGGATTTAGCGGTAGTTGATGGCGTACTCAATATTTATAAATAAATTATTAATAGTATTCATTTTTATTATTATATATTTTTATGAATCATTGAAAATAAAATAAAATGATTTATATAATTCTGTAAAGTAATTTTTTATTTGTTTCGATAAAAAAATCATACTAAAAAATCCCGGCAGTCCCCGAGTGCCACACTTTTTTTGTTACTGTAATATGTGTATGGTAATCGACCGTCTCTGCGATGTCACCCTTGTACTTAATGATGGTCTGTTTGAATAAGAGTAGGCGCAGAGAGTTGTATCGATAATGCGCATGATTGCAATTTATTGTTATTGCCTTGGTAAGGTCGTTCGGAAATTTATTAGAAAATTATAAAATGTTTTATACTTATAGTAATAAATTTGAGCTTATATTTTATATTTGGCGTAATTAAAGAGTAATATTGATTGTGTGGTAAGCCATTACATATAGCTTAATATGCTCTGTGGATCGTCTTATTTATTTTAAAAAATATTTTTAATTTTTGATACTTATGTATTTCTGTGTACGTATGAGCTGTGATAAATCCCAGAGAACTACATTATGTACCATGTAGGTAACACGAAAAAAATTTTGAACTACAGGTTAAAACCGAGAATTTTAAAATCCAATAGCACCCGATAGGCACCTGTCGAACCTGGGATATCTGCACAACAGTGCTACGCATTACTACAGCACTACTACAGCACTACTGCCCTTACTGAAGCAGAAAATTAGGTAGGTACTGGTTTGCTGTGAGCCGCGACTCACTCACTCACTCACTGGACTTTGTTAAAGTTTCTTTACCCAGTATTTGACAATTAATAACATTAGACTTCCTAAGTATTAATATAAATATGTCAAATTTACCTATCATGAAAACATATTCATGCGAAACAGGAATATCAAACCTGGGACCTCTGCACAACAGTCCTACGCACTACTACTTGAACTACTTCCCTTACCGAAGCAGTACCTAAGGTATTAATGTTTTACAAATACACCATTGATTTGAGTACATGACATAGCAATTGCAGTGTTCTAATTACGTCAAAATCAATGAAAGTAATGATCGAGTTAGCAATATTCACGCTCACGCATTCTCTCAAAGAAACAAGAATTTTATTACAAATATACCATTGTTATTGTTTTTGTTTGATTGATTGATTAGTTCCTTGTAACACCTATCACTTATCTACTACTGTTGTTACACATTTTTTTTCATTTTTACCTATTCTTTGATTACTGACTTCCTATTTATAGTAATCCATAAAATGTCGCAGTACTGAGCATTAAACTCCTCTTTTATACGAGTATATGCAGTCTATCTATAAAAAATGACACGACTTAGGCTTGTTGGTCACCTACGTAAAATAAGAAAAAAAAGCATTTTATTCTAGATTGGCAGAGCAAAATACTAGCTAGCAAGCTCGACTGGGGAAGGACCTCCACCTTACAGACAACCACAACTAAATAACTACACACAGCGGTATAGTTGTATTCCTGTGTGTGAGTACAGGTCTCCAGCGCTCATTTAGGGATGCTCTTTCGTGACCTTTTCCTATCCCTACGATACTCTACCTTTAAAGATAGAGTATTCTAGGGATAGGCAATAGGCCTGGTGTAAAAAAATGGGTCAGCAACATGCAAGTGATACCTCTGGTATTGAAAACGTCCACAGGCTGCGGTATCTGCTTAACATCAGGCAGGCCGTATGCTTGTATGCCATCAAAGAAGTATTAAAAAAATTGAATTCCAATTTTTTTAATGGAGAATCGAACTTTGCAATCCTCGGCATTATTGTCTACATGGTGATCATTAATAAATTACTTTACAGAAAAATTTGATCCTAGTAATATGTTTGGTATTGCAAGCGTCCATATATGGTAGAACTATAAAAAATATACTATTATTATTTTGATATTTTCCCATAACAAACAGGATTGTGTACTATCAAAAAGATCTTAATTAACAAAGATATTTGAATACGGTATGAATTCAAACACTATCCATTTCAACATTTAAGTATTTTTAACAGCCTGAACAGTGCGGTGGTGGGAGCGTGCGACAGTAGTAGCCGTACAAATACCTACCTTCGGGCCTTTACCTTCAAGACATAAAGTGTGTGAAACTGTCCCACACAGAATGATCCTTCTAATCGCCCATCTAGTAAAGCAATGAGATTAACCTCCGTTGGAATTCGCATACACGCGTGCAGTAATTAACTTGTGCTTTGTGCACGAAAACAATACTATAATAGGTTTATTGTTTTAAATTTGGTCCGATGACCTATATAAATAAATTTACGCAATTGTACGTATTGAAAATAGAAACTATTTTCATCAACATTTTAATTATAATTAATGATATTCAGAGGTTTCTTAAATTGAGGTTCATGGACCCCGATGAGGTTCTTGGTACAAACGATAGAGGTAAGGTTTTCCATGTGTTTAAAAATCAATTTTAGTATAACAAGAGTTTGGACCCTGAGGAAAGACTATTTTTGACATAACTTATATATTATAAATGCGAAAGTTTATGTTTGTTTGTTAAGCTTTCACAACTAAACGGCTGAAAGGGTCTTAATGAAATTTGGTAAGGAGATAGATTGTATCCTGGGAAAGAAGACGGAGCTGCGGGCATCAGTTGTTAGTCTTATAATTGAATATTCTTTGCAATTTTGATTGCACGTAGTGATGTTACCATTTTCTACTACGCGGCGCGTTGTCGGACACACACTGATAAACAATTAATACTTTTTTAAATGATTGTCATAAGTCTGAGTATACTTTTATTCAATGTTTGAAAAGCTCCCATGGTACAGGCTTTATTCCAAAGCCAGAATAAAGGTAAAGAAGGAGACTTTCTTATGACCGTAGTTTGGTCAAACATATAAAAAACGTAAGTAGATCGTGACAATGTAGAAATAAACTTTTAACGAATTTAAGCGATCATTCTCCCTGTATAGTGAGGGATAAATTGAATGGGGTCTGTGCCTAGAATAAGTTTAAAAGGCGTCTCGGTGCCGTTTTAAATGAATGGCAACAACTCTATATGAAGATACATTTAACGCTAGCAGCAGATAATTACATGCCTTCAATACTTCTCCAAATGGCATGATATTAACATGTTAATTCTTTAAAGTCGGGTTAATTGCTGTAAGTAAGATACTGAATATGCATTAGTGTTCATCACGAATTCATTATAACAGTTTGCATACCTAATAATTAAAAAGATGAAAGTGCAGATTGGACATTGCGAAATGTTCAAGTATTTTTTATTCTTACATTTTTGTCTCTTTCTCTTGTTTCATAATTTTTTAAAGATAAGACACTAATGAAGGAGCCCTGAGTCACAAAAGATTTTACAAACACAACTCTAGGACACAAAGTAGGTACCCCTAAATTCGGTGGTGCAAAAATCCAATTCACAACATGTCGCGAAATGGCAATTGGCGAGCTTAAAACATGTGGAACAAAAACAACAGGTGAACAATCCTTGTAGCCAAGACGTGGGGTACGTTTTATTCAATTAAATAAACATTCGTTTTTTTAATTGAATAAAACGTATCCTAACAATTTATTCCAGCTTAAGCGATAATATAAAATAACAACACCTATAAAAAGTACAAAATGATAGAGGAAGGAATCCGAAGAATTTTACAACATTAGGTACGCCTAATAGATATTTATGATACTTACTGACCTTGAAACAATTTGGCACATTGTGATTGATGATGATAACACTCAATTATCTCAATAATGACCAAAAAACGAAATATGTAAGCAGATAATTTCAGGTTAAAATACCTTTTAGTTACTACGGACTTACTTTATTTTTCTTTTTTAAAAGACTGATTCCGCACTAGTACCATATGGTACAAGCCCTGTGTTGCACCGATCTTTAAAAACATACAATTCACTGGTACAAAGAATGCCCAGATATTTTATGAAACACACAAAGATTTGTGCTGTGTATTATACATTATATTTCTTCCAAGCCAGTTTCGGCTACGGTGACTTTTCTGTTCTGGCTAATATTTAAGGATTTGAGAATGTATTCTAATGTAATTTATGTATCCAATTTTGGCTTTAAATGTACGTACACAGTGAGGACATGTTAGGATACCAGTCTAGTAGTTTTAAGAAGCATCTCGTTTGTTCTCGAGATCCCTTCTCCTTTGGTCTTCGAAGGTGTAGACATTGCGTCGTACCAAATACCTCCATTCAGATCTATTACTGCCCAATTTCTCCCAACGAGATGTATTGCTGTCCTTGTATAATCGAACCTACAATTCTTGACGCGGTGTTAATGGCGATCTGACCACCTTAACCCATACGCGCAGTTAATTTCTATAAAGAAGCAGGCAAAAATTTACTCCAGAACATCTTTTGCAACAACACCGGATACAATACTCATAATAAACATTAAACTAGAACATGAAGTGCGTGATAGCCCTCATAATTCTCATTCATGAGTTTAGTTACGCTACAAACTAGTTTAGATAAAGAAACAATATTACTCAGCACTATAAAATGATCATAAAATAGCTATAAAAAGCACATGAAAGTTGGACTCAACTTTTATTATACGGAAATGGAACTGAGATATAGTCATATTATTTCATAATCGTTATATGTATAAACGGATAAGTAATTTGAATAATTAAAGGTATCTGGTATGTATGTGTGTCGTCGTGTCAATGAAGCTTGGACTCGAATGATCGAAGTTAAATAAAATTGTAAAATACCAAGCGCAGTGGCATCTTCGCAGCGCAATTTGCAATGCATTTGACATAAAGCGTGCGTACCATTTAAGTGTTGGGTTGGCCGTCGTTTTACGAGACTCTTGATAGTTATTCTATTGTACGTTGAACGAGATAATGTTACTACAATGGGACGGACTATGTATACGCATATGAACACCTCAATATTTTTTTATTTCGCTATAATTAATTTTATTAATAATATTATTAGGTATGTTCATTAGATTAATACTTACTTAATATTGCGTATTTATGGCGTGTCGGGTTACAGATGAGGTGCGAGGAGAGAAGGTGGCGATTTGATTGGTCAATTGGATATTTTTTACAGCACACGTATAAGAGAAGTGGGGCACCATACAAATGGTACCTGAACTGAACGTATAAGAAGGTTTTTCCCGATTAGGCTTTTCAGTGTCCATTTAATGATGCGTTTAAGAGATGATTTTCGATCCGTAAGACCATCCTCCAACACTAAATCCTGATGCTTCAAATGTTAAAAGCATATTAAATATAAGTTATAGTATAAAAAAAATAGTCTATTAAAATTATTCTACAGTTTATTAATATGTTAAACAACTGTTTACATTTGAATTTTACAATCTTTAAAATAATTTATGGTATGTATTAAAGTTATATAAAATAGTCTATATTATAATATTAGGCAGAGCCCTTACCAAGCGTATCATCAATTAAAAGACTATACGTCTATTTTAGACAGTAAAATATATTTATTGTGAACAGTAAAATCTGTGTCATTGGATAATTTATGACTTATTGAAAATTAGTAGACTTGTCTATCAAGTCATAAAATGGAAATTTACAATGACGACTGCTTAATTAAGTGTACACATAATGCTGGCTTCTACAGAGTGCTTGGTGAATCAACATAATCCTCAAAAGGGGCGATAAGACTAGAAGATGTCCAGAAGTTGCATTCCCATAAAAGAAATGCTCTAAGAAATGCTGTCCGTATGGTGACGGATTAAGAATACAAATGTCACCACCCCATTCCAGCTTGCGGGTGTCATAAAAGTCGACTAAGGGAGTAAGTGCGGCAAACAATATGCACTGCAAGAGAAGGACAGCTCTAAACAAAACCCTATTCCAACCCGTCTGGCCAGCGTGGTATAGTAAGCTAATATCCCTCCAAATTTATGGAAGAGACCCGTGCCCAGCAGTGGGACGTTTATGGATTGAGATAAAAAGAAATGCTGGCACTCACACAAGTGGTATAAAAAACTGGGAGATGAGTAATACGAAGTTAGCTTGTTCGATTTCTGCACCTGGCCACTCGAGAGCACAACAAGACAAAGGATCCCATGCTTAAAGTGCTTTAGCTACAAGGACTACCTCAAATAGAATGAGAAGTATTTGCTATGGAAAGTCCAGAATGATAGAATGATTCGTTTCCAAATTCACGACGACATAAGAAAATTAAGGACTTGAAGTCACAGATTTTTATCAGATCTTAATCCAACATAACTCCGAAAACCCTAATCTTAATACGTTGTTAACAGTTTAGCTAATCGCTTATAGTAGATCAAGCACCCTTTTCGTTTCCATTATAATGACTAAGAATGACAATGCAGTCGAATATGCTAAAATAAATTATGCATAATATCAAAAACGCAGCAGGACATCTATAAAACTTTGTTTTGTTTTATTGTGCCGTTTAAAATAAATAAATAATGTGTTGATTAATAACAACTTACTTAGTTGATAATTATCACTTTATTATGAGTCAGACATTTAAATTAGTTTAACGAGTTCACAACGTGAGATAAAGCAGCGATTTGAGACAGTGAAATATATTATGTCTTCATATGCATTTATTATCAGAATTATCTTATTTAATTGTATTGTACCTCCTTATAGTGCATAAAAGTTAATTCTAAATTAGAATATGTTTTATAGTTTTGTTTATATATTACCAAGGAGGCAAGCATCCACTCCGCCTGATGGCAAGTAGATTCCGTACGTTATTAGACGCTTGCAAACCAGCCAGGGGTATCACTCACGTGTTGCCATTCATGTAAAACCTTTTAACTCCTTTATTTGGACTCCATGCTTGTCTATCGGGAGAACCACGGTAAGGACCTCATTTTACAGCCTAATCGTACGTGGAAAATCAGGAACGTTAGGTTAGGGACAATTTTGTTCTAAAATGTGTGGATAAACGCCCAACCAATGACGGGAGGTGCATTCGTACAACGCGTCTAACATTGTGTGGTACAAACAATAATATAATCATTTCAACTTTCTATGAGGAATAAGATGTTTTCTATTTCTATTAAATGATTGGTAGGTTTTTCCTTCATATTTAATCGCAATCTCTATCCAGTAATTTGAAATGATTTCTTTTTTCGGTAAATACAGCGTAAAATATATTGAATTTTTGTTGTTACGCTAATGTCTAAGTACAGCCCTGTACTGCAGTCAGTGCAGGCTCCCCCAACTGTATGCAATGGCTAGACAAACTCGCGTCTCTATAAAAGGGACTGATGATTAGGCGACTAAGTACAATCAGGCGCACACGCCGCCGGTACTCATCACATGGGATATTATCACAACTGATCCTGAATAATCAAATGTGGAATATGAAAATGGTAAGTGTTTAATTTAAGTTAGGTATAAGTAATACATATTTAGTATATAAGTAATACATACTAGTCGTTATTCTGTAAATTATCTACAAGTTTACTATTTTAAATTTTATTTTATCTCAGAATTAAACGACAAAATATACCGACTCGATTATCTTTTCAAAAAGGGAAAATAAACGACAATGTATCGTTTGTTTTATAAAAAAATGTTTGAAAATAAAATATAATAAAAAAACTAAATATTATACTTATCATAATTATACTTAAAAGGTCATAATTACGTTTTTTACTTTTTTAGCATACTTAATTTTAATATATTTTTTTTAATAGACCGAGAATAAATACTGTCATTTGATGATTTATTAACAAATAAAATTTAGCAGGTATATAGGTATATATTATAGGTCTATTAATATTGTAATATATTTCTATGTTTTTCTTTTATATATAAATTATTAAATTTAACCCGACCCTAAATAGATGTAAATGATGGTATAAATTATAACCGATGCTGGGATGTGAACTTATGACCTCGGAGTCTATAAGTTGCATGTTAGCATTTAGGCGAAGAAGGGCAATAACGTCGCGTGTACATATCTGTTCATTTATTTTTGATTGAATCGAAATATAATTTATTATTTCCCTGTTACGGTCATTTAAATAAGGATATATATATATAAACTTGTAAATTTATTTGTTATAAATAAGTTGATCATAAATCTTTTTTGTTTTTTCCGTCCTCTAAACGACATAAAGCCTAATTTGTATAATATGTAAATGTATTGTTTTGTATATAGCCTTAGAACACATTATTGTTGAGCTATGGGTTTATTTATTTTTTTGGACATAATAATGTAGGTAATGTTAAGTTGTCTTCTATAAATAAGTTTGAGTTTATAATCAGAAAATATTCATGAAAGTAGTTAAAAAGTTTTTACTTGGTAAGAAACACGCGAGTGATACCTCTAGTTGTTGCAAGCCTATATAGGCTAAGGTAACTGCTGACCATCAGATGGGACGTATGATTTTTAACAGTTTATGAACACCTGATGATGGTAGGTAGATACTTACCTACCATCTAGTACAATTTATTTTCATGCATATATTTATTCATAAATAGGCTAGGCTCATTTCCATCGATCAAGCTATCTTCGTACAGCTCAGCAATTCAGGCGTAAAAGCGTAACAGACAGACAAAGTTACTTTCCCACTTATAAGTAATATTAGTATGGATTAATTCAAAGATATGTAAATTTAAATACTCGTAACAATATTATTATCAATCATGTCAATACTCAAAACGTTTATATTTATTATGTTATTGCACCTACGCACAAAATGATGCTTGTACTGACATATTATGTGTTGTAGCATCCTTAGAAAATGATAGTTAGATCTTGTGCTAATGAGCGTAAGATAAAAAATTGTCAAGTGCTATTTATCCACTTACGTCTTTTTTCTTCTGAGAGAGCAATATAAGACCTTAACGAATCCAAGCCTCCAAAAATATTTTGTCAAACCAATTCAGCATTTATTTTAAATCTAAATATATCAAATACTAAGCCGGCGTAATTAGTTAAATTACCAACGTCCATAACGTATATAAACGTTTAATTAATTTAAAACCTCTTTTACCTATATTTATCTCGTTTTTAAGTACGTCGCCATAGTCGGTGCATAGGTCAGGGTACGTTGCTACTCGACTCCTTATGCAACGTATCGTGTATTTATTGCATCCACAATACTTAACCTTTGCTGACAACTGTACTGTTTACCTCAGTGACATCGTGTCATCGTTATATGCTTTAATATAGAGGCCTATTATGGTAATAATATAACTATCAAATTATGATAAAAAACAATTAAAGTTCCTTTAAAGGTCGGTTATGATATCTTAACTCTCTTACTGTTTTGCTCGACCTTATCACGTGCAATCATATATGATATGAACTACAATCACATGCTCTCAGGACACATTTCTATTTACGTTACAAATTGTATCATCATCAACGCGTTTTTCAGCAGAGGTGTATCGGAACCTTCTTTCACCGGATTATTAATTTACCATATAGCTAAATAATATATTTATTTAATATACCATATAGGTATGTAGATAAATATATATGGTATATACCTACATACACATACGAAACACTAAAAAGTCTTAACTTATGTTATTATTTTCTCAACAAAGACGAGGTCCAACTATCGAACCCAGATTTTCTTAATGAGTCTCATTCGCATTGTTGCAGAGTAAATTATGTAACTAATATATGACATAATATATATTTAACTGCACCGTACCTATATAATACAAATTATTTTTAATTGTACTACAAATTATGGCTAACTATTTTCACAAATAAAAAATATATAAAAATAAAAAATAGTAATCACTGTTTAATATCATTAATTATTTCATCTAAGAAATATCAGTTATCAGATGTTTAATATTTAACTGAATTAGGTAGCAACCACTAAATATTGTTTATTATAAATAAATATTATTTATTAGATTTTTTATTAATTATCTCTATCATAGCAGAACAAGCAAAAATAAAATGTTATTCAATTAAAAAATATGTTATTCACAATGAATTAATTTGTTTAGTATTTTAAGCAATTTATTTCATTGACTTTTTGTATAATCAATGAAATATTACACGCTATTCGACACCGAATCTGCATTTCATTGAATAGTTATCGCAAATGATTATGCGATTCCTATGCAAGAGTAGAGAGTATTTTGAATAATTATACCAGTTTAAACAAATCATGCCAACTTTACATTGTTATTCGATAATCTCATCAATTCAATATCAATAAGAATAATGTGACATTATATTTGTATGATTTTATGAATAATTTATAAAAAATAACAATTTGTATGAAAATGTGAGTTAGTTCTGACAAGGCCGTGATATTCGCGACATACGGGTTACATTTAAGGTGACATCTTTATTCGTGCAAGGGAAAATTTATTAAACTCGAAGTGCTTTGAGTCGACATCTTTATTTAGACAGGAGAAAATTTATGAAACGTAAGCCGCCTGACAGCTTTGTTGGAATTATTGTTTGTAAGCATAGTCACAGTTATAAAAAATAAGTCCATGTTTGTGTTACATGGTAAACAATTCACAACGCGTTTTAATTTATTTTGTTTAAAAAAAATCACTTGTCTTGTCGAGATTATAAATTATACTTAAGTGTTGTCTTCTGTGACTAACGTTTTTTTAAATTATAATATCAAACGTGTCATAATTGTTACTTTTAGATTCTACAAATTTAATTTATAATTTAATGGCAATAACCAAATTATCTGCTGCTACTTAGTGGATTACTTCACTGAGTGAAAAAAATTAAAGAAGGATAAGAAATGAAGATAATTGTTATGCTTAAATAGCACAATAATTATGAACACTTAGTTATGTAGGTATATCGCACTATAACGATCGATAGTATGGCATACACTTTGCTTCATTCAATAGTTATCCAAAATGTAAGAAAAAGATAATTAAAATTTGATTACTACAAACTATTCCAAAACGTGGGTATGTCACAAGTTCTTAGCTGAAAAATACTCGTACGTAAAAAAGCACTCGTAGTTTCATGCTATTTTCCCAAATGTGTAGACGAAGATTACAGATTTCCACTTGCTACAATTTTGACATACTTTTATCGCTTTTAAAATCCGTACCTGTATTCCTTCGGAGGCGTGCGAGCGGTTAATTAGGTGCACACCTTTTGTTTTTGCATGCAGTACATTGTATTTCGAGGCAACTCTCGAATTCTATGACATGTTCCCACAACTCAATACACTTGCAAAATGTCTAGTGTGCCGACATCTGCATACCACAGCATCCACAGGTATTTAGGCAGTGCTAAGAATTGTTTCTGGGTGACAAACGGTGGCATGAAAACCTTTGTTGTGTACACGTAAGTACTTTAGTGGTCAACCTATTGTAGTGCTTCACAATAACTGTTCGGTAAACGTGGTTACGTATAGGTTGAATTGTTATTAAAAATAAAATCTTACAAAAACATGAACTAAGAAAATGAAAGCTAAGGCTAACTTATGTTTTTAAAATTAAAATTCGAAATGCTATGATTTAATAACAGTATATTGCATAATGCCTTTTTTTATGCAAACCTGTATCATTATAACAAATTTCTAATTATTAGACTATAGCATGGGGTTCTTCAAGAAAGGAGTTATAAGGTCTTTAAAGGGTCGGCAACGCGTGAGTGACACCCCTGGTGTTGCAAACGTCCATAGGCTACGGTAACTGCTTACCATCAGGCGGGCCGTATGCTTGTTTGTCACCTTGGTAGTATAAAAAAAATCCAAACAGGCTTGCATTTTGACAGTTTGATAAAAGATTTTACTGCCACTAGACGAACAAGCCAGTCATAAGTGTCAAAACTGGAAGTAATTAGAATTGCTAATATAGTAAAATGCAAAATAATATTACTGTAATATTAGCAAATACGTAGGTATCCTCCTTGGCAAACTTTTAATAGCATTTTCTGATGATAACTACATATTTCCACTATAATTAATAGGGAAGGCTAATTTGCGTATTCACGTTGCAATATGGTTTTGCTCATTAGAGGTTCGCTCAATAAAACATTAAGTTTAAGAGAGGTAGGGCACCATACTAGCGAGCAAGCCCGACTGGGGAAGGACCTCCACCTTACAGAAGACCACAGCCAAATAACTACACACAGTGGTGTAGTTGTGTTCCTGTGTGTGAGTACAGGTCTCCAGCGCTCATTTAGGGATGCGTTTTGAAAGAAACGTATGCCTATCCCAGGGATACTCCCACCATAAAGCCCTGGAGTAAAAAAAAATGGGGTTGGCAACACGCAAGTGATACTTTTGGTATTACAAGCGTCCATAGGCTACGGTAACTGCTTAACATCAGGCGGGCCGTATGCTTGTTTGCCACCTAAGTAGTATAAAAAAAAAAAAAAAAAAAAAAAAAAAAAAAAAAAAAAGTTAAATCGTATATGGCGTAAGTTACACCTCAGCACAAGGATTATTTATTATAAGCTGTTGTGTAAATATATACATTAAACTTGGCATTCTGTAAACTGTAAACATGTATGATGATTGCAAAAACATGTCTAATAAGTATTGAATAGTTAGATAGAAGCAAAATTTACAGGACGATATACAAACTTACTGAGCAAAGTGAATTACAGAATGAAAAAAATTTGAATTCCCATATAGTGTTTTTATACTACTTGTTACTATGCTGATAAATAAACGTACGGTTCGTTTGATGGGTAAGCAGTTAACGCAGCTTATGGACGCTTGCAATACTAGGAGGAATCCGTTTTTTTAAATATAGTTTCTCTAAAATGAGCACTGGAGAGATTTATTTTTATAGTATCTTGTATTTTATATCTGAGAAACCTTATATAGGGTAGCTTTTAGATCTTTGCTGGAGACCTATATCCTCGCACAGTACACATCAGTTGAGTTTGTTCACTTGTGTTTGGTCTGTAGTCTGGTTACTTTTCTTTAAATACAGATTCTTAGATTTCAATGCTTAATTTAATTTACACAAAACCCTGATGTAACAACTTTTCGGATCGGCAACACGCGAGGGATGCCCAGCGTAAAGCAAGCTTTTATAGGCTACGGTAACTGATTTCCATTAGGCTGGCCGTATGCTTGTTTAAGTACTTAGGTGGCAAACAAGCATTAATTTTTGATACTTGTAAGCATTTATTGTACCCAATAAATACAAGTTTTTAGACATTAATGCGTTATTCTAACAAAGAAAGAATTAATCTCTTCATATCAGCTCTACTATATTTATTTAAAACTTCATACTTACAAAAAATACGTATATGTAAAGGTGGACTTAATACCTGAGGCATCAACTACCAGTCAAACTCGGGCGATGCATCAAAATAACAAAGTACACAGAAGAAATTAGGGTGAAGTCAGTTATTATTTAATTATAACATACAAAACATTATACATACAATATTATACTTAATAAATATACACAATAATTATGTCAAGAACAAATAAATTTATAATATGACGGTAATAACAAGGTAAAGTTAATGTTCCGTGAAGCGTATCAACCTTCGTAACCCTAACCATTGTAGACACAACATGTAATCTATACAGAGTACTTAGACAATATTACTGTTATTGAATAATATTGCACCTGCAGTAGAAATATGTCTCAAGATAAGATACATTTGTCTTGAAAGTTATATCTTGTGCTGATTAACAATTAAGGCTCAAAATCACCAAATAGAATTTTGCTACTTACGCCTTTCTTCCACTAATGGTGCGGTATGTTGTGTTGTTAAGAACGCAATATTATCAACCAGAGAAATCTTTTTTAACCTTTGGTTTAGTAACAGTAACAATAGGTGTCAATTGAGGCAGTCCCATAAGATTGTCTTGAATTAGAACATATCTTGATGTAGACCTTTCACTTATTTCTTCTGATTGTGACGATGGTGATGCGTATAAATTCATAAATGTAAAATAAATAATAACTGACTTCACCCTAATTTCTTGTGTGTACTTTGTTATATTTATCCATCGCCCGAGTTTGACTGGTGGTTGATGCCTCAGGTATTAAATCCACCTTTACTTATACATATTTGTGTAAGTATGAAGTTTTAAATAAATATAATCAAATCAAATCAAATCTCTTTATTTGCGAAACATAGGTTTATAGAGGTGTAACATTAGTGGTACTCTATGCTTTGCCATCAAGGTATACAAATATATAAATATATATATAGTAAAGCTGATACATGTAATATTGTACAATTAATATAACATACAATTAAAATTGTAAAATTATAGAGTTGCATCTAGCTTTCTCTCATTTTCTCATTAACACCGGATGATCTAAATACGAATTTAATTATGTATGTATGCGCCTGTTTCTCTCATCGCCGAATTAACACTGAATATGCTCTGTTGTAAATCAAAATAAAAATACATTATTTACCCTGACTAAAATAAACATTCAGCTTTCATCTCACTAAACCTCAGCTATCATCTTCCATTCATCAGCAAACAAATCCAGTCCATGACGATTTTAGAAGCAAGATTAGAATTTTGTTTACTTTTTTCATGCAGTTTATTACATGAGATTTTATATTAATATTGGGAGATTTATAATATACAATGTTATTTCACCTAAAGGAGTATTTTCTTGTTAATAATTGAATGCCTTTTACGTTATCCACAGGATTGTGTTATGTTGCCTTAACCCCAATAAGTCGTGCATCTGCATGACACAGTCTCTTCGCAATTCGGTCCGTCGACTAACTTATTATTAAATTTATAAGCATTCTGTTAAAATTATAAGTATGGTTAGCTGAACACTCTCATGACCTACAACTAAACAATAGTGTTTATCTCATAAAGTATTGTGGATAAAGCCATTTAATTAACAGAATAATGTATTCTTTGAAATTACTCCGTTTTACTATTATAGAATATTTGCGAATAAAGAAATAAAAATGAGATTAGTAATCGGGGATGAAATGTAATATTACTATACTCCGGTGGCGTCATAGTATACTTAAACACGGATTTCAGAATCTGAATCTGCAAGGTACGAATGTATGGATAAAAACAATTTAATTTTAATCCGTACGGAATCATTTGTTTGTATGGTGTTATTCAGATTCAGAAAAAATGAACTTTTCAATTCTTATTAAGTTAATTTATTTTAAACTCAGCTTAAGCCATTGGTTTAACCATTTATTTTAATGCTCCAATCAAAACTTACAACTAAATTAAATGAAACGATTCAAAGGGTAACGTCGTCGTTGGGTTATTTCGAATAATATCAATAAACTCGTTAGTGTCACATAAACAATTGTCCTTTAGTGCCTGCTCTTCTTTTAACCATAATATTAGTCACCAAATGATTCTGTAAAAGACTGAAAATGCTAAGTTAAAGCACATGGCCCCATGCCGATAGATGCGTGGTGATGGATAAGTCATGGTGGTGTTCGATAAGTTATATTTAAACCTAGGTAGGAATTTCTGTGTGTCATCTTTATTTTTTTTTAAATAACTCTAGGATACGGAAACCACTAGAATACTTAGCACTAAAGACTTGTACTAACGCATAGGAACACAACTTCACCACTAGGTAGTTATTTGGCTGTGGTCTTCGGAAAGGTAGAGGACCTCCCCAAATCAAACTTGCTCGATTGTCGGTGCCATATCTCTTTGTTTTTTTTTTTTGGCAAATTTCATATTTACTTTTTATATACAATGTACTTCGCTTCGGTACTTTGTGCAGTCATTTGACTGTGGTCATTCTTCTGTAAGGAGGTTTTACCTAGGTGGACTGCTCATTTGTAAGTAAGTATACCATTATTACACAATTGATACAATTAGGAAGACAATCTCAAAATCAATTACAACAACATCCTTATACAGAACCGGTCTTATTAACTTTAAAATGTAGTTATTGCCGATTACTATTACAAAATTAATACAAATTTTGTGCCAAGAATTTAAATGATCTGTATTAACATAACTAATTAATATTTTAATAAAACTAACCATACTAATAAATCTTCTCTTTCCGTATATAGTTCGCTTATTAAAAAACGTCCCATATGAAATTAATTTACCGATAAAATAATACTGCTATTGTTATTATTAGAGTAACTACACTATGAGTCTCAAATAGCAGGCAGCTGCTACGTGGTAGACCCAAATAAAGGATAGTGAGATGAGCTTGATGTATTATAGAAGGCATTGGCTACAATTGGAAAAAGATAGAGTAATATGAAGGAAGAAAGGGTAGGCCTTTGCCACACGGTAGAACATTTAACGTGCTAATAATATAAAACAATATTATTATTATGGACTGGCCTGTTGATCTAGTGGCTAGTAACCGTGACCGCTAACCGGTTAAGCGGTCGTAGGTACGATTCCCACACGGTACAAAACTTTGTGTAATCATAAATGTTTATTTCGAGTTTGGTGTAATTTGTGTCCGTTAATCTGATATCTGTAAAGTCTCCTGCTACACAGAGCTTGTTCTCTAGTGCAGGACATATCTTTTTTTTTTAATAAGTCATAATAAAGTAACCATTATGAAAAAGTTCCTTAGACAGTATAGTCAAAGGAACTCTGTTATAATAGTTGAAAGTTCTTTACACTATGTTACTACGGTGGTAACACATAATGGATCATCAACCGACCACCAGACAGTTACTGAGCATTATTCACCCTACATCTTGTAACATCAGAGTATTATGTTTCGAGAAACGCTGGGTTACGAAAAACATTCATTTTTATACAAAATCTTGCCCTTAAATGAGCACTGAAGACCTATACCTAATTACACACAAAGTAAAAACAAGTAGGTACACCACAGTATGTACTTATTTACCTGTGGTATTCTATAAAGTAGAAGTCCTTCCCCAGTCGAGCTTGCTCGCTTGTATAAAATTGTTTATCGCGAGTAAAAAGCTACATAAAGTTAAATCTTATTGAATTAAAACAAAATATTTGTGCATCATAAATTAAAAATTAGACTCCGATAATTTCTTCTGAACCGATTTCGATCAGGGCGGCAAATCACAACAGAGATTTGCCTAACATCTGCGCGGGAAATAAG
The DNA here is from genome assembly GCA_947095525.1 of Trisateles emortualis. Classification (NCBI taxonomy): domain Eukaryota; kingdom Metazoa; phylum Arthropoda; class Insecta; order Lepidoptera; family Erebidae; genus Trisateles; species Trisateles emortualis. The sequence continues at coordinate 11,259,635 of OX352734.1, forward strand.
GAGTGCGCCTATGTTTTCACACACACTGTAATATTTCCCGCGTAGATGGCTAGTTTCCGTCGTAGCTGACTAAAATTAACTTAGGAGGATATTATTATTATCATCATCACAACCCGTAAACGTTTCACTGCTGGGCATGGGTCTCCTCCATATACTTGGAGGGATACTTGCCTACTATACCACGCTGGCCAGATGGGTTGGTAGGTACTCGTATAAGGTTTTTTTCGAGTTTTCCCTCTTTTGCAGTGGATATTATATCCATAACTTACTTCCTTAGTCGACTCTTACGACACCCTCGGGATGGAATGGGGTGGTGACATTTGTATTCTTAATCCGTCACAACACGGACTTATATTATTATATGCACCCGTAGTATGTATGTATTTTTGTCATATTTTGTCGTATCACGTAAAGGCCTTGTGCTACAAAATGTTAGGCTCTTCAGCTAATTGTATTTGTATTATCCCGCGGACATAATTAGCAAGAACATAACACGTTTGTTTGCCTACGTGTGTTTGACCTAAAATTGGTCACTGACATATTACATCATTTTACTACCGAATGCGGTGCGAAGTATAAAGTATTTATGGGGAGTTGTTTATAGGTTTAGTATTTGTTTTACCTACTTAGATTTTTATGAAGAAATGCGCGCTCCCAAGTGGGTGCAAGCTGAATTTCGTAGGCACTCGCAAGACAGTGTATATAATATGCGTGTCTTGTCTAAAGTAAACCAGCACTTAGGCTATAACCATCCAATAGGTTGAAAGTGATAGAGAACTGAGATAGGTATACCTATGCCTACGTGATATGATTTCAATATTACTTTCTACTAATATTATAAACGCGAAAGTTTTTAAGAATGTATGGATGTATGTTTGTTACTCTTTCACGCAAAAACTACTGAACGGATCTGGCACAGAGATAGATTATAGTCTGGAATAGCATATAGGCTACTTTTTATCACGATGACTGACATCCACGCAGGCGGAGCCGCGGGCATCAGCTAGTAATAAAAAATCTTACTCAAAATACCTAATTATTATGAAAAATATGGGTGCGGACAATTAATCTTAACAGGAATTGAGCTAAAACCTATGTTTATATATGTTGCAATTTATATTCGTTGTAAATAGGCAATAAATCTTTGGTTATAATAGACTAAAAACTACAAAGCTCTAATACTTATGTCCTCGTAATTATAGGCCTTAATATATGACAAATAACCTTGTACATCTTTGCTATAATTTACGCAAACGCTCGTTGCAAAATTGATAACAAGTAAATTATGTTTTACACATTTTGAGTAAGCGCCTGAACGTCGACAAGCTGTGTGCGGCATAATAATACGCTTGCTTTACAAAACACGGCAGGCGTTTTATGGTAGCGAGAATTAATTCTAAAAGAAGCGTAATTACTAGGTACCAGAACGAGCTTTGTTGATTTATTGATGGGATATAAATTTATATTTTTAAAGACAACATGATTACATCGATTGATTTATTTCGTTTATGACGAAATAAAACAAATTATTTTTGTTACGTTTAAATATTTATTATAACCTAGATATTGTCGCCGTTGTGAAAAATAATTGTCAATATTATTCTGCACGGCAGACATTCATAACTTTGTTACGATATGACCATACACCTTGTTCACCTGTTTGGATGAGCTAACATCATCATTGTCCACCTTAGTGAAATGGCATCCACTTTAGAAAGTAGGCTTTATTTTACTACCAGTGCCTGTTTGGTCTGATCTAAAAATATATATTTCTTTCCCATAGGTAATCAGTTCATCTTAGTACCTACAAAATAAAAAATAAATAGGAAACTCTCATATTGATTCGGAATCTTTGGTCCCGTATTCCTATCCATGACGTAAATGAAATATGTTTGTTTTTTTTACTTTTCAGAGGGTGATATTTCTGTTAGGAGTGTTGGCTGTAGCGTCTTCGGCGCCGCAGAACGATGCAGATGCAAAAATTTTATCACAAGATTTAGACCAACAACCAGACGGATCCTACAGATACAAGTAATTTTATTATATGATACCTCAACTAATCATAACAAAATAAATTGACATATCTATAGGTACAAACCCATTCTTAGAGAGAGCGAAATAAATATGTCTGAATTTTAGCACTTTGCATACCATAGTATGCAGATATACCATAGGATATGCAAATTGCTTAAATCCAGACAGATGACAGAGAGACAGATGAGTTATATCATCACGCTTGTTTCCCTTTACGGTAGTTGCCAAAACAGGGAGAGGCTTGATGATTTATAACTATATGTGTATTATGAAGTGGCAGGATCAAGTCGTTTTATAATTCGATGTAGAAATAAACAGCGTTTCCCATAGATCCTATCATTTTGACGCCAATGTGGCAGATATAGAATAAATTTAATATAACTTATTGGATGATGATAGAAAAAATAGTAGATCACTAATATTTTGATATAATAGAATTTATAACCGAAATATTATAATCATGCCATTAAGATGCACACAAAATATTTCGTTTACATATAGTATTAGATTTAGATTATACAAAATATATAAATGCCAACCGTGACCCCAGAATAATAGATCACAATACACTGCTTAACATAAACAAGGCACGTGTAAAAATTGAAATATTTGCATGATGATAATGTTTTTTTAATAAACATTATTTTTATTCGAAATGTTGAATAAATACTGAATTAAAAATTCATACCAAGCTTGTTTATCAATTAGGCTAGGCTAACATAATCATCATCGTACTAAAAATGTTATTGGCTGCCGAGATCTATTAATTAGTTTAGCTGTACCTAAGTCTTTCACAGAAAAAAAATGGTAGATATTATAACTCATTTTTAGACTTTCACACATTTTTCGATTAGCTTAACGCACGTAGGGTAGGCACGAGGCTTGCCGTGTAAGTGCCGGGTACAATACCAAACTGCTATTGGGAATTTAAAACTATTCTGTGTTCCAATATTATTCGCTCGATCCACTTTTATATTTCCAACACGACTTTTTAATATATTGTCAAAGAAATTTTAATACCAACTAGCAACCTAGCTTCGCACAGATTGAGATTTTGAAACAGAAATACAATTCAAATTTCTAAATTTTATTGTATTTTACAAAAAAAAAATTGTTTGTTTGTAACCCTTTCACGACTAAACAGGTATAGGCTAAGTAACAGGCTAGATACACGGATCCTAATGAAATTTGTCAATCAGATAGAAGATGGTATCCTTAGAAAGGACAAATGGAACTTTTTACCGCTATAACCGATACGCCATACCATTCCAATCGTGACGCGTACAGTACTTACTTGATATGGCCAACAGCTAGCTGTTAATATTATATTGAACTAGACTTTGGTATTACATAAATGTATTCAACATAGTTTAATTAGCGTCTTTGTTATCATTGATTTGGCCCCATCATAGGTCAGTTGGAATGTCAAGCACAACCTTATGTGGCAAAGGTAATGGTCACTACGCAATAACGTCGTACTATATTATATAATACTTAGGCATTATGGTACGTCATACTTAAATGTTTCAAAGATTTTGATTTATTAAAATACTAGCGACCCGCTCTTGCTTCCTTTCAGTTTTGTATATAAACCTTTTGAAAGAAATTCTCTAAATGATAGTGAAAAGTGCATCAAAATCCGTTGCATGGTTTAGAAGATCTAAGCGTATAGACAACGGGAAAATAAATGACTTTAATAGTTTAGAGTAGCTGTGCTTACATGTCAGTTTTATAGATAGCCACCACAACATATTTATGGTTGCCGTTCCTCTTCTTTGAATTAAACCGTGATGTTTATAGCCTCCCTTACTGTGCAATTAAGGTGGTAAATAATACATAACTAAATTTATTTATAATAACGCACACCTAAACGAGCACTGGCAACCTGTCATCATCTACAGGAACAATATTTTAAATCATTGTAAAATGCCGTGGTATTTTATATTTCAATCATGAATTCTTGATACTTTTAAGACGGTTTTGTTACATATATATTTATTATATTGTGCAAAGGGGACCTTGATCGTCAACAATAAAAATTCTTTCGATTCGGTCCAATTTGACTCTACCTTAAATAGCACGAGTGAGAAAGGACGACTTAATATCGACCTTGAATTATTATTTTGTTGTCAATGAAAATTCTTACCGTACACATCTTATAGACAATTATGACGACAGTTGAGAATTAAATTTATAAGAAAAATGTTCTTCAAATTCAGTTAGTACTTATGTAAAGAAGCACAGTAACCTAGATCCATATCTTGACAAAAAAAAGTTTGTAACTAGCGATTCGTGTTGGCTTTGCATGAGTGCAATTTATTTATTTATTTAACACTTTTCTTTAAAAAATTGGTATAAGGTGGAATGAGTGCCAAAGGCATTCTCTACTAGTCGACGTTTAGATGATGCAGAGAGAAAGTTTAATAAGTGCATAAATAATTCCACATATTTTTATATACATAGATCCAAATTTCCAACCTATCTCCTGAAGTTGCCAAAAATATTTTGTAACCAAGAAAAACATCAGCCAAACAGCGTGGTCAGTGGGACATAATTACAAGATTATTATTTTATAAAGAGGCAATCTTACATTGAAATGTTTGTCATGTAATGATATACCTTTATTTTTTTTTCTAGCTATGAAACGGATAATGGCATCAAAGTTGAAGAGACTGGAACGCTGAAGAAGGCCAGTAGTCCAGACTCTGCTGACGTTATTGTCGCACAAGGTGGTTTCAGTTACACCGCGCCCGACGGCACTGTCATCAACCTTAACTATATCGCTGACGATGACAATGGTTTTAAACCTGAGGTAATCTGAATATATATAAGTGAAGATAAAATCTACATTTAACACCGGGAAAACTATAGGAATCAGCTGTTGTTTTACCGGTGTTAAATATAGAGTTTGTCTCATATCACGTTTCTATATTTGCGTAGCTCCAAAGAATCGAAGAGTGACGTAAATAGATCTTTCTCAAGAATTAGGCTTACAAAATACTGGAAGTTATATCGTATAATCCTAGATCTCTTATCCTCGTGGTGTTTGGTCTACAATTTATTATCATTCATCATGACTTTATGCAACTAACAGTAACTTTGATGGGATTTTACGGATATTATTGAAATTAATTACTAGAGGGCATCCTAAGAAATTACGTCAGTAAAATACATTAATTTTTGAAAATATTTAATTCCATTTGCCTATCTTCTTCTTCTTTTCGTTTTGTTAGTGGCCAACCTGGTGACAGATTATTTAGATCGCCCATATTTAGGCCCCTGTCGTGATTACAGTCGGGACCGACTATTAACGTGTCCTCCGAAGCACGGAGACGCCTATGTAAATTTAATACGACCGGTCCATTTTAATATACTGTAAAGTAGGTAAAGAAAATAGGTAGCTAGTAACAAGTAAATAAAGCGATAATTAATAATCTTGGTATAGATATCCTTATATCGTATTGCTAAAATCCAAAAATAATACAAACTCAAGGTTATTTTGGAACATGATTAGGAGTTATTAGAACATTATGTTAACCTTTAGCACATTGAGGATGTTTTTTACTTTTGATAATGTCGTCAGCATAGAAAAATAGGATGGTGATGGCATCGTTGACTTCATGCATGACATTTTGACATTTATATTTACATAACCCATATCGTATCGGTGGAAAAAGGCCATGAGGTGACACGTCGGTTTGGAATTTTTTAATTTACTAACAGTAGCTAAAAATTGCCTAGTGGTAGTTCTCATATATTACTGCTTTAATTCGTTGCGATGCCTAAAATTTATAAGATTTGGTTCCTTTTCCTGAGATTCTTAATTTTTTTTCTCTTTAAAAGGAATTGTACTGGTTTGAATCAAAGTCAAATGATGACACTTGGTGACACAAAATTCGCACAGGATTAAGGGGGTAGGCGATATAATTTTTTGCCAATTGCCACCCTAATGGTTTTTAAGAAAACTGTATTTGATCTGTCTTTGTCTGCTGCTTTGGAATTAGTTTTTTAGCTATTTCCAGTGAAATTGTAACGTAAGTTATTTTGTACAGGATTATTCTCAGAGCAGCTAAAAATACTTCCCAATGAAGAGGTTTTTAACGGTTTAAAGCATAACGTTGAAATTTAGTAGGTCACGTATTCAAAGCCATGACCTTTAACCACTTATACTGGTTGCCAGGGTTACCTCTTTATAAAGGAATTAATTATCTTGTTGAATATCATAACATAAATAACAAAACTATGGTATTTCAAGATGTAGAGTCAGCATCGTGCGAGTAATGCTCCTGGTATGCAAAAGTCCTTAGACTAGGCGAGCTGTATACTTAATTTTCACCATTGTGGAATAGTCTAAAAAACTCTTAGGAAAGAGTTCTTTAACCATTACAGTACTATAAGAAAACTTCTAAGGGCATTGTTTCTTTTTTTTCAGGGCGCCCACTTGCCGACACCGCCGCCGATACCACCAGCAATACAGAAAGCTCTAGATTATCTTGCTACACTTCCACCTTCACCACCAACCAGAAACTAGATCACTGCTACCGGACACTGCCTGATGCACTGACGACCTGAATATCCTATGTACCTGTTACCCCACGAATACTCGTTCTGTTTTGAAAATAGAATATTTGCTTTTGTTGTATTATCAATTTCAATTGTTTATCTTTAATTTGGTTTTATTTATAGTAAAGAGGATCTCGTAATATGCATCTCTTTGTGCGTTGCCAGTCTTTTTAGATAAGTAAACTAATACATTGCACTTATATAAACATTTTTGAAATAAAAGCATATTTACATTCTGTTTACAAAACAGTACTAACATTAATACAACGTAATATAATAAGCAATAAAAAATATATAAAAATGAATGTACCTATAACGACTGAACTGTGATAGACATTGATTGAATTTACGTAAAATGTTTGTATATTTATATAAATAAAAGCAAAATCAGTGCCAAAGACGCATTGCAAAATGTTATGTGTTTTTTCAATAGCCCATTGAAATGTCCACAATACATTATCATAATTAAACTAGAGAACCCTGCCCACAGGGCTGCCGGCTGTAGTATAAATTTATTGTATAACATAAAATACCAATCCTGATATTGTAAAGGTCCATAGACAATGATTACCGTACTATTTATACATATGTAGAGACAAACATCCTCGCCTGTGGTAAGAAATTACCGTAGCCTATAGATGTGAAGCATTTGCTTTGTCAACCCTAAAACTATAATAATTATCAAGGTTTTGGTGATGTTTTGTTGCCTTCCAATTAACTCAAGTAAGTACTACTACCACAGTATTAATTATTGATGATTGTGGTCTTTTCTTAAGTAAAATAAATTCCCTAGGAGAGCTGCTTGCCCATATGGTGTCTTACCTTTTATGAGATCCGTTTTCCTTTACAGTTAGACTCCGTGCTACTGTTTGCTGAGGAAGAAATTTTATATGTATATCCGTACATATCAAATTAATTATATATGGGATGTTATAGCTATCCAGCTATAACATCCCACTACTGATGGTTATCTACACATGTCAATTGTCAAGGTTGGTTTATATATAAACATAATGAGATAATAGGCCAAGACTTTTGTTTAGCAAGAAAAATAAAACAAATTGTCGTAAAAAACAAACGTACAGGTGCTAAAATGTTGATGTCATTTCCTATGAATCTTATCAGGAGCTAAAATGTGTACTTTATACATTTTTTTGTCATTTGTGTTTAAAAAATAATTCATTAACAATTAGTAATGGATGAGTCAATCTATGATATAAATTTTAGAATTGTTTGCATTTATGCTTAGCCATTGAAATTCAAAATAACAGATTAAGGCATTTGTTCCGGGATTTTTTAAATTACACTAATTGTTTTAGACAAGTGGTTACCGGCGCTTATGGGGGCACAGCAAAGTTTATCATTCATTTATCTTCCATTTAGTAGAGTACCCACTACTTTATGGAAGGTAGTATGATATGAAAGTAGTGTCTTCAGTATGGCCTTCATTACTACTAACCGTTCTTAGCAGTTTTCTTTGCTTACGTCTATCCGTTTTTACACACTTAGACACAACTCAGACTAATCAGAATTGAGATAGTATCGTCTCGCCTGGGCACAAGCTCACGAACCACAAGCGATGCGGGGTCAAGTGGGTGGTTGCAAGTGGATATATTATTATATGTGCTTAGACACAGAACACATGGAAGAAGAGCTTTGACCTTGACATTCAGCCCTTAGGTATATGACCTTGACTTTCCCTTTCTTTTATTCTATTTTCTAGATCTTCCTCTTACCTTTCTCTAATTTTATTCCCATACGAGTAAGTTTATTCTACCATCTAATAACAGTAGAAATACCAGTGAAAATAGAAGTTCCAATAGAAAGGAAAAGTGGTCCCAACAGTACAATACATCTTGAGTCTACATTCCTCCCATAACCTGTTTGCAAAAGTGAGCGTCGACCCAAGGTCAATGATGAGAACATGAAACAATGTATTTGATCTATGAATAGGTCGAACTTAAATTCTTTTCTGGTATTAAGCTAAAAACATTATAGATATACTCGTACATGTTATTTTTTATTGCTGTAACGTCGTAGCTGGCAAGCCAGCTGCCTATCAATAGATGGTGGCAAACACCTTTTAATATCGCGGTAACTGCTCTCTAGTTGACGTCTATATTGGTATAAAAAAAACCAGATGCTGCAGGGAATTGATGGGTTAATAGCAAGAGGGAGAAGACCCGGAGTATATAGAGACAAACTGGCCATTTGAAGAGAGGTGCCATACACGCAACTTAGCCAGATTCTGTCCCTTACAGACTACAGCCATAAAAAATTGTGATGTATTGTTTTCCTTTGTCTGAGAAAAGGTCTTCAGTTCTTCTTAAAAGGAAATGTTTTTGATGGGTCGAAGACGAAAGAATGGTCGCCGAAAGAAGGGTCGGCAACGCGCGAGTAATAGAATTTTTTGAAGTATCCATAAGCTCCGGTTTCTACCATAATTTACAAAAATACATATTCTTTACAAAATATAATTAACATTTGTGCAATTATAGTCAACAGTTAAAATTTATATGACTTCAATTCCAAGACATTCTGACCGCAACTTAATAGTCCCTACCTACCTACGCATTTAACAAGATTTTTGTTAATGTTCACAACAATAGATTCTAATTAATGAATTTAGATCTTTACGTTTAATCAAGATCTACGCAAGTAATAAATATGGTTTGTCATTGATTGTAACTGCCCTGTTAACAAAGAATAACGTAACTGCATGACAAAAGAAATCCTAAATGCATTTCGACTGATTTTAAATATCTATAATTAATTCTTTCTACTCTTTTAATTTTATATTGTACTAGCGACCCGCCCACGCTTTGCTTTGGTTTCTTGTGGATTTTTCTTTTATATTGTGTATGTTATATACATGTAAACCTTATTCTTGAATCACTGTATCTATTGCTGAAAACTACATTGAAATTCGTTGCATAGTTTTAGAGATCTTAGCGTACAAACAGAGGGAGCGATATTATACTACGTAAAGTGTCAGTACTTCCACCTGCCTGTTTTGTTTGAGATTTAAATATAGTATACGTAAGAAAGAACAAATTACTTGTAGTAGTATATTAGGTATTGCTTTGTATTAATATTGTTTACGGAAATGTACTTACTGGTAGTTGCATAAACGTACGAACTAACAAAATAATGTCACGAGTATTTGTAGGTAGCGTATAAAAACATTAACTTTTTTATTGCTTAAAACAGTACTTTAAGTATATTTTAATTTAAATATTATTGGTGCGTATTTAATATTGTAAAACAGTTCAAAAATTTATTTAAAAACTAATTCCGTACTTAGGATATCAGCTGTTTTGTAAAGAATTTTATACATATTTATAATAATTAATCAAAAAAGTTGTGGTATGTTCGAAGATGACCACATAAATAGTCAATACAATATATACAATACTATACCATGCAACATAATATAGCCCAATGTATATATTAATGAGCAATGGTAGTCGGATGGGTATATAGCGTAGATTAATTTCCCACCCAGCCCATATGAAAACTTAATTTGATTCCAGGTAGAGGTACTAAGGTGCGTACTAATCATATCCCTGATACTATCTGGTAACGGTCAAGGAAAACACTGTGTGGAAACCCACATGTTTTAGAATAAATTTTAAAGATCTAAACTGTCTCAGCTTGATAAAGGGACCCGTGCCCTTGAATGGGACATAATATATGATTGGTTGTTATTATTAATTACTACCCGAAATCCTCACGTCTTTTTTTTTTTATCTATTATTATTTACTGGTAAGCTGGTTTTAATTCTGAATTTAAAATAATAAGTATGTCGTCCTTAAGCAGCTATTTAAATTAAAGAAAAGAAAAAAAAAAAGTCCGTCTATATTTCACATCTCATTTACATAAACACCTGTATAAAAAAAAATACATACCTAAAACTTCTTCCATCTTTATAAAACTAACAACGTACGTATATTATTGATCACATAGATTAGTACTCACCCCACAGCACGTACTTAAATTGGCCGATAGTTTAGTCAGTAGAAAAGTAAAATGTGCAAAATGCCAAAATAGTGCTTTTGGGAAGTTACGGTTAAAGTTCTTGATTTAAAGTTAATTGTCGAAAGATACATTTTTAGGCGCTTAAAGTTCATTTTGTAATGGTAAAATTTTGGCGCTTTAGCGCTTTTAGCTTAACCCTGCGATTGACATTATGCAGTAGCTGGGTGTGAGAAGCCGAAGACCGTACCTAGTGTGGTACACTAGGGAGGCCTATGTATATATAATAGTGGATGCGATAGGCTGATGATGAATTTCATACTGACTCAGAACCCGACTAAACTATCGACCCAAAAAAAGTCTACAGTCTGTAAGGGCGGTAATTGTTTTCAATGGGACTTTATTCTTTCCGTGACTGGTTCAGGAGTAGTTTTGGTAGCTAAATATGCTAAAGCACGTTGTATCGCAATTGGAATCGGTGGTGGTGTAGGCAGATGTGCACCTACTGGACGGTAGCCATTCTCATCCGCTGTGTAAGATAGACTGAAGTCGTTGCCCTCCTTATCCTGAAATTGTGATAAATACATTGCTATAGATATTTTTTCCTCATTCTAAATACTTTATTGTACACATACTCGTAGTGTGATGTTTACATCATACAATCCAGTATCACGAAGAAAGCTTACTACTAGCAAACTCTCAGTGTCAGAGAGAGTGTCAGAGTATATTAATGTCAATAGCTTTTAGAACCACTAGTACCTAAACTAGCTCATAGTTATATCACAATGTAAAGACCTCTTACTCTTACTTTACACAAAGATTATAAGGCTGAACAATTTGCATCAGTATTCTCAAAAACTGAAAAAAAAACAACATAATAGATAATTTCCTCATTCACGGTGGCGAATCGCAATAGAGATCAGCTATCTGCAAAGTTGATACCATTGTGGACAAATATACGCACAAAAACATATGCACATCTGATGGGACGGCAATCCGACACACCCAGAAAGAGATAAGGCGTAGGACCACTTTTTTCCATGCTATTAGATGCACTAAATGTCTTGGCATAAAAACCTTATATCTATTTTTGGCCTGACCCAGAAATTACTCGGGACCTTGTGATCAGCAATCACACTCAATGACCACTAAACCAACGAGGCATTTTATTAACATACAATGTCGGCAAAGTCGCTGGCAGAAGCTAGTGTTTGGATGTAGCACAAACAACTAATTAGTTTTTTATAATGTATCAAGAAAATATATTAAGTTGATAATTGTGTTTTTAATTAACTTCAAATAATAATATTATAGTGTCAAGATAGCAAATGTCAGGGACACATGGCAAAATTATTTTATTTAGGATTCGTATTTTGTTGGATATTCCGGGTAAGAATATACGTACTTATAGATAATAATATTAAATTAGATAATCTAATAATAATAGTCCCAGCCCCGGTCAATCTCTATGAAGAATAGTGCACCGCATAGGCCATAATGTGATAGTGCACAAGTATGTGCGCAAACACAAATGCACTTCCTAATACTTTACTCTTAAAATCCGATGGTACGATTATCTGACATGAGATAATCCGAAAAGAGATCAAGTGCACAACCAAAGGCTTTGCGTTCTTTACGAGGCACGGAGAGGTGCTTTGCGTCTTTTGTGGCTCACTTGCTAAACCATCCAGATCTATCGATTACTTAGCTACGAGTCCTTATAATAAATGTTAGAATAATAATGTGATAAACAAGCATACGGTAAGTATATAGTTACCGTAGCGTAAACGTAACGTATCAGTGACATCACAAATGAACTGTAAAAAAAAATCTATTACGTTTTATTTATGAACTTAGATCTCCCTTGAGGATTGCCACAGCATTTGAGCTTGAGCTGTCCTTATGATAATTTATTAAATTTTGTGATTATGAAAAAATCAATGCTAGCGGCTGGAATAATGTTGTTAGAAAATAGATTTTTGTTAGGACACCATACAAGTGAGCAATCCCGACTAGGGAAGGAAGGTTTGTAGTGTTAACTAACAACTACAGTCGAATTACTATGCAACAGTGATGTCGTAGTTTTTGAGTGTGAGTATAGGTTTTCAGTTCACATTTAGGAATGCGGTTTTTATGACACGTTTTACTATACCAAGGATATCCCATCACAAAACTTGTAGGACTTATTGAAGTGCAAAATTCTTTGAGCGCGTTGAGCATTTTTCGGGTTAACAAAAATCATGGTACTCGTGTCATCGTCACTGAACGCTTTCCATGAGACAAACCAAAAATAATAATCTAATAGTTCGACGATACAATTCACAAGTTACTTAGTTTTTACTTCTATCGGCAGTCCCCAAAGCCTGCCCCGCATGTTTTTTTGAGTCAGCAACATGCAAGTGATGGCCCAGGTAAAACAGCGTTTTAATTCTACGGTAACTGTAGACAGGCTGTATGTTTGTTTACCACCTAATTAGTAAAAATAAACAAAAACTTCTAGGTTAGCGAAATTTCATCGTAGGTTGAAGAGCAAATATATTGAAATGTTGAAGTAAGTAATACACAAATATTCTACGTAAGGAGGATCAAAATAAACATTTTGTAAGAGTCTGAAATAATGTACTTTTCCTATAGCTTCAAAATGTTGTGCAATTCCACATCTGCATACTGTAATGCAGCGACATTTTTATTTTATTTGAATACGACCATACCTATGGCATTGTTCCGTAAATTAGGAGAAGCCTACGTCCGGCAGTGAATTGACACAGGCTAATTGATTGATATGGTCCGCCTGATGATAATTAGTAACTATGGATATCAAGCATCCGCATATCACTCTTAACCGGTGTTAAATTTAAGGAGAGGAGGAAATATTGAGATAATAAAAATGATTCTCAAATTTTTTTTTTCCGAGACGGTCAGTTACCAGAAACAATAGAAAACCCATTATTACCTGGATGCCGATGCGATGCCGTGCTAGTGGAGAATTCAAATGAGCACTAGAGACACCCTAATTCATTATCTCATCGCACTTGACTTACTCAAAGAAACGAAAGAGCAGTCTTAATTACACTATGTGTATAAGACTGCTCTTTCGTAAGTTGGTGATCCTTTAATATGATCCTTTTATATCGTTTGCTTACAGTACTTACAGTAACTAGTAAGTTACTGTTAATGAAACAGTTCAACTACGTGACACATTTCTTACCGTGTAAGAATAGCCTCCAACAACATCTGCTCCACTTGATCCACCGCCAGCAGTTTTTGATTCACCTTTCTCAAAAGCTTTAGTGCCGTCACCTCCTTCATAACTGAAAAATATTATAAAGTAATTGTAATTGTTGTTTCATTGTCTTTTTTTATATTCTACTTGGATGGCAAACAAGCATAGGACCCGCCTGATGTTAAGCAGTTACCTATGGACGCCCGCAATACCAGAGGTACACTTGCGTGTTGCCAAACCTTTTTTTACACCAGGACTTTAAGATGAAAGCATCCCTGGGATAGAAATACATTTCTTTCAAAACGCATCTCTTAATGAGCGCTGGATACCTGTACTCACACACAGGAACACAACTACACCGCTGTGTGTAGTTATTTGGCTGTGGTCTTCTGTACGGTGGAGGTCCTTCCCTAGTCGGGCTTGCTCGCTAGTATGGTGCCATATCTCTTTAACTCTTGTCTTACTTACGAAACCTTTTAGGGTTTTAAATCTTGTTCTTTTCGGTATATATGTAAAATATGAAAGTGAAAGCAGCCTTAAATTTATGAACCTATGCAATTTTTCGATGTCAATGTCTAACAAGACGCTATTGCGAGTTGGTAGTTAGATATGCATTTATAATTTCTTCTAAGATATATGAGTTTCCTCAGAATGGTTTTCTTCACCATTAACCGATGGTCAAATTGGCTGAGTAAATGTTTTGAGGTTTTATAATGTTAGATGAAGAAAATCGATCTACATAGAACATCACTAGTTGTCACGCGTTATCGAAACATCACTATGACGTTTGACAGTAGTCTGTGGTAGTTGGTGTTCCCGGGTCTTTTGTTTTTTCGAATGTGTAAAAAGTTTACTTGAGAGTAAATAAATCTGTAATAGAGTTAATTTGCGTTTAATAATAATAACATATTAAATGTAGTAGCAAATAAATACCTGTAATGATAATCCCCATTGTAAGCAAAAACATAATTTTCTGAATTGACGATAGGAACAACTGGATCTCGCTGTTGTGTTCGTTTTTGAAATTTCGTATTAGTTGTAGGTTGAACATCGTTTTTATAAGTTTGATCGATCCTTCTTGATTGTATACCTTTATTTTGTGTCGTATCTGCTGTTTTGTTATCAACAGTAGCTATGATTTTATTAAGTTTTACCTTCTTTACTCTTTGTACCCGTCGTTGGAGTGTACGCTCTTTAGTAGGGATACTTGAAGTGCTAGATTCTATTTCAACTTTGGAAGTCGTTGTTTTATAATTCAGAGATCGTCCTTTTGGTTTTATAACACTTTCAGTATAAGCGGGTTTCTCAATATAAGTTGTTTGATCTAATTCGGTTGATGGTGTTATCTCATCTTTATTCTCAGTTGCAGGTGTCACCACACTTTCTTCTTCATCAGTAACGAGCGCAATTTTGATAGGATCATCCTGCTCCACTGCAGGAGAATAGTTTCCATAATTTTCGTCAGCATTTAAAACACCATTGGAACTTTTTAAATTTCCTTCATTTTCTTTTGTGGTGCTCTTTACTCTTGGTATATTTTTACTTAATACAGAAATGTCTTCTTCCTTATCATATATCACAGCAACAGGTACGTAGGTCTCTACTGAAGGCGGATGGTTTGAGTTAATTGCTCTTAATTCTTTTACATCTCGTGGCGCTCGCTTAGTTTTATATAAATCTGCACTGTGCACACTATGAACTAATAATAAAATAACAGGTAACGTAAATAAAATAAATGTATTCATTTTCTTTATCGATTAATTAAATTATTATCCGTGTTCAATCTCTCACGCGTTTTAAACAGCAAATGAAAATGAATCAACTGCCTAAGCCAAGTCGGATTTTATTAAACGTATTCACTGGTTTGACAAGAATTTATATCCATACTTACTGTTTGTTTTTCTATATATTATTATAAAACAACCTACCGTCTCTACATAATATATTTATAACCATGAATGCAAATATATAATGAGTCATACATATAAATATACAGTATGATTTAGTTTAGTTCAGTTAAAAATTATATGCAACATGTGCGCACTTAAATGTGTAACTTACTTATTTACAAATTCACTATTTTTTTTATATGTTTCACTGTAAATGCCACTGTAAATAAAATATCTGAAAGTTTCAGGTTTCAGAACTTATTAATGGGGATCGTTGGTGTATTTGTTTATGGGCATTACCGATCATGTCTCATTGTTGACACTTAGGCGATTGTGCAATTTTATGAAGAACGTCACATCAGTCAAGCGCTAAGGCTGAAATATTTAGCGTCCGGTGAGGTTCACTCCACCGGAAAGCGGGGGGAGTATAGTGTAAATAATTGAGCCTTACATATAAGTGCTCGATAAATCAAGAGCGTCACTTATCAATAGTGATTAGAATAGACATGTATTTGAAATTTATTTGTTTGTGTTGGGTGACGGCAAGTATATTTGGCGCACCTCCTACAGATGAGGTCCCAGCAGATAGACAACAGCCTACAGTTATACCAATTATTTCACTTTCTGCAGAATATGAACCTCACGGAAAATTCAAATATAGGTATGTAATAAAAAAAATATATTTAGTTTTAATTCAGTCGTAACAACATATTATAGAAAAATTTAAAAAACGTATTTCTGTTTTAAATATGTGTTAGAAATAGTCAGGGTAGTATAAACGAATATGTTGTTTCTTGGAATGTACCTAATTAATGAAAACCTTTTGTTTTAATACACTCATTGGTTAATTTTAAACATGAAAAGAAATATATATACTCAATCGCAAAAACAAAACTTTGTTTTAACAGTTAGATAATGCCTAAAAAGGAAGAAACATTAGTTTTTGTTATTAGACATATGGCCATGTTCTTTTTTAGGAGGCATCTCCCACACAAGGGTTACAAACTCTGAGTCTCGGGGCTTCTTATTAATATATAATTAGCTGTAAGAACATACACCCAGCCTGGAAACAACCATAATGTGTGGATTACTAACACAATTTTTTGTCCCGTGTGGGGATCAAACCCACATTGATAATGACAACTTAAGCTATTAAATTTATTATTTATTTATTTAATATAATGAATCAGATAAGAATTACAATATTTAAAGCTTTGAGAAAGATAGGTGTGTTAAGCATATTTTATATACTTTAAAACACGGAGTTTAATTAAAATAAATAAACAATATGCTGATAATGTGACTTGAGTTGCTAAAAGCATGGGCAATTTATTTGTTTTGATCATCTTGTTAATCATCAGAGCTGTAAAATTATATCTCAAGAACGTTATGTCAAACAAGTGAACATATTGAAAATATGTAGGTAAATGTTTTTGAAATATTTTTTCTGAATATACTTTGTAACTTATTTTTTTATCGAGTGATTAGTGGCCAACCCGTTAATAGAGTTGTTCAGATTGCCTGTACCTGCCGAGATCTCAGTCGGGACCAACGTTTAACGTGAAAGCACGAACATGCTTAAATGAACCGATTACTGACTGCCTATGGCTTTGAGCGTCTAAAAACCGCTTTAAAATGTAATTTTACTATCTTAGAATATTCTGACCAGCCTTTGCCTAATAAAAAATAGTTTTAACATTAATTTGTTTATCAATTTCAGTTACGAAACAGGAAATGGTATTAAACGTGAAGAGACTGCTTATGATAAGGAAGTGCCGGAAGGAAGGCACTCACACTCAGATGGTAGCAATGAAGGTGGCGAAGATGAAGACAGTGACGAAATTCATGTTCAAGAAGGTTCTTATTCCTACACAGCACCTGATGGCACCCTTGTTAGTGTGAAGTAAGTCAATATTAATATCCTTTTAATTAAAATGGGTATAGGTACGTTTAAGTTCTAAGTATTTCAGATGATTAGCATAGGCTTTCGGCGTCAATCATCTCTCGCTCTGAGATGATAGTAGATTACACATTTTTCCACAAAGAGGTAGGCAGAGGTGTATAACACCCACTTTTTGCCAGCTATACTCAGGTTTATGTAATAGGGACAAGTATATTAAAGTACGCGTTAAAGTGCACCAACAGCATCTTAAACTTAAAATCATCTAAACGTCTGTCGTTAATTTATTTATATAGTTTAAATTTATTATATATGTATTATTATATTTTAGTTATTATTTTATATATGTATATTTGTAGTTATGTATATGCTCGTACATTTGTGCCTATGTCATAATTCTTATCGTGAATAATTTAATTAATTTAATGTTCGGTTAAGACTGCCTCAGTGGTCCAGTGGCCGCAGTATGCGCCTGCTGTACACGAGGTTGTGGGTTCGATTCCCACACAAGATAAAACTTTGTGTGACCCACAAAGAATTGTTCTGAAGCTGGGTGTAATTTGTGTCCGTTAATTGTATGTTTGTAATGTCCCCCGCAAAACAGAGCTTGTTCTCTAGTGCGGGAGTTGTCTTTTTTAAAAGATTAAAAAAAAATGGTTATATCCATTAACCGAACATCATACTCCGCGCTACTAGTGGGAATTCTAACAGAAAAACCCAATATCACTTTGTAACATTGGGATATTTTGGATTATATTATCATAAATTTAGTTTTAAAACATCCTATACACGTATTTAATAGTTTTGTCAATACAAATTTTGATAACATTAAATGACGCAAAAAGCTCTATTGAGTAAGCAACTAATATAAATAAGTTCTGAGTGTGTGGTAAACGAGTTTCTTGAATAACTTATAAGATATGTTAATAGTTTTCATCATAAAATAAAAAGTAAACGAAAAAGGAAAAATCGAATTGGATTCAAAAACTCTATTTTAAGAAAATATGAATCCGGAAACGTGATTGCAACTTACCTATCAAGCACACTAAAAATACGTGTGTGATAAAAAAGTTTTCATTTGGAGCTGTTATTGGACTGTTTAGTCAAAAGATTATCTGATATAATAAAGAATTAATTCTGAAATTTTCTGTAAGTAGTAAGTTTTCACTGACAGTATATAAACACTGCTTTAGTGTCATTTCGATAGCTTAAGTCTATTAGAATTGAAGATGAATTATATTGTTTGATTTCTACACAGGTACATCGCTGATGAAAATGGGTTCCAGCCAATTAATGAACGCATTCATTTCGGATCTAAGCCTTCAAGTGCATTTGAAAAAACATCTCGTAAATTAAAACAGCCTTCTGATACTGTAGATAAGAATATTAAACCTGAAGAAACGCATAGTGAACAAAACATAAAATTAGAAAAAGATGCTGGAAAGGTAAAAATTCCTAAGTTTGGCGATAAAATTGTTAGTAAAAATGATAAACTTACCAAAGAAAACCAAGAGCCAGAACAAAACGATAAAAATCTGACAAAAGTAGACAGAAAAGCTGCTCCAGAAGGCCCTAAGGAAGGTGATAAATCAATAAGTAAAACGGATAAATTAACAAAGAAAGAAAATGAAAGCCCTATAAATAAAAATATAACTTCTACAGCAGATGCAGAGAATGGGCAAAAAAAACTTGCAAAAAGTGAAGTGGCAAGATTGAAGGGTATTGAAAATTTAGAAAAGGAAGGTAATAAAACTACAGACAATTTGAATAAGTCAGAACCTATAATGGAAGAAAACCAGCCTGACAGTGACAAAAATAAAGCAGCCATAGAAGATAAATCTGACACAGATGATAAACTAGCTGAAAAATCAGTCGCAAACGAAGGTAATAAGACAGTTAAATTACCCACCAAAGAAGTTGAAAATCCTGTTACTCAAATAAATACTGGAGGTCCTGCAAACAAAAGTGAAATAACTGGTATAAAAGAAGACATTCCTATCAAGAGACCTGATGATGACGGTGGTAAACCTGCTGAAGACGGTGGTACAGCTAAGAAAAGTGATAAGCTTGCCAACGAATTTGCTAAAAAACCTGTTGAAGAAAAAAATAAAAACGAAACAGTAAAAGGTAATCCAGCCAGTGAGCTTCCAGAAAATAGTGAAAAATCTAATAATAAAGAAAATACACCTGCTGAAAAACTTGCAAGGGAAGGCGGTAAGCCTGTAGATGACCAGGCAAAGAAAGATCAAGAATCTGTCAAGCAAGGTGAACAATCTTCCAAAGAAGAACACAAACCTGATGAAAAACCTGCCGAGGAAAGTGATAAAACTCCTAAGGAACCTTTAAGCAACGGTGGAAAATCCAGTGAAGAAGCTGACAAATCTGTTAAGGCAAAGGAGGATAAAGCAAAAGGAGAAGCAAAGGATAGTATTAAACCTGTAACAGAATCCACAAATGGAGGCATAAACCCGAACCATAATATAGATAATTCAGACAAAAATAATTCTGCTGAAGAATCTGTCAAACCAGGTGAACTATCTTCTAAGATAGAAGAAAAACCTGGTGATCTACATGCAAACGAAAGTAAGAAGCTAGCCAAAGAACCCCCAAAAAATAGTGGAAATTCTAATAAAGAAGGAGATAACTCTATCGAAGGACCTGCAAAAGAGGGGGAATCTAATAAAAAAGTAAAAGATAATAATAATCCTGTAATGGAACTCACAAAGGAAGACAAACAACTGACGGAAAAAGAAAATAAATCAGACAATGGAAAATCTGTCAAAGAACCTGTCAAGCAAGGTGAACTTTCGTCTAAACAAGAAAAAAAATCTCTTGACCAACCTGCAAAGCAAAGTGATAAACTTGCTATGGAACTTCCAAAAAATAGTGAAAATTTAAATAAAGAAGAAGGTAATTCTACAAAAGGTCCTGAAAAGGAAGGGAAAAGTAATGGGGAAGGAAAAGATAGCAATAAATCTGTAACGGAACCCATAAAAGAAGGCGAACAACTGACGGAAAAAGAAAATAAATCAGACAATGGAAAATCTGTCGAAGAACCTGTCAAGCAACGTGAACTTTCTTCTAAACAAGAAAAAAAATCTTCTGACCAACCTGCAAAAGAAAGTGATAAACTTGCTAAAGAACCTCCAAAAAATAGTGAAAATTTAAATAAAGAAGAAGGTAATTCTACAAAAGGTCCTGAAAAGGAGGGGAAAGATAATGGGGAAGGAAAAGATAGCAATAAATCTGTAATGGAACCCATAAAAGAAGGCGAACAACTGACGGAAAAAGAAAATAAATCAGACAATGGAAAATCTGTCGAAGAACCTGTCAAGCAAGGTGAACCTTCTTCTGAACAAGAAAAAAAATCTCCTGACCAACCTGCAAAGGAAAGTGATAAACTTGCTAAAGAACCTCCAAAAAATGGTGAAAAATCTATTAAGGATGGAGATAACTCCATCAAAGGACCTGAAAAAGAGGGTGAAGAAGCTCAAGAAAGTAGTAAACCTGTAATAGAACCCACAAAGGGTGGCGAAAATCCAAATGAAAAGAAAAATAAATTGAACGAAAATAAAGCTACTGGAGAACCTGTCAAGCAAAATGATTTTTCTTCTAAGCAGCCAGAAGAAAAACCTGCCGGTCAACCTGCAAAGGCAAGTGATAACATATCCAAAGAAGCTCCAAAAAATGGTGAAAAATTAGAAGAAGGAGATAATTCTATTAAAGGATCTGCAAAAGGAGATGAAGCTAAGGGAGAAGAGAAAAATGGTAATAATCCTGTGACGGAATTCGCAAAAGAAGGCGAAAAACCAACTGAAAAGGAAGATAAATTAGACAAAAAAAAAATAGCTGGAGAACCTGTCAAGCAAAATGAGCTTTCTTCTAAGCCCCCCAAAAATGGTGAATCTAAAGGAAAAGAGAACGATGGTAATGAACCTGTGACAGAATCCGCAAAGGGAGACAAACAACCAGTAGAAAAGGAAAATAAGTCAGATAATGGAAAATCTACCGAAAAACCTGTCAAGCAAGGTGAACTCTCTTCTCAACAAGAAAAAAAACCTGGTGACCAAACCACAAAGGAAAGCGTAATGCTAACTAAAGAACCTCCAAACAATGGTAATAATACTAATAAAGAAGAAGATAACTCTATCAAAGGACCTGCAAAAGAGGGAGTAACTAATGGGGAACCTATGAAAGGAGGCGAACAACCGATGGAAAAAGAAAATAAATCAGACAATGGAAAATCTACCAAAAAACCTCTTGTTAATCAAGGTGAAAACACTTCTGATAAAAAAGATAAATCTGATGGGAGACATGGAAAAGAAGGCGATAAATATCCTAAAGAGTCCCTAAAAGATAGTAAAAACACTGACAAAGAAAGAGATAAATTAACTGATGAACCTGCAAAAGAAGGTTATAACTCTACTAAAATAGAAGGAAATTCTACTGTAGGTCCTGCAAATGAAGACAATAAACCTACAGCAAAGGAAGAAGGAAAATCTGCTCATGAGGACAAAAAATCTGCAAAGGAAGGTGCTAATTCTAAAGAGAAAGATAATTCAGGCAGTGAAGGACAGAGAGCAGTTAATAAAGCAGGACAACCTGTGAAAGATGGTGAAGCGAAAGGAGGACAAAAACCGACAGAAAAAAATGAATCTGGCAGTAAAGAAAATAAAAAATCTGAAAATAATGGAAACAATTCTCCGAAAGAAACTGAAAAGACCTTAAAAGAAATTCAAAAGCCAGTCAAGGAAGCAGAAAAGCAAGAAAAAGTAGCTGAACATGCCGCTAAGCAAGCTGTTGAGGCTGCTGGAGTAGCTGAAAATGCTGCTGATACGGCACAAAAAGCAGCAAAAGAAACTGAAAAGTTTGTGAATGCAGCTAAACAACCTGGGAGTGAGTCTCGAAAGCGCGCTATTAAGGCTGCCAAAGAGCACGCAAAATTAGCTGGAGAGGCCGCAAAAGAAGCTGAGCATGCTGCACAAATGGCCGAAGTTGCAGCTGATGATGCTAAAAAAGCTGCCAAAGCAGCTGAGAAAGTAGTTCAATTAGTTCAGTCATCGCCTAACGATGAAGATCCTAAGAAACTTGCAAATAAAATAGATAAAGCCGTTCAAGATGCGACAAAATCTGCCGAAACCGCCGCAAATGCTGCAAAAGATGCCAAAAAACAAGTAGAACAAACCGAAAATCTCTCAAAAGAAAATGAAAACCTTGATAAGGAAGGCGAGAAACGAAAAACCGAGGCCACATCTGCTAAGGACAATATTGATAAAGAACCAATTAATACGAAAAAACCGCCACAAGAAACACGGAAGCCCTAAAACAAATAAATTTATACGAACCTATGAAACGATAGAAATGATAAATGTTGTTATTTTGTAGGGATTATATTGAACGAAAAAATAAAACAATAAATACTTTCCGTCTAAGTCAAGGACTCGTAACACTTGTTGCCAATGTAATTTTTTTGTACATATAGTTTTATTTTAATAAATATGGTTTATTATTTTTACACGTCTGTTACATTGCTGCATTATCATGATAGGGATTTCGGAATATGGAAACAGATGATTCAGGGCACACAAGAGTTTAGAGGCCCTTTTAAAAAGCTAAAATAAACATGTAGTCACATTTCTGGGCCTATCAGGCCTTACGAGTAGATGCAGTTCCTTGTGTCTGTACCAACTTAAAATTACTCTTATTTGAATGGTTAGGTTCATCTATCTATATATAGGAGAACCTCACTGACTGATTGACTGACATATCAACGCTGGGCCTTTTTTGTTTGTTACAATTGAATAAAATCGACTGAGCGTCGGGCTGAACACAGGTCAAGTAGGAATTAAAAGCAATATTTAATCTGTGCAATCCGCGCTCCATTCATTCACGTCATTATTTCTTATAAATAGTTGCTTAGCAACAATAATCGAAACTTATCTA
The DNA here is from genome assembly GCA_947095525.1 of Trisateles emortualis. Lineage (NCBI taxonomy): Eukaryota > Metazoa > Arthropoda > Insecta > Lepidoptera > Erebidae > Trisateles > Trisateles emortualis. Next base: position 11,283,163 of record OX352734.1, read on the forward strand.
ATCGCCATCAGTAAAATACTTATTATTGAGAAGTTCAGATGGCCAACTGTGGTCTTCTTCATCAGTTTTACTTAACCAAATTACACTTTCTAAATGCAAATGATTGATTTATTGTTAAAAATATTGAAATTGCTATATGTGTGCCTATAACTTTTGAGGAGTTCCCTCAATTCCTCATGGATCTCATTAACAGAACTTTCTTTTGATAATAATGGGACCAAACTGGAAGTATGTCCTCTCAGACAAAAAAAGAATTTTTCAAATCGGTCCACAAATGACGGAGTTATGCGGTAAAAAACATTTAAAAAAAAAATAATAATACACACGAATTGATAACCTCCTCTTTTTGAAGTCGGTTAAAAATAGACGCTAATGTGTGCCACGAACGTCACAGTCCCGTATCAAAATGTAATGTCTGTTCTGTAAAAAAAAACAGCAAAATCCCGAGTTTTTTCCTAAACTTTAAAAACTTATAAGTTCTTTATTAATCAACCATTTTGTTAACTCCTTTTTTATCTAAATTGTTCTTCCATTTTAGTTTAAACAATACGTAATTTCTTTTTTTGTCACAGTGCCCACTCTATTCAACGCCTGCGATTTGACGCACACACCGCATTACACTAAAACTCTAAACATGTTTAAATTCAATCAGGCGCTACAGAATCTTAAAATTCATAATAATAAGACAGAATGTATTACAAAATGTAGAATCGACAACGCGCGAGTAATGATCCTGATATTGCGTTTTTTGACTACAGTAACCACCGCTTTTAATATAAAAAATACAGTAGATACTAAGATTTTAAAACATAATCTTGCATATTTAAGACATAAAGCAAAAGATTGCAGTACATAATGGGACGGAAACAATAGCTATTATGCTGTACATACGTAATGCGATTCAATAGACCATACGGTCATTAACCGGGACGTGAGAGTAACCGAATGCATTCAAAAGATACAGATAAATACTTTATTAATATTAGTAGACAGATGTTTCTTATAATCAGAGAGAGTTGTTAAGATTGCATATTATAAGACCTCTACCATGCTCTAACGCCTTTTAACGTACATTCTAAAGCATAATAGGTCACCTATCCATAGTGGAGCCCTTGGTAGCTTGACCCACTCATCGTTTATCGATCAGCGAGTGCATGTAGGGTGAGCGTCTCAAAAAGCAGATACAAAATATATTTGTGGATTTGAAAGTAAGGTAAATATGACATAGTTATCATTAGAATAAATATCTGACGCAAAAGCTACCCATCAGAAGATAGCAAGCGTTGCTTTTGAACACAGTTAATTTATAATTATATAACTAAATAGTTTGCCGTACACTACCGTACCGCTTCTTCTTTTAACCACTGTTAACGTTTGTTAACAGTGGTTAAAAGAAGAAGCACACTGTGAGATTGAATAGTGTGTCTAGGGAAGCACCTTCCTCCAGAAATCTGCAACCATAATATTAATATTAGTGCTTTTAGAGAAATTACATTTTGGTTACAACGGCTAGTCAGCTGGTTGGCCTGTTGGTTTAATGGTAAATGTTATTCATATAGTTTAAATATTTATGTACTTTTTTTTATTACAAGCTTTGCTTAAGCTTGCAATCTATGTTCCTATGGAGCTTGCAATACTAAATCATAAGTATAAATATAATAAAGTATCACTTGCGTGTGGCCGACCCATTTTTTTACATCAAGGCATCTGGAAGATTATTACAGCTATTAGTTGGATGTATCATCTACAGTAGCGAAGTAGCGGGCATATTATAACCTATTTTTTCTAACTGTGCACTTGGAGCTGTCAAAATGCTGCTTCTTCCCTTCCTACCTCCCCGCAGACACTTGTCCCAGTCAGTATGGTCTGCACTTTAAGGTTTAAGAATAACTTTATTTCTCATAAAGAATTGCACATAAAATTCACTTACTGAGAAACATAATTCACTTAAAATTAATTCATTTAGAGCGCACAGAGTACGTATAACTAACAAACAAAACAAAGTAACAAAAATGTGGGTAAACTAAAAATACTAATACTTTCGTGTTGTCTGCGATATTTGAGTATTCATATTTATTCCTCTCTTTGATATAAAAAAATATTTTTATTCACATTATTATATAAACACCAATTAATCAAAATGATTATAAATATTATTGAAATTTTGTTTTAATGCATCATGGCAAAATGTTGACAATGACATCTGCAAAACCGTCTGCGTCTGTATGGGCATTCGCAAATATGCTATGCTCTGGCATGTTTACGAATGCCCATACAGACGCTTTATTATCATTACTATACTGGACCCCACGAGCATTCTGGTGGTTTGATAAATGAATATCATACATATGCACATGATGCAGAACTATGACCGCTCACAGTAAAAAAAGAAAGTGATCAAATGTATAATCTACCTTGCGTGGCATACCAATCGTTGTAAATTGAAATATCAGTTCGTATTAAATGTCAAGATCAGTTCAAGACTTTGGACGCATAGCGCATAGCTTGGAGAAGCGCCCGTTCCTCCTCTCACTTTTGTTGAGAAACCAATGACGTTTAGCTTAAGTATTAGGTGGATTGACATAATGTAGCGACTGCTCTATTTTATATTAATATAATATAAAAGATAAGGTTAATTAATTAATTTTATTTGGCTGACCTACAGGTCTGGTGGTTAGTGACCCTGAATGCTAAGCTGGAGGTCGTGAATTCGATTCCCACCCGGAGGAAACATTATTAATGTGTTTTTAGTCAGCAAGCAAGACTATCATTGTCCAAATTTATTTTAAAAGCTGACTGTTTTATTGCATGCAAAATATGCGAATTTGGCGTGGAGTTGCGAAAACCAGCCCGACACCAATACCAATACTAAATCTTTATTGTAAAAATCGAAAAGAAAAAATATATGTTTCAATTTATATTAGGTATGCTCAGTAGTGGACGTCTTTTTTTATACAAACAAGCTTACGGCCCACCTGATGTTAAGCAGTTACCGTAGCCTACAGACGCTTGCAATTTCATAGGTATAACTTGCGTGTTGAGGCGTCGGGAAGTGACGACCCCACCGCCCACTGGTGCAGGTATACGTAGTTATTTAACTGCCGGTGCCTGCACTTGTGCAAGCAGTCAACCGAATAATGGCGGTCAAACCATTCCAATATGGCGGAAGCAAATAGTAGACATAGGACGGGCAGCAGCGTCCCTATGTAAAGACTTCCGCCACTGCGATCGCCAACCCGCCTGCCAAGCGTGGCGATTATGGTAAATCCCCCCCAAAATGATCCAAATCGGCCCCTAGTCCCCGGCAGTCCCGCTATTCCTGGCTCAGGTAGCGGCCATGGTAACGGTGGGACGGGGGGTGCTAAGAATCTCCGGCAGAGACCAGGCTACCAAAAACGACGACAGCTGGCCCTGGCAACATATAACACGCGCACACTGCGGACCGACGAGAAGATTGCCGAACTGGAGGAAGAATTGAGCAAGTTGCGATGGGATGTTATAGGGCTATCTGAAGTCCGTAGAGAGGGGGAGGACTCGATAACGCTCAAATCCGGCAACTTGCTCTACTTCCGGGAGGGCGACCAACAGTCCCAGGGTGGTGTCGGGTTTATCGTCCACAAGTCCCTCGTGAACAGCGTGGTCAAGATCGAGAGTGTGTCGACAAGGGTAGTGTACCTTATACTCAGAATCACCAAACGGTATTCGTTGAAGGTCATACAGGTATACGCTCCAACATCGGCGCACCCCGATGATGAGGTTGAAGCTATGTATGAGGATATTTCCAGAGCCATACATAGCACCAAGACCCACTTCACCGTTGTCATGGGGGACTTCAACGCAAAACTGGGAAAACGGAGCGGTGATGAGCTGAAAGTGGGGCAATTTGGGTATGGGCATCGGAATCCTCGGGGCCAGATGCTCTTCGATTTCATGGAGAAGGAGGGACTCTTTATGATGAACTCCTTCTTCAAGAAACATGAACAACGCAAATGGACCTGGGTGAGTCCTGACGGTGCAACCAAAAACGAGATTGACTTCATCATGTCGACGAAGCGGCAGATATTTAATGATGTCTCTGTGATCAATGCGGTGAAAACCGGGAGCGATCACCGACTGGTAAGGGGCACATTAAATATCAATGCCAAGCTGGAAAGATCTCGACTGATGAAGTCAACGCTCCGACCTGCACCTATCCAAACCCAAAACCCCGACAGCTTTCAGCTCGAACTGCTGAACCGCTTCGAGAGCCTAGGTAATTGCGTCGATGTGGACGATTACAACAACAGGTTCGTGGAAACTGTCCGTTTGGCTGGGTCTAACAGTTTTAAAACCCGCCGAACAAAAGAAACGAAAAAGATCTCCGACTCAACCATCAAGCTCATGACACAGCACGTACAAAATGTATGATCGTCCGTACAGAAAACCACACCAAAATAACGTCACAATAGGGTACTTCCATTTCCACGAACTAGGGTCGGCAACGTGCGAATGATACCCCCCGTGTTGTAAGCGTCCATAGGCTACGGTAACAGCTTACCACCATGCGGGCCATATAAAAAAAGGTTGACTGGTAGAGAATGCCTTTGGCATTAAGTCCGCCTTGTACACATTTTTTGTGCAAAAGTTTTTAAATAAATAAAAAAGAAAAAAAAAGAAAACTACCTCCTTGGTTGTATAAAAAAAAGAAAACTGTGGGTGTAAGTTAGTCCATTTAATTATAGCAATTTATACATCTTGATAAACTTTAATAATGACTTTTATCCTTACATAAGAACCGCTGCACGTTACAATTTTTACTTTCACCGTTTAGTATCCATTCGTCAGACTGCTGTTTCAGGTTTAGGTACTACAAGCTTTCTTTGAACTATTTATGAACTACAATATGTGGCAAACAAGAATACCGCTGCTTGATGGTAACCTATGCAGGCGTGTTGCCACCCCAAATATTTGTATCATCTGTGGGATCACGAGAAAGAAGGACGGCGCTACCGTGTATAGCTCCGTCGCTCCTTCTCGCTCGAACGAATCACGTTTAACGCGTCGTGGTAAGCCCCCAGGGTCTTGTGATGAGGTAAAAAAATAAAAAAAATAATAACCACTGTATTCATGTACAGGAACACAATGACACACAGTTGTATAGCTTTAAAGCTGTGGTTTTATGTAAAGTCCTTTCTTAATCGGACTTACTCGCTTGAATGGTGCTTTAACACATTTTCTAAACTTATTTAATAATTGTCATTTTAAAGCTACACGTGAGGCGTAGTCGCTTCCTCATTACTATGCATAGTGTAGTGATTTGATTCCCACACAGGACAATCATTCGTATTACCTACTAATAGATTTCATAACTCATAAGTCTAGGTTTGCTTTGTTGTTTGTTTTACAAACATATAAATCGCTAAGTCGTTATCGTTGCCTATTGACACTTGTAATACATAAGGCCTTATTCGAATGTTGCCGTTGAGTAACATTTAATTTAGAAAAAGGTTTTTTTTAACGTTTTCCTAAACGAACACTGGAGACTTTGATTATTTGTCAAATATCCTTCGCTACATAGGGCTTAGTGCAGGGACTGTTCTTGTTGACGAAAAAACTAGTTGATTACTTTTATTTTTCTGATTTAAAACTTTGTTGCAGTTTAACTGGTTAAAACTATAAATACAAAGGCTGTACCTCTCTCTAGACCTATTTAAAACTTAAATGTCATGTGTATTAATACTATTTCCAGATTAACTTAGCGGATGCCTATTATCTAAAGAAATAACTTAATAAACTCAAGTAAAAAAGAAAAATTTTCTGTCTACCACACAATGATCAACCTAGTACCTAGGATTATAAGAACTATGCGTAAGACCAATCAATGGTTTAATTTTTTTCCTTTGACTGCTTTAAACCATCTTCAGCGAATGCACATGCAATGCGAAGAGAAAGTAAAAAAAAAGTACTAATTAAATATTATGAACTTTTCACATCAAATTTATGAGCAAGTTTATGAGGGTCGATAGATGATTATTACTCCTTTCCAGAACGCGTTTATAACCTACATCTGTAACAAATAATTATGTAACAAAATCGTGAACATAATTTCTAGATGACCATTATATTGAGACATCTATTGTATATGTTTAGCTAAGCTACATTCAGAGAAATTGCATTGAAACTGCACCTCCTTGATTATAATGTAGGTTATTGTGTAAAGCATTTTGTGTCATAACTATAACCTCTTGGCCCACGTCTATCAAGAAAATCGTAACATATTTTAGTATTTTGGAACACTAATATAAAAAATGCTAATCAAGATATTTAAATATAATTTTGCTTATTGATTGAACAATCAGATACAAAGGTTAAAAAACTTAAAATCAAAGAAATGTATAAGATGTCGTAGGTATGATATTTAAACATTACATAAGGTAATCATATTAGAATGTAAATATTGTAATATTTAAAAGAAATTTTACATAAAAATAAATTCGTTTTAAGCCTAATGATGTAAGGAAATGATAAATACGAGTACAAAATAGTATTCAGCAAAAGTATCCTTTGTAATAAGATCTTGACATGCTCATTACTACATCAAATGTTTTGATTGTTTACAAATTGGTTCGATATTTTTTGTGTTTTGAATTTTAAAACTCACGCTATTTTTTTTTTAAAGAAAGAGAGTTTATATAATTAAATTTATAATTAATATTATTCATACAGAATTATAAACACTAAAATTATAAATTTCTTTAGCATTGAGCTAATGTCACTGTCAAAGTTAACAAGACAGAGATTTATGCATTTCGTATCACTCGACTATGATGCATACATAATATTAACTGCCAACCTACAGAACAATACATTGAATAGCTATTGTATAAAGTTCCTAGACAAACACTAGCATCATAGGTTTTGAATAAGATGCCTATATAGTTGAGCAACAATGACAAAATACCTTGACACAGAAAATGCTTAAAAAGAAATTCTAAATAATGTCGTTGTATAGTGTTGTAATAATTACATAAAGTGAAAATCTGCACAGAATTCTATATTTTACGTATTAGTCTTTGATATTTTAATTTATTTTTGTAAAATCACTACTCATATTATGTTCTCCCAACGCACAGGAACTATACCACGACCTTATGGCAATCTATTTTTGATCTAAATTAGAAAATTGAACAATGACAACCTTAAAGCTAGGAAATAAAGTTGTCATCTTACGAATTTAGATATACGAAAGTCATGGTAAGTCAGTCAAAGATCGGACTATGCAACGCCTGTAAGACTTTGATAGGTATAGGATCTGATGAGCTTTTAGGAAACATTAGATTACATTCTAGCCTGTTGGTCTAGTGGTTAGTGACTCTGACTGCTACGCCGGAGGTCGTGGGTTCGATTCCCACCCAGGACAAATCTTTGTGTGATGAGCACGAATGTTTGTTCTGTGTCTGGGTGTAATTTATCTATAATATGTATGTATTTAGAAATATATAAGTACCTATGTTTATCAGTTGTCTGGTTACCATAGTACAGGCTCTGCCTAGTTTAGGATCAGATAGCGATGTGTGAGTTGTCCCGAAAATATTGTTATTTAGATTACCTACCAATGCGCCAAATCTGGCAATGTTATAATTACAAGGAAATTTATCAAGATTTCGAAAAAGATTATCCGGTAATGACCTAAATATAGGTACATGAGTAAGTATAATTTCGTTACTTGCATTAGTCAGTATAATATTTAGGATAGGCAGAGAATGGCACGTCATTTTAATGTCCTTGCATACCTCTTTTGTTTCGCCTACGTCGATTAAAATCTATTCATCCGCACATGCCCTTCAATGTGGGTGCTCTCCACTTGAACATCCCAAACTATTGTCTTCACAAAATTTAAATATATTTATCTAATTCTTATTTCATTTTGTTAGGGCTGCCATTATAGATAGAGCACTGTGTTCCTTTGGGATCTTTTGTGCATGGGGAATACACACAAGTTGTCATGCCTGTACTGGTAACCCTTCATGTTTTCCTCATCCTTAAAATCTCCGGCGTGAGTGTTTGTGCACTTGTGCTTGTAATGCTCTCAAATACGGAGACGTCTGAAGTCCACTGGTTCAAGGTAGGTTTATGCTCATTCTTTTTCAGGCAATGCCTCTTACGCATATAATAGGTGCCGTCTCGTCTATAATTGCTTCATAATATAATGCTAAAACAACTACGAGTATCTGTATAAGTTTCTCTAAATTCTGCACGTATATTATGCAAGTGTATTAGTACACTTTTCATTATGACCCGCAAACATGTCCAAGGTTAAACTAATTAAATAAGAGGTAATGCACGCCTAGTTTCATCTCTTAGTAAGGCATCTAAGTAGTGGTACTAGCTAATGAGTGCAAAACGTTTAGAATTAGGCGTTCGATGCGGCACGCAGCAGTGTCAGTGACCTCAAAAGCGCAGCTTGTTACGTAATAGACTCATCTCGTGTCCAACATATGCAATTGAAACAACGTATGACAAAATAGTAACTACATAATGTAGACACTAATGGTATGGCTTGTTACGATACTTTATGGCTATTTACGTATATGATATAGAAATTATAGGTAGAAGAAAAAGAAGTAAGTAGTTTCCGTTTATCTGTTTCGGCATTAAAGCGAAGTGGTTAAGCTATTTCGATCAAGTATAGTGAAGCAAAGAGAGTACAACTGTGTTTGCACACACTTATGGATAAATATATAATTTCTAGCGCAGTTTTCTAATAATATCCGTTGAGATAAGTTGCAGTTACGGAGGACTTTATTGTGACAAAAATATCCGTCCCTAGGGTTTAAGCTGTTTCTGTAGATGGAACATCAATTTTAATGCGAGCACATACGTTTTCCTTTTTAATTCATATTTTTTTTTTTTTTTTTTTTTTTTTTTTTTTTTTTTTTTTAATACTACTTAGGTGGCAAACAAGCATACGGCCCGCCTGATGTTAAGCAGTTACCGTAGCCTATGGACGCTTGTAATACCAAAAGTATCACTTGCGTGTTGCCAACCCCATTTTTTTTTACTCCAGGGCTTTATGGTGGGAGTATCCCTGGGATAGGCATACGTTTCTTTCAAAACGCATCCCTAAATGAGCGCTGGAGACCTGTTGTAATAATAAAATGTATGTATAATAAACTAAAATAAAATGCATATAAAATGTTTGTAAAATATGATTGCTAAAATTCAGAGTATAAATTGAAAAATAATTTGACTTGTGTAACTAGCCAAAGTATTTTTCAATTTTTAAATTGATTTTTATCTGCTGATTTTTACCTACTAAGTTTTACTACTGATTTTAACCCGCCCTTTTTACGATGATAACCGACAGGTGTTATAAATTTGACGCCTATGTATCTCTGTGGCATTATAGCTGCCAAACGGATGGTTCGATTGTAGTCGCGTACTATTCTAATAATATAAAAAGATGCGTCATTTTTTATTAAATAATTGTTTTCTTTAACTTTTTCTGTTATTGCCTACATTACATTGATCTTTTATGCACTGGATTAAGTCATGTTTGAACCCGCTTTTAGAATAACGCTTCACGGTTATTATTATGACATCATCAAAGTTAATTGAATTACAATTTCTATATATTTTTTATGAGGTGGTATGATGTTGCTTGGGTATTAAATACTATAAGCACGTAATATGATAAAATAATTGGGTTATATCTCTGTATATTTTTTGTACCACATTTTTGTGCTAATAAATGATTATCATTATTATTCCTTTTATTATACTTTAACCTAGCCCACCGGTATCGGGTACAGGGACCAAGCTACCGGTGGTTAGGACTTCAGAGACAGGAACCTCCTCACGATGCGCGCCGTGTGCACGATATCCGCCGCCTTCTGCATCAGGCCCACAATTCAACCGTCTAACTAGTACTTAGTTGATGAAGGCTCTTGGCGATAAGCCCATTGACTTATAAAACTATAGGCACAATGATCACTGAATCTACCTCCCACATGTCAACAATCTCGTGAGCCAAATCCAAATACTTAACTTGTTTTTCTTTTTCGGCATTCACGAGATTCGCGTCATGAGGGACAGTGATATTAATGATAATTGCAAGGTGCTCTAATCGATCTATCACGCTTATTATTATTATTTTGTGTGACAAGTTGTTTCAAACGAATATAAGGATTTCATTTTATCTTTTTTTTGAGATAGCTCCTGAACTGCGCATTGTTAAATTCACAGGCGAAACAACAACAATATTGATAATAAAAAAAATAAACTTGAACTATATACAGACAATAATCTATGAATTATTTTATAAATAAAATATCAGATTGATATCACAGTGCTGAGAAAAAGGTGCCCAAAAGACTAGTCGCGAGGCTAATGCGTTGGCCCAAGTAAAGGTCAGACTTAGGGTCGTGAGGTGACAGCTAAACGCTTTGACATCTCATGATACAGTTGGTCTCCATGGTTCTAGAGATTTAACCCCAAACGGTTAAAAAAAATTGTCTACCCGAGATTTTTATATTTGCGCCATTTGAGTATAAGTAATAAAGAAGAACATCCAAATCTATAGTCGTGGGTCACATAATTTGTTAAATGTGGTGATTGAACAACACTCGACGTGATGTATTGATGAGTCGGTCTCCCACGTGCTATCTATTTCCGTTACTATGTCCTAAAAATTGCAAAAGAGAGTGACAGGAGCAGCAAACGCATTTGTTATTTTTGCGGGATGTGGGGAATAAAACATGCTATAGATAAACGATGACAGATATATATATATATATATTTAAAGACAACTCCCGCACTAGAGAACAAGCTCTGTGTCGCGGGGGACTTTACAAACATACAATTAACGGACACAAATTACACCTAAACTCAGAAAAAATCTTTGTGGGTCACACAAACTTTTGTCCTGTGTGGGAATCGAACCCACAACCTCGTGCACAGCAGGCGCATACTGCGGCCACTGGACCACCGAGGCAGTCAAATATAGTTTAGTTTAGTCGGCACTTGGCCGCTCAGGTGGGCCTTTGTGCCATGACAGATATATAGACATATTGATGTGTAATAAACTCGGTAAAGAAAATATGGATGTATGTTTATGTTTGATGTGTATAGACGGCTTAATAATACGAAAATATTTTTTAATTTCCCTCATAATGCTTCATGTGCAAAAATGGACGGAAATGAAGCGCATCGCAGGCGTGCCTGCGTCCACGCACTCACTCCCTCTTGTGCCTATTACGCAAGTTGCCTTGATAACTGATAGTAACATGTTGCTACACTGACAAGCGAAAACAACGCCTACAATTTATGTAACACCAACTACTGGCAACATAAGCGATGCCACTTACACCATGTGTTTAAGATAACACTATAGAATAAATACTTTTTATAATAATGTTTTAGAATAATAAAACTGCAAAAGCTCTTTTTTTAAACTACCACAGTAATAAATAAACTTACGGCCTGTCTAATGAGAATTCAATGATACATAAGTATCTAAGCAGTTACCGTAGCCTATAGACGCTTGCAAATGTATGGGGCATTACTCGCATGACGCCAATCCAATAATTTGTAACACCAAAGTTGTGATGCAGTATCCCTTGGATAGAAAAACGCATCTGTAAATGAGAACTTGAGAGTTATACTTATTCACATACAGATACACCATATAACTGCGTTTCTTCTATTCGATGGAGTCTGGTGGTATTAAATCGCTAAAAATCATGACTTGCGAAAAGTGGCGGATAATTGAATTCGGAGAACTGAAGATCTTGCTTAGCGGAAGCGTCCATTGATGGGGATCTGCGTCCAGCAGTGGAAGTTTTATAATATAAGTATAATAAAAAAAAAACAAAAATAAAACATTCCAATTCCACTAGAAAACTTTGACATATTATACGACTCAATCTATTCTGAATACAAGAAAAAGTAAATTGAAATGTATGTGGTATTACGTAGCCGCTACCGTTATTACTTGCGCCCAAGACCAATGCATTTTACTGTGATTAGACCAGTCAGAGTGGCCACGCACGGGTCACTGGCGACAGCCACAAAATGCCACCACCACCGACCTGAGCCTCTAGACAAGTGGCATAAGCGATAGTCGAATCAAAAAGTAAAAAAAAACAAATGTATGGGATTTGACGTAAGTTTACGACATTATATCGTAGACTAATGTCAAATCCCATACATTTTATTTTTTGACTTTTCGATTCGACAACCACTTGTCTAGAGTTTTCATACATTTTATTTGTTACGAGTGGCGAGCAGTGGCTCGTGTGCGGCCACACTAACAGTAGACAAGCACTGTCAATTTAAGGGTAAAACAACAGATATTTTTAAATGGAACATAATTATGCTATTACTTTTACTAATATGATTAAAAAACTCCATCCATTTAAAGTTATTATGATCTTGCATCTGTTCAAAAATATGTCCTGTTTTGTATCTACATCCTATATATGCAATTGGGACATACATGCAAATATGAATGAATATATATAGATAGGATGGGTTATTGAAAATTCTTGAACATGTGGGTCTATACGATACTTTACTGACATACATATGCATGTTCTTATCGAGTCAGACTGGCTGTGTGAGCTCTGAACTTTAAGATATTTCCACTATGGAATGTTAAACATAATTTATAACCACATCTTTTTTTTTAAATATCACCATTTACATTTTCCTCCAAGGACATTGACTTATGAGTAGAGAATACATTATGTTAAGTTTTCATCCGACTTCAAAAAAGGAGGAGGTTATATGTTCGACTGTATGTATTTTTTTATTATGTATGTTCACCGATATCTCCCCCATTTGTAGACTGATACTCAAAAATCTTTTTTTATTTAAAGGAGATTGATGATTTGATACTCTAGAGGTGATCCCATTCAGGATTTGATGATAGAATCCAGGGAAATCGAGAGCAAGCCTCAAATGTTATAGGTATTAACAATGTTTTCATATTTTTTTACTTTTATTTTATCACTAAAAATAGAAAAGTAAAAAAAAAAAAATTAACCGCCTTCAAAAACCTAAAAATATCTGAATACAAAATCAAGTCGGTGCCAAACTTAATATTAGGTGACAGGATGAACTTAGCACCAACTTCTATCTGTATTCAATTATTTTTAGGTTTTTGAAATAGGTTAATATTTTTTTCTAAAAATGTTTTATACTACATAAGATTTAAATAACATTTTTTGTAAACACCTACTTAGGTGGTAAAAAAAGCATACGGCCCGCCTGATGGTAAGCAGATACGAGAGTCTATGAACGGTTGCTATACCTATGATATATATATGACCCAAAAATATGTTAGACTGTGGTTTTGTAATGGGGTATCAATTACAAAACCGCTGAAAGAGCTGCTTAAATGAGCGCTGGAGATCCTTCTCTGATCGGTTCTACTCGCTTGTACGCCTTATGTACGTGATTACTAAGTCTAAGAAAAATATAAATTTAGCTGATCTTCTTAGCGTGTCGATTGCAATCTAAATTGTGTCGGCCCAGAACCTACCAACGAGTTTTGCATTTTCAGTAGCACCCATAAGTATCTAAGGTAAGGGCAAACGAAACATGATATGAAGTGCCCCATGGTTTGTGGCTGATGTGCACTTAAAAAGGTCTATATCCAGCAGTGTATTGCGACAGGTTTATAAAAATAATGTTAGTAGTATAATAGCACCTCAATATATGTCCTACATATAGGTTTCCTCTCCTTTATTAAGAGAGAGAGAGAATTGAGGCCTTAATTCACACATGCTGGCTTTCTGCGGGTTGGTGAACTATTAAAAATCACTGTCGTGTAGTTGTGTGCCTGCATGCGATTCTCCAGTGCTCATTTCAGGAATGCATTTCATAAAAACAATTTTTAGCAGCCGCTAGTTGGACCACTGACGTCATAACAGGTACCGGTGGTCCATCCGAAAAAGAGGGTGTTGGCGCACAGGGGAGTTTTAGTCGGTATGCCTGCCGCCTACCACCTCTAGGCCGGAGAGCGCGAAATAACCACCTCGCCTCGCCAGGCGGGGCGGTATGCACAAAGCATTGCCTCTCTAAAATAAATAAATGGGGCATCACTCACGTGTTGCCCAAGGTGCCCTAGACATTGCTAACGTTCATAGGCAGGTATGTTTGTTTGCTACCTAAGCAGTAAAAAATAAACATATGCATGGAATGCTTGTTGCTAACAACATACAAGATTGTAATGAATGACCTAGTTATTACATAACAATTTTCTTCGTCTTAGATCGCATTAAATATTATTATATTTCTGTTCTTTATGAGACAAACCCCGCAATAACAAAAATGTGATGAAGAACTTAGCAAACATCATCATACTACATAATATTATAAATGCGAATGTTTAAAAGATGTTTGTCACTCAATCACGTCAAAATAGCTGAACGGATATAGATGAACTTTCTCACAGAGATAGAATATAGTCTGGAATGACACATAGGTTTCTTTTTGTCCCGAAAAATGTTCCCGTGGAATTTTGCGGAAAACACGCGGGCGAAAGTTGGTAATTCATACAAATTAAACCAAGATTCGGGGAAGTGTGAGGAACTGTCCCGTGTGATAATCAAACCCACAACATTTGGTACAGTGTTAGTGGCGAAGTGATCACCTTGATCACTGGACCACACGTACATTGCAGGTATTATTAGTTGTATGTGTAAAGAGATGAAATTTCACGTTAATCTTTCTAAAGTTTACGTGTAACGAATCTTCATTGACATTGAAACATAATGAAATATGTTTTTCAATAACATTAAATACGTTTTGATTAAAAATGAATGTGCAATATTTATTTGTCAATAATTCTAAATATTTGTAGTAACCCATATTTGTCCCAAAGCTGGGCACGGGACTCCTCTCCTCAATTAAAAGAGTTGAAAGTGTTTTAGTTTAATTAATTTGTGATAAATCTTAACTCTTAATAATAATTTTAACAAAAAAAACCGACTTCAGTACGGCAAGTTGTAAAATTTTCGGATATTTGTTTGTTACAATCGAATAAAATCGACTGAGCGTCGGGCTGAACACAGGTCAAGTAGGTATTAAAAGCAATATTTAATCTGTGCAATCCGCGCTCAATTCATTCACGTCATTATTTCTTATTAATAGTTGCTTAGCAACAATAACCGAAACTTATCTAATCGCCATCAGTAAAATACTTATTATTGAAAAGTTCAGATGGCCATCTGTGGTCTTCTTCATCAGTTTTACTTCACCAAATTACACTTTCTGAATGCAAATGATTGATTAGTTGTTAAAAATATTGAAATTGCTGTATGTGTGCCTATAACTTTTGAGGAGTTCCCTTAATTCCTCATGGATCCCATCATCGGAACTTTCTTTTGATGATAATGGGACCAAACTGGAAGTATGTCCAGTCAGACAAAAAAAGAATTTTTCAATTTGGTCCATAAATGACGGAGTTATGCGGTAACAAACATTAAAAAAAATAAAAATACACACGAATTGATAACCTCCTCTTTTTGAAGTCGGTTAAAAAGTAGTATATTTTATAAAATATACTACTTTTTATGAGGACAAAGAACAAGTTATTCAACAAAACTACCTAATGTCAGTATTGATTTAAATCACAATTATTAACATGTAAAACTGGTTGAATCAAATACCTACACATTGTTTGTGTAACAAAAACGGTACAATAGCCCGGATCATTGGAAAGCTATTGAAGATAAATATCTAACGAACCGTTTTAGGCATACGCATCAAATGAACAATATCATGATTTTTTGATATCGAAAAAATCGCGACGTCGATCGCGGCTGCACCATATTGCAGCGGCTAGTTTGGTATGAAAGTAAGATGGCTCTGAACAGCTTGGCTAAGTGGCAGGGGTGCAGTATAAAAGCGAGCGTACTACTACCACTCTGACATAGTTCACGACACTCCACGTGCCACTTCGCAGCAGCACGTCACATCTCACATAAACAACAATGAAACTTTTGGTAAGTACATCATTCATACATAAAATCATCCCTAATTTCGTCTTTCTTTTACCCTATAACTATTCTATACTATTAAAATTATTTTAGAGAAAGATTAAGATCAATATTATAATGGATAATGGGAATATATTAGTATTGCGTTAATTCCCATGTTGAAGGATTTCCCGCAATCGAGTGTTGTGAGAGGCGGTACTTAATAGGGTCGGCAGATATGGCGAGAAGTGAACTTTGACATTTAAATGGCTTCATCTTTAAATTCCTACATTTAATTATAGTTTTATTGAGTACTGTTAGTATAATCACACCATTTAAAAGGACCTTTTAATGTTTTAGGTAATGTTAGTCAACAGGATGTAAGACTTCAATGCTATCGAGTGACAGTTTTTTTTAATTTATTCTTAAAGTAAACGTCATAGTATCAAGTCGTTGACTATATTTAAATCTTTTCCTACTATTAAACATTATGTTTTATTTGTCTTTAAGTCCCTTTATGGAAAATCCCTGTATATTTAAGTAGCTTAACCGGTCCAAGGACCTTGCCTACTATTGGTACCTTAAGTGATTCATTAATTACCAAACATTAATATTTTTAATTTCATATAGGTATATAAACTATTATTTTTTATATTAATATATATATATATGTATATATACAGAATAACAAAAAAGACAATGAAATGCAGCAAAATCTTTTCTTTTAAAGTTAGGTTAGATATAAGATATACCTACGGCCCGCCTTGTGGAAAGCAATCACCGAGGCTACGGTCATAGGCTTATAGATGTTTGCAATACTTAAGATCTCTCGCACCTGAAAGATGTCCTAAGTATTGCAAGTGTCTATTAGCCTATGACCGTAGTAGCCTCGGTCATTGCTTACATAAGGCTGGCCGTTCTTCTCAAAAATTTTGGTTGTTCATTATTCTTTAAAACTTTCTAAATTAGTACTGGAAACCAGTACTCACGCACAGGAACACATCTATAACATGTGAATCGTGAGATGAAGAAATTATAATTATTTCAAATAAAAATAACATATACGGGTAACACGCGCATTACTAAATTGGCTGTTATGAAAAATATCGTGATATAGTAAAATTTTAATCGATTACATTCGGCGCAACACATCACATACGGTAATGTAACATCACGCAATCTACCAAATGCATTTATGATATAAAACCTCGATCGTTTTGAACGATGAAAGAGTCATTAGTATACAGAATGAACGAGAAACTATTGCTTTTCAATTGACAGTCAATAACCTCGTTCTAATGAACTTTCTGTTACACAAATGAACTTGTTTTAATGTTTTATTATATAACACCATTTATTGGACGTACTTAGATATTAAACTATTAAAAGTAGGTATGTGCGAATAGAAGCTTTTATGATCTACAACGGTTATCCGCAGTTTTATCCGCGTTAAATTTGAGTTTTAATGCCTTGTTAATTTTATTGTTACTTGCCATGCTTTCCTTCGAAAATATAATATCATAATAAAGCTTCTTCAAGAACTATTCATCAGTTTTTTTTTAATTTCGATCGTTTTTTCAGATATTAACTACGAGAGATCTAACAAAAAAGAGCTCTCCAGCTCTTTTTTAATATATTAGCTTTTGTCCATGACATTAATACTGGATCGACAGTTTAGTAGTGAGTCTTTAATACTGCATAAAATATGAACAGAAGACAGATTCGCTTATTTAAAATATTGTTATAAATACCTTGATATATATTGACTACCTTGATATTTAATGATCCCTGAAATTTTCAATCACCATTAGGTACACATTTTACATTGCAAAAATACGCATTCAGATTCATCGTTTGTGAATTATGTATAGCGATTAGTGAACCAACGATGCATAGAACACATTCGTAATAAACTCATCAAGATATATAACTGGAACAATGCATTATAACATTTTGTACAATGTAACAACTTATGATTACTCGTAATTTTTTGAAGTTCAACGTTCGTTACGGTTATTTGCGAATGCTAATTTACTAAGAATACTAATATTGCAGAACATTACATAAAATAATAACACAAATATTAGCACATTTCGTCTGCCGAAATATGAATTACATTCAATAAACATAGTGCCGGAGACATCCTAGTTTGCCACACTCTATTTACCTACCTTTTGTAATCAACTTGTCATTACATAATTTTAAAGATGCTCTTTGTTAACGTAGCATAACTAAAAGATGAATGATCTCAATGAAATCAATGCCATGCTTGTCTATATGTAAGTGCCAATACATATTATGTTGGGGCCCACTTTCGCCCAACCTGCGTGTCGAATGAGCCGGTTTCACAAGATGCTGCCTATTGTATACGTTCCATCTTATCTTACGACATTACGAATATGATTAAGCTCTTCTGTCTGACATCATATCGTTATTCAATATGTACCCTTATGTGTTCGAGAACTTTTTTGTTTCATAAAGGCAAATGTCATGTTTTCAGGTCGCGACTTGTGCACTGCTGTCCCTAGCGGCGGCTCTGCCACAGAGAAGAATACCTCTCAAGATTGAGGTGGAAGCAGAAGACCAGGCAACGGCAGAACAGAATTACAACAGCTACCAACAACAACAGGCGGCGCAAGCTGATTACAGACAGCAACCTCAACCACAGGAGTATAGACAAGCCAAACCTATTGAAGACTTCAGACCTAAGGTCCAATTGGAAACCACCACTTTCATTCCCATTATCCGTTTCGATAAGGAACAGGGTACTGATGGAAGCTACAAAACAGCGTAAGTATTTACAAAAGTGTTCATTAAGGTTAATTAAAAACTGGTACAAACTGCCTGTAATTTAAAAAGCAAACACAGAGAAATGAGCTCAGTCATCTCAGCCAAGGTCATTCATCACTTATAGAGTCGGCATTGTGTAGTAGCTGCCATAATAACAGTACTTAACATATCGCGTGTGTGAAGTCAAATTTGTGGTAGGCAAAAAAAGAAGAAAACGAAGCATAGTCATAATGCCTGTTCGATGAAATCGAGTACGTCAACCTACTTTGTATACTCTGGTCTTGTTAATAAGATTTTTTTTTCTCGTAATTTCTACATCTTCTGAGAAGTACCAAATGTGACCTTGTAGTTTAGTAGTTGTGTTAAAGATCAATGTTTTATAATATTCTTCGATACGACCTTGACCACACACTTTTACTGCTTTAGAGATTACGTATGTATTTGAGTAAACTTGCATATATTAAAGTTTTAACATATTATATTGACCTTTACGACTGAACAAATTATTGATAGGTATACGCTTGAGTTATACGTGGGTATACTTTAGCTAATTTGTTGTTAAGGAATAACCCATATCATCATCTAAGCCGTAATACGTCCATTGCTGGACATAGATCATATCAATTGTTATTTTGCTCACTTTGTAGTACTCTGTAATCTGTATGTCTGGGGTTATTGAAAATAACACTTGACTTCACGGTTGGTTCATTGACTTAAGTGGTTACCTTGCCATTTACTTCTGCAGGGCGTGTTGTGAATTTGATACCCACATGGGACAAAAAATTGTGTGATCCAGAAATGGTTGCCCGAGTCTGGGTAAACTTTGTGTCTGATAATTGTATGTTTGTAAAGTGCCCCGCGACACAGGCCTTTCCTTAGTACGGCCGGCTGATTCTCTAAGAAACAGCGATCGCAAACTGAAACTGACAGTTGTGATTGCTCGGTGACGGCACACACGATTGCTAAACGTCAAAAAGGATCGATTTTCGCTCTTACGGATTACCGATTTTCAATCTAACAGCCAGATTTTGCTCCAATTTTTAATCTGACAGGCAGATTTTGCTCCGTTTTCACAGTCGCTCGGTTTTTGCTCTTACGGAATACCCCTGCGGGAGTTGTCTTCTTATAAAACAAATAACAAGAAAACAATTTCAGACACGACCGAAATCGTTGACCGCACACTTGCTTGTGGTTATTCAAATAAAGAACCAGACATTTGAGTTTATTTTAAAATTTATTTTCTGACATACGAGTAGAGGCTTAGGCAAAAAAGTTCATCATACGATCACAGAATATTTTATTAAGACTTACTTACGATTATTCCAGGTATGAAACCGGTAACAGCATCCAAGCTAACGAGGAAGGTTACTTGAAGAGCGTAGGCGAAGATCAAAGTGCCCTCGTCCAACAAGGTTCTTACTCCTACACTGCTCCTGATGGCCAGGTCATCAGTGTAGAGTACACCGCTGACGAGTTCGGCTTCAGGGTCAAGGGTGATCACATCCCAACCCCTCCCCCCATCTCTCCTGAAATCCAGAAAGGTCTTGACCTCATCTACGCTGGTATTAAAGCTAACGCGGTAAGTTCCATTATGCTTAAAATTAGGCTTACGAGAAATACTTAGATTTGCGCATATTTTAAAATTTCATTTAGATCCATCACAATTTTACACAATGCGTTAAATTGCTAAATGTCCAAATATGTTTTGCTATTCGGATCTGATGCATTGTGTCCCAAAAGTTTGTGACTTAAAATGTGTAATACATGTTATAGAACCAATAGGATTTGCAAATAACGTGTTCACTGCCATAAATATGTAGAGGAGGGTCATCAAGCATTACATACTCAGAGCACGACACATATATATATTTTAGCAACTTTTGTATTACCATACCATTACAAAAGGCAATACACCGACGTGATTACATGATTACACCATTTGGTGACCCATTCCCATTTAATTTATGGGTAACTTGACCGAAGCAAGTTGCTTAACTTTGGTTTTTGATGAATCAACTTAATTAAAATAAAATTGTAGTCAGTTTTTTCCCCAATTGAAAGCTTCTTTTTAATTCTATCTAAAGAAGAGAAAGCCAATTTGATGAAAAAATATTCTCATTTATTTATTCGTTAATGTTACAAAGTATCATCTATTAAGGTCATACATTATGAATGAACAGGAACGATGGCCAGCTTGCTGACAATGGTAAAACAAACAGCAAGAAGCTAAGGCCACTTTTTGATCGCACTTTTTGTAAAATTCAATTATTGTGGTATTGTATTTTACTTTGGCTGATTAAAAAAAAAAATTAACATAGTGCGGATAATACGGTATACACTGCACTAATAAGTATAACTGTATACTATAACACGAACTTAAATGTTCACCTTATCAAAATGAAGGCCATTTCCTCACCAATAACTGAAGGCATTTTTGGGATGAAGTAGACAGAAACAATATTATGGCAACTTAGCACCTACATTCAGGCCATGTGGCATGTTAAAATTTGTCGTCCTTGTCATTTTGTGGGTCTCTTTAGCCCTAGAGTCATAGACTCAAATGCATTACATTGATAAACACAGTAATCCATATTAAGTGGTTTGTATTCAACACCATCTTCAGCGTCACCTTACTAGCTTTTCTGTTTATTAAACCGTAACAACTTTGTAATTTCAGGAGCGTGCTGCGATAGAAGCTAAGAACAACCCTGAGGCTGCCAGACAACAAGAAGAGAAAGCTGCCCTTGACTACAAAGGTACATACTACCAGTAAATAGTGCCTGGTTATAAAAAGACTCAGTGTTTAAACCGTGAATGTTCTGATGGCAGGACCCCAAATGCCATATACTTTAAGAATAGGTATCGCCTAACACATGCAACAACATTCTTTTGAGGCTTGCCACCAAATCATATGAAAAAACGTCTCCAATTTATTGGGAAAACGTGACTATGATTGGTAACAATATGTATCCATAGCCGATTACAGTATTCAAATGTCATGGTTTTAGGCTTTAATTTTAGAGTAAAACAAATCTTAATACTCAACCTGTCACAAGTTTTATGTTAGATAAATAAAATATGAAACTTTAGTATGCTAATGTTCAAAAGATTAGAAAATTATACCCTAACAAGCTTATGGTTAGCATACGATAAATAGTGAGTATTTTCAACACTACGTTCTTTTAAAACCTATTATTTTTCATATGTGTATTCGTGAATTATCCAAGTTTATCTACGAAATGACTGAAGTAGTTAACAATGACTTATCTAAGCGTAGTATCCTTCTTTACGGATTTAAAACTAAAGACTTTACACTTTCTAGATAGATATGGTTCGTTCACAAAGGATAATACGTTAATATAAATTTTTATACGTGATACAGCACCAACAACAAACGTGTTCAATTTATATTCTTATACTTTTGTAAATACATTACCATTATGTTTAACTTATCTTGATATTTTTGATTTTTTAATAAAACTGTTATAAAATTTATATTGTGTTTTTCTATATGTTTATTGTGTATTTTCTTTATCAGTATTTCTTCAGATGATAATGATTTTAAGTCAAACAAATTCTCATGTAATTTAATCATTTCTATCATCATATTAGCTGAAAAATGTCGATTGCCAGACATAGAATATTTTGAACTGACAATAGACTGAGCACATAAAAAGTCTTATAAAATTAGTAATAAGTTCTTTAAAAACATAATAGTTTCTATTCGTACAATTATGGCATGATTCCAAACAAACCTTAAATGGAAAATGTAAGGTGATATGTATTTAGAGGCTCTTTTTTTTATTTACTATTAACTACATCATTTATACAGGCTTTAGTTCAGTCATCTAAGAACCCATGGTAATGATTTTAGGTCGAAAGAAACGAAAGATTTTTGCGATAGGCAAGGAAATGCAAATGTCAATTTTTCCTTTACACAGAATATCATAAATACACATTTTAAAATCTCCGAAAATAAATCATTAAATTTATTTTCAAAAATAATCTTCCCTTAGAATAGCTACTAACTTAAATTTTGGATATTTAAAAAAGGCAAATTTTGAGTTTCAAGCAATTACTATTGAGTTGCATATAAGACTTAATGGTACAGCCTATTTCTAAATTAGCTTTAAAGTAGTTTGACGACGTAACAAAAGTTAGTCAAGATAGAGCATATATGCAGACCAAATTAAAAGATATAAGGAAACATACGAACACAATACACGAATATCATCATCAGGAATTATTATTACGAAATATCAACAAGTATGACAAAACCGTTATGATGTCAACCGAAACATGTGCGCCTTGAAGTAGAAAGCGAAGTAAAAAGACAATTATACAATCGCAGGATACGAAATAACAACCAACTTATATGAAGACTTGTTGGCGGCGCTACTAGCTACACAGTATGCTGCATAATATTCACGATTCATAAAAGTTCTCCTTTTGTCCGCTTTATAGATAAACTGGTCGTACTATATACGGTTGTGATGTAATTCAAGTTTGATTCAGCTAGTACTCGTATTCGCTATTCAGCTGCCACTCTGTCTCGTACAATTGAACCAGTTTTTATGCTTATTATACTTTCATTAAATATGTTGTCACGATTTACTACTTACTTACGCATTAGACATGCATTCATGAAGATATAAAAAATAAGCAGATTTCAATTATGTTAATTAAACTTTAAAATATGAATGTTTCTTTTAATTTAAATTGCAAGTAATAAAATGTTGGTATAAGTCCGTAAATATAATTTGTTATCATTCTTTATTTCCTGGTGTATGTTACTGGCAATGATATTATTATATTGAAGTCCACTTATGAAGCTAACCACTTATATAAAAGCATTTATCATTTCAGCTACAATAGTAATAAATATATAAAATGTTAAAGTTATTTTTATTATTGTTTTTTTAGCTATTGCATAGCTTCTATCGCGGGCCTTGGGCGTGGAAACCGAATACAGAAATTCCGTAACGAAAATAATAAACCTAACACCCCCCCTCCGACCGGCACAGCGGTGATACTTTTTTTAATGACGAATTCTCTAAACGGCCAATAATAATATGTCAAATTTGTGAAAGGAGGTTTTGATCTAAGAGAATATTAATGTGAAAGATTATAGTATAAGGAGTCTTAAGGAATTATTACAAGTATTCATTTTTATTATTATATATTTTTATGAATTATTGAGAATAAAATAAAATGATTTAGATAATTCTGTAAAGTATTTTTTTATTGGTTTCGATAAAAATATGCAATAGCTTTACCGCGGCAGTCCCCGAGTGCCACACGACTTTTTTTTTTAAACTCCCGCACTAGAGAACAAGCTCTGTGTCGCGGGGGACTTTACAAACATACAATTAACGGACACAAATTACACCCAAACTCAGAACAACTCTCTGTGGATCACACAAAGTTTTTTCATGTGTGGGAATCGAACCCACAACCTCGTGCACAGCAGGCGCATACTACGGCCACTGGATCACCAAGGCAGTCAAATTTAGTTATTATTTATTTAAAGCGGTGGTGGTCGAGTGGGAAAGTCACCAACTTGCACGCCAGAGGTGCGAGTTCAATCCCGGGTGGCAGTACCAATGTGAATTTCACTTTGTGGAGTTTATATGTACAAATCAAATAATTCACCATCTGCTAACGGTGAAGAAAAACATCATGAGGAAACCCACATGTCTTAAAAGAAATTCTAAAGGCATGTCTGATTCACCAACCCGCATTAGGCCAGCGTGTGTAAATTAAGGCCTAAACCCTCTATCTCTCTTGATAGAGGAGAGGAGACCCGTGCCCAGCAGTAGGACATAATGGGTTGCTATTATATATTATTATTTATTTATTTTTACCTGTTTTAGTTCGGTCATCTAAGAACCCAAGCTAATGATTTTCTAACAATATCTGATTGTTTTTAAATAGTTCAGGTTAAGTTACTTTTATTTTAATAACTATTCATGTAAATATCTTATGAAATAATTTATTATTTATTGCCATTGTGTTTATGGGTATTCCTACACGTAAATAATTTAGAATAGGGTCTTTGTCGCAGAGGACTTTACAAACATAAAATATAATTAACGGACACAAAGTACACACAGACTCGGAAAAATCATTGTAGACCATTTTTTTTTGTTTCGTGTAGAGATTGAACCAATAAAATATATTGATACTAGCTGTTGCCCGTGGCTCCGCCCACGTGGATGTCGGTTATCGCTGTTAAAAGAAGCCTATGTGTTATTTCAGACCATAATCTATCTCTGTCCCAAATTTCATCCAGATCCGTTCAGTAGTTTTTACGTGAAAGAGTAACAAACATCCATCCATCCTTACTTACTAACTTTCGCGTTTATAATATTAGTAGGATTTACTAACCATTTTGTTAAATACTTTTACTATTATAATTATTTTAAAATTTCAAATTAAGAACATGCGTTGTGTAATAAATAAATAAAATGGTTCCTTTGTTTTCTTATACTATCCATTAGTCGAGGGACTAAGTACTTATACACATTAACATTTAAAATCAATCACCGTAAAAACTAAACATGTATGGCATGAGTAAATGCATATTAATTTAACAGTAAATAAACTTAGAAGCTTTACTTTGATTGGTTTGTATATTTTATAAGTTTTATCAAATGCCACACGTGGAACTGGCTTTGCTGGGGTCAGTGCGTGTCGATGTCGATGGGACTAACGTACATACTCGTATATAAAATTACTATATGCGTGTTTCACAAGAAACCCTCGCCCTTTATTGGACATTCTCGCCTAGCGTATGACGGTTGTGTACAATTTTATCTGAATCCCTCGACACATAACTTGATAAGTTTGCGCAAACATTTAATTTAATGAAGATTCGTATGCTCTTTAAAATGTTAAGAAATATTTAATAATAGTCTAAGACCGATTTCGGTCACAGCAGTAAGTCCTATTTTTCGGGTCACAGAGAGGTCTTGTTGTGTTTTAAGAATATGGTCCTCCATCGACAGGCTGACCACAGCAAGCTTGCTTAACACCGTAGATATTATTGATCTGCGCGTCTACGAGCTTATCAAAAAATATGAACAAAGTAACCAAATGGAAAATAACTAAAATAGACATAGGGGCCGTAATATCCTTATAGCGTTTTTTTGCGATTACAATTTGAAGTTCGTATGATGACAACCTGAACTGTTTTTTTAGGGATCTCTTGTTATTCAAAAAATTGCAAAGCCAATATAGTTACATAGGCTATTTTATTTTCACTAAGTACAGTGATAATATAACATTCTACTTGTGCAATAGTTTCAAAAACCAGTCAATCAGTTTTTGTCGTTGTTTATTAAAAAGCGAAATGTTTATATTATATTATTCACAAGCGTGCTTGTGTACTGTTGCTGCTTTGGACGGGTGTTATTAGGATTATTATGCAAAAATACTACCTAAAAAATAACAACAGAATTATTTGCCACATCAAAACAGATAAGTGTTGATGCAGATATGGCAAGTGCCTTTCAACGTCTTTTATTTATTTATTTTCTTCAGATAATTTCCGAAGCAAGGAATTGATAAAGATCGAAGCAAACGCAATTATTACATTGTGCAAAATCACTTGATGCATTTTGACCCTTTGGCCTGCCTGTCAAAACTTTACTTCACTACTTTATTTATTGTACTTTGATATAGGCGACAGACGACAAAATCGTATTATTCAAAATAAAATTATAATTTGTTTTATCATGCAATTCTTCAAAGACTTCAATGTCAATTGATCGATATACAATTAGTACAGTATGTTCACGCCTTTGCCTGATGGTAAACAGGTATAACCTAGTAAGCTTTCAATATCTTAGATATTCGCGTTTGGCCGATTAAAAAGAATTTAATATGACAGACAAAATCATATTCAAAATAAAATAGTTATTTACTCGACCGATTATACAAAAGGATAAATTGTTTTGCAGGAATATTACGCAATTTTAAGGCTTACACAATAGTAATAGTATTTTGACAATGAATGCAAGTAGTAGTTAGTAAAGGCGCTTTTACGTTAGACGATTGGTGACGGTTTACAGCCATTCGTATTGATTCCGTATCAATACATCGGTTTTCTATGTTCGATTCTTTAATATGCTTTCGTCATCATATATCTTTCACATAGTCTAGGTGTACTGTAATTTCACATTGTAATAAAACACCGCGTACGGATGCCTATATTACAATCAGTCAAACAAAAGACTAACTAGTTGTCCAACTCTTATAGTCTAAGTAAAAAACATGCTGTAAAGAGGATTATGCTCAGGGTTTGTCTGGTTGACATAATCCGAAATGAGGAGATTAGCCGAAGAACCAAAGTAACTTTCTAAATTTAATTTTTATAATGTTTTGTTTAAAGTTGTCACAGTTTGTTGTCACTTTGTGTTATCTATCGCACTACAAATTGCATTATATCATTGATATATTGCATAAAGGTTCCTCAAATGACATAAGTGAGCTAACAAGGAATTTATCAAAATTTCACCCCAAAGCAGATAAAATAAGGGTTGAATCATTGTATGGGGGTCCGTCATTTTCAAAGTTAGAAGCATGAAATTACATATGCTTCTGGTTAAAAAATATACCCTTTAGAGAGTAAAAGAATTATTGGAAATTGCGCCCCAGAATTAAAATAAAATGTTTTAGAGAGGTAGGGCACCATACTAGCGAGAAAACCCGACTGGCGAAGGACCTCCACCTTACAGAAACCACAGCCTAGTAACTCCACACCGCGGTGGAGTTGTGTTCATGTGTGTAAGTACAGGTCTGCCGCGCTCATTTAGGATACTTATTGAAAGTAACGTTTTCTTAAAGCCCTGGTGCAAAAAAATGGGTGAGCAACACACATGGATACCTCTTGTATTGCTAGTGTCTATAGGCTACGGTAACTGCTTAACATCAGGTGGTCCATATCCTTTTTGTCATCCAAGTTCATAGAATAAAATAATAAAAAACACGCGATAATAGGATAAGCTTTTGTTAGTATCTAATCAGATTTATTATACTTAACAAAACGCATAATCAAATATTATGATTAACTAGCTACTTAATGCAGTAAAAACATTAAATTATTATACATTATTAGAAAATCATAAAATTTACTGTATTACACATAAAATGCTGACCTATCGATATTGAATACAAGGACATAAGTTATAAAATACTTACAATAACAAAATACCAATAATTTTTGTCGGTAGTTATTTTATTGTAATTATTACTTAAGCAATTGACTGCCTCAATAGCGCATCGGTATTGCGTGCTACTGTATTGTCCGAATTCGATCTCTGGGTTGTGTAAAATGAATAATGTCTAATATGCAAATGGGAATACGTCCCGTCTGATGGTAGTAAGTAACTGTGGTTACTACGTACTTATAAGCCTGCCTATGGACGTTTGAAATATCTGGCGCATCACAGGCGTGTTGTTGATGCAAAAACTTAAAATTGCAATAATCTATTGATTGCGCACAAATTCAATCAATAATAATCGATTTTTTTTTCTTTAGGTTTATAGCTTAACGATAAGGGAGAGATAAGTGCAGAGACCTTACAATGAAGTCCTTAAAGATAATAAATTTCGATCTTAATTTAAAAATTCACACTACAACACAGTTAGAAATAAACCGCTACAAGGACGCCATGGTAGACCCTCTGGATAGCAAGATTATATATAAAGAAAATTTCCACTACGTACCATTAGCTAAGTATATTGAACAAAACCCAACAACATTTTGCCAGACCTAGGAATCAAAGACCTATGATTATGAATCTTGAACACATGCAAAATAAACGCAAACTAATACCACGGAACTGACAAGGCAATCTATTAAGGCATACCTACTTATTTTATCATAGATCCAGGATTCTAGAACTGTGCTTAATGTATGCCAAAAAGCTCAGTTTATATGATGTAAAACCTAACATAGCTTACAAAATGTGGATAGGATACACATTTGCCTACTCTTTCGAAGCAAAAGTCGTGATGATAATAAGTTGTAAAAGGGTTCAAAATCACAAATCTACAACTGAAATTGATTATTGCAGGGTTCGTTTGAGCGTACTATAAACTGTACTTTCTGTTCCCCGTGGGATATAGCCAGCAAGAAAGAGAGTGAGAAAAAGAGTATGTAATAAACTTAAACATAATTAATAGATGGTTAATTTAAAGTTATAATCATAATATGGTAGAGTTCGCAAAGATCTAAAATTTAATAAAATAAATTGCAGATTTTGCTAAGGTTTTACAATTATAATTTGAGAAATAAAGTTCTGTAACTTATACTAACTACTTTATGTTTTACGTATTAGGTAAATTGCTTGTCTCATAGACATTAACATTGATTATTTTAATTATAAAATAACCACTCTGTGCTGCACAATTAAGCCTATAATTTGACATTAAAATTCTAATAAGAAAATTGCTTAGCGCATCCGAAGAATAAGCACTAAAATTGCAAAATCCTTTTCAATAAAATAATTGTGTTAGCATTGGAATAGTCTAAATTGTTTGGATAATTTGATTTCCATTAGTATCTGATTGTTTAGCATACGTACAGGCACGGGCAGGCACGTTTCTTAGTGAGCGTGGCACAGCGAGATGTACTCAAATCGTCGGGATGCGCCGGCGCTGGGTCGCACGAAGTTCATAGGTAAACACGCCGGTATATAAACCCCATGCAGTGTCAACGTGCACACATTTGTGTTGCCTGTGATTGCATCCAGTCCCATTGTAGACATCCTGCCCTACATACTAATACGATGGTGAGAAAATATATCATTACCGTAATCTTTATAAGTATTATTTTAAGGAATACTAAATTTATAAACTTTCATGTTGTATGGTATTTTTTATACATTTCGGGTATTAACGCGACCATGCATTATTTACCATGAGACTGCTTGACGTTTCGACCAGGTTAAACCAGACGTAGTCGCAAGCTAACTTTTTATTGGGTAATTTAGTACTTATTTTTGTATTATCATATATATTAGTGTCGTATCAGTGAGTATCCTTCTTTCTTTCTTTTATCTTAGATTATTACTTAGCACACGCATTTATAATATTAAAATATAGATTAAGTTGCATAAATAAAATTTTGTTAGATTAGATTATTAATTTCTTCTTTACTTAGAAATGGATCCTTAATGATCCATTAATCCATTAAGTTCAAAATTATAATACCATTATAAATCTGAAACTGCAGGCCACGTCGATTGAAGCCTCATTAAAAACCTTCTTTATCATTCATAATTTTTCTAATAAATAAATGGCATATTAAAATTATTGGTAGATTTTATTATATTTCGTTTTTTAAATCCCTTAAGTAGGTACATAAACACCTGCCATAACTGCTACGTATAAATATGATAGGTGAAAGTTCAAATTCGCGCGTTACGAACTATACCAATGTAATAAATATCTAAATATAAAAGTAAGTAATAGTAAAATTAGATGGTAAAATGATATATTAGTACACAGTTAAATGAAAATAAAATTTTATTTATGCAACTTAATCTATACTTTAATATTATAAATGCGAAGTATATCCGTCTTCTTATTAGTTAATTAATAACCGTATTAATTAACGGATCTTAATAAATTTGGAAATAAGGTAGATGGTATCCTGTAAAACGAATACTTACTTACACTTTTACGTGACATCTACGCGGGCGGAGCCGCGGGGAACAGCTAGTATTTTAAATTATAACATAATATCACGGTTTTTTTTCAATACTTCATGTTATCCGTTTCCCTAGCTATTTTAGTTCCATCTAATAGGGAGCGAGCCTATACTGGACACAATTTTGGAATTGTGTCCAGTCGAGGCTGGAGCTAGTATAGCGGAGTCTGGAAATGTGAAAGTGACTTTGTCAGTATATGACATTTACACAGCTAGAATTCCAAATTTGGTGTAAGTTCAAAATGCTTGAACCGTGTGAAAAGACATAATGAAACTACTTTTAGCAAACATAACAATTAGATGAATCTATACCATATAAAAAGTTATATAATTATGTATATAGCCGTGTTCAACTACTTAAATATAGTTTTAAAAAATAAAGGTAGGTTATTTTATATTCCTAAAAAGTTTATTTGATTCGAATTAAAAAGACTTCTTGCACTTTATAGCCCATTCATTGACAAATATTATAGATTATCATCACGCTATAGCCCAAGACGAGCATGGTAATAGCAATAAATATTACATGTAATGAAATCTAAATTTAATGCGGGTGAATCTACAAAGAACAACTAGTAATAAAATGAATAAGAAATAAGTCTTTATTGTACATTAAAATAGGTACATTATACCATAAGTTATAATCTTCGTCATCTATTTTTAAAGATAACTGTACTAACTAACCTTGCCAAACAACGAACACAAAGTACACCCACACTCCGAACTAATTATGTAACACACGAATTGGTGTCCCGTGTAGACATGAAATCTACAACACGCGTGGTAAATTGCGATGTAATCACTTAAGCCTCTGAAACTGCCGTGCAGTAATCAACATAAAACAATAAGTAAAAGGTCTTTGACATGATGATTAATCGGTCAAAAAAATATCTTAGTAGAACAAGGTAAACGCGTCAATGCATTTAACATTCAATATGCAGTTAAACTCACGCGATCGTACTTCCTCACAATCGTGCCTCTAGTTCCTATTATTGCTTTATTGTCAGTTTGTTGTTTGTTTGTCATAATATTATAGAAGTTTATATTGTAATATTGAGATTGTATGGCATTGTAGTTTAAATCATCACCTTGCTATTAACTATGCTGTGGGTTCGATATCTACGTAGTACAAACATTGTTTCCGAATGAATAGAGGACACCCAATTCGTATGCGTATGAATGTTTGTCAAATCCATAGTGAAAAAATACTATCAATTTGTAATTATCTCTATCTATGTAATTAAGAAAACATGTTGCAAAAATGTAAAAATTCTCGATAATCAGGGGCCGTACTCATTCCAATTTATTTTGGATCTATATCAATTTCGCTAACAACTTTAAAGCGAGGTATTAATGTTGACACCGTGGACACCTTAGTAATTTAAAATTAAGATCGAAAATAAATCGCTATAAGGACCCCTACTCCTAATTAATTATTTCACTTGCTATTTTAAACCGTACACCACTTCATACTGCACAATGTAAAATAACGTGGGAAATATTATAAAACTTTCTCGTTTATCATTTACTTTGCCTGCTTACAAAGAATTTAAGTAAGTAGTAAGTATGTAAATTTATAACCGTTACATTATCGCAGGGCAAAAGTCAACACGTATTTCATAAACAGGAGTTGAGTTTAAGATCGTTGTCGAATCACGAAATCCTTTCTTTCCTCAAACCAACAATTTCTACCTACCTACGTCACGTTTTTGAGACGAGTGCAACTTCCTCTATGTAAGCTTTTGCACAATATCAATCGTAAAATATAATGTAGTCGTTTTCTAACAAAGGACTTTTGTAACTGACGAACGAAACACATGTATTGCACCGATAAGTAAGGTTGCTCATGCGTGCAATATGAGTTGTGTAGTAGGCACACCATAATTTACTATTTTGGGCTAGTTCCGTTTACCTATGTAATAATACGGAATTATTTCTGCAGTGATTTCAACTTCTTAAACTATATTTATATCACCAAAATAGAGAGAAATACATATTAAAAGGGACATAGAAAGGGTGACATGTTAAAATAAAAGATTTTATTGTCACATAAGAAAAAATCAGTAAATAACAACCGCTTCTACTGTGAATATTAGCGTAAATTATATAAGTAGTCTTGCCGGGATTATCATTTATAGTATAGTCTGCCACTATCGACAATAAAATACAATTTTGTGTTGCAAAACTCAGAATGCAGTAGATTTACAAAAAAAAAATAAACTTAAACCTACTAAAATGACTTTATTCAGTACCTTTTAAACTGATTTTGATGGTAATAAAATTCCCCGTAATACATGAATTAGTTATCTGTGCTATTTTATAAAAAAAGAAAAATGAGATCAGCAAAATACCTTGCATAGTTAAATTAAATTGTTTGCAATTTTTGTGCATTACATAATAAATACAATATCTAATACAGCCGGATAGGCAAGAAATTCAAAACATAAACATAACTGCAATCTGTCATTAAAAACTTGGATATATTTTATGTAACATAGTATGGTCACCCTTTTCATACTAGGAAATGTCAGTAGTGATTAGTCTATTCATGTTGATAGTGGAGAGATTAATAATATATCAGTAATGTAATAACTATTTCAATAAAGCTGTTCTAAGTCTGTCTGTCTTACATGTTTCAGACTTGCAATAAACTGTTATACTATATTGATGTCTATAGAAACTGTCATGACTGCGCAAGTACTTATTATATGACTTTAATCTAAGCATGATGTAAGTTTTGATAAAGTTTTATGCTATGTTTTACAAATCATATACAGAACGCATAATTATTATCCAAATAGCTTTCTTTGTTTATGTAGGTTTCAATTTTTATTAAATGATATTGTTTAGCTCGACTCTGTGTGTACTTCAAATTATGCAACAGTTTTTTCAACTACTTCTTCAAAACCGTCTCTCATAAAACTAGGCACCCATTTTGAAATTCTGTGACAATATAATATTTTGAGAGATTCACGAGCGTCTGTGCGGTGAACAGTGAAAGAATTAAAATAAAACCGTTTGACTAAAAATGTCGAGTACTTTTACATACACACTTTGCTTATGTATCTATACACTAAAGATCCTACTGCGCCGTCTATGCTATCCTACTAACGATGTAGAAATGTTTGATACTCCTTCGCGCAAAATCTACAAAACGGATTGTAATGAATCTGTAGAAGTTTATAGTTTATACTTAAAAATACCATACACATAGATTATATTTTATTTAAAACAACGAAATCCGTTAGAAGCTGCCGGCAAAAGCTAATCGTATATTATATTTCTGGAAATTTCTCTGCGTCTCCATTACGTCTTTCACTTACGTCACATATAAATCTTCGTGTGGTTAGCGGTTT
This sequence comes from Trisateles emortualis, assembly GCA_947095525.1. Taxonomy (NCBI): domain Eukaryota; kingdom Metazoa; phylum Arthropoda; class Insecta; order Lepidoptera; family Erebidae; genus Trisateles; species Trisateles emortualis. Next base: position 11,316,987 of record OX352734.1, read on the forward strand.
CAACACAAATTTCCTATAAACTTATTTCATTGTTCACGAAGAAAGCATCTTGAACTACCTCATTGTCTTCCGGCACTTGATATATTCATACTTATTCATCATTTTCACTATTGTGTGGGACCGCAATCGATTTGGCGAATAGAACATTATTTTCTATTATTATTTCGATTACAATAACAAATACAATTTGGATAAGTGGGGAGTCTGGATAACCTATACATAAAAAAAAACAATATCTCACCTTTTGTCCAGCTCTTTATGCCTCACTGCACTTGAACGACCTCTGTAATGCCACTGATAACGCCATAGAGGTATTAAAATTTGGGCTTGTACTAATTTAATACTTGTTGAATAGTTAACATGCTAAATTACATAGTCTCATATATAAATTACGGTAGGCATGCAAAAAGTCTATTCGATGGGCTGCGAGCTTGTCTGCCACCAATGGAAAAAAAATCAAAAATCTTACAGACTAACATAATTAATAATATAATCTACATTAATAATATAATATTGAGAACTAGTTGTTGCCCGCGGCTCCGACCGTGTGGATGTTGGTTATCGCTGTAAAAAAGTAGCCTATGTGTCATTCCAGACCATAATCTATCTCTGTGCCAAATTTCATCCAGATCCGTTCAGTAATTTTTACGTGAAAGAGTAACAAACATCTATCCATCCATCTATCCATTCTTACAAACTTTCGTATTTATAATATTAGTAGTATATTAGTAGGATAATGATGAGAGAGATTTTGGTTTTATCGCGGTAATTTAGTATTTTTTTTCCTATTGTAATTTTTTATAATTCTTATATAGGTAGTTGTTTTAAGTCTGGATGTTATTTGTGTCCGTTAATGGTGTGTCTCGTTCGTAAAAGACTCTCGTTTTTCATTCAGCCAAAGAAAAAAAACACACCCATCTACGTATTAAAAAGATTGCTACTTATACTACATAAGGCGTTCGTGTACTATACAAAATATTCTCTCAAGGTTATTACAGCTTGAACAGAGGACATCCTGCCAAGGTACGAGAGTTGTTTTTGTCAAAAATATTTAAAAGATTTATGAAGACAAGCTTTAAAAATATATTATTTTATTTACGCGGAAACAACGTTGTATATATTAGCAAGACAAGTGCATATGCGCTCAAGAGTTAAAACATCTTGCTAACTTACGCCTGTATAAATATTGACTCACTGTGTATTTCTCACTTGACAAAATATCCCTTGAAATGCATACTGAGTACTACATCTGTATGTTTGTGTACTCACTTAGCAAACTTTGTATATATTACTAGCTGATACGCGCGGCTTCGCCCCCGTGGATGTGGGTTATCGCGATAAAAAGTAGCCTATTGGCTACTCTCGACTATAATCAAACTCTATGCCAAATTTCATCTAGATCCGTTCAGTAGTTTTTATGTAAAAGAGTCGAAAATCCATACAAATGTACATCCATCCATCCTCACAAACTTGTACATTTATAATATTAGTAGGATAGGATATTGATTTGCTAAATTTATAATGCTGAAGTATTCCTGGAAGACGTTTATTTAAAACTCATCTCTAAATGAATTCTGTTTAGTAAATATTCTTCCTCAATCGGGCTTGATCACTGTATCGAAGGCCGTTTAACTTTGATCTTGTATATACCGATATCATTATAAGCAAAAATACTTCTTTAATCTTTCCTCTATATCTAATCTATCTATCTAAAGCCTTTAAATAAGCAATTTTTGTATATATAGTGTTACGACGCACAGGTTGGCCCTAAAAACTACCGCTATCTCAAAACAATAGCTATTCATAAAGTGTCTCGAACAATACAGAAAAAACATCATAAAGAGAACAAAGGATGAATAGCAGTCGAACGGAACGTACGAATATGAACCTTAGTGTTTAGGCACAAGGTTTATGGCACTTAGCACGGTGACTTGTTTACATCATGAATGAACGTTCGAGTAACGGGTTTCTTCGTAAAGACGTTACTATAACTTACTACGATCCTCGCGTATATTCTCGATTCCGTGGCGAGTGATATATAAGGGGCCGACGTGCGGCGGACAGTCAGTCTTGGTTGGAGAGTCTTAGTTGAGTCTTCGTTGAGCAGTCAACGAGTCTACACTGAGAAGAGCAACTGAGTAGGTAGTCAGTTGCGAGGACAGCGATACAGGCGATATATCGGGACGATATTGGAAGACTTTAGTGAAGTGTTTTGTGTTATAGTGAAGAGTTTAGTGAGTGAACTGTTATAGTGTGTAATTGTGTTTACGGTGTATTGTAAGTGACATTGTGTGTTTTGTGTTGAAGTGCTAATATACTCGTTATCGCGTAACCTGGCATTTTAATCGAACCCTATCCTGACAAGTAACTATTGTTGTCGTCATCGAACATAACAATTAGTGTCAGCGGTAGTTCGTAACATTGGTCTCAGCATTGGGACGTAACATTGGTGTCAGAAGCGGAATGTCAGTCACACTACGCGACGGAGACGAGGGGGTTCGCACCCGACGACAGGCTGCATTAGACATAACTCGAGAACCTGCAACTGCAGCTGAGGAAGACAGCAGCCCGCCGCCAACTCATCTGGTCACCACTGGGGCCGAGGAAAATATTAGCACACCATCGACTTCTGCGGATACTTCAGCGGGCCCGACAGCGACAAGTACTTCTAATGTGGTTGATTTGTCGATCCTCTTGGCCACTATGCACGACTTACAACGTCAAACTAAAGAGGGCCTACGCCGAACTGAAGAGAGCCTACGCCATATGCAGCAAGACAATAAGAGTGTACATCAAAGTATACTAAAGCTTGAACAGACTTTCAGCTCTAGATTCGAAGGAGTCAATACTAGCATAAGCAACCTGCAGAAGGACGTGGATTGGGTGAAAATTCGTACCAACCAACAAGAGGAGAAGCTTGAAAACTTAGAAGCAACCATGAACGATCAGATAATCAAAGAGATACAAAAAGCCAAGACTCTTAGTGTAATACCAATAGCTGCAGCTACTGGGGGGCCTAAATTTAAACTTCCGCCCTTTGATGGTACAACTTCATGGACGGCATATCGACACCAGTTCGAAGTCGTTGCCAAAGGAAACGGATGGATGGATAACGATGCCGTGACGGCACTTACTTTGGCACTTCGGGGGGATGCACAGCTGATTTTAGAAAACCTACCTAAAGACCGAATAAACTTGGATTCACTTCTTGAGGCTCTGGAAGCTCGTTTTGGAGATAAACACTTACAGCACGTCTACCGAGCTCAATTAAAAGATCGCAATCAGAAGACGAGCGAAGGATTACAGCAGTGGGCTGCTGAAATTGAACGACTTGTGCGCCGTGCTTATGCGTCAAGTACATCATCAGTAGACGACACCGTCGTACAAGCTTTTGTGGATGGCATAAGAGACCATGAAGTCAGAGCAACTGTTCGTCTGGGCCATCATACTACGCTGCAAGCTGCCTTAGCACATGCCCTTGAAGTGGAAGCTGTGCGAAGCGACTATAAGTCACATAGAGTTCGGGAGGTCATACAAGCTATAAGACCACGGGGGGAACCTACGTGCTACGCATGTGGAAGAAGAGGACACATTAGACCCAACTGCCCGGGTCAGAGAAAAAGTAGATCGGTGTCAACCACCACGCAGGTTGATACAAATGAAGTTAAACTAATCGAGGCCAGAGCCGCGGGGCGGGCACTGGCTGGATTTCGTCAAGCCCCAACAGTGCAAGTATCACAGGCATGTGATGGTAATAGCTTAATAATAACAGGAGAAATAAACGGTAAGCCTGCTCGGCTAACGATTGATACCGGAGCTTCGAAATCCATCGTACGACCAGAGCTTTTAAAGAGAACAATGAAGTGGGAAGACATGCGACCGTCTTGTCAATTACAAACAGCGACAGGCCAGCCAGTGACCGTCCTCGGAATCACAGATGTGAGAGTCAGACTAGGAGAAAAGATCTACCAGCAATCTGTTTTGGTTGCTAACATAACAGACGACTGCATCATCGGATTGGATTTCTTACAAATTCAGCAGTGCATCGTTAACGTGGCAAAAGGGGTTCTCACGTTTCCAGATCAGGAAGTCTTTTTAGAAGGATCTTCTCCAACAGCGGTCTACAGCGCAAGAATGGTTACGTTACCAGCGAGATCAGAGACCTTAGTCGATGTTAGGTTTCCTGAAGGCGTAACGGCTAATCGTTGCATTTTGGTGGAAGATACAGGAAATCATCCTAGTTGGATTACAGCTAGAACTTTAATCATGACAAGAGGAGGCGCAAAAGTAAAAGTTGTTAATCTTAGTAACTCGACACTGCAGTTAAGAAAGAACATGATCATTGGGCGATGTGAGGTTGTGAATAATATGAGGAGGATACAAGAGTGTGTCAAGGCAAAGCCTTTGACGAATGAAATAAGCCCGTTGCTGAAGGCAATGAAAAAGAGTTTGTCACTAAATGAATATCGGACAGCGGAGAAGCTGTTACTTGACTATAAAGACATCTTCATTGCAGAGGAGAACGACCTAGGGAGAACGGGCCTTGTGAAACATGCGATCGATACTGGCTCTACACAACCGATCAAACAGAGACCTAGACGGGTACCCTTGGCAAAAGAACAGGAAGTGGCGGAGCTGATTCAGAACATGGCACGTGACAAAATTATAGAACCATCTACCAGCCCCTGGTCGTCACCTGTAGTACTTGTCAGAAAGAAAGATGGCAGCACTAGATTTTGCGTGGACTACAGGATGCTTAATAATGTGACAAAGAAGGACAGCTACCCGTTGCCGCGCATAGATGACACCTTGGATATGCTTGGAGGAATGAAGTGGTTCTCTACAGTAGATCTGAAAAGTGGCTATTGGCAGGTGGAACTTCAACCAGAAGACAAAGAAAAGACTGCGTTCACCACTGGTAACGGAAAAGGTCTATGGCAGTTCCGAGTAATGCCATTTGGTTTGTGTAACGCACCAGCTACGTTTGAACGACTTATGGAACGAGTATTGGTGGGACTTTTGGGAGACGCCTGTTTGGTGTACCTAGATGATGTAGTGGTGATGGGTCGCAGCTTCACGGAACATCAAAAAAATTTGGAAAAGGTATTCAGAAGATTCCGTGAATCTAATTTAAAACTTAATCCAAACAAGTGTGCCTTTTTCAAGAAAGAAGTTTCGTTTTTGGGACATATCATTTCAGACAAAGGTGTCCAAACAGATCCGGATAAAATAAAAGCAGTGCAAGAATGGCCAACTCCGAAGAATAAGACCGATGTAAGGGCTTTTCTCGGTCTAAGTGCGTATTACCGGCGGTTTGTGAAAAATTTCTCTGAGATAGCCAGGCCGTTACATCACCTGACAGAAGTAAAGAGAAATTTCGTTTGGGATACCGATTGCCAACGTGCATTCAAACGATTAAAGGAGTTGCTGTGTTCAGCTCCAATTCTCTGTTACCCAAGTAGAGAGGGTAGATTCATAGTCGACACAGACGCTAGTAATACAGGAATCGGTGGTGTATTGTCTCAGGATCAAAATGGACAGCAAGTAGTCATTGCATACTTCAGCAAGACTTTATCACGGACCGAGAGGAATTACTGCGTAACTCGACGTGAGTTACTAGCTGTTGTGAAGACCTTACAACACTTTAGCAAGTACTTGCTGGGAAGAGAATTTACTTTGCGAACTGACCATGCAGCGCTTAGGTGGCTACTGCACTTTAAGAATCCCGAAGGCCAAGTCGCAAGATGGATTGAACAACTACAGGAGTATAATTTCGTGATAGAGCACCGCAGTGGAAAAACTCATTCAAACGCTGATGCCTTATCACGACGACCGTGTCCTGAAGATTGCAAGCACTGCTTGAAACAAGAATCTAAGGATGAGGTGAAGATAATAAGGACTCAGGCATTGGATGATTCGTGGAGTAAACAAGAAGTAAGTAATGCCCAAAAGGAGGACAGAGATTTGAAATTGATAATGGACTGGAAAGTTCAGAATCGCAAGCCATTATGGCAGGACGTATCGGCTTCAAGTGCAATCACGAAGGCATATTGGGCTCAGTGGGACAGTCTTATCCTCGATGACAACGTGCTTTACAGAATATGGGAATCGCCTAACGGTAAAGAGCAAACTGTACAGATGGTCATCCCGAGACGCAAAGTGGCTTCCCTTCTAAAACTTGTGCATGACGGTACATCTGGTGGACACCTCGGTGTTAAGAAGACTTTGGTAAAGATAAGGGAACGCTTCTATTGGGTTCGCTGTCGAGAAGACATCGAGGAATGGTGTAGAAAGTGTTCAACCTGCGCTCCGGTAAAAGGTCCTCGCACCAGGTCCAAGGGAAAACTGCAGCTATACAACGTCGGAGCACCATGGGAAAGAATTGCTATCGATGTGGCTGGACCATTCCCACTGACGGAAGACGGGAACCGTTATATAGTAGTGGTCCAAGACTATTTCACCAAATGGCCCGAAGTATTTGCGACACCGAACCAAGAGGCTCAGACAGTGGCCAAAAAGCTTATTCAGGAGGTCGTGTGTCGGTTTGGTGTACCATTGGAATTACATAGCGACCAAGGAAGAAATTTCGAGTCGGCGCTGTTCCAAGAGATGTGTAATCTCCTTGGAATACATAAAACACGCACGACTCCAGCGCACCCACAGTCCGATGGAATGGTGGAGAGGTTTAACCAAACATTGGAAAACCATTTAGCAAAAGTTGTTGATGAACATCAACGAGACTGGGATCGGTATATCCCACTCTTCTTGATGTCCTACCGTTCTGCAGTACATGACACTACTGGATTTACGCCGGCCAAAGTGAACTTTGGAAGAGAAATTCGTCTGCCAGTGGACTTGATTACTGGGACTGCTCCTGATACCCCCAAACCACCAGTGGAATACGTAGAAGAGTTGCAAAAACAGCTGGATGAAATACACGACCTCGTACGGGACAACAATTTTAAGTCAAGTGAGAGAATGAAAACCCGTTACGACAGGAAAGCAAGCATCCATGGCTTCATAGAAGGAACGCTCGTGTGGCTCCATAATCCACAGAGAAGAATCGGGAAATCGCCGAAACTACAAGCTCGTTGGGAGGGTCCCTACAAAGTAATTACTAGGATTAACGATGTGACCTATCGTATTAGACAGGGAGAAAGGAAGAAGCCAAAGGTAGTTCACATCGATCGGTTAGCACCCTACCACGGAACCAATGTTGCTCGGGACGAGCAAGTTTAAGAGGGGGGCAGTGTTACGACGCACAGGTTGGCCCTAAAAACTACCGCTATCTCAAAACAATAGCTATTCATAAAGTGTCTCGAACAATACAGAAAAAACATCATAAAGAGAACAAAGGATGAATAGCAGTCGAACGGAACGTACGAATATGAACCTTAGTGTTTAGGCACAAGGTTTATGGCACTTAGCACGGTGACTTGTTTACATCATGAATGAACGTTCGAGTAACGGGTTTCTTCGTAAAGACGTTACTATAACTTACTACGATCCTCGCGTATATTCTCGATTCCGTGGCGAGTGATATATAAGGGGCCGACGTGCGGCGGACAGTCAGTCTTGGTTGGAGAGTCTTAGTTGAGTCTTCGTTGAGCAGTCAACGAGTCTACACTGAGAAGAGCAACTGAGTAGGTAGTCAGTTGCGAGGACAGCGATACAGGCGATATATCGGGACGATATTGGAAGACTTTAGTGAAGTGTTTTGTGTTATAGTGAAGAGTTTAGTGAGTGAACTGTTATAGTGTGTAATTGTGTTTACGGTGTATTGTAAGTGACATTGTGTGTTTTGTGTTGAAGTGCTAATATACTCGTTATCGCGTAACCTGGCATTTTAATCGAACCCTATCCTGACAAGTAACTATTGTTGTCGTCATCGAACATAACAATTAGTGTCAGCGGTAGTTCGTAACATTGGTCTCAGCATTGGGACGTAACAATAGTATAATCTAGATCTCGGAAACAGCTCCAACGATTTTCATGAAATTTAGTATACGGAGGGGTTTCGGGGGCGATTAATCGATCTAGCTAGGTTACATTTTAGAAAACGTTAATTTCCAAAAAAAAAATACTAAAGCAAAGCTCGATCCTCCAGAAACTAATATTATTAAGATAACATTTTCATATACCAAATATTTTTTGTTACAGATCTCACTTGTGTTTGTACTGATAGTAGTCGTGGCGTATGCAACAGCGCAAGCGCAGTCCACACCACCGATACCAATCATACGACAGGAGTCAGAGGGACCTAATCCTGATGGCTCATACAAGTGGCTGTAAGTTACAATATTTAATCGATAATTAGAAATTATATTTAGATTTTTGCTGAGGTGGCAAAAAATTTGACGGTTTGTCTGATGGTAAGCTGGTAGGATATGGACGGTTACAATATTTGGGGAATCATTTGCGTGTTGCTGACCAGAGGCTGTAATGACGAAACATAATATCACATGATCTAAAAGCTGTCCTTCACCTGGGTCAACGCATCCTCGTGATCCAGCGTGCAGTGCTGCTAACTTTTTAAACACCTTTCCCCAATCCTTTTTTATATACTTTATTTATAGGTCAATTCGTACATACCTAATATATGATTGGGTATATATCGCCATATTATGTTAAAATATTTTCCTTCCTTAGATTTATTAGCTTCATTATTTCCCACTGCTACGCAAAGATCTCCCCATACTTTCACACTTCTCTGTTTGATACTCAATTATAATTATTGTATTTAAAAAAAATGTGCACTTTGTACCTACTATAAAACGATTGATTAAACTTGATAATGCCAGTTTATAAAATAAAATATACGTAATAAGTAAATTAGTAGTAGGTATAATAATATAATTTGTATAAGCACATGTCTAAAGTAGATGTAGTAAAATAAATTTCCGTCAGCAAAGATTATAATCGTTGATCTCAACGTGCATCATCTTGTCAACAGTCAGGTAAGGTATGAAATTTAAAAAGATAAAGATCTCTTCTTTCGGCATTGAAAAGTAAAATTACTTATCAACGCCTGTACGTAAAAGTCGAAGCGTATATTAATTTTAGTTACGTGATAATTATCTTTTATATAGGTATAAGTTTAAATCTGAAACCCTAAATGTACTTGCAAAAGTATGTGTATATAATAAAAGATTTTTAATTGACGTTGGAGCCTTTTTATACTACTTATTATGTGACAAAAGCGCACGTCCTCTCTTATGGTAAGCAATTATCGTAGCACATTTTGTAATAACCAAAGTTTGATTTTATGGGATAAGAAAACGTTATGAATAATAAAAGGTAATTTTCTTAGTTGCACTGAAGATTTCTAGACTCGAAAACGTAATAGACAGGTAAGTACGGTACTTAAAAGTCCAACGCAGGAGCAGCAACACATGCAACATGATCACCGAGCAATATTGCTTTGTAATATTGCTCGATGGTTGGCTTATCTTAAAAAAAAAGTATTTTACATGATTCTAAAAAAAGTACTCACGTAAAAGATGACTCGTAACTCCATTTTGAAAAAGTGATGGCAATTCCCAGGCCAAATTTTAGGTAATTCTACCTTATCATCACAATATGGCCGGTGCAGTACTTACCTACATTAGTGTGATAATAAAAAATGAGATCCCAATATAAAGAGGACTAACGTAAAAGGTCCTTACCACAACCAAATCCTTGACCAGGCTTCGGGCCCAGGTGGGCCGCGCCGCCTAGCTGTAGTCGTTAGAAGCTGTAACATACTGATTCTCTGTAAAAACTTTAGAGTCTCGCAGCATTGTTGAAATTGATGGAGACAGACATTTAATATATTTCTTTTTAAAAAATAAACTAAATTATTAAATTTTGCACACAAGTGACTTATATGTGGCGCCATCTTTCAAATCAATAGCAACACCGCATGGTAAATGATACAAAGATACGGTATTGATAAAACAGATGTCACTATTATATATATATAATCATCTTTTTCCAGTTACGAAACAGGCAACGAGATCAACGCCGAAGAATCAGGTCACGTGAAGAATTTCGGACAAGGTGAGGGCCTGGAAATTCAAACAGCTGAAGGGAAGTTTAGCTACAAAGCACCAGATGGCACTCTCATCTCACTCACGTACATTGCTGATGAAAACGGATTCCAACCACAGGTGACTAATTTTATATGAAATGTAAATATACGAGTGGGATTTCCAAGACTATAAACACCTGTTTTCCTCTTGTAAAATCAGTTAAGGCAAGCTGTAGGTTATACTCGTATATACACATGGTTACTATAGTTATTAATTCGTAGGTAGTTTAAAATTTACATAACTACTTAAAAATTCCAAAGCCCTGCAATAAAAGAATATGCATATAGATTATGATATATTAAATATTGTTTGCTATATATCCGTTTTGTTAAACTGGTAGACTGAAAATAGCAGTTTAATTTTGCGGTGACACTACTGGAATAATAATAATTCCTTGTACTGTCATTGGGACAATATAACTATAAATAGTTTTGAGGGAACAGCAGCTGTAGAAATGTCTAATAAGTTGGTGGCTTAGGTCTCTCTGGACTATCTGGCCACTAAATCTCATCGCTGGCGGTCAATTGGAACGTAACACCTCCCATTATTTACATACATTACATTACATTTACCATAGATTCATATTTAAAACATGTTACCGAACGTTAAATACGGCAAGCGTACAATAGGCTACTATATAAGATTACAGTCAGGCTGATCATATATATTACCACAGAGGTAGTATTGAACATAGTTTTCAATTTGGTAAGAATAATCATTACAATGAACTTCCACCTTCTAACCAACAATGAGGAAACCACGTGGTTTCCTCATATAGTACCCTTCGTTATCAAAAACGTAAGATAAAATACGTCTGTTTGGCAATGTCCATCTTTTGCAAATAAGCATAAAGTTAAATTAACTGCAGTAATTTTTAAACTTAAGCCCCTTTTCCATGCCAATCTATGGACTGACCGCGATAAACTTGCTTAACCTCGCAGATTTAGCGACCAGAGCGGCTATTACTTTATTAGACAATTGCAGTTTTTAAGTTTATACGGAAGGATGAATGGAAGAATTTATGATAATTTATAAAATCATTGACCTTCTTGATTGATTGTCTATCAACGGGTTTTAGACCCGTTGATAGACAATCAATCAAGAAGGTCGGGTAACAAAAGGAATGAAAATTTATCTTTTACCGATTTAGACCATTATAGTAATAGGTAATATTGAATAAAACCCTGTAACTTGCAACCCAGGGATTCGAATCGGCTCGGGTGGTCTGGTATGTTGACTGTTATTACACCATTGAGTCAGTCAGTCGAGTTGAAAAACTTGTATTTTGTAAATGGCACTTTATGTATTTTATTAATCATAAAAGTTTTACCGATAGTGCAAATGATGGTCCTCGCGCATTATGGGTCTTGTGATTCAGTCAGCCAGTAAAACATACGCCTGGGTTTTTATACAAAATATACAAAAACTTACGTGGCCAATCGTGAGGTCTTGGGTTCTGGGGTCAAACATAGCATATAATATATAATTACACTGCAATACATTCGTCCCCTAGTTGCTGGCGGAATGTTGTGTTATAGACCTGTGCTTTATATTTAGGAGAGTGATTGCAAATTATGTTCCACTCCAGGCACGGGTGTCCTCCACTCTATTAAGAGTCTGAGAGGGCCTTTATTCTTAAGACGCGTAATGCTTATTTTTATTTTTATATGTGACACGTCACGACTTAGCCATTCTTATCGTACGCGAGTCATTAAACGATAATCAGTAAGCTTTTAACCATAAAAGGAAGCTACAAGATTGAAGCACCGTATCAACTATTGTGTAATGCCGCATAAAATAAAATTACGTCTTTAACACCTGCTAAATTGCAATTATACGACCGCCAGCAGCAAATAGAGACCTTGACATCATTACGTAGGGAATCACAATAAATTTTATAATCTTCAGTGGGTATATATTTCCAATCCGGTACAATAAACATGTTAAGGCTACGTATGTACAATAAAATTGATTCGCGGCGAATTTAAGCTTCTGAATTTTTTCGTGTAAATCATGACGTAATAAAATAATTTACGCGTGACCAAATTAATTTGTATTTATGAGCGAAAACCGAAGAAGAATAAATTGTTGTCTGTCACAGTACGCTCTTTGTTTTATGCTCATATTTAACAAAGCATCACTCATAATGTTGACCGTCGAAATCGTTATTGACCGACAAAACTCAGGGATTTAAAGGAATATACCAGTAGGATATTATTGGGCATTCTACCCCACCTGTCGTTCCTACGGCTCACTTCGTTCGCCTTCGTCACTCTCGGTGTGGTAGAATACCCAATAACATCTAACATCCTACTATAACTAGCTCTACATATCAACCACTTAAACGTTCATTCATTATATCCCCCTAACAATGACTCTCATCTTTGAAATATAATTCTTGTAAAATGATTGCGACTTCATTTTATATTCAAAGTTTACCGAATCAACTACACTCAGCAACATGTGTCAAAATAAATACCATCCCAGATATGATATGTACAATAGTTACAAAACTCGACTATACTCATTCAGACATTATTGGTCTACGGTTAGCTTAAGAGCAGAAGTGGTCTCGGAAATGGCTGACGCCGGTTTCTTTTATTGTGGAAACAACATAAATGATCGTGCGGCATGTTTTTCATGTGGCGTTGTCATTGAAGATTGGGAAATTTATCAGGATCCTTGGATGCAACATGCTATACACTCTCCTCAATGTTGTTATTTGAATTCTGTGAAAGGAAAAAAATACATAGAATCGGTCAATTATAACAATTTCAGGACAGGTAACGCAGTGAAAGATGAAAAGTGATAACTATATAAACCAGAATACATAAAATTCGTAATCATTTTGTTTCCGACAGTAATCATGAAATTTGTAAAACAACCTCAGTCGTTGCATGTTAACCCAATCTGTGATGATTTTATTAAGACTGATTCGCGTCATGGAGAATTATTGCCTAACACAGTGCGCTGTATCATTTGTGGACCGTCGAATTGTGGAAAAACCAATTTACTTATTGGTCTCCTTATACATGAAAATGGTTTGAGATTCAAAAATGTGTATGTTTATTCAAAAACCTTACACCAACCTAAGTACCTTTTTTTAGAAAAAGTTTTACAACATGTACCAAATATTTCACTTACAAAATATCAGGAAAACGAGGATGTTATAAGCGTACAGAACGCGAAACCCAACTCTGTTATTATATTTGACGACATTGCTTGTGAAAATCAGAGTAATGTGCGTGATTATTTTGCAATGGGAAGGCACAAACACATTGATTGCTTTTATCTAAATCAAACGTACAGCAAAATTCCTAAACAGTTAATAAGAGACAATACTAACTTAATCATACTGTTTAAACAAGATGACATTAACTTGAGACATGTTTATGAAGAACATGTTAATACTGATATGACATGGCTTGAATTTCGTGAATTGTGTTCAAAAATATGGAGTGAACCTTTTAATTATGTTGTTATTAATAAAGATTGTTCCAAAAATAACGGTTGTTACAGAAATAAATTTGACACCTTTGTAGTCTTTGATTGACTACGGTGAAACAACTATTTAAGAGCTTTACATTGTTGATAACATTATTCTTTAAACAGCTCTGTATCTATCACGGTGTGTTTTAAGCAAAATGGAAACATCATTAAAAAAACAAATTGTTGATGCTGCAGAAGCAGTGAAGAAAAAAGTGCGAAAGATGAGAGAATTTGAGGCTGAGAATAAGCAAGCATTAGAGACAGTCTTTCAGCCTGTAACAGAACCTCTCAACATAATAGCCAACACCAGTAAGCAAGCTGCTTTCTTGAGTTCAAAACAAGATGAGGAAACCGACATTCCTTTCACAAATGAAACTTTGCTGAAAGAATCTTCTACTAATATTGACGCAGAAGAGATTGAATCAGATATCGATAGTGATGAGTCATATCAATCATTAGATAATAATCAAGACCGTAACACTTCTTCCTGGTCAGTATCTTCAGAGGCACTTACAGATATTCCATTTGGTGTTCGAATGGATCGCGGTAAATTGATGTTGGGCTTAGATTCTATAACGTTCAATGATGATTTTATCATCGTAGCTGAACGAAAATTCCGAAATACTCCAGGACTAAAGCAATTGTTATTAAAAAAGGATGTAGACTTAAGCTTGGTAACAGAGTCTGATCTGAAGCATTATAAGTTAATGTTAATTGCTACAAATGCACATCGACGAGACTTTGATGCAAGAAAGCCAATAAAAAGTAACAAAGGACAAAAATATTTGCAAGTTATTAAACCTCTTTTTAAAGTGTCAAGTACAATTCAAAGCAATCAGACAAAGGGGAAAGGCTTAAGGCCTTTGACAAAAATGTGGAAGAAAAATGTAGATTTTGTATATTGGGATGATCCTAATGAATTAGTAGATAGGTTAAAGTTATTGATTGCATCTCGGGACGCTGGCAACACCGGGCTTGACAATGAAATTATTTCTATTATAGAGGAACTGCGTGAAAATAAAATTATTAATAATTAAGTATTAAAATAAATATTATAAAGTTCACGTTTCATTTTATTATCAACCTTTCGATACAATAGACCTTAAATATGAATGTAGATAAATTTGGACACTTTATTCATAAGAGGATGCGTTTGTCAGAATTATTTGAGTCCAACGAAAATGCATTAATAAAATCAGATACCGGAGACTTTGACTTAAAAAATACAAGACTGAGAGGGGTTAAATTGCCTGTAGAAACAGATGATGCAGTCAACAAGGATTATGTAGATAAATTGAGTGATCGTACAGTAAAGGAAGTTAATAAGCTAATCGGTTTGCTGCGTATACAAATCATGAAAGATGTGCAAATAACGGTACAAGCTACTTTAAAAGAAAATGTATCTTCGATTTTAGTCCAGTTGGAAGATAAGTTTTATACTAAAGCAGAAGTACAAAATCTACTGGTAAAAGCTTCGCGATGACAAAGCAAGAAATTGTAAATGAAATACACAAAGCAGCACGAAGAAATTTTCTTAGACGTTCTGTTACTTTAAAGGGAATAGATGACTTATGGCAAGCCGATCTAATGGATATGCAAAATTTGAGAAAATTTAATAAAGGTTACAATTTTATCTTAGTGGTGATTGATGGTTTTTCGAAATACGCTTGGGCAGAACCATTGAAATCGAAAACTAAGCTTGATGTAACTCGCGCATTTGAGCAAATACTAGCAATCAGTAATAGAAAACCAAACAATTTACAAACAGATTTGGGAACTGAATTCTATAATTCAACATTTCAAACGCTTATGAAAAAGTACCAAATTAACCACTACTCATCATTTTCTACCAAGAAAGCATCGATCGTGGAACGCCTGATTAAAACATTGAAAAATAAATTATACAAACAATTTAGTCTGAATGGGAACTATAAATGGTTAGGTTCAATATTAGATGATACTTTGAAAACCTATAATAATTATAAACATAATACTATAAAATTTAAACCAATCGATGTAAATAAATTTAACGAAGCAATAATACAAGATAACATTAAGAAAGCACATAAACATGGGACAGTTCTATGTAGACCCAAGTTCAAGGTAGGTGATAATGTTCGTATAAGTAAATACAAACATATTTTTGAGAAAGGTTATACTCCGAATTGGTCAACAGAAATATTTATTATTAGAAAAATTAATAACACGGTACCAGTAACTTATCACATTGAAGATCAACGAAAACAACCCATTAGGGGATCTTTTTATGAACAAGAATTACAGAAATCGCGATATCCAGGCATTTATCTAATAGAGAAAGTACTAAAAAGGAAAGGAAGGAAAATATTTGTTAAATGGTTGGGTTTAAGCAAGGAAGAAAACAGTTGGATTGATAAGAATGCAATTGTGGATTAAGGTTGTGATTATATATAGTTACATATTAGAGTAATATTTCATTCATTACAGTCAGGACTATGCAAGGTAGTGGACTAGTGAATAGTGTAATTAATAATCTTCCTTTTGAACTTCATCTGCCTGGTTACAATTACTGCGGACCAGGAACTAAACTTCACAAACGACTAGCACGAGGTGATCGAGGAGTTAATAAGTTAGACGAAGCTTGTATGCATCACGACATTGCATATACAAAACATACAGATTTAAAAAATCGTCACAAAGCTGACTTACAACTTCTCAACATGAGCAAGCAAAGGCTTCAGTCTAAGGATGCAGGAAAAGGTGAGAAACTAAGCTCATGGTTAGTAAGTAAAATAATGAAAGCTAAATTAAAGGCTGGCTCTGGAATTAAAAGTTTCAAAAGCTTGGTTTCGAAAATAAGATCGCAAATAAAAAAGCTTAAGCCTAAAGATAAGAAAACTCTAATAAATGTGGCTTACGCAGCTGCAAAAAAGTTATATCCTAAGATTCGCCATCAAATTCGGATACCACGAGTAATACCAATACCAAAAACTGGAGGGGTTCTACCTTTAATTCCAATATTCGCTGGTTTATCAGCTTTGGGAACTTTAGCTGGTGGTGCAGCTGGCATTGCAAAAACTGTCAATGATTACAAAGCAGCGCAGCAAAATTTTAGAGAATCAGAACGTCATAATAAAGCAATGGAGGCTTTAGTGCTGGGAAGAGGATTGTACATCAAACCATATAAAAATGGTAAAGGATTGTTTATACACAATTCAAAAAACTAAAAATTAAGCTACCTAATAGACCTTTGAGTAATATAGACATTCAAAAGTATGCAAGTAACATTCCTCACTTTCGAGGAGTCTACATGAAGGATCAATTACCGAAAACGCCAAAGCGCTTTGAATGTGGGGTCGTTAACTTAGACGATTCAAAGAACCAAGGAACGCATTGGGTAGCTTATGTTAAAGTAAACAACTATTGCGAATATTTTGACAGTTACGGAAATTTAAAACCGCCAACGGAATTATTGTGTTATTTTAGAAATTGTAGTGTTTTTTATAATTATACAAGATATCAAAAATTTAATACAGTTAACTGTGGTCATTTGTGTTTAGAATATTTATGGTCTTTTTGGAATAAAAAATATTATAAAATGTATGCTTTTTTTTAATTTCAATCATTTCCAAGATGTCTCTCACATTGTCGATAACAGGAAACTCCTCATCACTATCTACTTACTATTCGAATACGTTACAGCTGGATGGAGACTATGAATGTGCTTTGTTACATTTTTCAACATTCAATTCTATCCCTAATATTGACAAAGGCAATAATAAGTTATATTATGGAAAAAACGAAGTTATAAAAATTCCAGAAGGCACCTACGAATTGCAAGATATCCACGATTATTTAAAATCTGAAATAAAAGACGCATCCATCAAACTCAAGTGCAACAACAATACGTTACAAACAAGGATCTACTGTACAAAAGATATAAATTTTAATAAACAGGGATCTTTCAGTACACTGCTAGGGTTTAATAAGCAGGTCTTAAAAGCTAATAAATGGCATGTGTCACCGTCTCCAGTCAACATTCTACCAACAACCGTAGTAAGAATTGAATGTGATATTGTTAGCGGCTCGTACATAAACGGCGAACCAAGCCATATTATTCACGAATTTGCTCTCAACGTGCCACCCGGATACAGGATCATAGAAATTCCTAAAAACGCAATATATTTCCAAATCAATCAAAACAATATCAGTTGTATACACATAAGAATACTAGATATAAATAACAACCTAATAAATTTACGTGGTGAAGAAGTACAGCTGTATTTGCATCTCAGAAGAAAAAATGATAGACTACAATAAATATGTGCCTAAAAGAATTACTAATATCAGTTCTACACGAGCTATCCGCGAAATCAGTCCTCAGTCTATCAAGAAAATAAAATTAACAAAAGAGAATAAAGCATTTCTTAGAGCAATCGGATTATTAAAATGAATATCTTAGATGTTTTGTCCGCTCCAACGTACGACAATGCCATAGAAGGAATTGAATTTCACTCTTACAAGCCGTATGTAACAAGTTTCAACAGAAATGATGAAATCCGCATACCTATCAACCAACAAGACTTGTATATATTACCATCAGCTAGCACCCTATATTTGGAAGGCACTGTCATTGTTAGCAAAAAGGACTTAAAAGACCCAGCCACTAGTATTAATTTCACGAACAATGGTCTACTGTACCTTTTTCAAGATATTAGGTATGAGCTGAACGGAGTCGAGATTGATAAAATAAAAAATGCTGGTGTAACTACAACTATGAAATCATTAATTTCAATGAATGAAAGTGAGTCCAAGATGTCTTATGCATGGGGCTGGAATATTGACGGTGTAAAAAATATTAATGGTGGTAGTTTTGCTGTTTCTATACCGCTCTGCAATATCCTCGGATTCGCGGAAGATTTTAAAAAAGTAGTAATAAATTGTAGGCATGAACTGGTATTGCTACGAAGTAACACTAATTTAAACGCTGTGAAACTAAGCACTGGGGAAGTGGTGGAAAATGTCCTAATCAACAAAATCATATGGCGTGTACCGCACGTTAAAGTATCAGATAAAGAAAAAATTAATTTGTTAAAACTCTTAGAAAGAGATCGACCGCTTCAGATGGTATTTAGGAACTGGGATCTTTACGAATATCCAGCTTTACCTAAAACTACCAAGCATACTTGGTCTGTCAAGACCTCATCTCAAATCGAAAAACCAAGATACATAATCATAGGTCTACAAACAAATAGAAAGAACAATGCAAGTTCTGACATGTCGCAATTCGATCACTGTCATATTCGTGACGTTAGAGTGTATCTGAATTCAGCTTATTTTCCATACGAAAACCTAAATATAAGTTTTTCTAATAACAAAATCGGTTTATTATACGAGCAATACGTTAGATTTCAACAGTCGTATTACGGACGACGTCCAGAGCCCTTGTTAAGTGAGAAACAGTTTAAAGATCTGGCTCCGCTGTTTGTAGTTGATTGTTCTAGACAAGTTGATAACTTGAAGACAGGCCCAGTTGTGGATGTTAGAGTAGAAATCGAGAGCGATAGAGAAATACCTGATCAAACTACAGCTTACTGTCTCATTCTCAACGATTGCATTATTGAATATAAACCACTGAGCAACATCGTGAAGAAGTTATCATGAACGCGAATATCATTTTTGTTGAACTCCAGGGATTCAAAGACTTAAATAATAATTTTATTGTAAAAGAAGTAGCTATTGCAAACCACGAACACACGCAAACGTTCCTGGTTAAACCGCCATATTCGTTTCATTTCCTTACTCGAGAAGAAAAAAAGCAAGTGAGGTGGTTAGAAAACAGTCGAGGAATTTACTGGAGTGAAGGCTACATAGACTATAGAGAGTTTCAGCGAATCATTTTACCATATTTAGAAAATAAAAAAATTATAACCAAGGGATTAGAAAAGATTAAGTGGATTAAGACCTTGTGTTATAATTGTGACGTGATCGATATGGGCGAAAAAGGGTGTCCTAATTTATCAACCTTGAAAGAAAAATACTGTAAAAATGAAACAGAATATAATTGTGTGAACCATAGACTGAATTGTGCCTTGAATAATGTTTTATGTATTAGGAAATGGTATTTTGATAATAACATGTCTTCATTTAATTTTTTTAGTTAATAAATATATTTGTGAATTTATATGTCTTTTATTATGATTATTTATTTCAAGATATATAACCTATATAGATAAAAACTGTTAATTAGCAGTAGTAAAATAATGCAAGTTTATTTAAATTTCATTTAATGATAATTTCAAGTTGTAGGTATACAATTATTTCACTGCAGCTAATTTTAAATTTTTATATACCTAATGAGGGATTATAAAATAAAACGTAAGTAATTTATATTTCATAATATTTTTATTTATTCTTTAATCGTAGGTACTTATATAATTGCGTAACTAATACTTAAAATTATGTGATGGATAATATTTCAAAAACAAGTTTTACGTATATATTTTAATCATTTACACAACTATATTAAACTTAACTTAAAAAATGGAAATGCTCTAACTAGTTAATTATATTACTTACTTAATTTTATTAACACTAAACACTAAGATATATTCTTATAGACATTTTCACAAGATTTTACGGTTAACAAAAACCATCGTCACACAGTTTTTTTGAAATTTTGTTTATTAGGAATAATGTTTCGTCCATAATATTGTCCACTATGTCACTAACCACATATTGAGCACATATCACTATCGCCTCCTCGTTATCACTTAAGGATTCCTGTAGATCACTGATGTCCGTCACTTTGACCTGGATCAATCTGTGTCCTTTTTTCTTCTCATTATTAATTACATATGACTGGCACTGCTCTGATGATTTCCTTTTGGAACAATCCCGTTTTGCTCTCGGCTTCTTGCTCATAGGACCTTGATGTTCTGGTGATTGACAGCTGTAGCTCGGCGACGGTAAACCCTGAGCGTACTGAGAGAAATTGATATCAGGAGAATAATTCATTATTATCGATGATCTGGAACAAAGAAAATAATAATTAAAATTTATTATTTTATTAAAATCATGAGGATAAACTCATAATCATAAGATTCACAAAATATACTTACAAATTACTTGCTTTGAATTGATGTGACCACTACAACAAGCGACCGCTTGATGATTGAGAATCTAATATTATTATAATGACGAGTGAATAGTGTAACATAAAACCTGTGATGCAATTTCATATTTCGTTCAACAAGTTTGAACTTGTTTCTTGTGGACAATGAACATGCCTACCTAATTAGTGTTCTATTTCACACGTAATCAGGAATGGCATTCCAAACTTCAATTTACTTTATATGCAGTTTAATTACTGAGAAACAATAATTTCATGTTTTTACAGGTTGGAGCTTGTATTTTTTTTTTTTTTTTTTTTTTGCTTGACATGTAGGAATGGTAGGTATTACACAAAAGGAATGAAAATGAAAAGATGTTACATATTATTCATAAAAATTTATTTTTGAAATAATTGATACAATAAACTTACATAGCTAACTATTATTAATAATATTATAAAATAATAAGATTTATATAGGTAGATTACTATAGTTATATTTTATAATTAGATATATTTGGGACACCTAATTTTATCAGTTAGGACCTACGAAATATTATTTATTTATTAATCTGCACATTTACTTAGTAATTAATAAACACGATGTTGCTTACAATAGGTATTTTAAAATATATAGACAAATACATAAGTACTTTACCTAAATATAGTTACATTTCCCCAGGCTAAAGTAGATACCTTATCAGATAATAGCAACCGTTTATCATCATTGCTTGAAAGTGCTATTTTATTTACACTCTGGGTAAATATTTCATGTTTTATTGACCTAAAGAGTAAATTCTTTTTACGGATTACATTACAATTATACAAAACATTTTTATAATCTATCATATGTAAATCTTTTATTACACTTTTTTTTGTTCCTTTTGCTTTCTTTATTGTTTTGTCCAATGTTTTTATACAATAAAGCTTTGAACGCAGCCCTACAAATTCTTTAATTATTTTGCCTCCCATTTCGTCCTTAAAAAGCCCTGGAATTTTTTTATTGATAATTGGCAAGCTAAACTCGTTATCAGCATCGTAATTGCTGGTATCAAAATATCGAAGAAAATGTTGATTAATATCTTTGTAAAAGTCATTCGTATTTACATTATAAACTAGACTATCAGTGTCAGTATAGCATAATTCAACACGATTACGATAAAAAGGTTTTATTGTAGAATAGTGGAAATCGTACATATGGCTCTTAGATAATTCTAACACAGCAAACCCTATGTATATTGGTTTATTAAGAATAACACGTGAAGGTTTAATTTGTATTGCTACCAAATCATCTGAAAATACAGAGGCGCTATGAAAATATGGGCTAGCGATTAGCTTTTCAGCACAAGCTGTTTTTTTTGTTTTATTATTTGAGTCACACCATTTGTTTACTAACTTTACATCAATTCTATGCTCATTATTTTCCAGGGTTTTTCCAAAAATACTGTTGTTTAATAATTTGAAAAAATCTTGTTCAAAGGTAGATTCGGCCTTTTGACGTAACTGAGTGTTAAGATCAATATATTTCTTTAAAAAATTACTTTGTTTAAATACGATACCGCGATGGATCTTTTTTAGTATTAAACCGTGTCGTATGCATGTTTTTAAATGGATGTAATGAATAACATAGTGGTATTTATCATACAAATTTGGTATTAGTTTTTTATTTTTACCACCAGGCGCCAAGCACTTTTCTGGACAAAATGGAAAGTCGTTGTGTTTAGTGTGTAAACTCTCAGGGTATATCAAATCAACTTCAAGAATATAACCGTATTCCGCGGTATCACTAATATCTGTCAAGTTCAAACGTAAATTATTTATTTCATCGCTTGACATAAATCTAAAATCTGAATATGGCAAGGATTGACACATGCTGTAACCATATAAATTGTTACAGTCTAAATATACGATGAATGAATTTGGACGAGTTGGATCGTAAGAATCTAAATATTTATGATTGGCTTTGACATGTCGTTTGAAACACATACAAACGCCACCACGAATACCTTTTTGTATCATTCTAAAAATGTCTACATCGCTAATCAATTCTAACTTAACGCTTGTTTTTAAAAGCATTGCATCGAATGATAGACTTGGTGCTGTAAGGTAAAACGCTGGATCGAGATTATAATACCGTTTACAAGTTTTTCTAAAATTTTCAAACACATCTGCTAGCAATAACACGTCGGTTTTAAGATATAAATCTGTGTACATACCCATATTTTTAATATTAAACACAGACCAAATAGATTGCGCGTGTTCATAGTCTTCATCTGTAATTAGTTCATTTGACAAGGAGTTAAAAAAATTGGTTTTATTAGGCAAACACGTATCTTCATAACGATTCCATTGTGACATATAGTCATACGGATACACTCCTTTACGAGTAAGGAGCTCAAATTGTT
Organism: Trisateles emortualis; assembly: GCA_947095525.1. Classification (NCBI taxonomy): domain Eukaryota; kingdom Metazoa; phylum Arthropoda; class Insecta; order Lepidoptera; family Erebidae; genus Trisateles; species Trisateles emortualis. Next base: position 11,340,041 of record OX352734.1, read on the forward strand.
TTTTGTCAGGAAAATAAGATTTTAATAGTTTAAACTCTTGTTCTTTCATAGTATTAACCAATTTTTCTAAACTAGTTCCTAAAAACTTGAAAGAGTCTACAAATCGAACCTGCATACTTTCCTCCCTCGAAATAGGAATGAACTTTGTGAAAGAAATATAGTTTTCTTTTGTTTTAGGGATTACTTTAATAGACCCAGGAGCTTCGCCCAATTCCTTTATGAAAAGGTGACAATCATAACCAGATAAATTATGAAAAAAAACTGGCAAGAATGTTGGTAATTTATATTGTAAGTTACAATAACTATGAGCTGCGCCGCGATATTTACCAGTCAAATGACAATGGTCCCGAACCCTATCACCAATCAATAAATGGTCACAAATATGACAAGTTACCGCGTTATCAAATTCGTGTGCATTATTATCGGTGAAAATCATAGCAACTTGATTTTTTAAAATATTATAAATTTTTTTTGTCTCTTTATAAATAGAATTTACAAAATTTGATACACAATCCAAACCACGATAAGAAACGTAACGATTGTAACTTTTGTCTAGCGCGCAAGTAACATGATAAGCGAAAGCAACAGGAACATGTCGCTGACGTGTTACAGTGCTCGCTTTAGTTGGATCAGGGTCACAAGACTCGTACCGTTCTAGCATTGTTTCAAAGTCTGCGTATATAACAAAAGGTACAATTTGCTTTCTGTTAAAGTTTTTAAATTGTATAAAGGAACCCTGTGGAGGTAGTTCCGTAGCGACACCTCCACAAGTATGCGAATCAAGATCATCGTATGTATTAAAAAATATTAAGCAAACGTCACACAGGTACAATTTACCGTGATGTTTTGTAATTTGATGTTTAACAAGTCGCGGTAAATCTTTGATTAGACAGTAATGTGACATATTATCGTTTTCTAAATAAAGTAAATGAATTACCTTTTTCTTTAAATTATTTGATTTATAAAGGGGACCTACTACATTACTATTTTTTAACCCATAAATATAAACACAAATTTTAGGATTATTTACTTCGAACTGGGCAATATCTGAGAAAGTCAATGGAAATTCTATTCTTTCTATATTTAACACAGCCCGGAAATCAGGGTAAGACGATACTCTTTCAGGGTGACTCTTGGCTGGGTATAAAGCGGCAACAACTGACCATAAAAAACAATACTCATCATTATTTCGAATATTTACACATGCTTTCTTCGATTTTATACTATCCGGCAACTCGATAAAGCCTGAACCGCGCAAAGGTTGATATTTGTTAATGTTTACTTCTAAGTGAGAACTACTCAAGAATGTCCAGCCACTATCACGATCCTGGAATTCTTCAACCTTTTTTGTTAAAACGCTTTTAACTTGGGATATTAAGGTCTCATATTCATAGTTTTGATGAATTGTATAATTTTTTGTACAAAAGGATTTCATCTCTTGAGAGTCATTTTTAAACATTAAAAACAAAGCAAAATACTCAAAGTTAATTTTCACGCAAGTATGTCGTTTAAGAGATAAGTTTATTAATGACTTAATTTTTTCCTGAATGCTGATTAAAAATGAAGTCAAAGAACAGTTCTCATTTTGATTAACAATCCTATAGGACGCTATGCGATTTCGAAATGCAGAATTTATTAATTCAACACCATCACAGAAATTAGAAATATTTTTGTTTTTGTGAATGGTGCTGCGTAAGTGACCTATCCAGCGGCTGTGCTCAACAGATGTATTACAAACAGTACAGAAAGGCATTTTCTGTGTATTATTAGGTTTAATGTGCACGTAAAATAGATCAAGTTTATATTAACAACACAAACAAAAGACACAAATTATCAAAGACTTATTTGTAACAAAGCTATGGTGTCCCAAATATGTTTTACAGTTAACCTAAACCTAGTCTAGCCTAAGAATAAACAGATAGCAAAAATATAAAATAACAATAATAATATTATTTTAGCAAAAATATAAAATAATAATAATAATATTATTTTATATTTATGTTGTCACTGTAAAACACGGGCTCAGAGTCTTGGAATACTATATGAGCCCGTCTCATAAATGCCTGCAGCGCGTCCCACTGCGGCGTTTCTTTGCTTAACTGCACTTTAAGAGCTACTAGAGCTTTTTTCCACCGTTCAAGTGGAGCAGTGGACGCTGCATCGGTCTTATTATATACTTTTACCTCCACGTAAAAGTCACCCTCTGTGCTCACCGTCCGCCGCACCTTTCCGTTCGAGACTCGGCTCACGAGAGACGACGTGAGGTCCTCGCAGGTTGCCGGCGCGCGATGCTCGCTATCCTCTAGGCCGAAGAGGTCCGAGCTTTGTTGTTGTTTTTTACTGTAAAAAAGAAAATAATATAAGTATATTATCATTACAATAACAGCACCTTGAAAACGTTCTATCAAAAAAGAACCAAAGGAATAAAGATTATGTATCATTGGATTGTGTTCCTGGTTTTAAGTATAAAAATAAATCCACTACTAACGTTTAACAATCTTATTGGAATAAAATACACAAATACCTAACGACAAGCAATAATAGAAATTACCTTGATTTAGATTCCGACTGCGGCGAGGTGGAGGTACTCTCGGAAGCCTTGCGCTTTTGTGTTTTCTTTTTTGGCTGCACCTTTGCAGCCTCAGGTGCGCGACGTGAGTATTCAGATTCGGAGTCAGACCTGTAATCGAGTACACAACAATTAATTTCAAATAAAAAAATCTGTAATGAAGATTAGAACAATTGAATGCTCGACATAGAAACACAAGGACATTGAAATAACATAATTATTTAAAAAAATACTTACGTACATTTTATGGAAGTATTCGAAGTATTCGTAATTGATAATAAACTTAAGTAGAACTTGTCACTAGAAGACGCTGGAGCGAATGTGAATTTTCATATAAATTAATCGAATTTAAGTAAAGAAAAATATCATGTCAGCAAATTTAATCTCATTGCAAAATTATACCTTAAATCTTAGCATTACAATTGTATTACTAACTTATGTCAGTTACGTCCATTTAAATCATAATAGGTATTGATTCCGTCAAAGTGCAATTTTATCGTGAGAAATGAAATATAAAACCACCATTTGTCCGACACCGACAAAGGTGCCGTTAGGTACCGGGCTTAGGTATCCATGATTACTACCAATGACTACTATTTATTTAATTTCTGTATGTTTGTTTATTTAAAAAATAATTACAAGACATCATTATGCACGGTTTTAAATAATAGATTTTTGAGACACATTATTTGTCTGTGAAAAAAAATCTGGACAAATATTCGGTGATTACTTTACTAGACACGTTTATATAATTATAATACTTAGGGTACTAACGCATGCTAAACGAATTTATTATCTTAATTATTGACTTATAGGGAAAGGGATTGCTATAGGGATTCGAACCCGAAACCTAGAAATATATATACACAAGCCTATTTGCTACCAGAGGTATTCACAATTCTGTTTGCAGAGTCGAACTTAACCTGTACTTTGATAATATAGGGATAACGTCAGCGTCATCAATCAATAAGTTGCATTCGAGATAATTTATGTGCAGAAAAGTTTTGAACGGATACGCGTACCAAAACTAGTTTATTACGTATGTTGCAGTCAATCTGCAAAATATATAAATTCGTCAACTATAATAGAAATATAAGTATAGTATATTAATTAAGTCGTATAGTAGAAGTTGTATTTATATCTTACAGTTTTGATAATATAAGTAGTATTTTTAAACAATCACTTAACAAAAAGTTAAAAAAGGTAGTTAAAAAAATATTTTTATACACATATTTATTTATTGTAACTACAAATTCATAAAGGTCATAATTATTACAATAAAGTAATTTCCAAGATGAGTGTGCCGTACCAAAACTGAAGTACCTATTTTATAAACATAGGAAGTCCTGTATAAGACAAATTTAAACAATGTTTGCAACAAGCGCTGTGCTTATCTTGCATATTATACAAAGGTTCGCATGGAAATTACACACACACACACACATGTACACCCACATACATACCTAACATACAACAAAATATGCGCAGCAAATTATTGCTACTTGCAATTTTGCAGTTTCACAAACTGTAAAGGCTCATTTACACCCACTCCTAACAGTTGTCTTATACGGTCGATTCCGACGCCGTCAGGTATTTTATGAACGAATACAATGTAGGGAAACTGACCGGACTTACACACAACGGACCGCAAATATTAATGTAAATGCGCTCTAATTCAACGGTTGGATAGCAATCAGTACAAGACGTGACTTGTTCATTAACGTGTAAGTAGTATCGTCTGGGTGAATGTATTAAATTAAATTTCGGATGTCCTCGGTACCAATCTGGTCGCATAAACTGAGTGTGCGTTGAACCTTGGTGGTAATGCGCTATCTCTTACTTTGTGGAGAGACATGAGACAATCTGTCCTGAAGTTTAGTTTAATGTATACGGTAGCCTAAAATTCAGATGTCCTCGGTACCAATCTGGTCGCATAATCTGAGTATGCGTTGAACCTCTGTGGTAAGGCGCTATCTCTAACTTTGTGGAGAGACATGAGACAATCTGTCCTGAAGTTTAGGTCATCGGTTCAGACAGACGACGCATTTACTTGTTTAATAAACGTGTAAATTTTCATACGGTTGGATAGCAATCAGTACAAGACGTGACTTGTTCATTAACGTGTAAGTAGTATCGTCTGGGTGAATGTATTAAATTAAATTTCGGATGTCCTCGGTACCAATCTGGTCGCATAAACTGAGTGTGCGTTGAACCTTGGTGGTAATGCGCTATCTCTTACTTTGTGGAGAGACATGAGACAATCTGTCCTGAAGTTTAGTTTAATGTATACGGTAGCCTAAAATTCAGATGTCCTCGGTACCAATCTGGTCGCATAATCTGAGTATGCGTTGAACCTCTGTGGTAAGGCGCTATCTCTAACTTTGTGGAGAGACATGAGACAATCTGTCCTGAAGTTTAGGTCATCGGTTCAGACAGACGACGCATTTACTTGTTTAATAAAAGTGTAAATTTTCATCTATATGAAACGAAATTAAATTAAAATTTCGGATGTCTAGCCATGGGAAATATAATGTGTGTGCACCTATGGGTATGCGCTATTTCTTACTTCTGTGGAGAGACATAGTGACAATCTGTCCCAAGTTTTAGTTTAATATATACGATATCCTAAATTTCAGATGTCCTCGGTACCAATCTGGTCGCATAAACTGAGTGTGCGTTGAACCTCTGTGGTAAGGCGCTATCTCTAACTTTGTGGAGAGACATGAGACAATCTGTCCTGAAGTTTAGCTTACCACGTTTTATGTAGATTTAAATTAGAATTAAATTCAGTTATTACTCTTTAGTAGAAGTAATAATTTCAGGTCTTTAAAGTGGTGAAATGTGTAGTGAAACTATGAAAGAATGACAGTAAAGTAGTGTAGTGAAACAGAGTTTAAACCGTTCGGATCTTTAAAGTGATGAAATGTATAGTGAAACTATGAAAGAACGACAGTAAAGTAGTGTAGTGAAACAAAGTTTAAACCGTAAATCTGCGTTTGTTAATCGAGGTAAGTGGTTGATATGTAGAGCTAGTTATAGTAGGATGTTAGATGTTATTGGGTATTCTACCACACCGAGAGTGACGAAGGCGAACGAAGTGAGTCGTAGGAACGGCAGGTGGGGTAGAATGCCCAATAATATCCTACTTATACCATCACAAAACCTTGAAGTTAAAAAAGTTTTCAGTTAGCGACACGCAGGTTGCCCTAGGTAGGTATTGCAAGCGTTTATAGGCTAAAATAACTGCTTACTATTAGTCGGGCCGTGTGCAAATATTCTACCGTGGTTTTATAAAAACACAACAACCTTTTTCGTATCAAATATTGACGGTCTAAACTATGCCTCTTTCACAAGTAGACAGTAATAATAATTGTCCATTTCGCCTTACGTAAGCCACCCACATAGATGTCCAAAGAGATCCGTACATCTTTGTTTCTGTAACGTAACAAATTGATTATACTTATGTTTTAAAATGTCAGCCTAGCAATTAAGGTCTCTATTATAGATACTTTGGGTTATGGAATACCTACTAAAAGCTATGTCCTGTTGTAATACCGTTTTATAGACTGGATGTCCTTGTATTTTTCTGACTATTCAAAGTTTAGAGGAAAACATTAAAACGGATAGGTCATCAGTGCCATCAAAACTAAATGTAGGCAAAAATCTGCATTAACATAAAGGGTAATGCTGAGATAAAGTAAGGAGTGGCACGTGTGTAGGTACAGTAAATACTCGTAAACGTCTCAAGTCGAGCCTGATTCATCATTGCGTAAAGCTTTAGCGTAGACGTCTGCGGTGCGCTACAGTCGCGTGGATGTGGGTCTTAGTTAGCCAACGTGTGTGTAAATGCCGCTGTAAAATATCAAATGGCGACCCGTGACCCGTTCTTAGGAAATGGGAAGCTTTTTGAATATCTGACAGAATTATTCTAAATAAGCTCGCCTACGGTGACTCATTAATGATCATCTATCGGTCTCTCCGCAATAACAATTATTGACAAACTTTTTATGAACGTGTGGTATGGTTAAGGTGACGGCGCCACTGATTCCTTGTTGAGTGTTGTAGGTTCAATTCCTATTTGGGACAAAATCTTGTGTGATCCATAATACGTTTGTCCAACTCTAGGTGTAATTTGTGACTGTGAATTATAATTATATTGTTAAAGTAGGTATCCGACCCACGACTTATTTTTTGAAATACAAATTAATCCAATACCAAATACGTGTTATGGGGTCGATGGATTGAACATAGGTCAAGTTCATGATATTAATGTTTGTAGACCCAGACGTACAGGAATTATTCCCTATTTTTGTATTACTTAGGTTGCAAACAAATACACAGCTTGCCTGAAAGTAAGTGCAGTTGTCATAGCCTTGAAATAATCTCAATCAGCTATTATATAACTAAGTGTACGTTTTCGCTTAAATGGTGCAATGTAAATACAATGAGAATGGTCAGCACCCACAGTTTAGTGATGTGTGACACAACTATACGTTTTCACAATTAGCAACTTGTGGTTTTGACTGTGAACAACGAGATATTACGACATTGTTGTGTTTTCTATTAGCTAGATATAAACTCACTAAGATTTAAGCCTCTTATTAGTGTCTGATTGTAATTAAAGATAATGATGTTTCATTGTTAAATGTCAGTTTTATCTTAGAAATAATTTCTCTTTTTAGCAGGAAAAATATAATGGCAGGTATAGCAATCATGTATTTAGCTGACTAAAGAGAGGTAGTGCACCATAAAAGCGAGTTAATCCCACTCGGAAAGACACTGTGTTCCAGTGCGTGACTGGAAGTAACAAGCGCTCATTTAGAAATGCGTTTTTAAAGAAACGCCAATGATGCCCTATGGACGCTTGCATCTGTAGGCTACAGTAACTGATTACTTGTTTGCCACCTAAGTAATATTACGTATATTTAAAAAAAACACATTGAATATCTATACGACCTTAGAACGGTATAGGTAAATATAATTATATATTCTTGACTAATTTTAGGTATGTGTTGAGCAACTATATCTAAGCTTAACTGCCGTGAACTTTCCCACCGTTTCTTTATTTATGAACTATTTTATGGATATGATGTTGTAAGTAATCTATATCCAAAGTTACATCAAAACAAGTCTGTGAATTATGTTCAAAAACTTGATATTTAAAACTCTATTAACTATGTCAATGTTAATAACAGTGGCAATTTAACCAAACTAGATTACATGTTTATTCATAATAAAACTGGTCAAGTGTGAGTCGGAGTCGAATACGAAGGGTTTTGTGTCATCCTATTACGCGATTGAAACCCATAAATCTGGAATACGGTCACTAGGTAAAATTGCTGAGAGCATTTCTAGCCCTGTTTACCGACAGCAAACGCCGTAGCCTTTTGCCACCACGTACTAATATTTTCCCAGTTAAACACGTTGTAAGGCTCCTTTACTTCTAACACACTGCGCACAAACGAACTGATTACGATTCAAGAGATAGAGTAATTCTTAAGTCGACCTTAACACTGGGAAAGTTGAAATGTAACGTTTCTTGTACGGAGGATAGGGTTCCCTCTCTTTTTTTTTTTAATGTAATGTTTTTTATTATTATTTTTTGTTCTTGCTATAGCAACAGTAGAAATTTGGAACATACTCTGTGAACCCTTGAGTATGGAACCCTAAAAATTGTTGTAATAACAATAATAATTATTTGGATGAGTCAGTTAGAAACTGACTCATCCAATCCAATGTTTATTTGTTAATCTAAATTCGGTTTTGCGTGGGTATGTGAATTTATCTTTAGAACAATATATTTTGTCCAGCGAAGAATTAAGACTGCAATTTTAAGTTTAGAACTAATAATATTTACGTATTCAATTTCAATTGTTATATTTCATTGTTTTAGTACTTAAAGATATAAAAAAACTGTGATAAGTCTTTACAAAGTTACCTTACCTTACTTTTTAAAGTACCAAGACTGTTCAGACTGAATACAAAATAAACCCTAAAATATGCGGCAAAGTATGTAAAGCCGTTGGTTTAAAACTTGATTTCTTCTAATTTATGTTATACTTACGAGACGTAAGGTGTATTTGAGTAATCTATTTTATAGAAAAAAACCTCGGTGGCACAGTAGCAATAAAAAGGACTGCATAATATTGATTGGTTTGATCCCCGGGTCGGGTAGTTTTGGATATTCTTGACAAAAAGTCCTGAAGTCTGGAATAGTAACGGCGCCCTATTAAATGGGACTTGACATAGCTGGCAAAACAGAAGTCGTAAAAGTTTACTGCACAATTGGTTCAATGGCTTAAGTACCTCGTCGTTTATCATTGTGCGGCGTGTTGTGGGTTCAATCCCCACAAGGGACAAAACTTTGTACTTGTGACACCGGAATTGTTTCTTAGTTTGGGAGTTTAAAAAAAAAAAAACGTATTATTATATGCTATATTGAAAACAAATATTTTTACAATACTTCTATTAATAAACTCAGTAATTTTTTCATGGTCATCTTCTAATAGTTTAATTGTTATGTAATCTAATATTTACATAAATATTAAATTCTTACCATTATTCTATAGTGTACCTTGAATTAAAGAGCTTAATATGGGTAACCTTCCTTAGGTCATCCAAAAACCGTTGTACTGATAACAATAATAATTATGTTGCCAAAATTGTAAAGGCCGGCTAAACGGTCATCTATGTTTAGTTATCTACCTACATAAGGTTCTGGGTTTATAATAATAATATCATAGCTCGGAAACGGCCATCTAAAGGTCAGTCTAAGATTTTAAACAATTTAGGTATTTTTATTTTTTTAAAATGAGCATTTACAAAAGATTTAAGAGAGGTAGGGCACCATACTAGCGAGCAAGCCCGACTGGGGAAGGACCTCCACCTTACAGAAGACCACAGCCAAATGACTACACACAGCGGTGTAGTTGTGTTCCTGTGTGTGAGTACAGGTCTCCAGCGCTCATTTAGGAATGCGTTTTGAAAGATACGTATTCCTATCCCAGGGTTACTTCCATCTTAAAACCCTGGTGTAAAAAAATGGGTTGGCAACACGCAAGTGATACCTCTGGTAATGCAAGCGTCTATAGGCTACGGATACTGCTTAACATCAGGCGGGCCGTATGCTTGTTTGCCATCCAAGTAGTATAAAAAAAAAAAGTAACATTTCAGTTTTGTATGTAATTTTTATTATTATTTACTTTCAAAATGGTACACATTTTTATAAAATTTTCTCACATCATTTATTTTCATGTTTTTATTTACAGGGAGACCACCTTCCGACCCCGCCACCAATTCCACCTGCAATCCAAAAAGCTCTGGAGTACTTGAAGACATTACCCCCAAGCACCAATGAAGGCGCCTCCTCAAACATCAAACCACAGTACCAAGCTGCACCCTACAAAGCCAGACCAAGATTTTAATATAAAAACCACAGCTTATAAATATGTATACGAAAACTAACAAAGAAGAATGGTATAAACCTATTATAACCACAGTGTAAATATAGATAGATATGTAATTCTTTATTCTAGTTCAAAAATGAATGCAATATTATAGCATTCGTTGACATTCCTTTATCAAAAGGTTAATGTGAGATTTATTATTAACTTGGCATTAAATCAGAATTTTGTTTAATAAACATAATCAAAATGTTTCATGTTTTATGATTTTATAAAATGGCAACCTACGTAGTTTCAACTGCTGATCACGGTCATATTTTATTAAAGGTCACCAAAGAAGACGAAATTATTCAAGTTTATTTAATGAAACATTAAATATACAAACATAAACAACATAAGAAACATGAAGACTATGCAACTGTAATAACACAAAACCTTACTTAAAAAAAATCTTTGTTATTTACTTAGATAGATTGAACTGCATGTAGTAATCCTGAAGAAATGCGGTAAATAACCTCCTTCAATACATGTCATGCATGCTTACACAGCACGTGCATTTGATTGAACAGAAGTATGCCAACGTTGCCAATGCAACGTAGCAAATGCCAGTATTTTCGAATCAAAGCTACAAATGACCATCAAGAGATGATCGATTTGTTGTCCGGCCCAGCATTTTGTATTGTTCATTGTTTGTTTTATTTATACAAAGATATTGCTACAATTGCCGAAACATTTGATGTTCCTGAACCTGTTTCATCAACTTAGCTTAACCAGTGGGGTTACAAACTTGATATTTTACACAATGGATTCAGAAATGACGTAACTTACCACTAATAAGGGAATTATGAAAGTTCAATTAAACCTAAACGGGAAAAATTTATAACATCTGTCAAAAAATCACTAACGAAGGTCACAAAAATTGTTTATGCGAATAAATGGGAATCACATTTCAAAATTACCGTGACATAAGCCCGTCAATGTCTTTTCAATGGAACGTAATCTCTATTACACGCACGTCACTAGTTTATAGCGTAAATAATTAATTTAAAACCAATACTATGTGTTGTCTACTCTTTTTAATGTTTCAATGGTAAGCATAGTTAGATTTTTTATTATTGCGGCCCAAAACACAACTAAATTGATGCATTCTCGGACGCAGCTATCAAAACCTACTGCAAGCAGGTGTCTACAACATTTAAACCCAATCAAGTAACCATTGGATTATCATAATCACGTACGAATGTCACAAAAGGTGATTATACGGCTTAAATGGGAATCACGTTTCAAAATTACCATAACGCAAGCGCGTTGATGTCTTTTCAATGGGACGTAATCTCTCTTACACGCATGTCACTAGTCTATAGCGTGAAGAATTAATTTATAATCAATACTATGTGTTACCTATTACGAAGATAAATTATACATTTAAAAATGTATCTAAATTGGCATATTAGTAATAATTATAGCATAACATTAACTGTTGACCGGTGGCTCATAAATAGGTATGCCTATTTATAAATAAATATGTATATACAACGTAATCGCCTGCATGTCTGTCTGAGTATTCAGATATAATGTTATAATATAGCAACCCATAAAATATGTTCCATTGCTAGGATCGAGTACCTCTCTTCTCTTAATAGAGCAGAGAGGGTAGGTTTCTATTCAAACACGCTGGATGGCCAATGCAGATTTGTGCATCAGACATGACGTTTGAAATTCTTCCAAGATGTATGGAATTCCCGATAATTGCCATTGAATTAAAAGATGGTCTTTAGGGGAGGCCTATGTCCAGCAGTGGACGTCTTTTGGCTAAGATGATGATGATGATGTAAATGAAAAGATGGTAAGTTATTTGATGAGTACGTGTGTATAAATTCCACAAAGAGACATTTACATTAGTATTGCCACTCATGTGTGCAAGTCGGTTTCTTTTAAACCGACTCGCACACTTGGCTAACACGACTTTTGGTTATCAGTTATCGGATAGTTTTTTTTTTTTTTATACTACTTGGGTGGCAAACAAGCATACGGCCCGCCTGATGTTAAGCAGTATCCGTAGCCTATAGACGCTTGCATTACCAGAGGTATCACTTGCGTGTTGCCAACCCATTTTTTTTACACCAGGGCTTTAAGATGGAAGTAACCCTGCGATAGGAATACGTTTCTTTCAAAACGCATTCCTAAATGAGCGCTGGAGACCTGTACTCACACACAGGAACACAACTACACCGCTGTGTGTAGTCATTTGGCTGTGGTCTCTGTAGTTCTGTAGTGTAGTCTTGTCTAGTTCAATATTATTTTAATGCAGCATGCATCTGAAAGAAACCGAGAGAAATCACTAGTATTAAAATATGCCGATATTTATTGGATAAATCTAAATTAGACATATTGATTAATAAAAAATATGGATATATCTTCTAGTAATACGATGGTGTGGGTGCGAGACACATTATTGCTACATATTAGAATGAGAATTAATCTTATTGACACATTTTGAGCATGTTGACGACCTTGTTTCAATTTCTTAACTGATAAACATTAGTTATGTGTGAGAGTAACTTTACTAGAAAAACGAGAAAATAGAAAACTAAATAAATTAGATGGAGTAATATCCGTAATGATAGATAAGGCGAATATAAAGTAAATCGATTTCGGTTTAGCCGGTTTTTTGTTACAACATATCTTCAACGTTTTGACGGGACGGTTGGTTCTGTGGCTAAAGTGTTTAGTTCTCTCTAGTTTTTAGTATTACCGTTTACCACTTCGAAGCGTGTTGTAGGTTCGATTCCTACCCGACCCAAAAAAATGTATAATCCACAAATGGTTGTTCGGATTCTGTGTGTATTTAGTGTCTTTTACAACATAATAATATGTTTATAAATAAATGTACTTAGAATTTTATTTTTAATACTACTTAGTGACAAACAAGTAGGCAGTACCTATACCGTCCCAATGGTGAGCAGTTAAAGTAATCTATGGATTTTTGCAATATCTGGTCATATCATGATTTTCAATGTCAGAAGTTTTTTATGTTGGGAACTTGGCGATAATTTCGTCATTATGACATTTGAGGTTTATAAATGGTGCTGTACGACTATATGAATAATGATTTGAATGTTCAACTTATAGCAATCGATTCATCTTTCATTATTCAAATTGAAGATGTTTATTATATTATTTATCTGTCTCTTAGCCTACTAATATTATAAACGCGAAAGTTTGTAAGGATGGATGGATGGATGGATGGATGTTTGTTACTTCTTTACGGAAAAAACTACTGAACGGATCTGGATGAAATCTGACCACAATCTATATGATTGTGGTCTGGAATAACACATAGGCTACTTTTTACAGCGATAACCGACATCCACGCGGGCGAAGCCGCGGGCAACAGCTATCTTATATACTGACTGACATATCAACGCAGGGCCCAAACTATGAAGGTTAGATACTTGAAATTTTATACACAGGTTCCTTTTATAACGTAGGGAAGCACTAAAAATAGTAGGGATTTTTGAAAATTCACCCCCTAAGAGGTAAAACGGGGTTGCTAAGTTCGTATGAAACATTGCCGTTTTTGAAGTTATTTGAGTGTAATTCAGTATGAAGGTTCTTTATTGAAAGTCTTGAAACACGTTTAAAATATTTTTTCGAAAATTATTCCTTAAGGGGGTAAAAGAGGGGTTTTTTGTTAGTAACGCTTTCACGACTAAACGGCTCAGCGAATCTTATTGAAATTGGGCAAGGAGATAGATGGTATCCTGGGAAAGGAAAATACTTTTTATCGTGATAAATAACATCTACGCGGCCGGAGCCGCGGGCAACAACTAGTAGGCAAAAAATGTATCATACATTACTTTTTAACAAAGTCTGGGCTTTAATAGTTTATTCATCCAGTTGGTCAGGTGTCTCAAAACCTTCAGGTGCTTCTTCAGAACAAGAAATTTGTACTGGCACTCACTCATACAAGTGACACACCATAGGTGGAGACACAACAAGCAAGGAAGCCCAAATCGGGAAGGACTTTCATCTTACAGAAAACTAGAGCTTAATGATGTAGGTGTGTTACCGTGCTTGAGTATAGATTTTTAGTTCTCATATAAGGATGTTCATATATCCGTATGGTGACGGATTAAGAATACAAAAATCACCACCCCGTTCCATCCCGAGGATGTTGTAGGAGTCGACTACGAGAGTAAGTCAGGCAGACAATATCCACTGCAAGAGAAGGAAAAGTCGAAACAAAACCCTATACCATCACGCCTGGCCAGCGTGGTACGGTAGGCTAATATCCCTCCAAGTGTATGGTGGAGACGCGTGCCCAGAACGTTTATAGGTTGAGATGATGATAAGGATGCGTTTCTAGGTTTCCTGTCCAAATGATACTCCATCACAAGACGCCTTATTAATAAACGTGGGATAAAATAGGCGTTATTTTATTATATAATCTTTCTAATTCTGTCATCATTAATTTGACATTCGAAAGAAGAGTACAAAGTATGGCGTAACTACTCACTCGCTACATTACGTTTATTAATAAAGTGGATAGAATACAATATTATAGCCAAAAAGGTTTGGCCTTTACTACCTGGGACTCTTCATGGTAGCATAATTATAATTTTTTCTGCCCCTTTGGGACACAATAGCAAATAGGTCATTTCTAAATTTAAAAACATATTTATAGTACCAATATTAAGCACTAACGAAATACTACAAATACCAGACTAATTATAGAGTTAGTAACAAATTAGTAGAAGGTTGTCTGTAATAGCAATGCTAAGTTGAATGGCAATGCTAATTAATTTGATAACTACTGTTAAATTTTTGATGTTTATATTATTTAAATGTCAATGCAATTCTTCAATTCATATACGCTGAATTTTAAACATTTATACACAAGACAACAAAATAATAATTAATAAATATAAGCTTGACCACGGCAGGTGTAACCTGGTCGAAATAATAAGTTAAGTAAGGCACAAAATTTCAAAGAAACAAAAGTAATAGATAAAAAAACACAGGATAACCCCTCCTGTGTTTTTTTTCTATACTATTAATGTTATTTCAAAATGGGATTGTTAGATCACCCAAGTGAACCCATGGCCATTCTTGTTGTTAAATTAAAAATACACAATACCTTATCTACATATTAGTCGATTTTGGAATATATTTTTATTGGGATGTTTGATTGAGCCAATCTCGGGAATTACCAGTCGGATACAAAAAATCTTTTTGTTTTTGATAGCCCAAGATTTTAGATAATGACGATGTTAAGCAATTAATGTATGATGCTTAAAATATACTCCCGAGCTTTAAGAGGAAACGCGGTGTGTCTATTCTCCATAGAAACGCTCTCGCCTGTTTTCTACCTGGTTTACGATCTTAAAGTAAACATTTTTTGCAATAAAATTAATATCAACTTCTTGTATGTTCCTATGTTTTCCTTTTTAATGATTCATTATATTTATAAGCACTAGAAACCCTTAAAAATGCTCAAAATAACCATTTTAGACGGCTGCCAACATAGGCCTGGTATACAAATATGACAACTGTTATTGAAAAAAGGAAAACATAGGGGCACATTTTATATCCTAATCATGCAGTTTACGAAATATCTTTTAAATTGGTCTAATAATGGAGGAGGAAATAGGCGAGAGCCAAACCTCGAATTACGACTTTTTACTTATGCTGTTTAGTCGGATATGCAGTTGTCCCTGTCGCACAAACGCGCGGCCGAGCGCTCGCAGAGCGACAGCGATAGTTTATTCAAATACCTAATATTTAAAAGTCTCTCCGCCCGCATTTCCTCTTAAGATGTACTACTCCTGAGATAGGAAAATGTTTCGTTCAAAACCTACTGACACACAGGAACACAACTACACTGCTGTGTATAGAATGCTTTTAAAATGAAGAATTCTTTTTTTAGCTGCGGCTAAATGAGGTACTTATAAAAATGCATTAACATAAAACTCTTCAAACAGATGTACAGTTCGACAGATGGTCATGCGCATGCATCGAAAATAAGCAGAATGTTGTGTATTAAAATATTATCCCTGTAGGACAAAACTTGCATAAGAGATTTATATTTGTAATTTGTTCGTATCCATTATTGAGTGGATGTCGCAAATCAATCCTTACCTTAAATAAACTAATACTTACAATAAAGTTGGACTCACACATTGAAACATGATTTGCTTGCACGGTTAGACAGTGATATCGACGTAAGTGAATCACGGACTAATGTAAGATTTGGGTTTGTTATATATCGCTTAGGTTGCAAACAAGCATACGTCCAGTAATACGCAATACTGAATACAAACTCCTGGGTTTTGTGATATTGCAATGATATCGCCGGAAAAGAAAATTGTTTATTTGAAACCACATTGGGGACCTGCAGGTACCTTCGCACAGGAGCACAACTACTATGACTTTAAAGAAAGGAGGCCCAGCAGTGGAAACACAGCTGGGTCTCTTCCCTTCTATCAAAAGTTATAGGCCTTTATCCACACACGTTGGTCTATAAATTTAAAATAAACACGTCGGAATAAAACAATGTCACAATAACTCAAGCATCGAGTGTAATCCAATGAAAACCAGTTCAACATTTCTTGTGATGCCTTCATAAAGAATTATAAAGCTCATTAAAATTTAATTGACCAGTTAATGCTTGTTCATCATATCAAATGGTTTAATAATATCATTTACCTACATTATTAATTCGTTTCATTAGTATGGATGGCATTATGTATGCTTGATTAAAAATATTTTGTAATGAAAGAACCACAGTATATGTATTTTGAGCTAAGTTATTTATATGAATTAAACAGATGGCGCTAGAGTTTGTCTTTGACATGTTTTTTAGAAGTGTAAGTAAATAATCGTAAGACGATTTTTGAAGACTCATTAGATCTAATCTGACTAACCCTTAACATCGTTTTTAACATTTCTTTTCTCCTCTCAGTGGACCAGCGGAGCAGCTTCTTAGTGAGTTATATATTATATATATGGATTGTTATGACTATTTTAGTTTAATCAGTTAAAACTTTTCATATATATACAGAATCAACCTTTATTTTTATTTTAGTTTATTATGTTGAATTGAATTCGATACGAATCATAACGATAATCGTTGAAGCCCATGTTAGCCAATTTTACTGCTTTTCAATAAATGTAGTATTTTTTACTGTAGTACTGACATTCTTTTTATTACCAGAATAACCGTAGTAATATCGTTATCATGTGCAATAGCTGTTTTTATTTTTGCTTAAATAAAAACCAGCCAGGTGCCAGTCGGCACTTGCGCACAGGGGGTTCCGTACAAACTTTCAAATATCATAATTTTATAACGTTTTGTTGTCATGTCACTACAAATTTATGGTTTCCATATTTTTTGTTGAGTTATATACTTTGCTTTTTACCAAACTCCATGATTTAGGTCAGCGAGAAGTACTCTTTGCTGTTGTCCTTGTCAAAATGTTTGATTTTCTTGCCATTGTCTAAATATGCGGCATAAACGGCCGTCTTCAGCGAAATCTTTTGATTGCTTTGACTTGAATATTTGATTTTTTGCTTCAAGCAATACAGACCTAAGTATATAATATTAATTTGAACTTGATACCTCCACGCGTTTCTTAGAACAGAGGTCTTGACAGACACTTGGACGAACAATTAGGTGAATTTTTTTTTGCTTTAATAGTACGGAACCCTAAAAACAATAAATAAGTCCATGACCGGAAAATAAAACAAATAAAAAACAATAACAGACGGGGCAATTCATCAAAACTTATTTGTTTGAAGGACAAGTGCAAACAATGCGGAACATCTTGGCCTTTTCGGTCGATAAACATCAATTACAGAGCAGGATTAATGCTCAAATCTACTGAGAAAATATTAACATAAAATAATTATTGTGCTATTTCAGTTAATATGCCTTATTTTGACAGACAAACCTTTAAACAAGTAAAAACTGTAGACGGACCCTTCCTAACCATTCCTTAAAGGTAACAATGTAGTTTACTATAGGTAATTTTTTTTTCGCCGAAACTAAATTTCAGTCACGGCATCTGATCTCGACGAAGAATTATTCCTTCACTATATACTCGTAGTCATATAGAGTGGCAATCCAACTCGTCTGGAGAGAGATCAGCAGTAGGACCAACGCTACTTTTCGAATCACGGGAACAACTCCAATACAATATACAAAGTCAAACTCAAAATAAATGAATTTTGAGGGAAGGTCATAAATTGTAAACTAGCCAGAAAAAATATGCCAGCTAGTTTACCTATGCCTAGTTCGCTGATGGTAGAGTCATGAGAAGAACTAGCAAGAAACTCGCTCCAGTCTTTTTAACCACCAGATAGGTACAATATTCTATTTTAAATTACAAATTTGGTAACATGCAAACTGATGCAGTCAAAATATACCAGTGGATGCCTTTGAATGACAAGCGATATCGCGGTAGACCAAGACGGAGATGGCGGGATGAGTTGGAGTCATTTATCGACTGGTTCTCAGCGGCTCTAGACAGAGAGAAGTGGAAGGAGAGTAGGGAGGCCTTAGTTCTGCAGTGGGACAATACAGGCTTATAATAAATAACTACTGAATCGTTGTATATAAGAAACAAAGCACTAAATGTGTCAACAACATTTTATAAAAGTAATTCTCACTAGTGTTAAGATGAGTCAATAATTTGGTATATTTTCTGATGTAAACCTCTTAAATGTTACTCTGATACATATATTATGTATACTTACGCAGCGTGACGATACACCTGTTAGACCAAGACCTGTAACCTTATTATGCAAAACTTTGAAATATAACACGTATTTATGTAAGATACTCTTGAATTTCTATTATACGTACATGCTTTTAACAACAATCTTATCGTGTTGTGAACTGACAACGGATTTTTAAATATAATACAATATTTGTTCATTAATATAATATCGATGTAAACTTTTATAAATAGTTCATTTTTATAATTTTGTTAGAACGCGCTAATCTTCGGAACTACCAGTCATATTTGAATAAACCTTTTTTCATTTGATAGTCCAATTCTTGAAAAAGGTTATTTAACATGGTCATAAAGGGGAAGGGAAACAGCTTTACTATATAAAATAACTCAATGTTAATAGCATAAAGAATGTTGTGAGTTCGAATGAATCGAATGAAGTACGATTACATCAACATCGTAGCAAGTACAAATCCGTAGTCTCTGGGAAACAGGTGTATTTTTTTTTCATGCACAGAATATACATATGTTGCAAAATAAAAATCAATCTTGTTGGCCAAAACTGACAGATCTACAATAAACATTCCATGATGTACAAAAGTATTTATATAAATATTCACGATTGCTATCAAACCTGATTTGTATTTTAAGATATGAGTAGATATAAGTGCATAATTTATTTATTTTGACAATGGTATGTAGTTATTTAGCGATGCGTTTTTATCATATACATATATTGAAACACCAGTACAGCTACAAAAATGTTCAAAGATTTTCTCATGAAAGAAAGTAAACCTAATACTTGTACCTTGGTTACTAGTGGTATACCCACTAAGTGTGTAAACGTCTAAGTGTGTACTGTCATTTGTCTTTTTCGAACATATTATGAGTTCATAAAAGCCATCGTCCATAAAGCTCTTTATTTTGGGTTCAAATAAAAAGTAAACGCACTTAAGGCCATAGAGCTGGTGAGATGGTCAGATGCCGAAAGAAGACTATCTGAGGTCTACACTTTGAAAGACCGGTCAAAACAAAAGAGGAATCGTATTTGATCGCTCACAGGTGTCGTATAATTCTTCTATTTGTGTCTACACAAATAGAAGAATTATACTAAATTCCTAACACATTCATTGCATCAAGTTTAATTAAGCCACCAGCACAATCTCTTAGTTGCTATAATAAGAACCATATAAGGCCTATACACAACAGTAAATAAAATTTAACGCATATTAACTGTAATTGAGATGAGCGCGCAAAGGTTACGAATGCAAATTTCAAGGCATAGCGTTCTACTATTAGCAAATTGTAATGTAAGATGACGCACTGCTGTGTTATCTCGTTACATATTATGTTTACAACAAAGATGTATGTATGTAACGCTTTGTGAGGCTATTTAAATATTGATATTGTTCCGGGTATAAAAAAATCTTACATCTAAATAGGTATGTTTCATCACATCGTTGACTATACGGTGAGTTCAGTGGCTTAAGTGGTAATCCCGCCATTAACCACTGCGTGGCGTATTGTGGGTTCGATCTCCACACAAGATAAACATTTGTGAAATTCCTAAATGGTTGTACTGAGTCTGGTTGTTCTTAAGTGCGAGAGTAGTCTTAAAAAAATCATCATTATTGAAGAGAAGTGAGGTTCTTCTCCAGCGGAGTTTGCATGAGGTCCTCATGCAAACTCCGCTGGAGAAGAACCTCCGCCTTACAAAAAAATGCAGCCAAATAATTACATACAATAGTGTAGTTGAGGTCCTGTGCGTAAGTACCGGTTCAGTGCTCATCTAGAGGTGCGTTTTTAAGCTTAGCTAAAAGACTTCTACTGCTAGAAATATGCGTCCGCCAATTATTTCTCCTTTTAGTCTTGAGCTAAAACCAACCAAATCAGAATCGAACCCAGACCGGCACGGCAGTCGTAAATGAGCACTGCTCCACCGTGGCAGTCAGTTCTACAGATATATTGACATTATTTTAGTTGAGCATACAAAATTATATTCATTGGCATTACATTAAATATTATAATGCATCTATTAGATACAAAGTAAAGTAATGATATTGGTAAAGTTCAAAGCAATATTGTTGAACTATGATATCTTGAGCGAGCATAATAATCAGTCGTTACCCTCACTCGAACAATTTACGCGAACAAAATCAACTTTGATGGCCAAATCGTCGTAGAAATTTATTGTAATGTGTAAAGCCTTCTTAGCTAAGTGGAAAATTGCCATTAAATATACGTGTATTTGAAATTATGTACTTTTGTTTATAATGACATAATTATCCAACACTTTTTTACTAAACGATGACGTCACTTCTATATTTATAGATAGTTGATTGGCGGGCCTGTTGGTCTAGTGGTTAGCGACTGCTAAGCACGAGGCCGTGGATTCCATAAATGTTTTTCCGAGTCTGGATGCAATTTTTGTCCGTGAATTGTATGTTTGTAAAGTTTCCCGTGACAAGGGCTGTGCCTAGTGCAAAAGAGTTCTTTTTTAAACAAAAAAAAGTGTCAGTATATTTTTACGGTTATAATCTCATGCTTATGATGATATTATCGCTAATGTTCGATCCTCATGATCGCTTCGAATTCCGGGTAGGCAAAGTAAAAAAAAAAGTAGTTAATAAAAGTTTAGAGAAATCCGGTGTTTTAAATTATGTTCAGTATAGGCTCCCAATAGCTGGACAGGTGACATGATCAGAGCTGAGGGCAACATTGAATGCAAGCAGCTCAAGATCGGTCATAGTGGAAACATAAATGAAAAAGCGTTCGCTCAATATCGATGCTATGCAGACTGTCTTGAATAGTGCTCGGTATATCCCGATAAGATTGTCGCTTATTAGAATTGCTATCTGAGATTTCAGTTCAGCTAGTCAATGAGTCAACGAGTCATGAGGCTGATTGTACATTATGTATCAACATTATGTAGGTATATAAATGATAACGATTTTTGCCGTCGAAAGATAGAAGTGCCAAATATTTTACCTGAAGAAGTAGAAAAAGCTGTTAGAAGTCAAAAGATAGGAAAAGCTCCAGGTGCTGACGACATTAATAACGAATTTCTTATCGAAAATATAGACCACTTAATACCAATTCTTACATCTATTTTCAATGAAGTACTGCAGAGCGAAACAATTCCTGATCAATGGACTACATCAACTATAATACTGACTGCTGACTGCTACACAAGAAAGGAGACAAAAACAACATAAACAACTACAGACCTATAAGTCTCATGTCTAATATTTACAAGGTTTTTGCAAAAGTCATTCTAAACAGAATAAGCAAGACGCTAGACGAGAGCCAACCTAGAGAGCAAGCGGGATTTCGAAGTGGATACTCGACTTTGGACCATATCCATGCAGCAAAACAACTATTTGAAAAGGGAAAAGAATTCAATATAACGTTTTATTGTTGCTTTGTAGATTACAGTAAGGCTTTTGACTCATTAGAACATGAAAAGATATGGTATGCACTTTTAAACCAAGGGGTAGAAAATAAATACATCAGAATTCTTAAAAATGTTTACGAAAACAGCAAAGCGAAAATTAAATTAGAAAAAGAAGGAAAGGACATAAGAATAGAAAGAGGGGTACGGCAGGGTGACCCTGTATCCCCCAAATTGTTCACAGCAGTCTTGGAAGAGGTATTTCGCCAACTTGATTGGAAGGATTGTGGATTGGTTATTAACGGAGAATGCCATGTAGAAGATGGGTTGATGAGATAAGGACAATTGCGGGTGGCAGATGGACAACTATAGCTAACAATAGGGAACTATGGAGACAGTTGGGGGAGGCCTTTGCCAACAATGAGGCAAACAGACAGGGCAACGCGGCAATCATATAATTTATATCATAATTACACAACTAATAATGAAAAACTAATATTGAAATTGTTAATAATATTATACTAACTTAAATTAAGTAATTTTTCTAATGTATGTTTTGTCTGAATAAAGGCTTTTTATTTTTTTATTTATTTTATATATAGGCTCCCAATAGCTGGACAGGTGACATGATCAGAGCTGAGGGCAGCATTGAATGCAAGCAGCTCAAGATCGGTCATAGTGGAAACATAAATGAAAAAGCGTTCGCTCAATATCGATGCTATGCAGACTGTCTTGAATAGTGCTCGGTATATCCCGATAAGATTGTCGCTTATTAGAATTGCTATCTGAGATTTCAGTTCAGCTAGTCAATGAGTCAACGAGTCATGAGGCTGATTGTACATTATGTATCAACATTATGTAGGTATATAAATGATAACGATTTTTGCCGTCGAAACGCTAAGAACAAGAATTAATGAAAACGAAATGAAAAATATTTTATTTCAGTAACTATTACACACTACATATAACATGGTTGCTGAGATCTCCTTTTAAGTAAAGAAATCCCTGTGCCAGGAGACCTCGCTCTTCTATAAGTGTGTTAATATTTGCTTAGTATGTATAAGTGCTTAGTATGTATTTAAAATACAGTTTATATTAGAATTAAGTGTCTCGTGATCTTTTTTTTTTTCAGCTACTATCATAAAGTTTGCAACTGGTTTCTAATGCATTTAAACGAGATTTTTTGCATCTTGATTATCCTTCAGATTACGTTAAAATTAAAATATTGAATTAACTTAAATGCGTTGTCAATTATATGATTGTTAATAAATAACACATCTTACATGTAAACGAGTAATATTGATTAATAGTTTTGTAACTGGATTCCTTTGTGAGGCGGATCCAAATGCAATTAACATGGATGCTTAGATATCAGTTAAATACAGCCTCAGGGCTCAATAAGTCAGTACATAGCAAAGTTTCAACAAAATGACTAACTATGCGAAATTTCATGGTAACTTCAACGCCTACGATATTTTAAGTCCCGGCGTCGATGTATTTAATACCAAGGGCTATATCATAACGTCCTTATAGCGCTTTATTTTCCACCTTAATTTCAAAATTGTAATAGGTATGTCAACTTGATTATTTAAGTTTTAATTGATCGAAACTCATATTAAAATTGATAAAAATAATCCATAAAGTTTTCATGCTTTAGGCTTTAGGTTGTAAGCGATGTACTAAAATTAGAAAAAAATATATAACAGGAGACCCGTGCCCAGCATTATATAGGTTGCTATTGTTATTTTATAAACGTGGCAAGCAAGCATAAGGCTTGATTAATTTACTGCTGCCGCATTGTCATAATGGCGTATTTCTTTTTCTTATAAGAAATATTAAAGAAAGAAATATTTACTCGACTTACACCAAAAGCATACTTTACAATAAATATATAATATGATATAATGATACGTAAGAATGACAAAAATAGATACACAGTTGTGAATTTCAACAAAAACATGCGAGAGAAAATCATTTAACATTCGTGAGATTGAAAAGGTCATTGTCATGCCACGCCATGTCGGTATTCTAGTGCTTCTGTATTCTGATTCATTTCACTTTGCATGTTAACAAAGTATTTTCCCTATTGCTAGTAGGTATAGCGTTTGCGCAAGGAGCCCTAAAAGGCTACTCACCATTTAAAAACTCAATATTTCAGTTATATTTGACTACAGTTGCCTGTAATTTAAACGTACCTTCTTTTAGTCCGTCAGCTGCCTGTAACCATTACCAGGTAATCGGTCAACCTTGTTGGATATATAATAACTAAGGGTCGCCCGCGACTTCATCCGCGTGTTTATTTCGAATATTTTCCCCGATTTCGCAACATATCTTACTACTGCTCCGCTCCTATGAGCATAGCGTGATGTTATATAGCCTATAGCCTTCCTGGATAAATGCACACTATTCAACAAAAAAATATTTTTTCTAATCAAACCAGTACTTTCTGAGATTAGCGCGTTCAACCAAACAAACAAACTCTTCAGCTTTATAATATTAGTATAGATTAATTGGTCTGTAGTAAAATTATTAGGCCGAAAGTAGTTTTGCTACAAGTTTTTTGTCAATATTATGTTCTTTATGTTAATAATTTAATTAAAATTGTTTCATTGAATACATTTATTGTAGGTATTTAATTTTTAATTAATTTATTATAAATCATTATTTTTATTAATAGAAGGTTTTCAAATGTTCTTTCTTATTTACTACATGTGTTCATGACGAGGAATGGCACTTGTAACAATATAATCGTTTACACAGTTTATACTATAATTACCTACATCGAATTAACACGGATATTTATCGCGTTAAGAAGGCTTTGAACTTGCAAAACTTCAAGTCTTACAAGT
Organism: Trisateles emortualis; assembly: GCA_947095525.1. Classification (NCBI taxonomy): domain Eukaryota; kingdom Metazoa; phylum Arthropoda; class Insecta; order Lepidoptera; family Erebidae; genus Trisateles; species Trisateles emortualis. The sequence continues at coordinate 11,364,988 of OX352734.1, forward strand.
GTACTGTTTTATTACCAATTAACATTAACTAATATACGTTAAACTTCGACATTTCCTTTCTATTTTGTCATTTCTACGGTTGATTGCGTTATCATTGTTTGATTTTATGACCAATGCAATTTAACGGTACTTCATCTATAAAATTTTAGGATTTATATACGCATGCATTCCTTTGTTTCAACTATCGATGTGTTGGGGATACTTCTTAGTGGCATATTGAAAATCAATGTCAATTAAAGATTTACTATTGTATGTATATATCATAACTGTCTCATTGGTTTATTGGTCTATGGACGTGGATAGGGCTACATTAACCTATGGGTGATTGGAATTTCGGAGGCGTCACTCAAAGTTCTATAAAACATTTCGGGTAGGCAACCCTTCAGGGTTGCCTACCCGAAATGTTTTATAGAACTTTTAGGTTTATTAATAGTAACTCCTATAAAACTGTTTGAGTTATATTGATAACTCAAACAGTTATCAATATGGCATCTGTATTCAGCGTCCACGGGCTCTTTTTTAATAATAAACCGATTCTCAGTTGTTTTCATAAAGCGTTCACTGCAACCTTCGTTAGGTCGTAGGTCCATTACGGTTGATTCATTTATCTAATAAAATGATGACACTTCCTTAGTCATAATCTCTCAGTATCTTAAGAACCAGAGTGGTTTACTGTCTTGAATAAAAATATGCCCGTGCTAATAAAACTGTTATCTTTCTTGTGCATCTGGGAACAAAAAACACAATTTATATTCGACTACTACCTTCCCACGTAAAATGAGAAAAATATATTATGAGCTTGCTGACAGCTCTAATGATCTATGACTTGTTATTGGTAAATTGTTATTATAACTTGCTTTAGAGTCCATTGTGTATTTTATTTTTGCAATACTAACATAATAGTGAAGTGTTCAAATGTAGTAATAAATGCTTTTGTCACCTCTTTCTCCAGTGCTCGGATGAATTTTTATTGAAAAAAAATTTATATCCCTGGGAGTTAGTAGGGGTTTTTCTAGCCGTGTCACAAATCCCTGGTGCTAAATTTTGGGTTTGCAACAGATGCTTTAGATGTCGCCAACGTACTCGTAATAGGTTACTCAACGTCTAACTGTCCGTATGTATGTTTGTTGCTTAAATAGTGTAACAAAAATGTGTTAAAGAGCTGAATCAAGCTTAAATACTCATTTAGTTTCTTAATTAATTCTTGCTTTTTTTTGGGTTTCATTTTGTTTAAATTCTTACATTACGATAATTAAGAAATATACACTTTTGTTTTTTTGTATTCAATAATGTAAATTTAATATAAAAAAACAAAGTGTATATTTACCGCGCTAATAGTACACGTAGTCAACGACCAAGAGCGTGCATCAACCGAACGAGTAGGTGCACTGCTTAGTACCTACATGTCATGACAATCGGTAATTCATCTAAATCAGCTTATTTTGTTAGAAATTCCTAGCACTACTAACAGTTTTGGCAATTATAATAAATTTTGTGTAAATAACAAAATCCAAATAACAGCGATTTATTGATCAATTTTAATGGGAAACCATATTTGCAGACAAGCAAAACAAAACGATTAAAAATTATATATATCCTTTTTTTTTTTCATAATATTTAGTGTTTTAATTTACAATGAGTTATATTTAACGGCAATGAATAAATTAGTCGAACACCTTGGGAAAGGCCTATGCCCAGCAGTGGATATTTTTCGGCCTAGATGATGACTCGTAACGATATTTTACGGGTAATATTTATTGCATTTACACTTACTGATAAGCAGAAAAAATATAAAACTGAAAAACTACCTACTACTATTTCGACAAATACGAAATACCTACTTTTCTAATTTACAGTAGGCATAAATGTCGATACTTATATAATATAGTTACCTATAATTTATTTTTCAATAAGACAATACGTCAATAATTAGATTAGATTAAATTAGCATAACTACGGCAGCGAAACAAGTTCTGTTACAAATTGATATAGGTACTCCGATCAATAGATATAAAAATGTTGCGGGCGACATGACGAGTGAATGAAGTACTCGAGCTACGAATATAATATATTATATACTTAACTAGGTTACGCCCGTGGTATCACTTGCGTAGTATATAATTGATTTTTTATTTAAATAAAAGTTAGCATACTTTATTTTTTCATCATCTTAGCCAAAGGACGTCCAATGCAAGTTAGAGCCTCCGCGTTCTGTGCTATGACTATGACTTAAATAATATTATATGAGGAAACTATTACGTACACTGGATATGTGCCCAGTCTTTTAGGCACGTTTCCAGAAGACGTCGATGCGTAGGATTTTTATGACGCCTATCAAGCAGTCCCTTCCTTTTTTTGAATGTTTCCATTTTTTATTTTTTTTAATAAGTGTAAATATTGTATATATATATGTAGTTTTATTGTTTTGGTAAGTTCCTTCTATTTTAATAACTAGTCCTTTAAACATCTTATAAATACAATAAATGAAGAATTTACATGAGGAATAATAAATCAGATGAGGATATTATGGAAAGTAGCCAAACTTCTATAGGTAGATCGAGACTCCTCACTGTCCAGTCAGGGCAGTAGCAGTCAAGCTCATCAAGCCATCTTGTCCAGCCGCGATGTCTCATAATGTTGATTTTCTGCAATAAAATAGTTAATAAATTGACCATCCAATTTGTTATACTTGTAATACCTGTCAAGCAATGATAAATGAACTTAAACAGTAGGAAATTAACGTATTGACTATCCTACAAAGAGTTGTTGTACAGGACCACTTTAGCTAATGAACGAGCTTAGTTTTAGTCTTCACCATGATAGGCACTTAAGTATATTAGTATTATGATGGTGATTATGAGTGGCTAGTGGCGAAGTAATAGCCGCGCTGAATCTATAACATTCAATTTTTTTTGTGCACTGCTCTCAGAAAACACGTGTTATACTATTGTAACTTTTAAAGTCTAAGCTTCTTGCCGGTCGAAATGCATTTCTGGCCCCTGGACTATAATAATCAGGAACTAGAGATTGGTTTGTACAAACATTTGTGCACTATGTGATACGCTCGTGAAGTTGTCTCGAGTTTGACAGCCGGGTCCATTACAGTGATATTGGATTTATTTTTGAACAATATTTATCAATAACATGAAGTTTCCCATTGTGTCTATGTGTACTTGAAGATAGCTGATTCCCATAATACACTGCAAATATATGGCAGGTAAATTCTTGTTCTCTTCTGCTTAAGCCTTCAGATGGAAACGGGTAATGGTATGTTTTGTCAAATCATTATCTGGACCCTCCAAATACAATTATATATATAATAAATAATACAAGTCGCTAAAGACAAATAAAACCAAATAAATTACGAAATATACAGACACATTTTCATATGGATGACAATAATAACAATTACAAGAAAAAAACAACATAATCAATAACTTAATACTTAATTGGTTGTCATCTTCGCTGTCAAAAGTAAGTTAGGCGTAAGCACATTAATTAGATTATTATTACATACTATTATTTCGATATTATTATTTCGCCAGCAAGAAAGAAAGAAAGATACATTTATTCATACAACCACATTAACTTAAAACAAAATCAAAATCTTTATACTACTTGGGTGGCAAACAAGCATACAGTCCGCCTGATGTACAGCAGCTACCGTCGTCTTTGCAATACCAGAGGTATCGCTTGCGTGTTGCTGACCACTTTAAACAAAACATTTAAATAATGATACAGAAAAAAAACTATAAATTAAATAAATACTTGAGCGAAATGAAATAAAAACAAATAACATAAAGGTGCGAGTCTGAAAAGTAGTCTCAGCATATTGCTGTATACTATAAAGTATACAGCGCTGTTATTCTGATGGCGACTCCATAGTGACGTCACTTGTTTACAATATTAAAGAATAAAATAACAAATATCACACAATATTAAAAAACAAAAAGCTTATTAAACTAAGTTAGGTTCCAAATAATATACGGCGAGCCTATACCCATGTTGCATCTCCCAGTTTGTGGTCGCGATTCCAGAATATGTCTGCCTCAGCGGCTTTAATAAATAATGGTTTTTTAACCAACAATCGACCGCTAGTAGGTATAGTTGAATTTATATGCCCATTTTCTATTTCTACAAAGTAGGTAGTACGTAAAACACAAACAATATAGTTTGTGTGCGTAGAAAACGATTACGTGTTTAATAAATAAATCTTGCTAGGGCTAACTACATAAAGGAATACTATGTTCACACAATCTATTCGCAAACAATTTAGCACAAGCTTCAATTAAATTATATTCCTGTGTGTTTTATTGTGCAACAAAATATAAGATAGCAAGCATTTCTTATGCACGTATTTGTACACATTTTAGGCTTTATAAATGTAAAATAATTTATTTATAAGTAGTATAATTTTATTGTACTATATAAATCTAAAGCACCACTTTAAGACCACCCACTATTCATGAAGCCATTTATGTTTCGAACTGTTTTTATATATTTTTTTATCACTGCACTGTTTAATAAACCGTGATTGTCAAAATATAGTATAATGCCTGCGTGAATGGATTAAGACCTAAACCCTCTCTTCTCCTTTGACAGGGGAAGAAAGACCCGTGTCTAGCAGTAGGACATAATGATTTGCTGTTATAATTATTTTACTATCTGACTACAAAAAATTGTCTTACTGACTTGAGTCACCATTAATATAAAAATCCAGTAGACACATTCATCTATGTATATCTAAAGGCCAAAACAGGATCCTAAAGCTAAAGCTTTTACCTTTTGCCCTAAAAGTGTTACTTATATGTAGTATTTGGCTAAAATTAATAAACAACCCAAACTATACACACATAATGTCAAGCTAATATAATTGATTTACTGTTATGAATACATTAAATGTAAATATACCATATAATTTGGTCATAAAAGTGTTTATTTTACTTATAAATTGTAAATCATGACCATTTTACGCTACTAATTATTCGGTTCGTTTGGTAACCCATCGCTTTCAAACATCGCAATATCCGAGTCCCTTTAATCTTACAGCTGTCGAGTACCTCATAATTATATCACTTTCGTAATTTTTCAAAGGTCAAACGGTATAGAATCAGGGCAGAGTGATGTTTGTACCTATCGCAATGATATTGTTATGTAGTTTAAATTACTAATCAATTATTCATATCATTCTTTTCATTTATTAATTTGTAGCAAACACTCGCTTCGATTTTGTTGATAAATCTTTCGAAAGAAATTTTCTAGTTGTTAGTGAAAACCGCATCAAAACCCGTTACGTAGTTCAAAAGATCTAAGCGTATAGACAGCGGGAAGTGACTTTATTTTATACCAATTAAAAAAAGGTTTTTTAAGACTTCTACCAGCTCTAGGGAACCACCTAGACTTAAAAAAGCTAAGAAAGTAGGACTCTATGAAATGATTCATGACCTTACAGTGAATTATGTTTTACTCACATTACAATGAGATTTTTTGAATTCAAGCCCAGGTTTGCAAGCATCCATAGACTACGGAAATATTGCATACCATTTGTGTTAAGGTTGTTTGCCACCTAAGTGGTTTAGAACTCTTTTGTAGGACTCGGTATACGTTTTTTTAACAAATTACCGAAAGAGATAATGAATTTGCCCTTACACAAATTCAAACCTACTATTAAAAATCATCTCATAGGGAAGGGCTATTATACAATAAATGATTATTTGAACGATAAAACGTCTTGGAATTAGTTGCATCATATAGTTGTTTGTTTAATTTAGAATAAATCAGCTTAGTACATAAGTTCTTATTTGTGACGTGAGGCACATTGTGAATTCTAGTGATAATTCTGTACTTCTTCTTTTTTTTCTTTGTTTATTTCTTTAGTAGCAAAACGTTAAATTTTACAATAAAAATTGTCACTATTCACATATTGCCTTATTCTTTAATAGCAATATGTAAATTGAAGCAGACTTTAACACCATACTTTTTTTTTTTTTCTCGCACGACCAGTACTAAGTACAATTACCTTATTTTATCAATATAGTTAGTATCGTGTTTTGACTGCATCAGCTTGCATGCTATCATACTTGTATTTTACAAAAGATGTACACACACTTGTAACTATCTGGCGATTAAAAAGAGTGGCCTGAGTTTCTTGCTAGTTCTTCTCAAAGCTCCACGTCAGGAAAATTTTGCTGACATCATCTTTCTGGTTTATTCATAATTTATGACCTTCATAAGTGTTACTTTGTAACCTAAATGAATAAATGAATTTTGAGTTTGAGAACAAAAGTTATACGTTATAAGTTTGGCTGCATTTTATTCCACAACAATATAAATTCTACCGAAATTTGCAAAACGCTAAAAGTTAGATCTGTTTTCAGCATCTTTTAGTGGAGTACAGATGAGCAGAATTAAGATATTGTTAATTATGTATTTTACCATTGAAAATCCTTTCCGGACAGTATCAGTTAGATTTATTAGTGCGTGGAATCAAATTATAAAGCATGAATCGAATCTTAATATAATTATCTAATAAAAACTTAATAAGAATAACATTATTAAGTTTACAAATGTAGCCTTGCTATCAATCATATATGTAATGTTGAATGTCTAGGTGAGGAAAGCTATTGCCAATAAAAACTTTTGGCACTCAAATTAGATGATGATGTTTAAATTAGAAAACTGGTTTTTTTTTCAAATAGGAATGGTAATTTGAAGCTGTGGTATACTAGAAAAGTAAAAAACTTGTAAAATATGAGATGTGAGTTCGAATCCATCTAGAAGATAGTGATGTGAATTCCATTTTATAGAGTACTAGCTGTACCCGCGACTTCGTTCGCGTGTTCAGTCTTTTACTGTAAAGTTACATTTTAAAAAACCTTTCTTAGCGGATGCCTATATCGTAATAGCTATCTGAGTGTCTAGTGAAATAAACTGTGCGTTTGTTGATTTGTCAATTACGTTTTTCTTTTGAACATTAAGGTTCTGCAATTAATAAACTTCATAAAGAAATATTCCTTGTTTGTACGATTGTTCTGCTCTTCAAATTGTCTTAGCGCAAACGTGAACAATCTTATGGCCTATCGCATAGCTTATCTGTGCCATGCCCTCTAGAAATTTCTGCATCCATACATTTCGTTTTAAATTGGTCACTTCTAACCTGATAGGATTCCGTGTGGTGACGGATTAAGAATACAAAATATCACCACCCCTATCTATCCCAAGGGTGTCCTAAGAGTCGACTAAAGGAGTAATTCAGGCAGACAATATCCACTGCAAGAGAAAAAAAAATCAAAATAAAACCCTACACCAATCCGTCTGGCCAGCGTGGTGTAGTAGGCTAATATCCCTCCAAGTGTATGGGGGAGACCCGTGCCCAGCAGTGGGACATTTATGGGTTGATATGATGAACCTGATAAATACTGTTACACAGTTTGGGTTAGCTAAAAATTTATTAAATTCCTAAAGGGTATAATGGTCCACCGTAGTGCTCAAGAATTTCAGAAATTGAACTGCATAGTTATTAGATTCTTTTTGATTCATCATTCTATTAATAGAGATATAGTACATAAGTACATAAGCTCCCGGAACAAAACTGAATAAAAAACCAGTAAACTGAACCCTATTTATTATAGTCGACCATATTGGTGAGAGTTCAACGTAAATTCTATATGTAGGTATCTATTATTATGTATATCTCTGAAACCATGCATTTTTTTCTTACATTGTTTAATTACGAAGTTTCGGTGCCCATATCCAGCTGTATAACCATATTAGTTTAATTGTACCATTTTAATTTGCTCATTGAATGTGATTAGTTACAGTCATTTAATTACACATTATGTGTGATCTCCATCGACTAATTATTATTTATCATTGAGAAGTTGGCCATCTGCAGTATACTTTATTAGTTTCACTAACGAATTGATGCTTCCTGAATGCATTTGTTTGATTCATTGCAGTTGTGTGGTGTTTTTTTTAATGAGAACAATATGAAAAACTATCCATTCAATTGCAAAATGTTTTTTAAGAGAAATTTTTCAGATAGGGGAGGAATTCCACCTTACAGAGAACCAACACCTTAGAAGACGACAGCCAAATAACTATACACAGCGGTTTAGTTCTGTTCCTGTGTGTGAGTAAAGGACTCCAACGCTCACTTAGGGATCAATTTTGAAAGAAACGTATTCCTATCCCATGGATACTCTGCTCCCATCTTATGGCCCTGGTGTAAAAAATGGGTTGGTAACACGCAAGTGATACCTTTGGTACTGCAAGCGTCTATAGGCTACGGTAACTGCTTAACATCAGCTGGGCCGTATGCTTGTTTGCCACAAAAGTAGTTCTATCTCAGCCATAAGACATCCACTGCTCGACATAGGCTTCCCGCAAGGTTTTCCACAACAGTCGGTCCTGAGCTGACCTTGTCCATCGGTTGCCTGCGACCTTTACCAGGTCTTCGGTCCACCTTGTTGGAGGCCTGCCCACGCTGCGTCTTCCAGTTCGTGGTCGCCACTCTAGAACCTTTCTGCCCCAACGGCCATTGGTTCTGCGAGCTATATGCCCTACCCATTGCCACTTAATTGAGGCAATTTTTCGAGCTTTGTCGATCACTTAAAAAAGAATATTACAAATCGGCCCTTAAATGACGATGTTTAGGGATAAAAAAAAAACAATGCAATTATTTTAGGGAACCTCATCTTTTAAAAGTCAGTTAAAAATATATATCAGTTAAGTATACCGATGAGACAGAGGCCGATCACGCGTTTCGCTGTGAGTAATTTTTGTGGTCGCAGATAGACACATAGTATCATGGACTTTTTTTAGATTTTTATTGGGTAGTTATTGAGTTTATCTTGACCAGACAGATTCGGTGGAGTGTTTTCTTTTCTCTGCTGCTTTCCTGATTACCTAAATTAAAGTATTGTTAAATGTTAGCGCCTACAAAAAATGAAATAGCAATTATTTTATAGGCGTTTTTTAGGCGTTACTAATTTAGTCAGTGATTGTCTGAGGTCTTGGCATTATTTATCCCTATTTCTTTTAAATAAAATATAGCCTATGTTACTCGCAGATAATGTAGCTTTTTAATGGAAAAAGAATTTTTAAAATCGGTCCAGTCGTCTTTGAGTTTATCCATTACATACAAACAAACAAACAAACAAACAAACAAAAATACAAATCTTTCCTCTTTATAATATTAGTATAGATAAATTCTATCTTACTGTTTATGTATTAAACCGATTCCTGGACACCAACCCTGAGAGTAATATGTTTGGAGTGATAGAAGAAAGCTTTTGTCAGAATGTTTGAGGTTCTGCGAGAGATATGTATTGGCTTGTATTATTATTGTACATTATAAAATACTAGTGGCCCGCTCTGACTTCGCCCGGGTTAAACTAGTTTCAGCACAACTTTCTTAATTTTTTGATTTTTAGATGAGATAAAATCCTCTGGATTATCTAGTTCTATCCGCTAGACATATCCAAAAAAAATTTTTTCGACTGTTACGTTATTAAAGCAACGAGGCGATATATGCATGTTTATATAGTTGACAGCGAACGCGTCTAGATAAATAAAAAAATCATTTATTGCTATAAAATTTGTTATATAATTTTGTAGCAATAAAAAACATTTATTGCTATAAAATTTATAACAACTGTTATAAATTTTATAGCAATAAATGTTTTTGCCTAGTGTTTTCACTTCTGTCGGCACTCCTGGAGTATATTTTTTTTACATAAAAACCTTCTCCTTACAATAACGAACATAGCAAAAAAAGAATTACCGAAATCGGTTTAGCTGTTCTTGAGATTTGCGCTTAGCAACACCTTTAGCAATTCATTTTTATATTATAGATAAACTTGTAAAATATTGTAAATAGTATAAGTGGACTGTATACCGTTCTATTCCGTGTATAAGTACCTACCTACTTATCAAATGAACTACCATCTGCTAACAAAACACTTTACATTCTTCTAAACATGTCGGGTGTATCAAGATAAAATGGGCCAGCGTGTATAGTCCTTTTCAGCTATCTTGATCGTAAAGAGGAAACCCGTGCCTAGCAGTGAGACAATGAGTTACATTCTAATATTTTTTTTTTTTTCAGAATAAAACAGTTCATTCATACATACCACACGTTCATGCCTTTTTTATTGGTATAGAGTATGTAGTGATTGTACCCAAACTGCTCTGACTCAACCTTTTTCGCCCAGAAGCAAAAGATGTTCCTTTTTTTTTAGGAGAAGTGTCTCTTTTGCTACATATTTTACATTTCACAACCTCTTCATACATGATAGCCTCTGTTTTTTTTAACAAAGTACGTGATGTATATTGGCGGAACTAATTAACTAACGTACGGGCTAAATGTCAGGTTAATAGCACCCTGAACCGACAAGCATGCATGAAAAATGTTATAAGCGTGAAGTGTGAATAAAGCAAAAGAAGTATGTCAAGATCGTAGCAAGGAGAAATTCGTAGACTCTACCTATCCTCTGGGAATGATGTGAGAGGCAACGTTTGTTATATATAAGTATTAATACTTAGAGAGGTGAAGCACGCAAGCAAGCAAACTGTGCCTTACAGAAGACCTCAGCTATATAACTACACATAGTGGTATAGTTGTATTTCTATCCAAGGGTAGCACAAAACCTTGGTATAACAAGCAATCAAAAACTTATAATTTTGGGGTTGGCAACGCGCAAGTGTGATATCTCTGAGGAAATGCTAAGATATTTATTTATAGATTAATTTTAAATTTTGAACAATCTGAAAAATGCACAAAGCTTATCATTTTTACGTTTTTAATGCAAACTAGTGTCAATTTATTGTTGTATTGTGTTTTTGTTCTGTGTATGTTTGAATAAATTTTATTTCTCTATTTCTATTTTAATTAAATTTTAAACAATGAAAACCCTAATAAAACATCCCTGGTATTACAAATGATCATAGGTTACGGTAAATGTTTACCATCAGACCGTATGTTTATTTTTTCTGAATAGTAAAAATAAAACTAAAAACTTTAGCAAGAAGATATAAATAGAATTTTGAGAAGTTTAGGATAAAAAAAGCCGGTGAATCGGTTTGGTTGGTCAGTAGATTTCCCAAAAACAAGTTCTTTATAGGTTAAACCACCTGGTTTGTGGCCTGACAACAATTTAGTAAGATCTTATGATATCGTGAATAAAGAATGCGTTTTTTGCTATGTATCTAGCCTGTTTGTATATTTTTGCACATATTTATAATTATCTTTATGCAACTAAATGATCATTGTGTGTTGATTTTTTTAAAGATGTGTGAGAGTTCCCACACTGGGATGTCAACTGTAAAGGAGCCAGACTCAAAAAAGCTAAGAAGATAGGACACTATAGAAGCGAACAAGCCTGACAACCTTTACATTACACTAAACCACTGCCTATATACAGTGATGTAGTTGTGTTTTTGTCCGTAAGTACAGGTCTCTATAATAATAATAATAATAATAAATATTCTTTATTGTACACCACATCATTTTTACAAAAAAAAAATAGAGGAAGAAGAAAAAACAGTAAAATAACCTTAGAGTATGTACAATGGGCGGTCTTATCGCTAAAGCGATCTCTGCCAGACAACCTTTGGATGGACTTGCGGTTAGGAAAAACGGCTGTTGATGGTATACATATGTATAATAGATAATACAATAAATATACTACATAAATACATACCTATGCAAACTAACTAAATAAACTTATTTAATATAAGTACATACTAAATCGAAATAATTTTATAATGATAAATAATGTTTTTTTACCATAGATTTAAATGTTGGTAGAGTCTGAGCGCGTCTAATATCCAGTGGCAAAGCATTCCACAATCGTATAGCGAGGACTGTGAAAGAACTGTCGTAAAAAGTTGTAGAATGCGACGGCATTTTCAGCTTAAGATTTTCTGATGATCTTAGGAACCTCGTATGTGTTTCATGAAGGAATTCAAAACGTCCTTTAAGATATGAAGGTCTCTAGTGCTAATTCAGGGATGCGTTTGTAATGAAACGTTTACTAACCACAGAAATTCTCCATCACAAAACCTGGGTGTTAAATTTTTTGGGTTGGCATCGATAAAGTTAAGTCCAGGTACTTAAAGCGCCTATAGACTGGCAAATGCTAACAAAAAGCGAGCCATATGCTTGTTTGCCACCTAAGTAGTATAAAAAAACTACTTATCTGTGGGTTACCAATTAAGGAAAAATCAAGATTAGGGACGAGGTGGTCACCTCTAAAGGTTTTGGTCAACTTAGCTACTAAACTAGTTCAATCAAAGATTGAATGTAAAGAAAAAATGCAATGTGACACGGTAAAGTTTGATAATTTAGGCGGTTGGACTTCAGATACGTACCTACCGTAAATAAAGAGGACGAATAATGTATGAAAGTTTGATTCATTTACTGTAAGTACTGGTTATCTGGAACATTTATTGTATTTATTTGTAAAAATAGTAATAAATTGCACAATAAAGTTTGATTGTAGTTGACGCAGTATGTCAGGGCGGGCGGCTTCGTACGTTTCGGTTAGCGTGAGCCTATGTTGCGCCTGCGCGATACTCCAATTTCACGTGGTGCGCATACGCCGGTTCGTATAAAAGCCGCAGCGGTCGATCTGAATAATCATTCCCGCCACACACATCCACCGCAGATCATCACCTGCACATCCAAATATTATAGTCATAAAAATGAAATCGGTAAGTGACCTAAGTAAATAATAGTCTTAGGGTCATTGTTCCATTCAATCTCATTTTATATGCCACTTTTGATAACAAAAAAATATATTTTTAATTATTTTCCAACCAACTACCAGTAGTTCACTTACATTGTTACTTATTAAAATCAGCGATAAAACAATATAAAGCATAACTTAAGAATAACTAAAATTCTGTTAATAGTTATCTACTAATATATACCTACTGCAATTCATGTAAAATTCATTCAAAAATATAGTGATAAAAACTTTTAAAGTATTTTTTTTATATAATAAAAATTTAATTCCTATTTTAATTTACAATTCATTTATTTTTATTAAATAAACACTTATACGATATTTTTATTCAACAACTAATTAATGCATAAATAAAAAATAGAAAATAAAAGATCTCTCTCAAATAGAACTTTTTAGCACCAAATATTTCTATTGTCAAATTAATTTGTGTGAAGTGTTTAGTACTTGACAGTTTCCGACAGAGTCTCATTCCCGTCAGCATATCACTATTAGAACATTGCTCGTTGATATTATACACCTCGTTTGTATGATAATTCGTGACATACAAGTGTATCTTGATTCACATTTCCCACACCTAATTGGTTTTAGTCTAATATGAGAATACTTTTGTTGCCCTAGTCAAAATAATGCATAATTCATACCAATGTGTTGTTTTTGCTCACTGTATAAGTGAAAAAAAGGAATGTAATTATTCGACTTAGATAATGTGAAATGTATTTACCAAATATTTCAGTCATATTTTGTTTAAAATCAATAGTTTTTAATATTACGAAAACTGTTAACCGCCAGATGGATTACAGCATGCTTGTTTCTCAGTTAAACTAATATTTTTATTAAATTTTATAAACTCAAAAGTAAATTATGCACTAATATCTATTTAAAAGCAATTATATTAAAACAAAAACACTAGTCAAGTATGACATTTTGTTGCCTCCGATTAAATTAATAAAGCATGTTTTTCATCTTTACGTGATATCTAGTTCACTTAACTAGCCAATAATCAGTCGAACGTTTTCTCACTACAAAATTCCGTCTAATCAAGCTTTTACGAAATATAAAAATCAACAAATTTTATGTAAACATCAGGTTAAACGAGAAATGCGTAAAATACAATTTCCTCAGCTTGTAACTCTCATCTATCACCCATAATGTGTCGTTTAGATTCGTCACTAGCTAAAACGTCAAGGCCTTAGAAACTATGTGATAGAAATAGTTATTCATTACGAAAGTGATAAAATCAATAGAAGTGTTTCAAATGTTTTATCATAAAAATGTACATAATAACCTTCTGTTGTAATATATGATCTATGCTATACATTTTGTAAGCAAGGATGCTTTCGTAGTTTAGCAAAGATATGTAAATATTAAGGAATTTAATTCTGTACCTATTCTAACAATGTTTTAAACAGAATATATTATATAGTATTACTAGAATTCTAAACCATCTTATTAGTTGTTAATTTCACCAATTGATACTTGTGGCTTTATATCATACGCTAGTGTTAATATTCTATTCCTTGAACAGTTCGTCGTCCTGTCCGCCCTCGTGGCTGTTGCCTGCGCTGCCCCACAGTTCCAGCCGCAATACCAACCTCAGCCGCAATACCAATCTCAGCTGCAAAATTACAACCTGAACATCATCCCTATTGTAAAGCAGCAGCAGGAAGTTAACCCAGACGGCTCATACCAATACAGGTACCAGTTCTGACTAACCAACGTATTTTTAAATTCTACTAGGTATATTAATCTTAACATAATAAACTGACGGTATTCTCTTCTTGAAGATGTATGATTCAGCATAAATAATTGCGTACCGTAAACATGTCTGTCTGTCCTTAAAATAAATCAAATGAGCTTTAATAATATTTTATAAAGTTTTTACAGCAAATTAAGCTTATCTTAACTATTTACAACAAAAGATTTTTAATACTTCTTAATATAATAGAACTACACTTTACTTCAACGTCACTTTTCTGTAATTCTCAATAATGATAACATAATTAATGAACTCAAAAGTTGTCCTAATCGAAACATATAGCATAATGAGACTGTGAAGCATATTTCAAAATATTTAAACATAATCTGTCAAAAATATTCCATATTGATAACCTTTTAAAATATGAATCTATATATCTGTCAAAAGTATTGTGAAAGAAGAAGGTTACAGTATCGTAAACAGACATTCCTTCAGTGTCGAAGATATTAAATGTTGAGTTTATAAGAGTCATCGGTGCAAGTGTTCTCAGCCAAGCCCTGATTACGCAACAAATTGGCTCAGATGCTATAACACTGTATGAGTTCGTTGATATTTGTGATTCACCTACATGTTCTGTCATCATGTTCAAGTCTTATTTTATTAGCACAAGAGTTAGATACCATCTATCAATTCTGTTACATACCAAATTACTTTTATGATGCGTATCGTGCTCATCAAGGACGTTTTCTTCTTATTATACGCAAATGTTAAGAAATTTTAATTTATTTAATAATCTAGAAGAGCTAGATGCCTATAGTAAAGGTGAAGTTTCGAAAATTAATGATTTAATGATTTTGTTTGTTAATATTTGTAAATGTCAGGTTCAGATGCAACAAAAGAACTACTGACTTGCGCACTTTAATGGGTTTCGTAAGACAAAACGCCGTACATAGTGTACTAACGAAAGATTCCCAAGAGCAAAATTGACAATGCATAATGATTGCACGAACTGAAAACAGTTTTGGTGAAACATATCATTAGATTTGATCTTTGCGAACATTTGACGTCGCCGCCAGCCATGGTGATTCTCGTTTGTTATGTCATGGTGATATATGACACTGTTGGTACAAAAAAAAAGTGGTGATAGATTTATAACTTCTTTGCCATACCAGCGACGTTTTAATAACTTGACATTACGTCAACGTATTAATTATTTCAAATATTTAATCCTAATAGACGTTTATTGTTAATAATGTACTTGATAACTATTACGCAATCATTTTATTCATCCAATAATGCTTTAGTTATATAAAGTAACCTACACCCTTATGCTGAAGAGAAGCTTCCAAAAATATGTAACTTCTACCAATTTTTTGAAAACCGTAAAAACCTTTTCAACTCCTATTAAAAAATAATTATGTTAGCTACAGAAATTCTGTTAGTTACACAGTTAATGCTATCAAGGTCTCTATTACAAAGTCATCCCAATAAATAAACATTCATGTCAATAATACACAAAGGTTTATATTTCCAAGACAAGTACTAATAGCTGCAGCGGCCGTGATTAATCCCGGTCAACGCCTATAATAACTTTAGACTTCGAATAAATTATAATATTACTAGCCGTTGCCCGCAGTTGCATCAGTTTTGGATATAACATGTCCTAAGTCACGTTTCTTGTTTCTACCATGTTTTTATTGAGTCGTAGCATGATGATTGCTTTTAATCTGCCTAAATAATAAAGCTATCAAATGCAAAAAGATTTTTTCAAATCCGACCGTCAGTTTCAGAGATTAGCGCGTTCAAACAAACAAACTTTTCAGTTTTACATATTAGTGTTTTGATTACGTAATTTTATTTTATTTTTTCCTTGTTCAGTTACGAGACTGGTAATGGTATCGCCGCACAAGAACAGGGCTACTTGAAGAACGCTGGACAGAAAGACGCAGAAGCTCAGGTCGCTCAGGGCTCCTTCACCTACACCTCCCCCGAGGGTATCCCCATCACTGTCAACTACATTGCTGATGAGAACGGTATAGTATTTTAGTTTAACTTCAACAATTTGCAAAATAAATATAGTGCCATTTCTTATTCTTTTAGGAAATTCGTTCTTATGAATATTCTACTTGATAGTCTGGTTTAATTAGAAGTTTTTTATTCATTTTGAAAGCTCAGGTTATATTGCTTGCGCTAGTCAATGGTTCTCCCTCCATTTTTTTGACTTCTTGATATAACTTGTCACTACTTGTAAGTATTGGTATATAAATATATGAGCCAAAATAATAACATTATATCTCGGTCACTTGGCCACTAACATTTCACCATGGTAAGTTCGATTACCACTCCTGACAAAACTTTGTGTGATTCATAAATGCTTATGTCTGTAAACATCTCTGCAACACAGGGCTTATTCTTTAGTACGACACTGGTCTCTAAATAGACATTAAGGCAGAAGTAGTATGAGTAGGTGACAGATGAATACGAAAATACCTACACACTACACTACTCTTTTCCACAATCGCAAATGTACAAGCGACAATTTTATTACAAAATATTTCAAATGTCAGTACTTTTCAAAAGCTATTAAACATTTACACATCAAAGTATTTAATTGGATAATGAAACTTTTGTGGGCAGTTACTATACTTGGTTGTTTTAACTACGCAGTTTGACGATTCATAGCGTACGATAAACGTAGCTCACAGCGGGGAGTGGACGACGATGTTAATATGTTTTTCTACAATGACGTAATTTTACAAAATTAGAAGATTCTGTCTTGTTTCGGCTTATAATCCTTAAGTAGGTACATCAGTCTGAAAAAAACAAAATAAAAATTTAAATTCGAAAGATGTCAATTTTAGGTTGCCATTGTTCTAAATTCAAAGTAACATCAAAAATAAAGGATGCCATTTGTATGGTCTCTCCTGGATTTTTGACTAAACACAGTATATGTATATATACATATTTACTAATGTGTTCTGAAAATCTAACCCTAGATTTTTCACTGATTTTTATATCTTAAAAGACTAGCAGTGACAAAATTCAAACTTTTGAATAGGATTATTCGAAACCCTGTAGATAACGGTAACACAATATTAGAAAACATAAAATATAACAGCAACCCATATATTTGTCCCACGGGTCTATCAAGAGAGAGAGAGAGAGAGGGATTCAGAAAACATGCATTCATATAATTTTTAATAACCTCGTAGCCTCTTAAGGCGCTTTTACTGCCACGGTACTCGCTATCAGCCTATTAAAAAACTTACTTAGTGAACAATTATTTTAAAGTGTAAATTACAAACACATTTACATATTATGTATGATGCTTATTATTACAGCTACAAATTTAATTAACTCTTTTTATTATGATTATTACGATAAGAATAAAAATTACACTTTCATGAACTAGTCCGTAATGTTAGAAATTTGTTAATTATTACGGTATCATTCATAAAAGCGTGTAATTTAATTACATACACAGATACAGGTAAACGCCGACAAGTACACTATACATTTTCTATTCTATCAGTTAGCGTAGCGTTTAACGTGCTATGTGATTTAATGATTAAACTAATATTGTATGCACCTTTTTTTTTACAGGTTTCCGTCCCGAGGGCGCTCATCTTCCCACTCCTCCCCCAATTCCAGAGGCCATCCTCCGCTCTCTCCAGTACAACGCAGCTAACCCCCAAAAACCTGAGCCCGTCTACCAACAGCAGCCTGCTTACCAACAACAGGCCTTCCAACCCCAAGGTTTCGGCCAGAACTTCCGCGGTTAAGCACTAATTTCAACAAATGCCATATGACATGATTACATCGATAGATACTCATCGCTCACTTGTACCTACCACGAATATATTTAAGATGTACACTAGAAATAAGTATCAATACCGATTGTTACTGTGATTTATTTTTATATTTGTAAGAAACTTAAAAGTTGATAAGTAAAGAAAACTATATTATTACTTTTTTGTTTTATTGTAAACCTTAAAAAAAATTAAAATATCATAGAAGCCAGCAAGACCGACTGCTGAATTATCAGCATACAAAAAACCCCAGCCGAATAATTTACTTACTTTGATCTTTTGATTTCTATTTCATCTTCCTTACATATTATGTAATCATTTTCAATTTAAACAAATGCCTTCTAGGCTCAAAGACGAATGCTTTCTAATATAAAACACTGTCCAACTTACAGCCATTAAGTAATTAGTATTGCTTGTATTCCTGTGCATAAGTACAAGTCTCCAGTTAGGAATGCGTTTTAAAGACATATTTTCCTATGCCATGGATACCCCACTACAATCAAAATATATTTTTTTTATTGTGGTCCTTAAACACAATTAGTTCAAACACGAGAGTAATGACTTAGGTATTGCAAGCGCCTCTACTGTATGATAAATTCTTACTATCAAGCTGGCCGTATGCGTATTTCCCACCAAAAAAAATATCGTGAATTATGTTACATAGACCCTCTATGTTACACAATTTACGATATGTACATATAATTTTTTTGTGTTACAATACAAACTACTCATTCATTGCATATCTTAAAACATATTAGCATTTTGAAAAAAAAAGTCTTCATTTTGCATACATATAACTTACAGGATTGGTCCCCAGGAATAGGTTTAATAATACATGAGGACAAAGAGTTCATGGACCATTTATTCTAGCTACTTTTCTAATCGTCGGTTCAAAATATAAACAATGTTTGTGATATTGATACTAGTTAACGATGGATTAAATTCAATATCTATCATTTTTCTTCAGCGGTGGTTACAAAGTGGGAAAGTAACCGATTAGTACACATGAAGTATGAATTCGATCCGTGACCGGAGTAGATACCAATGTGAATTTCACGTTCTGAAATTTATAGGTATGTACTAATTAAACTGCTAACGGGAAACCAACATGTCTGAGAAGAATGCCTGTTGTGATCTTATGAGCACGGACACACCAAGATGATGAATTACCATTACATCACCCATCCTTAAGGTAACCGTGCCCTTGGTAACTTAACCCGTTGATCGTTTACCGATCAGCAAATACATCTGGCTACGAACTCAAAATGTACTATTTCTTAATTAAAGGTGCTTTAAATTTCGCAACATCATGACATGCAATGCACATACGATTATTTCAACCTACGCACCCATTAAGTAGCTATTTAGGCAGCAAATTAGATGAACCCAATACAACTTATTATCATAATGTAAATGAAATGTTTGAGATTTCTTAGAATATGCAGGTTCTATGTGGCAAATTTGTCATAAAATATCCTATTTAATTTGGTTACGTATGAAAGTAGTTTCATCATGTATTACTGCGCGGCTTATTGTAAGTTCTGCCTCTCAAATAGTACATTATCGCGACCGTGTCCCATTTAGGCAGAGACTATGGTATGCCAATTGCTTAGGTCCAGACATACTTCCTTCGCTTCCTCTACATTCACCAATGAGAGTACAAATCTTAGTATTGTCCAACAGCCAACTAGTCAGTCTGACTTTTTGTATAATTTATGCAAATATAGGTAAAATATGCAAAACCTTTTAATATAAACATTAGGAGAAGTAGACCAACATAAGAGGCGAGCAAACGCGCTTGGATAGTTACTTCCACCTTAAAGAAGATGTATAACTACGCCACAGTTATGTTGTGTTCCTTTACGTGAATTCAGATCTGATTATAATCAAAATTTTGGATCAGAAAACGCAAGTGATATAACAGATGACGTGATATTATATACAATTAAGACAGACGCAGGTAGGTATTACAACTGTCAGTAGACAAGTGTAATAGCTGAACATAATAGTTAGTGACCAAATTAATACAACTTACAGATAGCTGTAAGTTGTATTAATTTGGTCACTAACTATCCATTAAATCTCGCACAGAGAATAAACATTGTGTTCATAATTATCAGAGTAAGGTATAAACCTCATCCTAATACTTTCCAAAAATAATTATATACAAATCCGTACGATAGGTCTGAAATTTGGATGGTATTATTATACGAAAATGTCAATAAAAAATGAAAAGTTTAGTTACAGAGTTCTACTGTGATAGGTATGGTTTTATAAAATGCCACATTAAATACTGACATTTTGTAATTAGTAAATTGTGAGCAATGGAGCAAGCAAGTTACTCTGTGATACAGTTCTAGAAGACAAAGACGAAAAGAAGAGAAGAAAAAGATGGGAACATTTATCTGACCTTGGGGCCATATTAGACTAGCAGATGGACAGCAACACATTTAGAGGAGGTCAATAAATGGTTATTATTATTATTAAATTGCGGGCAACTGATAAACAAAGCCAGTTCATGTCCAGCAGTGGACGCCTTTTGGCTGAGTTGATGATGAAATTGCACTGTAGCGGAGTCGAGGCAGGTCATTAGTTAATAATAATATATTGCTTTTCTATGAATATGTCAACAGGTGTCAACCATATAACCTACAAACCTACTGGTACCGGAGTGGCTATAACACGACCTACTTGATTGCCGCTGTCACATGCATCACCATAACAAATAAATCATTCAGTAATCCTATGGTTAGAGTTGTCCAATCTATTACTCGTGTTCATATGCTGTGACAGGCTCTTAATATTATGTACTTTCTATTGTGTAATGTAATTAAATAAGTGATTTATATATGAATAGACCAATGTAAATAACTAGTCTATACATAAATAAATTACAAACTTCAGTTTTGTAACGTTATAAGGACGCTCTGTTTATATAACACTATCAGTTACCCTCGGCTCCGCCCACGTGCATGACGGTTATCGCGGTAAAATGTTCTACTTCAATGCAAAATTTCATTAGATTTGTTGAGCCGTTTAGTCGTGAAAAGGTAGCAAACAAACTAACAAACATAGTTACTCGTATTTTTGCATTTATAATATTAATATAACATTTTATTGTTATATTAAATATGTCCATTATGTCCAACGGAATCGTGGTAGGCCCAGACTCAGATGGTGGGACGAGCTTGATGCGTACAGGAAAGACGGGTCTATTCTAGCACAAGATCGGGTTGAGTGGAAAAAGGAAAAGGAGGCCTTTTCCCTGCAGTGCGACAGTACAGGCTGAAAATATAATATAATACAAATATATTTTATTGTTGTAGCACTTTCGGTAAATAACAAATAAAACTTTATTAGGTTTTTGTAGAAGTAAATTCTTATTACATAATAATAATTATATTTATTTATCCTTTACAAAGGTAGGTGTGGGAGACTGGTATCTGCACTATAAAGAAAACTGTCACTCAGATTATATTATGTATTATCAGTACCTACTGAAGTAAATTTCACTTTGTGGAATTTATACGTATCAATCAAAGGACACAGGAAACAGGCTGATTGATTGTTTGAATTAATGGATGATGGTTACCTTCACCGCTAGCAGATATCAGTGTATCATCATGAAGAAACCCTCATATCTTTAAAGAAATTCTAAAGATAATGTCTGATCCACGAACCCTTATTATGAAAACGTATGTTAA
Organism: Trisateles emortualis; assembly: GCA_947095525.1. Classification (NCBI taxonomy): domain Eukaryota; kingdom Metazoa; phylum Arthropoda; class Insecta; order Lepidoptera; family Erebidae; genus Trisateles; species Trisateles emortualis. The sequence goes on from OX352734.1 coordinate 11,386,946, forward strand.
ATCCTCTTGATAAAGGAGATTAGACTTCACTAGACCCGTGATCAACAATAGAACAATGGATTGCTATTACTACTTTTATTTATACTACGTAGGTGGCATACAATGGCCCTCCTGATGTTAACTAGTTACCGTAGTCTATGGACGCTTGCAATAAATACCAAAGGTATAACTAGCGTATTGCTGACCTATTTTTTGCACCAAGGTTTTAAGATGGAAATATCCTTGGCTATCCTAGGAAACTCAGAAAAGAGAGAAAACGTATCTTGCACAGTGCATCATTAATTCAGCGCTAGAGAGCTGATACTTACACACAGGAATACAACTAGATCGCTGTGTGTAGTTAATAGGCTGTGGTCTTCTGTAAGGTAAAAGTCAGTCAGACTTGCAAGCTTATATGTATGATGCTCTACCTCTCTTAGAGTACTAACATGACATGTTTTATAACAACGTAATCGAAGTCTCAAGTCCGTCGAAGACCTTCATCGGTTAATAAAAGACCGAAACTGACGTGCAATATTTCCATTACTAAAGCATTATACTATATAAAATACAATTGATATTTGCATGTGTACGCATAATCTGATATGACGTGTTATTCTTGCCTCAGACCGTTTAACATTTTGTTACTCATAAAAAATCTATTTCGTCTAATGTAATAACATATATTTTTTTTTTATTAATATTTTCTTAAGACAAATCTATCGAGCCACTCTGTCATGCATAAATTAATTCATATTTCTCTTGTACACGCCATAACTTGAGAACAACTTTACCGATTTTAATAATCTTTCTAGGTCCTTACCTAAAAAAAAACAAACTAACTAAGCCAGATAAGTACATTCTTAGTCAAAAGCTTGTAAAAACAGTAGACTACGAGTTCTTCAATTAGTGTTTGTTGATCTATGTAGTTTCCAAAAACTGTAAAAATAGCCCGTCTACTTCGCCCGTCGTGAATTAATAATTAAGAGTTTATGTTCCATTATTGGAAATAAACTAAACAAACTAAAGCCTGATTCTGGCTGTTTACAGCGACATCTATATAGTTTTGCTTGAACTTAAGACAACCTATCACACTGGAACCGTTATTATCTTGCATCATCTTACGTCGCTTATGTTGGCATGCGTCGCTGCGGAGGCTGTACCTTTTAAAAATCTATAAACAAAGGCTCCGTTCATTAATAGTGTCCGTATGAACCGCTAGATGACGCCCCACTGGTGTAGTTGAGTTTAAGTTTGATATAAGGAATTGATGTATTGCTTGTTTCATTTAGATTTTTGACGTCATTGTTTGTGACAACGTTACCCAAAAAAGACTCTGCACTAACACCGCGCGGAGTAGTTATTATGAGTTCGATCTCTACGGATAAGTACCTTTTTAAAGTCTATATAATTAGAGAAAGTGTCTTCCTTATATTAAACCATACAGTTCCTAGCGGCGCAACACAGGGCTTATTTGCTAATGCAGAAGATGTATTTTTGAAAGAGATAAATAAATAGTGTAATTTCGAAATCAATTAACATATTACTAGCTAGCGTGATATGTAAATAAGTGTAGCCTATTTATATATATAATAATATATACTTCAGGACAATTTAGCTGACTAGAGGTTATACCACCATATAAGTTAGAAAGCTTAGCTAGGATGGAGGCTTTACCTTATAGAAGACCGCAGCCAAAAAAAACTAAACTGGTGTAGTTGTGTTCCTGTGCGTGAAAACAGGCATCCAGTGCTTACTATAACTATTTTTTCAAAAAATATCCTATCCCAAAGCTATTCCATGACACAACCCTAGTGATAAATCTTTTGGATCACCGACACGCAAATCATGTCCCAGTATAAGCAGTATAAATCAGCACACAAATAACGCAATGATCATAAGATATCAATATCGTTATAATAAACATAATGATGCATGATATCACGGCTTAGACGATGTAGACAGCATAATTATTGTATACAATAATTGATACCCTTTATATGATGAGGTGAGTGTGCAATACTGCTGTGAAATCCAATCATAGGACGCATTCACCAATAGTCGTCTTCACACTGGACTGTAACGATCCGACAACTACATATATGATATAGTCGGACTGGTACTTTCATACATTTTTTACTAAACCCTTTAACTTTGTATTGTTCTTGTCAACGATATCGTTGCCTACTATGTTTGTCCGTTTGGCTGTAGCGAAAAAAAAAATGACGGTTAAAAAACAATCATGCATTTGATCTAAATAAATAAATTCAGTTATTTATTTACTGAAACAATATATATTTTTTACACTTTATACATGAAACTAAATTTTTAAACTTACAAGTTAAGAAATAAATAAATGAGTTTTACTTTGACTTTATCATGCTGATCGGCAGACGACACAGTACGAGGTGAAGCAGATGCAGCATAATATTATTATACTTGGAGATATTTTTTTTATACTAAATAGGTGGCAAACAAGCACACCTGATAGTAAGCAGTTACCGTAGCCTATGGACGTTTGCAACACCTTGCGTGGCTATCTTTATATTATAGTGCACGACTGTGTTGGCAAAAACAGGTGCAGACACCACTGCAGAGAGATCAGACGTAGAACGTGAAAACACCACATATTTTTGGACTTCGGACATTCATTGTGAATTTCTGAACAACAAAAATCATTTTTGTACTCTAAGCCCGACCCGGAAAGCCCGTTCAATTCAAAGACGATGACGATATTATACTAGTGTCGTGTCAGAATCGTAACCGTCAGGTGTGAAAACAACCATTGACCAGTTACCATAGCCCGATGCCGGTGTCTCAGCTGGGACAGGTTACATAACAAAATGAAATCTCCACCTAACTAAGCATAACAATAAGACACGAGGTTTCGACACGTATATGTGACACATCATAAATCAATTGTTGGATTTATGTTTTAAACAATAGCACCTGAACTTTACTGACATCGTTATGTCATTAATACGGTGTTTGACAATTAAGTTTTTATATTTACTTATTACGCATGTTAGTCCAATTAAAATAGAAAAGTAGTTATTAATAAATTACTAGTTTATTATAAGTTCAGGCTAATCGGGATAGTATTGTCCCCGTTCGTAAAACAGATATTAGTACAGCAAAACAACTGTCAACTAGATACTGTACTGGAATGTGACGTCAAAAAATGAGTGAAGTACATTAATCCTACTAATAGTTAAGTGGCAATGGCATATAGCTCGCAGAACTGATGGCCGTTGGGGTACAAAGGTTCTAGCGTGGCGACCACGAACTGGAAGACGAAGCGTGGGCAGGCCTCCAACAAGGTGGACCGACGACCTGGTAAAGGTTGCGGGCAACCGATGGACAAGGTCTGCTCAGGATCGAGAGTTGTGGAAATCCTTGGGGGAGGCCTATGTCCAGCAGTGGACGTCTTTTGACTGAGATGAATCAGACATGTCTTTAGAATTTCTTCTAATTCATTTTCCTCACGATGTTTTCCTTCACCGTTAGTAGATGGTAAATCATTTTATTAGTACATATAAACTCCACAAAGTGAAATTCACATTGGTACTGCCCGGGATCGAACTCGCACCTCTTGCGTGCCAGTCCATTACTTTCCCACTCGGCCACCATCGCTTCAATCAAATGTAGTAGTTACTAGTTGTGAATAATTAAATGTTTGAAACTTTGTACGTTTTCAAGCATTATTTAATTTTTGTTTTCACTTTTAAACCCTTCATCAACATATTGTAGTTCACTGCCAGACATAGGCATCCTAAAATGTAAGCTAATTCACAAGATCCTTGTCCTTTCGCACCAGCTGCTGCCAGCGCTATTTTGTAAAGAGCTTGACCGAAGATGATAACTCGGCAATGATTAAAACAGCGATTACTAAAATAAAAACTGTATATGCATTTAATTAATTATATGCAGTCATGTTTCAATGAACTTAATTGTAATTAATTACATAGGTAGTTATTAATTAATTATAATACTCGTAGGTGACTTAGATACAGCATTAGTACATGTTAAAATTATACAGTGGTCGGAAGAATTAAATAAAGAAGTTCAAGGCCCGTACCATAATGTCCTTATAACGATTTATTTTCGATCTTAATTTTAATTTTGATTAATGACAACCTTAAAATTGTAATAAAGACATCTTGGACATTCTACAAATTCTACAAAAAAATGAATCGGTTTAAGGATGTGATGATAACTATCTAAGTTGCAACCCAGTCACATTTTGATTTTACCGTAGGCATTGAAAGAGATGAGATTAATATTGAATTTATGATTATTATTGAATTACATCGACATAGTAATATGAGTAATGAAGTCATAGACATAGTAAAGTAAGAATTTTAAGATTAGATATTTTATTTAGAATTAGTAGAACCAGTAAGGACCTTAATAATCAAATTATCATTAATTTTTAAGCGATTAATTGACGCTTCACATGACTCGCGCATTTTGGTATCAAAGAATAAGTATTGCCATATAATATGGAAATACTGTCAATTTTCTAAGTACGTTTTCTTTAGACGGCGATGCAGAAGGACTTTAAAAAGCCTTAATATTTTATTGTATATTTATAATCGAATTAAAAAATATTTTTAACTATGGCTATAATGTAGGCAGAGACTACTAGGTAGAACAATAAGACTGAGGTAGTTTAAAAAATATTAATATAAACTTATAATATGTATTATAAATTCCATTTCTCGTTCATTTGCAATTCCAATAACTACAATATTTCAAAATCTATATGAAGTTTTAATATCAGTTATAAATTTAAAAGTTTCGGTGGCATAAGGTAAATAACCTATTAATTTAAATATACAGAGTGTTTTAATTTTCTACATAATTTAAATCGGTTTTCCCTTTTTGTCTTGTCTAGTGTTTTTCTTGAAACTTATCCTAAAAAAATTGCTTTTTTTTTATCTAGACGCGTTTGCAGTCTGCTTTATGTATATGCATATATCACCTCTTTGCTTTAATAACGTGACAGTCAAAAATTATAGCAATAAATGTTTTTTTTTAAATTAATCTAGACGCAATCGCGGTTTGCTATACATATTTATACGCATATATCGACTCTTTGCTTAAATGACGTGACAGTCGAAAAAATATTTTTCGGATATGTCAAGCTGCGTCTCGTAATGGTATCGCGAATCCAGAGATTTTATCTCATCTAAAAATATGCGTACCGTGCTACTTAAAAGAAATTTCAAAATTCAAAACAAGAACCAGAAGACTAATACACCTCTTTAAAACCTTGCGTGATACGACTAACCCAGAAACTCTACGAATGGTTTACCTCGCCCTCAGTCAGTCTGTAATACAATATTGCATACCAGTCTGGGGAGGGTCAGGTAAAACGAAATTACTTGAGTTGGAAAGGGCACAGAGAGCGGTTCTGAAAGTAATGAACAAAAGACCGATAAGATATCCTACTGCCCAGCTTTACGCTGAAAACAAAGTACTTACAGTCAGACAGCTCTTTGTTCTAAGATCAATTTTAAAAATACATCAAAGTGTACCCCTTCCTAACCCAAGGAAACGTAGTAATCAGCCAGTCTGTCCGAGGGCACGTTGTAAAACTGCATTTGCTAGACGTCAGTTCAAAAGCTTAGGTTGCAAACTTTATAACATTTTTAACAAAAAAGAAAACATTGTTGGACTTAACAGACATGAGGTCAAAAAGAAAGCAACTTGTTGGCTTCTCCAACAAGACTATAACAACACGGAAGCTATATTAATATTCCAAGAGTGACACATCATATATATTACACACACACACCCTCACACACACGTACACATACACACACACACACACACACACATACACACACACACATACACACACACAAACACACACACACACACACACATCTTTGTTATTTCTATAGTAATAGATAAATTAAAGCTATATACTTACCTACGTAAAATAAGAAAATCTTTTATACTTACCGCAATTGTGTCTTCTGCGTCCCATGATTGTAACTGAGCACTGTCTCCCAAAATACAGGCCTAAGCCTAGTTTGGGAACCAGTACCAGTACCTTTAGCCAACCATGATTGTATGCCATAGCCTAAGTCTTCAAAGTGTAATTCGTTTTGAGTCAAATAAACATTTATTATTATTATTATTATTATTATTATAATTTTACTTCAAAAATAAGTGATTTTGAGGTTAGTCCTGCTATGAACTACCAGTTGGTATGAGCAGGATGTTATAAACTATAGCATTTTATATGATGCAGTTCAATACTGATATTTAATAATATCATCCTGTATATTTCAACAGTACCTGTTTGTTACATAATAGAATATTAAAATTATAAGCTAGCCTTTGACATGCCTTTCTTTACCACATTTTTTTATTTAATTAGCAAAAGCTGATCTGTAGGTATATAGTAACTGGTCGACAAAGTTTCAGGTCGCTATTTATGATGCTACCACAAGGATTCTAGCTACATATAAAAATAATATTTACGATTAAAAAAACTTAATATGAGATTCAAACAGCTATATAATAAGGGGTTTATTTTAAAATCGTGGTTATTTGTGTTCAAATGTGAGTATGGATTTTACCTGTTCTCATTTTATATATAATACTAATATTATTTTGCACCTGCACGATTGGTTTAAATGGTTACCTCGCCATTTTGTGGCGTGTTGTGGTTTTGATCCGCACACAAAATATTCCGTCTGAGTGTTTTTAGTGTCCCAGAAATGTGTGTTTGTAAAGTCCCTGAAAGACACATGATTTGTGCCCTAGGATTAGAGTTGTCTTTTTTTTGTCTATTTTGGTCTTAGTGAGAGATTTGTGTGTTTGTGTGTAGAATGAGAGACATGCGTTTATGTGGGCCTATTTCTTTTTTAGTAAAGCTGTGGAATAAACACGGTATATCAGCGCAAAATCACGGTTTATGCTTCTTTGTTATTGTCGATTTATTATAAGAGTAAAAAACCGTTAAGCTGATGGTGCCATAGCACCAGTAGTGATATAAAATATAATAATTATAGTGTATTTTTACAGATCTCCAAACAAATTCGTCATCAAAATGAACCGAGTGATTATTTTGTGCGGACTTGTGTCACTGGCTGCCGCTGCAGCTATACCTGAAAAAGTACAAGCAAAAATCTTAACATATGAAAATTCAAATGATGGAGCTGGCAATTACAAATTCAGGTAAGATACCTATTAAATATAGTAACACACAACTTGATACTATATTCAAGGCAAGGTATACTACATAGTTATTTAATTACTCTATTTTCCTGTCTCTTTTTCTTTTCTTATTTAGACGTATACTTGATTTCCTCTCTCACCTTAGCTTTTCCTCTGCCACTCTAAGGTTTGCTGATAGACATGATATTTTCAAGTACCTATAGGTATTTAAATGTTATTTTGTGTGTACAATGAAGAATTATGAAGAGCAAGCCCGACTGGAGGCAAATAACTACGCACAGCAGTGTAGTTGTTTCTGTGCGTGAATAGGTAGACGGTCACCTAACCTACCGATGCCACACCACAAAATGTATGTATTTAGAAATATACAAATATATTTACCAGCTTTGGTTACCATAATACAGGCCCTGATTAGTTTAGAATCAGATATCCATGTGTAAGTTGTCCTAAGATAGGTAGGCATTACCAATATCAAAGTATGAGGGCTGAAACAATTAAAATTTGCGTTTGTTTGATTTTCTATTGCTTATGTTATAGATACACGACGTCAGATGGCATAACTCGTGAAGAAGTTGGACACTTAGTGAACATCGGCAAAGAAGACGAGCACATGGAAGTGAAGGGCTTCTACTCTTACACAGACCCCGAAGGATCATTGGTGGTTGTCACTTATACCGTTGATCAAAATGGTTACCATCTCGGACCATCTGTACGTATTTCAGTATTTCATTTACGTGGTTTATTATTCTTCCCAGGGTTCTGCGAATTCTGCCTCAATTAGTTGGCTATGGGGGGGGGATATAGGCACCTAACCGAATAATTTGAGGCAATCCTTCGACCTATGTCAGCCACATTAGCTGGAAGCAGCTAATGTGGCTGCAACAAAGTGAAACGATAACTTAGTAACGGTTGCGGGCAGCCAATGATAATGAGGATATCTATCCACTTTTTTATGTTCAGTTCACATATTATTATTTAAGTTCACACTTCAATCGAACTATTAATAGAAGTTATGAGAGGTAGAGGTACCACCTCATGTCGACAAGACGCGCTAATTCATCTAAAATAACGTATTTTATATATATTGTATTGTTTGGCACAACACAAATTTTCTTCATATTTTGAATGATATTTTACGATCTGTTTTATTTCCAGCAAGTAAGCGCATCGCTTCCTGCAAGTGTGACGGCAACATTACTGGGATAAAGAATAAGCGGTATAGTCTACTAAACGTTACTTATTTACAAATAAATGAGCGTTTTTGCTACAATTTCTCGTCTTTTTATTTCTGTACTAGCTGTTGATGTCGGTTATCGCTGTAAAAGTAGCCTATGTGTTATTCCAGACCATAATCTATCTCTGTGCCAAATTTCATCCAGATCCGTTCAGTAGTTTTTACGTGAAAGAGTAAAAAACCAACCATCCATCGATACTTTCAAACTTTCGCGTTTATAATATTAGTAGGATATTTATTTACTATACGTTACAGCGCTGTAGTTGTGTTCCTGTGTGTGAGTACAGGTCTTTAGTGCGCATTTTTTTTTTTTTTTTTTTTATACTACCAAGTAGGCAAACAAGCATACGGCCCGCCTGATGGTAAGCAGTTACCGTAGCCTATAGACGCTTGCAACACCAGGGGTATTACTCGCGCGTTGCCGACCCTTTAGAAACCTTATAACTCCTTTCTTGAAGAACCCCATGCTATAGTCTATTTTAAAAGAATCGTATTCTTACTAGGTACTACTACTCCATCTTAAAGGCCTTTAGTTAAAAATAGTTTGGCAACACGCAAATTATACCTCTGGTATTGCAAGCGTCCACAGGCAACGGTAGCTGCTTAACATCAGGCGGACTGTATGCTTGTTTGCTACCCAAGTAGTATAAAAAAAAGTATAAGAGCTACAAGTACTTATTACCAAAATATAGATTGTTTTCAAATAAATATGTACTTAGTGCATGATACAATTGCTCAAGCCCTTCTAGGAAAGGGCCAGAAGCCAAAGATCTGCCTTAAAAAAAACCACAGCCAAATAACTAGGTACATACAGTTAACGGAGTTGTGTTCCTGTGCGTGAGTAGGTCTAATAGGGAAACTAAGTTTTTATTAACTTTTCCTTATCCCAAGGTCACCAATAACATGAGACTCTGATGTTCAAGATGAGAGAAAATAAATCGCTATGAGGACGTCATGGTACGGCCTAAATTACCTGAAAAAAATACTTATAATAAAAAAAGGTTCAATTTATTTTGTTGCCATGGCACATAAAAACGGCTCGGTAGTCTTATTCTTTAGTCAATAACTACAATGAGTCAATTTTTGTTATGTAAATATAACATTACACGTCAAGGTAAATATTTACATAATAATATTGATACATTTACTTAAAAAGTTACGGAATAACTAGTATTTATTTATTAATACTAGCCATTTCCCGAGGCTCCGCCCACCTGTCGGTTATCACGATAAAAAGTAGCCAATATGCTATTCCAGACTATAATACATATATCTCTGTACCAAATTTCATCCAGATCCATATATATATGTTACGTCGTAAGAATGTTATAATTTCTAACAAACTATCCAAGTACCTATATAATACGTAATACAATTCTTCAAACAACCGAAAAACTAACTACGATACAATGCATATAGTCGAATATGCAACGCTATCTATTTTATTACAGTAATTAATCAAGTCAAAGTAGTAATAAGTTTCTCTTTATATTTCAACTGCAGTCATTCACAGAAGCATTTTAAGGAGTAGTTCTATAAATATTTACCAGTTAAAATGAGCTACAATTATCTACACCGAGCTATATAATACGAAGGCTTTGAAACTTTGGTTATTTGTGTTTGAATGTTAGAATGGAAATTGCCTATAAAGAATAATTATTTGAATATTTTTGCGGTAAAATACACGGTTATGTTGGCCGTTGAAACTCTAAGTCATACTAGATAATAATGAATAAAGTAATCATTCTGTGTGCGGTTGTCTCAGTGGCTATAGCTGCTGTCATATCTGAAGAGGCTCAAGCACAGATTTTGAAGTATGAAAACATCAATAATGGAGCTGGCAATTATAAGTTCAGGTAAGTCTACAAATTAGTATCGAGTCTATTATTTAAACGCGTCATAAAAAAGTGTGATGAGACGAGGACGAATGAAAGCTTATTTGACACACATTGTTTATGTCACAAAAGGTGAAGGTCAAGGAAGTCTCAATAATTTGGCAGAGAAAGCTGACTATTGCGTTGTTTTAAGATAATAACAGATTTCTTATTAGTTGCCTTTACAACACAGTCGTATTTTGTTCAATAGTTTTAGTTTAGTTAAAAAATCTTCAAGAAAAAAAAAATATTTATAAAAATTCAGTAAGTCCCTTGACTATAACCAAGATTTGACGAGTGACCGAAAAAAGATATTTTTTTTCTTATATTTGTTACAGTTTTGAGACATCTAATGGAATTTCTCGTGAAGAAAAAGGATACTTAGTGAACGTCGGGAAAGAAAATGAACACATTGTAGTTGAAGGTTATTTTTCTTATATAAACCCTGACGGAAATCTGATGATAGTCAGATACAGGGCAGATGAAAATGGTTATGAAATCAACCCACCGATTGTAGCATCTGTAAGTTTACACAATTTTTTTAACAGTTAGCAAATCTATACACTTATAATAAAAATCGATAGACATACAACATAACAAAACGCGGCAGTAAAATTATGCATTTTATAGTAGATAATTATTTATACTTTTACTGCCTTGTTAACTTGCGATCGATTTTGAGGTCCCAGATACGATTCCTGTGTCGGACAAAGTCGCACAATTAACAAAAACAAATGCATTAACATTAAATTATTAAACCTAATATAATAAATATTTTTTTAAATACATCCTAAATAAAAATATTTGGAACTAATATATCTAACGTAACAAACGTATGTTTCTAACTATTTTAATAATTGTGTTGTGATTACATTTTCAGCAAGAAACATACAGCCTACCTCCAAGCGTAGTGGCAACATTATTGGGAAAATGAACAAGATACAATTTACTGTACGTACTTATATCGTCACCACCTGAGTCTGATGGCTTATACTATTGAACGTACGCCTATATTTATCTACCGTATTGTCAGAATAAATATATTGTTATGTTTTTGTTTTTGTTTCGTACCCTAAACTATCTTTTTCCATAATAGACAATGGGTCTAGATCATGTAATATTTTAAAGGTTATCATACCTTTTGAACCTCAACGATATTTCAGGAGCTTGGGGAGAGTATTACACGTATTACACCGACCGTCGTCACGCGTAGAGTGGACTGTTGTCCAGTGCAAAATCGTGATAGTTAAAAAATACTTCTTTCTTTCCAACATCACAAGAATACTCCGCGAAATTTTCGTAACGTGTGGGGATCAAAACCACAACACGCCGCACATTGGTAAATCGCGCTGAAACCATTTAGGCCCCCCTTTTTTAGAGGGGAAATGCTTTATACATACCGCCCCGTTCGGGGAAGCGAAGCGGATATGTTGGACTCTCCGGCCTAAAGGTGGTAGTCGGCCGGCATACCGACTAAAACCCCCCTGTGCACCTACACCCTCACAGGTGGACTACCGGAACCTGATATGACGTCAGTGGTCTACCCAGCGGCTGCCCATGCTGCGTGGGCTCCACTCCATTGACAGCGTCCGGGTGCACCGGGAACGCTGGCCCTCCACGGTAAGGTGCGGGTGAGACTCTGACCCGCAGAACCATTTAGGCCATTGAACCAACCTTTTGTATTTTTTTGTATTGTTTATTGAAGATTTAAATTATCCAAGTATGTAGTAAATATTAATAATTATTATGACTCACAAGTGCGTGCGCAAACACAGGTGCACTCCTATAATCCTAAAATATGGTCAACCAACACAACCGGGAAGAGATTAGATGCAGCACCGACGGCGACTACAGCTTACCGTGCTTTCGGAGGCACGTTTCCATAATATGACTCATAACATTTTATGTTGGTAATTGACATCATAATTTAATGTTATTGATAGTCAATTTAGTAAGGTTAACAAATCGAAAAAGCTAACATAATAAATACGGTTGGTACACAATAATTGTCAGTATTTACTACAGTAATATCTCACCAAGGCTAATTTTGACATAATAATTAAGAGAATCTAAGTAACGAAATACAAAAGTGATTAAAATTGCAACATATTTGAACGAGTAGAACTGTGTTTGTTACGATCATCGTTTTATTGACCCTAACATAGTTTTTTTATTCCATTAAGATGGTAAACAAGCTTAAGTAAGACCTAGTAGTTAATAATTACCGTAAATAATGAATAGTTATTGATTGCATAATAATGGACCATCTCTTAGTGTTATCAGCAAAAATGAAAATACTTCGTTATTTATCATCTTCAATTTTATTTACTATATATAATAAAGAAGATTAGAAAATTATACAGTGTTTAGATACTGTATTTATATTCCAATGTTATAAAGAGATTTTTCTGTTAAATAAACTACGGAACTGATTTTATATATTATTGCAACCATAGAATGCCACATTATCACTGAGTAATATAGCTTATATTAATTTTTTAAATACATAAGATAGTACCTAAAAAAATCGAAATAAATATTTATGTAAATATCAGTAGTCACGCCAAAAGAAAGAAAAAAATCTTTTGAATGGAATGTGGAACTTTCTAGTTTACAAAAATACATAAATACGCTAACTCGTGCTACAAAAATATAAATTAAAAAAAAACTACTTTACTATTGTATCGTATGGTTAGGTTACCGAGTGACAAAAATGTTCAGATCATCCATATAGACGTATACTGTAATCTTACGACCGTTAGTAATTGAATCGTCTAACACGCCTTCTGCCTCAATAGAAAAAATACTACTTTGCGGTATAGGTATAGGGAAACTATTTTCTGTATAAAAAGAATATTACATTCAAATGAATGAAAATAATGATTTCTATTTGTGTATATTTGAAATGAAATCACTCGTATCGTACTAAAAACCACAGAAACAACAAAACAAAACATCTAAGTATTAGTAGATACGCCGCGCCGTTTAAGTGCAGAAGTATAATTTTGCCAAGTCATTATCAAGTGGTAATAGAGGCACAAAATCGTACAGAGGCTCAACTTCATATATTTAACTTATACTCCTTGGATTCACTACTACATAATTAACTGAGTTTTTAGTCTAGTGGTCATTGAGTGTAATTGCTGATCACAAGTTCCAGGTTCCTCCCTGGATCCCGGGTTAGATTCCCGAATCCAAATATAAATATAGGGTTTACTAAAAAAAAATCACCATGCACGTCAAATTTTGGAAACATCCCGTCCCTCGGAAAACACACAATGCCGGTGGTCCTACGCCTGATCTATCTCTGTTTGTGACGGATTGCCGCCGCATTGTAGTATGATAGCGGTGTGTGGAAGTGTTTTTATTTTTGCTGATAACACTAAGAGATAACATAAAGAGATAACATAAAGAGTGCCCCTGTGCCCACATACTCGTGCACTACAGTATCTCTTGCACTGATGGCGTTTTTGTCAGGATGATATGCCGTAATCGAAATTCAGATAGGAAGACATTCTGTCCGTGAATATTTAATTGACATTGAGATTCGGCATCAGGCAAGTGATACCTTTAGAAGTGAAAACGTCCATATGCTACGGTAACGATACGGTTCATTTGACTAGTAAGTATAGAAAAACCGGCCAAGTGCGAGTCGCACTCGCGCACCAAGGGTTCCGTACAAACCTGTATTTTTGTGTTTTTATTATATGATGTAACTAAAACTTTACGGTTTTCACATTTTTTATTTATCTGTGCTATAAGACGTTGCTTCGTACCAAATTTCAAGATTCTGAGTTCACGGGAAGTACTCTGTAGGTTTTGATTCGCTTGCAAGTATCGAAAATTTGTGGACTTTAAGGGACAGTAGACCTGAGTATTTGATATAAATTTCAGATTGATACCTCCACGCGTTCCTGAGAAAAAGGGTCTTGACAGACAGATGGACGGATAACAAAGTGATCCTATACGGGTTCCGTTTTTTCCTTTCAATGTACGAAACCCTAAAAAGGAGTAAAAAAAGTATATTAGCATACATGTTACATATTATTATGGGGAATGGGAGTCGGGCCTCTGGCTTCAGGCACTCCCATCGCCCAACATAGGTACCATGTTGGACGATACAACCTTCCGCATGGTTACTTGCCTTCGTCTAGGTGCTCCTTCTGTTTCTCCGCATAGATGTTGCTATGGTGAAGCCGTCGAAAGCCTTGGACACCACGGCCTGTCATGCAGCAGGAGTGCAGGTCACATATCCCGGCACGCAAACCTAAATGACATACTCCGACTCCGACGAGCACTTGTCACCGCTGGCGTTCCAGCTGTACGGGAACCCAATGGTTTGGTACGCAACGATGGTAAGAGACCTGATGGTATGTCTTTACTGCCATGGAAGATGCGTAGGCCTTTGGTGTGGGACGCAACATGCGTCGACACCCTCGCGCCATCTAATCTTCCAAGCGCAGCAGGTTGTGCTGGTGCTGCTGCTGCATCCGCGGAGACTCTCAAGCGGCGCAAGTAATCTCATCGGAGATTATGTATTTGAGCCGTTTGGAGTCGAAACGCTTGGGCCGTGGGGTGCGAGTGCTCGCTGTCTTTTTAAAGATTTGTCCAAGCGTTTAGTCGACGCTTCACGTGACCAGAAGGCTGGTTTATATTTGGCTCAAAGAATAAGCATTGCTATTCAGCGTGGCAATGCTGCCAGTCTCCTGGGCACGTTTTCAGTAGACATCGATGCGGAGGAATTTTACGACGCCTACTAAGTCTAAGTCCTCCTCCCCTTTTTTTGTGTTGTTTTTATTATTAGATTTATAGTTGTAGTTGTAAATTACTTGTAAATAAAAATGTAAAAATGCTATAATATATTATATACAATCATGTTATATAAGGATATCATTATTATCTATTAAAAGTTCAAGAATAATGACTTCATCACACTCTGACAGTAACTTACCTTAATCTTTATAACTTCTTAAAAAATCAATATTTACGAAGACTGAATAGCTATATAATTAACATTGGCTGGGTATAAAACTAACATAAGGCTTCACCACTAGCTACATTTAGTATAAGTATTGTGTGTACACAAACAGTGCTTATAAATATTTTTTAAACTAAGTTTTTTTCTATTGAGTTTGGTTTGTGCGCGTCATAAATTAAAATGAAGTATATTATAATTGCGTGTACTTTTTTCTCGTTTTCTGCTGCAGCGGCCATACTAGAGGAGTCTCGAGCTGACACTGCCAACTATGAGAACACAAATGATGGCAAAGGCAATTATAGATACAGGTAAGTACTTATTTTCCTACAAGCTAACACGCTAACATAATGAAAAATAACAAGCAAAAAGCATAAAAAATGTAAATACGAATATCTATTTGAATGAAAAATGAAACAGTTAATTAAAGTATTCTTAGTTAACCTTCGAACATTGTACAGATTTCTGCAGAGTTTTGTACGTGTAAGGACAGCAAACCTAAAGTGCAATGAATTTAGATATTAGTTAGCGTGTACCTATGCATTGCGAGTTTATCAGCAATTCGGCATGAACCACAGTAATTCATATTGTGGTTCATGCCGAACTGCTCATAAACTCGCAATACATAGCATTATGACTCGCAAACTACGCAACACTGCATTACGCCGACATCATATCTTCTTCTCGAACCGTTCGTAACATCCATTGCACGTTGTAGAGTATCTGTATTAAAGATATTAAATACTTCATCGTTAACTTTACACATCATATTTACAGTTTCTAAAATATGTCGTTGTCTGGACTTAAGTATATGAAATTAGATTTTTAGTGATAAGGCTAAGAATTTCATAATCAATTTATAAGAAATTATCAATTCTATTACAGCTTTAAAACATCTAATGGCATAAGTCGTGAAGAAGTTGGATACCTCGTGAATGTTGGTGAAAACGATGAACATATTGTTGTAGAGGGTTCATACTCTTACACTGATCCTGATGGAAAAGTGATAGTAGTTAATTACACAGCTGATGAAAATGGATATCGTATTGTAGATCCAAATAATATGGATCGTGTACCGTCTATCATTGTAAGTATATCGTACAACATTTTGAAAATATTTAGTTCAAAATAAAAAAATAGTGTTTATTATGATAGGTGAAAAGTTTCTTCAAAAACGCATTCGTAAATTAGTACTGGAGACCTATGGGTATCTAGTCCCGCACAAAAACACAACTAAACTACTGTGTGTAGTTATTTGGCTATCTATCAGGGCTGGGTCCTTTTCCAGTGGGGTTGCCAGATAGCCAGCCGTGGTAAATACATTAATGCTGAATACATGTATTCAGCATTAATGTATTTACCACGTCTAGGAACGAAGGTACCCATAGGTCTCCAGTACTAATTTACGAATGCGAGAATTGCTCATTTAAAATTATTAGATTGTAAGCTAATAAATTATGATGTAATAAGTAGTATAAAAATAATTTGCAAAATGTTGACTTCATTCATACAGTATGTAAACAAGATGCTGTGTTTAGATCCGTTTTGCATGATATCATCAATACTTTATAATATTATTAATTTCAGCTTGAATCAGCATTACCAGGCAATGTAGTGGCCTCGTTATTGGGTAAATAAATATGGCCATCGATGCGAGTTATGGACAGAGTCACCAGATCACTATCATGGTCGCCAATTGTCAATGTTCAAGTTGAGTGAGTAAGCCTACTCTCGAGTTATTAGAGAAAACATTTTAGATATTACTTTGATAAGAAAGTATATATTAAAAGTAATTTATTTGAGTTTTATTTCTAAAGCAGTTTCACCTGTGAAAATTTAGATTTCAACCCTTGTTCCGTTTATTGATACTGTCTATTGTTTGTACGGGTTGTAACGTCAGGATTAAGAGTTATAAAGTTTAAAAATAATTTTTGAAATTATAATTGTAGGGACAGAGATAAATACGTTGAAATATATAAAATTTCAGCGTACAACGTTTCAAGTTTACGTTTCAAGTACGGGTCTCTTCTTCTTTGTTAAGAGAGCAGCCATAACACACACTGTTTTAATAAAGGATGATGTATCCGACATACCTTTTGCAATTCTTCGTAGGCATGTCCAAGTCCAAACATGCATTACAAAAAAAGAGAATGGATTATTTACTATCACAAAAATAATAATTACTGTTTTGTAAACTTAGAAAAAGTTATCAATAAAAAAATGAAGAAATCTTAAAACGCTATAACTAAACGCAAATTCAAGGTCTAAAATCAAAGAACATGTCCTTGATGTCCATTAAGAGAACAACATACGGAATCAAAACATGCACTTATACCAATCACACATTAGTTTCGTTTGAATCATTCAATTATTGTATTTACGAAATATGACGCAAACGATAAACAATTCTAATCGATTTATTTATATAATGATTTAGGTGTTTTGTCAAGTCACGGAGTTTTTTTTAGACTCACTACAGATATTTGATTTATATTATCCTCGAAATCCTAATTAATATAATATAAATGAACGAGTGCTGAGGAAACCTTGGGAGCAGGGGAGGGGTCTTTGTCCAACAGTGAACGTCTTTTGTCTGAGATGATGATGATAAACGAAGATGATGTGTGGTAAAAAATTAATAGAAACCCATATAATTATAAGTCCTCTTCAAGAGAGAGTTTAGATCATTGTGACTTCACGGCATAAGGCGGGTTGTTGGATCAGACAAACTTTTAGAATTTCTTCTGTGACGTGTGGGTTTTCTCACGATGTATTATTTAATTGTTAGCAGATGGTTTCATTTGCTCTATACGAATATATTTTACAAAGTAAAATTAACATTGGTAATGCAACTTGAGATTGAGCTCACATCACATATTCATTTGTGCAGAATCAGTTGGAATTGGACACCTTTTATTTTTCTGGATTATTGGCGTTTCGCCGATAACTATAAAACTAATATATTGTCATGTACTTGTATACTAATATACAACATAGGGCAGGGCACATAGCTCGTAGAACTGATGGCCGTTGGGGCAGAAAAGTTCTGGAGTAGCGACTACGAACTGGAAGACATAGCGTGGCCAGGCCTTCGAGAAGGTGGACCGTCGACCTGGTAAAGGAAGCCGATGGATAAGGTCAGCTCAGAACCAAATGTTGTGAAATGCTGACTTTGAGGAAGGCCTATGCCCAGCAGTGGACGTCTTTTGGCCAAGATGATACCTATAAACAGCATGGCATGTTTTCTCAAAAAGATAGACAGAAGTGTGATATCACACTCACGTTTCACCGGCTGTGCTATGTCTATTATATATTTCTAAATAAATATATCTTTATATTGCTATATAATATGCAAATCTGTTGACTAAGTACAAGTCTCCGTTTCTTTACTATAACTTACAGGACGATCACGATCGACCGAAAAATATGTGTAAGTGTAAGTTTATTTCGCTGGATTAGCGAGAAGATTAACGAGACAGTGAATAATCTATTATATAAAATAATAAAAAACAAACAGGATTTACTATAATTTTAACAAAAATAAACCGACTTCAGTACGGCAAGTTGTAAAATTTTCAAATATTTGTTTGTTACAATCGAATAAAATCGACTGAGCGTCGGGCTGAACACAGGTCAAGTAGGTATTAAAAGCAATATTTAATCTGTGCAATCCGCGCTCAATTCATTCACGTCATTATTTCTTATTAATAGTTGCTTAGCAACAATAACCGAAACTTATCTAATCGCCATCAGTAAAATACTTATTATTGAAAAGTTCAGATGGCCATCTGTGGTCTTCTTCATCAGTTTTACTTCACCAAATTACTCTTTCTGAATGCAAATGATTGATTAGTTGTTAAAAATATTGAAATTGCTATATGTGTTGTATGTGTGCCTATAACTTTTGAGGAGTTCCCTCAATTCCTCATGGATTCCATCATCAGAACTTTCTTTTGATGATAATGGGACCAAACTGGAAGTATGTCCAGTCAGACAAAAAAAGATTTTTTCAAATCGGTCCATAAATGACGGAGTTATGCGGTAACAAACATTAAAAAAAAAATTAAAAAAATACACACGAATTGATAACCTCCTCTTTTTGAAGTCGGTTAAAAAGAAAAACATAGTTCTTAAGTACTACAAAAAATCGCAGAAATATTTTGTTATGATTGACATAGCAAAATTAACAATTAAACACAGTTCAGTTCAATCTTCGAATAGTTTCCATATTTTAACACTAGGCTCTAAATGTTTCCGCATTCTTAACCAATGCAAATAAATGTAAATACCTACTAAACCTTTAAAGATGAGTTGTTTTGTAGTTTTTGAAGGTAAACCAGAATATACATCATAACAACACTAACGATTTTGAAAAACTGTGACCTTAATATAGATTTGTTGACCTTATGTAAATTACGAATTAGTGACACCAAACTTTATTCACAAAAGGATGATATTAACATATACATTTATTTGTGCCGATCCTTGAGCATACCAATATTATGCATAGTCAAAATTGACTAATTATTATGGCCTCATTAGGTTTTATTAATAAAAACGATCTTCTATTGTTAGCTTAAATCGTGCTATAGTATTTATAGTAAAATTGTTGTGACTGACTTTGGCCTGAATTAAAAACATGTTTCCAAAACGTTGCTTAGTTTTTCTTTGATAGAAAAGATTTGTATGTTTTTATTTCTGTTTGTAATTAATAAACAGAAAAAAAATCTAGACTAATTGAAAAAGAATTTTTGAACTAGACCAGGGCGCTCTATAGGTAAATAATGTATATGTTAATATCTATCGTTTATAAATCATATGATTCAATACCAAAAAGCTGTCACTTATAGAAAGCTTCATTATCGCCGATCAAATAGCGGCCAGGTGCGGAAAAGCCCCGTCAAACTAACTAACTAACTAACTATGTCGCGAGAAAGAGCACCAACATAATTCACAGATACACATAAGACCCAGGCTCGTAACAATCATTTGAGGATCTCACACATTTTTGTCCAGTGTATTATACCCATGACGCGACACGCGCATTAGGTAAAGGTGAGGTACCAACCGTTAGCCCAAAGTAAAATAATGATATTTGCAACAGTGCACATAACCTTTTGATGAATTCTACTCTCATTAAAGCAGTACTTTATCAGGATAACCAAAGCACTTTTTGCATGCACTTTTAATAGGTTCTTCGTACTTAATTAGGGATCTGAAGAGTGAGTGGTGTCATGCATTGCGTTGTTTGTTATATAAAAAAATTACATCTCGTTAAATGTCCTTACACGTGATGAGACTTGAAAGACAAGATCTTTAATAATAAGCATTATCCTATTATAAAACCGGGTAACGTTAAAAAGAAATGTAAGTATTCTACATTACATTTTATCTTTATAGTCTAGGAATAGTCAGACTTAATCGTGTAAAATCATGTTTCTAAAGGGATTGGAGATATTATTTGCTATTTAAAATATTACGTCCAGTATAATCATATAATGTGATTTGCATAGGGCTGGTAGAGCTCCTCCGGCGAGTTAGTCAGACGTCATTAAGAAGGCGGTTGACGGTAGCATGTAAAATGCGGTGCACACTTCGGAAGACCGCATATTTTGGAGATGCATTGAATGTGATCATTGAATGTGGTCCAAAGCAAGGTGAGGGAACAATGTATATGATGATTAGAGCCTCTATACACTTCACTTCTTATATACATACAAATGCGTATATCTCAAACGCATCTGCATCTGATACACTTAAGAATTTAAGGCGTTTACATCGCATTTGTTTCAACCCCAAAAATCGTAGTATTTTAAAGGGTCTTATGCGCTAAGTAAATATTGTAATCGATCTTAAATTTGTCTTACACCACTTTTAACCTGTTGAGCTATAAGTAATTTGATTACAAAAACACGTTTCTATTAGAAATTCTGGGCCCTAATTGGTGGAGAAATTTCAAAATATCTACAACGCAATCGGAATGTTTGACATACCACAAGATCGTGTGATAACGTTATTTCTTAAAATAAACAATAATTAATTTGTACGTAATATCTTTTGCAGATTAGTAGATACACTTAACCAGATTGTTAGGTAAATAAGTAGGTATAAAGTAGAGTTTTTGTGAGGGTTGATATCAACTTAACTACAGTTTTTAGAATTTCTTTATTATCTTAAAATAAGTTTTATTTTGTCTAAGTTTAATTAATTACTTTATAAGCCGTTTTAATAAATAAGTCATTGTTGAATGTATTATCTTCGCTACTTAATACAATACTTGAAATGAACTGGATACATATAAAGTGTCTTTAACAATAAATTAAATTCAACAAAATAATGAGTCGTTATCTTTCTATACAGCCACTGACACTTTACAGAGGCAGCCTATAAAATAGTATTTTATATGAAAAATAGACTCCGATGAGTTTGTTCAATGCTTCAATGGTATAGAGCTGATTTATTTCAAAAAATACATTAATTTTATTAGAATTATTTTCGACTAAAATGACTAACAAGGATATGACCCCACTAAAAGTAAAAAAGAGCCTCTAGACTAGAGGCATAAACGGTAGTCGAATCGAAAAGTCTAAAAAACTAATGTATGGGATTTGACGTAAGTCTACGATATAATGTCGTAAACTTACGTCAAATCCCATACATTTGCTTTTTTGACTTTGGCAGGACCATTACTTGATGACGAAAACTTGTAGCAAGAATTAGAAAACCGTTGTTTGAAAAAAATAGTTTTGAAACATGTAGGAACTTACTTTGCCAACTATAAAAATGATACGAAAATAAGTAATCATATTATTTAGGTTTTATATAACACTAGGGGTCGTGGTAATTTGGAATATTTTCCCCGACTTTGCAACAAATCTCACTACTGCTCCGCTTCTTCATAGCGTAATGTTATATAGCCTATACCCTTCCTGGATAAATGCACTATTCAACAAAAAATGATTTTTACTAATCGACTTTCTGAGATTAGCGCGTTCAACTAAACAAACAAACTCATCAGCTCATAAAATTAGTATAGATACCTAGTTCAAGACTAATATTAATGATCTACCCACCTACATATGTACTAAGGTCCCACGCGCTACTTTCTTTGAACGTCGAAAGACTTGACTGATCGATTGCTTGTGACAGGGCCATCAGACAAACAGGCCGTCAGTCTAACTTTCTTGGTATTATTCATTGAGCGTGACATAATAGACTACAATAGAAATAAATTAAAACGTGACCGGATCTATCTATATTGATCTGATTTTACCATAGTTAAAGACACAGGCTCACCTATTGAACTGGCTTAAATGAGGTGTCAGAGTATGCTGGTTAATGGGTAGATTGCTGGTGATATAATTCACATTACTAATGATAAGTTCTTTGTAATTTTGTTACATATAACTTCAACCCCTAACAACGTCACTTTAACGCCGAACTCATGCCAAAATATCCAACTAGGGACAGTATTTCCAACTATTAGGTATATGTGTGTATTGGTTTCCGTGAACTATATTATCTACGTACAATCAGATCGTGGTTAATGCTGAAAGCTTTAAGAATAGAGTTCAAAGGTCTTTACAGGACAGCTACGGGCGAGTAATATCCTCGGTGTTTTAAACATCCCAGCAAATGTTTAGGGATTGAATTTCCAAAAATTCACTCTTTGTTCCCTTACGTCATTAAAGGAACCTTTGTGCATGATTTCAAATTTGTAGCCCCAGATGATTAGACCCATGTAATGAATCAGTCAGTCAGTCAGAGCAAGACATTGTAATATTCCTAGTTATAACTTTATATAACAATATTGAATATTGTTAGCAGCTTGCGACTCTAGTGCAATCGAACGAAACAGGAGCAAATAATTATGTAGTTGACACATAGTAAGCGTCAAGTCCTTCCCACGTTTTCGTTTTAATGTGTTACGGGGTCAATGACTCGGATAAGTCCTTGACGTGGCATTGTACTGAGGAATGAAGTCCAGACATGACATTCTTGAGGAACTGGATATAAAGTGTGGGCAGTTGTCCCCAACTCTCAGTCTACTTAGATACTCTTTAATGAAGAACGTGCCCAATATGGTAAGCAACAAAACTAGTTTGATTTATATGTTAATACTCGTTATATAATCAATCCGGAATTTTTAAACAAAAATAACCGCCATTATACATGACCACAATATTAACACCTAACGAACATATTAGCATTTTGTTGCAATGCATTTCTGGTTCGTTATGAGTTTATCAATGCGCTTTCACCATCAATATCATGTCATAAAATTTCATCACAGATTTAGGTAAGACACACCTAACCAAAACCATTTAAAGATATACAATTTTTGTTAACGCGCTTCTAATTCCAAGCATATTTGTTGAAATAATTTTGAGTAAAATGATGCCAACAGCTTGTTGCTGAATCAAACAAGTCCTAGAGTAGAAATTGCGACTCGATTAAGGTGTGACACACCCCTCTGCCAGATAGACCGAAAAACAGTTGCTGATTGGATAGATTGGATAATGTATGGCAGAAGATTGGGAATTGTTGCGCGATTTAGGAGAGGCCGAAGTCCAGCAGAGGACTTAAATAGGCTGAATTTTTAATATTTAAATCAGATTTTACAACTTAATTTTGGTTATCACAAGAAATACCTACGTGAAAAAGTATCCATTTGCATAAACTCCAACAAGTTCATTGCAATAGCCTATTCTATCTTCCTTCATAAATCCGTAGGTCTATCTAGCCGAATAGGGTCTTACGTTACGTTTTCCAATTTCACAATTCTTTTTTTTAACACTCATAAAAAGTAATTTCATATTCGGTTTTATATTTATATCATTATTTACCCAGATACACAATAAAAAAAGAATAATCTTATACTATTGACTAACCGCTAAAATCTCATCAATTTGAATATAACATCATCATTTTCATCATTCAAATAAACAAACAACATTCTTTAACATAGTAATAAATATTTCTAATTGGGGCCAAAGCACCTTTTTAATCTATAGGCACTAAACACATACTCATACCAGCTTGTGACCACGGCCGGGTGGCGTAACCTGGACAAAAATCAAGCAATCTAAAAGTAAAAATACATAATCGCGTTAATACCTAAGGTATACAATATTGTATATCATGCACCACGACAGTTTAAAAGTTATACTCATGATTTTTTTTTTTTTAACTACAACTATCAAAGATATGAACAATTTGATTTGATTTGACCTCACCGTACTTAGATCGCGCGATAAAGACCATACGGGATTGTCAGTATAATATTAGCAAACTACCACCATATTTGGTATTTCAAATTTGAAACAGAAATGCCACCATATTCTGACGCGATAGGGCGCATCTAATAATTCAAATATTTGACATTTACCTTTACTCATCTCATTATCTGCTAATAAAGGTAATTGCAACACATCATCTTTATTTTGCCGTTTGTTGTTTATTCCGATTGCCCATTGTTAGACTATTATGTTTGTAAAAATGCTAAAATGGCCTGGTTTCAGTACAGCAATGTAAACTGTGAGATTTGATGTATATTAAATTAATGTTATTCTTTATCAAATTACGGATAGGTATTACTAACTTATCTTTTTTATTTAAAAAAAGAACTACTTCCCAACTACGGAATAATCAGAGAATGGCTATAGACAAAAATTATATAGCTAACGTTTCATTTGGCATCCATCCTCGACATGCATAAGTGTCATGATGTGACCTATATGAATAATATGCTGCGCAGTAGAAAATATCGAGGTGAGACCATTTTAATCTCGCAGCTACACATGCAATCTTTTTCATAACTGCAACTGCAGTACTTTTCGTCCTCTAATTAAATGTGTTAAGGTTTTTACGATGACATCATTAAATCAGTGAATCACTTTCCAGGTTTTTATTATAACTTGCGAGTAAAAATTCAGCTGACCATCGTGAACTTCTGCAAATCTCTAACATTAATTTTCTATTCAATTCAATACGATTACAGATTTATGCCACTTGTCTAGAGGGATTGGAAACCAACTTATTGTATCTAGGAGGTGCGAGCGCATGCTTCCACACACAATCGCTAGGATCATAAACAGCATTATATATAAATTCCCATATTGTAAATTTCCTTCACGTTTAGTAAATTATTTCTATAGAATATTTAAATTAGTTCCTCAAAGTATAATTTCAAAAAAAAAACTCTACCGTGTCGGAAATTTTATTTGCATTTTATGAGTTGATACGTCTACCAAAAATAGAATAAAAAATAGCGTTTCTTGTATTTTACATAGCATAAATCTTGTTATTCGATCTGACATGGTACTTTAAAGCATCCGGGATGTTCGCACAGTAAAAAAAGTATATAGTACTTTTAGTATTTATATATTCCAGTATTTATTTAACTAGTCTTTAAACAATATTCAGAGACAATAACTTTTTTTATTTGATAAACATGACTCAGTCACGTTTATCAAATAAAAAAAGTTATGATATATTACATATGATAGATATGGGGATAAACATCTTTCTATATCCATAAACATGTAAAATTAAAAAAAGTAGGGTATCATGGAAGCAGGCAAACTTTACCTTTTTATACTATTACATAAGTATACAGCCTGAAGGTAAGCAGTAACCATAGCCTATAAATTTCTACTATACCATGCACGCATTACATACCAGATCGTACCACAAAGCCAACATTAGCTTATGCTCAAAAGTCTAACTACCTAGATACTTTAATTCTCATAGTTCCAAACATTATTAAGAAATTATCTTTAATTGTGACTAATGATTTCTGATACATCAAATCATCTTCCGATAATCATCTCAAACACACGGATATAACATTTAACATTCTAGTGAAGTATTAAATCAAATAAATAGCCATGTAAACTTCCTATTTTCATGGTTATAGACATCATTATACCTACTAACTAATAATAAAAAAGTTACTGAGTTGTATGTTTGTTTTTTTTTTGGATTTGGCTGGATTTCTGCATAATTTTAGCAAAACAAAAATGAATTATTAATATATTGTTATTATTATTAAAACAACAAGAGAGGTTATTTTACAAGTCAGGCCATTGTAATGATAATTAATAAACTAACTTCTGCTCGTAGTGGAAAGCTCTTTTACCCTTGACCTTTATCTAGTAGTATTAGTTTTTCGCATTTTTTTGCCGAGAAATTTCGTAACATAGGCCAAATGACTTTTTTTTGGACTTCTAGGTTTTTTTTTCCCTGCCAATAATCAATCGTTTTTGGTAAATGTAATTTAATGATTTGTTCTTCGTTCGTCCTGGAATCTAAAAGTTCCACATCAATCCAAACAAATTTTCACATACCAAAAAAATCTTACTTCGTCCCCTATCACTATTCAAATATTGCTTCTTCCAGAATCACAAATACTTTAAAAGTCAAGTCAACAAAAATAATACATCCGAATAAAAATCTATTCAGTATTTACATTTGCTATAAGTCACCGATTTTGTTACTTAATTTTTACACAGCATATAGTCTCTTTGATTAACTTAACTAATTAACTCGAAATTGAGCAATTATTACAATGATAAGTTTACACCACAGTGTTATGTTGAATATTCATAATGATCATCATTATCATCTTAGCCGAAAAACGTCCACTGCTAGGCATAGACCTCTACTAAAATTCCTTGAGGTATCTAGGAGTTTAACAACATTCAGTCTTAAAAAAATCTTGTAACAAATATTTATTTTTGTCTTGCCTGCCTGAAGTCGCTTTCTCTTTCTTATATAGATTTTCAGTCTGTTTCTTATATAGTATATATATACATATCTAATATAAAGAAAAAAACTTATTGTATACAATTATTTATAACGAAAACTAAGTACATTATTGCAAAATAATTATGAATAATCGGTGGTGGAGCTGCGAGCGCAACTAGTATAAGTTGAGATGCGTAGTTTACTTGACCCGTTGCCCTTGACATTATGGTATTTTGTTGCGCAGGTAAAAGGTGATCATCTCAACGTCCGCCTGGCTATGGTCTTTGTGACATTAGTCATTGTATCTCTAACTAGTTGCCTTGGAGGGCAAATTAAAAAATATACGTACAACAATAATGGATTCGGCTCATACAGTTTCGAGTAAGTGTTTAAAATTTTTTTTTTTGCTACATTATTTTTGTTTTGTATAGGAGCAGCACAACTATAAAAGAAACATTACAAACAAGATAAAGTTATAAGTTTAGTGTTATACGAAGATTACAACAAAAAATTGTGAAAAACTTTTATACATAACCTCAAAATCATTCATCAGAGACAAGACGTCAAATACCATCAAGCCATAGACTGCGGGTTAACCCAATATAATAGGAAACTGCACTATACGCATTGCCAACATACAGAAGAAAAGTTACGTTCCAGTTCCACAGCACTACGAAACATTATTCTAATTTACACTTGACACTTCTAGCTAATCTGTGCTCACTACCTCTAAATTATACAACAATGGCGGAAGAAATGTCAATGTCCACACTTTACAATATGATGAAATTAGAACTAGAAAAGCAAGCTATTTTAATAAAGGATAATACAGAAAAGATAATGACGACCATAGACGATAGAATTAAACCATTAATCGAAGAAAACAAAATCCTGAAATCGGAAATCGAAGAGTTAAATAAGAAAATAAATATCTTAGAAAATACAAACAAGAAAAACAACATTATACTACACGGATGCAAAGAAACGGAAACAAATTACAACCAGTTATCTAACAACGTTACGAATTTGCTCCAAAAATTGGATGTTAAAATAGATAACTACGACATAAACAAATTACATAGAATGGGTAAGCAAGTGTCTGGAAAAACAAGGCCAGTATTAATCTCTCTCACAACATACAACAAAAAAGTTGAAATCTTAAGAAATAAAAGGAAAATGCCTGAGCCAACATACATCACGGAAGATTTCTCCAAAGAAACATTACAGAAGCGCAAAGAGCTACTTAAGGAGCTCCACACACAGAGGGAAAAAGGAAATGTTGTATACATTAAAAACAACAAAATAGTAGTGAAACCAAAAGGAATGGAAAAAAGAAAAAGAGAAATCTCGTTATCACCGACTACACCACAAAACCAACATGCGTCTGGCGATAACAATAAAAATATAGTAGCTCCGTCAAAACTACATAGGACAGATCCATTTGCTTACATGAGACCCAGATCTCACTCCTTGACAGGGGCAGCAATACCAAAAGCATAGGAATCCTGTGACATCGGTAGCTGCACCTCGGAAAAGGAAATCACCCCAACCCGGTTGGTCACCGTGGGGCGAGAGACCAAAACCCCCTAAGTTTGCTACCTAAAAAGCAGGACACATCAAATCAATATAAGTCAGCCTCTAATATTAATACTCAACTAAGTGCTAGAGAAAATAAGAGAAACAGTATTTATATATCCACACTCAACACCAGGACCTTAAGGACAGATGTATCTCTACAAGAACTGGAATACGCTCTAGGCCATATAAAATGGGACATTATTGGCTTAAGTGAAGTGAGGAGGATGGGTGAAAAAATTGAACAGCACAAAGATTACATCTTTTACTACTTCGGAAACACACCGGGCTTACACGGTGTTGGCTTCATTGTCAAAAAATGCTACAGCAAATGCATAGATTCATTCACTGGAATTTCAGAACGTATTGTTCAACTAAATATCAACCTACCTGGGTATGAAACTATATCAATAGTTCAAATATATGCACCTACAGAGATTGCACCAAAAGACATAAAGGACACTTTCTACGAGAACCTAGAGAAGACTCTTGAGAATGCACACAAAACAGTTATCCTCATGGGAGATTTTAACGGACAGATTGGAGAAAGGCTACCAAATGAGGATGTGATATTAGGTCAATTCAGCACCGGGAAAAGAAATGATAATGGACAAAGATTAGTGAACTTGGCATACGCACACAACCTCAAAGTCCTCAATAGCTTCTTTAAGAAGAAGTTACAAGAAAAATGGAGATGGATATCGCCAAGTGGGCAAGTAAAGAATGAGATAGACTTCATACTCTCTAACAAACCCCATTTCTTTAAAGATGTCGATCGATCGATCGACTCAACCCATAAACGTCCCACTGCTGGGCACGGGTCTCCTCCAAACAGAGGGATATTAGCCTACTATACCACGCTGGCCAGACGGGTTGGTATAGGATTTTGTTTCGAGTTTTCCCTCTCTTGCGGTGGATAACACTTAGGTACTCCCTTAGTCGACTCTTACGACACCCTCGAGATGGAAGGGTTGGTGACATTTGTATTCTTAATCCGTCACCACACGGACAAATCACAGAATGGTAATAGGAGCTATATATCTAAGCAAACCAAAGAACAAGAGAACATACATCAGCAAAGAAATTCAATCAGTCCAGGTACCACACTCCATTCCAGAGAACTTTCTGATAACTCTAGAAGATATGGCATTGGCTAGTAACAAATGCAGAAACATACAAGAAAAATATAACCTATTAGAAGAAGCACTTCAGGAACTGTCTGGAAAATTGTATACCCTAAAAAACAAAAAAGACAAGATCGGAGTCGAAGCAAGGTCCCTTATGGAGACCAGGAAAACTCTTTTACAGAATAGAAAACAAAATAGAAAGCAAATAACGCAATTAAGTAAGCAAATTAACGAAAAAATTAGAATGCATAGAAAGCAAATAAGAAAAACCATTATTCAATACCACATTGAAAAATCTGGTGGCATAAAAAAGGCATTAAAAGAGTTAAGAGAGAATACCCCTTGGATTCCATGTATTAAAAGCAAAACATCCGGCCAGAAAGAAACAAAAAGAACGGAAATTATAGATATAGCAACAAAATTTTATAGCAATTTATATGATGATGCACATCACATAAACACTCAGCACGTACCAGAGGACAATGAAGAAGCTGTTCCCCCATTATTAGAAACAGAAATAAGATATGCAATACTGTCTCAAAAAAACCATAAAGCTCCCGGAGAGGATGGAATATCAAATGAAGTTTTGAAAGGAAGCCTAGATTACACCATAAAGCCTATTACAAATCTATTCAACAATATTCTTACTGAAGAAGTAATTCCTCAACAGTGGACATCATCAAGTATCATATTGCTTCACAAGAAAGGTGATAAAGGAGAAATAAATAATTATAGACCGTTCAGCTTGTTACCCAACATATACAAAAGTTTTTCAAAAGTGATACTGAATAGAATTGGCCCAGTACTAGATGAAAATCAACCTAGAGAGCAGGCTGGATTCCGGAGCGATTTTTCAACAATGGATCATATTCATGTCTTAAAACAGGTAATTCAAAAAAGTAATGAGTATGGAAAAAAATACTATCTAACATTTGTAGACTACAACAAGGCATTTGACTCACTAAGACATACGCACATATGGGACGCTCTAAGTTCACAAGGAGTACACGCAAAATATACCAGGATAATAAAAAAGCATATACAAGGATTCAACGGCAAAAATACAGACTGAAAGAAAAGGATTGGCGTTCAAGATTAAAAAGGGAGTACGCCAAGGAGATCCTCTCTCACCAAAGTTGTTTTCGGCGGTATTGGAACACATATTCAGGAAATTGGATTGGGACACATTGGGTATAAATATAAATGGCGAGAAACTAAATCACCTAAGATTCGCGCACGATCTAGTTTTGCTTAGTGAAAATCAAGAAGGCTTGGATACAATGATTACAGAATTGGAAAAGGAAAGCAAAATGGTAGGACTGACTATGAACATAGACAAAACAAAAGTAATGACAAACCACGTAAAAACACCTATTTATCTTAATTCGAACCAAGTAGAATATGTTGACGAATACACATAGGGGAGATGGTATAGCTATTGGCCATTTAAGTTACCTTGTGGCGCTATGTATTACATAAAAAAACAAAAACGGGTTGAAGTAAATGAAACCATTATAAAAATATAATTATATTAATGTATTTAATCAGTCTCATTGTTAAATATATATATTT
Organism: Trisateles emortualis; assembly: GCA_947095525.1. Taxonomy (NCBI): domain Eukaryota; kingdom Metazoa; phylum Arthropoda; class Insecta; order Lepidoptera; family Erebidae; genus Trisateles; species Trisateles emortualis. The sequence goes on from OX352734.1 coordinate 11,418,224, forward strand.
CCCTTACTTTAATTAAATAACAGGAACTTAAAAATATTAAAGTGTAATTATCAGTAATTGGCCACATTTTAACACTTATTGGCCATGCAATCATACAGTAATTGGCCATAAAACTATTAACGGAGGGCAAGTTTTGCCATCAGCAGAAAATGTAAAAAGAACAGTGATATTTTCTTTGGGGATTTCCTTGCTGCACTGCATAAACATTTTTGTCATCTTTCGGAGCAATTTCGGGACAACTCACACATCGCTATCTGATCCCAATCTAGGCAGAGCCTGTACTATGGTAACCAGAAAACTGATAAACATACTCATATATTTCTAAATACATACATATTATTACACGACTTGTAGAAGGACAAGTTTGAAATCCCGTCTCATCTGCATTGAAAACTTCGTGGATCTTGAATAGCATCTAACAAATTTTCAGTAGTTAAGTAACTTCTTATTTCAAAAAAACATTTTTTTATATCAGCTTCCGAAACGCAGGCACTAGCTTTGGTTACTCCTTCACTTGTTCTTTGAGCCAAAATAGGATGTCGTTTAAAAAAAGCTTTTAGCCACCCCTGTCCAGGTATATTATTAACAAATGGAGTCTGTCTCGGATTGTCCGTCAAAAACTTTTGAACAGTGTCGAGAACGTCATCTGATTTTTTTGGAAACCCTTTACGGGCCATTTTTATTAACCAATCCTTTAATGATTCTTCTTCTTCGTGTGTAGGGTGTCGGGCCAAACTCAGACTTAGAAGTAGGGTTTTTGAGTAAACTGCAAGGTTACTCTTGGAATATTATATTTTCTTGCAACTGCTCAAACTCAAACTCAAAATTCATTTATTCATTTAGGTTACAAAGTAACACTTATTAAGGTCATAAATTATGAATAAACCAGAAAGATGATGTCAGCAAAATTTTCCTACGGCTAGTTCGCTGACGTGGAGCCTTGAGAAGAACTAGCAAGAAACTCAGGCCACTCTTTTTAATCGCCAGATTGCTCTTAGGGACATTGTCTTGCCGTTAATTTTTTCTAACGCCTCATCTAGAGCTTCCTTTGTGTACTGGCGTATTTTTGCCATGATGATTTTACCTTAAATTAGTCAATCAGAAAATAAATCTATAAATTAATGATCTTGTCAGAAATAAGGAATTAATAATACAGTAATTGGCCACATTTTTAGATAGATAAATATAACTAGTAGCACAGTTATTGGCCTAGGCTAATAACTGTTAAAATAGCTCTAAAATTAATAAAAATTAAATACTTTGCACCGTATAAAAAAAAAGTTGAAAGAGACCTTAAAAAACATTTTTTTCTGTTATGAATTAAAAATAGTAATAAGCCTAGGGGGCCAATTACTGTAAATTTGAAAAATAGTTGGTATAGTAATTGGCCAATGGTTTTTTTTAGGTTAAGTTAATGCAATACTATTTTTCACTTCAAATGCGCTTAATACACATGTAACTGGATGTATTTTACAGATATTAAATCATTGAACTGTATTAATTTTTATCAAAAATATGTACTATAAAAAAAACTGTTTACTTAATTATTTTTTTTAATACTAACTTGTTTACGTACCGGCGCCATGAAATCGCGAATCACAAAGTAACGCGTCCACTTAGCGACAAACTGTCAATATATTTTCGACAGGTAATAATCGTGTTGACATTTTTTATTTTAAAATTCTGCTTTTAACGACTGAGTTGCTAGTTTTTTAACACTAAACTTGAAATGGCTAATTACTGTATGGGGGCTAATAGCTATACCAACTCCCCTATTTGGGACAGATCATATCACCTGTAAACCAAATGCAAAAGGAAATAGACACAAGAATAAGTAGCGCCTGGAAAAGATTCTGGTCCCTCAAGGAAATCATGAAGAACCCACATATACCCATGAAGGATAAGACCACAGTATTCAATTCCTGCATACTACCATGTTTAACCTATGGATCAGAAACCTGGGCCCTCACTAAGAAACAGAGCGGTGCACTTAGAGTCTGCCAAAATAAAATGGAAAGAAGCATTCTAAACATCAAGCTAAAAGACAAAATTAAATTAAAAAATATAAGAAGTAAGACGAGAGTAGTTGATGTATCCTATGTAATAAAAAAACTCAAATGGACCTGGACAGGCCACATGATAAGAAATAAGAGAAACAAATGGTCAAAAGATATTACTACGTGGTACCCTCGAGATGGGAAAAGAAGGAAAGGGCGTCAAAAAATTAGATGGGAGGATGACATAAAACACAATGCTGGAGCAACATGGCAAAGAAAAGCATCAAATAGATAACTATGGCAAACACTAGGGGAGGCCTATGCCAAAGGGCAAGCTGATACTTATGTTACCGATGTCGAAGACTGAATGGAATGTTAACAAAAATAATAATTTATATTGAGGCAATAATTATATAATTAAAATCCAATACTAATAGAACAAATAAATTGTAAATTGTCTTCTAAATAATATATATACTATACTAATGTAAACTAATGTATCAGAAATAAAGGCTTTTTGAATTTGAATTTGAATTTGAATAGGAGCAGTACATAAGGCTGTTGAAATTAACACGTTGCATGCTTAACTATTTCATTATTGTGAAGTCTTTATTTGTGTGTTTAGTTAAGCGCAAAAAATAATATAATAAATTTGTCGTGGTCTTTTCGTTAAATTTATTAATCAAACAAAATTGTTGAATCGATCGATCTTTTCATGAAATGTCATCGTTTTATAAAATGTTATGGTATCTGGTTGTTAAATCCTGATGTGCCATGTAGTCAAATTTACGAAATGCCTAAAACATTATTACTATGTACAAGCCATCAAAAAGGTGGACTACATTTCCTTATAATTATCTCATTAAATATAAGGAAACACAAGTAATTGGTTAGTGGATAGATTAGAAATTCGTATAGGTAAGAAATTTTCGGTTTTCTTTTTTTTTTCTTTACGGATAGCAGATGGTAAATCATTTTATTAGTATGTATAAATTTCAAAAAGTAAAGTTGACATTGGTATTGACGTATATTGATGGTATTATGGTATATAACTTTCTCAGTCGGCTACCATACTACCAAAGTATACGATATTTACGCACTAAATGAAGGTTGCCTTCATATGCCATCACAACTCCATTTAGCAAAACATTTATAATGAGGTTTAATTAGAAATATTAAGTAACGTTTAGCTCTTAGTAATTATACACGTAACCACCTTGGTACATACTTACAAAAACGAGTCTTGTTTGACTTTACATATCAAAGCATCAAGTCTTCAATTGAGCGACTGGATGCTATGATAGGAGGAGATAATGATAATATATATATAATAATGACTGCCTCGGTGGTCCATTGGTCGCAGTATGCGCCTGCTGTGCACGAGGTTGTGGGTTCGATTCCCGCACAGGACAAAACTTGGTGTGGCCCACAAAGAGTTGTTCTGAGTCTGGGTGTAATTTGTGTCCGTTAATTGTATGTTTGTAAAGTCCCCCGCGACACAGAGCTGCTTCTCTAGTGCGGGAGTAGTCTTTTTAAAAAAAAAAAAAAAAGATAAAAAAAAAAAAAAAAAAAAAATTGACATCATGTAATGCTATGATTTTTAAGGACATCTCGCAGGGATTACTAGGCAACGAGCCTTGTCTCGCGGGGGACTTTACAAATATATATACAATTCACGGACATGAAATGCACCTAGACTCGCAACAAGCATTTTTGGATCGCAGTTTTTTTTCCCTGTGTTAAATTGAAACCTCAATACTCGACGCAGTATTGGTGGCTAGATAATAACATAACTCGTAGAACACACATGGATTTAGAATGTTGGATCCTATGAAAAAGGGATAGAGCCTACTGCTGTATACCGGGCATAATTACATGCCCGAAGCTAATACTTAGCATTCTTTCTACTTCTTCTAATTGACGGGTCTGTTGGTTCATTAGTTTGAATACCACATACCACAAATCTTTGTGGCCACACACCACAAAGATTTGTGGTATGTGGTACAATCTTTCTATTATGATGTAGCCATTTTAGTATAAAACCAGCCTCTTTGGTCTTGTAATCGCTGATCACTGTGAAATGTTTTTCTCTTAATGAATTCAATATAGTAATATATTCCCCGGTCAAACCTGCCGGTCATCTTGAATAATCTTGAATAAATAGTACACCTGTATGCGCACACACTTGTGCAAATGACCAGTCTCCTTTGAGAATAGCCACGCCGTGACCGAAATTCGATTAGAAGGACATTATTAATATATTAAAACTGCGTCATCAATGCTGCAATCCGTCAAATACTCATGATTGATGTAGTTCCTCTTTTGATCACCTCTATGAATAAGTTGGTCGCATCATAATGTTTTAATAATACTTGTGCAGCTTTTAAAAGTTACTTTAAAGTGTTTTCTTAGTAATGTCGACCTTCTAAACCGGTAACTAAGTATAAAAATATAAATATTTACATAAGCACAAGTGCTTTTTCAAGTTCAAGTATTTCTTTAATACTTTGACATTGTTTGCAACTACACATTATGGACGGACACAGTTGATTTGATGGCCATTTGATTGCAGTAAAAATAACGAAATTTTAATGAGATAATAATTTCAATACATCTGTCTGCCATTGAGGTAGACAAAGACTATGGTAAGCATATTGCTCGAATGGAAACATATGTTTTTACCTTCTCATCTTTAATTTCTCTCTCTCTCCATGTTTCTCTTGCTCTCTCTTTCACCCGCTCACGGCTAGACTAATATTAGCTTCCTAGATTTTCCACAACCTTGCGTCCTGCCCCTGTAGACAAGTGGCGGTAGTTGAATCGAATAGAATAGATAACAAATGTATCGGATTTGACGGAAGTTTACGACAATATATTGTAAACTTATGTCAAATCCCATAGCTTATAGCTATTATATATCGCATAGCTATTAGCTTTCTATTCTATTAGATTCGACTACCGTTTATGCCACTTGTCTAGAGGGGCAGAGCTGCTTGCAATTCTTAAAGTAATTTTCATATACCTAATTTGACTCTTATTAAAAACAACGTGTACTGGGTCATATAATATTCACCTAGGGTAGCCCCTATCGACATTTCTAATAATTAATTATCAATTCTGTTTTTTTAATTTATTTGATGATCGCCTAATCACGTCGTTGACAGATTAATCTTTGTGCTTGTAATGTTATTGCCATAAGGTCATATGTCAGGAAAATTATAGGACAGGTATAATGATTATATTATGATACACTTGCGAAACGAGCTGTTGCTGTCTATACTTGCGTAAACAACAATGGAAATTCGATTGTTTGACCTAAATATTAATTATTACCTATTGCAACTTAGGCTCCGCCCGCGTAGACATCATTTATCACAGTAAAAAGTACCCTATGTCCATCCCCAGTATACAATCTAACTCACTAGTCACTCGTCCATAGGGTTACCGCGCTTTTGGTATTAATCCGCTGACCGATTACCAATCAATGAGTGTACACCTTGATATGAGCGTCTTAATATAACACTACAACGTTGAATCTTCTTATATATGAAAATGAATCCCTATTTCTTTTTCATTCTACCAAGGTGGCAAACAAGCATACGGCCCGCCTGATGGTAAGCAGTTACAGTAGCCTATGGACGTTTGCAACACCAAGGGTGTCACTCACGCGTTGTCTTTTCCCTTTGTCACGGCATCACACGTGAATGGCTGGACCGATTTCAGTAATTCTTTTTTTGTTGTGTTTGTAAGTTTATTGTCAGGAGAAGGTTCTTATGTAAAAAAAAAGTTGTGCTAAGAATAGTTTAACCCGGACGAAGTCGGGGCGGGCCGCTAGTAATCATATAATTATCCCCATGAGTGACAGAATATTTCTCTATATTAATATTTTGAATACAATACCTTAGCATTAATAACACTATAACATTATTCTATACAGTTATAATTAACACATTTGTGAATAAAGCGGTGTTCTTCAATAACGTCAGTGGTGTAAGCACATGTGATTATTATCTAGCTGTTAATTACCATATAAACCTACATAATGCATTTAAACACATGCCATACATATGTATGTGTTAGCTATGTGAATATGAGATGTTAGTATGTGTAGTTAAATTATTTCAGTCTCTTATTGAATTTTAGCGATATTTTATTTTATTATTAAATAGCTTTTGCTTTGAGATTCGTTAAAAAAGCTAGCATTATGTGCTAATTGTGCATGATACAACAGCATGATGTACAAGCTACAACATTGTAAGGTGTCATCAAAATATTATGTCTAGTTGTTTTTGCATACAGGCGTGAGTAAAAATATGTAAAAATATGAATAAAAATATCTCCTTGCCAAGTTTCGTTAAGATCTATAAGAGTCAATTACTAGTTAAAAGGCTACTTTCGCATTTATAATATTGGAACTAGCTGCTGCACGCCGCTTCGCCCGAGTGGTTGGCGGTTATTGCGGTAAAAAATATCATTTCCTTCCTCAGGATACCACCTATCTACGTGCTAAATTTTATTCAGATCCGTGCAGCCGCTTAGCCGTGCATGCATAGCAAAAAACACACTTTCACATTTATATAAGTATATAGATAAAGTTGAATTAGCAAGATAGGATATAATTAGTGTAGTTGGATAAAGAGGATTTATCGATAATTTTAGTTTTTTTAACGTCGATATACGTTATTCCAAAGGTCGGTCTGGAAAAGGTCAATTTTGACAAACCAGAAGCGATTAAACCTTGTCGTCATGGTTTTATTGATAAGAATGGCGTAAGAAACTGAGAGTATTATAAGCAATTTGTTCCCACGGGAAATCGAGTCAGGTATTTCGCATCGCCTCAGGTAATAGTAAAATTTACTTATATAATAACTAAGTTCCAGACAAAACCTATAAATCATTTTTATTGTGTTCAATACTAGGTTCCAAAATGTTTTATGTACGATTAGTGAACGTTAGAGCAGAAATCGTGGCATTTGTCTATAAGAAATTTAAAATAATCATAGTTTTTTTGCGTGAGAGTAACGAAATGCAATTTTGAGAAGTTAGGCAATAATTGCATGATTTTCGTAATTGTTAGCACTTATTACACGGAGCATAGTTTTTAAATAATCTAAGTAGTTAATTTCGTAAAATATACAATTTTAATATTCATTATTTCCGCTAATTAAACTTACGAATTTTTCACTCGTATACATATTATGTACTGTTATCTAACATAACAGTACATATGTGAGTGAAAAATCCGTCACATGATCCTGCATATAATGACATGATAACTGCATTTTATATTATTTTATTTATTTATTTTTAAGTCCTATGCTGAGCTGGGGATCTTTTCTACGAATTCTCAATCGTGTTTCTTTTTTTTGTGTTTCTTACTTTAAGTAAAAATATATTTTTATTTATATGTATATATATATATAAATTTAACTATTTTTTAACTTGAAACACGATTGAGAACTCGTAGAAAAAATCTCCAGCTCAGCATGTCAAAATGTTAATACATTTTTAACATAAAACAATTTTTTAACTTTTATTTTTATATTAAGTATAATTAATTAATTAATATAAAATTAATACCTTATGAAATAAATTTAAATTAAAAAAATGTATATAATATACTAGGCGTACTACGGACATAAATACATACCTACTCATTTAGCTGCAGTCTTTTGTAAGGTGATATAATATGAAACCGTTATTTAATAGTAATATTACTATTATTACAGGTATGAAACATCAGATGGTAGCTTCAGGAGAGAAGAAGGTGGCCTCGTGCCTGGTCCCGAGGCTCGTTCACTAGTCGTTCGAGGGGTATACGGATATATAGACTCTGAAGGAAAACCATATTCTATTAAATACATTGCAGATAGCAATGGTTACCAGCCCAGTATAAACGACGACAGCACGCGGTTCAACGACCGAAGAATTCTTTAATGTTATTATGATTATTAAAAAATTATTATAAATATCCAGTCTTTTTTTATATTAGCCTGTAGGTATATAAAATGTTATATTGCTATGTACAGCTCTCATATAAATATGTATAAATAATAGTCCATTTCTGAACAGCTACCAGCTAAAAACGAAGAGGTTGGGAAGCCAGAATTACCATAGACAAAATCATGATGCATACACGACGGTCTGCTGCGCCTTTAAAATCTGATGACTTCACGATTTCTGGAGCAGGTTATAGCCTAAGATTACCTATTCTCTAAAATGAATCTTAGGAAAAAAAAGGTATTCAGCCTAGAAAATCAGGTAGTGAAAAGAATATAGCGAAATAAAAAATAAAAGAAAAGGTTAGATATACGAAGGATAGGGATAATACAGAATAGAGCAATTATTGTTCCCTAATAAACATATTAGGGAACAATAATTGCTCTATTCTGTGCTGTGTCAAACAATGTTCCAGTAACAGTACCTATTGTGTGGACTCGATAATATCGGTTTTAAAGTCTAATACTGTACAATCGCTGCTATAATTTAATTCGTTAATTATTCCTAAATGATCGCATTAAAAATAATAAATTTAAACAAGGAAATAATTATTAATTCAACAATTATTCAATTTTAGAAGATGTAAAGGTTAATTAAATAATTGCTTATTAGTCATGACTAACGAATAACGTCTCGTTGGTAATGAATTCGTATATTGATATGCTGGATATTAAATATGATTGACATTCTCATTATTTGTTTATTTTTTCATTATATGCAGGATAATATGATCAACATTTTCATTTCTATTTAAGTATCGTATATTTAAATAGAAACGAACCGGGGCTATATTGTATAGGCTATATTGTATTTTAAAATAAAACTTAATGATTGACACCCGGGGTGACATTCATTAAGATTTATTTTAAAATACAATATAGCCTATGCCACTCGCTTATAATGTTAAAGATTTTTTTAAATCGGTCCAGTATTCAGTATATTCATTACAAATAAAAATACAACTATATAAAATCCGAAAGGCCAGTTAGGAAAATTGGATTGGATGAATCTAGAAAAAAATACTGATTGATACAAAACACGCCAATAATACATATTTCAACAGGGTAGGCAGAGGTCTATTATATCCTTGTTTTACCGCCAGTGCTCCGAAACAAACAGACTAAAATTAAATTCACATTAGTACGAACAGTTCTAATCGAACTAGATTTACAGGAATGACCTGTAAATCTAAAATAATTTAAAAATTAAAATCGTTTCTGTTCGTCAAAAATTGTTCGTTAAAATCGTCTAGTACACCTCCAAATTACAATACACTCTCGGTTTTTTCACATACTCCCTAAATAGTTTTATATACGATTCCGATAAAAAATAAATTTCCAATACACCATAAAAATTGTTTATAACAATTTAATCATTTACGACTTGTATTTCACAAGTTGACAAGGTATTCTTGGCTAGCCTGATTGTAAAGAGCGTATCATAATTACAATACTTTTTAAATCATCCTTCGTAATGTTGAAAATTACTAGTTATTTTTCTCTATACATCGTAAGCGTTTTAACTTTGACGTTATCTCATACTAAGAGAAACAATAGATTTAGTCTCAATATTTTTATTGTTGTAGGTTCTAAACAGTTTAATCAGGAGGTGTCATAGTGAAATTTATACTTAGTAAGTCATTTATTTTTAAAAAGAGGAATTTCTTACCACGTACGATTAGGCTGTGGAATGAGCTCCCTGTCGAGGTTTTCCCAAAAGACTATAGCATGGGGTTCTTCAAGAAAGGAGTTATAAGATTTTTAAATGGTCGGCAACGCGTGGGTGACACCCCTGGTGTTGCAAACGTCCATAGGCTACGGTAACTGCTTACCATCAGGCGGGCCGTATGCTTGTTTGTCACCTTGGTAGTATAATAAAAATTTGAAGATGTTAATCGTAAGGAATCGCATATTTTTATGTTTTACATGATATTCTAAAGACAAGTCTGTCTGACCGACCCACATAAGTCCAGCGCTACACCACAAACTTCTTAGGTGGCAAAGAAGCATATGCGTGCCTGATGATGAGAAGTTATTGTTGTAACATCGGGGTTTAATGATAGGATAACGTAACTTTAAAAACTCATCCTTGAATGTGTCATGTAAATCTATACTAACACACAAGAACACAACTGCACCATAGTGCGCAGCTAGTGTCAGTTGCAATACATGCAGTATTACTGCCTAGCTAACAACAACTTAGCTGTGTTATAAGTTTCATGAAAACGCGTCTAGAGTCCCTGAAGCGTTTTATCCGTATCATCGTTACGCAGTTACAGAGTTCCCCCATAGCAGGGCAGATTTAATCTGCACCGCTAAGGAAGAACGCCGTAAACGAAAACCCATTGCACCTACGGAATCTTTTCTAAAATAATTATTTTAATCCATTGCAATAAAATTACAAATAAAACGATATCAATAATCTATAACACAAAACTTTTCTATCATAATTTCAGTGAAGATGTTGAATTGAGGCGAATATTTCCTGGTGAATTTCCACAAGATACAGTACGTAAAAGTGGTTCTGTGGATCCAGAGGTAAAAAATATTAAATTAAAAAACATATATCAATATATATTCCGAAATACGTCTCTCCCAATAATAATTGGGAGACACGTATGTTTGAGTGGAGACTGCGCCTCTAGTAGGTAAAGTGACGATCATCGCAAAGTAGTTGGGAGCAGCTGGATACGAGATGCCCAGGATCGTGCAAAGTGGCATACACTTTAAGAGGCTCAGGTATATCCAGCAGTGGATTGCAAATTGCAATAGATTGATGATCATGATGATCCCTATTTCCATCAAGCTGAAAGTTTTATTAACGAATAATGACTTAATTATTTATTTAAACGTTAGTTATTCCTTTGATATTTTTACAAGAAATGGCAAAATATTTTGCATATTAGCTAACAGGGTAACACTAACACTCACTAACCTTACCCTGCCACACACGAGCAGTAATTTAAAAGTTCAAACTTTAACCCGTCATTAATATTTACAACAAAAAATTTCAACATGTAACATTTGACCAGTGTATTACACAAAGAGACTGTAACACAAGTTACACCACAAATCTTTATAAATATATTTCTTTTAGCACTTAGGTCGCTACGCTGAATTAAAGAACTATTTCAAACATCCGAAATCCAAACATAATAGCCATTTTGAAGAACTAATATGCTATAATAAAGATGGTAAAAAGGTATGTCGGAATATTTAAATTATTGTATTTTACTTGAAAATTTTCCCACTGAATTAAAATAAGTCTATGTGCCTATTCTGGTAAATACGAGTAAGATATAATTATGTATTTTTTTTTTATCAAAATCCGTCTATTCGTTTTTGCGTAAACATTCATGCATCCTCACAAACTTTTGGGTTTATTATATTTATAAGATGTTCTGAACGTAAACAATTGGAAGTCATTTATTTTCTTAATACTAAGCCGAGTAAAAAAATGAAAAAATCGCTTTTGTTTCTTCTCTCTTGCTTTTTTCTTCTTTACACCTTAATATGAAACAACGTTTTGCTGAGACCTTAAAAAAATCTCAAACACAAAGGTCAACCAGATCACATAAAGTTTAGTCCCACTCCCGTGTGGGAATCCAACCCATAGAACTCAGCGCGGTATCGGTGGCGACGTGCACTTGAAGTTCAGTTTTCCTACAACTCTTTAAGTTCGGGCATATCATATTTTGCATAGTTTGCACATACGATTATAGCCCCAAAAATGTACATAATATATTTGAATTGCCAACCATCCAAAGAACCTTTTTTAAATTTATCTCTCATAGTTGCTGAAGACGTTTTAAAACAAACGTTTTAAATGTTCACAGTTATGTAGAATAGACCTGGAAAGATACGCTCCAGATGAAGATTCATACTACATGTCTAAAGGAATCGAGAGTCACTTGGATCGCCGCCGAGTATATTGTTTCATGTTACTGTGTTTCACAGAAGACGAACTTGATAGAACCGTGGCTTCGTTTTGAATACAGAATGGATACCTACCTAAACATTGTTTTATTTAAAAATAATTATTATGTTATCGTTATTTTTTGTAGTTTATTCGTTTTTACTTATCAAATATTCAATTGTATCTATTTATTTTTTTGACAGGGCGATATCGTTTTGTTGAAATGTTTTATAGGTCACCTTTCAATTGCATCTTTCATAATTATCGATATTATTGCATTATCACCAAGTACCTATAACAAATTTCAGCACATGCCGAAATAGCACCTACATTGCAAGTTAAATAAAAAGCTTGTTATAAATCTCAACCTCATATAACCATACTTAGTTGAGCTCGGAGTTTGAACTTCAAACTTTAAAAATAGGTATTTACAAGCCACACGAGAACTTAACAATATTTCAACATGTTATTAGATGATTACCTCTTTAGAACATAATAGCTAATCTATATACTTTAACCTACCAGTAAGTCGAAGCCTTAACCCCAATTTTGAGGGCATTACTCCGACAGAGTAATTTGTATAACAACTTTATTATGTCTCTGTAGTTGCACATCAGATGCTTTGCTTAGATTTTTATCATTCACACCTAGACGATACACGAACATTACATCATTCAAAGACAACAAAGTCGTGAATCCTCCTTTTGTCTTCACTCAGTTACATTTCGAAGTACGCTTTATTGAAATTCTGACATTATTACGGGTCATTTACATTAGGTCGGTGATTATCGCAAACTTTATTTAGTTTACCCAAATATATTACCAATTTTTACTAGGCCAGGCATCAATATTCAGGAATTTGTCTAACGTTTTTAAAATAAGTGCACCACACTGTCAACCCACATAACTAAATGGTGAGAAACCATTTTATTACAAATACATCCAGACGCAAAACAAAGAATAGTGCTCATCACAGCAAGATTTGTTTTGACCTGCGGCTTAGCAGTCAGGGTCTTAGTGACCAACAGGCTAGTCGGAATCGAATAATAATGTACATAGACCACAAACGGACAGCAATGAAAGAGTACTAAACCATATAATGTAAATAGCCCATTACGATTTTGATTGTCGCTTTCCCATGACCAATGATAATTATCTTTGCAATGGTTGTCCAATGAAGCAACTGATTCTTTGCAATTTAAATATGAGAGACGTGCCGTATACATCAGATCTTGAGTGTATCGGCCAATAACGTGCGTTCGCAAGATCCTATCTGTGACTTATTGGTAGTAGTGACATGATATTTACAAACAGATCGACGATAAGTACCACGATTTTATTCTGTTGTAAATATATGGCTTATTATATCCGGCTTTTAATATTGCTGTTCTACATTTGATGAATAACGCCTTTTTGCCTGAAGATTTCGCCAACTATACGGTCAGTTCAGCCTGTTGCTACATACCGAACAATATTCTAGATTTTGTGCCGCTATTGACAATTTTCTCACTTAAAACCCAATAACTCTCTGCCTAATGAGACAGACATCTCATAACTCTTATTTTTATAAGTACTACTAAGGGGCAAACAAGCATACGGCCCGCTTGATGGTAAGCAGTTACCGTAGCCTATAGACGCGCCTATATCAACAAAAGGTGTATCACTCGCGCGTTGCCAACCCAACCAATTTACCAATTTATTATAAATAAATTGGTAGATTGTTGTCTTCAAGACGTAAGAGTACCTTCTTTTAAAATGTAAATAAAGTAGTCCTTGCTTCCAACACCGAGCTGAACTTGGGGGTTCGTATTCCACATGAAATAAAACTTAGTGCGATTTATAAAAGTTAACAAAAAATATATTTGTATGCTTGTATAAAATTTATAATATTCTAGACTATTAAATTTAAATTGGAAATCATTAATTCATATAGGTCACACCGTGACGCTTATATTATGTAGGTCAAGGAAAAATGTCTAATGAGACTTCATCTAATTTGCCTACTGCTAGATTCATTGACTGAACAGAGAGTCTAATGTTTGGTCAAGTTATTCAATATGTGTAAACATGTACTTAGAGGTAAATGTTTGACCTTTTTGAAACGCTGTATGGCGTTAAGTTACAAAATAACTGATTAAAACCTATTTACCAAAGGCACACACGGTGGTGAAGAGATGTTCCTATGCGTGAGTGACCTACACTGACGCACAGGCACATATCTTCACCACCAGAGGTCATTTAGAGGCATCCCTAATGTCTTTTTCTTTAAAAACGGTGCGGTATTTAAAGACCTCCATAACAACAAACCTCCGTGTACTGTAACTGTAACTAGCGTCTATAGGCTACGTTTACTGTTTACCATCAGTCAATCCATGTCTAGGTTTTGTTTGCCATCTACCAGTATAAAAATAGCATATTCTAGAAATGCATAAGTCTTGACCTACTCAATAGCATGTAAATATTTATCTATTTATATAAAATAATGAGGTGTCACTGCAGTGCCGACAAACTCTTATGTCACAGTAACCTTGTGCTACATAATATTTATATGTGTTTGATAGAATATTATAACGATTGATTCTCCGTAAGTTCATCGTGACGCTTTTAAAGTTTGACCCAAATTTTGAGACGTATATTCTTTATAAGGAAAGCGACGTATGTCAAAGGTCATCAGCGCGGTGTCTTCGGTTCAACATACTATGACGTAAGGCGACCGGTTGGGAACTACTAACCTCCTCAAACACCGATAGGACAAAATGTATTCAGAAATTTTGTAATTCACCTACTTTCGAAAAGTTTGACATTATACTGTGTCCTAAAAAAAACTACAATTCCCTGGAGACGAACCATAACGTACTTATATTGATTTATTTTAAATATTAATTTGAATTTCACACAAACTACCTTTAAGCTAAATAAAAAGCTAAATATTTTTTTTTAAATTAAGTCGAAAATAAACCAAGCGCTGCGAAGACCCGACGAACACCCTTGCGAAGAAAAATAATTTTAGTCCAAGGCAATAAAAACAGTGCTACAGGAAAATGGGCTCTATCTACCTAATGTTATATGCGCTTTTCCATTGAGTAGTAAAGTGTTCAAAATTTAACATTGAATAATATAAAATGCTGAAAAATAGATAAGTAATAAATCTTACTTTACAAAAATACAAAACGTCAAACATTGTTATCAAAAGTATGATTTGTTGTAATATATCCAAGAAATCATTTAAATCACACAACAAAATTTAACTTATATAAGTAGGTACTTATCAACAATGATGAATATAATCATACTTTTCCTGTTATATAGGTCATAAATAACATAAGATATTATACTAATAAACGTCACAGACTACAAGCCCCGAGAAAAAAAACAATGATAGGTGTTAATAACAATGTAAACTACGTAATAATTTGCCAAGATTATTCAAGGAATTTATATAATATGTTATATATTAAGGTTATGGGAATGTCAATCAGCCAAAGTGACTAAGCGGCCTTTAACATTTATTTTGAAGATGATGCATTTCATTAAAATGCAATTTAAAAATAGTTTTTATCCATAAATAAATAAGGTCTAAAGTTAAAATGTGAAGATAATTTATAAATAAATGTACAAACTACAGCGTTAAGTCGACAATTATGTATAAAGGTCAAGGTTTTACATTTTGCGCTGAATATTGTTTCCAATTGGTTTGTGATGAGACTGTATGTGAGAACATTACAAAGTGCAACAACAAAACCGCATAGATTTATCTCGCCGTTATGTAATGAACTGTTTCACGATTATTATTTTATACTGCAACAAGTAATTGCTCTTAATCTTGTTTGGTAAACATCTTAACGAAACTTCTTTCGTGTGAATTGAAATAGCGTTCTATTTTTCGACACAAATGGTAGGAATAAATTATACTGTGTAATCAGTGAGTACACTTCTTGTATTCGTCTTCAGTTCCTGGAGTCGTGGATTCGAGTCATGACTTAATAAATGTATAATAATATATGTACCTAAGTGCGACTTATGAGTTTCGTTGTGTAAGCTTTCAAGGTTTTAATTGGGTAGGGTTCCCTTTATCTGCGATCAGAAGCAGAGACTACCGTTTTATTCTAGTATGTTAATCGCTAAAAACCTCTTTTTTGAATATTACTGAGGTTTCAAACAAAAATATGGACAGCTTGATTGTAAGCAGTTACAGCTGCAACACTAATATTTAATACCAGGGTTTTAAAAGTATGTTTCAGTCTCTGTTGGCAACGAGTGATTGATGCTCCAGATTTTTCAAGCATATGATAACAAGTTTATGGGTTGAGATTATGATGATGATAACCTGTTTGCCGACATTGTTGGCATAAAAAATCACGTTGCCAACTCGTTACACATAACTCCTTCCAATTCTAAACTAATTACTAAAATCATTAATACATAACATCCTGTTACTAAAGGTAAAATAAATTGTTTGTCAATTGCAAAACGAGTTCACGATTATTGAGTAGAAGGATTAAGTAAACGGTCTTGAAAGTCAGGCTAAACGTCCTGATGTCACTCACTAATTACTCTCCAAGCTTTTAAATACCGAGTATTATGTTTAGAAATATAGATTTCACATATTGCAGAATCGGTAAAGTACGGGTCAACGTTATTACGTAAGGGATACAATAGCAGAGTTATATTCTGTACTATATGACAATATAAGCTCCACCCATACTATGTTTAAAGCTTAGAAGAAAGTTTTTTAGTGTTCAAAATGTTAAAACAAATTATATGTTTTTGTTTTGTGTAAAGCAAACATTTAAAGCTTCTTATAATGTGTACTTATATAACTCTTATGTTCAGTAATTATTGTATGTGTGAGTTGGTATGTGAAAAAGTTATATCGACAAAGCTAGGTGGCCAAATGGAGTTGAATGTCCGACAAAACGCTGCTGTAGCAACAAACCAGCTGTATGCATAACACTTCTTTCTTTATTATTTAACACTTTCCTGTTTTTTGCATTACTTATGAAGGTAATTAATTTTGTTTAAATACGAACTTGAACTCTTATTGATTTGTAACTTTGTATCTATATACTGCTTTTATTCAAACAGAAACATGGTTATTTTGAATATAAATCTGCATATTGTTTTAAAAAGGCATGATAAATGGGTATTACATTATAATTCACTAGCTGTTGCCCGCGACTCCGCCAGCGTAGATGTCGGTTATCGCTGCAAAAAGGCTATGTGTTATGGGCTATGGTTAGCCTATGTGTTATTCAAGACCATAAATCTATCTCTGTGGCAAATTTCATCCAGATCCGTTCAGTAGTTTTTACGTGAACGAGTAACAAACATCCATCCATCCATTCTTACAAACTTTCACATTTATAATATTAGTAAGGATGAAGATTTTTTACAATTAGGGGATGTAAAAAAATATACATGTATGTATGCATCTCAGACTAATAGAATAAGATAGACGGAGCGTGTAGAACTCGCGCGTGAAGCCGCCAAAAGTCATACTAAATAGCAATGTCATACGTTTTTGCTCGCAGTCGATTCGAGCCGCTAGTGAGTACGCACGTCTAAACACGTTCTGACAAAATATTATTATAATGCCGCATTGTGTAGTAAAACGTTGCAAAACTACTTCAATAAATCACAAAAAGAGTTTTGGAATATCGTTCCATAGGTAAATAACTTTAACATTATAGATTTCTTATTATTTTCGTAAATATTTTAGTTACACAAACTTGGAACACGAAACCTCTACCATGTTCTACAGTGATGCCATCCTTATCATATTTTTTCCCTAAAATATTTTGCAACGTATAAGTGGGAATATAAAACAATATTAATCAGTCTATCGGTATACTATTTAAAATAAATCTGAATGACAGTTGTGGATCCGCGCGAAAAAAAAAATTGTTGTTCGCATTTAGCGAATAATTCCGTATTTTGTAGTGATTTTAAGAGGTAGGTAGGTATTTAGATATTTTTTTTTCTATGTTATTCAGATGATGATCGATTATTATTAATATATATAGATAGAAGATCTATCTAAATATTAATAATAATTGATCATTTAAATTCATAAAATAAGAAGGTATCGAAAAATCAAAAATAAAAAATTTACATCCTGACCACGGCTGCAAGCGGCGGCGGCGAGCGGTATGAACAAAATTTGTTATTACCGCTTGCCGCTAAATATTTAATGTTCTATAACGCCACGAGGTGCCGCGCACGTCTCCGGTGGCAACGAACATTTAAGTACTTTTTTTTAATACTACTTGGATAGTAAACAAGCATACACCATATACATGTTAAGCAGTTACCGTAGCCTATAGATGTTATATTTAAAAACATTTCATTTATTTGTCAGAAATTAAAGCATGCATTTAGTGTTTGTGTGTGTGTTTGTTTCCTATTTATTTTGAAATATTAGTGTAAAATAATTAAAAATAATAACATTATTTAAACAAACAATTTGAAGTATAATTTTTAATATTGGTAATGCATATTATTATCACGAGTAAAGGTTTTTTTAAATGTAATAGTTGGGAGTTTTTCATTTGCTGGCAACATTACGCACACATCGTTTTCGGTGTCTGTGGCTTCACCGATTTGTTCGAAACGCTCCGTCTATCTTATTCTATTAGTCTGAGGTATGCATAAATCACCATACGAAAGAGAAGATGGCCGCTCAGTTTATCTATAGATACTATAATACTATAAAGAGGTAAAGTTTGTGAGTTTGTAAGGGGTAATCTCTGGATCTACGGAACCATTTTTTAAAATTCTTTTACCAATAGAAAGCCAGGTTATTTGTGAGTGTCATAGGCTATATATTAATCCGAAAAATGTACAACGAAATGGGTACAGAAAATCCTAAAGTTGAGCGAAATGGATGTTTGTAACTCAATCACGCCAGAACGGCTCAACAGATCTACTCGTAGATAAAATTTGCACAAAGATCAATTATAGTCTGATATAGCGCATAGGCTATTTTCCCGTGATATTGTACATGCGATCGAAGACGCCAGTGGAAGCAAGTAGGTATATCATAAAAGCTTTATGAAACACTACTATAGGTGTTTCAAAATTGCTCTAACGCAATATAAGAGTTTATGTATTAAACAATTCAATTAGGTAGCGACAGGTTGTTAACCTATCGACTCGGCGACATCAATGACTAGCAACGTGTCGCTGCGCCAATCACCGAGTTACAACAATTTTACGCCTAGACCATTTATCATAGAAATTAAAATGACAAGAACTGTAGAAATTGACCCCCTGAGACCATGGAACAAATAATTGTGATGCCTATAATTAAATGCTTTCTGCCACTAGGCTAGGCTAACAATATTATTATTTGTAAAATAGTTAGGTTAAAAAAAGGTCGACATACCGAAATATAAATATGTTATATTATAATCAAAAAATAAATTATATTATAATAACATCACTCCATACGTCCTGGGCACGAATCTCCTCTCCTCTATCAAGGGAGTATAGAGAGTTTAGGCCTTAATCCACACATTCTGACCCAATATGCGTTGGTGAGTTTTTTTTTCTTAGCAGATAGTAAATCATTTGATTTAAACCTACGTATACATCCCACAAAATGAAATTTGGACTGGTAGCTACTACTGGTTGCGAGCGAACTTACACGCCATGTGTTACAGTCGCTTACTTTTTCACTCGACCACCACCACTATAATAAGTAACTAACAATAATTGAAAACACCGTGTAATAAAAAATATTATTTTAAAGAAAGAACATTTATTTTGCTCAACAAAAAACACATGATTATAATAAGGAAGACAGAAAATTATAACAAGATTAGGTAGGAACAAAGTAATAAATTAATCTTTCTATAAATACATATATTTTATCTATTCTGCAAGTGAACTATTACTTTATGAATATATCAAATACGCTGGAGCAAATAAGAAAATAAAGACGACAAAATAGTAAGTTTTTTTTTCTTATTTGCTCCAGTGTACCTTGTGTCTCTGTGCACACAATAGGTATCTAGCTCAGCATAGTGTCAGGCTACCTGGTTTAGTTGACTGGCGCTGGTATTCTGCTTGACCCCTGTAGATGGTGCCGATGTCGACCAAATTTTAGGTTGTAATTGATGTGTGTAGTAGTGTCATTTTGTAAAGGATCGTGCATTGTCCTATTTCTACAATGATGCCATTTTAAATTTCTATGCCGGACACTGTTGATTTAAAACACGCCTTTAATTTAAAGAACAACATGAATCTGACCTTTTACGTCATATTACCGATGTTTCCCAAATTATGATGTAAGTTATGGTATTGACATTCCATGAATATAATAGATAATGTCACGGCTAAAAAATACTGCTAAAATTTAAAGAAATATTGTTACAATGACACGGATAAATCATTATCATCATCTAAGCTGAGGGCGTCAACTGCTCTGCTGAACATAGGCTTCCCCCAAGGATTTCTACAAGATATTATCCTGAGCTTACTTCATACATCGACTGCCTGCAACCTTGTCACTCCACCAGGTCCTTCGTCGACCTTGTTGAAGGTCCACGGGTAAATACATTAATCTATCTATACACTGATTCTGCAAGCTATATACTCTGCCACTGAAACAACTCACCGAGCATCGAGCTATGTTAGTCACTTCGTCTTAGCTGACCTTGCGGTGAATGGACATGATCAGCTCAAGACCGAATGCTGTGCAAATGATAAAGAAAACTTATATTCATAAAAAGATGTCTTGCAGCTACAGACGTCTTAAGATGATGATCTAATTAGAGTGACTGCATGTGTGGTCTAGAGGTTAACCCTTTCGCGGACAGTAATGTAGACATACTAAATGTTTTATTGTCATAATGTATACCTATAGACTGTCCTACAAAGACTTCAAAGGTCGCGTCGTCGCCTTGCTACCACCATCGCGCCGTATGTTGTGGATTCGATTCTAATACTGGGAAAAGTTATTATGATTCATAAATGTTTGTCTTGAATCTAGATGTTCTTTGTGGATATTTCTAAGTTCGTAGTTTTAAATAATACAATATTTTTATAAAACTATTCCCGCACTAGAGAACTAGAGCTGTGTCATAAAGAGGTTTAGAAAACATTGAACCCACAACCTTCAGCATGGTGCAACACCGTGCAATCTTCGTAATACAAAGAACATCTAGACTTAAGAAAAACTAAATTAAATGTTAAACTGAATTGTATATTTTTAAAGTCCTCCTCAACACAGGCCTTGTCAATTATCCTTTGAAAAAAAAAAAAAACCAATTTGAACTCGGAAGAATCAAATGCATTTAAAACAGTATTACATAAAATAATGTTACAAGTAATTTTGCATGTAATCCTATCCATTCACTACAGTAATCTTACATTGTGATTCATAGTCGAACATGAAATCTTAAACTGGGTACATTAATTTCTTTAATAATGTTGTGATGTTACATTTACGACATTACAAGTAGGCGCTGCTTAATTTAATGATTGTGCTACTGTTGTGTAATTTTTATTCATATTTTAACATAGTTTCCAGGGCAAATGTTACTTGCTTGTACACCTACTAACGTTCTGCAGAAATACAATACAAATTAATTATTACTTGCCATTAAAACAATCCTGTAACAAGATATATAAAACACTGGTTGTGTGGCCGTGTATCTAATGGTTAAGGTAGTTATTTCACTACTAATGTCGAGCTGAATGTTGTAGGTTCAATCCTCTTAACAAAACTTTGTGTTATCTGGTCCTAGTCTGGGTCTCCTTTGTGTCTGCATATACAAAGAAGACCCAGTTTGTAAACCCCTCTGCGTCACTGGTCTTATTCTTTAGTGCGGAAATAGTTTTACCTAAATACAAACACACGAATAAATAAACTAGCGACACTACCTCAGTTTTCCCTGGATACACATTTTTTTTAACTCGTTTAGCTAGTTTTGATTTGCCAAAAATATTAACAGATGCTAACATAATAAAAATTAGACCTTTGTTCCAAAAATAGCTTTCTAGAATTAATAGTTTTGGTTCTACATTGATAGTAAGTCAGGACAAACGATATTATATTATTATATTTCTTTGCTATTAGACATGTTCCTTTAACGCAACAATTTTCATAATAAAAAGCAATATACCCCGGTTGGCCATGACCATAGCTACTCGTAATAGTTGAGCCGGCTTTTATTGTATTGCAACAACAGCCTAATTAATTAACGAATTTACAATCGAAAGATCAGACATTAGAAATCTTCCAATACCGTAAATACAATATTAAAATTAAAACCAATTTAATAAGTTAGCTTACTCGTATAAGAAAAGCAGGCTAAGTGAGTAAGATTTGTATTTAACCTAGTAGGTTAGAATATAGCAATCAATAAAGTATGTTTCACTGACAAATGGTCGGATTGGCCAATTGATATGAAATTATTGTAATGATTGCACGTATTATCATCTACTACAATCTATCATTAATTTCATTACTGTTCTGAGTCATGGTATGCCTACTTCGTGTTTGTGATATCGATGTTTGTAAAAATGCCCTTAAAAGCATTGTTCCTGCTAGCGCGGAAGTCATTATAAAGCGAATTTTTAAAGTTAATTAATTTAATTTTGAAAACTAGAAAATGAAGTTGTCAAAAAAAGCGCCATGGTATTTCTTAACATCACTGTCTACTGGGAAACGTGTCTAGAAAGGTCGTGATTTAGAGTTTTTTTACCACGTTTTAATATTATTTAGTTTTTTATTAGTCATGTTATGTTAAGAATGAGTCTAATATTTTAAAGAAATGAATGACTGCATCCAATGAAAAATCTTATTTTTACTGAGAAATAGTTAAAAAATTAAAAATTAGTAAAAGATTCTGTTTTACTTAATCTATTTATTTTATTTTTATGTTAATATTTCATTTATTGCAGAAAAAACTATTTAACGGATTTGATCCTAACTTAAATTTATAATATTCCAGAATCGTCACATTCCAAGATTTGCAGAATCGATAAAATGTAGGTATTTATAGAAAAAAATAAACATAAAAAATATATATTACGACGCTAAGTGCAATAAGTGATTACCGCCCACGTTTATACCGGTATCACATAGGCGGCTATGTAATGTGAAGTCGATATTGCAAACATGGAAAAGGTTTCTTGCCAAAATATGCACGTGTCATATTTTCTTGCTTCTCTCTACAGATACCTTATTCACTTTGCAATACTGAAACCTATGGGCTAACTATGACGTGCTTTTTGCAATTTAATTTTAATTTTATATTTAGTTCATAGGTAACCTTAAAACTACTTAATAAAGTTAAGGGCGCGGTAGAGCTAGTTTGGCACCTACTGTTTCTCTCCGTTTGATCTGTAATTGGAAGAATTCTGTATTTTATAATAAAACTAGTCTTAAAATGTCTTATTGTTTATGTTTATTATTGTCTGGTGTGTAATAAATAATATAATACGCTTATTGAAACGAAAAAAAAACAATGAAAAAAAAATGAATGAAAAATGAACAACTCTACAGATAACCGCAGGTAACTGGTAATGCTAAGTAAGGTTAACTAAGTAGAGCCTTAAGGAAGCGCTGCATCAGTAGCCAAGGAATATCAATTATATTTATCTATTTGTTTAATCACAATATTGTTAGCATCTGTTATTCTGACATTCTCATTCTGTCTACTTAGTACATAACGATTGACCGCAAATGTAACTGCAAGCTTATGTCATCAAACGTGAATAATAAATGAAAATTATAGGCAGAATAGTAGATAAGAAATCGTCTATGTGAACGTGCTATAAAGTATCTATACAAAGATTAATGAAAGCAAGATCTCAGTCTATTTGTCTATTTGATTGATTGACTTTTAAACGTCCTTTCTTTAGCAAACATACTAGACAAAAGCAGATAATGAGTCAGTAAACACTTTTACTGAAAGTACTATTTAGAACTCAAATGGACTACATATTTATACCATTTTTTTATACTCCTTGAGTGGTAAACAAGCATAGCCTGATGTTAATCAGTTACCGTAGCCTATGGACGCTTACTATACCAAAGGTATCATTTGCGTATTTTGCCACCCATTTTTTGACAGCAGGGTATTAAGATGAAACATCCCTGGGATAAGAAAACGTTGAAGAATGAGCCCTTGAGACTCTCGTACTCACCCACAGGAACATAACTACACCGCTGTGTTTGTCTGTGGTCTTCTGTAAGGTGGAGGTCCTGCCCCAGTCGGGCTTGCTTGCTGTTATGGTGCCCTACCTCTCTTAAAACCATACTCATAACCGTCTTTTATATTTTTGCGCCATAAAAATTTGCTAGCGCGTTTTTAATAATTCACTGTATACGTCTTTCTTACCATAATATATTATCATTGGTGTAGGGCATATATTTTACAAACAAACAGATATTTTTCTTAAAGATCCATCGTAACAATAATTGCCTATATGTGACATCAACGATCGTAATTACGTCGTTTACGTAATAAAGAGATGAATAGTGATTTAATAAAACAGAATATCTACTTACTAGTAATAATCAATTATATTATTGAAGTCATTAATATTTATAATATGTATATCGTTCATTTAAATTGAAAAATCGTTTCAACTAGAGTACTTCATATATGTACACACAAGCAACTATCTACATATATAATAGTAAAATAGAAATAGCGACCATAAATTTAAATTAACATTGACTTTTATACAGTTATTGTTGCTTACGTAATGAAAGGTCATTTCAAATGTTAACAAACTGATGGAAATGTACTTATGGAACATCGATGAAATCTTCGCATGTATGTCCCTACGTCTGTCTATTAGGTACGATTGGCCAAGTAAGTGCCTTTTTAAAAAATACTTAGGTGGCAAACAAGCATACAGCCCGCCTGTTGGTAAGCAGGAAAAACGTTTAGTTAAAAACGCATCCCTAAATGAGCTCTGGAAACCAGTCCTCACATCAGAAACAAAACTAAGTACACCTCTGTGTGTAGTCATTTATCTGTAGTCGTCTGTAAGATGGAGGTCGTTCCTCAGTCGGGCTTGCTCACTAGTATGGTACCCTACCTCTCTTTTATGATTTTACAGTGTCCCTTTATTTTATCTTGAAACCACGTTAAATCTTGCGTAGGTATACCATATTGTGTTAAATAAATAAATAAACATTATTTGAGTGGTAGAGCGTGAACTTGGTCGATGGGACGTCCCTACGTCTGTCTATTAGGTACGTTCACTGTCGTGTACGAAAGCAGATGCTGCATCTTGTGTTATACGGTAATAACAAGCACCTTACTGTGGCTCAGTCGGGGTGTTGCAATGCGGTTTAGAAGAAATACTTACGTTGGTATATAAGAGAAACGTTTGGATACATAATCATCCCACTCATCAAGTGTACTCTGAACAGGGCAGCCGTACATAAAAACAAAAATGAAATCGGTTAGTTATAGTGACGTCAATGAATAGTGATGTGAAAAGTGAAATGTGAAACCGGGATTAACGAAAACGTTTTGTTTCAGTTTGTGATTTTTGCTTTGATTGCTGCTGCGTCAGCTGCCCCGCAACCAAACCCTCAGGATGTACAAGTGGTGCGATACGATGTCAATAATGCCGGACTTGACGCTTACAGTTTCGCGTAAGAGATATTTTAACGGTTAATTTTATAAGTGGATCATAATAAATTGCTTTAATTTACATCCTACTTTCAATTTACAGGTGGGAGCTTTCAGATGGATCAAAACACGAAGAACAAGGGCAATTAAAGAACCAGGGTACAGATAATGAAGCTATTGCTGTGCAAGGTCAATATGCGTGGGTGGGTCCTGATGGAGTCTTATACACAGTGAGCTACATTGCCGATGAGAACGGCTTCCAACCTACTATTGAACAGGGTCCCGGTGGTGCCGTCCCATCTGCGGTCGTCGCTTCCCTTCTAGGCTAACCTTAAAATTTTCCGTTGGAAATTAATAAGGTCACTGTAAATACTCATGATGAGGTATATAATATTTATATACTGATTCTCTAGAATAGTATTATTATTAAGAAATAAACATAGTCAAATTATTTTATTGGTTTTGAATTTATGTAATCCTGAGTTAATACTGACAAAACAGTTACGAAAAATTGCAAAATGTCAATAAAACATAATTGGTATTGATAGCAGCTTATACAATAAGTATGTAATTCTTGAAACTATTTTATTGCACAGTGCAATAATCTGCATAATTAGATAACTATAAGAAATTCCTTTCTATTATTATACGTATACATCTTTATTTCAAATTTAAATGCATAGTTAGCACAGATTAGTATTAGTTTATTTGTTCAAAATTGGACTGTAGTATTTTACAAAATTTAAAGGTATGAATTTTTGTTTATTACCACTTTTGAATATTACGCGATTTAGACCCGTTGTCCATTATAGTTATAATTATGTGTACAAATCGTGAATTTAAGAATGTCATGGTATGACCTTAGTATAGGCAAAAATATAGAAGAGATTCTTCCTTCCACTAAAGTATGGCTTCTGGAGTTAATAAGCCCCTGTTATATATTTATTATAGGTATAGGCTTACTATTAAGCGTCCCTATGCTTGTTTACCTATTTTTGTTAGTAATTATATAAAAATGTACTAATTTGTGATCTAGAGAGAGGTAGGGTACCATACAAGCGAGCAAGTCCGACTGGGGAAGGATCTCCACCTTACAGAAGACCACAGCCAAATTAACTGCACACAGCGGTGTAGTTGTGTTCCTGTATGTGAGTACAGGTCTCCAGCGCTCATTTAGGGATGCGTTTTGAAAGAAACGTATTCCTATGCCAGGGATACTATCATCCTAAAGCCCTGGTGAAAAACAATGGGTTGGCAACACGCAAATGATACCTCTGGTATTGCAAGCGTCCATAGGCTACGGTAACTGCTTAACACCAGGCGGGCCGTGTGCTTGTTTGCCACGCAACTAGTATAAAAAAAGAAAAAAAAACAAAATATGTGAATGTGTTTCTGTTATTGTTTATTATATATTAAAGCATATTTGCAGGAAAAGAAATCGTGAAGTAATCCACATGTCTTAAAATCAATGTTGAAGGCACGTCTGATCTAAATTTGGCCCGCAAGTGTGGGTTAGGATCTAAACATAACTTTCTTGCTAGAGAGGAGACCCATGCCCGGCAGTGGTACATATTATATGGGTTCCTATTGTTATTAACCCTATAATCTTTCTTTGGTTGCCACAAATTACCAATAAAATGCATTTCTGTAAAGTGATAGCAGTAACGTAAATAAAAAATGTAACATTTTCAATTTTGATATTTTGAATACAGATCGATGAGATGTTCATGACAAGGTCCTTCTCCCGTCGGGCTTGCTCGCTAGTATGATGCCCTACCTCTCTTGATTGATATATATAAATTCCACAAAGTAAAATTTACATTGGTAAGTACTACCACCCGAGATTGAACTCACACCTCTTGCGTGCAAGTTGATTACTTTCCCACTCGGCTACCCCTGACACATATTTTTCAAATTAAGAGCCTAGCGTATTTTCCGAGCCACAATGTAAGCTCAAAAATTGTTATCATAGCTTAGACTTATAGGCATTCATTTGTTTCTATGTAACAAACTTGCCGTCCTTATGGCAAAAGTACGAGTAGGTAGGTACTCACTTAGAAATTGTGGTGTAGTAAATAATGTGCAACATAAGTCATCAGAATGTTCCCGCTACTAGACTGGAAGAGATTACTTGATTGCCGAGCTAGATTTGTATAGAATTGATGCACTTAGGTAATGCATATGTTTTGTTTCAAATCACAGATTTACAATAATTCCGTTCAGTACTTATGTGGTTGGGTAATGCTTGTTGTTCCCGAGGCACAAACTAACGTTTGTGTTAGCGGCCGGCCGTAAGTTGACTTTTTCTTTTAGAAAGCAGCAAGGACTGTACTATGTAGTGCAATAGGTGCGCCCTCAAATACATGAGACTGCTAATATAACTGGCTAAAATTGGGTGTTAATATTTGCCATTAATAACAAAATGACCCAGTATCGCACTCTTTGACTGGAAACTCAACCAACACAAGTAGCTTTGGTTCATCTTCTTAGGGAAATTAATACGATTTAAGTACCTACCTAGTTTTATTAAGCGGCGGTGTTTTGTAGAGAGAGGTATTTACCCAATTAAGCAACTCCAGTGTGAGTGATTTCGAATCCCTTTAAAATATACTTTTATTCCAACTTCCTTTAACTTTATATCCATGCTTATTGTACAATAAACAATATTTAATCTATTAAGTATTAAACTATATAATATATTATTATATTAGCGAAAACCAACAAAAAATACTTATGTTTAAATAAATTGCCTGTTATCCATAGCAATGTCGTAATAAACATTAGCTGTCAGAGTATACATAAATAATTTAATCCTAATTATATCATGTGACAACTCCAGGGTCCAGTGGCCTCAGTATGCGCCTGCTGTGCACCAGGTTGTGGGTTCGATTCCTACACAGGACAAAACTTTGCGTGACCCACAAAGTGTTGTTCTGAGTCTGGGTGTAATTTGTGTCCGTTAATTGTATGTTTGTAAAGTCCCCCGCGACATAGAGCTTGTTCACTAGTGCGAGAGTTGTATTTTAAAAAAAACTATGTATTAAAAGGACTATACTATATACAAGAATAATATTGAAAACCTATTTGAACTAATTAAACCTAAATACGGTAACCAAACCAAATTTATTAAAAGGTGATGCGGGGGAATATTATCACTGTCAACTGGAAAAGTGCCCAAAAGGCTGGCGGTATTGCCACGTTGAATGGTAATACTAATTCTCTGTGTGAGAAACAGGCTGGCCTGTAATAAATGAAAAGATTTTATAACACGTTACTAGAAAACAATTACTGCAGACGCGACGGTAACGACGCAAAAATTTATATCTAGGTCACGTTTTATTTATATTGATTTATATATTTAGATTTATTTATTTAGTGTTTCATCGGTCTAGTGGTCGTCGAGTGCAACTATTGGTCACAAGATCCTGGGTTCAATTTTTGTGTCGACCTGGAAATAGATTATTCTTTGCCAAATATATGCTAGTACCAGCCTAATATTTTTTTTAAGCTTGTATAAAGATGCCTAACCAACATCCATGATTTAATTTATTCCAAGGTTTCATAGACCAATATAGAAGATGAATCGTGTGTGAATAATTACCAAGTATAAATTTAATATATTCAGTGATTAATACTCAATTAATTCATATTCCTTACATATTTGACGCCATTTAATGCAAATACTTAAATACATATTTTTTAAACTACTATGATGACAAACAAGCTCACGGCCTGTCTGATGGAAGCAGTTACCATAGCCTATGCATGTTTGCAATATCATCAGCATAACTCGCGCGATGTCAACACTACATCTTGCAATATCATAATATCCATTGTTGTCCACTGCTGAACGTAAGCCATCCTCATATGTTTCAACAAAGGCCGGTCTTGAGCGGCCTGCATCCAGTGGCTGCCTGCAGCCCTGACCAGCTCATCTGTCCACCTTGGGAGGTCGTCCCACACTACGCTTTCTTCAGCTTTCTTCCTCATCGGTCGTCGGTTCTTCGAGCAATATTTAGGATAACCCAAAGATCAAAATAACGTTATTTCCTCATACATTTTCTATAACAGAATTTCATTATAAGAAATGTTATATTCATGATATTATATAACTACATTGTATTGTTATTTGGATGTTTTCTTATGATGGATTTGATGTCCTTACCCAATCGGGTTTGCTCGCTTGTTTCTCATATCTCTTATAAGTTAAATGCTGATAAAAAGTAGCCTATGTTTAGCACACTGGCTCCATTTGATCCAGACTATAATCTACATCTGTGCCATATTTCATATAGATCCGTTCAGCCATTAAAGCGTGATTTAGTCACAAACATTAAAATTTTCGCATTTGTTATGTGTATAGATATCATTAGATTAGGTATCATCTAATAATCTAAGTCGAAAATAAGCTTGGGTAATCGCAAGCAAATCATTTAAAACGAATAAATGTTATGTTATTTTTGTCTTATTAAAGTCGTAATAATAAGATAAAAATAACATAACATTCATTTGTTTTAAATAAAGTTGATGACATTGGTGAATAATAAATATTAGTTTATTATTCACCAATGTCATAGTTCACCTGTTATAGATCCATATTCTATACCTACTTAAAGTTGATGGTCATTACTTTACATTGTATATAAATAATATTTGCATTATTAATGATAATGTTCTCCTAACCCAATTTTCGTCTCAACGGACACTAGTCATGCACGGGAGATATTATAGCGTAGAAGAGTGTGCGTAAACACAGGTGCATCCTTAACTCAAACTCAAAATTAATTTATTTATTTAGGTAACAAAGTAACACTTATGAAGGTCATAAATTATGAATAGACCAGAAAGATGATGTCAGCTAAATTTTCCTACGGCTAGTTCATTGACGTGGAGCCTTGAGAAGAACTAGCAAGAAACTCAGGCCACTCTTTTTAATCGCCAGACAGTTACAATCTTTTGTAAAATACAAATATGATAGCATGCAAGCTGATGCAGTCAAAACACGATACTAACTTTATTGATAAAATAAGGTAATCGTACTTAGTACTGGTCATGCGTGAAAAAAAAAAGTATGGTGTTAAAGTCTGCTTCAATTTACATAATGCTATTAAAGAATAAGGCAATATGTATAACCAACTCCCTCACTCTCATAGTCCGATGGGACGGCAACCCACGGCCACGTTCTATCAACGCACCTCTCGTCACCGACAGGGAGTTCATCCTCACATTCTAGCACCTCAATTATACCGTACCGTACGATCCCAGAGAAATTTCTTACCACGTGCGATTAGGTTAAGGAATGAGCTCACTGCCGAAGTTTTCCCAAGATAGTATAGCATGGGGTTCTTCAAAAAAGGAGTTATAAGGTTTTTAAATCCAGGTCCATAGGCTGGGTAACCGCCTACCATCAGACGGGCCGTATGCTTGTTTTTCACCTTGGTAATATAAAAAAAAATTGAAAAATTTTGATTCAATTACGGAAACATACTTTCAGTCGAGCAAGCTTATCTAGAGATGGACCTTATAGGAGACCACAGCCAAATAACTAAAGAGATAGGTACATGGTTGTACTTGTGTTCTTATGTGTAAGTACCTACAAATCTCCAAAGCTCAATTAGGAATGCGATATTATAAAAAAGTTTTCATATCTTAGAGATACCCCGTTACCAAACCCTAGTGTTAAAATTTTTTGGGTATTGCAAGGCAAAAGTGCTTACTATATAGCAAGCCCTATATTTCGTTCTTATGTATTTCAATTGTACAGGGATTTCTTATTTAAATGCACATGTTTCAGTTCTGCAAAGTTATTAAAAAATATATTAATTAATAAAGGATAGCAGTAATTTTGATGTATTCAAAAACCAATTCTATTATATTTTAATTACTGAATACTATAAAGGCTGTAGATTAATTTTCTGTTTTTAATTTTTCAATAAATGGATCACATTTAAATGCT
The DNA here is from genome assembly GCA_947095525.1 of Trisateles emortualis. NCBI lineage: Eukaryota > Metazoa > Arthropoda > Insecta > Lepidoptera > Erebidae > Trisateles > Trisateles emortualis. The sequence goes on from OX352734.1 coordinate 11,449,693, forward strand.
ATGTTTTAAAGGTCTATCTGCTATCTCAACCTCTAAACTAATGGCCCAATCTAGACAACGCGGCCAATCCGTGTTATTCGGAAGTGTTCTGTAATTATCACATAGGAATGTTTAATAAAAACGGTTTAACTATATACAAGTTTAAAAAATTTGCACGTGTTGGGAAGAACCGGGCCAATTAATTAAGTTATTTTTTTAAAAAAGCTACATTTAAATCAAACCATCCTTGGATCGTACCATGACATCCTTATCGCGATTTAAGAGTAATCTTCATTACGTAACTAGGTCATTATTCAAAATACAAACTAAAATCGAAAACAAATCGCTATACGTAAATGGACACTAAGGACGTCATGTTACGACCCAATATCGTTACAATGCCACAGATATACATAAACATTTAATACCCCGTCTTTCGATGTCAAGGGTTCACAATAATACGTAATTATTATCAATCCTGGTGAAAGTACGACAAACTTCTTATAGGTATTGAGAAAGATCTACTTAAAAACTCAAGTTATACATTACATAAAAGGGATTAGGTACATCTGTACTAATATAATAAAGGTAGACGGTTTGTATGTTTGTAAACGCTAATGTACTCGTATGGTGCAGCCAGATTTGAAAAAACCTTTTTTTTGGATAGCCAATTTATTAGGAAAATGTCCTCTAATCATGGTGACAAATCTTGACAGTTTGCGTGGGAGATATTATAGTACACAATTCTGTGCGCAAAAACAAGTGTCGATACTTTTATTTCCTAATTCTCGTAGTCCGATGGGACGACAATCCGATCCAACTGGACAGTGATCAGATATAGGACCAACAGCTTTACGTGTTTTCTGAGACAGTAGTATATACCACCAATTTTCTAATTTCAGGTACCTATCTATTCTGAATTTCTTGACAGTCAGGCAAAAACACAATAAGTATCCATTTTTGGCTTGACCCGGGAGTCAAAGTTAGGACCTCGTAATCAGCATTCGCACTCAACGACCACAAGTCCAATGAGAAAATCTAAAACTATTTTGACCTAATGGAATGCAGTCTCAAGAATAAACGTAACACATCGCCCATCACGTACTGCTTGGTAAAATTTAACGCGGGTAAAACCGCAGGTCACATCTAACATAAAGTAGATGTCAAGCCGTTCACCTTCAATCTTACCAATACTTGTTTAACATATAAAATCAAATCAAATCTGGTACTAGATATAAAGACCCAATTTCATGTCAGATTCGTCATTCGATCGCATCTGTTCGTGAAAACTGCACTACCCAATATGAAACTGGTTGGTCTCATTTGTGTATTTTATGTGAAAAAGTGTATAGTGTAATCGGTAAAAAAGTATCGGTAAAAAGTTTTAGTCGAATAGTGTTTTGGAATTAGAGCAATTTTTCTAATATTGCAATTTACTACCTCGTTGGTCTAGTCACGGAGTCTCAGGTTTAATTTTCGGGTTCCACGGGTTGGGAGCGATGAATTTAAAAATGGGTGCCCGAAGTTTGAAATAGCCGATCGTGTTGGATTGTGATCCCATCGGATTATGAGGGGAAAAGTGTGCACCTAAGTTTTCGCATACACTTGTGAACTATAACATCTTCCGCGCAGCTAGTCTACATCGAGTTGAGCTACCATGACCAAAGTTCGGTTAGGAGGACATCATAGTGTTGCGATTAAGTGTGACGAAGAGAAGACCTAAAGGGCTTCGTAAATGTTAATTATGTTCATCCAGACCGATTTTGTTTAGGGCGATGAATTTCGGAGATAGCCAGCATATACATATTATACTGCATAAGTATGTGCGCAAACACAGGTGCACTCTTGGTGTTCTTTTAGTCAGCTGATGGGGCGGCAAACCGGCATGACCGGGGAGAAATCAGGCACAGAACTGATTTACGGATTTACATTTTTCCGAGGCACTGACTTAGTTTTTAGAAAATTACCACCCATCTTAGGACTTATTATTGACTTATTATCAAGATATTTTTTTAAATTTTATGCTAAATCTTTTGCATTATTATATTCTTTCGCATAATATTATACAAAAGCTCGTGCACATTTTATAGAAGTATGATATAGTGCTTGTAATTTTAAACAGTTGGGGCCATACTATGAAGTCTTTATAGGGTTCTTTTCGATCTTAATTCAAATTTTGATCAATAAAAAACTTCCAGCAAAATAATAAATTTGTCATCTTAAGAATTTCAAATTAAGATAATAATTTAATTCAAAAATAAATCGTTTTAAGGATGTTATGGTACGTGTTCATGTCAGATTAACGTAGGATATATAAATCTCTTTTCTTCCTTACCTATTAAATTTCAATTGTTCGTTTGGTATAATATAAAACTAGTGACCTCACTATCGACAATAAGATAAACAAAGTGCAGATTCAATCCTCCCACAGATTAAAAACACTAGCATCCCTATGTGTTCTGTGGTCAAGATTTTAGTTTGTACAAAGTTCTTTGTAACAAAAACATTATGAAACAGAAACATAGCATCATACCTTTTTTCAAATGAAAAGGTATACGTGTAGGTTTCACGAGTAACCTAATAGTGAGTAAAATCGGATCAAACCTCGGGAATTGACTGCAAACATACGCGCAAACTATGCTGCGGCTAATGATACAGTCAGGAACTTAGACTTTGACTTGGATACTTCGGCAAAGCAATCGAATAAGTCACCAGACTTCGTAAAATAGTGTAATACCCAAAACGTTTGTTTGTACACAGTTCATAGTACTATGTCTGGTCGCGATCGCAGTCGCCGCTCCAGCTACACGACAACAGATAAACTACTCTCCGGATGATGTGCAAATTACCCGATATGAGAATGACAACCCAGGAGAGGGCAACTACAGATTTGCGTAAGTATTTCTTTACATATACCTACTATTGTTGCATCTTATTAATATAATGAACTGGGACAAAGAAAAACTGGGAACGCGGTTTCAGTCACCTAATGGTCATTTTGTCATAAACTACATGATAAAAATTGTACAGACAACAGTTTGAAAGTTTTTATGTTTATAAAAAACATTTTATAAACATAAAAACTTTCAAACTATGTATATAAATTGAAGAATACAAAAAAAATATATAAAAACATTTGTATTTTATCCTAGATACTTAATTTTTTGTTAACTTTACTAGAATTTGAATATACAATTTCTGGTCCCAGTTGTTTGCAGAAAAATAAAAATTAATCAGGCATCCGTGCTGCTAGTTTAATCGTAATCCCAGTAGCCTCCAAGTGAACATTCAGTGTAATCAAATAACTGCTATTCAGTAAGGGACAAACCCTGTGGTACTCGACAAAGTTATCATATAATCGATATTGATGAAAGCATAATAAATTTAAGAATGGCAAAGTAGTCAAATAGATTTAGAGAGGTAGGGCACCATACTAGTGAGCAAGCCCGATTGGGATGTTAGTAGTAGTATAAAAAAACTTTTCTTGACGGAGTTCGAAAATATATTTTTATTCATATGTTACTTTCTTGTTGCAATACAATTCTGCAATATTTTACCGCCAGCTAGTACATAGTATAACAGCATATTCTTTATTCATCAGGTTCGAACAAACTGACGGCACCAAGCAGGAGCAGCAAGGTCAGATTATCAACGAAGGAAGAGAAGACGAGTCCATAGCAATTAGAGGATCCTTCTCATGGGTTGGTCCTGATGGCGTTACTTACACTGTGACCTATGTAGCTGATGACAATGGTTACCAGCCTCAGATTGAGCAAGGACCCGGTGGTGGCGTCCCTCCTGCAGTCGTTGCTTCTCTCCTTGGTTAAATAGTAAAAATTATTTTGTTTATTATTATTTTTAATTGCCAAAAATTACAGGTGACGTAGACCTTATCTCATTAATTGATGTCACATTTAACTATTATTGCCGATTTATTATAAGCAACATGTTTACCTTTATGACCTTTTTCTATTGCAAACGATGTTGTGAACTTTAAAGATAATGGCTTTTCGATATTTTCCACCAAAAAATATAATTTAAAAGTAAAGCAAATGCTAAAATGATAAAGTCGACAAGCCATTATTAGTTACAGTTCAAAATATCGTTTGCAAAAAAATACGTTGATAAGCTATAAATCTTGATTACAATAGTCGGCGGTAATATTCGTTTTTTTTTTGTTTTTATAATTAACATCATGAGATATAGTAATTACGGATCTAGGACCTCTGGGTTCTGATAGCGATCTTTACCGCTCTCACTTACCAATAACTAAAACACCAATAACTAAAACTATAGTGAATTATGTCAAGTGTTCTAAATCAGGTTTCATCTAATTATTATGTTCAAAAAATGTATTTTTTATTTTAAAATAGTGTCTTTATTTATATTAATCGACGTATACCTACGTCGCATCAGGCAGTATCATCCGGTATTTCAAGTAATGTGATAAGGTTTGCGCAACTTTGTATATGTATCGGACTTGTGATATTAAAGAATTCGTAATTTTTAAATTTGTATTTTATTTCATTCTTTACCATGTGGATTCGTTCATTAATGTTTTATTCCAAATTCAAAATGTGAGAGATAATTTTACCGTATTGTCATTTATTCCAAATTCATGTTCTGTGTCTGGGTGTTCCTAATATGTACATATTTTATCTATAATGTGTACGTTTATCAGTTATCTGCAATAATAGACTATGGGCCTGGGTTTAAATTATTAACAACTAATAAAATATATTAACTGGAAAACGTACATATTATCCGTCCATCATATTATCTCAAGATATTATAATTATACGAAAATCTGAGCATAAACTGAAATTTTTGAAACAAAAATACACCTAATTCATAGTCGCACGCAGTAGTAATGACCACTGCGCTACCGAGATAGTCAATAGAAGGTAACTATTACATTTACTAATAGATAATATGCAAAGTGTTACTCATGCCTAATTTTTACATAATCATTATGAAAAATTAGCATAACTCTTTCATTGCCTCATTGTGTACATTTTCGTCAAGTCATGGCAATAAAGTTCGTAATGTTCGTAATTTATGAGGTATTAAGCACCAACAACGCCCTTTTCTTTATCATTTTACGCAACTCTGACAACCGCCCACTTATTGTTGACAAATCTTCGATGTTTATTATTCTTATTAGCTATAATGTTATTAGCTAATAGTTAGTATCGTTAGTTTCACAAAGACAGACAGTTTATTTTTAACTTGCAATATACATATGTTATGTTTGTTAATTTGCCTAGGTCTAATCATGGAAGCATGTTTTGAATCACCGCTGTGTAAAATTGAAATATGATTTTTTTATACAGAAGAAATTAATTAAGTGGAAATAGATGACAAATATGGAACTGGTCGAAAGATGCAGTTTAAAGGTAGCCTATTGGCTTATCGTGTTCTGTTACCCACCGTATATTTGTTTTGGTAACAAAGTAAGGTAGAAACACTACTAGTTTAATAAAAGCTTGTAAAAATAGCTTATGAAAATTTATTGCACACTTTAAGTATTACATATCAATATCGGTTAGTACTTTGTGTGTGTCAACTTACCAGCTTCTCGAATGCATCATAACTTGTTTACTTACATTTTCTATTTCGATATCGTATGATTAAATCTTAACTCAAATATGTGACAGCACGTCATTACGAAAATGTTAATGAATGTTGTTACGGTAACTTTCGTTATTTTCCAGTATGGAAGCTTTAAACCAGTTCTGATTACAACTTACTAATGTAAGCAACTTTTGTCACTAGTAGTAAACAGAAAATCTGGTGCGCTTCAAGTATTTATACATATACATATTATACTCGTAGACTAAGCAAACTGTAGTGACGATGGGCTGGCCATATCTGCCGAAGGACCGACGGTCGCTGGAGCAAGCGAATCCTGATCTCCATGACCGAGACTTATTTAAAGTAAGGGTGGACGCCCTCCAGCCAGATGGATCGATGAACATAAGAAGGTTGCTAGGGTAGACTTGATGCTGAAGGAGGAGGACCAGGTGTTATGGCCTAATTTAGAACAGGCTACTGATTATTTAAATAAACATATTAATATTCCTAATAGGCAAATATATTCCCAAATGCATGGAGGCGATTCGTGCCCAGCAGTATTATTTCTCGCAAACCCTATCCAAAGTTTCAAATCGACTTCTGATCTAAAACGGTTTTTGTCAATGTTTTCTTAAAGCACAGTATGCCGTATGTTTACCTACTGTGAAACTTGTTAGGAATGAATTTTAGACTTATTTTCTATTGACTACGAGGGCAATTAATGCACTGTCATTATTGAGTTATTTTATAACTCAAAATTATTTACCAACCTAGAATTTTGAATGCGTAGCCATTGAATTTTTCCAGAGATCTTAGATTACAGTTAATTTGTGGTCGGATTAAAACGGGTTTGATTTAAATAGTTACGGCGTTTAGTTTTGGCACGTTATAATTATAAATAAGTAGCGGTTAATTATGTAACTTTAGTTAATATAATTCTTACTTAAATTAAGCGCCGTATAAGTATACATGACATATTTAATGTCAATAAAGTCGTAGGCTTGGCACACATTTTACTTTCAGATAGATTACTTTGACTGGCAACAAATCTTTCTAGAGGTTATTGACTTGGTCTGCTAAGCCAGAGGTTTGATCACCACCCAGGACTTTTTAGTGTGGACGATTCTTTTACATTGGTTAACAGGCAGGTTGCTTATCTGTCACAAAAACAATACCCGAGAGATTAAATGGGGTTCTTCAAGAAAGGAGTCAAGAAGTTTTTACACGGTCGGCAACGCGCGAGTGATACCTTTAGTGTTGCAAGTTTCATAGGCTACGGCAACTGCTTATCATCAGTCGGGACGTATGCATGCGTGTTTGCCTTCTCAGTAGTATAAATACATATTATGAATTTGGAATAAAATACTTTATGAATCTTTCTCTTATTTACACAAATCTGTAAAAAGTTACTGTATGATGTGCGTCACTATTCTGCTAATGTTAGTAGTTCTCAAGTGACCTCTTCAAGCTTTATTAGGAGTTTAGGTCAAGGTCGATAGGTGATTAGGCCTGTGGCGGAAATATGAAACATCGTTCTAAGTCTAAGTCGTTTAAATAAAATTAAGTTGTGTAAATAAAATTAAGACTTGTGGCCTGTCCCAGATTTGCATGAGTGAATATTTTTTTAAATTTAGTAGTTATTCCCAATTATTAAAAAAATAAAGCTTATGTTACTCAGTGGTGATATAGCATGCTACTGGTAAAATATTTTTATAAAATCAGTTTTGTGGTAAATGGCGTGTTAAAACACTTAAGGTACTAAACCAATCGTTCTGTCTTTCTTTCTAATTAGTCATATATACAAAAATGTACTCTGGATCTAGATAAACACAATATATATATTCAATATTTAGCCTTAACTACGTAGGTATTGCTTAATCAAATAAATGAATATGCCTTTATAAGTTTATTAGTCACCTTTGACCCGAACAAATTTCTGAAGTAAATGCCATCTTTTGCCATCTGTGTAAGCCTTTAATTAACTAGTTTTAGGTAGACTTTTAAACAAACCCTGTAGATACTACACCATTCATTTATATAGGAATGACATCTTGGCACAAAATATCTACTCTTAGAGCAACTCACATATGGCCCCCTATATCCCTAGCTGGGTAGAAGCTGTACTATACTAAGTAACCAGACAAAATAATGGCAAAAAAACTATCTACTTATATATCCTACTAGTTTATGAGTATGTATGAATGTTTGTTACTCTTTCACGTAAAAACTACTGAACGCGCGATAGATTATAGACTGGAAAAGCACATAGGTTACTATTTATTGCGATAACTGACATCCATGCGGGCGGAGCCGCAGGCAACAGCTAATTTTGTAAATATAAAAAGTCGTGGCCATTTTGTAAAATCGATCACACCATAAATTTAAACAATGGTATTTTCACGACAAAGCCAGTAGAGACATTCAGAGATCCTATATAATGATATACGATGGTATATATAGCCTATAGGCACTTCTTATACCTGAAAACTGCACTTGCTTATCACCGCATGCATCGCATGTCCTTTTATAGGAGTAATACCAGGAGTATTTAAACTTTGTCAAACCTACATTTGTATCATTAGAATTTTATGTTATGGGTAATCTGGTTTAAGAAAAACATGATTGTAAACAACGTTATAAGTGCCTTACGCGACAGCTGTTTAAACAAACAAAGATGACATTAGACACGACACTATTTTATGGTAAGCTAAACTTCATAAATAAATACAGTAAGTATGCAACCGTGAAGTAGGTAAAACAAATATACTTTGATTGTCTAGTCTAATAAGTTATTGCGAAAGGTAGGTTAAAACGATATTGCTAATTTATTACTATTATTAGCAACAGTAGTCTTACTGCTAGGGATCGGCCCTTATTCCTCTATCAAAAGGGCTACAAAGGTCTTAACCCACACACGCTAGCCTAATTTCGATTGGTGGATTAGATGTACCTTTACACTAAAAACATACGGGGTCCTTATAAGGTTTTTCTTCATCGTTAACAGATAGTAATCATTTTATTACATACATACATATCATCATGCCCGCTCTCAATTGGGGTAGGCTACTATGCTATGCCAATTGACTTGACCCAGACATACTTGTTTCGCGTCCTCTACATTCATCAACTCTTCTTATGCATAAACGTCGGCTCTGGGTACTTTTAATTTGTTCTTTTTTAGTCCATCACCTACTTTACTTGGTCGATGTATTTTCCTGGCTCCTACCGACATCTCCATTCATTCTCGCACGATATACTTCTTTTGTTATTCTTCTTTGATCCATCCTTTCCAAATGTACGAACCATCTTAACATCCCCATTTCAACTTTTGTCACTACATCTTCTTTCAATCCACATATATCTCTTATGTCGCCGTTTCTCACTTGTTCTATATTTGTATTCTGACTCGACACATATTTCTCAAAGCTTTTAACTGCATTAATCTCGCTTTCATGCTATGATAAAAAAATAAAAATTCGCATTGGTAGTATTGGTACTGCCAGCTGTGATCGAAGTCACACCTTATGTGCGCAAGTAATAAATGTTACAAGTTGGTTTAAATATAATAATTAACAAGACATCACCGTCCTTTTCGCCAACGGTCGGCAGATGTGTAGCACAGTCACATTTCGTGGCTTTAAAAATTAGCCGTTTTAAAGTTATGAGCTTTATATCAAACCCGAGAAGTAGGCTGCACGTGCCAAGGTTTTTTAAAATTATGGCTTGCTTATTTCTATCAAATATATCTACTTATTTAAAGAGATGATAACTTCATACAATCAAAATATTATGACCTTTTTAACAAATGGTTTTACACTTGCTGATCATCATTATAATATCTATAAAGTACTTATGGTTGACCTATAACCTTGAAAGTAAGCAAGAATGTATTTATGACACAAGTAGGTACCTATATGGCATAAATTCCAATATTGTGTGTAATCAAAGAGGTACTCATAGCCGGGTGCATTCACTGATCAGCAAACGGACGGGCTATTACCGCGCTTACTACGGATGGGCGATCATAGTGCCATTAATTTCATCTAAGCGTATCAGTCCTTACAGTCTTGTATCATGAAATCCTTATTACCCGAACTATAAGAAAAGGCTTATTTAAATGGTAAACTTAGTAATGATATACTGCACCGCACTACGCTGCGGGGTGCGCATGAATGCATTTTCAGTGTTGCACTACGCGTGTTTTCAATAAAAAGAGAAATACTATCAAGCAACGTAAGAACACGCATTCCCGCACTACGCTGCCTGGTGCGATGCAGTGTGCCAATCACCTAAACTGAATGAATATTACTTACCTATATTATATGAAATTATTTCCCGAAATTCGATATATCTTTGATTTATGATGGTATTATAAAGAAATAAATGAATATGAAAGATAAGCTACCTTCATACCGAGCGGGCGAGAACAAATTTGAACACCCACGCCGCGCCGCTTTGCGTAGATTCATGCTTATAGGTTTTCTTGTGATATCGCCAACGACCTATACGGAACGTAAAGATACAGAAAGTGATAGTGATAGATGAAATAAAGCAACTTAGCTAATGTAGACGGCAACAATTTCCATGCTAGTGCGATGTCTACGACTTTCTTACTATAATATCAATGCTGTAACCTGAAAAATGAAGAGAAGTTGGGGTTTTTAAAAAGTGCGTTGTACTTATATCTAACGATACAGTTTAAAACTACACAAACATTAACATCAGTTCATTACTAAATCGTTTCAAGGTGCCTTTTAAATATATTGTAATAATAATAAGCGCCTATCAATGTTTATATAGCACTAATAATTCATTGCGCGCAAAATACAACCTACTCTATCTACCTACTATTATTATACAAGCAACATGCACTTTATGTACTTATCTTGTTGCGACCAAAGCACTTCGACCCTTTGGGATATTTTGGTGTCCTTTTGTTTCGCTCGGCCTGCATCTCACGTGCATAGCAAGTGCTGCATTGACTCGTCTTCCTACCCACAGGTCTTGCATGATGGGCTCGTTCGAGATCTATCTTGTAGAATCGTTTGTTTGTCACTACGAACAAACGCTTCTTTAGGACACTAAGTGTAGTGTCCTGTGAAAAAACTAAAACTTAAAAAAAAACTAAATAAGAAACTTAATATTTTGGGTAATGTTTTATCGAACAGCAAATATTTTCCATAAACCCCAATTGGCAAAAACGAACGTAAAAGAAAGAAAATAAAAGAATTCACCATTATTTTACCTTTGCATTTGATGATGTTATGTACAAATAAAATAATAAACATTAGGTCGTCATAAAATACATACATACATAGGTAGTTCATGAGTTTGTGAAAAGGTCACTTGCATAAAATATTACGATGACATTATTCAAATTTATGATCACTTGATTCACTTTAGACGACAAGTCAAATACCATAACTATGCAACCAACGTGTCGTATAAGACACTGAAATTATACAACATTTCTATAATAGGTAGCATAATATAATAGGTTCATCAGCGTTCCAAACCGGCAAAAGAAAAGAAATAAAAATGCAATTATATATTATATGAACTGCTTAAACTCGGTGGCTAAGTGGTCAATGTGAGTGACTGCTGAACCCAAGGTCCCAAGTTCGATCCCCGGGTCGGGCCAAAAATTGAAGAATTACACAATAGATGCCCGGAGTTTGGAAATTGGCGGTGTTTACACACCAACGTGCTACGGAAAGCACGTAAAGCCGTTGGTCCTACGCCTGATCTCTCTCCAGTCGTGTCGGATTGCCATCCCATTGGACTATGAGAGTGAGGGAATAAAGAGTGCACTTGTGTTGGCGCACACACTTGTGCACTATAATATCTTCCACGCAGATGGCTAGTCTCCGTTGAGATTAGCCGCTGCGCCGCCGTGACCAAAATTCGGTTAGGAGGATTATTATTACTATTATTCTGTTATTTCTCCAATTTTTTTTATCGAGATTTTCCCACAGCAATACCTTATGAATTTTAGGCCTACCCACAGACTTTAAAAAACCTTGTCCTGACAATTATCTGCAAACACAGCCAAAATCAGCCGCGCCGTTTTAAATAAAGCTCCGTCATACATGTGGCTATTTACTTTCATTTATATATAGAATGTGCCTTGCATTTAATTTTCGTGTTCACATCGAAAATCATTACCTACGTACATTACCTGCATTGACTAATCGCGTGTATTCGCGCAAATGTGATGAACGAACATAGAGGTCATAGGTAAATGTCGATTTACGAGGTCAGTCAAAAGATTATTTTAAAGCTAAGGGTCTTTTTATTTACATATTATTACTAAGCATTGGAAAACCGCAGAAATCTTATCTATTCATTCATTTACGTACTATTTTAAGCATGAAACCCTGAAAATGAAAGAGATGGCATATTGCTCCATCTTCCGTAATAATATAACCTTTACCTTTGCCCTGACATTCTGAGACAGTCTTAATTTATTAGAATTTAAACTTTTTATTTCGATTGCGTGTGTTTTCGTGGCATATTGGTTAATGTGGTCACATCATTTCACGGCGCCGAGTGTTGTGGGTTCGATCCCTTGACACACGGAACAAAACATTTGTGTAAGTTGTTCCGAGTCGGCTCGCTACACAAGAATTATTTTCTAGGTTGATAGGCTTTCTATGAATGTTTATAAATAAGGTTTTTTTAAATATATACCAGATAAGTACCTATTAGATATGTTTAAGAAAAAATAATTACTGCTATTTATCTGCCTCATATATTACCTGCTTAAATATTTTTTTATCAAATGAAAATCAGATATTCAGTTAATTTTTGATATAAAAGGAAAATTATTATTATTTCCTTTCCAAGAAAGCATTTTTTTCTCCTTCCGCTTAAGTTTTCATAGTAATATCAAAGTTTGACCAGCACTTAGTTGTGAATTGTCAATCGGTAGGTTCAAAATCGTATTCTGTAATTTCATCTTTCCGCAAAATGATATTATAATAGTCTTATAATCAAAACACAAGATAATAAATTATAGTTTCATTTTCAATAAATAAATTGAATACCATTATTACAAGTAATATTAGTAACTACAAATTACAGTTACAAAATTACCCAAATTAAAAATCAATATGCAACATTTGAGAGTGCAATCGCAATTATTATAAATCGCAACATATCGTGTTAATTTAATTTTCATAACTACATCAAACAAAGCATTTCCTAATTGCTGTCAATCACACAAATTATAAGTAACATCATCTGTACCTATGCATATAATTAAAATGATTATTTCGAAAGGTTCCCATCAGAGATGTCCTCAAACGTTTCGCGGCTTACCTTCGACTCGTAGGAGTGGTCATACACAAAACATTGTAACGAGATGTACGTCAACTAATAACAGTGTGATGAAACACAATATTCGGAATAGTATAAAACATGAGTCTGGATAATTTACCTGCACATAGTTCAAGTAAACTCGATACGGCAAACCGTTTAATCGTGATCATGAAACTGGTCGGTACTATATAGTGATTTATAATAAATAAAAATAAAACCAATATATTTGTATTTTAGTGATTTTTAATAATAATAAATAAATTATGAATATAAATATTTGTAGAAGTGGTGTTAAGTGAAAAGTGTTAATAGTGTGGTTTTTGGTTTCAGTTTTTGGTTTGTGCGTTGGTTGCGGTAGTGGCGGCGGCGCCGGCGCCTCAGGCACAGGATGTGCAGCTTCTGAGATACGAAACTGACAATGATGGACTTGGTACCTATAACTTCGCGTAAGTCACACTAGAAATGAGAGTAAACTTCATTTTTTTAAGGAAAAAATAGTCAACAAATAACCCTCTGGCCACATGGTCCTACTGCCTTTGTCCTACCGATCGGACCACACGAACTTTTTTTCCGGTTGGTTCGATTAATCGGATTACAAGTAATTGTTATTCCGCTTCGTCCTGCCGTTCGGATACGGATAATGAATTAAATTTTCATTTCCTAGTAAGGATACTAAGCTTCTAGTAATTAAATAAGCTCGGTTCTCGACTAAATGCAAATGTAATATTGATTAGCTACAATTTAAAACAAATTATTTTACTTCAATATATATCAAATATTATGTTAGTTAGTTTTACTAGCCACGCAGTTAGAACTTTAAAGATAAGCAAACTTTCTGTGGTCAGTCTATAGATGGGTTACCATTATATAAAAACAAGATCCCTTTGTACCCCAGAAAGCTTGTTAACCCTTTGGTCCTTATGTCTCCCCGCCAAATTGCCGTCCTATCGGACCACAGAAAAGAAACATTTTCTCTTTCCTGTGCATCGGACTATGATTAGGAAAGAAAAGTTTTATCTGAGTTTGTTGTTCACGGCTAATCTTTATTCATATAGGCCACGGAGACCAAAATAGGTCTGAAAAATTATTCTTTTAGGTATATTATTAAACTAGTCTCCGATTATAAGCATCATACATACTACACATAATATGTTATTTATCTTATAAAGGTTTTTTTTCGACAGATATGAACAGAGTGACGGTTCAGCACGCGAGGAAAAGGGTGAACTAAGAAACGCTGGTGCTGAAGATGCATTCGTAGCTATGACTGGATCGTACTCATGGCTGGGCCCTGACGGTATTACGTACAAAGTTACTTACATTGCTGACGAGAACGGTTTCCAGCCAACGATTGAACAAGGCCCAGGAGGAGCAATACCTTCAGGGGTTGTTGCATCCCTTCTTGGTTAAGAACATATAGGAATATTAGGATAAATAAATAAATAGTAAATTTGAAATGACTAATAATGATTTTTATTATTTCCTATTATATCCCTTTCCTAACTTGTCAAATTAGGTCCATACTATCCACATTGCTTGGTGATAATATACAGAATTACATTATTACTTGATTCGTGTATATACATACATACATATGTCATTTACTTTGTAAAAACACCATAAATGGATTAAAATGTTTTTCTAATTAATTTATTGTACATATCTTCATAAAGTAAATTACTAGCCTTGTTGGTCTAGTGGTTAGTGCCTCTGTCTGCTACGCCATTGGAGGCCATGGGTTCGATTTGGGAATCGAACCCATGACGTAGCAGTATCCAGTGGCGTAGCAGACAGAGGCACTAACCAAAGTACCGTTCACGTCATTTTAGTTAAAGAGAAGGATTTGTCCTGGACAAATCTTTGTGTGATGAATGTTTGTTCAACATTTTGACTGGCTTGTTATTTATCTATCATATGTCATCATCTTAATCCATAAACGTCCAACTGCTAGGCACGGGTCTCCTCCTTACTAGGTACTATACCACGCTGGCCAGACGGGTTGGTATAGGGTTTTGTTTCGAGTTTTCCTCCTCTTGCATATTGTCTGCCTGACGTACTCCCTTAGTCAACTTTTACGACACTCTCGGCATGATATGGTGTGGTGACATTTGGATTTTTAATCCTTTACCACACGGACACTCCGTATCTATATGTTACGTATACCGTACGAACATATGTATGTATTTAGAAATATAGAAGTATGTTAATCAGTAGTCTGGGTGCCATAGTACAGGTTCTACCTATTTTGGGGTCAGAAGGTGGCGTGTGAGTTGTCCCAAAATATTATATTATTATTATAAGAAAAGAATACCTATGATGAAAATAAATAAAATGCTGTCATACCTTTTATAAAGAGGAAATCTTTATATTTTTGCCTGCAACGAATTAACTCAAAATCAAAAAGACTAGTTTAAAAAAAAACAACCACTAGAATGTTATACTCGCACATACATATTATTATTGACATCATTAAGTGCTCTTTACATTTTATTTTCAAATAAATTAGGAAGACCAAGAGAACTAAGTAACTACTATAAAACTTAAAATAAAAAAATCAATCTCTGAACAATCAAAGTTTATTTAAAATTAATAGATAATTTTCTTCAACTCCCGCACTTGAGAACAAGCTCTGTGTCGCGGGGGACTTTAAAAACATAAAATTAACGGACACAAATTACACCCAGACTCAGAACAACTCTTTGTGGGTCACACAAAGTTTTGTCCCTGTGTGGGAATCGAACCCACAACTTCGTGCACAGCAGGCGCATACTGCACCCACAGGACTACCGAGGCAGTCGATTCTTTTGAGACTCTCTTATATTTTTTTTTTTTTTTTTTTATACTACTTGGGTGGCAAACAAGCATACGGCCCACCTGATGTTAAGCAGTATCCGTAGCCTATAGACGCTTGCATTACCAGAGGTATCACTTGCGTGTTGCCAACCCATTTTTTTACACCAGGGCTTTAAGATGGCAATAACCCTGGGATAGGAATACGTATCTTTCAAAACGCATTCCTAAATGAGCGCTGGAGACCTGTACTCACACACAGGAACACAACTACACCGCTGTGTGTAGTCATTTGGCTGTGGTCTTCTGTAAGGTGGAGGTCCTTCCCCAGTCGGGCTTGCTCGCTAGTATGGTGCCCTACCTCTCTTAAAATTTGAAGTAATGACTATATATTATATTATTATTTCAAATTTAAAGAATAAGGAAAGGATGACCAAAGCCTACGAGCGCCTGTGAATTATACATGCGCAATCTTTATTACTATGGGACGCACTGGATGCGGAAGGCGGAGGACCGTGTGCTATGGCGCGTGTTGGGAGAGGCCTATGTCCAGCAGTGGACTGCGATAGGCTGATTGATTGATTGAATCTTTATTACTGCGAAATGATTTAGGTCCTGTTTAGATTCAATAGTGATCAGAGCAGCATACCTCAGCAGCGATGTATTTTTGAAAGACTATCGCACTTGGATATTATTTATGGTAACACAGTTCAGAATTACCTTTGAAACGCTAATAGTGGCTACCACAAATATCTGCCACATGTGAGGATTTTTATTATTATTATTTATTTATTTTTATACTATGTTAATTAACGTTTTTTCACAATACATTATAATTTATTTACCTATTAAAGTCGATACATTACATGTATAACAACCACTTATTGGCTAACACCGCATGCACAATAAAAGGATAGAATTAAAAAGTATAATAAGACATTGGACCTACAACACTCGGTGTGGAATAAGTGGGGAAGTGACCACAATGACACGTAGCGTTATAGTTTTCCGTTCGAATCTGTTCTATTCTATGTGTCCAAAAACATAAAAAAGAACAGATTCGAATAGAAAACTCTTTATTGTGCACTCATTTTATTTAATCAGTTAAAGGTATGCAATATCAATTGACGTACCATAGTCTCTGCCTACCCCTGGAGACGGGTGTGATGATATGTATGTATGTATACAATAACCGTACTTAGCGCTAAAGACAACTCCTTACAGGCAACGTTTAGATGGACAGAAATGCTAATAATTGCCAAAGCAATAAATGTAGGCGTTATTTAGTATTTGTTGTTACATGGGTATTTTTTTAAACAGCGATAAAATGACTGACTTCAAAACCCTTCTAGGGGTGGAGTCTGGGTGTAATTTTTATCAGTAAATTGTATATTTCCTATATTCCCCCGCGACACAGGGCTTTTTCCCCAGTAAGGGAGTTGTGGATTCATCATTTTGAACCTTACATCCTTGACTTAGAGTCCCAAAACAATGTACCTACTCAATTTATATGATTGGTTACATCATTACTTTTTACTTTAGTATCTGCAACAGTTTAGTTATTTTGGTATCTTGTGCAGAATTTAGCTTTTTTCTATAGGAAAATATCATTATTTCTTATTTTATATTCTGGAATAAAACCCGAGATGTAGTTCCTGTGCACTTCAGAAGAGTGAGTAGTAGTTTAACTAGTGGCGATAGGGTATTGACCGCTCAGGTCAGTCTATATTTACTTTTATATTCAAGGCTTATAAAATCTTTGAAACTGCCTAAGCAAGTATTCTGAACGATGCGACTTACAACAGCTTGTTCTATAAATAATCGTTAGGGCTTATGTTTACTGCTAAAAATTCCGCTGGCATCGTCAGATACCAAATTAATTATATGCACAATTAGGAATAATTTCCACCGTGTGCATCTATAGGCAGTTTCTGAAAAACGCAGAATGATGTAGATAGTTTCGTTGATTCCAGAATTGGTAGTTTTTTTTAAGCTATTGCATAGTTTCTATCGCGGGCCTTGAACGTGGAGACCGAATCCAGAAATTCCGTAACGAAAATAACCTAACACCCCCCACTCCGACCGGCACAGCGGTGATACTTTTTTTAATGACGAATTCTCTAAACGGCCAATAATAATATGTCAAATTTGTGTAAAGAGGTTTTGATCTAAGAGAGTAAAAAATAAGTAAAGAATAAATTAAAGGTCAAATAGTAGCCTAAAATTGAATGAATTATGGTTGAATTTCGACCACGGGCGATTACTATAATCAATTTCACATAGCAAGAGTAGTGATGTTATCGAATCGAGTTTAGTATTGATAATATCGAATTCATAAATATCGATGATAAAAAAATCATACTAAAAAATATGCAATAGCTTTACCGTGGCAGTCCCTGAGTGCCACAAGTCTTTTTTTATAATACTAAGGTGGCAACCAAGCTTATAACCAGCCTGATATTGTCCGTTTTGCGATGGAGTATCTCTGGAGTAAAACTCAGGGGGGATACTCCTCTTTGATAGAGGAGAGGAGACACGTGCCCAGCAGTGGGACATAATTATGGTTTGCTAATATTTATCTCTGGGATAGGATAACGTTTCTTTAAATCGTATCCCTTAATGAGCATTGGAGATAATATGTAGGTACACAAGAACATGATGTTCAGGTGTTCCTGTGTATAAGTACAAGTCTCTATTGTTTATTTATATTCCGACATTTTATTTTATTCATATGTAGATTTAATTGGCAGATCAATCAATGAGACAGTTAGTGCACCATAAAAGCGAGCAATTCTGATAGGAGGAAGACCTCTATTTTACAGAAAACTATAGCCAGATAACTAGGAAGGTACTGTGATATAGTTACACTCGACCGGACACCTTTACTCAGGCAGAGGATGTTCAAATTTTCCTGAGCATGAGTACATAGCGTTTTTCACTTCGGTGTTTTGTCAAAATCCATTGAATAGCTTAGAAAATCTAAGCGTATATACAGACAGACATCTAGTCAGCAAGAAGCGACTTAAATTTATACAATGTAGGCAAATATGATTGTTAGTAATTTTTGAGTTATTATCTTTTTTCATAAAATATAATTTTAGCAATTTTTATAAGTATTCAACATTTTTTATTGCGCGATGCATCAAATCTGACCGCAATTGTTTTTGTGTCTACAAAACATACCTTACACAAAAAACAAGCATATCTATATCTCAATGATTAATTTTCTTGTGGCTAAATGAACTAGCAAGCAAAGTTCTCCGAGTCTACTGGAACAAGACTTTCAGAGAGGTAGGGAACCATACTAGTAAACAAACCCAATTGGGGAAGGACCTTCACCTTACAGAAAAGCACAGACCAATAACTACACACAGCGGTGTAGAATATAAAAAACCGATGTTTGTTTGTTTTTTTGACGATAACTAGAGTATCGTTGATCGAAACCGTGAAATTTGGTCGAAAAAATTTAAGACAAATAGATTTTTTAAGTTTAAACATGAGAGAAATTGGTCAAACTAGGATCGCGAATTCATGGTTTGCGACATCATTATGTTAATGAAGGTTTGTAAAGCTAATAATGAAAAGATGATGGAACCAACGCGCTACTCAGAAGTCTCGGCCTGCACTTTTATCGAAGAACAATATAATATCTATTACTTATTTATTGAATAGAACGGTACAAAGTCCATTTATATTATTCACAATATTAAACAAGTTTATATAACACTAGTGGCCCGCCCCGATTTCGCTCGGGTTGAACTATTTTCAGCTCAACTTTCTTTTTTTTTTACATAAAAAACTTCTCCTGACAATAACATACATAGCAAAAAAAGAATTAGCGAAATTGGTTTAGCTGTTCTTGAGATTCGCGCTTATCAACATATTCAGCGATTGTTTTTTATGTAATATATAAAATTCTCGTGTCATAATGTTCAATTTTAAACTCCTCCGAAACGGCTCGACTATATATATAGATAATGAACAATATTAAGTAATAATGAAAACCACTTATAACACAATCTTTCTATTATCACTCGCAAAGAGATCACTCTGGGGGTTGATGTCCAGGAATCAGTTTAGCATATAAAGAGTGCGAGGCAAGGGAGAATTTGCTCTAGCCATTGTTCTGCATGATGGTATAGGAAAACAATAGTGCTTCCGATTTCCGGAGTAGTTAACTGGAGCAAAAATACAACTAACCTCATTATGCAGATGTATTGCATCTATCTCGCTATGAATAATTTGATATATTACAATAATTTGATGCATTGCTAAAAATTATTGAAAATTATCAACAGTTTAACGACAAGTTAGGCGAACTTGTCGTTAAACTGTTGATAATTTTG
Organism: Trisateles emortualis; assembly: GCA_947095525.1. Lineage (NCBI taxonomy): Eukaryota > Metazoa > Arthropoda > Insecta > Lepidoptera > Erebidae > Trisateles > Trisateles emortualis. Next base: position 11,469,702 of record OX352734.1, read on the forward strand.
AAGCCAAGACATTGACAGTGATTATGATTACATTTAGTCATCACTATTATTAATGATACTTAGAATGATATATATCATTTGAATATGCAAATATTCATAATTACACTAATAATTATCATTTGCATGTCATTTTTCATTACTTTAAGTAATAAAAACAATCATGAACCTTTGTTTTCAAGAGTATGTGTTATGTAATAATACGTTTCTTGTCTTCGTTTGCCATGAACAGTTAATATTATCGAGATACGTAGATTTGCTTATATTTTTTACCGATTTATGTTTAAGTTCACAATATCACATTAAGGAAAATGTATGTTTGTTTATTACAAACGTGATTCGGTAGGTAAATTATTAAGAAATCTGCGGTTTTAATGTTCAAGTGATATGTTAACAACACTTAAATCAAATTTAGAACATTACTGAAATTATATAGGCACTTAAAATATCAAACCGAAATATTTTTTAAGTTTATTGCGTAAGTAGGTACGTAAAGTGTCTTATTGTTGGATTTTTCGTAAGAGAATTCTCAGTAGCAGCACGAAGTCTAAAATTATTAAGCATCCCAGCTAACACGCCCAAACGAAGCACGCCTAGACGAATCACGCCATCTAGCACGCCCATAGGAGTGCTTCAAATTAAATTATGACCAGTGTATGCCAATGGTTAGCCCTCTATATATTATTATACATCACTGCATACCCCTTCGGCTATAAACCGTGGTCTTAAAAATATCTACTACTGGCTCATCATACTAAGATTTACCCTATGTGGGAATATATTCTACAACTTCTGTCTTAGCAGTCACCAACCATTATAAAGAACAATAAAATGTCTTTTTTAAAGACGTACACGCCACTCTTTTGAATAACCAAAGAGTGAGAGAGAGAGCATGTCATAGGCCTACTTTAAGGATTTCCAAAATATTCGGTTTTAAGCTGACCTAATACATCAATCCAATCATATTCCATGGTAATTCTTATTTATCAAATGAATAAAAATATATTATACAGGTTGGAACTAAATACCTATAGACAAAAATAATTTTAAATTGAAAGGTAAAAAAGAAAAGTTAATAGAAGACTGAGTATAATGTTAGTTACTCTAAAATAACTAGAGGTATTCCCCTTACTTTCGAAGACTCGATTAATAATTCAGTTAATCGATAACATAAAAATAAACAAAATAGGAATCGATTATGTTTATATAATTTCCAGGAATCCTTAAAATAATATTTACTTGTACTGAAAATGATTGTGGTTGATCTTGATATGGTACTTACTTGCAGCAATTAAGTATAGGTACGCAAAAAACATGTCTAAATGAATATTCCAAGAACATAACAGCAGGAAACTGGCTTCGCTTCATTCATTCGTAGATTGGTTCACTGTCGAGGTAAAACGTAAACAAATAAGAGGTTCTACGCTCTCTTAATAAAAGAACATTTCTCGCGTTTAAATATAATACGAAAGATCCAACGGGTTTCGTAGGAGTGTTAGTGTTGTGAGCTGAACGCAGATTGAAAGGAACAAAATGAATAATATATTATTGGCAAAGGTTAGTTTTATACATATTTCATAACTAAGTGATAAATATATTTACATTGCTAATAGATTCATTCAAACAATTTCATTATATGGAATGAATTGACTTCCAATTATTTAAAATAGATTAAAGTACTTGTTTTATGTTAAATTATTGAATGTAATTTAATGTTTACTAAAAATATAAAACAAAAAACGTTTTCTTCGAGCGTGGTAATTTTGATTTGGGAAATTCTTTATGCGTTTTAAAGCCCATGTTTTAAGGAATGTTAAAGGCTATAATTTTATTATCATTATGCTACAATCCAAGAGTAACATGGCAAATACATATAACGCTAGGGAATAAGCTAGTTAATAAGGAGATATGAATAACACTAGGCCATGTTATTTGCATAGTAACGAAGATGACTCTATTATTAGCTATACATATTATTATATAATAACTTGACCAGGCTGACTGATCCATCAACGCAGGGTTTAAACCGATGGAGCTACAAACTTGCATTTTTTTGCACAATGAATCCTTAAATGACCTAAGTAAGCATCAGAAAAAGATTTTTGAACATTCAATTCCTAAAAGGGTTAAAAACACTTTAACCAAGGCGAATTCGGGCCACTAGTAACCTATATTTAGGCATCCATTTGCTACTTAACGGTATTCAGATTTGTAACATGACCTTAGTTAATGATATTTTAGTTAGCAGTACGTACGAATAGGTCACGGTAGCTATTAAATACTTAATAATCAAGTTAGTAAGATACCTAGTTTAATAGATAATCACAATATTATAGCTATGATATGTACACAATTCTATAAATAAAGTCTTTTTAGTTTTTTTTTATATTCTAGCAAAGTTTTCGACCAATGTAAATATTAATATTATACACGATGTTACCTATTTTAACTTTTTGTTTATCAGTTTTTGTTGTTAATAAAAACGTTAATAGCAGTAGTAATTATAAGTTTTTGTATACTAACGGTATATTTTGGTTCTGACTTCATATACTACTAAATTTTGCATGCGGTTTTGTACGCGTTGATGTCGTTTTTGTGGGAAATAAGATGTGGTAATTAAAGAGAGGTAGGGTACCATACTGGCGAACAAGCCCGACTGGGGAATGACATTACAGAATGAAGACTACAGCCAAATAACTACACAAAGCGGTGTAATTATGTTCCTGTGTGTGAGTACAAGTCTCCAGTGCTCATTTATGAGTGCGTTTTGAAAGAAACGTTTTTCCTGGATACGCCATGTTAAGACAGCACAGGCAGACCAGGCACCCAGGCAGGCCTGGCATCGGCAGCACGCTATTGATGCCTCTGGTTAACTGCTTACCATTAGGTATGCTTGTTTGTCACCCAAGTATAACGAAAACCTACCTATTTTTATAAATATATGTATATAGTACATTATAATGCTTTAAAAACATGTTATTAAACGAAGTAGGGCAGCATACAAGCGAGCAACAATAGAAAAGACCAGAGCCAAATAACTACAGCCATTGGTGTAGTTATGTTCCTATGCGTGAGGACTGTTCTTGTTATAAATTTTCCAGTCGTATCGGGTTGCCGATCCATATGACTATAAGAGTCAACTATAGAGAGTGTCAGTTTGAAGATGGTTAATATCAATTGCTATTCTGCCGTCATGATTGTAAGTGCAGTAATCGTCATTTTTGCGATTTTCACTTTTTTGCAAAAATGACACCTCAAGGGGCTAATCTTTACATAAAAAAATAGTTTTCATGATTTTTTTTATTATAAACCTGTTTTTTATATAACAAGATACGCAGTACTTGCACCAAATTATTACTTTTGCTAACAGGATATACAGTACTCAGCATGTGCTAGAAGGTTGTGCAGTACTTGCTTTGTTTACTGCAACTTAATCTAACGTTCTAGTACTTTGCAACGAATACTAACTAAAGCTTAACGCAGTATTCAACATTGCTGCGTGTGAGAGTAGCAAGTATATTATAGAGCTTTTCTTGCGCCACTAAAACTACACGCAGTATTCGACAAAGCCGCGTCTGAAGTAAAAGGTTAATAAATCTATCAGGCATGATAATAAGACACAATTAATAAATAGAAACGCAGTATTGAACACGTGCTAGGTGATTTTGCAGTAATGAACACAAATACTGCCTTTGGGCTTAGTGATACTGTCATGTTCACAAGTCTAGATGGTAGAACAAAATGCAGTAATGCGCATTTTATCCAAAATAAATAATAAAGTAAAGAAAAAAATTGATCAATACAAAGTTTGATTTTATATCAAAGTTTTTTTGTATATTTAAAACATTATTTAATTCAGACTTGTTGTGCAGATATCACAAAACACGTTTACCGCGTTTATCTCGGAACCGCCAATTTGCGAGTACTGCATTTACAATTATCAGGGCAGTATTAGCCATCGCACAGTTACCGAAATCAGTCTTAAGGTCTATTATGGCTGTGACCTTCAATTCAGCAAGGTGTGTAAATTTGTGTGAGTACACATCATAAATTTTGACATCAGCACCACCTCAGTCAGCTTTAAGCATGCTGTCTATACACCTCGAGGTATGTTGTGTTTTTCCAAACACGAGAACCTTTAAAATGTGGCGTAGAAATAGTGATACTAAGGCCCAGTTTGAAGGGCATTGTAGATAGTAAAATAGCTAGACTTAATGTCACGCAAGACCATAAATCTATTATTATAGTTTATGTACAAAACCTTGTATTTTAAGATCCTGGTTGTCATTAAAACTGTCGACGTCATGATTAACATTTTATATATTTTGTCTCGTTTCATCTTTCGATAATGTATAACCATAGTGGTATATGCTACTAATTACTGTTAATCAGCAACCTCAAAAAATATATATTTTGATATATCTCTCGGTCATTAAGGTATTAAGTGCGACAGCTTATCACAAGGTCTTGGATTCAATTCTTGGGTTAGGCCAAAAATACATTGAGTTTTCTGTTAAGAAATTTGCTAATAGATGTCGGAAGTTAGGAAATAACCACTGTTTATACATTTGTGCACTCCGTAAAAAGTACGTAAAACCGTGGATAGGATCAATGCCTAATCTCTCTCTAGTTGTGCCGGATTGCCATGCCATCGGAATGTGGCAGTGAGGGTAGTATAAACCTGTGCCTGAATCTGAGACTGGCATGATGATATTATAATTTTAAAATATACCTCAATTTACCACTACACATGCAAAGTGTTATAAGAAAAACTTGATATTTGCCTATCAGTTTCCTTATTTGTATTATACTAAATATCGTGACACAAAATAATAAGTATGTACTTACATAATTTTTTTTACTATTTCCAGTTTATAATAACATGTTTTGTATGTGAGTTCATCGGGCACGCAACAGGTGGCACTTTGAAGGACAGTTACAATCGAGAGCATAACACAAGAATAAAAAGATCACCTGCCAACAACTTTTCATTGTTTGGAATCAAAAAGTAAGTTAAACATTTTTAACTGGATAAAAACAGGACGTTTCTGAACTCAAAAAGCTCTTCTTGTCATATGCAACTCTGAGCGTAGTATCAGACTGTAAATTTTAATTAGACGCTCATAACCTCATTATGAGAGGGGTAATCTTAGGACATTATGAGCGAGCTAATCCGACTGGGGAAGGTTATTACTACATTACAGAAGACCACTGCCTACCACACAGCGGTGTTATTGTGTTTTACACACAGAAACACAATAACACCGCTATGTGTAGGTATTTAGCAGTGGTACGGGTTCCAGGACTAGTTTAGTTTTCTTTAACGAAACGCACTCCTATCTCAAGGATACTTTATTATAAAACCCTAGTGTTAAAAAAATTTAGGTCGACTACACGCAAGTGATACCTCTGGAGTTGCAAGCGTCCATAGGCTACTGTAACTATTTACCATCAGGCGGGTTCTATGCTAAAAGTTCGTTCTGACTGTTATCGTAAAAGTACTTATATAAAAAATAGTTTACGACTGTTTAAAAAAATCAAGGTGTTGTGCTGTGTCGTCGTTTACGATATATGTATACTAGCTGTTGCCCGCGGCTCTGCCCGCGTGGATGTCGGTTATCGCTGTTAAAAGTAGCCAATGTGTTATTCCAGACCATAATCTATCTCTGTGTGTCCAAATTTCATCCAGATCCGTTCAGTAGTTTTTACGTGAAAGAGTAACAAACATCCATCCAACCATCCATTTAGGCTGAGCTACATCTCGTTTTGGCCAATTTTGCGACACACATTGCACTAATATTGTCCTACCAATGTTTTATTTACTGACTGATTATTTTTATTATATTGCTATTATTGCATTGTTATTTGTTCAAAACATATTATCTTTCTTTCTTTCTTAACAGTAGACAGGTCTTGTCAAAGTCCTGTATGGACGATCAGAATAACTCTCTCACAAGGTTGGCCAATAATCACTCGTTAAAAAAGTTTTTTTTAATGTTTCAACTATGTATATTCAAAAGCGGAACTAGCTACCTTACATAAAGCGACAAATAAATCTATACGCAGTGATGAATATATGTTCCAGTGCATAAGTACATGACTCTGCTCATTTAGGGATGTGTTTTAAAGAAATATTTACATATCTCAAAGTATTCCAAAACACTGGCGTCATAATATTTTGGGTTAAATATGCTTAAGGTGTTGCAAGCACGCATAGGCTTAATGCCACCTCATCAGTAAAAAGAAAACCTTCATAGTATACATGTAATATACGTTTTTATGAAGGTTTTCTTGATACTGAAGAGGTGGTATCAAGCTAAAACTGCATAACGTATAACTCTGTAGTCATAGCTAGTGGCAGAAAATCTTAATTCAATAAAATTATAATTTTTATGCCTTGAGATTGTATTTATCTATACTATGGCACAGAGACGTGGTCTTTGACTGTTGGCCTCATGAATAAGCTCAAAGTCACTAAACGAGCTATGGAAAGAGCTATGCTCGGTATTTCTCTGCGTGATAAAATCTGCAATGAATGACATAGCTCTTACAGTAAGCAATTTAAAGTGGCAATAGGCAGGCCACATCGCTTAGCGAACCGACAACCGATTGGGAAGAAAGATTCTCAAGTGGCGACCACGTACAGAAAAACGCAGCGTGGAACGATCATCCACTAGGTGGACAGATGATATTAAATTAATTAAGTACCTATATATTTAGAATAGTTTTGTTATGCAGTCACTGCTAATTAATAATGCGAGGGCAACCTAGTGTACGCAAAATAAATTCTTTTTTTTATTTCCAGACCTTTTTCAGTGCCAGATCCGGTAGCGAGTGTCCAAGGCACTTTGAATACTTTTGGTAGACTTTTTATTCCTTCAGCTTCACCTAAAAATGAGATAAGTGAAAAACCTAAGCCTATTCACACAAGTAGTTTTGATATAAAACATATAAGAGAGACAACAACTAATCTACCACCAACACCAACCGTGAATAAAAATCTTGAAATATTACCTTCGGAAATGTCAGTAAAATCTGATGAACCATTGGAAAATGTACTCCACAAACCAGACAAAAAAATCATAAAGCAAATAGAAAATATACACAGTAATAACAAATCTCTACATTCAATTAACGCTAATGGAATCAGTGACACATCCAGCAAACCTAATAATGATACAAACAAGATAAATGAAGAAGTAATTCCAATCGACAAAGACTTCATAGATTTTATATTTAAGGATCTTAAAGATGAGCATCTTGAAAATAGTACCACAACTGACGAAGATATAACAACATTAGATTATACAACTGAAACAGGTGAATATGAATCAGTAAGTATTGAAGAGTGTTAAATATTTTTGAAACCTTATAATTTTGGCTACAGTTGTTCAAAGTCTAAAGCTATTAGTTTTGAATTACGAAAGATGCAATTTATAAATAACCGCCAGTAATAACATTGTTCTAGCTGTTAAAAATTGCTTAGCTAAAAAAATATGTAAATGCAAACTTTACTTTTAACTTATTAACCGACTGAAAAAGAGAAGGTTATCAATTCATGTGTACTTTTTGATGTTTGTTACCTCAGAACTTCATCATTTATAAATCATTTTGAAAAAATACTTTTTTGTCTGAGAGGACATACTTCCAGTTTGGTTCCATTTTTATCAAACAAAAGTTCTGATGGTGGGATCCATGATGAATCCAGAAAAAATCTTGAAATTTAAAGGCATACATATAGCAATTTAAATATTTTCTTACAACAAATCAAACATTTGCATTCAGAAAGTGTATTTTGGTGAAGTAAAACTAATTAACACCACAGCACACCACAGATGACTATGAGCTATGTTTCAATTAAGGTTGCTAAGCATCTATTAACTGAGCAAAATATGTAGCAAATGAAAATGGAACAATTGAACTGAACTGATGATGAAGCCGGAATGTAGGCAACGGAATTCTATAATATTATAATATAATCTAGCCGTATTTGGACTTACATATTTCAATAGTCATGAAATGCATTTAGGATGGAAAAGTGATATTTAGAGTTTATATGAAAGTTCATCCTGTTTAAATACTTTGGGATTTTGGGGTTTTTGAAAATTCTAATTGGTCCTATAGAGAAGACCTATACCCAACAATGAGTGGATACTGATGATTATGACAACTATATTTTATTTATTGCTTTTTATTTTGGTATATATATTGGTATTTGGTATAGCTTAAATTTATTTTAGCTACATAATTATTTCTATTTTTTTTTCAGACTACAACAGATGAACTACTTAGAATCCCGGCCGCAGCGGTAGCTACACTACTTGGTTAAGACGCTGATAACTACCAACGACCTTGAGAATTAAAATACTCATTTGATCATTGTTTATCTGCATAGTAATAAAAGAGATGCAAAGAATACAAACGAATCGGCGCACCGCTGAAATCGAGTACAGAATTGCTAAAAATAGTATTTCATAATAAGTAGTGGCATAATTGAAAATATTAAACGACAATATATTAAAACATGTAATAATCAGCTAATATAACTAATATTAGCAATTAAATTCAATAAATAAACGTAATACCTTTTTTATAAGTATAATTCAAAGGGATGACTTTAGCATTATTTTTATGAATGTTTTTTTTAAATAAAATATATTGCGTAGACAACTCTTATATCTTAAATATTGTGAAGAACAACATACGTATCACAATAAAAAATATAATATAATTATAATACAAACAGATTTTGCTTAAAATATTTAAAGTTAGGCTATTCACAAAAATTATGACATACTCTTGTCTCAAGATATGTTCCAAAAAATAAGGCAACATCATCTAGGTTGTTCATCGTAACAGCTAAACGTGTTGTACCATCATCATTAAACTCTTGGTATAGAAGAGTCTCCGCTTTTATATGACCCTTTCCCCCTTTTTTATTTTGACGTGACAGTCTGTTAACACTGTTAATAATTAAAACACTCCGTCGTTTTCCAATTGAAGCGAGTTGTGACATGGTAGCATTTAATGACATGGTAGCATTTAATGGAATGGTAGCATTTATGCCTTCTTTTTTTAAATGATTTTCTCTGAAACCAATTAGTTCAAGTTTTTGTCATCGTCTACTTTTGGTAGTAAAGTGGAAATATTAATGCCATGTTAAGATCCCGAATTTGATCTGCGAGTCCAGATGATATGCGGATCAAATTCGGGGTCTTAACAAATAAGAAAACTTACCCGATCAGATTAGGAAACTTATCTAAGTTTAGTATTGGGTTTTTCTGTCTAGGAATACTCAGTATTATTAATGAAATATGCAATAAGCCCGCTCTTCCATGACCAAATATACGCGAGTGTAATACACCTCTGTCTATCTCTTATCATTTCATATTTACCGTACATACATTGAAAATTGAAAAACCCAATACTATTTTTCCGACTCCGGGCAGAGATCGAATTAGGAAATTTAGTTTTAGCCGCCGAAGCATTTGATTTTTATATTTTAGGAATAATTAATTTATTTGTCACTAGGCCTAGTTTTCGTCATTGTCCGCATCATATGTATATTGTAACTGCCTCGGTGGCTCAGTGGTCGATGTGTGTGACTGCTGATCACGAGGTCTCGGGTTCAATTCCTGGGTCGGGCCAAAAAGTTGATATTGGGTTTTTCTGTCAAGAAATTCACGATAGATGCCCGGAGTTTGGAAATTGGCGGATTGACCGAAATTCGGTTAGGAGGACATTATTATTATTATATTTTAACTTAATATATTTATAGGGTTCAAGTTATCTCTGAATCAAATAAAATCTAAATCGATTTAAAACTATTCTACTTACAAAACAAGCAATTTGTTTTGTAATTTCTTTAATTTCTTAAAGGGAAATATTATATTGAAGTGATTTAGATTTTAGAAATATACTGAGTTATTTTTGCATTTAGGTATTGTGAACTCAAACTCTTCTGTACGATAATATATTATTTGGTGCTTTGAATTAAGTAGGATTTTGTTTTTCCCAGGAAATAAATCCTTTCTATCGACTTGCATCATCTATGATTTTGTTACGGATGAATTCTATTATTTTCATAAATTGTTATATTATTTTTTAAGACAAAGCCCTTTTTACTTACTGGACGGAGTTAATATTTAAAATCCCTTTTTCTATATTTTTATCATTGTCCGTGCTATTGTGCCATAGGTTTGCGCCTCTGAAACAAATTAGTACTTAGGTATATCTATGTATATGCACCTATTTCTTAGAAGCAATGAAAACATAATTACTTTCTTTTCACTTACATGTCGATGGGCATATTATTTAAACTCCCGTTTACTTCAGTTTTATAATTACTCGTGCTATTTTTCAAGAGATTTGTGTTTCTAAATTAAAAAAAATATATCACTTAACAAACCTTAATTTATTTTTAAGAATATATATATAACAAATAAGAAGTAATAATTTAAAACGAATTATTTAAACAGTTTATATCTTCTTTTCTTAGCAAGATGGATGGCGTAGGTAAAAATATAATATATTTGCTATGTATACCTGTACTACTGCATTGGAGTATTATTTTTGTAATAAAATATCCATTATTTAAATAATCAAATAAAACACTGTATTTCTTTTATTCACGTGATTTTTCTTTTTGTGTGTAAATTTCAGAAAATCTTATTAGCTGGCCCCGACATTACGGCGCAACGCTGAAAAAAATCAATTTTCTGTCTGACAGCAAGGTAACAGATACAGAGCGCCTTTTCTTCTGGTGGTGATGTTCACGTTTTCACGTTCTAACTTTTTTAACGTGAACTACTATAATATTTCAAAGATGTAAAGGTACTTACGTCCCAATAATACTTTGTGTGCTCGTATCACATTTGACTGCAGCGATAAAGAGACATATCTGTAAAAAAAACAAATAATCAAATGTAAAATGATAATTATAATTTTAAAACGAGGTAATATTCATTTTACAAAATAATACTCACATTCAAACAACTCGCAGTAATCATTTTTAATAAAGATATCGTAGTAACATTCGTACGATTAGATTTTCATAATTATTTGATTCGATTGAGCGAAACGGTAAGTGATAAATACATATTGTTTGTAAAGAAGTAGTAACAATCAGAAAGTATGTAAGGTAACGTGAAATTACGTCCAGTACCCATGTAATGGTACCTAATATTTTTAAACTTACTATCAAGCAAAATGTACAGCCGCTATCATTGCCTTCGCAATGTAATTAATGATTCATGGAATTATAATGAATGAGATAAATACACACTACAAGTAAATCGGCTTACGTCAGAAAAGAAACGTATAAATGAATCGTGTACATGTCTACTTTGAATTATGTACTTAATGCTCAGAACAATGCCGAGTTCATGATTTAGCACCGCCATCAGAACAATGATAAACTAATGCTTTGCATTTCCAACGCGATGTATCGTGGCGTGGTGACGTGACGTCTACTCAATACGTTTGTGCAAAAACGAATGTTAACAAGGTATATAGAATTTAGTCTGTGAAACCAGTTTTTAATAAAATAATGTATTCATCTATACTTATACTATAAATGCGAAAATTTGGAAGGATGGATGTATGTATCAATGTCTGTTACTCAATCACCCCTAAACGCTATCAGATAGGGAAGAAATTGCACATAAATAGACTATAGTCTGGAATAACACATAGGCAGTAGCCTACAGCCTACAGTACATAGTGATTTTTCCCGGGATATAATATAGGTACGTAGTAAAGTATATTTTATCCCGGGAAAAAATCACTATGTATTCTGATTGTACGCGCGGAGGAAGCCGCGGGCGAAAACTTTTATAAATAAAAAAATATATACTGCTGGTAATTAGTAAGCACCTAACTTGAAACTGAACTGAAATAGCTTTTCTTAAGTTTCGCAATACGGACAGTATTGTGAAAATAATAAAGAAATTGCCAGAAGATCTAAGTCTACTTATGCACAGGAACACAACTACACCAATGAGTACAGTTTTCTACCACTCTTACGGCAGTTTCGAAGGCAGGTTTATAAACTATCACGATTATTGACAATGATGTTGTGGTGTTATGCTTAAAGGCGACCACAGTTGGATATAGGTCTCCTCAAGGATTTCTTTAGCAATCATAAGCTGTCCTCATTCATCGGCTTCCAGCAATCCTCACCCGGCCAAAACGATCCACTTCGCTGGACGCCTACTCACTTTGCTAAATATACTTACACTGACTTGCACTGGCTTTTACGATTAGTAGGTACATGTAAATTGCAATTGCATTTAAAACAAAGTAATAATTAAATACGAAGATATTGCGTAAAAAATATATACTTATGGAATCACGCGACGTAGATTCTAATGCAGATTTCAAGGATACCTAAGTATATGTCATTATTATTGTGATTCTAATACCATAATTTGATTGATTGAAGAATTGTAAGAAATAAAAGGCTTTTTTATTTTTTTTAATTAATACCATAAATATTTTCTCAAAACATAGGTATACTCATATGCGATACCGCATATTGTTTGGTATGATATTCTTTGTTAACTTCTTCCGCACTAAGGAATAGACTACGGGCCCGTGTTGAAAAATGATGGGTCATTTGAACCACCAGGTGACCTATCTAGAACGATATAAGAGCATAAAATAATAAGATTCAGCGCTTGACCGCTCCGCGAAATACGCGGAGTTACGGAAACCAGCCCGACATATCAGGTTTGTTTCGAGTTTTCCCTCTCTTACAGTGGCTATTGTAAGCCTGACTTTCTCCCTTAGTCGACTCTTACGACACCCTTGGGATGCCTTAATCCCACACGGACAATTTTGAATACTACAGTCAATCTTAATAGGTAAATACTTAATTATAATAAAAGAAGAACTATGTTTATGTAATATGTTATATATTTTTTTGTATAGAAGTAAAACAGGTATATTTAACCATAAACGAAATACCAACTAGCACATAAAACATTATAATAAAAGCAATGTCCTTGTCTTTAGTAAAATAATGCAGATGAATATTGCATGAATAAATAAATTCTGCATATTTGATGCTGCATATAGCATAGCGTCACGATTATTTCACAAACAGAGAGTCAGAGACTGGTGATCTAGTAAAGGGCAATCTTTTATTTTTTCTTTTTATTAAAAAAGACAACTCCCGCACTAGAGAACAAGCTCTGTGTCGCGAGGGGTTTTACAAACATACAATTAACCCCTTGAAATGTATGATCTACCAATAACACAAAGCTTTTTTGTAAAAAAAATATCATTATATTCATGTTCTGAATCGTGTTTCTTTAAGAAAACAATTAAAAGCGCCTACGGTTAATGTATAATTTTATGTCAATGCGCGGAATTGCTATGTAACTACAACCTTTGCGGTGTTATAGCTATTTTATACATATTTCTATAAATAATTATTATATATATATATTATATATATTATATGAGCATCTTCTTCATCTATCTTCAAATAGAAGTCCCCACAAATATTTCATTACATTGCATTTTCTTTTTTTATATACCGCTAAGGCGTATATAAAAAAGTAAGAAGTAAGACCTGCCTGATTGTAAGCAATCAATCTATTTACTCTTATTATTTGCTTGAAAACGGTACAATGGATGTTACATTTTTTATTTGTTTCGCATATCATGTCTTTGCTATGGCGTGCAAATATATAATATTTAAATTGTGAAACATGTTACATGTATTATTATAGCAGTACCCGCGCCTAGTCTGTGTAAATGACATCACTGCACTATAAGTGCGTTGCCGACGTAAACCTCTAGGGGTTTTGTGGTAATTGTAAGCCTGAGAAATGATATTTAAAAATGTTTGCCTCAAATGAGTTTACTTATACTCAAACCTATATTCAAAAACACAACACTCCACTACTGCGTAAGCAAGAAGGTTATTTTGGAATTTCTATCGCTAAACGGGTAAAAAATTGTTAGACCCGGGCGAAGTCGGGGCGGAACGAAACTATATATTTAATAAAAATACTGTTTTATTGTCTATATTTGTAGGAGCTATAACCAAACACACTTGAAAGAACAATAATAACAATATACCCATTTGATAACTTCCTCTTTTATAAAGTCTGCAAATAAATAACTTATCAATGTAGCTGCGTGCTAAATCACTGGTGGTAATAACATTTATCATATAATATGGCGATCAAAACAAAATGGTTTTCCTGGATAAACATATTTTATATTTCTTTTTTAAAAAGAGATTCGTTATTAACTAAGGAATATTGTATCGCGGGAAAATTCAAACAAGGAATCATGGACACCTAGGACCCACACTCATTATTTTTGATAAATTAGACTGAAATAATCCATAAAATAATTATTTTCTAATGCGGTAGTCTTATATTTACTAAGGTCAACATCAATAATAATAACTTTCTTTTGGGGTTAACCTTTCCTGTCTCCCATTCCACTTCGCTCTGTACTCGACATCGTTGTGAGAAACCATGAACAAACCAATCTCATATCATTTGCTTTTACTGTAGTGCATCAGGAATGTTTACTGAAACAAATACGGACGGTTTCTCAACTATCCTCCGCAAAAGAACAGCATCCATGATGCGTAGAGTGCGTGGGAGCTCCAACAGCATTAGCAGCAAGCCGTGTTGTCCCATCATGGCGCACTGGGTTCGGGCTCATGTGCATGTCCCTAGTGCGTCAGATGGTGGAAACAGGTTTATGAATTAATGTTAGGATTGTAAATAATATATTTTAATATTATTTGTTACTAACATAGTTATAAGGTGTGTGTATTACTAACAAAATATGGATTTGTCTGAATTAAAGTTTATTTTATTTTTATTTTTTATTTATTTGACTACACCTACCACTACACCTTTCCATAATAATATTTTTGTCTCAATCAAATCAATCAATCAACCTGTTTCAGTCTACTGCTGGACATAGGCATCTGCTAATTCACGCTATAATATCCGTTCCTCCGCTTTCCGCATCCAGTCTACCCCAGCAACAATCTTAAGGTCATAGGTCCATCTGGCCGGCGGGCATCCAACCTTACGTTTACCAAGGCGCGGTCTTGGTTCTCGTTTTTTGGGACTGTCTATGGAGGACACTTTCCTCTCTGGTCGAATATTTTTTTTTTTAGTTCCCTTCACATAGTCGGTGGCCTCTTCTATTGTGTGCATATAACGTCACTATTGCCCTCTGTGACATGAGCCCTATTATTGCAGGTGAAACGTGAATGTCGTATACCTACAGATCTGCCTCATCAGCATCATCAAACATTTCCTCAGCATTCGTTCCTGGGCTGACCTGTTTCCAACGACTGCCTCGGTGGTCCAGTGGAAGTAGTATGCGCCTGCTGTGCATGAGGTAGTGGGTTCGATTTCCACACAGGATAAAACGTTGTGTGACTCATAAAGAATTGTTCTGAGTCTGGGTGTAATTTGTGTCCGTTAATAAAAAATTGAAGAATTTATTTTTTTAATTTTTCAATTAATATTTTTAAAACCAGTATTTTTTGTTTCCTTCTCTTGCAATCCAGGGGCAAAATACAGCGCTCTAATAAATTTTAAATATGTCGAATAAGTAAGTGAACGTCCATAGCCTACGGGTAACTGCTTAACATTACGCAGGCCGTATGCTTGTTTGTCACCCAAGTAGTATAAAAAAAGTAAGTACGATCACCATTATTTCTTCATATTCTCAGAACAATGTATTTTATAAGATAATAATGTGAATACCCACCTCAAATGTGGATTTTCGTTATCTTATTAACACTATTATACATGTTACCAATAGAAATCTGAATCATCGGTTAACACGGAGCGTGTATCCTGAAGTGACGTTGTTATTTAACAATTTCATTAGAGTAACAACACACGTCTTCGGTTTATCGGATGGCATCATCATGACAATGTTATGCACTGAATTTTCCCACAACATTAATTATACTAACTAACTTTACGTGAACTCAGATATAAAACAAACCTTTACTGTAGGTAATTTGCATTCAGTACTTTTAAAAAGGTATACCTACTTAAAATGTTGCGTTTACAGACAAAAGATTGACTGATATAACGAACATTTTATTTTTAGTTTCTTTGCTTTTTAGTGGGAGATAAAGAAAAGTATTACTAATTAAAAGTACAAGTAGGTATTATTGATTAATCTTTTTCTGATCCTAAAATAGCAATTTTAATTATAACTATATTAACATGGACATGGAATGGACATAATTCATTCCATTTGGTATTCCTACGCGACCAAAGTAAGATCAAAAGACATGGTCGCTCTTTTTGGCATATTTACCTTATCTTTATATATTATACAATCTTATTTTCTACCCCTGTGTCTCATTTACATTAGGTTTTAACTGGATAACCGAGTGTTTTTAAAGGGTTATCCACTGTTGATACTGGCTTACCAGGACTTACAAAAATGTGGGTGTAATTGTGTCGATATTTTATCATATTTTTGTTTTAATAGCACCTACCTACTAAATGTTATAAAACTCGTACATAAAACAATATTTAAGTTTTATTCTTATACTCGATAATTATCATAAACTTATTACATAAAACACATCATATCTAATCTGCCCGTAGGCCTTATAAAGAACATTGAACGAAATGTATATAACAGTTGTTGATATATCATATTAGACCCAGTTCGTTACCTAATTATTTTTTTAGAAAACCCACAATTCTCATGACAATCTTTGGCTACTACCAAATAAGTGCACGCTTAGGTCACTTTGTAAGATGATTATGTGGATAGATAAAAATAAAGGATAGTAGAACTACCTGGTCGTTCAGTAATTTATATTACCTACCAAATCTCCATATTAGGTAATATGGAAATTTGGTATTTAGGTATAGTATTCATGATACCTAAATCTAAATCTAAATCTCTGCTTAATCAGTTTCATGATATCATGAAACTGATTAAGCAGAGATGCTCGATGAGTTTCGAATTCAACTGAGGCTTTTCGGACTGATCAGCTCTTATAGCGATTGAATTTAATGACCTAGCTTTACGGTTATTGGTCTAAAATAATTCACTATTAGGAACGCCCTGAGATGCCTGACATTGGAGCTGTATGGATGACATCGCGGCAGGACGACATGCTTATCCTGTATATAGAAGCGGAAGAGATACGAAAGAAGTCATGGTGTCTTCGAAATATTATCACGCTCCGTCAAATATTAGGTGTGACTTATACATTTATTATCTACTAGTTGTTGCTCGCGGCTCCGGCCTTGTGGATGTTGGTTATCGCTGTAAAAAGTAGCCTATGTGTTATTCCAGACAATAATCTATCTCTGTGCCAAATTTCATCCAGATCCGTTTAGTAGTTTTTACGTGAAAGAGTAACAAACATCCATCCATCCATCCATCCATTCTTACAAACTTTCGCATTTATAATATTAGTAGGATATTGTATAAAAACCTCTACATGCGACTTCTTTAGTTAGACACCTGCATGTATCCTTACTAACTATCTCTTTCTGACACAGATTAGGTATTAAAACTTATATCAATCTGTAATATCATGAGAGATAGCCGTATTACGTACGTACGATTTTACGAAGTTTTAAGCCGTATTAAAAATAATACTTAGATACTATTCCACAAAGAGTACCTTTTTTTTTGAAGAAGGGAAATGCTTTACGCATACCGCCTCGTCCCGCACTCCCGGGAAAGCTAGGCGGTTATGTTAGATTCCCGGCCTTAAGGGTGGTAGGCGGCCGGCATACCGACTAAAAACTCCCTGTGCACCTACACCCGCCTTAGCGGGTGGACCACCAGAACCTATTATGACGTCGATGGTCCACCCAGCCACAAAGAGTACCTGTACCAACCTATACTTATGTATAGGTTGGTACTACTCTTTGTGGCTACGAACCTTTGTGGCTACGAAGTCTTGCGTGATTATACATAAGTATAATAACGTATAACTTCGTTGCATCTACATCTTCTTCAAAAGAGGTAAGAACCTCATCTTTACAGAAGATAACCACCAAATGACTGCACACAGTGGTGTAGTTGTGTTCCTGTGTGTGTGTTTCCAGAGTTAATTTAGGGATACGTTTTAACGAAATGTTTTCCTATCCTAGTAAAATTCAGTATCAATGTGAAATTGATATATTTCAAGCGGAACTTTTAAGCTTTATAAAATTAATATTGATATACGCATCCACTTGAAAAGATTTTTTAATAACACACAACAATGTAAATAAAACTACCATATCAGCATACATCTAAACTTAAAGGATTTATGTGAAAACGATATTACTAAAATATGACGTTTGTCAGCAAATCGCCAGTTATTTTTTTTAGTCTGACGTAATAGGTAATTTAGTGGTTAATATGTACTACGGTAACTACGGTAAATTAAATGTTTATAGTACGGCATCTGATAAACATAATAATTATTTTAAATAGTATCTTTACTCGTAGTCCAGTCATGCCCTAGATTATTAGTTACCTATAATTAAATAGTTACAAAAAATAAATTTCTCTCGTAATTACATACCTACGCATTTTTAGTAAATATTATCTATTATGCATATTTATGAATTTATTTTCGTTTAAGACAGTCACGACTTTAGGAAATTTATAATAGATATATTAACAAGTAAATAACGGTTTAAATAGCGGCCGATTTAAAGTTATTTTCCAAATTTTCTTTATAAAAAAAATTTCTTTCGATTATAAAAGTTATTTTGCAATGACCTAGCTTGCTTTAAACAATAAATAAGTACATAGGTAAGTTTTATAAAATTATGTGATATTCAAGTAGGTATTGCACAATTTTTAATGTGTGAAATACATATATACACCCATATTTACAAAATATTACGTGCTCGAATACATACGGTGTTACAAAAACTTTTGATATCAAATAAGATGATGAGACAGTATTGAATGTTATATATTAACCATTTCGCTCTCCCAAATTAGACACAATACGATAGAAAATCTATTTTTATGTTGGTATCAGATATGACTCATATGACAGGGAACTGTTAAAATACATTTTTTTTTAATCTATGACATTATATTGCTACTCTATTCTGACCTCTCCCAATGCACCCACATTCATTTTCAATATCTTTGTAGCACCCATAACAAAAACTTGCGTTCATCTAACAATCTCCTTCTTCTTTGTCCTTCCCATAACTCAAGTCTCTTCTTCCTTCCGTATTAAATCTATTCTTCTCTGGAATGCACTCCCTTTTGAAATCAAGATGTCCACTAACCATGATACCTTCAAAGCTAAAGGTCGTCAGCTTTATAGGAAATATTTGGCAGAAACTTAACAACGTTTAAAATGTATTTATTAAAATATGAACTATATTTTTATAATATATATTATGTATACCTATATTTATTTACGTATACTATTTATATCATGTATATAAACTTGACTGATAGAGAATGTATCTGGCATAAAGTCCACCTTTGTAAGCAATTTATGTGCAAAAAGTTTTAAATAAATAAATATTGTATGTCGGGATTTTACTTGAAAGCTTGTTCATCAGGGTAGTTTTTTGTAGGTTTGAAACGGTACGTTTTTAATTACAAGTTTTAAATTAAAATTAATATTTAATTAATCACTTTGCACTTTTATAATACTTGTAGGTACTTACACACAGTAATACATTTAAAAATATAAAAAGGAACACCCATCGGGTATTGGGTGCAGGTTTTATATAAATCTCGATACGCAACGAGTCCAGCAGGCTCTCGATCCAACAGATTCTAAGGCAAGCCTCAGATTTGGTGGAGGCTTTAAGCAATCACCCAATTGTTTTAAGTCGTGTAAATAATTATTTTTACAGGAATTGATACAGCAGCCTACGTCATTTAAAACAGGATGTGCTCAATTAATTATCTCAATTATTATGGTTATATATTTAATAGCATTTGTTATTGATGCTATTTTCATTAATATCATCAATAAAAATAAATTGATATAATATAATTTGTCCGTAAACAAGATGGAACAAGATAGTCCCTTAGATAGAATAGTTTTTTAATAAAAACAAGCAAGATATATCCAGTTTTATTTTATTTGTAAAAATTTGATTAACTGGCTAATCGAACACTCACGATATCAATCAAAATTACTTACACTTACATCCTTCTAAAGTTTAATTAAGTTGTTTCCTAAATATAGCTACACCGAACATCAACATGGATCAATAATATATTAATTACTTATTAAATATTTTTAGCATTTTTGCTATACAATCAGCTCAAATATTAATTTTAATATTAATTACTTGATATTAAAATCTCAATTATTATTAATTAACTCTAGCTGTCTGTTTTAAGTACCTATGTTGATGATTTTTTGGACGATGTTAGTCCCGAAGAGGAAAAAAAACACAGAGATATTATGTGAACGAGTACAGTTTTAAGTTCAGTAATAAATACGTATAAATTTATATCGCCATAATAAAATAGTAACCCGTAAATAAATTAAATGCACACAAATACAATAACTGACAATAAATTTGAGATAAAACCGCAAATTTACAAATAAATTGTTAAATGTTTACAAGAAAAGAAATGCGCATTTCCCGTTAGTTAAATGTTCATGATACATGTAGGTGTCCAACTTAATCTTAACAAGATTTACACAAGTAACTGAATGAGGACTGGATTTATTCAATTCGGTCTTTTATGCGTTACTTTCAATCAATTTAACGGTACCTACGTAAGTAGGTAAATATTGATAAGATCCTGTCAATCGTGGTCGAATAAATTTTAATTAAATTAACACGAAGGTACTGTTTTTTATTTTCACCATTACATTTTCGAGTTTCGATGATCGGGTGCCTTCTTAGGTACCACACCTAAGAAGTTACCCGACCGTTGAAACTCGACTGTAATTCATAAAATATTCAGTTTGATCATTATTGATGTTCTTTTATCATCATCATCATCATCAGCCTATCACAGTCCACTGCTGGACATAGGCCTCTCCAAGTGCACGCCACCTGGCATGATCCTCGCTTCGGGATAAGAACGACGATCTTCGCAAAGCGGCTGGAAGTAGCTGGATGTGCCCGCTTCAGCTACTCCCAGCCGCTTTGCGAAGATCGTCGTTCTTTACTCAAAGAGTATGTAATGCATTTTTTGATTGTGTCCTATTACGTTCATCATATATATCGTAAGTTTTAAAAATAAATAACCAACAAAATATAAAAGCATGCATTATATACTCGTAAAATGAAAAGGTAATTGTATAAAATCCTACTAATGCTCCAACTGCGGACGTTTGTACGGATGTTGTTAGTTAATCGCGTCAAAAATTTCGCATAGAAATCGAGTAAATATAGTCTGGAATAGTAAATTTTAATCCAGTAAGAATCGACTAAGGGAGTAAGTCAGGCAGACAATATCCACTACGAGAGAGGGAAAACGCGAAACAAAACCCTATACCAAACCATCTGACCACTTTGGTGTAGTAGGCTAATATTTTTCCAAGTGTAGGTATGGAGTAGACCCGTGGCCAGCAGTGGGACGTTTATGGGTTGAGTTGATGATGTTTTTGTCTTCAAAACTTTCCTGTAACACTATTTTATGTAAAAATAGAGGCATTGTAGAGTCCGTACCTACATACAATACATATCAACTATGTACTTATATTTTTTCCCGTGACGAAATTTCTTAATTTAGACGATTATGTTATTAGTTATTTTTATAGATGTTCAGTATAATAGCGTGCCTATAAAATATAATTACCACCAACTATGTTTGCGCATAAACTGAGGTGCAAAATGCTTTGTATTAACAATGTCCATGTAATGTAAGTCGAGTATATTTTTATGGGTTAAACGAGTCATTATGTATCCGATGCATGTTATTTTCTGAAGTTCCGTTTTGGCACTCATTGTGAGTAGGTATTATTTAAACTTTGTAAGGGATATGGCGAAGCCAGCTGGCTATACCGATGTGAATTTCACTTTTTGTAATTTATATGCAGAAATGATTTGCCATATATTATGTTAATCGTGAAGGAAAACATAGCAACATAATAGTCTCAAACTAAATTCTAAAGGTATGTCTTGATTCACCTCTCAGCTCTGTTGATAGAGGAGAGAAAATTCGTCGTCGAAGAGTCGACAAATAATATAATATCTTGGATCAAACACACATAGAACAACTAGGCAGAGTCAGCAGAGCTACTATAGCAACCAGACACCTGACAGGCATTTTTGAACTGTGCAATGCATTGGGCACTAAACCCAAAATACACTATTATTCAGTATAATAATTTCAAAAAGAAATTTTCGTAAGAAATGTAACCCAAATCGACTTATATATTGAAAATAAATTACACTTAGACCCAGAACAAATAAGTTGGGCATCGAACCCTCGACCTCTAGCTTGGCAGTCAAAGTCACTAACCACGAAACCAACAGGCCAGTCAATCCGCTACCTAAGTCCTGACCCCTCGTACGTTAATCTACACGCGTACATGAACTACTTTACTCATGTACCTTTTGTTGCAGTCAACAAATTAGTCACAAGAAGAAAACCTTTGTTTACCTCAGTTGTTCTACAAACAAAAACATTAGACATAAGTTTAAAGTACTAGTCTTTACTTTCAATTCACTAAACTATTAGACAGTGTATTGTGTCTTTGTTACTAAGCTGGGTTTTACCTTGTTGCTCATAGATCTGTAACCGTAGCATCCGAGTGATCTTCGATCCATTCATATGTCGATCTCTTAATGGCTAGCTAGAATTGGCTCAGTTTCAGCGTAAGCGAAGCCCAGCGCACGCTTGTATGCGTCGACCAAGCGCACACACCGGCCACTCTTTATATATAAGGAGATCTTTCGAAACCGTTAGCACATTCGGACTACAACCTGTCCAGGAAGTCACCTGCTTCTTTTGTACTCTGTGAAACTACAAGATGCTGTACATTCTGGTAATTATTGTACCGAGATATGTGTATTTGTGTGGCGGCAAATAATCAAACAGTGTCAAAATTTACATAATAAATTGTGTTTATAAATGAGTGCTTCGAACTATCGACCTTCCTGTGATTGCGTGATGCTAGCGAATATGTGATGTTGCAAAAACGTCCCAGTGTATAAATGTTTAGTTTTACCTAATGTTGTTAAAGGTAAAGGTACTGACCTTTGCTATTTCTACGCCTACGATCATACATCTATCAATGTGTCGAAATATTCCCTCAAATGTGTCAATGTATTTTATATAACATGATAAACCGATATCGTAAAGTTGAAAAACGTAAATACCTGAACAGTAATACAAGAAAAATGTTTACGTAATTACGTACTTTATGTGGAAATATAAGTCACATAAATTTTCTTGCACAATGTAGCCGCAGTCAATTTTATGATTCTTGTCTATGATTACATTTGCTTCTTTAAGTAATATATTGATGATTTTTATTCTGATCAGGGGCCATACCATGACGTCCTTACAGTGATTTATTTGCGCTGTGATTTTAAAATTCGTAAGTTGTCAATATTTTATTACCTAGCTGTAAGGATGCCTTTGTACGGCATTCAGATTAAGGTTTAAAAAAAACACTAAAAGGACGTCATGGTACCCAGCGTATAAAAACATAATATGTTTGATAATAACTTTAAATTCAAATATTTATCCAACTTGAAATTGTGGAATTCTCATCCAAAACAAAACAACATTGTTTCGTTCAAAACCTACTGGTCGTTTTAAGATCAAGGTCGAATTTCTACAAATGTTCCAAATAATAATATGAAACAGTTTATTGCCATCTATAAAATTTCATCGATCCATCTGTCTACCATTTAGTCAGGCATCTGGTAAAACAAGCATACATAATTGATATTTTCATTGATTCGCAAAACTTTATACGAGTATAATCCTACTAATATTATAAACGCGAAAGTTTGTAAGTATGGATGGATTGATGAATGTTTGTTACTCTTTCACTTAAAAACTAGATCTGGATGAAATTTGGCACATAGGCTACTTTTTACAGCGATAACCAACATCCACGCGGGCGGAGCCGTGGGCAAATCTAGCAATACAAACAAGTACCTACGACAAAATAACTTCATACTAAGAAAGTAACCTATTATGCAAACACATCATGCTCAATGTAGTAACCTCTTCATGCTAAACATAAGTGAAAAATATAAGGCATACAATAACTAAAACTAAAATAAATATATTAATAATAAAAAAAAACTAAAATAAATATATTAAATCTATTAAACCAGTAGGTAAATTGTTGGTATCACAGAATTTAGATCAGGTTATTTCTGTGGTTGGTCCTCCCATTCAGGACAAATAACACAATTACTTGTTCTGTGGCTGGGTGTAATGAATCTATTATGTATGTTTTTTAAATAAGTATTTTTACCAGTTGCCTGGTTGCCAAAGTACAGGCTCTGTCTAATTTGGTATCAGATAGCCGAGTGTAAGTTGTCCCAAGATATTATCAATTATGCAAAACCATGCACGAATATATTGAAATTTGACCTAAAATCATTAGCATTTTATTCATTATATAGTGCAACAATCTTATCAATATGTTGATAAACCAGATACATTACAAATTCGGAGGTGCAAGAGAGAATATAAATTGCAAATTTAAAAAAACGTTAGTACATTTACTTGGGATTTAATGCATCGATTTGATAAAATTTCAGTTCGTGGTATCGACCATTCTGGTGCACATGTTTGCTGCCAGTCCCGCTATTGACAACCAATCAAGATCTCAAATTATAAATCAATACTATGACACATCCAACCTGCCGAACTCTTACAAATATCAGTAAGTACATACATTAATAACTATGATACTTTCGCACTTTTTTCCTTTTTGATATATATTTTTTTTCAATATAAAATCCCAATGGGATGATTTAACTACGTTACTTTTTTCCCTTGGTATTCTAGCTTACACATTCGGCCCACTTTTCCACTGCTGTTCCTACTCCGTGTAATTCGGGCCGCGAACCAGAGGCCAGTTGCTCCCTAACCCTAAATAATATAATATATACATACTTAAATATAAATATTATTATGTATCTTTTAAACTATGAGTATTATAATTAACCTTTATTTAAAATTCATCTTTTTAGTAAACCATGTGTAGGGAGACACACATTCTGTATTATCAGTATATGACTGCCTTGGTGGTCCAGTGGGTACAGTATGTCCCTGCTGTGAACGAGGTTGTGGATTCGATTCTCGCATAGGGACAAAACTTTGTGTGACCTACAAAGAGTTGTTCTGAGTCTGGGTGTAATTTGTGTCCGTTAATTGTATGTTTGTAAAGTCCCCCGCAACACATAGCTTGTGCAGGAGGTGTCATAAAAAAAGAATATATTATTGTATATTATGCAAAATGTGGATAGTTTGTAGCCTAGAAGGTTGAAGTAATTAAAAAACGTATTATAATACACAGCTGATACTGAGTAAATAAATAAGCTTCGCTCACGTAGTAAGTTGATAAAAACTTTGATGAAATGCCACTCAGGAAAAGTGTAGCTTTCAATCAATGAAATAATTTTCAAATTAGATTATGTGTTTCTAAGATCCACATTGTCAACGCGGATACAAAGTGACTCATACAAACTGTTTGACTTAGTAATAATAAATATAATAAATTTATGGGATGCCCAAAGCGCACGTTTAAATCTAAAAAAAACTAGTTCGATTTATTCAGAAATACCAATCATAGTAAAAAACCTTTTTTTCGACTAGATTATGCTGTAGTATTTTTTTGTTATTATATCTTTATACGAGTACAAGGGGCCGGATTGGTTTAGCTTTTAAAGAAGATTTTTTTGTAAGTTTCCTTTTTTATTTTTGCATATTAATATTATTTGAATAAAGTCCAGGACAGGTAATTTTTTATAGGTTCTAAGATCGTAAGCAGTTACCGTAGACTATGGATGTTTGTCACACCATGGCACCATTAATTGTGCATTATATTATTTACAGACAATTTACAATAATGTAACGCACCTACCTAATTATTAAATTAAAGCTCTCATATCTCTTGGCAGATAAGGGGAGCCTCGTAGCTCAAAATTGGAATACATTACGAGTATAATGGGTTGCGATTATTATTTATAAATTGGTAAACAAATCAAAAAGATGTTATAAGTATGACACTTCTGCATCTGTGTGTTATATGGTTCATGGCTCCCAGACGGTTGAAATAATTTCAATTCAATTTCCTTGATTTAAATCTTATTTTAATTTAATAGATTTAGCTATTTCTAAAGTAGTCCCGCCATTGTAAAACTTTAAGCTTTTTATCAGTGTTTTTATGCAAAGTTATTATAATTTGTTTCCGGCATATTGGATACTTACATAGATAAAAGTTCAGAGTCCAGCCGCCACTAGCCGGCAGTAGGTACTAATGCAAATTTTTTGATATTTAATCTTAGTCTTATGAATATTACCATCTAATAGCTGTGAAGAAAAACATCGCAAGGAAAGCTTCATATCCTAGACAAAATTCAAAAGTTCATCTAATCCATCAAAATACATTTACCACATTATGTAAACGTTCGTTCACACAGCTCGTTAATATAAGAAGACTCCCAGTCAGTGAGCATAATGTCCCAATCTTGATATAATTTATACAGTAAATATCTTCGAAAAAATACTCATAAGGAGTGGACAGTAATATTTGTTCATTTAATGCTTTCACACCAAAATTTAATGTGCCAACAATAACTTAAATATTTACTAACATGTTCAACAGGTTTTCTGTATATTGTTTGTTTTGTTTAATTCAAGTTTAATTACAATATGGAAAGGTTACGTTTTTTTGTTTGACTTGCATGTAATAATATTAAGAATAAAAGTATTACAGTAGGTAGTGAGTTTATCCTTTTTGTTTAATACCATTAATTAAAGTATTTAAATATTTATTAAGCCATTACTCATTAGACACTAAAGTATATACAAAGATGAGTAACTAAAGATGTTTTTGAGTTAAGTGAAAATGGCTATGGCTCCATCTTATACAGAAAGCGACATAGCGGTTAACCCAGACCACAGATTAAGTAATAGTTACTACTCAGAGAAGCTAGCGGGATGAGAAGGAACTGAAAGAAGGCTTGTATCAAATAACTTTTATTTAATTCACGGAAAGACTCGGAAATTTGGATGTATGAAAATTTAATAACACCCGTGCAAAGTGCAAAGGACGAATTTTATGTAATTAAAATAGGTACCTATCGGTACCATCGGCATCTGTCTCAAGAATTCCATAAATTTAAAAACATTGTAACGTATTTTATTAATCAAATGACATAATATCAAAAAAGTACAAAAAAGTATGTAAATTAAAAATAAACAAACTTATGATTAAGTGATTATTTTTTGTCATAGAATATTTTATTTATATATTCAGTATCGAAAGTCATATTTTAGATGTATGAATATGAATTATTTTTAGTACCTACTTAATAGGCAGGTTTATAATTTCAATTTTCTAACAAAATTAATAATTTATGACATTTAAGTTTGGGTATTGACATTTTTTTTCTAATAAAATAATTTCAATGCATGACTGGTTTAATCATCAAGGTTTACCAGTGTTTAAAAAAAACGAATTAATTTGTGAGGTCAATGACTTCGTTATACAGTATAAACAGTATTAACATAAGTAGACACAGTCACACCGTCACCGATTGATAAATACAGTCTATTTTAACTAATGAGTGAATAAAAACAGGGAATACAAATAAATTTATTCGTATGTATTATGTTAAGATTAATTTCTGAAATTGATTAAAGTCTAAATGATGAATTTGAATTAACGTTTGTTTGGAATTAATCGTTTCTAAATAAAGATTTTTTTCTAACGGGAAATTACGATTAAAATAATAGGCTAAGCATCCATGGATTTTTCTCTCTAAGTAGATATTTAGTGGTATAAATAATATTCATAAATAACAGAAACATTATTACCTAACAGCGATTATCGTAAAAATGAGCATATTCGATAGCTAAACTGTTTCAATCCGATTTGAAAATAGGAAACAAGTCCATCGCGAATGTCTTTACATACATACAATTCACGGACACAAGTTACACCCAGACTAGGGGCAAACATTTATGGCTTGCAAAAAGTTTTGAAATATTACAACACTTAACGCGCTGATGGCAGCTAGATGATCACCTAAACTAGATTACAGTCACAGTCCAGTATTAAATCTTTTATATTGTAAAATATTAATTTTCTTGAGATATAAGTTTCGTGACAGCACAATATAATTTAACGGTTTAGCTTAATTAACTAAAAAAAGATATTGCGTAGCAGACAATCTTGCTTGTTTATTAAGATAGCACCAAAAACTAATGACAAAAAGTATTGCTAATGATAAGTAATTATAACCTGAACGCCGACGCTACCGCGAAATGAGTATAGAAAATTATATCAAATATTAGTAAGACACACCATTTTTTAACCTGTTATGTCCCACTACTGAGTAAAGGACTCCCACATGATCTTTCATACCTCTATTTGTGATGCCAAATCTGCTTAGTCCTCTTGCAAATGCATCCAACTCATCACGCCTGCATTTTCAAAGCGGCGACGATAATGTCCGACCCCCAAGCACCTAATATGCGACGATCTTTGTCTATCTATCCGGTTGCATTCTATAAGTGTGCCTCACCCATCCTTATTTTGACTCAGTAGAATTGACACATTAGCTACAAAATAATTTATACCATAAAAGAAAATAAAACAATAGTAAATTAATAGAACTGGTTTAAGCTTAGTATCACTAAAACAGTTGGTCATTTTACGTCTTTTATTGATCACCTACTGCCCGATCACTAGACGTCATGTGTTAGATACTAATCAAGTTGTTTTTTAAAAGACAACTCAACTTATTTATTTTATGTCCGTGATGTCTTCTTGCCACCCAAGAAGACGTCATGAAAATAAATGCTTATCTTTTATTGTTCGATTCCCGGGTCGGGACAAAATACAACAATGCCTATGTATTTAGAGTATCTAACCAGAAATTCCCAGTTTAGAAATTGGCGGTCTTTTTACGACCGTGGCTCGGAAAACACATAAAGCCTCTCCGGCCATGTCGGATGGCCGTCCCATCCGACTAAGGCCTATGAAAATGAGGGAATAAAGAGCACATTTGTTTTTTAACACAGATTAGCTGCCGTGACCGAAATTCGATTAGGAGGACATTATTACTATTAGTTCTTGCAATAATATAAGCACAGAATATGTATATATGCATAATATAATTAGGTATGCAAATAATGCATGTATGTAAATAATTATGTCGAGATAGGTACTCTAGACCACAGACTTAGACTAAAGTGAGCTAATACAAAGGTAGGGTTTAGTCTTACACAACAGTATCACGGTCATATAAGCTTCAAGTGTTGGTAAACTGAAACACGATACCGTTTTTGTGTCCTATAATTATTATGTTTAGTTTTGTATTACGAAGTTAATTTAACGAGAGGTAGGGCATCATTTAAGCGAGGTGAGCTAGGAAGGAACCTCAACTTACCAGATTACCATAGATAACTATGCTTATTGGGGCTGTTGTATTCCTGTGCGTATGTATAGGTTGTCCGAGGAATCTTTATTTTAAATAATATATTTCCTAGGGTTTTCTAAAACGTATACATTTCCTGGAATATAAGGTCTATATGCTATTCCAGACTATAATCTATCTTTGCATTAAATTTTATGAAGATCCGTTCAGCCGTTCTGACATAATTAAGTAACAAATATCTATTCATCCAAACTTTCGCATTTGGTGATAGTAGTAAGATTTCTTGCAGTCCGCGTTACCTCTTAGTAATCTTTATCTATGTGTTGTGAAGGCTGTCCTCCCACATAACTAACCGGTTTTCAATCTATCTTCAATCATCGAATGCTTTAAACGATCTGATTAATTACGATATGAGTCATACGAAAGTCAATTAAATAATATATTTATACAATTTGTTTATCAATAAATCAATCAGAATAATAGCTTAATTTGGTTTTTGCATAAATAAGAATGTAATTAAAGTTCCTAACAATATTCAACCCGTTCAGATATTTCAAAAACATTTTAAAGGATTTGTGATTGTTTTCGATATTTTATACATTTGCGATATAATATAAATCACAATTATAGAAAAACGGGGTGACTGAGTGGGAAAGTCACCAAACTTATACACGAAGGTATAAGTTCGATAGCAGGTAGCAGTTGATGAATTTCGCTTTGTGGAATTTAAACTTACTAATCAAATGATGTATCTATTAGGGGTAAAAAAAACATTGTGAGAACATCTCATTCACCAACCGGTATTAGGTCGGTAAACACTCAGATCGCTTGATAAAGGAGAAGAGACCCGGTAGTGGAACATGGTTGTTATTATTATTTTTATATATTTATTTATTAAAATTCATGCACGAACAAACGACGTAGGTGCAGTCAAGGATATACTCCGTTTATACCTCTGTATATAGTCCCTCTATAAACTTACAGTACCAATTACATATAATTGCATTTTTTGTTCAACAGTTTAATATAAAGATAAACATTTATGCATTGCTGTGACAAGGAAGTATACACGTACGAGTACGTGTGAAATATTATTATCATCTCTAATAATAAATATTAAGATGTAATAATATCTAATGATGTTACTATGACGTCTGTCGGTAACTGGTATTTAAATGTATTGTAAGATTTATATTATAAGTCACGAATACGATATATTCCCACGACAAAAAATCAACTGCAATAGAATAAACATTGTCATCCATCGTGGCAATGTTACGAGTACTTCATTGCCATTAAACAGCGATGCGCAGGAATTTTATGACCCCTATTGATAACAAAATGCCTATTGACAGAATACAGTCTTATTATTGTTATTTTGCCAGTATTAGGTCTCTATCTGTGCTTTTTTAAACGTGTACCTAAATATAGTATTTTTTTCTTATAGATCATTAAGTTGTACAATATACCCACTTACTGTTAAATAACACAAATTACGTGAAGCAGAATTAATTCTAGTAAAAAAAATAGATTATAAAAATATTAACAAAATATTATTTGAATGTGAGACACCTCTAACTACCCTTGCTAAGAAAAACTGTTTTCTGATTGCTATAGTACAGGCTCAGCTAATTTTAAATTAGACGGACATATATTGTCTCCCATCAGATATTATTATTATTACTTATAAATATTTATTATCTTTTAAAAATCTCAATACAGACAATATAATATTAAGTTAACAAGTTAATTTGTAAACAATTCACGAAATACTTTTACAGACTTAATCAA
Organism: Trisateles emortualis; assembly: GCA_947095525.1. Classification (NCBI taxonomy): domain Eukaryota; kingdom Metazoa; phylum Arthropoda; class Insecta; order Lepidoptera; family Erebidae; genus Trisateles; species Trisateles emortualis. Next base: position 11,501,039 of record OX352734.1, read on the forward strand.
GCCAAAATTGACAAAACGGAACGGTTAAACTGCTTTAACACGTGCCATGCATCTAACACATAGCACATCTAACAGCAAACACTATTTGTATATTCAAAATGCAACACGTGTCAAAGAAACTAACAAATAGTCAGAGTATAAAGTGCACAATAAAATTAAAGGTTACATTTAGAATACTAAATGAAAAGGAAAGCAAACGTCTTCTGACTCACCCATCACATAGATCGGCGGAGTAAATATTTGGCGGACACTACGGAATTTTATGTTTATGTAAAGTGGCCTTTATATTGTCTTACTTGTGCAGGTGTAACCTGATAAACCGAATACGTGCTTTAGTATCAACAAAGGCACTAAAGCACTATTTATTTGGAAAGCAAATATTTTCAAATCACTCTTCCGTGGTTGATTTTTCCGTCTTTGCGATTTGATTTGATTTGAAGCTAGTTAAAATAAGGTCACAGAAGATCATGTGCACTCGTAGAGTGAGCAAATATAAAGTCGGACAATATTTGCATTTAATTATGAAGCCTGTGCAAGTCGTTAAGTATGGTAGATAAATTATAGATCATTATTTTCTCATGCTAAATAACAGGCTTTTTATTTCGATTAAATCTTAGGACAACTCGTACATTGTAATCTGATCTCAAACAAAGCATATACTTTGGCAACCAAACAACTAGTAAAGATACCTACCCTATACATATTTCTAAAAATGTACATATAACAAGACATTAAATTATAGCCAGATACAGATTTGTTCTGTATGTGGGAATTAAAATTATTACCCCCAAGTTAACCGAGACAGGTCATACTTGCCTCTCGGTTGTTATATTTAAACAGGGCCGGCAATGCGTGAGTGGTGTTGCAAACCCTGGAGTTGCAAACGTCCAATGGCTTCGGCAACAGCTTAGCATCAGGTGGACTGCAGTATGCTTGCCTCCTTAGTAGTATAAAAACACGTCCCGATTCACCTCGTTTTAATATCTATAGTATATTTCGCCTAACTCACTGTTGCATCTAAAATGTCATCGTTGGCGGCGTCGTTGTATTAATATGGATGCGACGAAGTATAAATAATTATTTGACCATGCTTAGGAACAAAGCAAATTTAAAATAAACTCTTTTTAGTATTAACGCAACATGTTGCAAAGTTATTATAGTTTATTCTAGATCTATATATTAGAGGTAATATGCAACCTACTTAGCGGCTAAAGTACAGCAGTATGTTTATTGTCCTTCTTTGAAGTCAAAATGGCGTTACGGGACAACCAGTTAAAGTTGAAGAGGCAGAAAGTGGCATAGGTCACTTTTTATGGCTTAGCCCATTTTCCTCAAGTACTTTGTTGCTCTCACTACCGTTACTACACGAAACATTACCACGCAACGCACGTCAAGGAAAACAAATAAACTAACGCACTTTCGCCAACTATAACTTTATTTCCATTTTATAAAAAAACCCTACCATAAATTTTACAAAAACTTTCCCCTTATTGTCTTTGACCAACAAAAATGGAGGCGATTTAAAAAAGTAACCGTAAATTTCTTGGCAGTAATCATCGCCAGAATCTTGCTTTAAAGAAAATACATTTTAAGTATCAAATTGTTACCCAAATAAATAAATTATTGATATAAATTGCGGACGAGAATATAAACTTAGCAATTTAAATGTTATACTAACATTTAGGGCAAATACTGCAATAAATAACACCGTGAAGCACATAAAGAACCTACTAATAGAAAACTATTTTTTTTATTATAATAATCATCGTGTGTAAAAGGTACCTACCATTGTGTCGTTCTAAATAAAATAGGATTTTTTCGCATAATTTGGCAATAAAATAAAACCTTCAAACATTTCGCTACCCATAAATAATAATTTCACTATCAAAGAAGAAATTTTAACTACGTAAATACATCATTTTATGTTAATAAAATGCATAAAATAACACATTATAATAAAGAAGAATTATTATAATGTAATTTTTAAACAAACAAGGACATACATAAATATTGTTTGGGTATTTTGCAATAGAAAAATATTACAATATATGAATATTTATAAAGTTTCTAGCTCCAACTGAAAAGCAAAGTTTTGAAAAGGGATATAAACATTTAGGTACCTATTTTTGCACCTAACTGTAGACATCTATTTTAATAAAAGGCTAGCTTTTGCCTGCGGCTTCATCTGCGTAAATATCTAGTATATTGAAATTTAAAATACCTAGTTCTTCTCCAGAATACGATTTAAGTCTTGGCATATTAAGATTTGTTCAACCGTTTAGTCGTTGAAAGGCAACAGACAGACAGAGTTACCTTTGCATTTATATTATTTTAGTTGGGATTGATTGTTTTTTAAATCTTAGTACCATAAATACATACAATAACAATCCATAATAAATCTATAAATGATATCATCAATCAATACTGCTTGACTTAAATTGCACCAAGGTCCTAAGAAGACACCTATTATTATAACAAATGAGTCACAGCCTTATTGAACCCGGATATTACAATCTAGTATTATAAGCTCATTATCCCAAAACATGTCATTCATGTCACTTGGAAACATAAAAAAGTAGAATGATGGCATTGTTATGTAGGGTATAAAAACGAAGTATGTAATACCGCCTTCTTGGAGTTGAACGTCCGTTTGTTGTTCCAATACCCTTATGAAGCAGTTACTTGAGTACACGCCCTCAACAACATTGTACCTATTTTTTTAAGGAACAACAATACTCTGAAGACTCCATTGACACCAAATTTCACTTGACTTGCACGAATGTATTTCCGAAACTTATACGAGAATAAACAGGTTATGTTTATTTTTCGTTTACATTTCGGGAGTTGTTACGAGTTTTTATGTAAGCAAGTTTAAATAAAGATTGTGCTTATGTTGGTCATTTTATATAAACAATAGAATAAATACGGGTTCGATGCCCACACAGGACAAAACTTTGTGTGACCCATAAAGTGTTGTTCTGAGTCTGGGTGTAATTTGTGTCCGTTAATTGTATGTTTGTAAGTCCCCCGCGACACAGAGCTTGTTCTCTAGTGCGGGATTTGTCTTCATAAAATAAAATACAAATGATCACTAAATAAGTAATTTATTTTTTTGATAAAAAAGTATATCAACTCTAATTTATCAAATATTTACTTTTGTAATCAATTCAACGTGTACCTACTAAATGTGTTTGATATATTCGAGTATTCCATTCAAATATATCTAGTTTCTGCTGGTCTTATCACGTTTTAAATGTGTTATTAAAATACAAGCCACATCTCTCAGCTCTATCACAAATAAAAAGTATAAAATCTAACATAGTAATTTGAAGTCCACCTACATCCGACAACAATTTTTGATATACACACTACTTTATATAGTAAAACAATTTGAAACAGGTTGTAAACATGTGCCGAGTGATATTTACAAAATATATACCTAATAACACTAGTTTTAGCCCACGCCCTAATTATGTAAACATCACAATAACAGATATAAGTTACTACCAAACAACTTTTTAACAAACAATTACCTACGATTTTTTCTCAAAATTAATTGGGATCATCTTTGAACTACACTCTATCCAATAAAAAAGAACCATCAAAATCTGTGTAAGGACTTTCCTTTCTTCTAATTTTATCTATCAGTAAATCCGAGACGTTTTGCAAGCAAGAATTTCACAACAGACTAAGTGGTATGCCATACAGTCGCCTAAAATAACATTATAAAATAAAAATTATGCAAATGACAGTATGCTAAAAGGTGAAATCTCCTTAAAGTCCCCTGAACTTTACAAAAACGATTGCTCACGTGTATGCAAACATGGTACCTATATTCTATGATCAACTCACATATTTAGGCTATTACATCATACCACCGAAAATTCTAAATATTTGGCCATACTCACATTCTCTCAATAATCATATATCGATGTTTTTTTTCTTTACCTGACGTAATTTTTATAATGTGTTTACTTAAGCGTAACTTGCGATTAAATAAATTGTTTGATGACAAAAAATATAATCCCAGCCGAAAGACGTCCACTGCTAAACATAGGCCTCCACCAAAGATTGCCACAGAGTTCGGTCCTGAGCTGACCTTATTCATCAGCTACCCGCAATCTATACCAGGTCGTCAGTCCACCTTGGTGGAGGACTGCCCACGTTGCATCTTTTAAAAATAAATATGTTATCCACCATATCTATTATACCTTTTCCCTAAAGGAGGAGATATATGACACCCCTATACTTATACCAGCTATGTTAAGTCTCATGTAATAAATATCCAGTTACAATATACAGAATATCCCAATAAGAATTGTGCCCGTTACATCATATGTCATGCATACCAGGCATAGTTCTCGTAACTGCAACGTTTGTTTTTTTATATTTCAGTATAACTACTGCTACTACATTTCTGTGGCTACTACTACATTTTTTTAACTCTTTGCACCGTGAACTATTCTATTTATTCTATTCCATGGTGCAACGGTGAAAGAGTTGAAAGAGGTAAGGCACCACACACATACAGGCTTGCTCCACTGGGGAAGGAACTGCTTCTTACAGAAGACCCCACTTAAATAACTAAACACAGAGCAGTGATGTTGTGTGCGTGTGTACAGGTCTTAAGTTCTCATTCAGGGAAGTGTTTCAACCGATTTTTTTTAACCCCGGTATAGCATGTACCCATAGGCTACGGTAACTGCTTACTATCATATCAAAAACCTTAGTTATATCAAAAATATAGATACGCATAGATCATATTTCACGGTATGTCGCCCTAGATTTATATATAATGTAATAAAATTAAAATATTTTTGCATAATTTGGTGATAAAATACATATAACCTTCATAGATTTCACGACTCATAAATAAAAATTTCACTATCAAAGAAATTTAAACTATGTGAATACGTCATTTGATATGTTAATACAATGCATAATATTATAATATGACAACTAAGAAGAATATTATTTTAAGGTAAATTTTACTTACCATGTACAGCGAATTGCTTTCGATCTTCATTTGAAATTTGTTATATTGTCCTCTTTTTTAGCTTTAGGGTTATTCTTGCATTGCAATTTAATTACTTAAGATCAAAAATAAACCAATATGGTATGGCCCCTGTGCATCTACAAACCATGGACAATATCGAGTACAAGCTGGAAAAGCCTCTCATGACAATAATTGCCTTTGAAAGACTTTTAAACGCATGTCATTTATTTCATACTTATCTCGCAGCAACATTGTACTACGAGTAGATTTTTGTTTTATATTAGGAAGCGGCTGTATATTCAAGAAACAACATAAAAAACTGGATTTTTATTTTTATTTCCTACTCTGCTCTGTTAAAGAACTTTTTATTCCATTACATCTCAAAAATCATTGAATTTTTTTAATTTCCAGTTATGACGCGACTGACGGTTCATCGCGACAAGAACAAGGACAAATCTTAAACTCCGGTACCAAAGATGCAGCATTGGACGTCGCAGGCTCCGTGCGTTGGTACAATGATAAGGGGCACCTTTACGAAATGACATACAAAGCTGGCAAGAGAGGCTACAGAACAATCATTAAAAGATTATCGTAAAACAAAACCAGCAATGTAATTAAAACACCAAGTATTAGCTCGAATATTGTTCGATAAAGAAAGACTGGACAAAAATATTTTTATTTATTGTTACTAGAATGGTTTGACAGTAGTATTAAGGCTGGTGTTTCTGCAAAGCTGATATCTTTTACGGTCTTGCATACAGCAAACGTATTGAAAAATGCGCAATCACTCATTGTTACTGGAGTGAATCACTGCTTCTGAAAAATATTTTACTAAAAAGAATTTTCATTATCTCTGAGTCCTATAGATTATTTTGTATTGATGTTTCGATCTATCAAGTAGGTATTACTTGATAGATCGAAACAAGTCTGTATTAGCTTCCATCAAGTGATAAGTACAAACATGAGCTAAATGAGCTTTCAATTTCTTTATTACTATAATATTTTAGTCAGTAGGAACGAGTCTATATTTTGGCCATAATAAATCCAATTATTATAACACAATAAATAGGTATGTCATATTATTTTGAAATTGTAAAACGCTTCTACCGATTTAGTAAGTTATTTTTTCGTCTGCAAGAAATAGTTAAGAACATTACGTCAGCATGTCTAGATATTAATTGGTCAAAGACGTCATCAGCGTAGTAGAAACACCAGTCTAACTAAACGAACATAATAGGGTATTTGGCAGTTTTTTTGTTGGTTAAAAACTAAACGGAGTCAAAATTTAAGAAGTATGAACTTACAATCTTTTTAATGATTAGAAAGACACTCAAGTGCTGTTTTATGACGTCATACTGTCGTGCGGTACTTACTAATGTTCGCTTTGCTTGAAAGTTTATAAATTCTTTATTAATGAACTTACTTCTTTTACTTTGGTAATTATTCTTTCATTTCAATTGTTCAAAGAACCTGTCAAATACTCTATTCTCACCGTACTTTTATAAAGATTTTGGGTACGAAGGACAATATAATGATTTGAAATAGTATCTTTAGGCTTTTAAAATGTTTACAATTGCCTATGAAAACATTGATCTTGGTATAGACATTAAGAAATTGAATTATTTAAAAATTATGCTAGTAATAAAATTAACACTTAAATTATTAAAATTTTGAAGTAAGCAAGTGTGTGTATTTTTTTCATTTTATGTTAATTGTCATTTATTTACGCTATTATTTACGGCGATGTCCTTATAGCGGTTAATTTTCCATCTTAACTTGAATGCTGTCTACCTCATTAGGTTGTCTACGTTTACAATTCAAAATAAGATCTAAAATAAATCGTTATAAAGACATCATAGTACGGCCTCTAAGTATAATTCCCACAACGGGCAGTCTTAATGGGTTTTTCTGTTATAAAATTCTCAGTTGTAGTCTGAAACTGCGTCCGATATGTAGCAACAGGTTTAAACCCTATCACATGGGACTTAATATGACTAGCGAAATGTGTTTGTCGTACATCCCTGTCTACCCCTATGGTGAAAAATGTATGTAGGTTTTAAATAAATTCTGGGAATATAGAAGTCTAAGAAAATGTTTAGTTTACCTTCAAACCTTTAGATTTGGGACACATATTGCACCTCCTTGGTTAATTACATTTTAATCAGCATAGTGTTCAAACTGTAATGTATTTATCATCTGTCTGTATTCTAGGGTAACTACATAGAAGTAGTAGTAGTCTAATAACATAATAAAAAAAAAAAAGATTTATGATTTAACGGGTGCTACTTGGGGTGGCTGGTCAATCTTTGCATGATTCATTTTTAAATATTAAAGATATAGTTTCTAGATTTTTACTAAGATTGCAATGTGATATCAATACGTTCCTATCTTATACTTACAAAAAGTAACGATCTCTCATTATCATACAGTGGAAAGCAAAATTAATTTTTTTTAAATATTGCTTACTTATTAATTAAATACTTATCTAAATTTCATTCTTATGGTATATTGGTTTCCGTTCCTTTTTGTTACCACTATTGTAACTGTACGCGCCTACTAAAATATTCGCCGCAAAAACATCAGAATGTTCCATTGCCTTTAATTTTTATAAGGTTAATCTATTGTACCCACATTTATTTCACTTTTTGTTTTTATATAAAAAATCATTCATGGTTTTACTCTCGTCTAACTTTTGCTGTGCACGCGGTATAATAAGCGAACAATTAATGGAAAGACAAAGTAATTAAATCTTTTGAATAAGATTTGAGGTTTTATTTAATATAAAACTTCCGTACTAAACAGTAACTCATAACAAGTTGTAAATGTTATACTCTGGTTATTAAAAAGAATGGCCCGAGTTTCTTGCTAATTCTTATCGAGACCTTACCCCAGTCAGCGAATTGGCCTTAGGAAAAAAGTATGCTGTGACGTTCATAAGTATCATGTATTTGATCTAAATGAATCAATGAGTTTGACTTTGACTTAGCTTTTGTACTCTGAATATCCAATCTGTCGGTTGTTAGTTTGCTTGCTACCCTTTATAACTTACATTATCTAACTGGATGTAAGTTATTTCGTTGATTTTGAACATTAGAACAATCCCAGCTGTGGAATGTAGTCCTTTCACAGCTGGGCTTTACCGATCAATCAGCCTGGTGGACATAGGCCTTTCCTAAATTCCTAATACCTGGTCCTCTGCCTTCCGCATTGAGTCTGACCCAGCAACCTTCTTAAGGTCATCGGCCGGGGGGCGTCCAACTTTACTAACTAACTTACTAAGTACAAGTTTACTGTGTAGTATTTAATGATACCTTCTTTAAACATTTCTTCCCATCCCAGGGTTAGCCATTATGCAAACCTGGTGTTATACTGGTCCGTAAAAATAACAAGCGAGCCGTATACGTATTTGCCACATAATTATATTTTATTTTCTGTGTATTTGTTTTTTTTTTTTTTTTCTTCTTATACTTTTTAGTTTAATTTACTTTATTAATTAATTTACTATATATCTGTATTTATTTAATTCTTTCTTTTTCTATATTTACGGATTTTTTTTTTTTTTGATAAGTACCTACCCGGACTAAATAAGACAAAATATTACAATAAGATTATTTTTATAATATTTTTATTCTACTTTTTTGTTACCACAACTGGCAGGTGGTAATATGTGCTGTAAGGTATTACAGTTTAAATTAGTTTTATAATATTGTATTAAGTATTTTTGTAATCTTACTTTGTATAGTATATTATTATATTTATTTTATTATATCTTATATTATATATTATATATGAGTGATATCGACTATGTCAGTGATTCGGATAGTTACTATTCAGTGAGTAGCTCTAATAATAGTTTTGTTAGTATACCTTCGCTATCAGATACTCTTAGTTCTTGGTTTTCTGATGTTCCTAAAAATTTCAATGTCGTTCATATCAATGCCCAAAGTATTCCGGCTCATTTCACTGATATGCTGGCAAATTTTGACTGTAAGAACATCCATGCTGTACTTGTCTCTGAGTCGTGGCTCAAGCCCTGCCTCCCATCCACATCTTATTCCCTTCCTGGTTTTCAACTTATCAGAAATGATCGTACGGTTGGAAACGGTGGCGGTGTTGCCATATATTTGCGATCACAGATTCCATTTTCTATTGTCAACATGTCATCACAGCCGCCTCCGTCTAACGCTGGCGAACATTTGTTTCTGGAGGTTGAACTTAACCATTCAAAAGTCCTGCTCGGCGTATATTACTGTCCTTCATTGCGTATAGATTTCTTTTCCTCTTTTGAAACCATATTGGTCAATCTATTGCCCTCTTACAGTCACTGTATAATCATGGGTGATTTCAATACTTGTTTATTGAAGAATGACTTCCGCTCCTTGTCTCTTTATTCTGTCTCTAATTCTTGTAACCTGTCTATTCTTCCTTTAAATGCCACTCATAACTTTCCAAACTCTACTCCTTCTCTGCTCGACCTAATCATGATTTCCTCGAAAGATCATGTCGCAAAGCATGGGCAATGTCCAGCCGACATGTTTTCCTACCATGATTTACTCTTTTTATCTTATAAAATTCGCCCACCTAAGATCAAACCAAAAATCTTAATGCAGCGCAATTTTGGTGGCATGAATCTGAGTGATTTACGGGAGGATGTCAACAATATAGACTGGACACCGCTGGTTACTTCTGGATCGGTCGATGAGCAAGTCGATGTTTTCTCTTCTAACCTTATAAGACTTTACGACAAGCATGCACCTATTCGTGCCGTAAAAATAAGACATGCGCCTTCACCATGGCTTACAGCTGATATAAAATCATTAATTGCGAAGAAAGCCGCAGCAAAGTTTAGGTATAAAATTAAGCCAGATGCCAACAATTATCAAAAGTATGTTCGGATTAGAAATCACTGCAATAAGGTGTGTAGGGACGCACAACGCCAACACATTCATAGCTCTGTAAGAAATGGAGACCCAGCCAAGGTCTGGAAATTTCTCAAAACTTTGGGGGTCGGAAAATCAAGACAAAACAACATTCCTAGTGGCCTTAATTTAGATTTACTCAATCAACATTTCTCTGCTTCGTCCAACTTTGATAGGACAATGAAAGAAAAAACAATAAACTATCTTTCGTCGCTTCCAATCCCCAGTTATTCACCATTTGTCTTTAATCTCTTTACCGCTTGTGATGTTAAGAAGAGCATCATGTCAATCACATCTAATGCAGTTGGATGCGACTGTGTCAGCCGTAATATGGTCCTTCCCATCCTTGATGAAATCCTTCCTATCATTTGTTATATCTTTAATTACTCCTTATCTAGTGGTGTCTTTCCATCCTCGTGGAAAGATGCCCAAATAACTCCCTTACCTAAAACACATAAACCTTCGTCCTTTTCTGATTACCGTCCTATATCCATCCTACCGTTCCTCTCTAAGATCCTTGAGCGTCTTGTCCATAATCAAATCAGCGCATTCCTTTGTAAAAACAATCTCCTTAATCCCTTCCAATCTGGTTTCCGTCCTGGACATAGCACCACTACATCCTTAGTCAATATTACGGAGGACATCAGGTTTGGCATGGAACATGGAAAACTGTCTGTACTTGCTTTGTTAGATTTTTCCAATGCATTTAACACTGTGGACTTTGACATTGTACTATGTATTCTAAGCTCTATTAACATATCTCCAACGGTGATTGATTGGTTTCGTAGTTACCTGTGTGGTCGCCGACAACGTATTCGTACTGACGATTTAATATCAAATTGGTGTAATACTACTGTCGGTGTGCCCCAGGGTGGCGTTCTATCCCCGTTACTTTTCGCGATTTTTATAAATTCTATCTCAAATAAAATTCTTTCTTCCTATCACCTTTATGCAGATGATCTTCAGATATATACGCAGGCACCACTGGCACAGATATCGGAGGCCTTTGAAAATTTAAATAGGGATTTGGCACAGATAGGCACTTGGAGTGAATCCTATGGGTTGAAGGTAAATCCTTCAAAAACGCAGGTGGCTGTAGTCGGGAGCTCTAGACTAATATCCAGAATAGATTGGCTGCAGCTTCCGCCAATTGTCTTTGATGGAATTACGGTCCCTATTAGTGACAAAATTAAGAACTTAGGAGTATTAATTGATCGTAATTTCACATGGGGCCCGCAGTTACAGGAAGTAAGTCGCAAAATTTTTGCTTCTGCCGGATCACTCAGACGGCTAAGGAACTTCCTTCCGACTGCCACCAAAACTGCGCTAGCAAACACTCTACTACTACCAATACTTGATTATGCAGATGTCAGCTATCTAGATCTCGCCGAAAACCAATTAGATAAACTTGAGCGTCTTCAAAATGTCTGTATAAGGTTCATATTTGGTTTACGCAAATATGACCATGTCTCACAATTCAGAACACAGCTTAAGTGGTTATCAATACGCCATCGCCGGAATGCTCATATCCTTTCATTACTGTATAATGTATTATTTAATCCTACAGCACCATCCTATCTCAAGGAACGTTTCAAATTCCTTCATGACACGCACAATAGATGTTTAAGGTCGTCAGAAAATCTGGAATTAAAAATGCCACCACATTCCACAGGATTTTACGATAAATCCTTTACTGTGACTGCAACTCGCCTGTGGAATAATCTACCGGTGGAAATAAGACAAGCTCAAACAATATCCATTTTCAAAGCCAAAGTGAAGGATCATTACCTTACACTTTAATATTTTAATGTTACTCTTTCCTTAGTATACATCGTGTATAATATTATGTATTATATGTATGTAATAAATATGTATTTATATGTATTTTATATATATAATTTATACTTTATATATAGAAATTATTATTTATAAATATTGAGTACGCCATCAACTACCGCTAAATCCTACGCACATATCCATCCAAAGGTTGCCTGGTAGAAATCGCTGTTAGCGATAAGGCCGCCCATTGTACAGACTTATTTATAAAAAGTTTTTGTAAAATTATTGTAAATGGTGTACAATAAAGTGTATAATAAATAAATAAATAAATAAATATATAACCAATAAACTATTACAAGCAAAGGTTTTACGTTCCCAGTAATATTAAGCGATCTTATCACTAACAGAACTTTGTTATTAAGATTTCAAGAACTTGCCGATTTACCGTTGCCCTAACGACTGTTGGGAATATATTATATTTATTTACAGATCACAACATCTAAAATACTTAAGTTTAAACTTAAAAACATCTTAAAGCCCTTGTGTAAAGAAATGGGTTGCCGTGGGCCGTAAGCTTTCCTTGTGCAGGTCCAGGCCCAGATGAAGTATCTGGGCCTGGTGTTGGATGGGCTATGGTTCTTCAACGAGCACTTCCGTCGCCTCTCACCGAAACGCCGGCGAACTGGGCGCCGCCGGAATCTTTACCCACACCCTTCCGCGGAGGGACAATGTCCCCGATGCGCCCGGACACTGTCACTGGGGATGGAGCTGGCATTAAGCAGGCAGCCGCTCGGTGGACCACTGACGTCATATCAGGTTCCGGTGGTCCACCCGTGAAAGCGAGTGTTGGTGCACAGGAGGGTTTTAGTCGGTATGCCGGCCGTCTATCATCTTAAGGCCGGAGAGTCCGACATAACCACCTCGCTGCCCCGGGCGGGGTAATAAATGAGTAAAGCATTTCCCCTCTACAAAAAAAAAGGGCCGTAAGCTTGTTTGCTAAGAAGTATAAAAAAAAACATAAAACTAATTATCCGTCCGTGCCTCGGAAAGTAGATACGAACGCCTAATATCTCTCCGGTCGTATCGGGGCGTCCCATCAGACCATGAGGCGCTCATAGCCAGGTGCACTTGCTGTTCGGTAAACGATCAGCGGGTTAAGCAACCAAAGGCACGGTAACCCTACAGATGGGTGACCGCATAGTGGTATTTCATCTGAGCGTCTCCGTGCTTCGGAGGGCACGTTAAAAGTCGGTCCCGACTGTTAACAGTCGTTAGATCACGACAGAGGCCTAAATATGGGCGATCTAAATAACTCTGTCACCAGGTTGACCACTAACCAAACGATAAGAAGAAGAATCAGACCATGAAGTATACCAGATTTAGTGATGCTATATTCTTGGGATATATTCTTAGCTGTAATGCACGCAGCGGCCACACTCTGGTAAACCTCGTCGGCTCGAGGGCTAAACCCGGTAGAGGGGGGTCCGCACACCTCGGTGGATGGGCCTAGTTGCGGCAATCTCCTGCATAGTGCATGAAGACTGATCCGGCGTAGATGGCAAACCAAGGCTGATAAGCGATGGTTTTTGGCGGATATGGCGGGTTAGCAAGGCAATGTTGAAGGCTTAGGGCGACAGTAGAAATCGAAAGTTACTGTCGGCCAGATACTGCAGCCAAACCTTCCTCCGATTGTAGCGGCTTTGCGTTCCATCGGGTACAGGAGGGCAAGGAAGAGAGAGTGCACCTATGCCAGCGCAAACATTTGTGCACTTTAATATGTCACGCGTACATGACTGGAAAAATCAATACGGACACCGAACAAGTCCCGTGGCGATGGGTCGAGGTAGAGAGGCTAAGCGAAGTTGCAAGCTGGGCTTTGTCTGAGATCTGCACACGGGCGACACAGGGAGAGTGGTCGTTCTCGCGCTGCATTGGGGTGACAGCGTGAGTTGGGCAGCACCCTGAGTGACGGAGCAGCCCTGTTTAGGGAGGCACTGCTCCCCCCGCTCAGCCGGGGAGGGGGCTAGAAAAGGTGCCCTAAGAAAATGCTTGCCCCATGTCTAGAGGAGGTAGCAACCGCAGCTGCCTAGGCATCCCATCTCGTTGCGGTGGCAAGAAAATAATAAATAGCAAAATCACATTTGGAGCATGGAATGTTCGGACTCTTCAAGACAATGAAGGAAATATCTGCCCTGAGAGAAAAACCGCTGTAGTCGCTAGAGAACTCGCAAGATATGGAGTTGACATAGCCGCGTTAAGTGAAACTCGACTCCCAAATGAAGGAGAATTTACAGAAGTTGGAGGCGGGTATACATTTTTCTGGAAAGGCAAAGCAGCATCCGAACCAAGATCATCGGGTGTTGGTTTTGCCATCAAAACAAATATTGTTAGGAATCTTGTAGAGTATCCACGCAACATCTCGGATCGGTTGATGACATTACGTCTTCATTTGGCCAACAAAAACCATCTAAACATTATCAGTATATATGCACCAACGATGACTAACAGTGATGACGTAAAGGAAGCCTTTTATGAGGACTTGAGACACTTACTTAGTAGCGTTCCGCGGCGTGAACAAATACTTTTATTAGGAGATATGAATGCGCGTGTTGGCAGTGACTATGAGGCGTGGCCGGAGGTACTGGGTCGACACGGGATAGGCAATATGAATTCCAATGGACAGATGCTGTTGAGTTTGTGTGCCCAGTTTGATCTCACCATCACTAATACTTTGTTTAGACTCCCCACCAAATACAAAACCACATGGATGCACCCAAGATCAAAGCATTGGCATCTTATTGATTATGCAATAGTGCGACGAAAGAATATTTCTCAGGTGCACATCACTAGAGTAATGCGCGGCGCAAATTGCTGGACTGACCATAGACTTCTTGTCACCAGACTTGCTCTTCGTCTCTGTCCTCCAAAGCGCTCAAGACAGGTGAAGGCTGCATCACTGAATGTCAAACTATTGCAAGATAGAGATACACGTGACAGATTTATTGCAGCTGCCACCAAAATGGTAAGCTCATATAAATGGATGAATGATGTTGAGAATGACTGGAGGGTGTTTTCTGAGAGGTTGTTTGTAACTGCAGAAACATGTCTGGGGAAGAAGATTTTAAAGTGTGAGGACTGGTTCGACGATAACAATGAAGAACTTTGTAATGCTCTAGAAAAACACCGATCGCTGCTAAAATCAAGAAAAGCTAACGTAAGCGAAATAAAAAAGAGCAGTAATGACCTCAGGAAACTTACACGTCACTTGAAGGACAAATGGTGGCTGGAAAAGGCCAATAAAATCCAATACCTTCTGGACACTCAGCAACAGGGAGCCTTCTTCGCAGAAATCAAACATCTAATTGGGACACTTCAAGCAAAAATCAAAGCACCGATCAAAACATTAGATGATACGCAATTACTTTCATCTAAGGAAGCTGTGTTACAGAGATGGGCTGAGCATTTTAACACCCTTTTGAATGTGGATCGCTCGGCAGATATCGAGCACATTCGAAACATGGCACAAACGATATCACAAGAAATACAGGATGGTGCTCCGAGTCTTGGAGAGGTAACTAAAGCTTTAAAGCAACAAACAAATAATAAGGCTGCCGGCGTTGACAACTTGCCAGCTGAACTTTTGAAGTACGGAGGACCTAGTGTTGCCAATTTTCTGTGGGCGCTTATCACTCAAATTTGGGAAAAAGAAGTCGTCCCAGCTGACTTCACACAGTCCAAGATATGTGTCCTCTATAAAAATAAAGGCAATCGATCAGACTGTAATTCTTATCGTGGAATCTCACTCCTTAGCACCGCCAGCAAAGTGTTTGCTCGGGTTCTCCTTAATCGTATAGCACCCGTAGCTGAGGATTTGCTGCCTGAAACCCAGTTTGGATTTCGACAGGGACGAGGCGCGTGTGATGCAATTTTCTCAATTCGACAGCTGCAGGAAAAAAGCATTGAACAATGTCGACCTCTATACCTTTGCTTTGTCGACCTCGAAAAGGCTTTTGATTGCGTGCCACGAGAAGCCCTCTGGACTGTACTGCGTAAACTGGGTGTCGGAGATAAGCTTGTGAGACTTATCCGCCTTCTTCACGATAAAATGTCCTGCTGTGTGTCAATAGATGGTGACGAATCCATGTATTTCTCGGTTAACTGTGGTGTCAAGCAGGGATGCGTACTGGCGCCTACTTTGTTTGCCTTGTATTTTGCTGTCGTGGTGGAGGAGTCGATTGGAACGTCTCCTGAAGGAGTCGAAATACGGTTTCGAACCGATGGCAGGCTCTATAATCTGTCTAGACTCCGAGCCCGCAGTAAAGTATCAAGGGAACTAGTTACTGCTGTGATGTTTGCGGATGACCTTTGCTTTGCAGCTGAAAGCACTGATGGTTTACAGTCACTGATGAAGCGCTTGCATGAGACTTGTGCTAAATATGGTTTGAAGATTAGCATTACCAAAACTGAAGTGATGACTGTAGACAAAATCACTACCAACACGCCGTCCGCCTGTATAGATCTTGAGGGACATATTCTTAAACAAACTAAGAGATTTAAATACTTGGGTAGTTTTGTCACAGCATCAAATGACCTAGAAGCTGAAGTCAACAGTAGGATAGCAGTTGCCTCTGCATCTTATGGCAAACTAAGAGATCGCGTGTTCCGATCACATGACCTTAAGTTGAGCACGAAAATAGCTGTTTACCGCGCGGTCGTAGTGTCAGCTCTACTATACAGCTCTGAAACGTGGTGCCTTTATCGAAGGCATATACGCACTCTTGACAAGTTCCACCTTCGCTGCCTACGTGAAATATTAAACATTAAATGGCAAGATAGAGTGCGTAACACCGAAGTATTAAGACGATGTAGCATCAGTGGCATAGAGGCTTTCTTAAAAAAACGACAGATGCGATGGACAGGTCACGTCACACGCATGTCGGATCAAAGGCTTCCTAAGCGTTTATTGTATGCAGAACTTGCAGAAGGCAAGCGCAAGCAAGGTGGTCAGTTTCTCCGCTTTAAAGATGTGCATAAACGACATCTGAAAAGCTGTAACATTGATGTCAACAAGTGGGAGCACTATGCCGAAAATCGTGACACATGGAGAAAGTTAGTTCAGGATAGCGTTCGAGACTTCGAGTCAGCAAGAACTGCAAGTCTTGACAGCAAGAGAGATGCTCGTAAAGCCAAACCACCTAGAGTTTACGAATACAATTATGTCAATAATACCCTAACATGTTCCACCTGCCTCCGCACATTCACCCACAAAGTGGGATATACCAGCCACGTCCGAGCGCATGAACGAAGGCTCCCCGCAGAAGATTAGAGATTAAACCAGTCACCAAGGCTGAAAACGGCCAGGAGGAAATCATCATCATCATTCTTGGGATACGAAAATGTTTGTTTTACAAAACTCCATGCTCAATTTAAGGCTTGCGATTTGTGATATCGCCAACGACCTTATTCTCTAGGCCAGCGAAGGGATACAAACAGATGTACTCTTTGAATGGACGTCTTTTTAATAAATTTAAAATTTGTTCTAAATATAATATAACATTACCAATTCATAGGTGTATCTTTCCTTCAAATATTGTTTTCTTTTTCGTATTATTTGATAAAAATTTAAGGCATAAAGTGGTTACATCTCAATAATTTGGTGCTGATTCGATGATTTTTTACAAACTATTTAGAATTACTATATAATTTATGACAAAACCATATTATGAAACACATCTTGTAGATTAATACTGTTTTTTTGGCAGTCATTTGTTTATAAATGCCAACAAAAAATTGTTTCATTTACACCTCTTTTTCATCATTTTTTGAGAGAGGGGCCTTAACTCAAGCTTTGCCGCCCTAAAAGAAATCGACTTCGGTGATATTGTTATTATACCGAATTTTTTATGTAAAGTCAAACAAAAATAAATTATATAATAAAAGCAACCTATATATCCCACTGCTGGGCACGGGTCCCCTCTCCTCTATCAAGAGAGAGACAGGGTTTAGGTCTTAATACGCTAGACAAATGCGGGTTGGTGAATGTCTTTAGAATTTCTTCTAAAACATGTGGGTTTCCTCACAATGTTTTCCTTCACCGTTAGCAGATAGTAAATCATTTGATTAGTACATATAAATTCCACCCAGGATTGAACTCACACCTCTTGCGTGCAAGTCGGTTACTTTCCCATTCGGCCACCACCGCCATATTTTTTTATTTTCTTTGCCAAATGAAAATAACTTTTATTGCTTGACAATACAAAATTACTACTAGTTAACATAATGTGAAGGTAAGTATTAGAAACGCATGTGTTTTAGTCGAGTGTGTCAATTTGTACGTCTTACCTTACACATTTCATCATCTAAATCGAGTTATCACCTTAGTGACATAGTACGTCCCTGCATTCGTCAATTGCTGTAACATTCACAAACAGACAATGTATTTAAAGAGATTTTTGGCAGTTTTTATATCATTCACTTGTTCACCACACTTGGATATCAAACACTAACTGACGTCACCATGGTTGCCCTGGTAAGTTTTTCAAGTGAAAATAATATTGAGAAAATCAGCGACAGAATAATTTACCAATAAATTCAAATCTTCACACACACGTATAAGATTTATAATTATATATACAACTAGATGTTGATAAAAAGTCTCCATGTCCTTCCCCAGAATACCATGTAACTCTTTTAGAATCTCTCTTTTAATTTGCTCTCTCATTTAGCCATTTAGTCGTAAAAAAGGAACAGATAGAGATACTTTCACATTTCAAATATTAACAAGGATTCTAGATTTATAGAATCTCATGGTTTCATTCTAGTCATATTTGGATTTCGTCTCGTGTCACGTTTATTATTACTGCCGTACTCCAAATGGGCTACGTGCAAAAATATTTTTTGAAATGACTGGTTTTTCAAGAGATTACCGCGTTTATAATAAACAATCTCTTCAGCTGCATTATTAAAGATTATTTCTTAAAACTACGTCTACAGCAATTACTTAGTAAGATTAATGTATACTGTGTTTGTACAATATGAAGATAGTTACTTAAAAGAAATCTTTAATATTAAAATATAAAATGCTTACGTAAACACTACCACAACTGTAATAGATTTGAACAATTACCTACTTTCAACGTCATATTTGGCACTATCTAATTGTATCTACTGTACGTTTCAGAAATTCTTCGTTTTTGCTTTAGTCGCAGTCATCGTAGCAGCTGATGACAAACCTGTTCCTGAAATCATTACCGAACAGAGTATTGTCAACCCTGATGGATATCATTTTGAGTAAGTGTTTTTATACCTGCTACTTAGGTGGCATACAATACGGCCCATCTGTGGGTATGGACACTTGCCATACACTTGCTTGGTGCCGACCCAAAATATTAACACACCAAAGTTTTATAATGGAGTATCCCTGGGGCGGGAAATCGTTTCGTTAAAAACGCTTGCAATATTTACAAAAGTACAGTGAGACTTGAAAAGTTATTATTAGTGAATAACATAATTGTTTATCTCGATCAATCCCACAACATGCCGCAATGATTGATAAGATGATTTTGAACCACATGGCATCAGAAGAACTGCATATTGAATGTCACTACAAATATTTTAAACTCCAGAATATTCAACAACATATTTTTTTCCATTACAGCTTTAAAACAAGCGACGGAGTATCTCGTCAAGAAGAAGCTGGGTTAATAACTGTTGGTGATAAGGTGGGTATTGCTGTCAAGGGCTCGTACTCTTACCCTGGTCCTGATGGCGAACAGTACGAAGTTACCTTCACCGCTGACGATAAGGGCTACAAGCCACAGATCCGAGTAGTACCAGCTCAACAGTAAATTGAAAAAATAAAAAAATATTTTTACTTTTGTATGTTATTACATTTTTTACCAACTCATTTTTATTTTTTTATAACTTTACCTACCCGTACTGATCTTTGTTGCCAGTCTCCCTAGTGTTGCAAGCGTTTAGATAGAGGCACAGTAACTTCATACTATCAGACAGGCCGTATACTTGTTTTCTTTGTGGTACAAAAAAGGCCGTCCCCAGTTTAAAAAAGTTACCCATAAACTGTACTTACAATGTATGTGCCGACCATAAAAACACAACCATTTTTTATTGCCTGAAAAGCAAGCAATAATTAACAAAATGAAAATAAATGATTGAATCCGACAAAAACGCCAAATAAATATGATTGAGTTAAGTGTAGATACGAACATTTGCTATGAATATTCTTGTAGGATGTAACTACAACAGAACATTTAAAGAATTATAAAATAAATATTGTGAGAATTTACACAAAATCATTCAGTGCCTACATATTTTATTAAAATAGGTAATTAACGTAGAACCTAAGGAAATAAATAAATGAATGTTATGAAGGTATCTACTACTATTGTTAAGGTCAATGTTCAATTCATTTCTCCTTCAATTTTACTAAGTGGTGATTTCAACAATTATGTCGCGAAATAAGCAGGTAAATTTTCCTTAAAACTTTGAAAGAAAAATACAGCATTCACACAAATTAACGTTGTTTGGAACTCTCTGTCTCCACAAAAATAATATAATAATATATTATGCAGTCTTATTTTAATTTCTCTAGTTATTGAGTTCTTTTAGTTTTTTTTAAATCTTACATAAAGTTTCATTATACTTCATTAAATTATATAATACTAGGAGTCGCCCGCGACTTCGTCCGCGTGGTTATTTGGAATATTTTCCCCGATTTTGCAACATGTCTCACTACTGCTCCGCTCCTATTGATCATAGCATGATGTTATATAGCCTATATATAGCCTTTCAGGATAAATGCACTATTCAACAAGAAAAGATTTTTTCTAATCGAACCAGTACATTCTGAGATTAGCGCGTTCAACTAAACAAACAAACAAACTCTTCAGCTTTATAATATTAGTATAGATACTGTATAAATATATATATAACAACAGCAACCCATATGTCCCACTGCTGGGCCGGGTGGAGGCCCGCAGTGGGACATATATGGGTTGCTATTATTATATATTTATTTATTTAAACCCATATATTTTATATATATTTATACAGTATAAAACCCTCTCTCTCTCTTGATAGAGGAGAGGAGTCTCCTCTATCAAGAGAGAGAGAGAGGGTTTAGACCTTAATTCACACACGCTGGCCTAATGCGGGTTGGTGAATCAGACATGTCTTTAGAATTTCTTTTAAGACATGTGGTTTTCCTTACGATGTTTTCCTTCACCGTTAGCAGATGGCAAATCATTTGATTAGTACATATAAACTCCACAAAGTGAAATTCACATTGGTACCGGGATCGGACTCGCACCTCTTGCGTGCAAGTCGGTTACTTTCCCACTCGGCCACCACCGCTTACTAGATCCTGTATAGTTGTTTAAAGTTTAGATATTAGCTCAATTAGACGGTTTACTGTGACAGGTGTCTAAATATAAAGGTCAACTTATTTGCCTTAATATGGGTTGACCTATTGATAAATCCTGCTCTATCGATATTATACCAAATTAAATTTATGTAGGACTTACAAATTTATTTATTTTGTATGATTTTCCATTCAATAAATGAACTATTTTGTCATCGATATTGGGACCAAATGTACCCAACCCTTAACTTGGCTTTTGTCTTTGGTCAAAACCTAATTATAAAGATTCATCATCTATCTATCTATATTTATGATCTAGGTAAAACAAACTAGCATACTGACCGCCTAGTGGTGATTAGTTACACCACCAGGGTTTTGTGTTATGATTATAAGTAACCCATCATCACAATTAAAATATGTCGACTGCTCAACATAGGATTTCTAAAATAAAGGTTTTTCAATGTTGAAACAAAATATTGACGGTCTACTTATTTTCATATCTACTGGATGGCATTTAAAATATTGCAATCGCTTTTCTACGTACTTGTATGTATCGTGACATTTCGTTTAGCTAGGTCGTGCTGTCATTTGTTAGCGAGTGCTTAATTTGTGTAAGTTTGCCGAGCACTATAAAATATTTTAAGAGCAACCATATGAGGAATTTAATCATTCTTCCTAAAAACTCACACACTGTCGAACCCGTTTTTATTTTAAAATTTAAATTTCATACCTATAGATAGATAAAAATGTTTTATAGGACCTCCAAAATGCCTGAAAATTATAATTATTTTATAACGCTAAATAATAAGATGGAAAAAGTAAAATCTTTTCAAATAACTTGAAGTTGAAGACCGTGGAATAACTATAACTAAAAGAAGAACAAATGTGAAAATAAATGAATAAGGTGAACAGAAGATGGTTAATGGAACCTTCATAACTGTTAAATCATAATATATTGTGGGTACCATGTCTTCGGGAGTTTAAATAGGAAGAAAAAGATTTAAGGTTAGTGATGTTCTATTCAACAAAATGTAATTTAACAAAAACTAAAAATGATTAACCTTGAACAATCCAAAGCTGATCTGACTGTACAAGATGTAGTTTAAATATGATTCTAGAAAATGCTATAAGGTAACTTTCTTACTAATTAAATTGTGTAATAATAATGTATTATATTTTCAGAACTTAGAAGACACTATTTTCAAGGAGGCAGAATTTAGGTCCAAATGGGACAAAACGGGCTAATAGGTAAAAAATATGTTTAATATCTGATGATTTACTCAATCATAACGAATACTGTTTTATCCAGCGGTTACATGGCGAGTGATTATATAGGATAAGTTATTAATTATAATGATAATAATAAATAGTAGTCTAATAAAATGATTATTCTAAAAAATACCAAACTGATATACTGACTATATGATGTAACCTAAAATATGATGAAATTTTTATTCCAGCTTCCAATTACATCACAAGATCATAATTTGTGTATTAATCGTATAATATTATTTCCAGGACTAGTTTTAATTTGACTTTGGCTTAGATATGGATGAAAAGGTTTCTGTCCCAGACCGACCCGCGCATAATACATTTAAAGGAAATTTTCTATTAAATTGTTTACTGAGACAAATATTTTTATTATTTTTGTTAATAAGATTTTATGATAGCCTATGTCCAAAATCAAGATTTGCCAAAGCCTCGAAAATCCTGGTGTGTTTGATGGGCTGGATGCCTTTACGGATGACTGGGTTGACTTGGAATCGAATAAAGAAATGTTAAAAACAATCGAACCTCCATTGTCTTTCACACTTCTGTATTTCTTTGCCAAACAGTAGGAAGTTGTGGGTTAAAAAATATGTGTGCCACGGTAAAGCTATTGCATTTTTTTTAGTATGATTTTTTTATCATCTATATTTTTGAATTCGATATTATCAATACTACATCTCTAGATATTTTAAATGCTAAACGTCACCGTACCCATGCTATGTGAAATTGATTATAGTGATCACCAGTGGTCGAAATTCAACCATAATTCATTAAATTTTAGGCTACTATTTGACCTTTAATTTATTCTTTACTAATTTTTTATTCTCTTAGATCAAAACTTCCTTACACAAATTTGACATATTATTATAGGCCGTTTAGAGAATGCGTGTTAGGGTATTTTCGTTACGGAATTTCTGGATGCGGTCTCCACGCTCAAGGCCCGCGATAGAAGCTATGCAATAGCTTAAAAACAAATATTATTAATTAAAGCCAGCGAATACACTGGCGGGTATTTCCAAATCATCAATCAAATAGTTCCAACAAAGACTTTTTTGTTCTCTACTCTATTTGACTTTTCAAATCAAATCATACTTAATCATTTATACACAGTTCAAAGCTCACTTGAATATTTTTCATCTAGCTGACTACTTCTTATCAAGTATAAAGATGCAGATTATGAAGTTTACTACTTCATATTAATATAGTTAATACATAATTGATCAAATAATAATAATAAGCAGTAAAACTCTTGGTTCTATTTCATCCACTAGAGAAGTCTGGGCTGTTTCGTTTCATCCTATGATGTTAGTGTATGTATTGTAGGATACAGATTTATGTTCCTTACTTACTCAACTGCTAAGAAGTTATTTTATTTTCAATTCTTAATTCAGCCTATAAATATTTCTAGCTGAACCGATTACAAAATCATCAAAAAACTTTGTGTTTTGTGTGGACGGTCTAAATAAAAAATACTGTTTATTTCGACGCTTAAACAACAGTCTTCATTTGTATTATGTTTTTCCTTAAAAATACTGTTTTAATTTATTGTTTGTCATTTATATTTTTGTTCAAATACATATATTAAAAAGTATTTCTACACGCATTTTTTATTTTCTTCACTAGAAAGTAAATTTTTCGTATGGTACTCGTACCAGCATCACACGGATGCAATTTACTAATAGAGCATGATGTATAATTTACTGATGCATTACAAACAAGCCACCTGCCTGCTCAATATGAAATGGATATTGAAAAACAAAACAAATTCAGATTTATTCAATCTTTATTTTATGCGGCAGTGTTGAAGTATATACATTGTATGGCATTCATAGTATAAGGACTTAAAATAGTCCTTCTTATCAATAGGTATATTTGGTTTTAGCAGCAATAAGTTGGATATGGCAACTTTAAGCTTGAGCGGGTTGTGCAGGGGCGGGTTGTTCGGAAGAAGCTGCGTCTTCAGTTGGCTTGTAGCCATCCTTATCAGCGACGAAGGAGACAGAGATCTTCTGACCATCAGGAGCAGTGTATTTGTAGCTACCCTTGACTACAAGACCTTGCTGTTCAGTGTCGTTTTTGTATTCACCCTGTTCTTGTCTGGAGGTGCCATCGCTGGTTTCGAATCTGAGGAAAATGGATTTAATTTAATTTATTTTATCAATAATCTAGAGCTCTTTGCACAAATAAAACAGTGGTGTTTGATATTATGATGTCGTATTCTATAGTGTTATAATAACGATGTGCTTCTAACTAAATGTTGGCCCCGGCACGTAAACTCTACGATTACGATATGCTGACAACAACAACTTACTACTAAGTAACTTTAATTTGAATAAAATCTAGCGCCAATTGACAATATATTATATTATTAACAATATAACTACAATACATTTAGTATGTATTGTATAAAGACATAGGTATTTCGTACGAGAATACATTACATTGTCTACCGAAAACTAAATGCCTAATCTTCTGAAGGCTATTAACTAGTTGGTAATGTATAAGTGAGATATAGACAATATTCGTTGATTCTAAACACAAATGATCGTAAACAAGCCATATTGATGATCGTGCCCTTTGGTTACAATGGATTAAGTAAGATCTCGGGCCGTATGCAAACTAACACATAGCAATATGACGGTTTACGTATTGCCTTGTTATAAGATATTTTAAGACTATTGACCAGCAATGCATACTTACACAAGTTTTTATGCGTAAGTATTGCTGCAGTGTTAATTTTGTTTTTACTATGCAAAGATTTGTTCTGTCTAGAAATAACAACTGAAATTTGGTAACGGCGGCCAATCTGGAAGGACACTAACCATCTGCGTCATACATATTATTATGTTGCTAAAATGTGCTTAATTCCTTTGCTCCCATAGACCAATGGGACGGCAATCAGACACGACTAGGGAGAAATTAAAATTTTACCTACCTACATTATAAAGTCATTACTACAGAGAACACCAAATTTAATTTGAATAAATAATTAACTTGATATAAAAATAGCAGTTAAGTTTTTGAACCTACTTACCACAAAATAATTTTACCGTTTCAATGTATGTATAATAAAGATGGTATATATAATAGACTCAGTTCGTTAATATATTACTTAAATAGATAATTTTCCAACGATTATGATAATTGGAACGATTTATTGATGGATTTAGAGAAAGAGGTAACTAATAATTTTTATTCAAGACTTATTAAGCTTGACAATTAATTAAATGCTCACATGGCATGGCATTCCTATAACTTCTAATATATTTTTTTCTTTGTCCGTCACTCGATTGTCTTTTTTCTTTAGTGTTATTAACTTATTAGATATAAATGACACAAATACTTACTCAAAGTTGTATTTGTCTACGTCGACCTCTTCTACCTGCTTAAGGATTTGCACAGCTGGCTGGGCTGGTGCGGCAGCCTGCGCTGGCGCGGCATCTTGCTGCTGAGCGTACACGATCGCCAAAGCGGCCAGAGCGAATAAAGTCTGCAAACAAATATACAATTTTAATGAGGTGTATTTCCCACACTTAATGGCTTTATTGTGAAATCTTTTTTATAAAGATTTATGAAATAAATTGGAACTTAATTATTGAAGTCCTTATTAATTATTTGATACCATATTATTCACCGTGTTTTTAAATATCACTAATTATTCAAAAAATGCATTTGCTGCACTTAACTTACAAATTTGAATTATTAACTGGGTATCAACGTTAATTTGCTAACCAATTATTGATTTTATTTATTTAATTTTATAGTAAAAATGCCACGTATTACTATCCTTTTTTGTTTTAAATATATAATATTTTAAAACCACTCACAATTTTCATCATTTTGAAGTTGTTTTTCAAAAATCTGTAAGGAGTATGTTGATTGTTGGACGAGTCCTGAACGTCTATACTCTGTTGGGTCAAGTTGAGCTATAAATATCGTTGTCAATGCAATATTTCGAAGTTTCATTGAGACGCAAAGGTGTTAATCACTATCATGCAAACAGTTTATTTAAGGAGATCCAAGAATTGTTAGTGCTTTTTCACGAAGCATGAATCGTAAGCGCGGACGCGGGTGCGGTTCCAATTAGCGGGCTGTGACATTCGAATTCAAATGTATTGTTCGTTTTTTGAAATGACAGTCATGACGTTTGTACCACCTGTACTCGCTAGATGGCCCGCGCTCGCGTTCGCACCCGCTTCTGCGCATTACCATGAACAAACACAAACAAGGATTTGTAAATTGTGTAAATTGTTTGCCATTGCGCGTGCGCCAGGCGTGTCTCGTTTAACCTACATGGACTGCACACATGTGTACCTTACATACATCCTTGAAGATTTCATTGTTTCAATAAAAGAATACTAATGTATGTTATAATGTGTAGGTATATTTCCTAGGTAATAACAATTAACAAAAACATAACGTTGATGATAAAGCACTTTAACATTATTAATCAACAAATTAATAAGTATTAAGTACAAGTTATAATTAGTTAATTAATTATTCGTTAAATAGACGTACATCTTTTTAATGTTACAATAAGTTAATTTGAATGATATTAACATAGTTTTGTGCGTAGTGATAGGTACAATGTTTAACCAGTTATTCTAGTTTATGTATAAATTGAATATTGATATTTATTTTTAACGAATCATTAACATCAGTAGGGCAGGTCACGACCGAAAGATTGACGTCATTGCCATCTCATGTCCAGCTGAATACAACAAAGATGAGATTTAATTAGGAAATCCTTAATATCGGACAGTGTTAACAGTATGCATGTAAGACGTACGTATATAGGTACATTATATATTGGTTATGTAATAAAAGGCTGCGGTAACCCACACCGCGCAATATGTCATTGTGTATTTTCAATAAAACGTTAACAACTTGTCATAGGGTTACCAATTTCAGAGCAGGCAGCTGCTGGCAAGGCCGCAGCGTGCAATGGCGGTCAGAGCCATACGGCTACCGCACTGTGTCCACGGATGCAGCATGCGCATTGGCCGGAACCCCCCCGTGGGACTTGGAGGCGGAGGTGCTCGCCGAAGTGTATCGGCGGGCGGCAGCGGTTCGGGCAGAGCGGCGGTCCCCTCAGCCTGAACACATCCGCGAGTGGCGTGAAGCCGCCCGCAGGGCCATCATGGCCCGGTGGTCAGGTCGGCTGGAGGCTCCACGGGCCGGTGTCAGGACCGTGGAGGCGCTCCAGCCGATCCTGTCGGAGTGGGCGGGGCGGCAGTACGGGACCCTTTCCTTCCGACTGGTGCAGGTTCTGTCCGGCCACGGTTGCTTCGGGCATTACCTGCACAAGGTCGCTAAGAGGGAACCGAGTCCCGTCTGCCACCACTGCGGCTGCGGCGACGACACGGCGCAGCATACGCTTGAGTCGTGTCCGGCTTGGGCGGTGCAGCGTCGGACCTCGTCGCAGTCATCGGTGTAGACCTGTCGCTGCCGGCCGTGGCACGGTCTATGGTCGGCAGTGACAGGAAGTGGATGGCGGTCGCATCCTTCTGCGAGGACATCATCTCGCAGAAGGAGGCGGCGGAACGGATCAGGGAGGAAGATCTCGCTGATCCCATCCGCCGCCGGCGAACTGGGCGGCGTCGGCGCGCACTTGAGCGCCTGATGCCGCCATAGTAAGGCTGCGGGGGGGCTGGGGCAGCAGAGCCTCACCCGCATCCTTCCGCGTAGGGACAGCGTCTCCGGTGCGCCCGGACGCTGTCACTGGGTATGGAGCCCGCATATTGCGGGCAGTCGCTGGGTGGACTACTGATGTCATATCAAGTTCCGGTGGTCCACCCGTGAAGGCGAGTGTAGGTGCACAGGGGGGTTTTAGTCGGTATTCCGGCCGCATACCATCTTTAGGCCGGAGAGTCCGACATAATCGCCTCGCTTCCCCGGGCGGGGCGATATGCGTAAAGCATTTCCCCTCTACAAAAAAAAAAAAAAAAAAAAAGGGTTACCAATTTACCGTTGGGTAATTTTTTTTATTGATCTTTTAAATTTAAAGTAATTCAATAAAAACAAAAAGTCAGCTAATTTTTTTCGTATAGTCAATTCACTGACCAGGAAAGACCCGAAACGAATTGGCAAGAAACTCTGGATACTCTATTTTCAAATTTGATCGCCAGAGTATATTTTATAATGTTTATGGGTAACTAAATGGTATGAAAAAGTAAGTAATGTAAGTACTGTCAGAAAACGGGACTTTTCCTAAAAAGCTAGGTGTAACTTTGTTTACTATCTCTTAAAGTCATTTCCTAGTAACTTTAAAGTGATATTTATTGTAGATATCTAGTGTAAGCTGGCCTGTTGGTCTATTGGGTTCGATTCCCACACAAGACAAACCTATGCGTGATTCATAAACGTTAATTCCGAGTCTGGGTGTAATATGTGTCCGTGAATCCTATGTTCGTAGAGTCCCCCGCGACACAGGGCTTGTTCCCTAGAGTGCAAGTTGTCGGTAAAAAAAGATCGATAAAAACATCGTTGTTACCATCAAGCAGCTTTTAGCGGTATTCAAAAACATACAATATTATATAAGTAGGTACTACTGTACCTACATTTCTTTCGGGTTTGTTCAGGAACTAACACGATCGACACTTGACGATGATTTTCCATTGTACATCATGCAACGCGAAAGTTTAAAAATGGTACCTATTAAAAAATGTTTCAAACATCAAGTTTTACATCGACAAAAGCCCTAAACAGCACAATGATGTTTAATGTTAAAAATATATACATATATCTAGGGAAACGAACACACAATTAAATTATTACAAAAAGTTCTTAGAAAGACCTCACAATCCAAAAGTGACAACCCTAAATTTACATAAAGTCAT
This sequence comes from Trisateles emortualis, assembly GCA_947095525.1. NCBI lineage: Eukaryota > Metazoa > Arthropoda > Insecta > Lepidoptera > Erebidae > Trisateles > Trisateles emortualis. The sequence goes on from OX352734.1 coordinate 11,530,220, forward strand.
CTAGTCATAATTCACATTGTGTGACCTCGTGTACACGTACTCAGACCTACCAAATGGTATACTTATGGATTTCGTCTATAATTGAAAAAAGGTTATTTATCACTCAACACGGAATATACTCGTACAGACAGCTCCGTGAGTAGGTATATAATAATAACGATGTGTTTTTTCGAGCTCATTTGTTGTTTAGACGTTGTTGTAAATGCAAAAAATATATTGTAATATTGTTTTAGTGCAATATATTTTGATTAGATTTATGTATAACTATGTAGGTAGCTGTCCCGGCGAACTTTGTACCTCTTTGTGATCAGCTAGTATGGATAATTTTCTTAAATTTTCTAATTTTTTGCGCATCATTATTGTATTTTTCTTACATAAGAACCTTCTCCTGACAATAACGAACACAGCAAAAATAGAATTAGCGAAATTCGTACAGCCATTCACGCGTGATGCCGTAACCGAGGGAAATAAGGACTCATTTTAAAAATTATTCATAATCAGTAATCAAATGATTAATATTATAAAATGTAATATGGTTGTAGTGCAAGATATTTTGATCAGATTTATGTATAGTATGGCGTTACAATTACTATCCATATATAGTTACTTGTTCTGTCAAACTGACTGATTCAACACCACTCTAGGGCTACAAACTTAAAAAATGTTCGGTCTCTAAGTAAGCAATAAGAAGTGATTTTTGGAAATTCAATGCCTGAATGGGTAAACAATTGTACAACCCCAGCAATTTAAGGATGGGCTGCTACTACGCTTTTACAAATAAAATAACTCTAAAGACTCTCTCGGCTCACCAATGGAAACAGGTTTGTTTTTTAATTCAATTTAAAAATAGACAACGCCTGCACTAGAGATCACGGCCTCTGTTGCGGAGAATTTTACATTCATTTAATTAACAGATATAAATGCATCCGGACTCAGAACAACCATTTTGTGGACCACATCATTTTTGTTTACAAAGTGGGAATCGAATCCCCAACACACCAACCAGTGGTTAACGCTGAGGTATCTACTACGGCCACTCTGAACCAACCATCCATGTATCTCTTCTACGTTTCCCTAGCAACGATAACACAGCGGTTCCATGTAACAGCTGATAATAACATAGCTTTGTTAGCACAAATTTCACTTTCGTTTAATACCTAAGTTGTACATTAGCATTCATAAAGTTCCTTTAGATATTTATTGTTAAACATAAAAAGACCTAGTATCATTAGCTTACATTGATTACTTGTATATATAGTAAGCACCTCTTTCGCCAACAAATCGCGTGTGCAGTTTGGCGATTTGTATAAAATGTATAAGAATTCATTAAAAAAATTTTTTTTTAAATACTACCTACATTGGTCTATTGATCGTTGAGATTGCTGATCACGACGTGCTGGGTTCAATTCCCGGTCTATCTAGTAAAACTAGATATTAGGTTTTCCTACCAAAAGATACACAATAGACGTCCAAGGCTTGGAAATTGGCAGTATGCAAATCAAAAAGCACGTAAATCCGTTGGTATCTCCTATCTTGTCGGATTGCCATTTCATTAAACTAGGAGTATGGGGAAATAAGTCCTATTAGGTCTAACGTCTAGATGGCTAGTCTCCGTTGAGATTAGCTGCCGTGACCGAAATTCGGTTAGGAGGACATTAGAATTAGATTATACGTCAGTAATAAGCAAAAGGAAGTAAACATTAAAGAATTATAGTTTTGAGTAGATTTAAATTTTCTGTGGTCACGGTCATTCATTATTTAGTCAAAGTTCGTTGGGTCAAGGGCATCATAATAATATAGTTAATGTATTTATATTATTTCTAGCTATTATTTTTGTTTTCTTTAATTTTACTGCATTTTAATTTGTTTAGTTGTGTATGACGTTAAACATCGTGTGGAGACCTACGTGTTTTCCACTGATCACTAATCGACCAGAATTGTGCAAAAGTATTGAGGCCTAAACCCTGTAAGCTCTTATAAAAGAAGAGAGGAGACAGCAGTGTGACGAGTTGCTACTATTCTATGATTCTACTTTCTACATTTTATGATTAAGGTTAAAATTCTTTGCAACCTTTTTTATTATCATATATTTACTACGACTCAACTGGTAACTATATGATTACACAACAATTAACATTTATTATATACAACAACAGAGCAACTTCTAATAAAGACACATACTACTGCGAGTACTTATATCTGATAGAATTAATTACCTATTTACACTAGTGCATGTGGAGCTTGCTAATAATTGGCTGTATATTTTAAAAAGATTGAGCTTTTAGATATTATGTTCGTAAGAATATGTCAGCAAACCAAATAAATAAAAACTTCGAATTTTAAACAAAAATGGGACCATATTTTGACGTCGCTGTACATGTTTGGTTGCGATGAAGATACATTTACATGTGTGAAGTTTTATACTACGTTTGCCTTTTTAAATGCTCTGAAGGTATATAAAGTAACTACCTAATTACAAAACAGAATAAAGTCAAGGCTACAATTTGTCTACTATATCAAATATTACAAGGAAAATTTATAAAGCAATTCAGTGATTTATTATTGCCAAATATAAATATTTGATACTCGAAAGAAGATGAAGGCAAATGCAGTGCTTCGACGCTTTTGTAAGTATATACTTAACCCGAATATAATTAAGAAAGTAGCTACTGGGTAAAACATAATACAGAGTTGCGATATCGATGATTGACCTATGATGTTTTATGTGAAGACTAGCTGTTGCGTTTATCGCGGTAAAAATTACCTTTACCTTCATTCCCCAAGATACCATCTATTGCACATCTATCACATCTCCACTATACAAGGTAGATGTCCTTCCCCAGTCAGGCTCGCTCGCTCGAATGGTGCTATAAATTTTTAATATTCGTAAACTGTGTATATGTTTGTAAAGTTCCACAAACATACAATTAACGGATGCCAAGTACACTCAGACTTGGAACAATTATTTGTAGATCATACAAATGTTATCCCGTGTGGGAATTGAACCCCCAATACACTGCGCGGCGTATTGGGGGTTCAATTCCCACACGGGATAACATTTGTATGATCACAGTGAACTAACCGTACAGATAACCATACCTGTGTTTTTTAGTTAGTTCAACATAACCACGCCATGATATACCACTGCGCGGCGTGTTCGGGGTTCAATCCCCACACGGGACAATAATATAATATTATGATTGCGATAGTAATTTTGTTTGTTTGTTACCTTTTCACAACTAAATGTCTAAACAGATCTAAATGACCAAAGAGATAGATGAATAATAGGGAAAGACAAAGGGTACTTTTTACCACGATAACCGACATCAACGAGGGCGGAGCCGCGAGCAACAGCTAGTAATTGAAATAAAACCACTTCAATAGGTGTCGTAGAATATTTGTTTGTCGTGTGTAATTAGTATACCTACTAATTGGCAGTAAACCCACATTAGTCCTTACCAAGTATTCTTATTAGCCACTAAATATGAATTTAACATTGTAGGGTATTTATTTACTAAAGGAGAATGCTTACAGCGCTTATCAATATTTTTTAAATGCTGTTCCTATATTAATTAATAATAATTTGCTAATTAATACAAAACGAGCAAAGTAAATTACAATTATTTTACATACATAAAAATTAATTTCAAACAATTCGAATTTAGTTTAATTAATAAATAATATCGCCTCAAATGTAGTTTAATTAAGCATCTACATGCCTATTCTAAAACAAGCAACGTCCTCCTAACCAAATTTGTGGTATGTTGGAAATCAAAAGGCTTTTGTATCTATCTATCTTGAAAAATGAGAGGCGACGCATATTCAGCAGAAGAATATGCTTGCTAACATTTTTATAAGTACCTACTTTTACACAAAATCTGTTGGAGGTTCACTGAACACAGGTTTCTGTGTAAAGTTGCGCTTTTCATGATCGATCAACTTAGAAAGAAAAACCTAACAAAATTGATACCTACTAATCGCTAGAGGCGTTTACAAGATACGCGCTATAAATATATAGACATAAATACATGTTTAAAGTAATTAGACACTAAACATCTATTAATACATAATTCATTTTACATATCATTAAAAACTTAAAGGAAAAAAAAATATAAGTATGCAGAAGATATTTGTTTGCCTTTCATAATAAATATTACAATTAATATACATATAATTACAATAACAAACATATAAAAAATAAATAAAAATAATAAACATGTCAAAATAGATACATATAATATATTTCGGTTTTGTCCTTTTTTATCTTCTACTAGTGGCCCGCCCCGACTTCGTCCAGGTTAAACTATTTTCAGCGCAACTTTCTTATTTTTTTTACATAAGAACCTTCTCCTGACAATAAAAAACACAACAAAAAAAGAATTACTGAAATCGGTCCAGCCGTTCACGCCTGATGCCGTGACAAAGGTAAATAGGGATTCATTTTTATATATCTTCTATATATGTAAATCCATCAATCATCTAACAACTTTTTTATAGGCTACGGTAATCATTCACCATCCTACAGACTGTAGCTTGTTTGTATATTCCTTTCCAATTCTACAAATTACTTTATACCGATGTAAAAGAGTTTCCGAAGTCATACAAAATATTCTAGGAAGCAAAGTAACAATAGACTATTGTTGCAAATGGTCAACAGCAACACATAAACCAGTGCTATTTAGCTCAATACCACAGAGGGGGTTATATAACTATGGTAGTCTACACGCGCCCGAACACCGGTCCCATGCATAGCTAAATAATCGAAATATCAACCGATGTTTATTTACCTTGGCATTAACAACAACGTTCATTAGGACGGGAATGAACATCGCGAACATATATACAGTTCTTATAAGTATTTTCGTTTCTGAACTTTATAGTATCGAGCAATACATAACCTTGCTTGTGTCAAGACTAAAAAAAAACACAATATCCAATTAAATAAAGATTAAATCAAAGTACAAACAAAAAAACTAACAATCTTGATTTCAAGGATTGCGCTTAGAAAATTATTGTTATTAATATCAAGTTATAAACTACGAACTATGATATAGTGGTACCGATGAAGCTTATCAAGTTTTTATAGGTTTTGTTACCCACAACATGAACCTGCTAATTTCGGATAATCATGTACTAATCTATTCGTCTTTAAATAGTGTTAATACATCGTGACATAACCAATTAGTTTAATAATTTTTCATCAACCTGCTTTCAATCTGGAAATAGTCTACACCAGTACGCGTCTTATAAGTTTGAAACCACCTTAAAGACGATTACTCCCAGTGATCGTCTCGATTAATTGCGTTAGTAATGATGGCCAGTACTCATTTCAGGAATTCGTTTTTAAAGAGAATCATATAATTTTAACAAAAAAAACCGACTTTAATGCGGCAAATTGTAGAATGTTCAAAAGACAGGATGAATTTTCATACAAACTCTAATCTCACTTTCTTCCCTTAAATGCATTATTTCTTTAAATCTAATCACTTACAGCGAAAGTGCATCTCATGACCATTCAAAGAAGGCCAAACACGGCTGGATTACATTGTTTAATTATGGAATTCCGTTGCCTACCTTCCGTTTATTTTATCAGTTAATTTTAATTGTACCATTTTAATTTTCTCTATTATATTTTCTTAGTAATAGTTGCTTAACAACCTTAATCGCAACTTATTTAATCGTCATCCGTGAAATACCTATTATTGAGAAATTCACATACCCTGTGGTCTTCTTCATCAGATTCACGTTACCAAATTACATTTTCTGAATGCAAATGTTTGATTTGTTATTAAAAATATTGAAATTGCTATATGTATGTATAAGGAGTTCTCTCAATTCCTCATGGATCCCATCATCAGACCTTTGATATGATAAAAATAGGACCAAACTGGAAGTATGTCCTCTCGGATAAAAAAAAATATTTCAAATCGGTTGATAAATGACGGAGTTCTGCGGTAACAAACATAGAAAAAAATAATAATACGAGAACACACGAATTAATAACCTCCTCGTTTTTAAAGTCGGTTAAAAATGTAATGTGTCTTTACACAAAATACCGTTACCGCTGACGCCACGACTTATATTTTACATTTTGTAACTTAACTCTAAGTTTTAAGATCCAACCTATTATAAATTATCTATATATCACAGAGTAACATAGTCCATACTTCCTTTTTTTAAATGCTTCTATCTATCTAGCTATCGCGGTTCATGAGATACATAAAAAAATACTCACGAATTGATAACCTCCTCGTTTTTGAAGTCGGTTAAAAGAGGAACGTTTTCTAATAATATGTGGTACATGCACATAAAATTTCTGTGACATTATGAGGTATATGATTTTACACACAAAATACATTTACACATGATTCGATGGTTTGTCATCAAAGTTCATTCATACGTACTTAAGAGTATCCACGTAACAATATCGTGGAGATTTAACGGCCATATGCGATATTATAAGATAAAACAATAGACAGGTTATATGCATTACAAAAGAGAAACAAATTAAAATTAATCAGCCCAACTAATAACAGCGTGTTAAGCTACTAAAAGAGTGGTTATTCTAAGAGTGACCCAATGGTGATATTTCGCCTGAGCACTTTAAAATGTCGATTCCGACTGTGACAATGGCCACAATACAAGGGCGATCTGAAAAACTCAGTTGCCATGTTCGCCACTAGCCACTGAATAAATCAAATATGGCCGCAACGTGGGCAATAATGATCATAGACGTACGGAAAACTCCGATTAAATAAAAACATCGCTTGGCCTGCGATGTCTCTTTTTCCGTAGATCAGTCAATATAAATTTGAAAATAAATTATTATAAATATAAAACGATTTACTATGAAAAACACCGATTTGAAAATTCCTCCTGCCTCCCCTTACTCATCTGACATAACTTGAAATTGCAATTGTTTGTTCATATATCATCTCTGGATTTATTAATGCATACAAGACGTATTTACACATATTGGCCTAATGACCTAACCGCAAAACATTGAACTAAGTAATCTAATAAACATAATTGAGAGATTGGAGCTAATTCGTGGTTGTACAATAAACTAATTCTTACACCTAATATCCGACTTAAGTAGCGTGAAGGTTTTACGGCTAATAGCTTCAATGTGTATACAATTATTTGTTTTGTTTGATTTTTTATTTAAATCATTTATTTATTTACTTTTCAACCAACACTTTTATATTTAATTTTATGGCCATGCGTGCGTTTTATATCTATAGTGTTGCAAGCTTCCATAGGCTTCGGTACCTGCTTATCATCGAGCGGGTCGTATGCTTGTTTGCCTCTATAGTAGTATAAAGAACTACTAAACGGTATATTTCTAATTTCAGCTTGTTGCTTCATCATCATCATGATCTCAGCCAAAATACGTTCTCTGCTTAACTCGTGGCATATGTCAATAAAAAAAAATTTTTCATTCATTTTCATAGTTTATGGGTTTTTACGCAGCAAATGTTAATAGTTTCTTTTAAATAGTAATTTCAAGCATAAAACACGGCTTATTTTGTAATTTTAATGTTTTGTTATAATAGGACTGAGTGGACTGGCATGTTATTAACAAAAGTCTTGTAAATAAATCAAGATTTTAAAAAAATCCAATGGACACTGTCCGACTTAATTATGACACCCTGAACATCACTTAGGACAATAGTAACCGTCAAAATAAATTTAACCCAAGCCCAAACTTGGTGAGGCTATGTTTCGTTAAAGAGTTCCAACCACCACTGCATCATCCGAACAGCCCTACTAGGTACCATGTACCTGTTATATTACGGCATTATCACTAAAGTTATGTCGTTATACGAAATTCTAACTCAATCGGACAGGATTTAGTTGAAATTAGGTTTGCAAGATTTGACTTAAATTAACTAACCATACATACATTGCAAGCTAAATAAAATCTGGTAAAAACATAAGAGAATAAGTAGCGACTGTTTATTTTTTCTCCTAGCGGCATATTATCTCTCTAACATTATGATTTTCCCCAATACTCATAAAGTTCTCACGCATATCACTAATTAACATTTTATTGTTTAATAATAATTACATAATAATGTTTTATTCATGAATGCAGTGAGTAAACAAGAATTACATAATTCACCATGGCACTAAATATTAACATAATTAATATATAGTAATAATAAAATGACACAAAGTTGATTATGTCGCGATGGTAATGGTTTACTGTCAGTTGCAAAATAAATAGGTACCTATCTTTACAATATTATATAGCAAGAGTTTGTATGTTTGATCGAGTCACTCTCAGGAAATACTGTTTCCGATTTAAATATATATGTATATGTATATAGTGATCAACTATTCCAATTTCTTAGTTACATAGTCTATTTTTTATCAATTTAAATAAAAAATCTGTTTACTTGTACGAATAAATATCTGGAACTACTAAACTAATTTTAAATTTTCTTTACTAATCGAAAGCCACACTGAATAAGGGAATGCATTTGGCAGCGGTAGTTTAAATTTTTTTCATTAAAATAGTTACAGTTAAATAGGAGGAAGATATTACATGTGTTACTTGGAAATAGTGCAGCTATTTTAATGTTATATTTTACCAACCAGAATACTATATGCGTTTCCATCAAGGACATCCATGAATATCTCCTGCATGAGAATCAATAGGTACATACTGATTCTCATGCAGGAGATATTCAGAGACCAGGATGTAGGGTAAGCGGTAAGAAAGGGGCATGCACAAAAGACCCCAAGGTTCGAAGTGCTCTGGCCGTAAGGACAGCCCCGTTACAGGGCTTATCCTGTAATAGTGTATAATAAGTATTATATTTTTCTGCATCGAAACAGTACTTGCCTACAATAAATTGAATTACAAGTGACTTCACCTATATTATATAAAACTGCCCATAAAGAAGTAAAAGTAAATCTACAAGATAATCTTATTCGTACTAATCATAGAAGAGTTGACAGATCTTTGGCAAACGTGTGTCATCATAATGGCAATGATATGAAGCTTTTAAACGAACCCATTGTGTTTTCACTCACGTACTATTTCATAATCTGTCTGTCATGATTCTGTTTAGTTTTTATATTCAATTTTAATTTTATGAGGTCACCTAAAAAGCGAGCCAGCCTGACTGGAAAAGCATCCATCTTACAGAAGACCACAGCCAAAAAGTTACACAGTAGTGTAGTTTCTATTCTTGAGTACAGGTCTTCACTGCTGATTGGAATATGCAATTAAAATAAACTTTTTACTATCCCATGGTTACAACATCAAAAAATAATTCGTATGTTACCAATCTTCAAATCAGCAATGTCTTAGGTAGTATATAGGCAACGTAACTTCACTGTACGTGTAATATTGATCAGTTTCAAGGATTAACAATAAACTGCAATGAACTTTTGTCACGCTATACTAAAATCTAATATAGTTTATGTGTGTCATTTTTATGTTTTAAAGTTTGGAAACAAGCGTCTGCAAGTGTGGCCCAATTTAACTTATCACTTTGCCAGCAGTTGCAGTCATCAAACGATATAATTAAGGGCCTATATCACTTACAACATCATCTCTCCCTAATCTGAGCCGAAGTTCTGGTGCACAAATGCAAGGTTCTGCCAACTGTAGATTTAATCAACTGCTCATGTGGTCTGGTGGTAAATGTCATTTAAGTGTCAAAAGTTGCCTGTACTTTTGTGGTACCCTGCCACCAATGTCTCGCCGAGTAATGTAAGATAAAAGGAAAAATGTATCCCAATGTTTCAGAATATGGGTGTACTTGCATTGCATTCTATAATAGTAAAATCCCTCGCAATATAGTGCTTGGTGATACTACTAAAATAGAGAAAGGAAAACACAAAAATGAAATAAAAAAATGTAAAGATTCTTAACTTAAAAAAAAATTACAGAGACGGACTTGGAATAACCATTTGTGGATTACACGATATTCTGACTCGACATCAAATAGAATCCACAACACGCCGCGCAATGGTAAATGGCAAAATGACCATTTAAGTCACTTAACTAATCATTCAATCAAAATATATGAGTATACATATACTCATATATTTTGTTTTATAAGTTTATTTTCTAACTATATAGTTAAAAAGTAAACTTATGATGACAATCTATACAAATGAATAAAATAAACTTGTGTTTAATAGTTACACACTCGTAAAATAAACTATAATGGTGGGATAATAATCATGATTATGTTTTAATTTGCATTGCAATCTCTACAATTCATTCATATCACCCATATTATTATGATATGGACAATTAAATCCCCTTACGTATCCAATTAAAATGAAATTATAATTATATATTATTAATAGTACTGTTTCCTGTACAACAAAATAGTTAATCATTACATATTATTGCGCAGCTGCACATAAAAAACATTACATTTATAATTTAAAAATAACAAAATTAAATCCAAAACTTTTTAATTTTATAATGTTTTAATACATTGCAATTTATAAATAACAACAACGTCAAATATAACGACTAATACGAGAACTAGTACTAAATGGGTATTTGATTTGTGCCCATGTTTAAAGTTTATAAAAAAGTGCTGAGGTCTCTTGAGCATAGAGCAAGGAACGCGTCACCGCGACCCATCCTCGCATGATGTCAGCCTTCTGCAAGTGCTTGCAACTCGGGATATATATAAAATGAACGATCATACACTAGTTACTCATTCGTTAGTTTGAACTCAAGACGAAAACTAAGCATCATGCTCAAATACGTGAGTCCAAATTATATATTTTTACTTTTAAATAAATATAATAATTAAAATAAGCTCTGAGAGCTGTTTAATGTGCTTTAAATGTTTAAAATTTTACAATTACGTTGCAAAAGTGTGTCGTGCCTTTTGTGATGCATCTGCGTAAGGTGTAATATCAATAGGTGGAGGTGTCATATGGGAGTGCCTTTATGTGTGCTGACCCCTGAGTTACTCAGCAATATATAACTATTGTAACATCCACACTGAAAAAATAGCAAATCGGATTATGATTACAATATGAAAAAGAAATTTTGTTGCGTAAATCTCCTTTGTTTAAATCGTGTTTATTATAAATTAATGTGCCCTACATTAACAAGTTTCACCATTAATAATATTTGCCTCAGTGAAGTCTTGAATGGAATTATGTGTGATAATGAGGGCCGATTTCAGTCTAAGCTTTAACTTGGGATTTTACTTGGTTTATTTTAAAGTTACTTTAAATATAATCCTGACTGGCCTGTTGGTCTAATGGTTAATGACCCTGACTGCTAAGCCAGAGGATGTGGGTTCGATTCCTACCCAGGACAAATCTGTGATAAGCACGATTCTTTAATCTGTCTGTTTCAAAATATATTTTAGATTACCAGTTGTGTGGTATTACGTACGATCTGATGGCCATGTGTAACATATACAAGAAATTATAATAATTAATGCTGGGTTAAGGCTTCTTTAGTTCAGTGTATATATTAATAGTATTTGATTTAAAATAGATGATAATGTTGTGTTTAATCTAACTATATTGTGGTCACACGTATTGAGATATGGCATTATGACATTTATTTAAATAGCTTTAAAGTTCACATAATGATGTAAACTTTAGTTCACTTAACATTTCGTTTTCAAAGGTAATCCTGTGGCATTCGTAATAGTTCTGATAATAAGGTTGTATGTTTAACTGCTGCTTCTGACCAAACCAAAACTGTAAAGCAATAGAAATAACAATCAATTAAATAAAATCGGTTTTGTTAGAATTATTTTGTATGGAATGTATTATGCAATTGTTTTAGCGACAGAGTAATATACATATAAGTTGAGAGTGTGTGCATTGAATGCTATTAAAATGCACAACTTTGTGCTAACATACAAATAATATGTCATAAACATGATGAGTAACTTGAAAAAATACAAGGAGAATATTTTCGTAAAAAAGATAGACTACAAACATGTAATAAGGTACATAGACGATTAAAGTAGATATGATGAGCGATCTTATCGATTTTCTTAAATATAAGTTACAAAGTTATATAATAAACGAAATAATTATTGCTCCTCTCAAAAATAGGCAAAGGAATTCGGAATATTAGTAGAGTTGTATTTGCGAGAAACTGAATCTTGCAAGTATACTCTATCGCTGACCCAACGTAATTGTAGGTAAATACTTAGGTATTTATCCATACAAAGACTTCTTGAATATTAAACAACAAACTGAAACCGAGTTCTGTTGTTTGCAGATAAAATACATACTAAAGTTTCGCAACGAACGTGATTGAGAAAACGAAGAAAATATTGTTTAAATATTACAAAGGACAATATTTATACAATGCATGTTTGTTAACTCTCAGTAGGACGGTGCAGTGTACAACCTTAACCTCTTACTTAACCGTTCTTTACAGTGCATTGGGACAATATGTTATATTATTGCTGACAGTGCCTTACTCACCCACCAGACCCTTAAATACAAAAAACAGCTTGCTAGTAAAATGTTCAAGGGCCGTCAACGCGTGAATAATTCCTCTGTTGTGCATAGTAAATTTAACATCAGACTGATTGATATTCTAGTACAAGAAGTCGCCTGAAATTTCAATGCCTTTTGGGTACGTTCTGAGTAAACAGATTCTAAGGAATACTATGACGCACTTGAACAACGTAGTCCTCTTTTTCTTTCTTACGTTTAATTTTGAATAGTTTTGTATATCATATTAAACAAAATTATATCTACCTTATAAATACTTGATAAATAACATTACAATATCCGAAAATAAGCGCTGATATTTGCTAGCAATTCCCTCTCCCTCTAAGAAACGAGCTTTTGGGAGTATTTACTATATTATACGTGCAGTGCTAGACTGGCTAACCAAGGTGATATTTTCCAGGTGACAGTAGCGTGCGTGTTGGTGGCTGTCTGCACTGCCGCGCCACAGCAGCAGGCGAACCCTCAAGATGTGCAGATCCTGCGTTTCGATAGCAACGTAGAGCCTGATGGTTACAGTTTCGCGTAAGTTACTATGTTTTATTCTAAACAGATTTTCCATGGTCTTTATAGTAATGACAAGCGTCTTGAACTTTAGTTCCATTTAAAAATGGGTTGGCCCTTAGTTGGTTGCTACCTACGTTTTGACGTACGGACCATGGGAACCGTGAGATATCAATTCTAAGGCTAACTTTTACCTGGGTCAATAGAGAAATATACCTATCAAATTTTAAATCCCTACTAAAATCTTCTATCTGCCCTTTTTGCGACTAAATGGCTAAACTGATCTTAATTTGCAAAGAGATAGGTGGTATTCTGGTTTAGGATAAAAGGTACTTTTATCGCAATAATTACTACTCACGCGAGTAGACAGCATCTACTATATTTTTATAGCCAATTTAGATAATAAATCCATAAGTACTGTTGCCAAACGGACCCACCCAGTTCGGACGAGGTGATGACCCTTTGTTACATAACTATTTAACATTATGCAAGTACGTTTGCCAGCTATAAATATAATTTGAATAGAACCTTTTTAACTATCTGTCAACTAACAATACTCTGTTGAAACTTATGCAATACTATAGTTGAATATGAAAATATAATATTAATTATTAGTTTTGATATTATGAATGTACATGTACACATAACACGCATACGTCAAAATAGGCGTAATTTCAGAATGCATGTGTGGTCTATTAGTTAAAGTAAACCTCAACACTTACACTGCGCCAAGTATTATAAGTTTGATCCCTATTTAATACGTTGTTAAATTTGTATATTTACGCAGATTGCCAATCAAATTTGGGCTAGTACACCAATGTAACAAACATTGGTGTACTAGCCCAGATTTCAACACGTGCATAAACAAAATTACAGCGTGCGTTGATGTCTTTTGAATCGACGTTTGCAATTTATCACAAATAATTTAAATTAGAACAAAACTTTACTAACTTCTTTAGAGAGAAATCAAATGACATTAAATTATATTTATTTACCAGAAATATAAAATAAAGTAAATTTCGGTTAGTAATAAAATAGCTGACATGCAATAATTTATAAACTTATAATACTAAAAAATGATGTGTATGATGTGTACATTAGCGTGTTTTGTGTTTAACCGGTTTAAAATTTACTCTAAAAATATCAATAACACTTATAAAATATAATATTAAGTTAAAATGTATATATACTCAAAGATAAAATGCATTTATACATAATCGATGAGTGTTTCGCGTGAGGCTTAGAGCCTTATACCGTTAATACTTAATATTGCTATTGCTAACGAAATATGTACAAGAGGAGATAAATAAGTCCGCGCATAAATAATGGGGACTAAGAAAGACAATTTTTTTTTTCAGTAAATTCCCCTTAACCTTAATACATTTTTCAGATCGTTCAATTAATTTATTTATACCCTTCAAAAAAAAACTCTTTGTCGTCAAAATAGGCTGGAATTCTTCACCTCATCATCAGACGAAAATTTCTTTCCACGGAGATCTTTTTCCATTTTTGGGAATAAATCTCGTATATAATCAATCTTACATTGTGTATACACAGGTATGAGACCAGTGATGGCACATCAAGACAAGAAGAAGGCAAGCTGGACAACCCTCAGTCAGAGAACGCAGCTCTGACAGTCACCGGCCAGTACGCATACGTCGCACCTGACGGCAAACACTACACCGTCACCTTCACCGCTGGACCTAATGGCTTCCAGCCTAAAACCTCCCTAGGACAGTAGGAAACTTCCACAAATACTTTGTAAATAGCTAATACTCTTATCACATACACCACAAAAGTTAAAATAGTAAGCCTGTACACGAGATCTCAATATGCATTGGCATATAAAAAGAGATTCATCCTTCAAAATTCACGTGCCATAAGGTCGTCTTTTTTGTACTTTTTTATATTTTTTTTGTAACAAAAATATTATCAAGAAATAAGATACTTTTTGATAAAATATCTAGTGGTTTTATTTAACGATTAATCACACACCTATTTATTTTAAAATATGCAATACTCGCTTAAAAAGCAGCACAGCTTCCGGCTGTACTTCTAAACTAATGGGTGGATGGACAAACTATTGAAATGCAGCAGAACAAAATTATGATGTACAAAATAGTACAGTCAAATAGCCCAACATATATAATATTACTGTTAAATTACAATGCAAGACATTTAGGACCTGTGTAGGGAGAAAGACGAATCAATTTGACACCTATTATGTCCGAGCAAAGCATTGACTATAAGCACAATGAACCTTTTATGTCAATAGTGCTCAAAACCCATTAAAAGTGCAATTGAATATTCGGAAAACCGTATCTTATTAGCTACAGTCTTCTGAGTGGAATATTTGCACTACCCGGATGTTTATTTTCTCCTAATGAGTCGATTTTTTAGAGTAACAGCTCTTTGGAGAAACCCCACACTGGTAGCAGAGGAGACTTTGTAATGCAAGTTATGGTCTTAGCATAAGAAGCATAAATAATTTCAAAATAATAACTATACTATATCCTTCAAGCGATAAGACCGCCCATTGTACATACTCTTCGGTGTATTTTATTGATTTATGTGTCCTTAACATAAAAATAATATGGTGTACAATAAAGAATATTATTATTTGTATTATACATACATTTCTGAACCTACAATTTTTACATAGCTAGATATATGTAATTAGTACAAATATCAATTAGTATATCTTATTAACCAATTTTAAATACAAAACGTGCTTTATTTGACCCCGAAATCACGCAGAGCTCTAAGTTCAAGTAACGACATCATTACTATACGATGCACAAAGCCAAATATATTTACGCCAATTTGTACAATAGGGAAAGGATTTGCTTTTATTAATTTAGAACTTTCTGCAAACAAATTATAAACAGGCCGACGTAGGGTCTAAGGCAATTTCTGTCAGTCAACTTTTGGGTGATGCAGAGATAACTATGGCAGGTGATAAAAACATAGCATTTTTTATTATGTTTATGTATTGGCTTATTATTTAGGGAAACTCGATACAAAACCCTATACCAACCCGTCTGGCCAGGGTATAGTAGGCTAATATCCCTCCAAGCAGACCTGTTCCCAGCAGTAGGACGTTTATGTTGAGATGGTGATGAATGGCTTTCGTTAATAAAATATAGTATTTATATATGCCTATATATTAAGGGCTTCTATCTCTTTACAAAAATGATTAAAAGGCAAAACACCGCCTCTGGCTCAATAACTTTAAAATCTTTTTTTTATACAAAATTAAATATATACATGGGATATTAACGCGATCATACATTATTACGATTACAAGATTGTTTGATATTTTGACCTAGTGACACCGAGCTTGGTAAGAAGCCGACTCTCTTGTCAATCATGCAACAATTAATTTATTCCCGAAATTGGATTTTAATTTTTTTTCACGTACCTTACGTCAACCTGAATTTTGTCTGAAAAATAACGCATCAACGTACAAACCAAGTCAAAATTGTAACCCATTTGACTAAATTACAAAATTTTATTCTATAACTCAATTATACGTTACAACCAAAAGCGTTTTAAATATTTGAACATATTAACTTAATTTCCAATTAAAAAGCTATAAAATTACACACTTATTGAACTTATTAATACATTCAACGTTCAGATACGCCCACTGTGTTTCGATAGTATAAATTGTTATTGGATCGATAAAAATGCATGCCTAATTCGCATAACATGAATAGTAATTTGACAACACGTGTGAGACCGCGTCGTCGATGTCCATACAGGATAAATATTTGTGTGACCATAGATAATTTATTTTTTCGAGTCTGGGTTTTAGTTTTGTGGAAATGTGACCTTTTAAAGAAAAGAAGTTTATTATTCTAATATAAATAACATTTTTTTTTATTATGTTCTAGAATACCTATAATACAGCTTCGATGGTTAAATGGTATTAACAGCCGTATAAATATCCCTTAAAGTAGAGGCAGATGCATGCATCATACTAGCAAGGAATCCTGACAGATGAAGAACCTCTATCTTATAGAAAACCACATAACTACACATAGTTATGTTCTTGTACAGGCATCCAGTGCTCATTTGGGATGTGTTTTTGAAGAAATGTTTACCAATTCCAAGTACACTCCACTAAACTCTGGTTACAAATTTTTGGGTCAGCAACATGCGAGTTTTACTCCAGGTATCGCAAGTGTCCGTAGGCTACCGGTAAGGCTAGCCGTATACCTTTTTTGTCATCTAAGAAATAATAAAAAAATATGTCATCTATAAATACGAGTACATAAAACACTATTTTGTGTGGCACTATTAACAAACGATTAAGAGGCCTTCAGCTAAAATGTTTCAAATCTCAAATAAACCACTTATGAACATATAAATATTATGATTACGACAAAAGGTCATTAAATATTTGAAATTTAATGACTCTTGGTGGTTTTTGCGGCATCTCGTTTAAATAACAAGACAGCCTATTCTTAGATGAGATAACATACTCAAAATACAATGAAAAAATTCCATATATATATTGTTAGAGTTGAACTAACGTTCGTGATGTGCTACCAGTTGTCCTTGTGTGCTGGTAAACACGTAGTTTGTTCTGTCATCAAATAACAATAAACGAAACACTGTAAATTGATGCAAAGATAAATAAAGAACGTTACTATTAATGTGTGGAGAAACAACAAGCCTAGTTAGTCTAGTGGCTAGCGACCCTGACTGCTATGTCGGAAATCGTGGGTTAAATTCCCACCCAGGACAAATCTTTCTGTAAAGAGCATTTTTTTTTATTCTATCACGGAGGCAGACATGCATACGGCCCACCTGACAGTAAGCAGTTACCGAAGCCGTAGTACCGTATGATTCTTTGTTTTCTGTTATATAATGAGTACAGAATTATGATAACTATGGGATTTAGTGGCTAAGATGATCACCTATCCTCTGACACCTCGTCGATTTCTGTGGGTTCCGAGTCTGGGTATATTTGTGTCCATTAATAAATAGTTTGTTTGTAAAGTCCCCCGCAACATAGAACATGTTCCCTAGTGCTACTATTGATCATAGTAATTAAACATTCTATACATCATATTTCTTTAGAACATGAACAAAAAGCCGATAGAAATCATTACACTTAAGTGCAATAACATTAGGCTTAGAAATTTCACACAGCTCTAGTGTTCAATGTATGTTTCGCAAATGTATCTAAATGCCAACGCACACAAATCGCGTCGCGAAGGTTCTTGCATCCGTTTGTGTTACATACATGTATGTTACTAGTATATTATATTTGTGCATCTGCAACCTTCACTTATCACGATACTTCTTGTGACTGACCGATAATTAATCATATTGGTGAACTATTGGTTACTTCGTTGTTAGTTAAGCCTGTCATAAGGTCTTTAGTTATTTTTTTTATACTACCACAGTAAAAAATAAGCGGTTACTGTAGCCTTTAGACGCTTGCATTGCTAGGAAAATTACTCGCTTTGTCGACCCTACATCTTGGAATATCAGAGTTTTGTGGTATGGGTAAGGATAAAAAAAGAGAAAGATCACAACCAGATAGATTTCACAGAACTTCAAGAGATGTTGCGGCAGGCTCAGGAAATATGGCTTAATGAGCTTGATTCCTACTGCGCTGAATGGTTAGTCAGTGACTCAATAGTGATTATATATTGGGATGGCAGTGGTGTATATAAAGTTTGTTTTTTTTTTAATTGACAGCATAATGTTATTGGCTTTTCCTTATAAGAAATCCTCATTAATATAATCATAATTGTCGTCGATTCCAAAACTTTAATAATCTCTACTGATTTACTGATCCAAAGTTTGTTCATATGGCATTCATTGTTTAATTAATGATGATGACAGAATGAGAGATTAGGTACATAATAAAATTACACATATTCTATTTCACATTTATAATAGTCGTCCAGACTGGTTTCGGTCACGACGGCCAATCTCAACGGAAATGAGCCAACTGCACAGGACATATTGTATTATACTCACTATTCCTTCACTCTCATAGTCTGATGGGACGGCAATCCGACAGACCGAAGAGAGATCAGACGCAGGAGCAACGGCTTTACGTATTTTGGTAAGGCACGAAGGGGTCTTGATGTGTTTTTAGAAAATGGTCACCCATCTACGGATCGACCGCAGCAAAGGCTCGCTTTAACCTTGCAGATCATTTTTTTTATTTCACATTTATTAATAAGGCGGCACAGGTTTAAGATGTATTGAATGAAATAGCAAACTGCGGCATTAAACGCAGATGACATTGACAACAACTTCGAAATATCTAGGTAAAGTAGCAATAGGTATGTAATGTACTTTTTTTACTAAATTGCACGGCCTTGAATGATTATGAGCTCGAATGAGTAAGTATGCATAAACCAAGTTTGTTTTATAGATTACGCAACTCGAGTATTGTCATCGTATGACGAATGACAAGGTGTGTGGCATAAGGCTCTCTGGACGAGTGTTTGTGAACCTTCGTTATTTAAAATGGTTACAAAATGAGTGTGACGAAACCAGTACCTAACCTTTTGTACATCTATGCAGTGGGGTCACCACTAGCGTTTGCCAGACTGCACAATTTCAGTTTACGATCTTTTTACCCGATTACATTATAGTAATGTAGCTGTTGCACGCAGCTCTGCCCGCGTGGATATCGGTTATCGCAATAATAAGTAAACTATGTCCTTCCTTAGGATAAGATCTATTAGATATTCTTGCCAAATTTCATTACAATCCGTATGTATGGCTGAAAGCTATATAAATAAAAGCTGTATATAAGTATGGCTAAAAGGCGACAAATAAGTTACTAAGATATTGAAGTAGGTAGGTGTCCATAGTATATGTAGGTACCACGTTATGGAACGTGTTTTAATACATGAGATGAATAAGTATTAGATTATAGTTCATAATTATAACAATACCTGCTATAAAATGTGTTATATTTTTAAGGAGATCCGGTTTCTAAAGGATCGGCAGCGCGCGAGTGATACCCCTGGTGTTGCAAGCGTCTATAGGCTACGGTAACTGCTTACTATCAGGCGAGCCGTATGCTTGTTTGCCGTTTTTTTTTACAACCAAGGGGTAGTATAATAAAAAAAGTTTTTTCACGACAAATTTCAATAAACTTTCGCATTTATATATTATTATATTTCTATTAACATTGAGTAGGATACTGCATTTTTTCTTATATCTACTTAAAAAAGACTCTCCTCCACTAGGGTACACGCCTTGTGTAGTGGGGGCTTTACAACCATACATCCAGACGCAAAACAATAATTTGTATATAACACAATTTTTTGTCACTAATGGAAATCGAACCACGAAACCAACCATGCAAAATAACCAAATTAACGCTATTAAATAATGCCTACAGAACTGTGGGAAAACAATGCATTCTGCCTAATCAAAATAGTTTGCATTCTACCGTAATTCTGTTTGTTTGTTGTATTTAATTAACTTGTCTTCCAAGCAGTTACTACAACCATATTACATATAATGGCAATAATATTCACTACTGTACTACATTTTGGATAGAGAAATAAATAAATAAATTTATTATATAACCCCCTGTCCTCTATTAAGATAGCTAATCCCTTAATACCAGCCCCCGTTGGGCCAACATGTCTGTGTCGATATTTATTTATTTCACTCAACACTTACATCTATTTTTAAACTAATACCTAAAAGCTATATATTTTTTCTTTTGAACAGAACACACAATGTGGGCCCAAAGCCAATGGTCGATTAGACATGCACATATTTCTACGAACACATTTGGGTTTCCTTACTATGCTCTCCTTCATTGTCAGTAAATAGTTTAATTCCATAGTGCACTTGAGAGAACATTACAATACAAGTAAAATATTATGCACATAGGTGAGCCTCGTACGCGCGTTTTTACTATCAAATTAAACCTTCTAGTTCTTCTAGATGATCATAGCCAAATTAAATTACCAACAGTGGTTTACTCAGCTGTTTACCTATGCACAACTATTGGTATTTAGTACTCATTAAGGGAAATACATATTTTTTAAATAAGTCACGTATTTCTTAACACAAAACTGTAGAAGGTACCTATTATAAGGTGCAAATAATACACCTAGTACTGCTACTACGTTGACATAATTATTTAATAGCTAACCATCTATAAATATTATAAAGGGAAAAGATTTACATATTATTTGTAATGAATGAACTCAAAAACAGCCACTGGCCATTTTTTCTTTACTTGCATACTTTTTATAGAAAACTACATTATCAACGAGTAACATTGGCCACATACGTTTTTTTTATTGGTACCTTTAAAAAATTAAAATGTAAATTCGGAACGTATTGCTGGAATTATTTAAGAATATTGCAGGGAAAGTTGCTCTTGCAACAGTATAGCGCCTGCATACAAATATACGTACATACCTGTGCGTTACGAAGTGATTGTAATTGCAGGCGTCTTTGCCCAAATGAATTCATTTGTTTTGTGTTATTATTTCATGTCGACTACCACAGTGGCACAGCAGTAGGCACTAATGCGAAAGATTGTGATTCACGATTACGTGCAAATCTATGGTTCAACTCCCGGTTCAAGAAAACTGGCGCCATACCTAAATATGTAGATATACCTAGGTGTTCTCTAATATTATATTCTATTCCATTGTACATATCATTTTACATTACGTTTCGTAAAGCATAAGTTTCATTAGGTACATTATAAAGAGAAAACTGTTTGCGAAACAGTCTAATTTTTATTGTTCTATTAAAATTAAAACGATATGATAAAGCCCCTGTTTGTATTATAAAGCAATACGCTGAATCTTACAATACTAATTAACATCGTTTTACCAAACTAGATGGCGTTAGTAATATGTGCTACTCACGAAGCTTAGATACATAATAATCTTCAACTAAAGATTTTTGGCCTGTTAGTCTAGCGGTTCGTGCCAATGACTGCTAAGCCAGAGGTCGATGGCTTAATTTTCAACCATAACGAACGAATATCTGTGTGATGAGCACGATTATTTTTCTGACTAGGTGTAATTTAAAAGAACACCTAGTTAGAAAAATAATTGTGTAATAGTAATAAGTATTAGTAGTTGGGTAGCCATAGTTCAGGCTTCACCTAGTTTGAAATTGGATGACCTAAAAGTTTAAAGTAGGCGTAAGGTAGGGCGGCCCCCAGCTAGATGGACCAACCACCTAAAAAAGGTTGCTGGGACGGAATGGATGCGGAAGGCGGAGGCCCGTGTGCTGTGGCGTGTGTTAGGAGAGGCCTATGACCAGCAGTGGACTCTCATAGGTTGATTGATTGATTGATCTAAAAGTTTCACAAAATTATGTAAACCATAGACTTACTTAGACTTTTTTAGGAGAGCAACAGAGAGAGTTTAAGAGAGGTAGGGCACCATACTAGTAAGAAAACCCTACTGGGAAAGAACGTCCACCATACCGAGGTGAAGTTGTGTTCCTGTGTGTGAGTACAGGTCTCCAGAGATCATTTAGGGATGCGTTTTGAAAGAAACATATTCCTATCCTACAAATACACCATCTAAAAGCCTTGGTGTAAAAAAACGGCAACAGGCAGGTAATACCTCTAGTATTGCAAGCGTCCATAAGCGATGGCAACTGCTTAACATCAAGCGGGCCGTATGCTTGTTTGCCACCCAAGTAGTATAAAAAAAATGTAAATGAATCAAGACTGACGTCATATAAAGTGGCCGCACACTAAATTTTATTAAACAACCTACACGACTATTAATGTATTTTTATACCAAGACTAGGAGTCGCCCGCGACTAAGGCCGCGTGGTAATTTGGAATATTTTCCCCGATTTTGCAACATATCTCAGTACTGCTTCGCTTCTATTGATCATAGCGTGATGTTATATAACCTATAGCCTTCCCGGATAAATGCAATATTCGACAAAAAAAGAATTTTTCAAGTCGAACCAGTACTTTCTGAGATTAACGCGTTCAACCAAACAAACAAACAAACTCTTCAGCTTTATAATATTCGTATAGATTAGTATAGATGTAAAACATTACCTACTTACTGCTGTTGTGTCTCGTTCTTGTTAAATAGGAATAATAATCATTAACTTTTATAGTTCGTATAAATACAATACTATTTGAAGTTTAAGTAACGGGTTTGAATAATACCATATTTTTTTAACGACGTCGGACATGCGAACAACAACTGCCTGCTTGTTAGTCTAGACCCTTGAGGGCCCTTAGCAGTCAGGTTCACGAATCCCACCTAAGGCACATCTTTGTATGTTGAACAGCACAAGAACACAATTCTTTTTTATGTATCTAGATGTAATTCATTTATAACACAACAAGTTTTTCATTAAAATTTGAAAATAAAAATTCATACTCTTGTAGGAAACATTTTTTAAATATTATCTGTTTATATTGTTTCTTAGAAGCAGGAATATGAAATTTCGTGAAAAGAAATGAAATTACAGATACAATGGTTCATCACTTATTTAACCCCCTTTGAGATGAAATTTCCAAATATCCCTTCTTAGTCCTTACTTACATCATTTGAGAAAACTCTGTGCCATATCTCAAGCTTGTAGCCCCAGCGATTAAGGTTCTGCGTTGATGAATCAGTCAGTCAGTCAATCGGTCAGTCCCTCGGGACAAGCAATTACTTATTGTACTTACCGTCTGTTACTTATTGATTAAGAGTCTTAATTATATTCGCTGTAAGTTTTCCAAATACAATAAAATAAAATTTTAATATTACTTATATCAATAAGCAATTAGCAATAAAACTTTTTCAATCTGTCATCGCCAACATTAATCTAATCAGTTACTACTTGCAAACAGTTGATTAATTCAACGATATTTAAATACAATAAGCTTTGTATCATCGGAGTATTTAATTTTAATGTAAATTACAGACGTGAACAGTGTCATCAATCGTGACTGAGCCGAGTTCCTGAACTACATAGGTTCCTCACTGCACACATATTAGAAAGGTCATTTAAGATCTAATAAACAAAGCAAGCTATTAAAACGATTAACAGTTGCATTTAATTATTTATTAGTATTTGTATTTGTGCAGCGTTGGATAACTTGTATTTACGCAGTAAATTGCAATGAATAATAGTTTTTTTAGTTCATGAATTGAATCGGCTAATATATCATAATTAGCATGATGAAACGGTGGACATTACATACGTTGAACTTACAGGGTGCGAATGGGATTCCAACCCGAAATCAATGTCTGGCCTCTAATCCTACTATTTTTGCCTAACCACCTGCACTCTGAGAACTTCTGCGGGATACTGATAACATCATAGAGGTGGAAAAACAATCTATATACTTTACGTATCATGGGCACGAATAAAAAGAAGAAGACCCATGTTTCTATAGCTACATAATGTTAGGTTGTGTGTACCTATTTGCGATTCTTCAAACTTAAACTCGCCGCAAGGAGTTTGGAATTGCGCTCACATGTCCTATTATATTGTCCTATTGACGTGCACCAGGCATGATATCTAGACTCTTCTATCCTTTATCAACAATATAGGTACTATTTTTTATATACAGTGTTTTCATACCTACAGTGTTTTCAGAAGGCGCCACTTATTTAGATTCATTAGATTACAACATATAAATTTCACTTTGTGGAATTTATATATTGTAATCTAATGAATAAAGATTACTGGCCTGTTAGTCTAGCGGTTAGTGCCAATGACTGCTAAGCCAGTGGTCAAGGGTTTAATTTTCACCCATAACGTAATCTATGTGATGAGCACAATTATTGTTCTGACTAGGTGTAATTTATCTATAATAGTAATCTCCGTGTGGTGACGGATTAAGAATACAAATGTCACCACCCTGTTCCATCCCGAGGGTGTCGTAAGAGTCGACTAAGGGAGTAATTCAGGCACATAATATCCACTGCAAGAGAGGGAAAACTCGAAACAAAACCCTATACCAACTCGTCTGGCCAGCGTGGTATAGTAGGCTAATAGCCCTCCAAGTGTATGGAGGAGACCTGTGCCCAGCAGTGGGACGTTTATGGGTTGAGATGAGAGATGAGAGAGTAATAAGTGTCAGTAGTTTGGTAGCCATAGTTCAGGCTTTACCTAGTTTGAAATTGGATGACCTAAAAGTTTAAAGTAACCGTAAGGTAGGGCGGACCAACCACCTAAAAAAAGTCACTGGGACGGAGCGAAAGGCGGAGGCCCGTGTGCTGTGGCGCGTGCTAGGAGAAGCCTATGTCCAGCAGTGGATAGGCTGTTATAGGCTGATTGATTGATTGATCTAAAAGTTTCACAAAATTATATAAACCATAGACTTACTTAGACTTTTTTAGTAGAGCAACAAAGAGAGTTTAAGAGAGGTAGGGCACCATACTTGTGAGCAAGCCCTACTGAGGAAGAACGTCCACCAAACAGAAGATCACAACCAAATAATTACACACAGAGGTTAAGTTGTAGACAAGTAACACATCTCACATCTCTTGCGTGGAAGTCGGTGGTCGGTGCGTAAATGCGGTGGTGACCGAGAGGGAAATCCATTTAGATTACGTTATCAGAATTATATTTATGTTAAGAATTTGAATTGTTTCAGTAATTAAACGATCGTGATCAACTAATACCACGCGTGAAGCGGCATTATCATGATCGTTATTTGCGAAATCTACATAATCTATTGTCTGTGTATAATGTTGCTTTATAACCATTCATAAATACTCGCATATATTTGAAATAAAATATTATCCTGTCCTATAAAAAACTTAGCATTTTTATTTATTATTAATACGACTACGTCTCCAATTTGGAATTTGTAACAAACTTACAGCTCAATCAATCAGCTTTTATTTATTTATTAAGGTACACTAACAGCTGAGCATATAAACATTTGTAAACTGAGTCTTAGTATGAAATAGTTACACAATTATTTTAGCCTATTACAAGCAACAGCATTTAATTTTATAGGTACAGAAATTCACAATAAAATAACCTAAATTGATATTAGTTTGTTCTGTAAAATTTACAATAGATATAGAAGCTCTGCTTTTACATGCCTGGAAAAGCACGTAAAAGCCGTTGGTTCTACGCTTGATCTCCCTCCGGTCGTGTCGGATTGCCGTCCCATTAGACTATGAGAGTGAAGGAATAAAGAGTGCAACTGCGTTTGCGTACATACTTGTGCACTATAATATCTCTGTGCAGATGTCTAGTCTTCGTCGAGTTTAGACACCATGACCGAAATTCGAATAGGAGGACAATATTATAACACAAGGAAGTTTATTTAACGACTTTTTAAATAGTTTACATGTAACGAATATATTTGGCACCAATTTATAACTCTGTTTACTGTTCTTGTAAAGGATTACAAGTGTTTAAAGTGTTTTTATAATATACAACGACATTTTTACGATACAAAATGTAAATGTAAATCAATTTTTAACAATTAAGCAGTAAGTATGTAGGTTGATAGTGATGTCAACGGCCAATAAACCTGTAAAACACAATTTAAATTTTATTATATATCAGTAATATAAATATTACGTCATCGTCACTAATTTTGATGCGTAATAAGTATTGTCACAGATTATAGAATACTATTCATTTTGTACCGCCAGCAACAAGCACAGCTGAGCATTGACAAACGTATAAAAGATTATTTTGTGACATAGTTACCTACAATATGTACTATTACGCAGAAAAATTCCAAGCATACCTTTTTACCTTTACGCCACGTTGCCCTTTGGATGACTTTCGGTTTAAGGATGGAGCCCATTGTGAGCATATCGTATTAATAAAATACTAAAAATGCTAAAATTGTTTTATACGACATTTGCCGTCTAATAAAACAATTTTAGCATTTTTCTGTACAATATTTTTTAGTATTTATGAATGGGTATAAACCTATATAATATCGGACAATAGATTATTGTAGATTTCGCAAATAACGATCATGATAATGCCGCTTCACGTATGGTATTAGTTGCTCACGATCGTATATTTACTAAAAAAATTAAATCTTTATGACGAGAGCTGATGAGAAAGCTATTGGTAGAATCGTCATCACAATATAATATAGGGTGATGACGATTATATCTATCGTTTTCTCCAATAGGTCGATTTTACCATCATCATCGTCATTCCTACACTGTTACCAATCGTGGCCACATACGATGCGTCTCCGAACTGGGCAGTCTGCCGAAGTGTGGACTGTAAGGCACATGTCACCTCCGATAGCCTTATCAATATCTCACTGGCGCTCTGCCATTCATAGCATTCTGCCTAAAAACAAGACGATGCTTTGGTTAACGAATAATCTTTGCAAATTGTGGATAGTGGCTTGGTGATGTTGAGTTCTTCCAAATAGACTCGTAATAAGTCTATATATTTCTCAAGGCAGTCCATGGAATTCTCAGCAGATTTAAAAATAAAATTTAAAAGTTAAGAACCAAGTATTCTACAAAAAAAAGTAAATGGCCGGTACATATTATTAAGTAATCTTTTTTAATACTAGAAGTTTTGGATATGTATGTAGATAATTGCTTCGTAGAATTTGCAAATTGTTCTGTTGTATGAGATACAGTATCAGTAAAATTTCTGATCAACATCTCAAGTAACGAATTAAAGTACATTCGTCGGCGACGTCTCTGGTATTGTTAGCGTTTATAGATTAACCGGACCATTAGGTGGGTCGTATGTTTGCTTACAGACTTTGTCGATATATAGTATCATTGCGACTAAATCAAAATAATTAGGTAATCGAGTACAAAAATATATTTCCATTCACACATCCATACGAAATAACATTGTAAATAAATAGCGCACGCATAAAACGTTTTTGATTAGATCTATCTGAATGTATACATATAAAGCTTATGTCATATATTTATAAATAAAATAATATACCAGAAGCAATATAAAAATATATGAAGTGCATACACTTGGTGTATACACATGTTGCAGTCATGTTATTAATGTTGTATAAGTAACTAATGTCTAAAGTTTTATTTTAGTACCTATACATAATATACATTATTAAATTACTTGTCCTAAAACCTGCTGAGGTTTATAGACGATTCCAATCTAGAGCGTAAATGTGGTGCTGCGTGCCCTGATACCTGCACCTTAGAGGAGCTTATGGATGCTGCCGAAAATACAAAACTCCTAGCTAGGTTCCAGAACCTAGCTAGGAGTTTTGTATTTTCGGCCATGGTCGATGGAAATCTAAATTGGTCCAGACCAATTTAGATTTCCATCGACACGCTAAGAAGAAGACGTGTCCCAACTGACTGATCCATCTACGCATTCTATAAGGAGCTACAAACTAACACATAAATGCTCACTTAAATTATGTGTTATAAATGTATAAAAACTGTTTGACCCGGACAGAGTCGAGGCGGGCCACTAGTAACACCACTACTTATATTATATGTATATTAAGAATCTAAACTTAACTCGTTTTAATTACATATATTGTTTAATATAATTAATACGGTGGTCCTCATTAATCTTTTAAATGACAAAGATTTCCTTCATTAATTTTTAATGTAAATATTTTAATGTTGTTCAAATAAACTGTTTTTTTATGAATATGTTATATATTAGAGAATATTTTATAAAAGGGATTAATATAATGATCGTAAAGCTGAGATTTATACTTATATAAGAGAAGTCAGTCGCATTTACCTTGCAATACCAACATTCAGTGTTCAAATTGTGACCAATATATTGTGTTGTCTATTTTGTAATTTGAAGGATGTCAAATATTCTACTACTTACACATGTTTTTGCTTTTATAATAAAAGGATTAGAATTTGGGATCTGTTCAGATCGATTGCAAATATTTCTTGGAATTTGGATCTTTTTTCGGTCGAGTTTGATTACCATCATATTACACTATGCTAGTAGGAGAATAAAAAGTGCACCTGTGTTTGTGCAGACAAATTATAATATCTGCCGCACAAAGGGCTAGTCCAAACCCAGGAAGGATAATATTTATATTGTAAATAAGAAAAAAGGCAGAAAGGTCCTGGGGTGGCGCGAACCGCGAACTCGAAGACGCAGCAGCGTGGACATGCCTCGAACAAGGTGACAGTGGAAGCCGATAGACACGGACAGACCAGAACTGAATGCTGTGGAAATTCTTTGTGTGGCTGTAGTCGTCTTTCGGTCGAGATGATAATGTTAAAACAGATTTACACTATACGTATACATAAGCACAGTAGTCTGTAACAATGCCAGATAAGAAAAGAAATACTAAAAATCGTAAGTGAATTACGGGACCAACAAACCAAGTCAGCTGAGCAGGAGCACCAGTCTGAACTAATTGATGAGATAGAAAGATTAATTGAGGAAATGATCTGTGTGAAATATTTATTATGTAGTATACTACCAGTGGTATTACAAGTTAGTTATTATATCTCACGTCTATTAATCACTCAATCAGCAATGCCATAGTTGATTCGTTGAATCGTTACTTAATTAGCGTTATGCTTAATTAAAATGATTAATATATTTATGTGATTCATTTACGTCTCACTACTGGTGGAGCAAACGGGAATTTAAATATAGCCTGTATTTTATTTTCAGAAAATTACTAAAACTAAATAAAAGGGTTTTTTCAAAAGATAATTATTTTTCCGTCAAGTTGTGAAAGCCTGTTATTGGCGTTTTCTGACATATTTATCATATTTGTTTTTAAGCTGTAAGCTCACCAAATAAAATAAAATAAATATTTTAAACAACACTGACGTAAATTTACTGCCCCTTTATTTAGTTTAACTAATTTTATATTATAGGCTATTAGCCCATGTTACTCAGTGATAATATTATACTTATAATATATACTCAGTAATTCTAATAATGAAAAAAAACGGCCTCGTACCTTATTCTTTTATTCATTAGAAACAAAAATATAAAATGTCTCTTTTTATAATATTAGTGGACAAGTTCAAAGGTTCTTTACACAAATAGATAAATGGCATGATATTATCGCAAGTTTAACGTTTTGATATTTTTTATCAGTCTGGTCATTACCATAGACTGATTATAATTTTATGCAAAGATAGTATGAGATTTCTGTTCGAAAAAGGTACATTTTTTTTTAATATACCTGGGCAACCATTGAACACAAACTTAAAAAATAAAATCAGGCCGATTTTAAGTCTACATAATGCTACGAAAACATTCAATACTCAATTTTAGTACCTGGTAAATTTACATCGTCGCGGTAAAAACAAAGTTTCCGTTATATTAATGAACACCCACCTGCTTACCGCATCCATTGATATGCGTTTGTAACCTTGATTACGACGGTAATTGTTAAATAAACACTTTATATTATTCAATACTGACCTTTATCAATTTGTTAGTGTATACTATTTGATTTTCAAGTTCATATGAAGAAATGGAACTTACTTGTGGGGTTCCTTAAATAACTATGCAAATGAATACTCGTAAATTCGCATTCACAATATATAAGTAGTAAAATTTTAAAACTATTAACCTATAGTCTTGAGTGAGACGTAAGAAATCACAAATATGAAGACTCCTAGACAGAAAAGACGTAGCACTACATACATAAATGTACCTATATGTAGATACAAAAAAAATACTAGAATATTTATAACAGTTTCGGATAAATGACATTACGTTAATTGTGTTTAGTGATTTCAGTTTTATTATTAAAGGAACACAATTCAAATAGGTAGGTACCTAATACATATTTTTTTCTACCTTAATTAGAACGGCTACAGCTACTACATTTATTAAGACATTTAGGAAAAATTAAAACTAGCATTAAACAAATATATTAATTGCTATTTGAATTTTAAGAGTTATCTATCACTATTAATAGTATGCTTGGAATTTGCAAAATGTATGTACTTCGCAGACGTTTCACAAAACTTCAGACATATAGTACTGACAAGATAGGCTCAAAAACGTACATATTATTATTATGAAATTTCCATAAAAATGAATTAACATTCATATGAAGAATAGTCGGGTAAAGACTTTTACTAAACCAACCTTATATTGTAGAAACTCTTTGTACAAAATCTGTTTTTTTATATACTACAACATTCACAAACAAGTGTAAGGGATTATAACATAATTACATATAAATATTAGGCTGGAAACCGACCTATAGAGCATATAAATTATTCTCTATAAATATGTGCACCTATATCAATTTAACGGTTAACTCGTATTTAAATCGAAAACGCTATATATAATATCTTAATTACGGAAATTACATCTATTCAATATGGAAACAGAAGAGGTGCCAATCGCAATCATCATAAAGTATTGATAATTTATTGATGATTGTAACTTGATACTTACTGTTATGTAAAAATAAAATGTCACCAAATTATCTATCATTATTAGACCCATTTACAAATCGTACCTCCTTTTATACAGTGAATTCGTGATTATATCAGCATGTCAATGAAAAAAACACATAAAATTATATTTAATATGATTATTAGTTCGAGACTCAACGTCTCGGTGACACTGATTAACTATTTTTGAGAAAAAATCATCGTCTAGTTATTCAGAATTGTATTATAATGCTAATTACATCTTCTATATACATTCATTGAGTCATTAGGATAAATATCAATGAATAGTAGGTAACTATGCAGATTTTTAAAGTTTATGTGTAGATATAAATATATCCTACTAATATTTATTAGTGAGTCTTTAAATAGGCTTGTTCGTCGAAGCAAGGAAAACCTGGTCAGGTTTCGCAGACGATTCCAACCTGCCCCTCTAGACAAGTGGCATAAACGGTAGTCAAATCGAATAGAATAGAGAGCAAATGTATGGATTTTATTTTGCGACATTATATCGAAAACTTATGTTAAATCTCAGACACTTGCTTTCCATTCGATTCTACTACCCTTTAGGCGACTTGTCTAGAGGAGCTGGAATGTAAATGTGTAATGTGCTGTGGAACAAACAATGGGACACTATTGATATCATCATGCCCTGCGTGCTCGTCTTCGTCTGCCCTGATACCGGCACATTAGAAGAGCTTACGGATGCTTCTGAAAATGCAAACTTCGGGGCTTACTCCTGGGCCGACACAATTTACATCGCCATAGACACGCTAAGAAGAAAAAAGAAAAACTCGAGACAAAACCTTATATCGTTTGGCCAGCATGGTGTAGTAGACTTAAGTTAGTAATATACCTCCAAATGTATGGAGGAGACCTGTGCCCAGCAGTGGCACGTCTATCGGTTGAAATGATGATGATACCTGAATTGGACATGGCTATTTTGCATTTTGAAAAAACGTGCAGGCATAGCTGGGGCCAAATGAAACATTTAATTTGGTTTAGGAAGAATTTAATTTGGGTTTGATGAATACAATCCAATGCAGTACCAAAACAAACTTTTATAAGGGTTGTAATGATCATCTTGTCAACGTCCCACAGGTCTCCAGCGCTCATTTAGGAATGCGTTTTGAAGGATACGTATTCCTATCCCAGGGTTACTTCCATCTTAAAGCCAAAAAAAAAAAACGTCCCACTGCTGGGCACGCGTCTCCTCATTCTCCTACTCTCTGATACTATTGATCGGTTACTGAATTTTTATATACAATTATAATAATGTCCTCCTAGCCGATTTTCGGTCACGGCGGCTAATCTCAACAGAGACTTGCCATCTGCGCGGGAGATCTTGTAGTGCGCAACTGTGTGCGCAAACACAAGTGCACTCTTTATCCCCTTACTCTCATAGTCCGATGGGACAGCAAATCCGATACGACCGGAGAGAGACTAGGCGTAGGACCAACGGCTTTACGTGCTTTTCGAGGCACGGGGAACCCGGGACCTCGTGATCAGCAGTCTCACAAATCGACCACTGAGCCACGGAGGCAGCTAATTAGGAAGGTAAAGAAATAAATAAAAACATTTTATTTGTCTTGATTTTAATACCTGAATAAGTTTTAATAAAATAACCTAAATTCACAAAGAAGAAGCTAAGTACTTTGTTTCGACATACCACACAAGGAAAGTCTTGCTCGCTTTTACTTTAACTTAATTATATTATTACCTTATTTGTAGTTTTGCACGTACCAATTTGTTGAAATATCTATAAATGATAGATTAAATTTAGAAGCTTGCAAACCACGATAAGTTGACTTAAAAATAATTTTGAATCTTTTTATTTATATCTAATTATGTGCAAAGCTTGTACAGTCACTAATATAAATAAATTCAAATATTTAATTGTAAATAACGTATGCAAAGTACTGTCTGAGACAAAACACATTCGCAACCAATATAAAGTAACCAAATGCAAATATAAAATCCTGTAGAATAACTTTACAAAATTTTAGATTGATGCCTAAACGTTTGAGTCTCACTGAGGAATGAACATATTTTGGTAAATACGAGAACATATATGTAGATAAATAGTGGATACGTTTAGATTTCCTAATTGACTTGAATGTTAACATTTTATTTATTACAAGTACATATTTATGCCTATCTGTCTGAAGCTGCAGAAGTTAATATTTCTGATTTAATTATTCTCTCTTTAATTACATAATATGTATACTGACGGACACATTAGCTGCATGAAAGTAAAAATCGACTTTTAATACTATCAGCGATTACTTCTTAAGGCCCCTCTCTCAAAAAATGATGAAAAAGAGGTGTAAATGAAACCATTTTTTGTTAGCATTTATAGACAAATGACTGCCAAAATATACAGTATTAATCTACAAGATGTGTTTCATAATATGGTTTTGTCATAAATTATATAGTAATTCTAAATAGTTTATAAAAAATTATTGAATCAGCACCAAATTATTGAGATGTAACCTCTTTATGACTTCAATTTTTATCAAATAATACGAAAAAAAACAATATTTGAAGAAAACATACACCTATAATTTGGTAATGTTAAATTTAGAATAAGTTTAAATTTTAATTTATTAAAAAATAATAAGACGTCCATTCAAAGAGTACATCTGTTTGTATCCCTGCGTTGGCCTAGAGAATAAGGTCGTGTTTGCTTCGTCTAAATGGCCATCCATCCATCATCAATGAATCCATATATTCATACCTGCATATGCTACGTCGGTTTTCCAGATAGCACAGTAAATTTTTCACAGCTGGAAATTTAAATAGAAATACCTATTGGATTTTTGATTTAAAAGTAATGTTGTACTTTGATGCAGTTTATGGGCCATCAGTGTATAAAAACGCCCAATAAACTAGTTTTAACGCAAACTAAGCGGTGGTGGCCGAGTGGGAAAGTAACCGACTTGCACGCAAGAGGTGCGAGTTCGATCCCGGGCAGTACCAATGTGAATTTCACTTTGTGGAATTTATATGTACTAATCAAATGATTCGCCATCTGCTAACGGTGAAGGAAAACATCGTGAGGAAACCCACATGTCTTAGAAGAAATTCTTAAGACATGTCTGATTCACCAACCCGCATTAGGTCAGCGTGTGTGAATTAAGGCCTAAACCCTCTCTCTCTTGATAGAGGAGAGGAGACCCGTGCCCAGCAGTGGGACATATATGGGTTGCTATTATAACGCAAACTAAACTAAAATCACTACGTATTTTATGTGAATATTTTACCAAATTACGCCTCAAAAAATTGTTTGTTGATATTTAAATTTGTTTATGTGAGACAATCCAGATTAAATAGCATAATAATAACTTACAATTATAAATAATTATAAGAATGTGGATCGTGACATCGTGACCGCGATCATCGGGTGCGGAAACAAATAGCTGTCTGACAATAAAATATGCCCATAGGTACAATA
The DNA here is from genome assembly GCA_947095525.1 of Trisateles emortualis. Classification (NCBI taxonomy): domain Eukaryota; kingdom Metazoa; phylum Arthropoda; class Insecta; order Lepidoptera; family Erebidae; genus Trisateles; species Trisateles emortualis. The sequence continues at coordinate 11,564,981 of OX352734.1, forward strand.
ATATGACGTTACCCACTGGTTGCTCTTCGTTCATCTGTTCTAGGCAAAAGTATTAATAAATTACGTGTACCAGAGAATCGGCACAGTCGCGTGTGAACTCTTGCGCAACAGGCCGCGAGACACCGGCTAACATACGCATAGGAATAAGGATATAAGGTAAGTTGAGAACAAAGTGTCATCTATTTATAATACTTAAATAAAACAAAAACATTACATGCATAAAAACCGAACAGAAAAAAAATACAGGATATGTGCCAATTACCCATATTCCAAAAAAATACTGAATTAAAATTGTGAAATTTTGTAAATCATTTGCAAGATTAGTCGAATCTGCTCAGATGAGCATTAAATATTTTCAAAATAGATTAAAAAAACTGTAACTTTTAACATAACATATTTAAGAAAACCCTATACAAAACTGCGTTTGTTATGAAAACTTTTTACACAGAATTAATAACAAAAATAAATAAAATTGGTAGATGTTCGCTTTTTATATAGGCTTTCAGAAATTATTATTTGTTTTTTATATATTAGATTTATATCCATATTTTGTTAGTAAATATTAACATGTTAGTATGTTATCTATATACAAAACAAAACTATCTAATAATATATATCTAATGTTAAAAATGCGTGTCTGTCATCCATGTATAATATACAGAACACTGTATATTATATATACAGTACACTGTATATTATACATGGATGACAGAGACGCATTTTGACTGATACACCAGTAGCGCACTGTAGGTATGCCCTACACAATAACTATGTTCAGGAAGCCGCAGGTAATTCGATCTCTTAATATAGATTAAAAACAATTTATAGTAGTCTCAGTCAACATAATACATATATACAGCAAATGGTAAGGTCCTTGGTTTGCCTTTTTCTAATTTACCTGGTTGAGTGACGTTTCGAAAATTCTCCATAGCAACACGGAGTCTGAAAACTGTACCCAGTATATGGCAATAGATTTGCCTCCTATTACATGAAACCTAACATAGCAGGAGAAACGTGAGCCTTTCTCTACGAGTAAAACAAGTGTTATGCTTAGCGTAAGAAATTACAAATTAGTATAAAAAAACTTTATTCAAATTAAAAAGATTAGTTTTATTCATAGTGTATGTATTTAATGTAAGGTCCTTTTAATCAATACCTTTATGTATATTTTAAATACAAGTTATGCATAATACCACACTGTAGTAACATTTGTGTCACAAAACATAGATTTATGATAGTTTACTTGACAGCAAGTAGTTTGTATATCTTACAAATTTATTGTTGAATGTAACAAACATAGTAAATAATCACGTGGTGCTGTACTTGTCAATGGCAATAGTAAATAATTTGTAATAGACGTCACCTTGTCTAATACTGAATATTATGTAGCTATATTCCTTATAATCATAGCTTAGTGGTAAGTTACATGTTTATGTCTAAATACATAAAAACTTTTAAATTGTCACAAACATATTTTTGACAAATAAGTAATAATAATGTCAAACTTTTATTGTTATAAATATATACAAAATTGTTTATTTACTTATCCTGACTGATTTGCCACTGGGTCTATATTTTGCACAAAGGTTCCTGTAAGTGCAAAATACAAATGATAACTTCGTATAAGCTATAGTAACGTCACTTAAGCAAGAAGTATACAAAAATTATAAGCTACAATCAGGCATTTTAATAAAAAAAACATTAATAAATTAAGTAAAAATAAATTTTCTTATGACAATGGGTTATGTAATATATTTTTTGTTAAACGTTTTTCGTTGGTGATATTTACAATATAATATACAAAATCAATAAACCATACCAAATCGCTATAATCAATAAAACACCTACTTTAAAAACATTATATTTTTATTGATACTAAAATTTAACGATACCGTTGACATTAGTTACAGCTCGAACATTTCATGATTAGAAGTAGACAAAGCATGCGTCAGTAACATAATCATTATTTTATAAATAATCTCGCAAAACTGGAAACATTCGATATCAATTAGGCGTATTTTTATTTCAGAAAAAAAGTACCTACTTAATAATTGAGTATTTGGTAACAAACGAAATGATAATTTATTTGTAGATACATATTCTTAAATAAAAAGAAATAACAATGTAAACAAAATGTTTTATTAATAGAGAAGGGCTTATACAGTTTGCACATCGAGATTTTGCAGTCCTTTCTTTACAAAACAAACATTAATGGCAAAACTTTAATCTAGTATGGCGTTACAGGATCTTAACGTCATAAGTAATTAGTGCTATCTCTGTTCAATTACCTATAATGCTTGTAGCATTTCAATTTTTGTTCTAACTTTTCGACAGAATTTTGTGTCTAGTTATAAAATAAGATTTGTTAAATACATATTACATGTATTATAAGACATAATCGGCTCTTGTAAGCATAATGTGTGCCGCGGGTGACTTTTAAAAATACACAATTGACGGTCATAAGCCAGCCCCAAACTCAACTGTATTTATGTTCTAGACAGATATACACTAATGGATATAAACTGAACAAAGTATGAAATGTCTTGTGAATAAAAATATTTATCCAATACAAAAATATAACATTTCCCGCTTTAAAAAACTGTTTAGGCTTACTCCTTTAGGATACAGGCAGTCTATGCAGGTATGGACTGACAAAGACTGATTAATTGATGCATAGGCTGATAGAAAGTTCATCTCTTTTTGACACAGCTTATGTGTCCATCAGTATATTTTGTACCACATTACACGGCCACACCCAAGCAATCGGTCTCAATGATGAGGCTAACCTAACCATTTTAGCTATAATTATTATCTAAGGGTCATAGTTGATTAGGTACACTACACGTGCAGTTTATGTTAAATATGTTTTATAGCTTATAATTTGACTAGACTTAATTAGTAGATACACCTCTTTAATAATATATATTTTACTCAAAAACTGCTTTAAAGTAAAGATTTTGAATACATTTAACATCTTCCAAGACAGTCAAAAATAAAAATAAAACATATTAGATATTCGACTGGGGTTAAAGGTCGGCAGCAGAATCGATCTGATGGCAATCGAATAATATTTAATTATTTTGCAGCTATTGTAGGTAGGTAGAACCGGTGCTATATAATGATCATCATCGTCATCATGTTTATAGGCAAAAGACGTGCACTATTGGATATAGGCCGCTTCAAGGATTTCCACAGAATTCGGCCTTGAGCAAGTAAGACAGAATAAGTTCTGAATATTAGATCATCATCTCATAAACGTCCCACTGCTGGGCACGGGTCTCCTCCATACACTTGGAGAGATATTAGCCTTCTATACCACGCTGGACGGACGGGTTGGTATAGTGTTTTGTCTCGAGTTTTCCCTCTCTTGCAGTGTATATTGTCTGCTAGACTTACTCCCTTAGTCGACTCTTACGACACCCTCGGGATGGAACGGGGTGGTGACATTTGTATTCTTAATCCGTCACCATACGGACTGTTAGATACTCAATATTATATTTGATACAGACTATTACATACTCAAAACTTGTTCTGTCTTACTTACTATTATGCTCTTACGGCTTACCTAGCCGTAAAAGTGTAATAGTAAGTAAGACAGACTAGAATAAGTATAGTCTATACTTAATATTATAAAGCTGAAGAGTTTGTTTGTTTGGTTGAACGCGCTAATCTCTGAATCTGGTTCGATTAGAAAAAAACTTTTTTGTTGAATAGTGCATTTATCCAGGAAGGCTATATAACATCACGCTATGTTTGATAGCAGCGGAGCAGTAGTGAGATGTGTTGCAAAATCGGTTAAAAAATATTCCAAATTACCACCCGGACGAAGTCGCGGGCGACCCCTAGTACATAAGGAAGCATAGCGAATTTGTTCTGATAAAATCTACCTATGTCATCGAGGTAGTTTAAACCCTGTGGATAAACTTACGACAGCCGATAAGCACAACAAAACTAGGTATATAAATTACACGAATTTAAAAAAAAAAAATCTAATAATAAGTACGTAATTGTTATTTTATGTCATGTCTATATATCGTTATAGATACCTACCTAGATTATACATTTAATTTAATAGCTTTTTATAAATAATAATATTAAAAAATATTGATTTTTACTAATAAATACAAAAGTACTTTTTTAAAAATACTGCTACTTATTTTACTGTCTAAATTTAAAGGAATAAAAAAATGGTATCATAAATAATTTAAATTAGTATAATAACAATTAAAAGAAATAATCCACAATTTATTATTTTTTATGTTTACGTTTAGTTGCCAAATAGCAATAAATAAGAAATAAATAAATTATATTATCTTTGTTGTATTTTAATGGAATGTCAAAGTAAATAATTTTACATCCACATAAACAAAGTAATAAAACTGTTCATTTGCCACCAAATCTTTTATTATATTATAGTTATTGTAATAAAAATTTTAGTATCACGCATTTACATTAAATTAAGATTTTCCGTTCTATTACAAAATGGTATTAAAGCACTCATAGATATTTACCGGTGCCACTTTCACGCGTTTGAGCTTAATAATAAAAATATAATACAAAACCGGTTCAACAGGTGTCCCTACTTCAAATCACGATACACACATAAATCTTATAGTTTCCAAATTAGTGTCGTTTAACATATCAACATCATAATAAAATCATTAATTTGAATTAAATACATTTATAATAAAGCTCAAATCACCTATAAAATCTGTGTCATTTGCCCAAACGGCCATAAATCTAAATACCTAATCTGTAACAGAAGCTTTAAATGCTCTATATTTTATTATGTGTCATTTATGTCGCTATAAAATACAATGTTTGGCCAATACATAATTAATACATCAAGATTTATCTCTAAAGCAGATTGCTGTATAATATAATTAGTGTTAAAATATTTTATTATGTATATAAAAATATATATGTATATATATTTTATTTTAAAAAGACTTTGTCAAGTTTTTGGTAAAAGATATAAAAAAACGGACATGTTTAACTGGTTTATTTTTAATTAAGGAGCGTCTTTATTTATCCGAAAACACATCACTACCTTGTTACGATAATGGACCAGTGTCTACCGGGACATACGTTAAAAATATGCTATTATTTTTTATGTAGGCAATAAACGCTTACAAGATCATAAAGTGGCACAAGAATTTGAATATTTTTATTTATATTTAGATTTTACAATGAATACAGTGTATATTTAAAAAATATCGTAAATTGGATACATTAGTAATTAAAATACGAAGATAATGAAAATTATACACATTTAAAGTATCTAAAAACATAAATACAAGATTTGGCTAACAACGATATCATTGAAGATATAATTTTTATGTTAATAAACTAAGAATATTTATCATTAAATTACCATAATGTAACATCATAGAAAATTGTTTTATTAATGCAATAACAAAAAATATTTATAATATTAACTATCTAATACAGACTTAGTAATACTTATTACAATTTTAAACAAAAAAACCAAGCTTAAATCAGAGTGGGCATGACATGTTCCTCGAAACTGTCCCTAAAGATGGGCGTCGCCGTGGTGGCAGGTCTAGAAAATGAATATATAAGAAAATCTTGTGGAATAAGGCTATGCACAGACGGGATTGGAAGTTAATGGATTAGGCCTTTCCTCACCAACTGGACGATAGCGGCTAAAATAACGTCACTTTCATTATTTTTATAGAAATATTAACTTCAAGTACATACAACAAAGATAATATTATTTATTCATGCAATACAATGGTACAACCATTTTTGCCTAGCATATGTGCTGTTTATATGTATATCTGTGTTTAATTTTATCCAGATCCGTTTAAGCGGTCTGGAGTGATTGAGTTACAAACTTCCATCCATCTAAACTTTCGCTTTTCTTATATTACTAGCGGCTCGTCCCGGCTTAGCACGGGTAGCCCGCTGTTCGGTAAACGATCAGCGGGTGAAGCTACCAACGGCGCGGTAACCCTATAGATGGGTGACCGCATAGTGATATTTCATCTGAGCGTCTCCGTGCTTCGGAGGGCACGTTAAAAGTCGGTCCCGACTGTTATCGGTCGTTAGATCACGACAGAGGCCTAAATATCTGTGTCACCAGGTTGGCTACTAACCACACGATAAGAAGAATAAAATATAGCCTATGTTACCCGCTGGTAATGTAGCTTTCTAATGGTGAAAGAATTTTTAAAAGTAGTTTTGAATTTATTCGTTACATGCAAAAATACAAGTCTTTAATCTTTATAATATAAGTGTAGTCACAGATAATATGTGTAGTGTAGAAATAAGATTCTCTCTCGATGTAATTGAAATCTATATCAGTATCATAGTTTCATGTAAACATAATATAGCTACAACCTAACTTAGCAATAATGTTTCAACATAATTTATCACTCCATTTACACATGCGTGACATCTATTAAACATAATGTTGAAAATTACCGTAAAAATGAGATACATATCTAACAAACCAAATATATGGTTACATAATTAATAGCATACATGAAAAAACATGTCTTAATTAATCACTCATGTAAATATCTACCGCTCCGATGATTAGTAAAGAACATATATTTATACATAAATCTAAACTAATATTATAAAGAGAAAAGATTTGATTTTCTGTATGTTTGTTACGATTTAACTCAAAAACGACTTGACCGATTTAAAAAATACTTTTACTATTAGAAAGTTACATTATCACCGAGTAACATTGGCTATTTTTTTTAAAATAAAGTTACTTACTATCGAAAGACCATTCATCATACATCACCATGTAGCGTAGTAGACATGGATCTGCATCACCGTTTTTGAAGGAAGTTTAAATAAATAAATGGAATTTCGAACTGTTGGTGGTTGGTTCACAATTCGAAACACACAGTAAACAGAAAACAGTTCGAAATTCCATTTATTTATTTAAACTTCCTGCAAACAAATTGCATAAGGCGGACTTAAAGCCTAAGGCATTTTCTGCCAGTCAACCTTTGGGTGATGCAGATATAAGCATGCCAGGTGATAATAATACATAATACATGATGACATGATTCGAACATTTGGTTTTTCGGTGATATCGATCGATGAAATAACCCGTCGGTTAAATAGTTTTTTAGTGATGTGGCGTAGTAGAAATTAGCTTCGTTAAAATGTCTTTCGATAATGAGTACGAATCCCCCTGTGCGAAGCCGGGACGTGCGGCTGAACGGATCATGACGAAATTTGGCAAGGAGATAGATTGTTTCCTGCGGCCCTCCCCAAAATACCATCTATTTGCTAAAGTGCCTTATATCCTTACACAGGATACTTTATATCATGATAACTGAACTCACGCGGGCAGAGCTGCGAGCTACACCTAATATATATTTTATTATTATAATTACACGTCAATATATTACGAAGCCAAATTACGCATCCAGTTTTACTTTTATAATTGAATCTTTTGATTTATTGAATACTAGTTTATGCTTGTGACTTCGCGCCTAAGGTGCGAACGAGTATGTTGATATAATTGTAGTAAATTCGTCTGGCTGGCCTGTTGATCAACCGGTTAGTGACCCTAACTGCTAAGCCAGGGGTTCCATTTCCTATTTCAGCCCTCCCAACTATGTCTGACATATCAATTGATCGCTTCGTATTGACAGAAAAGTATGACAAATAAACAAAAACAATGTTACGATTCATGGCATGGAAGCCAGGTTCTGTATACTATCTAATTCAATATTGACTATAGTAAGGCGGTTAATGTATTAACGCAAACATTGTTCAAGCAAATACATAGATGCCTACATGATAGATATTGTTTCTGAGTTAGTACTTCGTGAATTAACAATAAATTATTCTTAGAATACCACTTGTTACAGTCGAACTAGTAGGTGGATAGCGGCTTGTAAACTTCATTGCCTATTGTAAAGTCTATCAATAATTGTAAAGATTTTAAAATTTTAAAAATATTATGTGTTTGAAGTATTTATTTACTTATCTATAGATACTTTAAACAAATTGATCACCAGCGTCGTAATGGTTTAGGAATCCTACGGTTTTAGTCTGCTAAGATTTCCCATGCTCTAGCATATTTTTGGCACAAGCAAATATGACGCTGTCTATTATTTACTAAAATGTAACGTTTTAAGTTAGCTAAAAAAATTACATTAATTATCACATGTTATCTTAAGCTAATATTGAAGTTCCGCCTCGCTTGTCATAAACCAATAATTGTTTAGTTAATCGGTAGTAACGCTTACCTACTATGTATATTTAAAGTATATGTACTACATACTCTAAAGAGTTGAAAACATTAAACAGCTCATTGTATATCGCATTTGGGAAAATTAGACTAAACTATGAGCTACGACAATATTACAACTAGGTACACCTTATTGATACATATATTTTTAAACTACGATTTTGAATTAGGAAGTTTTGTAACTACCATAGGTAGGCAGTTACAAAACTTCCCAACTCAAAATGCTATTTTATAACTCTGATGTTTAGAGAAGAAGTACAGTATGTCGTTCACTGCCTCATTGCTCTAGTAGCCATTGGTACGACTGCTGAATATGATTTATTGGCTTCCTCATCTAAAAAAATATGTAGTCTGGGGTTAGGAAGTTGATGGTGTTTAAGAACATCCCGCAAAGCCATTGGTACGTCTGATCTCACTCCGATCGTGTCAGATATCGTCCCATTGGACGATGAATGTGAGAAATTAATCCTTAGAGAGTGCAAATATCTTTCGCGCCGATTTACCTAATTGCTGCGTGCAGTTGAGTTTAGCCGCAGCGACCAAGGTTTGATCAAAGATGGGTGTTATTATAATTAGTATGTAAATAATATTCATTTTTTATCGCAGGAACAATAGCTTTTTAATTAAGTATTCAAAAATAGTGTTAATACAATAAGATTTCCTAAATGTTAAGGTCATTTAATTAAGTGAAATATTTTAATTAATTAAAGTATAATAAATTATACTCGATTTATTTATATGCGATATCATGGTAATAATAATATAAATATAAGTAGGTACCTACTGATATTATCTGAGTAAATTAATTAATTGAGTCTGCTTCAAGAAAGAGAATTGCTTATCCAGATTTGAATAGTTTTCTTATAATATTGCTTTCAATAATAATACAGAAATGTTTTAAATCTCATGATCGTTTTATCAATTCCGAATAGATACTTATTATGTTCTACACAAGACAAGACTACATATGTAGTTAGTTCGTAGATTCTAAATGTAAGTTATTGCTAAGATATCGTTCCGGACACATTCCATCAAACAAATGCGCACATATGATGAAGAAAATTGACTCTCCAATCTTAATATGTGTGGAGTAGTAGATGATATACAACATGTGTTAATAGAATGCGTCAAGAATCGAAAGGAAAGAGAGACACTAATGAGAACACTGAAACAAAACAGTATGATGTCGGAATTGTACAATCAACTCTGTCAGTACCTACATCGGACACAGCGAAGATGTTATGTCGTATGGCTTCGGTGTTCCCATAGTGTCTGTCATCTTGTTGGCATCTTATTAATTTAAGAGTGTTATTAACTATTAGAATTTAGAGGATACAATGGGGTTAGCATTTCATTTTAAGAAAACAACCCCTGAATTTTTATAAGAATAAAAAAAAAAGACAAGTTTACGATTACTGTATAGAATACTTACAACATTTACCTACTATTTATAATAATTATAAATATACCTAAGTAGCAATCTTAGTTATATTTTCAATTTGTGTAATTTCAAATCATATCAACATCGAACAACGACAGGTCGTGTACGATTTCAGTAAGGCAATATTTATACTGTTTGATGTGTGATGCTATTAATATTACATCATTTCTTGATAATTTCTTTACGCAATTTATACGTACAATCTAAGTATATAAGCACTCAATGCAAAACGTGATAAATAAGTTTATATTCTCCTTGACATCAAGTTCCATTCTAACTAATGATCTAATATTTAGGAAGTAGGTACTTCGACCAAACGTTGTCAAAACAAATAAACACTTACTAATTGTTGAATAGCCTAAGGAATTATAACCTTTATGAAAAAATATTTGTAATCAGTAGCTGTTTGCATATTTTACTAGATTTCCGTGTTTCTAGTTGTATTATTCACCTACTTAGGCTATTTGTGTGAGTTAAGGATTTTGTAGAATAAGGTAGTCGTTTCAAATGGCTTCTTGTAGCTTCCAACAGATAAATAATTACAATGTGTACCTATTTGAAATGCCATTTCTCGTCAAGACAAAAAATACTCGTAGGTAAAAATACTGCTTACTTTTTATTTATTTTGGCGTTTATAAGTCCCTGCTTATGAACGCCACAATAAATAAAAAGTTTAATCGCATAGATTAATAATCTAAGTGAATAAAGGAGTTAAAGTGCATTTATTAATGTTTCTTAATTATGTTTATTAAAATTAGTTCAACGGTTTAAAAATTACACCCGTCTTTCCCAGAGCCGTTTAAAATTATAACAAAACTTATCATCGCCTTGAAACCGTTTTAAAATTAGAACCTTTCCCTTTCGTTTGATTTCAAATTTATAGTCATTCTTTTATTTCAGATGCATCAGCAGCGAAAGTTTCGGATAGCAGTGAGCATACTGGTATGCTGCCTACTGCAAGCTCAGGGTGCCGACAAATATACAGATGAAAACAGACCGTACGAGTTCGGATTCAACGTTGAGATTGATGGATCCAAGCAGCAGCATAGACATGAGAAAAAAGGTGCCATTATTGTTTCAAATATTTATTGCAATTAAAAAAAACAAATAAAATATTGCCCGCGGCGGTACTCGCGTGGATTTCGGTTTTTGCGATATAAGCTAAACCCTATTTCCTTCTCCAGGATACCATAATTATATTTCCTTGCCAAATTTTATTAAAAGGCAACTAAACAGTAAGACATCTTTACTTATCTTTTAATTCTACCTACATGTTGATTTATCAAAGATTCTATTTTATTGTTAATTTATGAATTTTTAGTAACCAAAAATTAACTATAGTGTTAATAGAAAAAAATATATACTATGATTAATTTCATAAAATAATTATATACTTACATGACTATACGAGTACATAATATAAGTATTCTAATTATGAACATCGTAAAGTACATCTCATCCTATAAGAACAATATAAGAAATGAAATATAATTTATTGTGTACCTACATCTTATACACTTAAAAATAAATAACCTATGTATTTAATTAAATAAACGTTATTGAATTATCATTAATTAATTTCAATACCTAATGCATTCTTTAAAAAAACATGCATACATTAGAATATGAAACGTTTTAAGCATGTAGGTATATTTTATATTATTTTAATCAAAATTGCATTTCCATTTAGAACATCAACCAGTTGTTCTATTATACCAATAAAATATTTAAAAAATAATATAATAATGTCAAGTTGATCAATCACAAATTGATTGAACGATGTTAGATATCATTTTGGATACAAATCATATTATTATAATTTGGTGATATCATCAGATAAAATAATGGGGATTTAGTAGTCGTTAGTTGGACATTCAGCTAGGGTTATCACATGGTACAATATTACACTCCATCTGGTATTATAAAAATAAAAAAAAAATATGTTCCGAGTACAAAAAAAGGAATAGCTATTTGGAAATTGCCATATAAAATTAAAGCCAATTGAAATGAAGCTTTTAAATCTTAGCCTATAAATTTTGTCAACGAAGCGAATACGACTGCCAGGCCTTTCCCAAGCCTCTACCTTACAGAAGACCACAACTAAATAACTATACAAATTGTAATTGTGTTTCTGTGCATTAGTTAAGTACGTCTTTTATTAAGCATATAGTATAAGGTCTTATTGATCATTTAAGGATGCGTTTCTACCCCATCACAAAACCCCGGTGTTACAAATGTTTGGGTCGGCAAGGTATTGAACCGTCCATTGGTTAGTGTAATTTTTTACCATTACGCGGACTTATGTTTGTTTGCCACCTTAGTAGTAAAAACATAATATAGGTACTGGTCTATTTTTACGATACTGCCAAAAACAGTGCTATATGAAGCCTAAGCTTCATATTTTGGTATCGTGTCCGGCTCTTCTATTTTTAAAGATGACAACCCTACATCCAACCATGTTGAATAGACAACATAAAAAGCTAAAACACATATGAATAACGAATAGTTTAATTATTCATTTCCTTGTAAATTAATGCGATATTTACATTTCTTAAAAAGCAGATATACGATAACTTCACCAGACTGTTTGATAATTGTGTTACTACAAGGTCACTAACATCCTCCTCTTGATTCGTTGTGTAACAAGCACTTGATTGTCCAATCCACGTGAATAGAATCAGATATAATATATTAGTAAACTTGAAATTTATTTATTTAGCATATAGTATATGTAGGTATCAATTTTTACTTTATAGCTGGCGAAATGTGGGTATTATACATCTCTGCCCACTCCCTCGAAAAGAAAGAAAGAAAGAAAGAAAGAAGTAAAAGATGTTATGTTATTCTTTGTGGTCTTGTTAATTTCGTTTTTGATTAAGACATAATATGAAAGCACTATTTTTGTGCTTTCGTCAATACGAAAGCACAAAAATAGTCAATGGGCATGCCAAAATCGTGCCTTTAAAGTCAGTTTTAGTCCTAGGATTTAATAGGACCTTAAAGTACAGAATGAATAAAATTGTCCATCTGATCTTGAGTTTATCGTGATATAAAATAAATTTAAATTTGGATTTCCTAAATTTTGAAAAAGTCGTGTCATCTTTAAAATAACTTTCTTAATTTTTATAGTATTTACGAGTAAAATATATGTATAAGTTTTTACATTTTGTTTGTTTTTATTGACTTAAATTATTTATTTGCTAATATTATAATAATCTTATTTTCGCATAAATTATACAAATAAATTTATAGATACGCAAAACAGTAAAACTGTCACATTATAAATTACGAAAACCTTGACAGGGCAGTCGGTTACTATGAGTTTTTATTCATATTATCATATCATACCTAATAATAAACAGCTTGATAATAAAATTGCTTTTAACATTTCAGACAAAGATGGGATTATCATGGGCGAGTTCGGTTTCGTCACCGCTGATGACGTGTATCATGTCACCGTTTACGCTACTGACAAAGAAGGGCGATTTAAGATACTGTCGATGAAGAATATTCATTTAAAATCATGTAAGTTGTCTATTTTCTTATGAATTATTCATATCTGTCCAATCTGTCCATATGAACATTATTATTGGTGAAATTACTATAAAAGTAAACTTACATTACTGTTCTGCTTACTAACAACGAGCAACTACATGATATAAATTATGAGAAAATAGCGTCTGAACTCTTTACGTTTTCCCGATGTTTTTGTAATGTATGGCATATTATTTAATTTTATTGTGTTTGATTAGATCATTAGACATTTGCCACAATACAAACGGTTTCTATATAATACGTACCTATGTATGCGTACTTAGTAAAGGTATTTTCTCATTACAGCCCCTGCTCCAGCTAGTCCAGCCTTATCCGCAAGACAAGGACATTCTCTTGCATTACCGGCATCAGTATCAGGCCCTGCATCGCCTGCGCCACCTCAAGCAATTCCTGTATCTAAACCTCAAATACCTTTCAAACCAATTTCTCTACAGCCACCAGGCAGATCATGCTCATCTTGTAGTATTCCAACGACAACTGCACGAGCGCCACCTCTCGTCCCACCTGTTAACTCGCCTGCCTCCGCTGCCTTGCCAGACAATGTCCTACCAGGTGGATTCGGTAGTCAACCATATAACCCTCAAGTTGGATCGCCAGGCACACAAACCTATCCTCAACAACCAGGTCAACCACAACAAAATACCCGAAGTTCTTCTAATATACCTAACAACTTTGGTCAGTCAGGACCTTCTGTTTCCTTTGGACAAAGTTCACCCCAGAACTTCCTTGGACAATCTCCAGTGGAAAATTATCCTCAACCAGATGGTCAACAATACCCAGGTGGTCCATCTAATCCTCAACCAGGTGACCAACAATACCCAAATGTTCCATCTTATCCTCAACCAGATAGTCAACGATACCCTGGCGGTCCCTCTTATCCTCAACCAGATAGTCAACAATACCCTAGCGGCCTATCACAACCTCAGCCAGGTGGTCAACAATACCCAGGTGGTTCGTCTTACGCTCAATCAGGTAGTCAACAGCCCTCAGGTGGTCCAACCCCAGACCAGAATTCATATCCTCAAGGTGGCTCGCCTGGTAGAACTTCAAAACAATATACTGGCCCGGAACAGCAATTTGGCTCAAATCTCGGACCTAATGGTCCCGGTCAAGTTCAAGGAAGCCAACCAGGTCTTGTGAAACCTACACTGGTTACTGCACAAATGCAAATAGTAGATAAAAATACAGACATTAATGCGCTTCGTCCTGGAGAAACAAAAGGACTGCCACCTGGTTTGTCTAAGAATGATATGAGTCAGCTACTCTATACTTTTAACTATACAGTTGGTTTCCATGGTCACTTTGAAGAAGGTTATACAAATGGTTTTAAGAAAGGATACTACTTCGTCACAGGAAGGAATGGTGTTAAAACGAGAATTGATTACGAAGCAGATGATACTGGTTTCCATCCAAGAGTCTCCCAGGAAGTTCTTGATTTGTTATCCGATGATGTACCCAAACCAGAAACAGAGAAAGAAGACAAATACGGTCTCAAGGGCTATGAATTCAAATGGTTGTATTATCCTATCGAATCTAAGAGCCGATAAATATGCAAAACTACACAAATAATTAAATTTTAAGCTTAAGGGGACCTGAACCTAATATACATACAATTTAGTAGCTTTATCTTCTTATTTGTTAATTTTACTTTAATGTTATTATTATGTTTAAGATTGTAAAAGTATTACGACTATGTACCTTAAAACTATGTTCAATGTAACACACTGCCATGTAACTGCCATTAAAACATGTAAGTAGTGATGAATACTTTTTAGCGAGTAATATTATTTTAAATTGAAATATAAATAAATAAATACTAAGTAGTTCAGGGGCTGTATCATGACGTCTTTATAAAAAATCATAACAATGACCTTAAAAGTAAGTGTAATAAAGTTAATTTTAGATCGAAAATAAATTGCTATAATAATGTCATAATACCAGATCTCCCTTTTTCTCTGTTTGTCTACCTTTTTTTTGTTTTGTTTAGTGGCTATTGACAAGCTTTAGTGTAATTAAAAAGAGAAAGTTTTTTTCCTCTCTCGATTAAAGAACTACAGTCGAATTTCGACCACTCATTTAATGAAATATTTCTTTAAATAATATTATTGTTAACATAAGAGCAAATTGTAAAAAAGCAATAAAACCAATAAAAAAAGGTAAATAATAATTAATAGGTGTGTAATTACCATCCTAAATATTCATAAAAATGTAAAGTTAACATTTTAAATAAAATAATATTTTCAGATCGAAGAGTAGATAGATTTATTAATCATAAATTATATTTTTTTCCTATTATCCCCGATGACATTTTATATTTTGCATATTAACGTTTATGTTAGTAATTACCATCAATTGAATTCTGCATAATAAAACAGGTGCACGATTATAAATTATTCTTTTAGTATATTTTATTAACATTATAAATTGTGATAGAAATCTAAAATTTTTAAATGTTAAGTTAAATGCTCAAAGAATTGCACCTTGTTCCGGTGATAATTGCTACTTTTAACTCAATTACAAGTAAAATTTCACAGGCATTTTTTTCTAATGACATGTCATATTTACAACCGCTTAATATTGAAAGTAAAAATTTACAATTATGAGCGGCATAAAGGGAAATAATTATGAAACAAGTTATAAAATCATGTGTTACATTTACACACAAAATTGCACCTACGGTTGCTTACCTACTAGAGTTGATTGACAGATGACTTCAAAAGATATGTAGGCCACCCATTTTGACTAAGGGTTAGGGTTTATAGAGAACTTAAAACTAATATTCACGCAGAACGCTATGATATGAGTTAGAGAGTGTCATCTGTGTATCTTGTCGGAGTGGGCAGGGCGGCAGAACGGGACCCTTTTCTTTCAGCTGATGCAGGTTTTGTCTGGCACGGTTGCTTCGGGCATTACCTGCACAAGGTCGCTAGGAGGGAACCGAGTCCTGTCTGCCACCACTGCGACTGCGACAACGACTCGGCGCAGCATACGCTCGAGTCGGTGGCAAGGGCCATGGTCACCAGTGACAGGGAGTGGATGGCGGTCGCATCCTTCTGCGAGGACGTAATCTCGCAAAAAGAGGCGGCGGAGCGGATCAGGGAGGAAAGTCTCCTCGCTGATCCGATCCGTCGCCGGCGAACTGGGTGACGTCGGCGCGCACATAAGTGCCTGATGCCGTCATAATGAGGCTGCGGGGAGGCTGGTGCATTTGAGCCTTACCCGCACCTTTCCGCAGAGGGACAGTGTCACCGGTGCATCTGGACGCTGTCACTGGTGATGAAGCTCGCGTAGCGCGGACAGCCGCTGTCGCTGGGTGGACCACCGGAACCTGATATGACAGGTTCCGGTGATCCACCCGCGTAGGTGGGTGTATGGTATGGCGGGCTATTGTCCGCAATTCCACGCTGATGCGCGTATTTTGCGTGCGGGTGGTTAGCTGGGGGGGTCACTCTATCCACCCCAGCTCGTCCAAATAGTCCAGCAGCCGCCTGACGTTGACGACCGCTTCTCGTACCGATCCTGGGCTCCCCAGGTGTTTCTTTCTGTATGCAGCGACTTCCGGGCAGTGCAGCAACACGTGCGCCGCCGTCTCGTCTTCCCTCATGCAGGCTCTGCAGAGGGGACTGTCAGTGACTCCTATAACAGAGAGGTGTTTATTGAAGGAACCGTGGCCCGTGACGGCAGCAGTGACTATACGCAACTGCTGTTTTGTGAGTCTTGGAACACCCACCGTAGGTGGGTGTAGGTACTATAAAGCCCCCCCGCCGTCGTCAGCAAACTCTCCTCCACTCCAGCACGTACTATGGGCGTAGTCTCCAGATGGGTAAAGTAGGTACAGACGACGGGTTCTTGTCTTCATATAATTAAACACAACTGGATAACTATCTTCATATACAATTAAACGCAACTGGATAACTATATAACTTATTTATTGCACTTTCCCTGCTTATAATTATTTACATTTAGATGTGTCTTGGCTTCATCGAAGCCCGAACCTGTCTGCCCATGACAACCTTCCAATTATTCAATTCAAATATCATTATGATTTACTTTTCTAACACGTCAGAGGTTTCACTATTGGTATGCGGCCAGCTAGTGACCACCAATAAACGTCTACAGTACACAGAGGGGTTTAAGTCGGTACGCCGGCCGCCTACCATCCTTAAGCCGGAGAGCCCGACATAACCGTCCCGCAGTATGCGTAAAGCATTTCCCCTTTACAAAAAAAAAGGGCGTGTAGAGTCAAAAGCTAGGCTCATGGGATCTGATAACTTTTGTACAGTGCAGGCTATATGTACTAGTCTTGGCATACTTTAAATGAAAATATTTTTGGTGGGATAGTATATTCGGTAGCTCCGAAAAACAATGCATCTGTTACGACAAAAAGCCGAAGTGTGAAGTAAAACTAAGTGTAACCGTACTTAGGCTTTTAGCTGTAACATAATCTACTCATTACTCAGCCGCCTTTCTTGTCAAGGTGACCAACATAGCTCGAAGGATTGCCTGGCATATAGCTTGCAGGTCCGACGGCCACTGGGACAGGTAGGTTCTGGAGTGGCGACTAAGAACTATAAGACGTAGAGTGGACAGGCCCAAACGTAGAGTGGTAGACCAACGACCTGGTAAAGGTAGCGGGCAACCGATTTAAAAGATCAGCAATGCTGCGTATTTTTTTAGGGAAGTCTATCTCCAGCAGATGACATTCAACTACGATGATGACCCTTTCACTTAGTATTAGTGCTACCTAATCTAGTTTACTTTTACATGTAAAGAAAATGTAGTCCAGTATTAAGGAACAGGATTCCATACCAAGACGTCCATATAGCAAATTTATTTTCGATCATAATTTGAAATTCGTAAGATGTCAACTATATTAAGTAGGTACCTAGTTTTAAGATTGTCATAGTTTGAAATTTAAATTAAGATCGAAAATTCTTACCTTAAATTGGACCTTTTTGAGGAGATTTTTACATTTCTGTTTAATCACAAAAAGTAGACATTAGCTCTTGTCTTCCTTTCTTTCTACTTTACCTATAGACATTTTTCGTCCACTTGTCCATGTCTTGTAGACCTTTATTATTTTACCTACTTTGCTACATGTATAAGCAGTTACTGTAACCTATGAACACTTGCAATGCCAGGTATTGCAAGGTGACCCAAAACCTTGTAACACCCAGGATTTTTCATTGGTATTTTTCTTTACAAAGAGCATATCTAAAAGAGCACAACAAACCTGTGGGACTCACACACAGGAACATTGTTGGATTTACTTGTTCGCATGGTGTCCAAACCGAACCGGTTAAGAGAGGTAGGGCACCATACTAGCGAGCAAGCCCGACTGGGGAAGCACCTCCACCTTACAGAAGACCACAGCCAAATGACTACACACAGCGGTGTAGTTGTGTTCCTGTGTGTGAGTACAGGTCTCCAGCGCTCATTTAGGAATGCGTTTTGAAAGATACGTATTCCTATCCCAGGGTTACTTCCATCTTAAAGCCCTGGTGTAAAAAAATGGGTTGGCAACACGCAAGTGATACCTCTGGTAATGCAAGCGTCTATAGGCTACGGATACTGCTTAACATCAGGTGGGCCGTATGCTTGTTTGCCACCCAAGTAGTATAAAAAAAAAAAAAAAAAAACCGAACCCACGTGGCGTGTTGGGAGAATGACCTATGTCCAGCAGTGGACTGCGATATGCTGATTGATTGATTGATTTATGGTGTCCAAATAGCCCGAACTGGCTAAACGTTATCTTCATGCATAATCAAAACTATTGCCACAAACAGAGTAAATATTACGTACCTATAATATTCCACAAGCTTTTCTTGGCGGGAAATCTCAACAACACTTAACCCAAACCCGCTTATTACTTCTCTGTCTATCTCTGTCTGTCTATTGGGTTCCTAGTCCTATATATATATATATATTAATTTACTTTTAATTAATTAGGTAAAATAACCTTACGTATATAATATTGGTAGTTAAAAAAATTACAAGATAAACGTTGTCGTCGACGCCATCGCCATCTAGTAGTGAGTGATTGTACCACAGAGGAAACTGTACAAGTTATTACACTGCCAAAGCCTGTTATTCGGTCTACGACAGTCGTCTATTTTATATGTTTTAGCTTATTGACTTTTGCAATTAGTTTTGTGTGACCGAAGATAGATGTCGGGGTAAGATAGTTCTTACTAACAAACTTTATACACTGTCAATTTAAAAGCGTGTTTGTTATCATTGAATATTTAATGTCACTGTGTGTAATCACACAAGTGTATTTTCTTTTAAATGATCTACTTTTTCTCAATCAATACATGTCCAGATTTTGTAATAGGTTAGGTGTCTAGGTACCTAATAATAGATATTAGTCTTTTTATCTTATACCTATATAGGTAGCTACTCTACCCTTTCTTTAGCGCGTTGCCAATCCCTAAATGATATCTGGAGTATGTAAGGCGAAGGTCCTTTAATTAGGCTAAGAGTAAGAAATAGTGCATAAAAGAGTCTGCTAATTTACTCATACATATTGCATATAAATTCGCCAACTTTTAAATAGACATTGTTAATTATTATATTAATGACGCGAGTGAGAGGTGTTTTTTCTAATAGATTGTCGCTGGCTATTGTCACCACCAGCAATTGATGGACGTCTCCGCCTCCACGCATACGAATCTGACAAATTTAGAGGCAAAAACTGCAGATGCAACTGCAGAGAATAAAATCTAGGTATAACGGTGGGTAGCTGTGTGATAAAAGGTAGAACAACAAGAAGCATTTATACTATGACTAGCTGATGCCCGCGGCTCCGCCCGCGTTGATGTTGGTTATCGCTGCAAAAAGCCTATGTGTTATTCCAGACCATAATCTATCTGTGTGCCAAATTTCATCCAGATCCGTTCAGTAGTTTTTACGTGAAAGAGTAACAAAGTTCCATGCATCCATCCATCTATCCATCCATCCATCCATTCTCACAAACTATAATATTAGTAAGGATGCCCGGCAAAGATCTTGAACAATACTCGGAGTAGTTCGCGCATGTCTCATACTTGGTCCAATTGCAGGGTGCGTAGTTCGACAGTATGACCCAATAACGCGAATCCTTTAATCCTGTGATTGGTTTATAAACCAATCACAGGATTAAAGGATTGAAGGACACAGCCGCGGGGGACGAAGCGCGTATCTATAGATGCGCTTCGTCCCTCGCGGCCCGCACATACCACAAAAGATATGAACGCTTTTTGTGCAATTGTTTAAGATGTTTTCCGGGCATAATACCTTTGTATTTGCCTATAATATAATCTACCTATTTATTACATTCTTAAAAAACTATCGATCTGAATTATCATTAATAACTATGATTTTTATCAATTAGATCACTCATTACGTAGCTCGTTGCCAGAAGCAATCACGGATATTAATAAGTCATAATGACTATAAAATCTTATTTTATTAAGCTGTACTACTAAATGGTTTCCTAATCTAACACGAGTCACCATCCTCTAAAAATAATTATATTCTATGATTAAATCTTGCTAGATCGTTGTCGTTGTAAAATAAAGTTCCTAAGATTTAGAACGACAGCCGTGAAATGGTCTGATCGTAAATTCGTCAAAGCAATCATCACATTCGGCCGACATACATCATTTTTATCAATCCCTACGAAGATGAAATTTGATTGGAAATTCGAAATTTTAAATCTGATGACAATAACATAAAATTATATATATATTTCATCTTAAATCTTTTTTATTAACAATAGACCGTCGCCCTCTCTTGGAATATCGAAATCTAAGAGCTATAAAAAAGCTCTTGGATTTTCAATTATTTCCAAGCATGAGAGGGTTTCCCTAAGTCCTAGATTAGGATAACGAGAATTAGCTACCGCTTGCCTTGCTTTGTTCACCTTGTATCCAACGGAACAGCTACCCGCGGGACTAAACGGCGTGCGTGAAGATTTGTTATCAGGAGAATAAAGGCAAAGAAAACATGAAATTTCCTTCAATTTATGTATGAACCCTTCATTCATACATTTTCAAATTCAAGGAGGGACAATCACAAAAGGTTTAAGAAAAGCCGACGATCTGTTGAGAATGCCATTCAGTGCCTCGGCTTCTAGCATTCAGCTGCGCCTATTTAATAAATAATGCAGGTCAGTCTCATAACTTATTATCTAATAGTTAATTAAACAAATTTTCACTTCAAGATTGCGCTTTATTTGCAAATATATTTATATTGTTTCCGCTCCAGCAAAACTTATGTACAACTTAATTAAAAACTGCTAATATTTGCAAACCGGAAAGGTTAAAATGATTTAAGAAATCAACTCATTCCAACGTTATAAGTATGTAATGTGTAATTTATACATTACTAATAAAATATAATATTATAGTTATATTTCAATCTATCAAAGTTCGTTTTTTATCTAGGGCAAACTTGTTTGTCTTTGCAAAACAGTTTTTCTTGCTACAATAAAGTTTTAAAGCTTCCATGCAAGCAGTTAATTAATAACTGGTAAAACCTCTATCAGCCTACCATATAGTTATGTTTTATTCCTAAATAATTATACTATCACGATTTTCTGCGGAGGCCTCAAGAATCTCAAAACTGTATTATAATCCAGTTTTCTTCAGATATTTTAGATCCCATATATGGTAATTTACTGGGCACAATTTTAATCTTCGTAGTTGATACTGAGATGTTTTCTAAAGTATAATCCAAATAATACCATTTTACTTGAACAAGTGTTCGAAGCCCAATTGTCGGACTTCCAAGGAGAAGGCTCTATGTTCGTCTGTATCTATGTATGTTTTTTTTTTGTATGTAAACCGATGTATCCGTTAATTGTGAACTGATTTTTAAAATTCTTAATTTGTCCAAGACCGTGGAACGTACTCTCGAGGTGGTCACATTCTTACTAAATCAGGATCTGATTTAGGGAAGTCCTTAGAAATCGAAGAAAAACATGGGAAACTTTTCAAATCAAATAGTTCTGTTTGATTTTGAATAATTTGTTTACGCATGATTCGCTGCTATTTAAATCTCCTAGGCGTTGGAATACTTTTTACTCATGTAGGTATCTATTCTCAAATAACTAGACTTTCATTTGGGGATCTGAAACCCCAACAATAATGATTGCTATACTGCTAGGTTTATTACAATCCAAAAAAAGGTATAACCGGTAACAGGTATCTACCTAACATTGCTCACTGAAAAGTATGAATTAAAAAAATACATAACAAAATTATACAAAAAAGCGAGTCGGTGCCAAGGCAAGGTTCGCTCCAGTCTGCTAAATTTTAGATATATTTGACTTGGCAGCGACTACAATCTGTTGATTTTCTTTTCAAAACTGCATTGAATTTCCTCGTTATGAAACAATATTATTAAACTGATTGGGGACAAAAGTATCACAATCTATACTTAATATTATAAAGTTAAAGAGTTTGTTTGTTTGGTTGAACGCGATAATCTCAGAATGTACAGGCTCGATTAGAAAAAAACTTGGATTTGTTAGGCTATAGGCTATATAACATCACGCTATGATTAATAGGAGCGGATCAATAGTGAGACATGTTGCAAAATCGGGGAAAATATTCCAAATTACCACGCGAACAAAGTCGCGGGCGACCCCTAATTACTCATATAAGGGAAAGTCAATGTTGATTTGTGAAATAACCTCAACAAACTTGTCACACGTAACCAAAAAGTAACACAAATCTAAATCATCTTTTTAATTACACATAATTTTATAAATTGTATTAATGACATATACGAAATAAATTTTAAATTATATAATATTTATTTCTAAACAAGTCTTATTTTGACTAAGATTTCCAATAGGTATACTAAGCGTGTGATCTTTAAACTATAATAACTCTACCAAGCACTCTGATATATTCTAATTAAATGCATTTATTTACCTACTTATGCACAAGGCATGTCATTGTAGTCCTAAGTTGTCTTGATAAGGTAAATAATATATGCAACTATGTAAAGTAATTCAGATCAGTATTCTACGCGCTCCAAGAGGAAATAAGTGCATGTCTGTGAATAAACATAAGTCTTACTCTGTAATAGCCATTAAAAATATAATTTGATTACCTACTTCCCAGAGCTAAGCAAGTTCATCGCGGTAAGTGCTTTGATAGCCATCAAAGCACCATTTTCTCAAACCACATCTAAAAGCACGCCACAGAACTACGATAGTGCAGGAATAGGGTAGAGATTGCACTTATTTATGCGCACACACTTGTATATATAATAGCAACCCATACCTATATGTCCCACTGTTGGGCACGGGTCTCCTCTCCTCTATCAAAAGAGAGTTTTAGGCCTTAATTCACACATGCTTTCCTAATGCGGGTTGGTGAATCAGACATGTCTTTAGAATTTCTTGACATGTGGGTTTTGTCACGATGTTTTCCTTTACCGTTAGCAGATAGCGAATCATTTGATTAGTACAAATAAAGTAGTCCACAAAATGAAATTCACATTGGTACTGCACGGGATCGAACTCGCACCTTTTGCGTGCAAGTCGGTTACTTTCCCACTTGGCCACCGCTTTTTTTACACTTGTATACTATAATAATATTACCACAGATTATTAAATAGTTACTAGAAGATTAACTAAATGCGCAGGAATTAATTAATTATATTCTGTACATTTGGCTAATCTTGGTTGAGATTGGCCACAGTGACCGAAATTGGCCTTTCTAATCAAACACTGCTGACCTAGACATCAACTGCTGGAAATTGTTCTTCTCTAAAGATTTCCACAACAATCGGTCCTGACCTGCCCTCATCCATCGGTGGCCTTAGTTACTTTTACGGGGCGTTTTAGCACTTGGCCGCTTAGGTGGGCCTTTATGCGTGTATTTTCTAGTGACTATTTCATCCAGCCCAAGTACCTCCAGAATGCAAGCAGGCGGCCGAAATGAGTAGAGAGAGGTACAAAGTCCAGTTTTTTAAGAGTTTGTGCATCAGGTGTCCTGCAACCTTCATCATCATCGGTCCACATTGTTCGATGCCTGCAAACGCTGCGTTTTCCAATTCGTGACAACCTTTCTGTCCCGATGGCCAGCGGTTCTGTGAGCTAAGTGCCGATTGCCCTGCTTATTGCCGACGCGATTGTGCAATATATCTAATGTCACATAACATAATGATAAAAGAGATGAGATTGAAGATCAATAAAACTAAATATAAAATAATCTTTCATAGTGTACCAAGCACTAGATACTACTGAACCAAGTACACGGAGGTTAGCTATCCAATGTAAATGACAAACCAAATTATATGACCAGTAGATACAATGAAAATGGCAATGGATTCTGCCCCTAGACCAAACTTATTGCCAATTTGCCATAATTATACCGGGTGCGATAACAGTCTTCAATTGTACCCAACACGAGTTTTGAGCCCTCTTCGCAGAACTGAATGAACTATTTAGTAAATAATTTACACTATATTATACAATCCGTTTTAGACAGTCTAGTAATCTACATCTACAAATGTTAATCTTCCAGTTTATGTACAAACATTATAATAACTAGAGCATTAATCGCTAAGATTATCATAATTACTTATAGACATCGCATTGCTATGACGAAGACTATGAGTGACGCATTGTGTAATAAGTAGTCTCTAAACAGTTGAAAAACGCGGATATATTACTACAACAATACTACTTTTATTGTAGCTAAACAATAAATGACCCGGTGTACCTCAGCGGGTCGTCGTGACCCAACCACAATGATTCAATGGTCCCTGTAATAATCTCAATAACAAGAAAATTGCATAACATTCGCATTCATGAATGAATCTTTGCAGCTACTTGCAGCCACTATCTCTGCGTACTTTTGGCGGGAAACCTCCACCAGTCGTACCAAAGCCGGCGCGTGCGCAACACGCGTTCGTTATTCAAATTTTCAAACTCCAATGCGATCGCGAACGCGACGTTTAGTCTCCTAGTCTTATTGTTTTAAAGTTGTTTAAATGGAAGTATTGAGGACACACCTCATTTTCTATTGTATTGATTCTGTTTAAAATGGTGTGAATTTGCTTTTGTTAACTGATAAAAGAAGTGTTAGTTCTACTTTCTTAAACTTGAAACAAAACAAATCTTAATTGAGTATTTGATGTTGGACATTATTAAGCGAAAGACGTTCATATAAAAGAAGTAAGTAGGATTCATTCGTTGCACATAATTTAATATAATAAATAGCTTACTAATCTAGGTAAATTAAAAACATATAAATAATATAACATTTCCCGCGCCAGTATATAACATCATACCTACCTAATGTATATTCGTTTAATAATGGGTGGAGGTAATTTTATTTTATAGTATACTCTAACGGTTAAATATAATTAACATACTTATTATGATACTAAGATTATTTAAAATATTTTAACATAGGTAAAATCAATAACATAAATCTACAATAACCGTTAATTAAACATCGAAATTCACATATAAAAATCAGTCATAAATAAGTTTTTATTTTTAAAATTTAATTTACTTCTATGTATAACCCACTTTATAAATAAGAAACAGACTTCACACCATAAACATGTAAATTAATAATACCTACTTAATGCTAGTATTAATACGTTTATGTTTCACACACCTACAAAAATATTACAAAAACTGTCAAAGAAAGCCTGCTGTCAAATTTTATAATGGATCATTTCTCACAAGATTTTGACTTGAATGTTTGTCATCATCATCTCAACCCAACGTCCTACTGCTGGGCACGAGTCTTCTCCATACATTTGGAGGGATACTAGCCTAATACCTCGCTGGCCAGACGGGTTGGTATAGGGTTTTGTTTCGAGTTTTCCCTCTCTTGCAGTGGATATATTTGGCCTGACTTACTCACTTAGTTAACTCTTACGACATCCTCGGGATGGAACAGGATGGTGACATTTGTATTCTTAATCAAGGGTGGAAAATGCAGTCATGTTAGCCAGATGTTAATATAAGCTGAATTTTGACCTTATACCTTAAATAACAGGTTTATAAGATAAATTTATTACTTAAAAATAGACAACATTTGATATATTTATGTAATATTGTTTATTGGTAATATTAATTCACTTGATATTTGACATTATTGCTTTTTTACAGAAGAAGCACATGCAAAAGAGTTAGAATATGAACCGGTGAACTTTATCGACCATCTTTATGCCAAATTTAATCTAGATACGTTCAGTTGTTTTTATGTGAAAGATTAACAAAAATACATCCATACATTTTTACAAACTTTCGCGGTTATTATATTAGTTGGATACCTAACTCATTTATTCTCTATATTTTAAAAGGATTTATATGATAAAACTGAAGATAGCTTGATTTTTTCTTTGGCAGAACCTACTAAGATTAGCGGATTAGAGTTTTTAAAATCCGTTGATAGTTACGGAGACCCGTAACCGATTTAAAAAAATCTTTTTGCGATGAATAGCCTTATAATCTTGAGACGCGCAATATGTTTATACATAAGTGTATATATATATATATATACATATTGTAGCGTGGTGATATATATATAATTATATCACCACGCTAAGTCCCAAGGCAAGCATGGCAGTAACAATAAACGTGACGCGGGACAAAATCTTAATTTTAAACGCGAGAAACTTTGATAAAAAGCTAATAATTGATATAAAATGAAATATATACAAGTAGTGATAAAGTTTAATTAATCATATCACAAATGAAACACTTTCAACATTATTACAAATAGGATAATTATGTTTTGGACAAGAAACATCCATCAAACTCAAACTATCTACTTACTATATATTCATCCAAAATAAATATGAGCAATCAAAATATGTAAGAGTAATTCAAAAGAAGTGGAGTAACATACAAATGAGCAAGTTCGACTAGGGAAGGACTTCCACCTAACAGAAGACCACAGTCAAATCTCTAAACCAACTGGCACAGTCATGTTCCTGCGCACTTTTCGAGCATAGAGACCTGAGCCATTCGAAAAGTGCTTTTAAGAATTCATTTTCCTATCTCAGGTGTTGACTTTTTCATATACAAACATATCATCACGCCTGTTTCCCATTAGGGTAGGCAGAGATTATAGTCCGCCAATTGCTTCGATACAGGCATATTTTTTACGCTTCCTCTACATTCATCAAACTCTTCATGCATGAACGTCGGTTCCCGGCACTTTTAATTTTTCCCTATTTTAACACAACAGCTAGGTACTTGGTCGATGTGTTAATTTTTTCAAATATAAAATGCCCTACTTATGAATCCTTATCAAAATAATAACCTCATATCAACCCATAAACGTCCCACGGCTGGGCACGGATCTCCTCCATACACTTGCGAGGAATATTACCCTACTAATACCACGCTGGCCAGACGGGTTGGTATAGGGTTTTATTACGAATTTTCCTTCTCTTGCAGTGGATATTTACTCCCTTAGTCTCTCTTACGACACCCTCGGGATGAAACGGGGTGGTGACAAATAATAACCTATACCTAATATAAGTATTATTATATCCCATATCAAAATATTATATAACCTGTAAAATTTATCAGCCCGTTTCGCAGACCTAGGTACTTCTAGATAAGAGGGGAAGAGGTAAGGTCTGAGGGCATCTTAAGTCTATCCATGCTCTCTCCAAGATAAAAAGTTGTTTAACTAGACGATAATTAATTTAAAAGTATTCATGATTATAAAAAATCAAAGGTTCAAACCTTAACCCATGCCAGCGATACAGCTATTAATTACGAAATCTAGTAAAAATAAAATAACAAAGAAACATTATCACGTAGCGAAATCTCAAGGCGCTTCCTTATCACTTAATCAATTAGCTTATTTCAGTTTACTGCTGGACGTAGGCTATTTTTATATGTACTAGATGACAAACAAGCGTACGATCTGCCTGATGGTAAGCAGTTACCGCAGCCTATAGACGCTTGCAGTATAAGGAGTGTTACTCGCGCGTTATCGACCTTACATCGTATAACAGCAGAGTTTTGTTCCACGTATGGATAACCCGTGAATATGGAAAACGGTAGGTGGTTATTTTCAAAATTCCCCTTGACGATCACGAGAGGCTACTCACGCATTGGAACACAACTGTACCATTGCGTCAAGTTATTAAACTGTGGGCAGAGGTTCTGCCCCAGTCGGCACGCCTGTACTCGTATGGTGCTCCTCTCTTAAAATCCTAATCCTCTCTCAATTCGTGAGACAACACTCCTGCTTTCGTATACGTTAACAAAATTATTATTAATATATTTAGGATTCTATCGTGTCAATATGCTAATAATATTGATTGATTACCAATCAGTAAATGACAGGTGCAAATTGGATACTGTTTGAAAGCCTTGCTGACTCATTGTTAGTAGGTATAACGTGAGACTTAGTAACTGAAAATGAGTAAGCTCCACAGCTAACACTTTAAGTTTGTGATATTCTTATCGTCCACCTTAGATTTACTTACCTACTTGGAGATTTGCCTGTTGGTTTAGTAGTTAGTGATCCTGACTGCTAAGCTGGAGCTCGTGGGTGCAATTCCAAGGGAAAATCTTTGTGTGATGAGCGCGATTCTTTCTTGTATAATATGTTTGTATATATTTGGAGATACATTATAAGTAATGTTCACCAGTTGTCTATAGTACAAGTTCTGTCTAATTTGGAATTAAATGGGAAAGTGTGAGTTGTCCTAAGGTATTATTAAGTTTTTTTTTATGTTTTTATTTTTAAAAAGACAACTCCGGCACTAGAGAACAAGCTCTGTGTCGCGGGGGACTTTACAAACATACAATTAACGCACAAATTACACCTAGACTCAGAACAATTCTTCGTGGGTCACACAAAGTTTTGTCCTGTGTGGGAATCTAACCCACAACCTCGTGCACAGCAGGCGCATACTGCGGCCACTGGACCACCAAGGCAGTCGTCAGGTCTCAGGGATTAAAACTGTTTTTTTTAACAGCTTAAGTTAATAAAAGATCGTAATAATAAAAAAAATCTTTAAAAGCAACCCTACGTAGACGTGAGCAGAAATTACATGAAAACAAGTTGCAGATATGTAATTTATACAACTACTCATGACATGCAAGGCTATTTCTAATTTCATTTATTATGTAGTTAGCCTAGCTTCACGAAACAACTACTATGGCCTTCAAAGGATATTCTATATATTAGGCAGAAGTATCTTGAGAAACAATCATCATTAATCAATCAATCTAGCAATAGTAACCAAAAAAATACAATTAAGTTATCATTAAAATGACTTGTTGAAAATGGACGAGCTTATTTATCTGATCAGATTAACAATAAACAAAAAATCTTAGTTGATTGAGACACCAACTAATGTTTAATTGAAACATACTGTGTTTACTGTGTATAGATATTTTTTTTGGTAAGTTTAATACTGTAATAATAATAGCATTTACATCATGCGCTAAGTAAAGACATTATCGTCAATCGTCTATTTAAAATATCTGCACAAAAAATGAAAAATAATTGTTACTAACCAGATTACTTAGATATCCTATATGTGTAAGAAATAGTGTAAATGTGGGGAAAATGGGAACAATAGGAAATATATCCGTTCCCCGCGGTATCATTTAAGTTAAATTTAGATTTTATCCAGTTTCACTTTTGTTGTGATGCTAGGTACCCTAAACGTAGTTTGTTATAAATTTTACAAATTAGGCCATAAAAACAAGCTATAACGACAATAATTGCTCTGATTGTCCATAGAAATCCGATAGCACTATTTATACTTTTCACATGCCTAATTAATATGATAAATATATTATTATCATCATCTCAACCCATAAACATCCCACTGCTGGACACGGGTCCTCCATACATTTAGAGGGATATAGGGTACAGGATTCTGTTTCGAGTTTTCCCTCTATTGCAGTTTATATTGTCGGCCTGGCTTACTCCCTAAGTCTACTCTTACGTTACCCTCGGGATGGAACGGGGTGGTGACATTTGTATTCTTAATCCGTCACGTGTGGTGACGGATTGAGAATAAGGATAGACAAAAAAAATACTTTACGGCTAAACTATTAATACTTACCTTGTCCATAATGACTAAAATACAATCACTTGAGAAACACACATTTACGTACAAGAAACAAAGAAAGTGCACTTGCAATGATTACAAAATGCATTCACGGACCGTAAGCGAATGTTGTGTAGTCAATATCAAACCTCTTAACAGCTGCATGTAATTTGTGAAACTTCTTCCGGGAACAAATAAAATTTTCCTATTAATTGAGAACATTAAAGTTTATTATCACACTTACTGATCTCTAAGCATTGAGAAATCAATCACAAGAGGTGTTGCCACATCGCGTAGAGGTGTTGCCGACCAATTTTTTTTCATGGGCTTCAAGATGTACCTACTATCCCTGAGATAGGAAAGCGTTTCTTTACTCACACACAGGAACACAATTACATCGCCGTGTATACTTATTTGGCTGTAGTCTTCTGTTAGGTGTAATTCCTTCCCCAATTGGGTTTTCTCGCTTACATAGTACCCTACCTCCCTTTTAATGTTCAACTTGCGTCGAACTTGCGAAATAACGTTTTTTTAAAACATTTCTTTGTGCATTCAAACAACAACAATACCTAGGTAGATGTACAAAATAACACTAACAAATAAAAATTGCTGCATCCGTGCTCACTCATAAATTGACGTAATATTTTCTTAATCGACTGCACAATGTGGTTATCATGCTTCGAGGTAAGGAAGCTAGAGTTATCTAATAATTCCGTACAACTAATTATCAAGATTTACCTCCAGAATCCGAAAGAACAAGTCTAGCTTACTTATTAGTATACAAATACAAGACTTCACTCAGAGTTTTCAAAATTATTAAATAGTTTAAGACATAACATGCACATATTCTCTAACAGCCTTACAAATAAAAATTTGTTATATCACATTTATCTCATTCTTATACGAGGTATAGTTATACGAGTTATAAATTAAGAATAAGTCAAAAATACTTTTTAACAAATAAAGCAGGTATTACTTTCGTATAACTATTTATCCGTTATGTCAAATTGCACGATTTGGCAACAGCACCACCAAAGAGAAACTTCATAAAAAAACATATTTTGTCTATGACAACTGAATCTATTTGTCAACAAAACTTTTTTCGACAGTTTTTAATTTTTAAATCTCATTGAAATTTTCCATCACATGAAGATGTTCGTTTATAGTATGTGGCATGTAAATGTCATCGTTTTTTTTCTTTAATATAGACTGCTGAGTCAAACCGTGAATGTCCACAGCATCTTCTTGCACTTGAAGGAACAAGGAACGAGTAGGTAGTTAAATTTGTGAAACTGATAGAACAGATTTAGTTACATGTGTGAATATCTAAATGTTTTTACCTGACGGGGACGTAACCCCATATCTCAAAGCAATCATCAATTGTAGAATAGAAGATAATCCGGGTGGATTACCTTCTATTTTCCATATTGAGATATCTACCAAATAATTTATCCAAAAACATTACACCACTTTTAGAAAACCGGTATTTTATTTGACTTATCTTACAGCCTGTATTAAAACAATGACGTTATTTACTTGTTCTACTTCTTCTATTGCTTTTAAATCTATTTCTTGAAACTAAAAAAATATAAAACACGAAAACAAGCCTGAAACGTGGTATTTTTATGATTATACTAGGATTATACTAGGGTATGGGCGCGTATAACTTCGACATAACGATTGTATGGACAGAAGTGTCAACGCTATGCTTGGTATAAGCTATACTTCGTTTATTTGTGGACATTTTGCTTATTCTCGAGTATAACTGTTATACCACGTTTATTTGTAAGGCTGTAAAAGTTCAAGTGTAGTTGTACATGAAAAGAGAAGTAGACTTCAAATTAATAAAAACTATCAATCTAGGTACCATAATGTGTGGATGTGTATTGCTTTTATTTGTAGTTATTGGTAAACAATGCTTGAAAAACAGTTTTTACAAGTATTGTTTACCGATAACTACTTAGATTTCACTGCACACTCATAACACGCATCTAATTGTTAATATCATAAATGATATGATGTGTACTAAAAAAAAATACTTTATTAAAGAACGCTGCGCTTGCACTGGTACGGAATACGAGTAAGTATCCGCAGTATTGTGCGTTACATCACAAGAAATCATGTCCGTACGTTAGGAAGTGAAGTTTTTCTAGATCAATCGCTAAATGGACGAACCCATGAGGAAATTACTTTTACCTGTTACGATTTTAACAGTTAAGTTTTATATGTAACTTGAAGTAAACATACGTACACTTTTTTTATATAAAACTAAGACTATAACTATTAATATATATATATTTAATGTACAGTTGTTCACCACTAGACCACACGTGCAGTCAATCGCATTAACAAATGAACTTTAGCATCATAGCTCACAATTTTTACAACTATCTACATTAAATAGATACCTAATAAAATAAATCTCCATTTTAATTTTTATCAGATCGTTTAAATATTAGATGAGTCAGCTTACAGGTACGTTCAAACGAAATGCTAAATTCTTACAAACAGTCGTCATTCGATTATAACACGTTTTGTTTTATAAACTTTTCATCATTATTAGCAAATTGACATTATAGGAACGTAGATAAAAAGTTTATGACGCTTTTTGTTTCGGTAAAAAAACAAACCACACTATCTTTTTTATTCTTTTTGAAAGACTCAAAACTCTACACTATGTTATCACTTAAATTACTAAACCAATCATGCAGGAATTTCTCAACGTGCATGAAAATAAAATAACTATATTTTATTAAACGAACGATCAAAGTTTTAAAAGTCTACTGAAACAATCCAATCGAAACAATAAATGTTTGTTTGACGATAACTCGAGTATTAATTATTGAAACGTCTTGAAATTGGCTTGGTAGGCGAATTAAGGAGACAAAAATATTTTTTAAGTTCAAAGATGAGCCAAATCGCTCAAGAGTGAAGTGCGAGTTCACAGTTCGGGGCGAACCACTAGTGTATATTTTTATGGAAATTCAAAACAGTAACTACTCCAATTCCGTAGTTTAAAGCTGTTATCACAATTTATTGCATGTCAAAATCCCTTTATTCGTACATCAGATATGTATTTAGGTGGGCTCAATATTTTAATAGACTTTCCTATTCAAGGAATACACCATGACTGTTACAATATTATTTTTAAGATTACGAGCTTGGCTACGGTAGCTGCTTACGCGAAGGGCGTCGGCCAGCCTGATGGTATGAAGTTCCACTTGTAAGCCACCTTCGTAATATAAAAAATAGAGAAAAAGAATGTGTAGCTAGAATTATAAATTGCGTTCAAAAATTATGACTAAGACTTAAATACATATCTCAGTGGTGAGGCTTGGCGCGGCGAGAACTAACCGCGGTGACACGCTTCCTTTACATTATTAGGACTGCCTTGGTGGTCCAGTGGTCGCAGTATGCGCCTGCTGTGCACGAGGTTGTGGGTTCGATTCCCACATAGGACAAAACTTTGTGTGATCCACAAAGAGTTGTTCTGAGTCTGGGTGTAATTTGTGTCCGTTAGTTGTATGTTTGTAAAAGTCCCCCGCGACACAGAGCTTGTTCTCTAGTGCGGGAGTTGTCTTTTTTAAGAAAAAGAAAAAAAAAAGAAAATTATTGAATTACTTCCATACATTTCCTGTTTACTGTTATTACAGTACAATTAATATTTCAATTGTTTATTAGTTGTAGCGGTAGTTGTCAGCTATTTTAATAACTGGAGTCAATTAGAAAGATAATAATGTTGTGTCCGTCAATTGTTTTAACAGTCCCCTGTGACACAGGGCTTGTTACCTACTGACCAATTCGAAATTTACATTAGATCAACTGAACCCACGGGTCCAGTTCAAGCGGGATCAGTAGACTAAAGAGCCCTTAATGGAAGATATGCCTTTAAAACACCAAATAAAATTATTATATCTTTTATATCACATACATGAAACTCTTAACTTGCAAATATCTAATATCTCAACTCTACTGCATTTTCTATTAGAATTAGGTCATTGCATTATAACTTAGTTCCGACGTCGATCATGACCAATCACTTAAAACACACCAAATGCCTACTTACTATGCGAAAGGCACGAGCATTTTCACTATCGTTCAATGTCCCATTGTACCGACACTTTCTATAGTAAACAACACCATAATAGATAGAATTTATAAATAATTACGTATTAACATTGTATGGGCATGCCAAATTGTGATGTCACGGCTATTATTTAATTAATATGATTTTCTCTGAGGAACTGCTTGATCGTCAGGAAACCCTGTCTTAGAAGAAATTCTAAAGAATGTCTGATTTACCAATCCGCATTAATACCCACACAGGTCTCCAGCGCTTATTTAGGGATGCGTTTTGAAACGTATTTCTATCCCAGGGATTCTCCCATCATAAGGGCCTGGTGTAAAAAAATACTTTGGCAACACGCAAGTGATACTTCTGGTATTGCAAGCGTCCATAGGCTACGGTAACTGCTTAACATCAGGCTCGCCGTATGCTTGTTTGCCACCTAAGTAGTGTTCTTCTTCTTCTACCTAGGTAAAAAAAACCCTCTCTGTCTCTTGATAGAAGAGAGGAGACCCGTGCCCAGCAGTAAGACATATACGGGTTGCTATTATTATTAACTGTTTGATCTCGTGCCTTCGACTCCTTTCTACCAACGGTTTCAACTTTTGTCCAGCACGGTTCGCTTCCAGCTTTCTAATCTATACGTACGTTTAAGCTTTGGAATTAACTACCCGCTGCAGTTCTTCCAAAGAGCCTTCTTCCAACGAGGTTCAAAGACAGCACTAACTTCACGGTAGGCAGCAGTTTGGCTGTATCCCTGGCACTGCTGAAGTTCATAAGTGGCGACTACTACTTACCATTAGGTGGGCCGCTAGCTCGTCTGCCATCAAAGGCAACAAAAAAAATTAACAGCCGCATGCCATCGGTTTCCTTAGTAAATTGCATGTAGGCGGATAATAATCACGTGCATGTCAGACAAAACAACTAGCTTAACCTTCTAAATCGGGCTTGGTGGTAAGTGGGTACTGAGGCTATATCAGTGGAAATGATTCATTTGTCACTTATTTCAATTAAGTTCTTAGAGGTTGTATTTAATAAATAAGCCCAGCAATGATATCGTAGCATCAATCAGCTTGTTTCGATCCACTGCTGGTCTCTTTATGTTCGCGCCAAAAACAACCAGAATGCAAATAACTCTAAAGCTTGAAAAAATAATTGTTTTAATAACTATGGACTTTTTACTTACTTACATGAAAACTATCTTTACGTTTCATGTCATGAACACATGATTTGAAGAAAAATTATAGACCATTTCTGTAATGAGTCGTATCTTTACCTTAAACTTCCAATAATATTTATCTACAAACAACACATCTAAAAAGAGAAGAATAAAGATTTACCAATGCGTGAGAAAACAGATATGCCAATAAACAAAGTTTGCATATCTAAGTACCGAGTAATTAATTGAGCACGCACTGGAGCGAGTCTCAAGTGCCATCTCAATGTCGCGCAGGGCCGGTGTTCGACGCAACACAACAGGCATGCCGCATGCCGCGATTCACGAACAGTGAGCAACACCCACGTGCAACCTTGCCTTAACTAGAGCACGTGAATACTCACTGTGACCAAAATTGTATTCTTTTATGTTCACCGGCTTGGAATAATGATTCTTCTATGTAATCATGACCTTAGGCAGATAACATACTGAGCTTAGCTTTATATGCAAGTAGTTTAATTTGTATGATTGTAGGTCCGTGTAGGACGTGTGGTACCACACATTGAATTAGCATTCATGAGCTAGTAGTGAGTAGGAACTCTTCACCATATGTCCAAATGACTACTCTCGCGATACGAAACGAAATTAAGGTTGTTTTATTTTATTATTTGTTATTGTTTCAGGAACTCCAACGTGGTGATGAAAAATGATTAAACAAAATTTTATTTTGCTGGTGAGTACCATTTCAATGAAGAAGATGATCCATAATGTTGTACAATGAAGTTTAAATATTATACAATTTTTTTTTAAACATGGAATTCCTGTAGCGGTTTTATTATTGTGTAGGTACTCAATTATATTACGCAAATGAATTCGATTTTTACAAAAGCATTATTTGAAAACCCCGCAAGATTATTTTAAATTCATTATTATTTTCATAGTACAATAGTTTTTAACTTCCTGTATAACAAACATAATAAATAATCCGAATCAGCCCACCCCGACTTCTTTTAGACGTAATTTTCAGTTCTTTTTTTCGTAAGAACCTTCCACAAAGTATTTAAAAAAAGACTTAAGCTATCGATAAAGTTGTTCTTAAGTTATAGTGTGACCAAGGGCAATACGGATTAATTTTTATATTATAAAAATTATATTAAATTATCAAAAATTACAAAAATATTATTTTACTCAAAACACAAATAAACAAAAAATAATAGAAATTAACCTACAATTAAAATTCCTGATAGTCTTTCAACATTTCACAAATTGTACACATATTAATACTTTAATGGATAACGGGTCTAAATATGTCTGATAGAGGTCGCAATCCTGAGGTAAGTTACTGAAAAGGCTGGCCACATAATTATGCAAAAGAGAACAAAAACTACTATCAAATGAGCACTACGTATTATTTTACTTACGAAACATAATCTGCAGAAGTATTTTATTGGCGACGCAAATTTGCTCTGAAACAGTAAACTACAACATTTTTTTGTTCAACATTGTTTACAATGTTACAACATACTTACTTGAATTTGTTATCACCAAGAGTTTCCAATTTATTTGTCCATTAATGTGCAATGAACCATACAATAGTTAACATTTTATTGCCGGTGGACTTCTTCGATGAGTTTGTGACTTCATTTACATGTGTTACGTAAAATAAGAAATGAATTTCAGTTTTTTATGTTTAGTCATCAGTCAGTTAGTTTTTTTGCAGGGAATTAACGCGGTAAGATTCATTATTGTATATAAATACATGATATGAATAACGCAATACCTCAGCCGATAGAATTAAACCACAAATAGCTTCTGCTCTATGAAATAATATACTTATTCTATTAATATATTAATAGAAGCCCTAATTTGTTTGAATATTGTAGATAATTTTATTTGTATTTTCAGGCATACAATAAAGATGTCACATGCGTTATAGATTCGGTAATAGTTTTTTCTAATCCTTATACATTATTCACTCTAAATTCAGCTTTGGTAATATCAACATTAGAAGTTAAGGGTATCCATTCATAGAAGCGTAACAATTGTGCAGCGCACATCATGCCTAAGGCGTACGCAGAGAGTTTCCCTAAGAAATGAAACGCAACTTTGCTTCACTCAACTCTACTATGCTGATAAATGTGTATACATGTCGCTGGTACATCCATATTTTAGAATCCACTTTAATAAAAGTTATTTTAATTTTGGCATTGCAACTTCCAGGGTAAAGAACCTGTTTGTGAAGTATCACCAAGAATTACTCGTAGAAGTTCATCAAACCCACTACCATCACATGACCCTTATATACCTAGAAATAACACCGTCCTTTTTAACTGTTCCGTTGAATGCCGCTTAGTTTTCGCTAATTCGCTCACAGAACTAATATCACCAGATAATAATCTAAAATCATGCTATACGAAAGCATCAGACACATTTCAGTGTGAACCCATAAGGTATCATTATTTAAAAAACGTTGACAAGTTATTATTTTTATCAAAATCTATTCAAGACAAATCATTTTACATTGTCGATTGTTTAGTTTATGCCGGCGGGGAACGAGTATGTCATAAGAAAGACAATACTGGGTCTACATACGCTAATTTAGTCGACACAGGAACTTTAGCGAGACCAAAAGAAGAAAGCGTTTTAGCACAAGATGAATTTATATGCGAAGAGAGCAATGATAGAGAAGTAAGATGTGATTTAAATCCATTTGTACCTTTTGACGATGGCCTAAAACTGAAAGATTCAATGAAATTTGATGATAACGTACTTCTTAAAAGTGGTACCTACATGATAATATTAAACCGTCAGTGTATAGGTTCCTGGTGTGGATATAGTGGTAAAGTAACGTCTACTAGAAGACAAAGCATGTACAGGCCACCAGGTGGGTCAGTATACCGGTGTTTTTATGCTAAGAAACAGCAAGTGTGCAAAGTATGGTATACAAAAGAACAAAGAGAAATATATAATCAACGAGGCTGGATAAGTGCGGGATAATAAAATAGGTATCTACATAATTATTATAAATTGTTTTTATAGCTGAAATCTTGACATAAATATATATCAATAAAACCTTTTACATTTTATGACTCCCAGCAACCTTTTTTGAAAAGTTCTTTTTCTTAATTTCACATAATATACTAGTCTTTAGTGATATAGTACGCCATACGGCAAGCGATTATTCTATACATATATATTCTATACATATATAATATATTAGCCTCTGGACGGTTGCCATAACTGAATCATATTTACAGGAATTTCATTGCATTCACACAACCGAAAAAACGACACAAATAATATATTTTGGTAACTGTAGCACTTAGACGATCTTTGCAATGGAACCATTCACTGATACCTGGGATTTTACAAAAATGTTCACTAATGATGTCAAAGGAGGAGAAATTAGGTCTTAGGTTGTTCACGAGGACGTTGTTACCTCAAACATCTGCCTAGTCATATTATATAATAGCTCAGCACACCTCAACCTCACCATGTCCATAAAATACAAGGTACAATGTAAACAATTGAATTAATCAATTTTATTGTCTTCGAAGCTCAATTAGGATCGAGGTATGTTTGCGTGCCATTATTTTGTTGGAACAATATATCGAATATCGTAATGTGTTTCTTTGGTGTGACGTAAGCGCATATGTTATCTTGAACAAGATAAGTTGGTTGGCAGTATGGGCCAACCATACATGGCTTGGACAGGATAGATGTAATTTTAGATACAATTGAAATGCAAATTTATCACGTGCAAGTTAATACTATAAACACCTAGTTATAAAGCTAGGAAGTCAATAATATAGAACAGAGATTAAAAATTAGTAGCTAATGTTAAAAGCCTATCGTACCTATTACATATGAGCAGTGGTAGTGTTTTCCTTCAGGAAAATAACGTATGTATAAATACCAGTTTTCCTTTAGAAAAACATCGCGAGAGAAGTAAAGATGTCTTAGAAGAAATTCTAAAGGCATGGCTGATCCACCAACCTACATCAGGCCATCGTGACTAATGCAGTGTGGATCAGTCATGCCTTTAAAAATGCATAAGGCCATCGTGCCTAATGCAGGAAAGCCTAGCCCACTCAGCTCACTCACTACAGTAGAGAACCCGTGCTCAGCAGTGGGACATATATATGAGTTGCTATTATAAAATGGCTAAATTGCTATGCAGACATCTACCGTGTACGTAATATTAATACAATCTAATGTAACACCAGAATAATTGGTAATAAGTATCTCAACTCTACTGCTTGAACCTAAGGTCAAACAATGCATTTACCTAGGTAGGTGGGGCTGGATTCTTGATGACATTGTGTATTTAAAGGTCACACATATCATAACTATTATTATAACATATAACTATCATTAACGCAACCAGGACATGATCTTTATAATAATAATATTGTATGCTCCATTAATAATTGCCACACCTACTAAAACTGTTGAAAGGCCAGTAATTTAGTATCGCTAAAAATCTGCTATCTAGGCGAGCCGTATGACGAATCATCATGCTTATTTGCCAATATTATATACATAAATACAAAACAGCTTAGGGGCGTCCTTATATAATATTTGTTTTTTTTATTATTAGCCCGAATCGATTTTAAGAGAGGTAGGGCACCAGACTAGCGAGCAAGCCCGAATGGGGAAGGACCTCCACCTTACAGAAGACCACAGCCAAGTAACTACACACAGCGGTGTAGTTGTGTTTCTGTGTGTGAGTACAGGTCTCCAGCGCTCATTTAGGGATGCGTTTTGAAATAAACGTATTCCTATTCCAGGGATACTCTCATCATAAAACCCTGGTGTAAAACAATAGGTTGGCAACACGCAAGTGCTACCTCTGGTATTGCAAGCATCCATAGGCTACGGTAACTACTTAACATCAGGTGGGCCGTATGCTTGTTTGCCACCCAAGTAGTATAAAAAAAAACGATTCTTGATCGATTCTATTACCTGCCTATAAGATTGTCATCTTTGTAGCTATTTTTGTTAAATAACAAATCACTATTAGGACGTCGTGGTACGACCCCAGTATTTTTTTTCGATTTCCACACGGTACAAAACTTTTTGTGATTTATAAATGTCTGTCCCGAATCTGGATGTAATTTGTGTCCGTTAATTGTATGTTTGTAAAGTCCCCCGCGACACAGCCTTGTTCCCAGTGTACTTTAAAATACAACTCTTGTTGTATTTTAAAAGAAAAGGAAATAAATCTGTGATAATGAGGTCGAATTAATGACTGTTAGTTGTAGGTATAAACAACAATGTATGTTCTTTTATACAAAATAGCAAAATATCGTAACATAATCTGCCTTCCTATTACACGTATCACGTTGATCTGATAAATAGAAAAAAAGCCTCCTCCTCCCTGACCTG
Organism: Trisateles emortualis; assembly: GCA_947095525.1. Classification (NCBI taxonomy): domain Eukaryota; kingdom Metazoa; phylum Arthropoda; class Insecta; order Lepidoptera; family Erebidae; genus Trisateles; species Trisateles emortualis. Next base: position 11,605,881 of record OX352734.1, read on the forward strand.
CTTTTTTTTCTTTATTTTGAAATCAACTTCATTGTATGTGTTAATAAGCTTATTATTACGTTAATACACAATTACAAATATTTCCAAAAAAACAAACAACACTAGCCAAATTAAACCAAATTGCAATATATACAACTTTCATAAAACAAAATCATCAAACCTGTATTTTTTTATAGCATGGCGAAATATAGGTACTACTTTTTGTAATCAATACAAAATAATTTTCTGATAATTAATCCATTTAGGGTCATTATTATTATTGGTATCAAGGCAGAGCAAGGCAAGGGCAGAATCTCCTTGAAGATATTTCAAAAGCGAATTAAAATAATTATCGACAAAAAAAAACATTCTGTAATACCTACATTAATTCTATTTCACGGCTTTTATATTAAAAATAGACCTGCTTTGGTCACTTCTTTCCGTGTATTTCAGACGTAATATAATGTATTCAAAATTATGCTCTATGACCAATCAAATATATTCTAAAACAAAACTAATTCATAGGAAGCACTAGCAAAAGGTTAATGACGATTCTACCAGCTTCCCTTTGCATTTAAGATGATATTGGCACAAAATTTCCACCCTTCACTACTGGGAAGCGCAATAAAACTGGTTTGTTATAAGTATTAGATAGTTAGAAATATAAATCCTTCTGCAAACAAAAACAACCATGAGATTAAAAGAACACTACATTCTAAGCCCCGAGGTAGTTAATCAAAAATGTTAAATTATGTAACGATAATAATTTAAGATATAATCTTAACAAAAATAAAATCAATTACGCGGTGTTCAATTAATTTTATTGCTTGTTGTTGTTTTTGTGAATCCTGCTAAATAGACTAGCGTCAGAAATGACGAAATAAGCTGGACTCATAGAACGAAGACTACTTCTAAGCGGCTTAAGATTGCGAAAGATAGATAAGCTTTTGTCATATGCCGAAACAAAATAAATTATAATAGCCAAGACTGTAAACTTAATCCTAAAATTGCATCGAAATCGGATGTTTAGTTTAGACGCCGGCTGTCCTGGTGCTGCAGCGCCCCCTGGTGATCTAGAGCCGTGAAACATGTTCAAAAATCTGCTAAGAAATGATGAAATGAAAACGCATATACCGCCTCCGTTTTTTACTATCCAACATTGTCGTAGTTATCCACGAAAAAGTAGTTTAAAAGTTACACATATTTGAGCTTGAGTGTTTTTATAAAAGTGTCAGTGTGTACCAATAATACGAAGCGAGTAGTTGTCACATAAACAACTACCAGTCTAATGGCCATTAGCTTTCGATCAATAAAAACAAAAAGTAACATAACATTATAAAACTAGCTCAGAAGCAAGATTTTCACTGAATCGAGAAACTAATCTATCTCTTCTTGGTTGGTAGAAACTGTTTGCTTACTGCTTGTGCAATCCCATAACATATAATGTATTTGTAAAGTATTTCTAGTTAGGCTTAGGGTTGCCACTTGAAAGGAGTCCTCCTGAGCATTCAGATAGCCACCCATATATGTCTTACTATTTAATACTTTAAAATTTCTTCTCAGAGTGAAGTAACCCACATATCTTATGAGGGTTTCTTCACTCTGTTATCTCCCACCGTTAGCAGATGGTAAATCATTAGATTAGTAGGTGGGTACATATCAATTTCACTCTGTGGAAAGCCGTTCGGGGTCGACTTTGCACCTTAAAAGTCGATTACTATTCCACTTGGTTTACTTGGTAAAGTTAAACTATCTAAGCTAGCTGTAAAAAAAAATCCAAGTTAGATAGAAAATAGGCTAAAGGTATGTTGGCATGAAATAAAATGATATTTATTTCTAAAAAGGTCATTTTAAATTGACCGCTAACAGCTTTTTTCGAGCCTGGTAGCCCTATACAATATTTTGTTGTCGTTCGCCCTGAGAGTGAAAGTAAGAGTGGTCCAATGGTCACAATATACTTACAATTACCCACATACAGGACCCAATTCCACTCAATGAAAGTCGATTTCGGTAGGATTATGCAAGCGTTACACAATTGGTATTTACTATACGATCTTCTTACGAGTAATAAAAAAATAAGCTGATACAATTTACAAAGAAAAATAACAACAATAATAACTACTTACATGAGATTATAACGAAAAAAAAAAGTTGGTCAGATATTTTTTAATATTACATACACTACCTACTAAAATTTTATTAGGTTTTTAAAACGTAATGAAATAAACAATATTAAATATAAAAAATAAGTCCTCCTTACCAAATTTCGGTCACAGCGGCTAATCTCGACGGAGGTTTTTCTACGCTGTGTAGGCATCTTATAAAAAGGTTTACATCAAACGCACTTTGCCATTTAAAACAAGTAAAGTTATCTTAACCTTTAAACAAATTAATATAGTCTGATTAAAAACTTTGGCGCAAGCAAATATGATTGTTAAAGATCATCTTTAATGGGTTCTAATAACTCTGACATCGTGAATTCGCGGCATGTTTCTTTGAAACATAATTCTTTTAAGTTTTTTAAACTAATTTATGGCTTTTAGAACGATATTGACAGTTATTACAAAAAAAAACTGGACTTTGTTTTATAGTTTCGCAAAATACAATTCGCGGTTATAAAAAATATTTCATCTAATATACCTAATACAAAATAGAAGGACCGGATGCTGATGCTGATGCTGATAAAAAAGATACATGCATAATCAACAAAACGCATTGACCGACAAATGTTATCGTTTTTCACGATGCAAGAAAATCTTTTTTACTATTACAAAGCAACACTATTTCAGACTTCCAGAATGCCGCGCAGTCAAGCTGTGGTCACAAGCTGATTTAATATAAACAATATATTATAAATATTATAATAATACGAACAATTACAAAACTTGACCTACCAAGAAACTGAACAAATGCTGGCCTCATACCAATAGTTTATTACTATTATCTATCATCATATTCATCTCACATACGCATACACACACACACTTCACTCACTCACTTCCAGTTCCACGTTTTTTGTATTTGTAATTGCGCTGTAATTCAAATTTCAGAAAATACACAATTTTTGACAAATTTCATCTTAGAAGTTACAGAACTAGAAAGTTTAAGTATTGCATACAAATAAACGAAACCTTTAGTAGCTTGATCTATTACTGTAACCGATCTAAAAAAATCATACCGTAGTACAGGTTCTGCCTAATTCGGGATCGTATGACCTTGTGTGTGTAGTCCCGAGATATTAAAATTTAAAAAAATAACTTTTAACGTACAAAAGAGATGAGAATGGTAACTTCCGTACTCATAGTGACGTAATACTTAAGCTAACAAGATAGAGAAATCTAAAGAGAACAATAAAAAGTTTATTCAATAAGGTTATCTATGATCATCCATCAAAAGAATCTCATACGTGTTATATTATTAGACATAAACGTACAGTGGCATTCTACGTGGGTATTACGTTAGAGATTACATTCGAAGGTTGTATACAACGCCCACCTGCTACTTAGAATAACATTTCGTATCTTTTTTTTTTTTTTTTTTTTTTTTATACTACTTGGGTGGCAAACAAGCATACGGCCCGCCTGATGTTAAGCAGTATCCGTAGCCTATAGACGCTTGCATTACCAGAGGTATCACTTGCGTGTTGCCAACCCATTTTTTTACACCAGGGCTTTAAGATGGAAGTAACCCTGGGATAGGAATACGTTTGTTTTAAAACGCATTCCTAAATGAGCGCTGGAGACCTGTACTCACACACAGGAACACAACTACACCGCTGTGTGTAGTCATTTGGCTGTGGTCTTCTGTAAGGTGGAGGTCCTTCCCCAGTCGGGCTTGCTCGCTAGTATGGTGCCCTACCTCTCTTAAAATCTAGGTATCTGAATCAAACTGATCAAGTGTAGATATTACGACAATATATCCTCAGGATATTTTGTTATAATTATTTCAACGACGTTTTAAAGTAGGTATTTTGCAATCTTTGACGAGATGGTGTTTGACCGTTCCCTGCATTTACGATAACATGATGAAATCAGACGTCCGTGGCCGCAGGTGTTATAGGTATATTGCACTATATTTTGAGGGAAGGTTCGACTTCCTCAAGTCTAGTTTACAATTTGCATTGTGTAAATAGCCATTGTTGTGCAGTGAACGTCTTTCAGCTGAGATGAATGAACGAATATAATTGGACTATTTTGTTTAAAGTAGACAATATTTCCACGCAACAATATCCAATAAAGCTGCCCGACTCAGAAGTCGAACCCAGGACCTCACAATCGGCAGGTAACATAGTCAACCACGAGACCAACGAGACGTTCAGAAAATTAATACATCTATTATACTATGCGTACACCCACAATTAATAACACCTGCTAGTACTCACGAATACAATAGAAGAGTTACAAAAAACTTTTCGCACAGATTTACTCTCGTCATCGACGTTCATTCGGAAGTCCAAAGTTACGAATACAATGCGCATTCTTGTGAGATTGTTTACACTAAGTAAGATATTACAGAATGATACTGTCGCTATTTGTTAGCATCGCATAATAACACCAGTGTATAATCACCACCTTCTTTGCATAGTATAAAATACACAACGGATTTTGACACGGTTTTTACTATCATTTGGAGAATTACTTCCAAAAGGTTTATAATATGTAAATACATACATAATATAATAGAGAAATTCAAAATTCAAAAGATAAGCGGGTTGCTAGTATTATATAAGTATAATGCTGAAAAAAGGTATGAGTAGATTGTAATAACTGGCAAGGGTGTCTATTGACTCTGACTGTTCAGCCGGAGTAGGGGGTGAATTTGAACCCCACAAAAAAAAACCTTTGTGTGACTATCATATTATTTAATCAGTATCTGGGAATATTTTTTCTACAATATTTGTGTTTAGAAAGATAAATATAAAGTTTACCAGTTGTCTGATTGCCATAGTATAGACTCTAATTAGTTTGAAATTAGATGGTTGTGTGTGAGTTGACTCAATATAGTATACTCACTAATGATGTCATATCAGATACCAGTAGTCGACCAGTGAAGGCGGGTGTAGGTGCACAGGGGGGTTTTGGTCGGTACGCCGGCTGTCTACCACCTCTAGGCCGTAGAGCCCGACATAACCGCCTCACTACCTCGGGCGGGCAGTGACGCATAAAGCATTTACAAAAAAGATTTTATATACTCAGGGTAAAATATATTTATAGATATTCAAACGCGTGCCATTAACATGCACAATTTTGGTGTTTAGACGTAATATTTTTTCAACGAGTAATATTGTTTAAAAATATCGCCATTTTTCCCAGATGTCATGGGAAGAGATGACATCTGGGACAGATGCTTACAATTAGGTACCTATACATAATGTATGCCTTTATTCAAAGCAGAAGTAAAAACTAATCTGATGATTCTTCTCAGTTTCGTTAGATGTTAGATTACTATGAGTTTTGCGGGATGTGAAGTAAAACATTGCCATTGTATTTGTAAGAAACTTTCGAATACATCATAACCTTTTTTAAATTACATCTTTAATATTTTTTTCTGCATTTGGGAATTATACTTCACCCACAAGGATTGCTATTAAGGTAACTGTTTCAGTTGTAAATGGTGAGGATAATTACACTACTCCTATCATGCCACATGAAATTGCTAAAAAAAACATTTTATTTCAATTCCAAATATTTTGGTAGTATCACAGTATACTTATCTACATACTTATATTTTGTGACTTGCAATAACATTTACGTAACGTTTTAGTGATTCACTTAAGTGTGTTACTCATCATAGCCACACAATTTTTCCTGTACAGATTTTCTTCGTAAGTATAATTCCAACCACTTCCGGCAGAGGATATGCATAGGTATCTTATCGACCACAATGAGTAATACCGACGAACCCCCTGTGCACTTGCAATCGGCTATCGCCGATGGGCCACCGGGACTTAATGTAATATATTATCAGCGGGATATCATTCGTTTTTGAGTTTGAATGCAGATCCTCATTACCAATTCCAGTAGTAGAACTCAAAAGCGCTGGTGTAAATCAAGTTTCGTTATTCTTTTTCGCCCCGGCGACCAAACACAATAGCTCGTTAGCGCCAAACATACATACTATTACTAGATCAAGGCAACTATTTTCTTACTAACATTTACACTTAGTTATACTTAAGTTTCTCGTGAGCCATCAACTAATAAACAAGCTAAGTCACTAAGTACATAATTACTGCTTAAATTGACCGCTTGACGCAGACTAACGACCTCTTAGTGCATTTTTAAAAACATTTTGCTTCAGTAATTAGTTGCTAGTACTAAATATCACATTTGATTTTATAGAGACAAGTTGACGTCTGCCCTTGTATGGGTTAGTGACCTTCGCGGGTTTTAAATTAGTGCATTTGATGGGAAAAGGAAAAAACGAATGCAAATATCTTGGTGTTAGGCTGTGTTTCTACCAGATTTGCGGGGATGCGTAGCAAGAGATGCGTTTGTTAAGGACTAATAGAAACGCTTTATTTACCTAGTGCTGAGCGAGGCTAGGTTTTTTATTACACTACTTAGGTGTCAAACAAGCATATGGTTCGTGTGATGTTAAGCATTTACCGTAGCCGATGGACAATTGCAATATCAAAGGTACCATCACTTGCGAGTAACTGACTCATTTTTTTTACACCAGGGCTTTAAGTAGAATTATACCTTGGATTGGAAACCTAAATGAGCGCTGGAGACCTGAATGAAATGAAGCGATACTATTGGTTCTTAAAAAACACAGCTCTCCCAACGCATCCTCGCATATCTCTGGTGGAAACACAGCCTTAATGTGAGTATGCCAGTATTTTATTAATAAAGAAACGTGATACCCTTTTTTAATGTTCCAAACCCTCTCTGCTTTACCTGCGCATCGTTTCAAGTCACAGTGGTTACTTCTTTACACATAATTTACATACATTTAAGAACTTGCAAAAACAAATATGACATCACCAACATAATTAATTACTAGTAGTAATTAATGCAAGCTCAAAATATAAAATACATTATAATTATTCTAGAAAACAATTACCTACTTAAAATGTTACTCTTAAGGACGTCATTTGTCTAAGAAGATACAAACAGTCACACAGATTAGACAACTGCGCGAGATGATGTTATAGTACGCAACAGCAGAATATCCGACACAACAGGAGATCAGATGCAAGACCAACGTTTACGTGTTTTTAGAATTTACCCACTCATCTACGGACTGACCACGACAAGGTTGCGTAACTTTCAAGATCTGGATTGATACATCTTTAGGGTTACACGAACACAAAATTAACATTTAGATCACTGGGATTTTTAAACCTCCATGTCGCCTTGTGCCTCACTCATCAATAAAAAACAAAGATGTCACGAGACCGCTTCACAAAACTTCATCGCGTAGGTAAATTAGGTTTTATCTTTATAAATAGGCCAAAAAGTCAATAGTATTATCATAGTGAATCATCTCATTAATTTTGTTAATAATATACGGCCGAAATATGCAATAAAATTAGTAAGCTTGTTTTATTATTTAAATATTCAAGTATATTCTATTAGAGATATTTATAAATAGGACAAATTACGGTATATTCACCATATTGGAAATTCACGGTCAAATTGTATGTTTATATGCAACAACATGATAAATTGTTTTAATCGCCCACTTCTTATACAATTATGTAACGCCGATTTCTTCTTCAAGCACTTATAAGAAACCATCTGTTCCTAATGAGTATTTTCTCATGGAAGACTCCAGGCTTTTAGACATCTTTAAACCCTCATTTTACTAGAGGTCAACGTTAATAAAATGCTTTCCCGCTTTCATTTCCGTTGGCTGTAAAGGTTCAAAGACTAAGTACACGATTAATAAGATTTAACAGTTTTTCTTCGAGCCATGATGCTTTATTAATGACACAGAGAGAAAAACAGATACTAAGTAGTCTGTTTGTTCGTTAACTTTTCACGGCTGATATACTAGAAAAGGACATTTTACCGCAATAACCGACGTCCATGCGAGTAGAGCCGCGGGAAACAGCAACTTTTTGTGATAAAGCTGACACGGGGTGAAGCCACTCAGGTATTTCAATAATGTAGGTTCCTATAGTTAGAGCACAACGAACTTATAGTAAGATAATAAATCAAAAGTTTACTGACACACTTTTGTAATTATACAAAATCCGTAATATGAAACTTTTAACCGCAATTATAAGACCTTTATTTGTTACCATAGAAAGGTGTGGTACGTTAGATAACTACGGAATGTAGGTGTTGGGTGTGGGCGATTTTGCAAAGCTCGCAAAAAAAACACTGCACACATCATTCCCCTAAAAACTATCAATGTGAAAGCTGCCTGTGTAAACATACCAAAAAAGTAATGAATAAACTCGTTACTAAAGTAGGTTCATTAATTAAAATTCATATGCTATACAATACTCAAAATTCGCATCAACGAGATATAATTATGAGAATTAAATACGCCCTAATGGTTTGTTACATAATATAGTTATACAAAAATGAGGAAAACTTTATGGTATAAAATAGCTCGTTACAGAAATATACAGGTTAGTGGCCAGTAGTGGCGAGCGGGCAGTACTTGCGCGAGTAGTCTTTGAGACAAAGAACGAATGTGGAGCAAGTTATCGAGCAACTGATGCTTGCGTAACCGACGACCGCAGGGTTGTCGAAGCGATTTGGATTGAATCGTACTGTCTCACTGTCAGAGAATAACATACTCATAATCGTAATATATTATGTCACTTGTAAATTTCATACCTACATACTTAATACGTTTTAAATTATGTATGTTGATGATTAAATGCCACTGATTTATAAGTGGTTAGCATATTTTATCATCTCAGAAGTAAGTCTCGCTGGAGAAATGAGCTATACACTTTTGTGGAAGATTGGATATACTTACCATCAAATGGAGAGCCATTTGATGCTAATGAATTTGTTATTGTGTGTGAATTGTGTAAATAAAAAATATTCTAAATTAATGTCTATAAAATATTTTTCTAAATATTGACTTTCTTATAAATTAATACCAAAAACCAGGGCAAATAATATTGGCAGTCAGAGTCAGGCCAGACTAATTCACTAACCACGAACCTCAAATTATTAAGATATCTGTCTATTTCATACATACTCCGGTGTAGTGACAAAGTACACGACTTGTGTTCAATTTGTGAGTACGAACGAATCGGAACATTTATTGCACATAAAATCAAAGTTTCTCACATTGTAAGGTGGTGACCCTGATGAACCGTTGAGTCGACTCGCTAACTTCGCCAGTCTCACGCTGACCATTAGGATACACCCACTAACTTTACATAAAACAAGTATCTATGGTATCTGTTGCGTTGACCCAGTTGCAAAACGCAAAACCGCTAATGTAGTCCTGTGTTTTCAAAACAAATCGTAATATCACCAAGGTCAATACAAATATAGACAATATGTTACTACGTATTACGACATGAATATGAACTAGATGACAAGCTCAGATGCAAGAGTACTCTGTCCTTCTGCATACCAAACAAATAATGTATGTTATGTGTGCTCAATGTCAGATAAGAAATGTATTGTTCCGCAATGACAGCTGAGCAGAACAAATTCTCTATATTATTCTCTTATTACAATGATACCTACATTTTGTCTCAAAATAGTGGATTGCTTAGGGAGTATGCCTACTACAAGAAGGGCACGGAAACTACTTGAATCGAGTTTTCTCTATCGTCAGCAAATGCTCGTAATTAAGCTTATTTTTATAAAGGCCAGCTATATATTTCCCTAGTGCAGGAGTTGTCTTGGCAAAAAAAGCACAAGACCTGTATCAAGTGTATGGGCGTAAAGTACACCTAAATTCAGAATAATCATTTTTGCATCAGTCGGTTTACCTGTGTAGGAATTGCGCCCACAAGACCACACGTACAGCCATACACATCACAACACAAAACTTAAGACCTTTCATCACAATATACAGTACACAAGACCACCTCTCATTCAACAAATCGGACAATCAAAGAAATTTCTGTACCACTTTGTTTGTTAACAACTCTATTATAATTTTATAGGCCCTAAACTTTAATCTACACATTAAAAGATACGTAAATACATCATGATGGTAAACCGGTGAACAATGACTTTATTTCTCCAAATGCTTTAATATGCAAAATATCCAAACTGCACCCGCAATAGTATAATATAAAACCTATTGCTTTATAATGCATTTAATAGTAATCAAATACGTGTGTCGGCATTTATTCTTCTTCCTTTTTTATACTACCTAGGTGGTAAACAAACCTTGTGATAAGCAGTTACCGTAACCTATAGATGCTTGCGTATTGCTGAGGTAAAAGTTTAACACCAGGTTTTTTATAATGGGTAATCTTACCCTAAGATAGGAAAAAGTTTATTTAAAAAGGCATCCCTAAAATGTCTAGATCGAAGCAATTGACATATCATAGTTTCTGCCTACCTCAATGGGAGATGGACGTAATGATATGTATATATGTATCCCTAAATGAGCACTAATAGGGAAGGAAAAACACAAATAGGAACCCAAGTACACCAGTGTGTGTAGATATTTGACTGTGTTCTTCTGTAAGATGAAGGTCCTTCCTAAGTCGGGCTTATTCGCTTGTTAAGTGCCCTACCTCTCTTCTACATGTTATAACAGTTACATAATTCTTTGAAATCTACACATTAATTTTATAGCAGTATAATTTTATGTGTATCATTGCACTAACAACTGTTATGCAAACGAGAATCAAATCATACTACAAATTGGACTTTGACGAAACGTTAGCAATATTATTATTGATATTAAGCAGAAGAAGATTATTTTATGGTGCAACTGGTCTATTAGTATAGTAGGTATTAAAATATCAACATTAGAAATGAGTACAGGCGTAATTATAATATATGTATATTCGAACTACAGTTGCTAACGATTCGGACATATTATTGTTTGGTAATAAGACAATAAGACATGAAAATTATTGCTATCTTTAATTAATCTGTATTCATTATCTAACAGTGATTTAACATATATGAAAATTCACAGCCAATGGTCGTTTTTGCGAAATGCTCTAATTTAATTCCTTCCATTGGCTGCTAAGAGTAAAACATGATTTTTGTAGCACTATACCTACTTATCTAAAATAATAGCAACCCAAATTGTCCTACTACTGGGCACGGGTGACATGCTTCCTAGTTGTCGAGTTGCCATAGTACTGAAGACCACAGCCAAATAACTTAACACAGCGGTGTAGTTGTGTTCTGTGTGTAAGTACAGGTCTCCAGCGTTCATTTAGGGATGCGTTTTGAAGGAAACGTTTTACTATCCTAGGGATACTCCATCTTAAAGCCATAGTGCAAAAAAATTGGTCGGCAACACGCAAGTGATACCACTGCACTACAAGCGTCCATAGACTACAGTAACAACATAACATCAGGCAGGCTGTACCTACTCATACGCTTGTATGTAAAATATACCCAAGTAGTATAAAAAAAAAGGTTTATGATCAGATTGCCGTGTGTGAAATACCCCAAAACATTATAGGTTCAAGGAAAACATTAGTCTGTATCGATTCATTTAAAGCTGGGCAATGACACTAAGTAAATTACAAATAACTACTAATTATAGCTACTCAACTCTACTAAGTGAGCTATTTCCGCCGTTTATCAATTAAATACGACGTCTGTTCATGGTTCGAAACTCAAGTAAAAAACTAATGGCACGAGTGAAACGTCAATTGCAATGAAACAGGCAAATGTTCTCATGGCCACTTTTATTTGAGAAACCCAATATAATAGGTAGTTAGGTTGAAATTATCGTCGCCATCACATAATTTACATAATTTATTATTGAATAAATTTATTTTAATGATGTACTTAGATATTCAAAGAAGCCCTACAATTCTGATTAAAGTAGGTAATTACTAACTAAACAATACCAACAATGACGAAGTTAGATTTTTACACGCTCTTATTTACTACGTATGTATATTCCACAGTGTATTCTCAATATTTCAAATGGAATTATAATATATATATTGAACTGATACACATTTCTTCTCGAAACAAATCCCTTACTTGGGTAGAAGCTTTGTGCTGCGAGAGACTTTACAAACATACAATTCACGGACATAAACTATTCTTGCTCGAAAATTTTTGTCCCGTTTGGAGATCGAACTCACAACACGCTGCGCAGTGTTAAATAACGAGATAACTATGTACTTTAGTACCAGACCTGCAGTCGATCTTGCACGGTTATACCATATTGTATTTAATAAATGACTATAGATACATTTTATAAGTGTTAACTTTGTCGATAGTACATAGCTCGATATAAATCTAAACGAAAGCGAATCACGTTTTCATGTTAGTATGTTGTAATACAACATTAACACAAACATTTAATTACAGGATTAGAGATTAAAAGTGAAAACAGGAACTATACTCGGCACATGGAGACTGGATTCACGCGACGTTCAACGTTCGACGTTCCTCATTACTTTAACGTTTTTATGTTTACTTCCTGAACTCCGAACTTGATTAGAAACCATAACTAAATTTAGATGGAAGACTCGTTTAAGGGAAAAAAATTGTATAAGCTTTGACAGGAATCTCGTCAATTCCGATTAACTTGGTACGAAGTATTTTTTCATTTATTTCGTACTCAGTTCATATATGGTGCTAGGTCTGGAGTTATACATACTATTTATAATATTTTTGAATTGAAAACTGCTTTAGGCGCGTTGAGCACTTTTCGGGTGAACAAAAATCATGGAACCTCCGTCATCGTCACCGAACGCTTTACTGTGTATATATGTGTACTTTTTAAGTGAACAAAAAGTGTGAAACTCACGTCATCGTCCCCAAAGACTGCTTCATTTTAAGTGATGACAGTTGGTGACAGAGTTGTTCAAATCATATAAGCCATGATCTAAACTGTTAACAATCGGAATCGACTTTTAACGTACCCTCCGACGCATAAAATACCAATATGCGATCAAATACTGTTCACTATAATAAAAACAAGAAGTTCCTCAAAAGCGGCACAGTAATTTTATTTTAATGTCATATATTAATGCTCTTGTAGGTGCGAGTAATTTACCTTAATCATGCACAATTAAAGATGCGTCTATAACAGCGACGGCGTGTTAGGCGTGCAGGTGTATAATTATTGATAACATACTCTAAAGGAGACTTTACAATGTTTGGCTAGCCTTCATTTACAGGTCGGACTGCAATTTTATTATTGCGGTTATGCAAAAATAAGTATCGTAGGTATATTTACATTTTATTTTGTATTATAGCTATAATATTTTATATAATTTATATACTGTTATAAATGTATTTATTTTATTTCCCCTTCAGTACATAACTGACCGTGGCCTCACTTTTAGGCCTAATCTGAAAATCAGCGCTGCAGCATGCAAATGCCGCAGCCCAGAGCTGAGATTGGGACCTATTCTGACATCGCATAGCTTAACAAAATTAGATATTTATAGTTATGTTGTAAAGTTATTTTTTTATTTAATACCTATTTTGTACCTATTTTTATTTCAATGCACTGTCAGTGACATAGCCAAGCTGCGTACCGTAAAGTTAGTGCTCTCTTTAAAGAAAGAAAATAAGTAGCACTCGGGACACACCACAGCAGGTAGTGAACTTACAACTTACAGAGCTTATGCGTAGGTGGGAAAAATAAACTCTGGAAACGAATTGTGCTGAACTAAATCGTATAGACATGGTACAGATGAGCTCTTTTGCGGAACCAGAATCGGTTCGGTTCCGGTACCGATCTGGTCTTCAGTCTGTCCGAAAGATCGGAATCACCGACGCGTCTTAGGTATATACTCGTAGTATAATTTATCTTTGAGAATACTAAAAAAGCCATACTCGTCGGCCATGTGAATAGGGGCCTTTACTAGCATGTGATATTGCATATAATGATTATTTTAATATATATGTGTGGCGCCATCATTCGCTGTGTTTGAATCACGGTCTCATAGGCCATCTGGCCTAGATTGCTATAAAAATTATATTTATATATTTATTATGTTATTTGCAACTTAGATATCTTACATAATGTATATAACCTAAAACGTTTTATTGTATTTCTTGCAATATACATATTGTTTGCTGTTTTAATGACAACTATCAAATGTTATTGGCGGTTTTTATTAAAGCAAATTATACTACGATTAGGTATTTGTAAATTACTGTTTTAAATATAAAAGATATTACTTACTGGTTTTTTGTCTTCGAAACCTACCTGCAGTGGGGATACCTTTAGTCACTGATTTATTAAAGTGAGTCTCGTATAAGTACGATTTATAGTATTATATGATTATAGCACGGTTTAGGCACCTCGCCACCAAATTGTGGATTCGATTCCTACACAGGACAAAACTTTGTTTTCACAAATGTTTGTTCAGAGACTGAGTGTCCTTTGTATACGATAATTTTACATTTGTAAGGTCCTCCATGTCTCCTCCTATGTGTCCAAATGAAGTATAAATGTTTAACAAAGTAGAAAATTTTATTATTGTCCATTTCGTAAAAACAACAATTCTTTATCGTACACTAATTACATATTGAAATAGCGATATTTAACAATGGCAGTTACGCAGTATAGAACCTATAACGACAAATCATATCTGAAAACAGTCTGAGGCCACATTGTAAATAACCTACAATTATGCATGTATGTATATCAGATAATATTAAACTTGCACTTGAATTCTAGTTGTCGTCCCTATATAAATTGAAAGCGATGACCGCCGCAAGTCGGTCTAGGTCACACGCACGAACGTAAGACATAAACGCAAGCGGAATATTAATACCTATTGTTAAATTTATAAATATACGTCGTAAACATTAGAGTTTAGTGTTTTCATCGGTGTCATATTAATAAAACGATATAACTGGTATTTTTTATACATTCATTACCCGTAATTGTTATTATGAGATACGATAAAATTACATAATTGATATTATAATAAAAAAAACAACGAATGTTATGTGTAATGTCACTTGATTTTCGTAACGTCATGCTTAGTTCTCACTTTGATATAATGCACAATGTATCATTTCCATATACTAAATACGTGTGTTGTTTGTTTACGCTAATCTCCGAAACGATTTTCTAAAAAATTGTAAATGTGTCCTGCTTAATTCAACTTAAAAGAGAAAAGTTTCTATCAAGATCAAAGCCGCAGACGTTAAATAGTATTATTTTAAGAAGTCAATGACAAAATAGTTAATATACTCTTACTATTATAATAGTAATTGAATTTTAAGTAGGAGTAAAGTTTTTGTTCTCACGTTGAACTTACTTAAAAGGACAAAAAGATAGCTTTCGTATCTACATTAAAATCGGTTTTCAATAATACTATTATCGAACAGCTATAGTTGTGAGTTTGCTTAGCTTACCATTTTCTGAATGCATAAACCTAAAACCTATGTACTCGATGCTTTTCTCATTTTTGTTGTCAATTATGCTAGTGCATAATATTATTGATTTAGACTTTCGCTTTTCACTTGTACCAGCTGTTTGATCTTGCACACATAATGGTATCTAACAACTGTTAATGTTTGGACAAGACCCACGGGACAAGGGACCCAGAAAGAATGCTGGCAAGGTCGCTAACAGGTCAAACAACTTATACACTCGATTCGCATACCACTCGCACCTTGAATCGACACCACAAATTAATGCCAATCAAAGAGAGATTTATCATACTAGATTTTACCCGTGGTCGTGTGGATTTCGTGTTTGGTTTGAAATATAATATGACGACAACTTTTGCGTTTATAATATTAGTTGGATTAATCTTATTGAATAGGCAAGATTATTTTTCAGTCAAAAATAAACTATAGGCACCTATCGTGTCGTGTCTACCGAAGTGATTTTATTTATTTATTAGTTACAGTAGTAAAATGTATTATTAGCAATAATTATCCTTACTAATATTATAAATGTGAAAGTTTGTGAGTATGGATGTATGAATGTATGGATGTTTGTTACTCTTTTATGCACAAACTACAGAACGGATCTGGATGAAATTTGGCACAGAGATAGATTATAGTCTGCTATAGCATATAGTCTTTTTTAGCTTGTTTGTTTTTGTCGCGATAACCAACATCTACGCGGTTGGAGCCGCGGGCAACAACTAGTAGTAAATAAGATATCTAATTAATTTAATTCACCTTTAAATAAATTGTCCTATTTTTTATTAACACGTCGTATGATAACGTCAGGCAGTGGGCAGGTTACGTGGTACTTACTTTCCCCTAAACCGACAAGCATGAATGAAAAATTAGTGTGAATGAGGTATATCATATCCAAATCTATTAAAATCATAGCAAGTGGACATTCATGATTTCTGCATACCTTTCTGGTATAAACAATCGTGAGTCTATGTATGTTTTTTTTTATAATTATTGTAAAATTTAAAAAGGTCAAACTATGTGTATCTAATACTTACCTACATAAACGATTAGGCCTTGTATATTCTTATTTAATATTTTATTATTTAATACAAGTATCATTGAAATAGAGTTTATTTTACCTTTATAAATTGCATTTAAGAGTCAGACTAAACCAAAAATCCAAATAAATACTGGATCTCAACTAAGTAGAGATTAAAGATGTAGATAGGTACCTAAAACCTTGTTACATCGCTATTCTTGTAAAATAATAAAGACTGTTTTTAAAAGACGAATCTCGCATTACTAAATAATCCCTGTAGGAATATAAGATGACTAAGCAAGCAATATAAGGCTCGCCTGATGGCAAGCAGTTACCTTAGCCTAAGGACGCTTGCACTGTAGCCGACCCAAAAAAATTGTAACACCTGGATTTTATGATGACAGGACCACTGTGTGTAGTTATTTGGCTGTGCTGGTCTCCGGGGCTTATTTAGTAATATTTAAAAAAAACATTCTTGCGTTTGTGCCCTACTAAAGATTAATGGCATAACAAATGATAAGGGAAAATGAATCTTTGACATCTAAGTTTAAAAGTAGCTATCCCAAAACTTGTGTCATGTACTTGTGTCGTTCTTCATTAACAAGGCAGTACTGTCCTTCGCTAGTCGGGCTTGACAGCTTGAATCGTGCTCTTCCTCTCTTAAAATGCTAACTACAGAGTACTCCTACAATCAGAACAATTATCTATAAATTCTTAACTCGCATCACGCCGTGATATATTAATTAATGGCAAGGTAACTACGCCATGTGCGCAATAAGATAAGAAGTGCCGAAAGTATCTTTGCATAATGATGAAGGTCAATAACTCGATAGACATTGTATTGATAGTTTTTATACTATAATTAGTGAAGCATTTCATTCACAAAGTTGCAGTTAATAGCACAGAAAATCATGTTTTTAGGCGGTGAAGTCAAGGTGAATTTAAATACTCAAGTGGCGGTCATATCTTCGTTAATAGTTGGTACTATAACATTGTTAAATACTGCGATAATTAACAATATTATTAACGCGGAATCTATTAAATATATCATGCTGCACGCCATGCGTCATATGCAGTGTCTCGTGTATTCCTAAATGAACAAAAGGCCTTCTTTTTCTAACGAGATAATGAGTAAACTTTGAATGAACATTCGGCTACCTTATTAAAAAATATTTTGAAAATTATTTATTGATGGCCCTGAACAACAATTCTCAACTACGACTCTATGAATATAGGGCGCTCATCCCATAATATTAAAATATCAGAACACGGCAATCCAATGTAGGTCGTACCAAAATGCCAAAAATCGAATTAAGCATAAAGCAGTAAAATTATAAAAAAGTTTATTCGGGTGGTTATATGCCCACACGGCAACGGAGTTAGCTGTACAGGGCCGTTGTATGAAGATGCGTTTTTTACAAAAACCATAATATATATTTCTGTGGAATTTGGTAACAGTGTACAATTACACTAAACCTACAGATCGGGACAATCCCACTCACATGCCCACCGCTGTGACTCCTGTGAGCCAGGATTAACAGCGGAGTAACCAACTGATATACCTACAGATATAATAAATATATTTCACACAAATTCATACATTGGTTTTCCTTAAACACTAATCTTTATAAAGCGGCCTTGTACAGCTAACTCCGTTGCCGACCGTACCTACATATGTATATTATCCCATGTTATTAAAGCTAATTATTTTGTCTTAACGGTACCTACTTAACGTGACGCAGACGGCTATAATTTAATGTTAAAAACTTAATCCTACAGTAATTAAATGATAATTTAATTATTCATCACAAAAAAAGTAGTTTTTGACAAAAAGCTCATCCTGTTGTCTAAGAATATACTTAATGAGATTAATCTCGGCATATAAATTTGCAATAAAACAATTTATTTGCCAACATTGGTAGTTTTAAAGCTATCAGGAAACAGATGAACAGTTTCATATTTATATTATATAGACATAATGATTAGCTCTTTTGTCTGTTAAAAACAACAAGCAATATTAAAGACAATGTCAATGATTCGAACAGCCAAACGAAGTCTGATTCAATTGACCCAATGACTTAAGCAGTAGATAAAAATAATAATATCGTGGGACAACTCACACGCAGCTATCTGATCCTAAACTAGGCAGAGCATTTATTATGGTAACCAGACAGCCATATACATAAAATACTAATATACTTCTGAATAGATACGTAATCATCCGTGTGGTGTCGGATTAAAAGTACAAATGTCACCACCCCGTTCCATCACGAGGGCGTCGTAAGAGTCGACTAAGGGAGTAGTCAAGCCATATCCACTGCAAGAGAGGGAAAACTCGAAACCAAACCCTATACCAGCCCGTCTGGCCAGTACCTAGTATAGTAGCTAAAATATTTCCAAGTGTATGAAGGAGACCAGTGCCCAGTAGTGGGACATATTATAGATAAATTAGACCCAGACACAGAATAAGCAATCATCCTGGATGGGAATCGAACCCACAACCTCCGGCTGAGGAGTCAGAGTCACTAACTAGACCAATAGGTCATCAAAAAGACATTGGATTCTTCTACATGTACTACTGTCTGTCTGTCTCACTGCTGCTTTAAAAACTGCTGTAATAGTAACCATCACTTTTCTAATATTGAACCACGATAAGGTTTACAACATAAACATTCCGAATGAGCCCTACTAAATAAATCCTTACTAGATGGGTAAATTCCCGAATGTTATTAGTCGTTAGATCACGACAGAGGCCTAAATATGGGCGATCTCAATAACTTTGACACCAGGTTGGCCCCTAACCAAACGATAAGAAGAAGAAGATGGGTAAATAAAAGTTGATGAAAAAGTATGGATTAAGAACCGTTCTCTATATTCTAAGTATAGTAACTACTTTAACAACAACTTAGCAAATAGCAACTAAGATATTACATTAATGACAATTAGGTAGGTACGTCTAAATAGCTGCTAGCAATGTGGTGTAATTTATTATTTATATACCTATATTAAACAAGCTGGTTCATAACCAGGTCATTATTAAATAACATATTGATTAACATCACCCGTTTGTTTAATGTTGAGATATCCTACTAATATTATAAACGCGAAAGTTTGTAAGTATGGATGGGTAGATGAATGGATGGATGTTTGTTACTCTTTCACGTAAAAACTGCTGAAATTTGGCACATAAAAAAAAAAAAAAAAAAAATATACATAGATAGATTATGGTCTGGAATAACATATAGACTACTGCTTTTTACAGCGATAACCTCCATCCACGCGGAGCCTCAGGCAACAGCTAGTCAAAGATACATGAATATTGTCAATTAGTCAGTATTACAGTATATTCTAAGACCGCGGTCAAAATCTCCGTCAATTAGACTGCCTTTTTAAAGACGAGCTGTACCAATATAACCAATATAATTACATAAATACTCCACCTTAGTAGAAAGGGATTTGCGAACTAGCTTGAAAAATCATACAATTTAAACGTTGAGCGGAAAGTGAAATGGAGAAACCAAGTGGGATAGTGAAGTGGAGTAAGAGAGAAGCTAAGTAAAAACAGTAGTGAGGTGGTGGAGAATCGTTCGAGAGAAGCAAAGTAAAATCAGTAGTGAGGTGGTGGAGAATCGTTCGAGAGAAGCAAAGTAAAAACAGTAGTGAGGTGGTGGAGAATTGTTCGAGAGAAGCAAAGTAAAAACAGTAATGATGTGTTGCCAGCCGCGCCTACTACTCTTGTTCTAGCTCTGTATTACTCCCTCGCTTTGTTGTGGTGGACAGGCAGCCTTACTCACCAATGACCTGCTACGGCGTCTACAAAAAACATCCCATTAATAATAATAAATTTAAAAAAGAATTAGGTAGGTACTATTAAAACACAAATGTTGATATATTTTACCATTGATAAAAGTTTATTACGCTCCATTTGCATAATAAAACCTACAAATATATATTATGTTTATTCTTCGAATTAAATTAGCTCGTACGCAAACACCTCAAGGATCGCACACAATAGTTTATATTAAACAAGGTCTCCGTCAAAGTAGGTAGTACGTACGTTCAATCAAAATCAACATGACAATTGCAATTTATTTGTGCGCCCACGAACGTATATGGGGTGACGAACTGACTGTACAAGCGTTACTTAGTCATCTGAAAAATGTTTAGGTAAATAATGACGTCATTTCCGCGGGAAATAAAAAAACAAGGTATTTTGAATAATATTAATATTTTAGGACAGCTTACGCTCGGCCATCTGGTTCCAAATAAGGCTGTTATATTAGCAACGGGATAATTGACAAAATACTTATATATTTCTGAATGCATCATAAATTACACCTGGACGGAACAAAGAATCGTCTTATCACACAAAGATTTGTCCCGGGTAGGAATCGAACGTACGACCTCCGGCTTAGCAATCACTAACATCTAGAACAATAGGTACCTCAGGTAATTTATATAATTAAGATAGCGTATATAAATAATTTATATCCGCTAACTTAATGATCAGCCAAATATAAATAGACCTTATATGTAAAGGCTGAACAACCACTAATAAAAACATACAGTTGAACGGACACCGAAATTGATGCCGAAGTTTTCCATAAATGTCTTGTTTTAGCAGTTTTGATCCGAAATACATAAAAATTAATTGCATGCAATTATTTTTTATTTGATTTTGGGATTTAGCAAAAAAGGTTATGTTGACACTGGCCATCTAGAAAAATATAAAGCCAAACTTCTTACTGACGCATTCTACCCACAAATTCTACCAATCCTTCTGATATAATGCGTGAGCTATGTGACAATGGATGTTTGTTACTTTTTTTGATGAAACTTTACAATGTTACAGCTTATAAATCAGAATAGTAAATAAAAAAAACAAAACCACTCGGGCAATTCTGCAGGCAAAAACTAATAAGTTAAGCAAATATTAAATAAAAAACAAAAAAAGCTTTTGTTTTAAATAAAATTCGCTAAAATAAACACGATAGTATCTGTCCTGCGTTTTTAACAATACTTATCTAACCGCATTCAAAAAATAACAATGACCTAAGTTTCGGGTGACGATATAAAAGCAAACAGACCATACGGCAATATGTGAAATATCTCTATCTGTAACATAACAATGTTATCAGCGATGCAACTGTAGGTCACTGGCTACCTACAAACAATACTGAAGCCTTGTTCAGTAAATTCACCCATCCAACAATTCAAGGCTTTATTTATAAGTGTGAACATTGCTCAATGTCACACGGTGAACTAATGATTACCGTAGCACGTTGGACGCCGAGACAAATAACTTGCATATATCAAGTACCTAAGTACTGCCTTTTGTAGAATTAAGTTGTAACTTGTATGTGATGTCTATATGATTTTAAAGATGTTTAGTTTATTCGTGGTGTTTAAGGTCGAGGTCATTGATGCTGTCTCAAGTTCAACAAAATAATCAGTTATTAGATTTGTGTATTTTTGACAGACCGACGAGATCCAATGGAATGGTTGTGCGAAATAGTCGATATTTCATTTGCAATTTTTAATGTATTATAATCTATACTAATATTATAAACGCGAAAGTTTGTAAGAATGTATGAATGCTTGTTATTATTTCACGCAAAACTACTAAACGGATCTGGATTAATTTTGGCATAGAGATAGATTATAGCCTGGAATAACACATAGGCTACTTTTTATCCCGGAAAAGAACTCTGTTCCCGAGGAAATGTACGCGCGGACGAAGCCGCGGGCGGAAGCTAGTAATAAATAATAGCAACTTTTATATGCAGCAGGGGTCTCCTTTTCTCTATCAAGAGAGAGCAAGGGTGTAGGCCGTAATTCACACACATCTCAACCCCTAAATATGTGTTAATTCACACACGCTGGCCTAATGCGGGTTGGTGAATCAGACATGTTTTCAGAATTTCTTCTAAGACATGTGGGTTTCCTCACGATGTCTTCCTTCAGTGTTATTGTTTTATTATTTAAAATAAGAATTTTTAAAACTTTACATTCGTCAACTCATAGCTATTAGAAAAGGTAAAGATGAATTAATTTGTCGACGACATCAAGAAATGCCATTGCTGAAACACGCTTCTAGTAAATCGCGATCAATCGCAGACAGACGAAATGTTGCAAGTTACAAAATTGCCAATGCGGCATGGGTTAAAAACCATATTAAGACCGATTTCTAAAAACAAAAATTCGCAGCAGACAAGGCAAACAGTCCGTTTATAGCAGGCGTTAATTATTACATCAAGCCAGTATTGGTAACTACTTTATTACATTACAAAAGCTTCGTCATACGTACTTATAAGTACAACCTATAAAATATAACTATAAATACTTACATACATAATAAATATGTAATAGCCTATGTATATGTAGTAACTTACTTTTAATATGTATGTAAGTTCTGTTTAGTATTCACACTTCAAACTGTTGACGTAATAGAAAAAAAATCAAATCGAATGCGTAGGATTACCTACGATAATATCAACATAATATTTAAATTTTTTAATTCAGATCACGAAATAGTCGCCCTACGGGGCAACCTTCAAAGGTATCGATTGCACGATCGAATTTAATAGTGAAATCATTTGTCACCGGCTATAATAAAAGCCAAAACCACATGTTACTCCATCAACCATTTGATTTATGAACTAACAGTGTAATGTAGATTACTATTTCGATACTAAGGGCGTTTACGGATTGGGCGTAAATTGAGCTCGCATTTTAAGGTGTTATCATACGCACTTCATCATTACCTAACGTGCAAACACACAAACAATAAAATATAGTCAGTAGTAATCTTACTAACTTAATTCATATTTAAAGGTTCTGGATATAAATCAAAATCAAAATGAAATTTAGAGGACAATAGATTTCGATTAATTGGTAAACTCATAACCCCGGACGCAGACATGCAATCAAAAACGAGTTTACATGCACATAAAATGCGCCAAGTCAGTAATAGCCCTAAATTGTAGTACTGGGTACCTTATGTGTATCTATCGTAACGTTCTGTAATTGTTGCAAATAGAAACTACTCTGCAGAGGGCTAAATGTGTCTTACGATATCTCAAAACTGTGTCAGTTAGGTACCGTGTCGAAAGGGTCTCATTTTTCATTCTAACATTACAATCATTAATAAATGCCTCTTATTTCTCGAAGCCTTTTCGTTAAACAAATTCCTAAAATGTTATGTCACACCTCAAAAAGAGGATGGAATTTTATACCATTAATTTTAAAATGTACCTATATCTGAAAGTCTTTACGTACAGAAGAAGTAGACGTATTTCAGGAAAGGAAATCTAAGATAATATGAATCAATCATAAATAATAGTTTCACGATTGCAAATTGCAAGGCTACTAAAAAACTATATTATCATAAGCATGTAGCAATTAAATCACATCATAGTCTATTAATGCAGACGACAACATAAACTAGTTTAAATCCAGTATTTACTCGTATGTCTCAAAATAACAGTCACAAAACAAGTCAAGCTAGTCAGGTCACGATTCCGCTGTTTGTTTACATAAATGACATCATTTGGCTAAGACTTCGTGATATCTGGCTTTAGAGAAAGTGGACGGTACCTTTGCATTCCTGTCTCTTGTCACCCTTACATGGCCTGATTCCGCAACACAACCTGTCATATTACACTTGAAATAGAAAAGTAATTAATCTATTTTAGAAAGTTACAGAGTTGTTGTTTGTTTTAATTTCTAGAACTACTAATCGGATTAGAAATTGGTTTTCCACAATGATAGCCTAATTTTCGAAGACCTATTTACTTATAACCTGCTTCAAGAATTAGGCTATCATTATGCGTGATGTTAGCATATAAGCTGACTCATCGGGAGCAGGACAGTAACAGTAAACCAAATTTAACGCGGGTGAAACTGTGGGGAATAACTAGTTATATAATAACTTCTATAATTAGCCGTGTAATGCCTGTCAAACCTCCTTGTTGGCAGTTAAGTTAGCTGTAACATTGTTACGAGTTAGTTAACGTAAGGTGCATACATAATTGGTAGGGAGAGGTGGTAAATACTGGTGTAATGTATGATTACATTTATCTGGCCTGTAGCCATTTGATTGTGGGAACATTTATACGCAAAATGCAAAATCGTGTATGTTTACATTTCGATAAAAGGACTTTTTGAGAAAAGGACATTTCGAGAAAAGGACATTTTGATAAAGGACATTATGAGAAAGGACATTTCGAGAAAAGGACATTATGAGAAAGGACATTTCGAGAAAAGGACATTATGTGATAAGACGGTTTAATTTATCGGTTTTAAATAGCACAAAGTGCAGTTAGTGACCAGCCTGCTACATACGTGTACGATATAATATCGTAAACTTATGTCTAATACCATACATTTGCTTTCCATTCGATTCGACTTCCGTTTATGCCACTTGTCTAGAGGGGCTGATGACAGAGTTGCTTTAAGCGCCCATATAAGGCTTAGCCGTGTTGTAACGACTGTTAACTGTTGAAAGTTCGGGACCGACTTTTAATATGCCCTTCGAAGCACGGAGATGCTTAGATCAAATACCACTATGCGGTCACCCACCCATATGGTAACAGCGCCATTACTAGCTTGACCTGCTCATCTTTTACCGATCGGCGCGTACATCAGGCTTGCTTCCTCTCCTTTCAAAACAGTTTTAAAACAGAATAGTAAATGTAATGTAAATAGTAAATATCTCAATAATGTTTAGGAGACTAGACTTTAAGAGAGGTAGGACACCACGCAAACGAGCAAGTCCGACTGGGGAAGGAGCTCCACCTTACAGAAGACCACAGCCAAATAACTACACACTGGTGTAGTTGTGTTCCTGTGTGTGAGTACTGGTCTCCAGCGCTCACTTAGGGATGCTTTTTTAAAAAACAAACATACGTTTGTTTCCTATCCCAGAGATACTCTATCTTAAAACCCTGGTGTAAAAAATGGGTCGGCAACACGCAAGTGATAGCTCTGGTATTGCAAGCGTCCATAGACTACGTATTTGACTGGTTATACGCTTGTTTGCTACCCAAGTACAGTTAGATACAAGACAGTAATCTAGCTGATGGACAAGGTCCAAATGGCGCAAAAATCCTTGGGAGAGGCTTAAGTCCTGCAGTGGACCGTCTATCGGCTGAGATTATGATGATGATTATTATTCTGAAAAACAGCCCTATTAGTTTTAATAGGACTGTTTTTAAATGACAAGAAGAAGAATTAAACAGCATAGAACGATTTGTCCTCATCATGTTTACCTACGCACTAAATTAAGAACAAGGAACTTATCTGCTTTATTATTGCAATACAGCCCCGACCTTGGTATTTTAACAACAAATATGAATAATAATATCCTTATAAACGTTTGTTCATAATTAAAACAAACCTATATACATCATTAAAGTACATATATTGAAATACAATTATAATAATGAGTCAAGGGGATAACTGTAACAAATCTGAGTAAACAAGCATATATGAAATAGCTGCTGTAATTTGTTTATTCGACGTAATCTTAAGTAACCAGGCAAATTATTGAATGGAGATTAGACATCATGGTTTGAAAGCCTATTTATGTTCCATGTACTGTTAGTATTTGCTATATAAAACTAACAGTACATGCCTATTACTAGCCATGCCTATTACCTAGTAGTGCGAACTACTAGGGCTACACCTAGTAGTTCGCACTACTAGGTGTAGCCCGCGGCTCCGCCCGCGAGGATGTCTGTTATCGCGATAAAAAAGTATCTAGCCTTTTAAAACAATAGACTATATAATCTATTTCTATGCTAAATTTAATCCAGATCTGTTCAATAGTTTTTACGTGAAAGAATAACAAACATCCATATACATCCATCCATCCTCACGAACTTTCACATTTATACCTAATATTAGTAGGATTAAGTATTGATGTATTGTCTCCTTAATCAATTTATTATTTATTCACTGACCGATAATGTACAGCTTGTGGGTCTACAAGCATGCTATTTAGTACCGGAATTCTTTCTAACGTTATTTTGAAAATAGTGACAGGATAATAAGTACGGTACATCAAATTTACAAATATTTTCATTCAAAGAAAGGTCATCGGATTCATTAATAAATCTTCAATTCGGTAACTGTCGCAATATATTGTAGGGGTGATAATACTGATAACACTTACTGACTGCCTTGGTAGTCCAGTGGTCGCAGTATGCGCCTGCTGTGCACGAGGTTGTGGGTTCGGTTCCCACACAGGACTAATCTTTGTGTGACCCGCAAAGAGTTGTTCTGAGTCTGGGTGTAATTTGTGTCCGTTAATTGTATGTTTGTAAAGTCCCCCTCGACACAGAGCTTGTTTTCTAGTGCGGGAGTTGTCTTTTAAAAAAGTGACAAATGACTTAGGACTGCTAGTACTAGGTACAAAATCCAATAGTGTAATTAACCTTATTTGTACTAAGAAATTCCAGCATACCGGAATTCAAGAATACCGGAACAATATCAATAAATTTGGTAACTTGTTGTATGCTTAGCTATAATATTCATAAATCACAATCCCCATCTAATATTGCATATTTTTATGTTCTAGATGCTAAAAAGTTATTCATTAAAACATCAGTGACTCACATACTAGAAGATAATCTAGTACAAGCATAAGTTAATGATCATTTAGCATTCAGTTTGGCTACTTCCGATTTTTATCTATTTGGTTTTATCGAACAATGTGATGCGGATTACAATTAGAAAGCACATTTCAGCACATGCCTATGTGTCTCAGTAACTTGTGCAACATTGATTGTGTAACTACAATGCAATATATGCTAATGTATTTACTTCCGAACGGACATGTCAATTTAGTTAGCGGCTCGCGCCTATCACTGTAAGTGTTATTAGGTATTGAAATAACGATTTAAATTTTGTTTATGAATACAAACATTATCCTGATGAACAACTGAACATGGAGCGTTGTATGAGAATTTATAAGGATTTATATTAGGCTTCATTGGAGATTTATTAGGTCTTAACTTTATAACGTAGCATAGTTGTCATTGCACAAAATTAAAATAAAGATCGGAAATAAATTTAACTGCCTTGGTGGTCCAGTGGCCGCAGTATGCGCCTACTCTGTGCACGTGGTTGATTCCCACACAGGACTAAACTTTGTGTGACCCGCAAAGAGTTGTTCTGAGTCTGGGTGTAATGATGTGCAGGGCACATAGTGTGCATAACTGATGGCCCTCGGCGCTGTAAAAAATTCTGGAGTAGCGACCACGAACTGAAAGACGCAGAAAAAATATTATATAATAAAAAAATACGTAGGTAGGTCTTACGTATTCAGGTCTTATAAATCATAATTACACATAAAATATCGAATTACTAAATTATGTTTCACATATTATAGATTGCTAGAGTTAATATTACAAGTTTTTGCTCACACATTATATAAAATCGTTAAGGTGCGGAACAAGAAATTAGCAAATTGGAACGAAATGACCGATCGTAAGAGTCGAAACATGTTCACTGGAGAACGGTAAGCGAGGTGAGGGCCGAGTTATAACTATACCGGCTAGGTGTATATAGGGTTGTCGGGCTTAATATAGAAAAGCCGGACATGACGCTATAGTAAGACACTTTACCGAAAAAGTCAAACTACCTTGCCAGGTCATTGCAAGGCACGACCACCGGACTGACCATGCTGAGTTGTATTTTAATTACAAACAGGACTATATTATGTACTTCTAGTTTTATTAGTTATCAGTATATCCGCCGATGGTATCTACTAACTAATTATATTGGATATAATTTGAAACATCTATTTTATGGTTCTACACCATAAAATAGACTTTATTCTACATAAAGACTATTAAATTGTATTTTAAATGATAACTTAGGCTCTTTATTTAGTTCATCCCCTGAACAAAAGTCGGCCGCATATTGTGTAAAATAAGTACCGGATTGATCGAACTAAAGTTGGCCACCTGACAACCCTACACCCTATAGCGTTGTGTACAACCTATATTTCAGCATTAGACACATGTGCTTACCTAATAATCTAGACACCTGGGACATTTAGTAGCCGGTGGCCTCATTTAAACAAGAAATATTTTCTGCGTTGATCACATACTTCACAACAATTATTACGATAAATGAACGTAAAATATGTTTACATAATGCATGTACCTTAACTACTTTTGCACGTGAAGTTAATTTGCTATTTTTTTAGCCAACCTTTAAATTACAAGTAGTTAAAAGTTTAAAACGATAACCACGGTTTAATAAATAAAACCGAGAATAACGAAAAAACTATAAAAGTAGCTACTTTGATTAATTATTTATAATTAAAAATTGAAATGAATTCGTGTGAACTCACCACTAAATATCTCACGTTCTAAGACCAATTGCCACCTATTTATAAACCAAAAACAATTACTTATACTCAGGTATTATAATAAATAATTATAATTATCAACAGATAATTATCATATTTATGCACATATTTTGTTGTTTAGTTTTCCTATACAAGACAAATTTATTACAACAAAAACAATAATATGTGTTTATCTTTCATTTAGTGTCCTTAATTAATTTAATTGCTTTTAAAATTAAATATAACATGTAATGGAATATTGTTTATTAATTTATTAATTTAATAATTTAAGTATTTCAATTATTTCGGAAGTAATAATAATATAATATTATAATTATTATAGTCAATAATAATTACAATATGTTGTTTTCCTTAGTTTTACCTGTGGTTAAATTTAAAATTGTATTATTATTAATTTTAATTATAAGGAATAAATTATACCTACGTATTATTTATTCCTTATAATTAAAATTAATATTACCAGGTCCAACAATATTTTATTAATTTGTAAGGAGGAACAATAATATAATAAATATCTAATTATTTATTTAACTTAATAAGTAATTATTTATTATAAAATTGTTTGTGTTATTTACACACATTATTCTGTAAAGTTGATGTTGACTTTGATTTTGACATTGCACTTGTCCCATACAAGTGCAATGTCAAAATACTACTGCTCTGTGTTTTGGGAAATGCCGTTTATACGTTTCAATTATATATCATTAGTAATCTTGTAAAACATCTTGCCTAAACTAAATCGGCCATTCATCCTTATATATTGCAACAGATATGAATATTTTAAATAAATAAGCATTGTCCATAAATTAACATACAATCTTAGTATAATTCTAGACCACGAAAGCATATTCTCTCAGACTCAGGATTTTTGATGTAGAACAAAACTCAGTGGGCCGAACGAAAAACAATTCACCATTAAATAAAAAGGTTCACATCCTCATACCTAACGCATAATTGCTAAATCAGTTTAGCAAAATAAAACTTATCCAACTTGCGTCAAGTGTTATTATTTTAAATTATTATTTTACTTATTTACATTTTATATACACTAATTTGCGTATAATACTAGAATTATGATGATCTCATGTTGAAATTAAGCAATTGATTTAAATCACATACTTAATCATCTTATTGTATACACATGCTGCCTATTTCCCGAGACCCGCCATATCATTAAAATTAAATCCATCATACAATTCATACATCGTCAAAATGTTTGCTTTGACTAGTAGTAGGTAAGTTACTTGGAATAAATATTCATTGATTAAATATCAACTTATAAAGTAACAAAAAATAAACGGATAATTTATTAACTCTATTTATTTTATACCTAACTTAAAATTCGTTATTCGTCAAAAAAATTCTGATTTAATGTAAAAATAAAAATCATTTAAATAAAGTTACTATTAAAGTTGTTACTATACCCTTTTTACACGCTTTTAGTAGCTTCACCTGTATGTTTGTAACCGACTTCTTTTGGCGCGATTTTGACCCACTTTAAACGGTCAGATTTCGTTCAAACTTCGTAGATTACCCGGACCGATGACAATACACTAATTTGATAAAATTATAAATAATATTATTATTACTAAAAAGTAAAAAAGAAATAATAGTTTAAAAAAAACTAAAAAACACGCTTTTTATAGAAAACCGAACTAAAAAATAGAAAATAAATTTTAATAAATTTAAATTAAAATTATTTATTTATACCAACCCTTCCGGCCAGCGTGTTATAGTATGCTAATAACCCTCCAAGTATGAAGGAGTGTGCCCAGCAGTGGGGACGTTTATGGGTTGAGATGATGATAAGTAAATGGCGAACTTTTTTATGTGGAAAAAAACTTTAATAAGATATTACGTCTCTCTCTCTCTCTCTCTCGTCATCCCACACCTTATCTAATCGTATTAGAGCTGTCCTTATGGCAATTTGACCCTTTTATGAATTTCTCTTCCGTTTTGCTCATTCTTTAGATTCCCCCTAGTGACTGCCACGAGAGTGATGGTAGGTATATCACTGATGGTAATCCTAAAGAGCAGAAGTAAAATACCGGTCTACGCCTGACCGATTTGGCTCATTATATTTGCAGCAAATGCCTCGTTCGCACATGTATAAAAGGTGCCGCATTTATGCCTTCATGTCGACTTATTTAACAGGCCCATAAATTCAATCTCACACCTAAGTATATTATTGTACAAAGAATTCGTTACTTATACTTGTAACTCATCGTTTTCTTTTTTAGTCAATTGTTCTTTATTATCAGTTATTGTAATTTAAAACACTTATTTCTGCTAGCATTCCTTTTTTGTCTCAATAATCAGTTGTAACTTTATCTATTAAAAATGATAATGAAGAATAAACGCTGCCGCCGCCGCCGGCCGCTGTTGCCCACAGCAATCACGTTTGTCGTATGATTACGTCATTCAGCTTTCGTCGCGTGAGAACCTTCGCACATTGAGGCTCGCGCATCACTTTCATTGTTTATGCTTTATACGGAACTCCGTGCACAAAATGGACCAATAAGCGTGCGGCACACGTGATGTGCGTGAGCACTTATTTCTAACAACCGTGTTGAGTTGCTAGTTGACACGATAATGAGATCTAGTAACAATATAGCACTAACAATAACTTGTTCAAATGAGTACAGTTTAAGTTACAGTTGTCAATGGAGTAATTAAGAAGCACCATACGGTTACTTCTTAACTACTCCAGTAAAGATTCCTAAACGCCTTGCAGACGTTGTTTCAGAACGGTAAAAAAGTATTTATGCACAATAGTTACATATAATTTAAGAACTGGTTGATTAGGCGTAATTATATGCTTGAGTAAATGATTTAAGAGTTTTCTATTAGAGAATTCTTACCTCAAATTACCATCCTTTCGGCCTATGTGAGTAAAGTTGGCTAATCGTCGTTGAAATTGGTCGCCATGGCCAATATCAGTATGGAGGACTATTTTGCCTATCGCTTAGTTTTCTAAAATAAATACAATAAGACGCTAAATTACAACAATACATTGCAGAATACGCGCAACAAATACCTCTTATACAAAGTTTCCAACTTTCTTTATCATTGTGTAAAAGTCTAGATTAAAATCTATCGTTAGTTTCTTATGCAGCAGATACTAGCAACAATACGTTACTGCTATAATTTATAATAAAAGCATTAGTAGCGGTGAATACGGCAAGGAATGTGAGTGCATTGGCGACAGTATGGCGGCACAAGCGCACACAGTACGTCACACGTGCAGTTTTAATGGACTAGCTTGTCTAATGACTTTTTTAAGTACGTATTTTGTAAAGCTTTCCTTACAACTTGCTTGCAGGTTAGGAAATACTTAAGTAAAAGTTCTCTTAAATCTGTATGTCAGCTTCGCCTTCACGGATAAACTGCTGATTGAATTAGATATTAAGTACTTTTAGAAAGAAAATAGCAAAGAGGCTCGCAGAAGAGGCCTATATCCAACAGTGGAATGCGCTGATTGATTGAGGTAGCCAATTTGATACCAAATATACCAACTCAAAAATGGTGACAACAGGGTTTCATTAGGTATATTTTAAAAACGTTTTTCCTGTTATACTCTAACTGCTCCTGGGACACATATCATATATGTAATAGATTTTCTATAGTCTAGGAGGAGGTTAACTTACTGGTCAAACAAAAAATTACAACACAATAACGCCTTTTTCCCCAAGGCTAACCAGAGTTGTAACACCCAAGCTTTGCACGCTATTTTACGCCGTATAAAGCCTATTGCCATATATACTGAATTAGATAGGAAACTCTACTTATTAAACATTTTATTAAACTCTAATTATTTCCTAATTTAAAAGTCCTACATCAGTCAACCCACGAGTCAAACCCAGGGCACCAAAATCGGCCGTAAACATAAGCTCAACATTATAAAGCGCACAATTAGGTTCGCTAAATGATGTAAATTCTACGGCCTAGTTTTAAAAACCAGTAGCAGAAATTATTGCAGCAATATTAAGTCCAGAAACGTAATACATCAAGAGCATCAAATTTATACAAACCTACTAACCCAGATGAGGTCAGTTGCTTCACCGCGCTGAGAAGAAAATAAAACTGAACATATCGCCCATCTATTAGCAAGAAATTTATTAAATGTATGTAGTCTCATTGCGAAAATACCACTCGTTCTTTGAAAACTATAGATACAAATAAATAAATTTAAACTCTGTCTGTGATTTCTGTGTTTTCATTTATAGTTTTTTTGTACAAAAAGCGCACGGGGCGTAAAAATGTCGAAAGACATCACATTTTTAAACCGTTTGGAGTCAAAACTCTGAAGCCGTGGAGACCAAGAATTGACAACCAAAGTAGTAGATTTACTTTACGAACCAAAGGCTGGACTATACCTAAATCAACGCAAGTCTATACAATGAAATATTGTATCTATAGAATTTTTCCTACAAATAAAATATCTGATTGTTTGTATTTTTGAGTCGGCAACATGCTTGTGATTGTGAACCCTCGGGTATTGCAAGCGGCCGTAGACTACTGTATGCTTACTATTAGGCAGGTCACGAGTTTTAATTAAATTCGATTTAGTTTGCTACAATGAGTTATTTTCGATTCTATGGCAATAACATATGATTTATTTTATCGATGTCAAACACGAGCAAAGCGGACGGAAGCAGTTCTGGAAATTAAATTAAATCATGTTTATTTGTAGGCGATTTAATGAAGGTCTTATAAGGAATGCAAATTGAGTGTTATTAGCAAGGTTACTAGTATTTCGTTGAATGCGGATTTGCGCGCCCTCAGTGCCCACACAACGCCTTTGGCGACACCCACGACAAGTACGGTCACCATCAGGCAGCCAGATAAACTAGACCTCGGCGTTCAAATGCGTATTCCTACCACCTATATTACTTATAGTTCAATACACAATTACACGTGGATAAAATAACTTATCACCCACGCATATTCAATGTATAGTAGAGCTCTCTGATCTCATAGCTTGATATTCCTGTCACAATACAAAATTATTATGTAGATTGATATTTTAATTGTAAATTGATATCCATGACTCAATTAAAAGTATAAAAACAGAAAGCAAAAAATATTGTATTGCGGAAGTTTTCAATTATATGAATCCATCTATTTTTTTATGTTGTATTCAAATGATATCGGGGTCTCCAATGTTTTGTCATAATCATCATATACAGGGTAATTATGAACATCGTTAATTTAACCAGAGATTATTTTGAACACAAGTCACATCATACCAGAAAAACATAATACCAAATTGTGTTGTTTACGCGTCAAAGTACTCCTCAGCATTAAAGTCTCCTGGGAACGTTCCCAGAAGGCTAGCGGCATTGTTAAATTGGATGGCAATGCTTATTCTCTATGCAAGAAATATGCCAGTCTTCCGATCACCATGGATTTAATTTCAACAATATTTTTGACCAATATTCACGTGTTACACCCGTTTATTAGTAGTTAATGCTCGCGGTTTTATTAGTATAGTTCTTAGTTGATAAAAATAGTCTATGCCACTCGGAAATAGTGTACCCATGGAAAATAAAACGGAACCGGAT
Source organism: Trisateles emortualis (assembly GCA_947095525.1). Classification (NCBI taxonomy): domain Eukaryota; kingdom Metazoa; phylum Arthropoda; class Insecta; order Lepidoptera; family Erebidae; genus Trisateles; species Trisateles emortualis. The sequence continues at coordinate 11,640,303 of OX352734.1, forward strand.
GTGTCAGTTTCAGAGGTTATTTTTTTTTCTTTCTTTTGACGACTTTCGCAAAAAGAAACAAGCCTTATGTCGTGATATTGTATCGGATTTTACAAAGACGTAATTTGCCAATACGTAGTATTTGTGGACCAATCGACAATAAGATGTTTTTCCCGGTTTCAATTAAACTGCCAGGAACCACTTGAACTACTAACCCTTATGAGCACTCAACCTACTCCCAAACTTACAAAATTTATCTCTATGCTCGTTTTTTCGCTAGTGAAGAATGTCGGAAGTGGTCTATGATTTCTCCAGGGTGCAATCCATCACCATACCAAATTGCATCAACATTAGAGCTGCAGTTAAGCCATGAAAGCGTAACAGACAGAGTAATATTCGCATTATGAAAATAATTAATTAATTTTATCACTACCATAAACCCATATTATTATAGTTATCTTAGTATCTGAACTGAGCTCGTAATTTGACCCGAAAACGTTTAATGCACCAGACGCCTAAAGTGGGCGGATAATATGGGCGCCACTAACACCAACACAGACGGCTTATAATACCAGTACTTTTTATATCTAAATATGGGCATATGGTTTTATACAAGGCTGTGAGTAACTATATCGTCACCACGCATGAGTAAGCCCAAACTAAACAACTTAAATGGAACGGAAGGTTTAAGGAAAACGAAAAATATCTAGCTATATTACATTTTATTCAACTGGTCCAGCAACAATAGGTATAGGAACTTTAAGGAGTTCACTTTCAACTGGGATATGAGTGTCTTCAACGTGGTATCCATCGAGTCCAGCAGAGTACTTGGTGACGTAAGTCTGGCCGTCATCACCGATGTATGAGACCTCGCCTTCGACAACCATGACGTACCCTGTGTTTTCTCTGTTAGGCACGAGGCGGCCGCGTTCAGATACGACTGTACCCTCGGCGGTCACATACCGCATAGCGAACTGGCCATACTCGTCGTGTACCTCTTCATGGTCAAGGGCTGGAAGCCTCCGCCGGGCTAGCAATTCAGCGCTGAGGCTCGCTGGCGCTGCTAAAGCAACGGCGAATAGGCACAATGCTACCACGAACTGTAATAGACAAAGATAAAATATGTTAGTATAGATAATTATACATTTAGTCTAAAGTCATTTTATAATTATTAAAAAAATATTTTTTAGATTTAAAAATAGAACAATCAGATTTGTTTTTACTTAACGAATTTACCAAGTTTGAAAAAATAAAACAAAATAATTAACTTACGAATTTCATATTGAATATGAGAATAAGTTTGTTAAAGTGACAAGAAAACACGGTGGCGATTGCACAAATTGCAAACTGATGCATTTCCGATAAAATTACGTGCTTATATAGTGCAAAAATGTTTATTTCCGAAAATACAATAAAGTACGATTAAATAATGGACCTCATTAGGGTAAGCACATTGGATAATGTTGACGTAATTCATTCATTAGTTACGACGCCATTTTTAAGAAATGGCATTAAATTATGCTTTCAAGTAATATAATCTATAAAATTATGTCAGTAATATGGAACAGGGTAACAATAATATATAGATTTAAATACAACAATATCGTAAACCTCGCTATGAATTAATAAAACAAGTCATTTTTTTGTACTACTAAAGTAAATGCTGATGGTAAGCAGTTAACCTGTGACCGCTTGCAACACCAGAGGAATCTATCACTCGCGCGTTGCAGACTGAGATAAAAATGATGTAAAACCGTCTCTTGCAGAACTCATGTAACAATTCTTTGGGAAAACTTGGCAGAAAGCTCAATCCACGATTTATGTAGATAAATACAATATTATGATCTAGGCTCCATAAAGTTTTTTCTAGCTCTTGCCTCTTGCCTCTCGTGCCTGCTTCAGATATACACAGGTAGAGTACCTCTGTTCACTCTACCTGTGTTTTTTTAAATATGTTGCAGCATGAACTATAATATCTGAAGCAGGCACTTTTAAGAAAGGCAGTTTATACTCCATAATTTAAAAAAAAACCTTTCACTACAATCATACAATTAAGAAAACTTGTTGAGAGTGTGCCGACGTTTATTTTGGGGTGGATGTAGAATTCTGAGAACACAGTAAACAATATTCATACTAGTTTCCACCCGCGATTTCGCCCGCCAGTACGAGAACTGTATATTTCGCAGGATAAAAAATAGCCCATGTACTGTTCCAGACCATATTCTATCTCTATGCAAATTTTCTTCCGGATTCGTTTAGCCTTTTTGGCGTGATTGAGTAACAAACATCCATACAAATTTTCGCATTAATATAGATTACGTGCAATATACGATTTATGATAAACTCAAACTCAAAATTCAATTACGTTTAGGTTACAAAGTACGACATATTATGAAGGTCATCAATTTTGAGTGTAGCAGGTAAGCCAGAAAGATGATGTCAGCCAATTTACTTACGGTTAGCTGACAGATGTCTAAAGTGGTGTGCAGTCGGAGAAGTATATATCCAGCATGCTGCATGACTGCTATATCATGAAGAACAATTGTCTCAATCATGTAATTTGTACCTAGTTTTTTTAACAACCCTGATTCGTTCAAACAATCAGAATTTATCACATTATAATATTTTTGTTCCGTTATACCTCATATTGTTGGCATATCCTTACTAATATTATAAATGTGAAAGTTTGTAAGAATGGATGGATGGGTGGATGTTTGTTACTCTTTCACGTAAAAACTACTGAACGGATCTGGATGAAATTTGGCACAGATATAGATTATGGTTTTACAGCGATAACCGACATCCACGCGGGCGGAGCCGCGGGCAACAGCTAGTATAATTGTATAATAACCAAGTACCATGTGTCAGCAAAACATTTACATACAACAATACCGACTTAATTAGCCTCAAGATGATGATGCATTAATCATTATAATTAAATTATTTTAATTTTAGTAGTTATTATCCCGGATATATTCTTAGAAACTGTCCTTCATACAACCGCAGGCAAAGTGGTTAAGTTTAGGTGGTTTTTCTTGATTACAAACAAATCTAAGTTCATCATCATCATATCAACCCGTAAACGTCCTACTGCTGGGCACGGGTCTCCTCCAAACATTTGGAGGGATCTACATTATAACACAATAATTATAATAGTTGATAGACTCAGTCGTTACAATGTTCTTATTTTATATCTTGAAGGCACCATTTCTTGTACAAGTACTTACGTCATGTCGTATCTATTTTTTTTTATATCTACTACTAAGTAAGAGAGGTAGGGCACCATACTAGCGAGAAAGCCCAAGTGGGGAAGGACATTCACCTTACAGAAACTTGTTCTCTAGTGCGGGAGTTGTCTTTTAAAAAAAAAAAAAACCTCTGAATTATATAAAAAAATCGGAATAAAATAAATAAGTATTCAAACAAGCATACGGCCCGCCTGGTGGTAAGCAGTTACCGTAGCCTATAAACGCTTGCAACACCGGTGGTATCAGTTGCGCGTTGCCGACCCTTTAAAACCTTAGAACTCTTTTCTTGAAGAACCCCATGGTATTAGTTTTTTGTACGGCAAACGAGCATAAGGCCCGCCTGATTGTAAGCAGTTACAGTAGCATATATGGACGCTTGCAATATCTAGGGCATCACAACCGTGTTGCCGATCCAAATGCTTTTGACACCAGTGTTTTGTGTTATGGGTAATCCTGGGATAGGAAAATGTTTCATTAATAAACTTGTTCAAAATGTTTTAAAATGTTTTTTGTGTAGTTATATAGCTGAATTGTCCTGTTAAGTCCTTCCCTAGTCGGGCTTACTCGGTTGTATAGTGTCTTACCGGTTTTGTTATTCATCATTTAATATGTAAGTACCCAATAGCAGCTTAGGCGGCATAAAAAAGCTCTAAAACTATTACACTTGCGCCACAAACACTTTAAAATGCTTATAAAATAATATGTTAGTGTATTTGTAGGTATGTAAATATATCTAATGTAATATTTAATAAACAGGTAAATTAACTAACAAAATAAATTAATTGTTATGCGAGTACAATATTATTGCTACTTGCATAACAATAAATTGAATTTGTTCAATTAGTTTAATCGTAACACAACAATAATATTTGCTTAGTTAATAATGTACGAGTATAACTTATATATATGTATCCTTATATAATTATTTAAAACGGATTAATTGTTTATTTAATTAACCTGGTTATACAAAAATATAAAATACATTTTCAAGTTAATACATAGCAATTAACAATGTTTGCCTGTTGTTTAGCCACTAGCCACTCAATAATCTACAAATTGTGGTATGTATCAAAAGTCAAGTACAGCAATCTAAAATAACACTAAAAACGCTTAGGAACTTTTTATGTTGTTCTAGGTACCTATTCGTTTGACTGTGATGCACTGCTTAGAAATACATACTTCATTCAGATCTTCTCTTAGTCATACAAACAAAAAACAATGATTTATTATTCGTATATACTCGTTAAATATTTAAACCTTATCTAATATACAGTTTCATTTCAACTGAAATACTATTAGCTAATAGGAACATACCTAATTTTCACAAATAGGTTTGTAGGTATGTAAATCAGCGAATGTCCAGTCATGGTTTTTGACATGCAAATATACACGCAACCACGCGGTAGATTGTGGAACTGCTTTGTTTTATTTTGTTAAGTCATCAGCTTACGTTTCCTCGTAAATAATAGTTTGGAATGGCGGAAATGGCTACAAATACCTTTGTAACGAATAAGAACAAACATGGATTAGATTTTTTGTCCGATACAATGCGTTATTTAGATATGCATGTGATCGTTTCCGCGTAGGTCCTTAGTTTACCACCCACGTATGTCCCGAGGTTGTTGCTGTAAACACTACGAAGTAGGTAACTAACAAACACATTGATATTCCATGACACTGTCTGTGAGTAAGGCTGACATGATTAGTCCTTCTAGCGTCGGTTTGGAACGTTTCCTTATATGGGAAATGTGACCAATCGGACTACACGCCTTTAACATTTACAAGGCTTTCTTTACAGTAATAGGTACGTCAACAGTTTGTGTACCTTTAACCGTCTAGTAAAGTGTTACTACGAATTTATGCATCGATCGATGCAAACGCGCGTTTTCGTTACATTTGTGTCACTGCCGCTGTCGTGTATAAAGGTTGATAGATAGCAAGCGACTGTATCTAGAAAGAAAGAAAAACATTTAGTCCTTAACAGTAAAAAACTATAAATAGGCACTTAATTTTATACAAAATTTAACTTGTGCGATGTCAGAATAGGTTCGGTACCTACTAATCTCAGCTTTATGCAGCGTTCATAGTGCAGCGCTGATTTTGCCACGCGGTGAGCCATATATCTATGCAAAAAGTTGTAGTGTGTAAGGATCTTAAGGTTGATATCTGATTGAAATATGCAGAGGGTCGATTTGACAACATGCGAACACACGGAGTGGCACGACATCGGAGACTTATTTGACTTTCATTGTAATTTTTCCATATTAATGTAAGGTCTGTGTGTTTTTGTTGCTACATCTCGACCTTCGGGGCTGAGTTAACATCTATTGTTCAACAAATTACTGATTCCGTCTCTAATTCGTGGTAGAACTATTGTCTCTCACAATCAGTTGCCCGATTTTACGGGTAGTGCACATCACAAAGAATCACATAGGCACAAAAAATCGTACAAATAGATATATGCTGATGTATCGCGTGATGAATACAAATGATGTATTATTGATTACAACTAATTACGTAGTGTTAATAGCTGTCGTCTGTCAAGTTTTTTTCTATTATGAGTACAATTCATAATAGAAAAAAACTTTTTTCTATAATCAACTTGTCTGTTTTTGCTATTGGTTACCGCCCTCGGCACTCTTGCTTGTTTTGCTATTTATATAATTGTTTATATGATTACTAAAGATTAGGTACTTTAATTCAAGTTCAAAAACCAAAGTTCCCTAATCACTATTTTTATGAACGGCAGGATATAGTATCAAACAGAGGTACCCAAAACTAAATCTCTGCAACAACAGGAACCGTCTATATTAATACAATATTGGCCAAATAATATCTGTTCCCAATGAAGGTAAAGCCTGTATCATAGCAATCAGACAGACGGCAAAATACATACATGGTTATAGATTAAATTACAACCAGTCACAGAAAAAATACCTAATCGTGCTCAGCACACCAAGATTTTTTCTGAAAATCGATCCCACGACCTCCTTAGCAGTCAGGGTCACTCACCAATAGACCAACAGGCCATAGATAAATAAATACTATAGAGGCACCTATACCGTCTATTTTCAAACCCTGCGCTCGATGCTTCAGGGACATTATTGATATTTCCTGATCCTTTCTGTTTAGTGTGAAATACAAACAATACAAATAAAAAAATCTTCAAGTTCACAATAATAACATGAATAGATACTTAATGACCCATCTTCTATAAAAGACGCATTATAATCATGTGCGACAATGCCCAATTACGTGTAAAGCATAAGATAATAACGCAATAACAATATATTATTAGTTTATTCAAACGGTCCTTGACACAACCTAATAAACTGTACGAACAATCCCTACTCCCACGCTCGTCTAACTTGCAATTTATGAAACTTACTTCGTACACTAATCAGTAACCAACTACTGCAGCCTTGTCTTAGCCCACAATAACCGAGACTATGTTGTTATTAATGCAAGTACCAATTCTACTGAGTATTACCTACTCTATTATCTACTGTATCGTGATGTTCATATTTTATATCATCAAGATAGGTGTGCATTTGAAGATGCCTATGTCCAGCATACCTATTAAAAGAAAAGTGTTTAGAAAAAATAAAAAGGAAAAGATTAATAGAATTTAACGTTTTGTTCCAGGTGTTCGCATGCAGCGTGTTGGCTGCTTTAGACGGGTACAGTGCTCAACAAGATCCTGACCAGTTCCACATACAGACTGATGAAGACGACGAGAGGTACTTCCTATATCAGACTCACAATGGACAGTATCGAAAAGAAAGGAGGCTAAAGGATGGATCAGTTGTTGGTAAGAATCCTTCATCTAATGTTGCCTTGTGTTTGCTCTTAGATTACCTTTATATAAGTATACGTTCAGAATTTTATAAAATAACCGCCCGCGACTTCATCCGCGTGGTTATTTGGAATATTTTCCCCGATTTTGCAACATATCTCACTACTGCTCCGCTCCTACTGATCATAGCGTGATGTTATATAGCCTAAAACCTTCCTGGATAAATGCACTATTCAACAAAAAACGATGTTTTTTAATCGAACCAGTACTTTCTGAGATTAGCGCGTTCAACCATACAAACAAACAAACTCTTCAGCTTTATAATATTAGTATAGATTGGTAATAATTTGTTTACAAACACATATCGTGGGTGATGAATATATCATATAATCTCAATAAGTAGACTGGCATAGTAATGTCCTAGATTAGTTATTTATGAATTATTGTATATTACTCTTCTTCTGTCAGCCCTTAATTTATCTACGAGAACTGATCCCAGTAGCATTCACAATGTCTTACAGCTTAGAGGTGCTAAGACACGCTGGATAAATAATAAAGTATATCACTGTTTGTGAAACAATGCAACGTCAATAATTATATTAGAATGAAATAGTTAAGGGATGTAGGACAGCATACAACATGCTTACAGATAAGAAGATCACAGACAAATAACTATACAGAGTAGTTGTGTTCCTATACGTGAGTACACGTTTCCAGTGCTCATTTAAAGATACATTTGTCTCATGATGCTCAGTATTACTGACTGGCCTGTTGGTCTAGTGGTTAGTGACGCCGTAAGCCGGAGGGTCGACAAAATTTTGTGTTATTCATAAATGTTTGTTCCGAGTCTCTGTAATTTGTGTGCGTGAATTGTAATGTCCCCTGCGACACAGGGCCTGTTCCCTAGTGCGGGAGTTTTCGTTTTCAAAAAAAAATATATTTAGAGGTCCGGACTCTGAAATCGCGCCAAGATCTTAACAGGATGGCCCCTTATTACATCTAGGTACGTTTCATGTCGAGACATGGGCTATCGCCCGCCCACATTACAACCACCTCTGCCTTCCTCAGCGGATAAAAGTCGTAATAATATACAAAGTAAAGCCTACTCGCTGTCTAAAAAAACATATTTTCCAGACCTTCACATAATTCATAGTTCGTTGTCCTATCTTCTTATGTAGGCGCTAGTAGGCGGTCAATCGAGATAACAACAACCTCCTTTCAAGGAAATAAGGAGCTCCAAAAAGATTACCAGATTATTTAAATTATAGTTAATAGTACTAAATAATACGACTCGTGACGAACCATTTCTGGCTTTCGAACATAAGAAAAAAATATACATATTTCAGGGGCCGTATGCGATTCATTTTCAATGTTAATTTGAAATTCGTTATAATTATGTCAACTTTAATTCCTGATCAAAATTTAAATAAACATCGTAAATCATTCTATGAGGATGTCCATAGAACGGCCCGGCAAATTTATATGACTTTAATTTAAAATAAAACAGTGTAGTACATCTGTGGGTACTTGTCCTTCATCATTTAGACACTTCTTACGTTTTAATGTCTCTTTCTCTTCTGTTTGTTATTCAAAGCTTGCCAACTGTTATTATTTCGTCATATATGACAGGATCTAAACTTACTTCTGCGAGTTGCATATGTTCAATATGTCGTTTATCTGTCTAACATCTATGGTGTATACGTGACCTTCCCACACGGATCGTGTGTTTATTGCTGTGATAGTTACCTGGTACCAAGAATTAACGCTTAATATGCTTAACTTAGAATTGCAGCGATAACAGCCGAGTGGGAAAGTAACCGACATCTGACACATGAGGTGTAAGTTCAATCCTGACTGATGGCATCAATGGGAATTTCAATTTATGGCATTTATACGTACTTATGAACAGCTAAAGGGAAAGAAATACCTACATCGTGAAAAAACCCGCATGTTTGAGAAGAAATTCTAAAATCTGAGTCGGTGCTTAGCTTAATATTAGGTGAAAGCACCGACTTCAATCTATATTCAGTTATTTTTAGGTTTTTAAAGTCGGAGTCAGTTTTTTTATCACACAAAAATTTTATTTTTCTACATTTAGTGATAAAATAAAAGTAAAAATATACGAAAAACATTGTAGTAATACCTATAACATTTGAGGGTTGCCCTCGATTTTCCTGAGATTCCATCTTCAGATCCTGACTCCTGACGACCTCTAGAGTATAAAAAAAGATCTTTCAAATGAAAAAGAATTTTGAGAATCGGTTCATAAACAAAGAAGTTATCTGCGAACAAACATAGAAAAGCATATATACGGTCGAATTGAGAACTCCTCCTTTTTTGAAGTCGGTTAAAAGCATGTCCAGTGCAACAACCCACATTGGACGTTTGTAAATTAAGGCTTTAATGCTCTAAACGATGTACATATATTTATGCACAGAATCACATATACACTGCTGTACTAAACATTTATAAGTAACAATCTGTATTTTGTAAATTTTCAGGTACTACCGGCTGGGTTGGTGCTGATGGTTATCTTAGACTGCAAGATTACATCGCCGATAACGAAGGCTATAGGATCTACAAATCAAAAACTGTTTTCGTTGGAGTAAACCGACCAATTAGTGTAAGTATATACAAATATGTACACAGGGTAACTGCTAGCACAAAACTCTGCGATCGCAAGATAAGTCAGTTAAAAACAGTAGACTAACCGATCACCGATAGTCTCTGATAAAAGGTTGATATGACCCTTAACTCTAAGATACCATGAAATCGTTCATAAAGTATGTGTTATATTTCCTATTATTTGATTGCAGGAATCAATACAGATGGCTAAAACCGCCCCAACTGATCCTGGTTATGGAGTGACACCAGCGCCAGCACGAGCAGTACAACGCAACCGCGGACCTCCACGAGTGTCCGTCTCGTCCACTACTCAAGCCCCACCACATTCATCAACATACGAACCTCCGAGCTCCTTCCCCATTGAAGTATCAGTAACACCGCCACCACCCGCCTACTCACACCCTACTGCGACTCCTCAAGTATACGTCTCACCCAACTCCATCGAGTCGTCTTCAAAGATTTACGACTTTACACCAATCACAGCCAGCGAGGCTGCCACTACTTCAAGTCCTTACGACTACGATTCATCTATCACCAACACTCTCGATGACGGATATTACCCCAGTGATAGTAAACGCTATGATGTGTACAATCCTAATTCGTACAGACACGCTGATGCCTGGCTTCGAAGACAACAACAGCAGCAACAGGCTGGTGTAAGAGTCGGTGATGGGTACACGCCTCAATTTTCATCATACGACGGTGTATCATTCAACAGAAATGGATTCCGGTATTATCTGCCTAAACAATACCATGAGGAAGAGACCGGTAATTCTCACGAGAGAACTGGAAGTTTCGGTTATGTAGATCCGTTTGGTATTCGTCGAGTGATATACTACAATACAGCGCCTGGTGAAGGCTTCCAAATACGAAAAAATAATAGATATGTAGGACACGACGCGACCCCGTACGACCCTAGACCAGTCAAATAATAATGTAGAGAATTTGTGTAATAATGTTCATGTGAGATATGAAGTTACCTATTTATTTATTCATCAGTATTGTTAGCTCGCCGTAGCTAGATTAGTGGAGACAAAACGATTTAATCGAACGATGCGAACAAGTCTTAGCCATTAATTTGATATGTAGGTAAAATGATACGACATAGATTGTAAAAGTGTAAAAAAATATTTAATATCAATAGTCAGATGGTTTTTGTTTGTGACAGTTTATTGTAAGCGAAAATCATTTATTTTCTTATTTTTCAGTGCCATAGGTAGGTACATTACATAATAATTATTATTATTAATAAATGTAGCACATGTTCTTAATACATATTTACTACTACTAGCCTTAGAAGCGAGCACTTTTGGTGTAGTGGTTAAGGAAGTTATCTCAACTTTATTACTTCGCTGCACCTTGTGTTTGGTTTTGGGTTGTTTGTAATAATGTTTATTAAGTTCCCGCGACACAGGGCTTGTTTCGTGAAATAAAACTTGTTAAACCTTCTGCGTCGCATGTTTATCAAGGATACAAAGATGTATGATTTAAATCCTGTTACTGCATACTCAAATACAAAAGCATATTAGTATCTAACAAAATATAATTTACAGTATTCTGAAGTATTTTAAATTTAAAATAATACAAAAAGTACCGTTAATTAATTCAAAATTGTGTTCAAGATATCAAATTAGGATGATCGAAGCTCATTATGTCTAAAAAAGCGAGAAGGTCTTTGAACTCATCTCGGTCGTCATCTTAATGTGTTTCTTGCAAATGGGCACGCGTAGGCTTAACAAAACAAACCATTTTGTGTCGCCTTTTAAAGGAACTAAATTGTAGCAGTAAAACTTGAGTTACGACCAAAAGTTAGTCATAAATATGTATTCCGGACGGCTACATTTTTCTCGAATTATCGAACTATTTAACTATACAATACCTACCTAATAAAATACACTAAAACTGGTGCATGTTTTTAATATGTCATTGCGAATAATTTGTCATTTTAATTAATGTATGAAATCAATATGTGATAATGACAACTTGTTGCAGTGACTGTGGGTATTAATTTATGATTTAAATATAAATTTCTTTACTATTTAATTACTATACTTATTTCTTTAACTATGTAAAAATTGCACAACATGTATTTATACTAATTTTATTGTTATTTAAGTTTGTACCTACATAAATAATTTGTTAACCAAGTCTGGTTTTATTTCTACATCGTGTACCTTGTTTTGAAAGTTCTTGCAAGCTCTAATAGGTAGGTAATAATATGACAACATTATATGTAGTTAATCAAATGATGTTGTCGTCGATTGCAACAGTCCTAATGTATTTTGTTTCATTAATTATCATTTTACTCTATATAATAGACACGATTAATGAATTAGGTCAGTGTTGGTAGTAAGTACCAACGAGATCTATAGGATAAGGTGAGTCGTTTTATTATACTGCTCAGTAAGAATAAGAAAAGTCACTGCACGTGTACTCTGTCTAGTAGAGGTGGTCACCTCGTCGCTAACCCTGCGTCGAATGATTCGGCAATTGAACAAAACGCCCGTTCGATTCTCATACGGCACAAAACGTTATGTGATCCATGAATGTTTGTTCTGTGTCTGGGTGTTCTTTGTGACCGTAAATTGTTTGTTTGTAAACTCAACGCTATACAGAGCCTTTTTTCCAGTGCGGGTGTTGTCTTTTGAAAAGAATTAACATAAAATGTATTTAACATTATTGTAAAAATCTATTTTGTTATGAATTTCAGAAATATGCTTCTACTGGCAATCAGCCTTTTGTTAATATCACAATGCTTTGCTCATGGAGTTGGTCGCCATGGGAGTCATTCACTCCATTTATTGGATGACAAAGATGTCACCTCTGTAAGAGACAGTAATCACCCCGACAGTGTTCATGAGAAAGATTGGACAATACCTGACGTCAAGTTTATTTATAACTACGAGCAAATGAGAAAAGATCAACCAACTCATATTGAACAAAGAGAAGATAACCTTGGCAACTATATTAATACTAATGCATTGACTTCAACAACAACAACGACGACTACGCCTGCACCAATCATGCAAAATGACGACAATACGCCAGAAATTCATAGGATGTTTGATACTTCTATTACTGTATTAGAGTCGCCACATCACCGACATCATCACAACCATCATCATCACCATTCTAAACAGCCAAATCACACAGAGACCGCGACCCTCAGTTTGTCCGAGAAACAAGAAGACCATTTGAATTTAGGTTCTCATTTTCCCTCTCATTGGAATAATCAGGCAGCGTATCCAGCAATAATGCCACCACCACCAACACTGCCTAAATGGGGAGATTTAAATGAACTTTTAAAACAGCATCCTTATCCTCAACATATGGCTCATTTATCTAAACCTCATCATATTACTGGACATAAATTGCGAAACGAACTGACAACTACAGCAACTCCGCAAAATTCAGAGAGGCCAAAAAAACATAAGCATTCCGCACATCATATTCCATCCCTACCTAACTGGAATGATTTTACAACGACGACAGTTAAAGAGGTATTAGAGACAAAAACAGTTCCTTCCCGAGGACATGTTAGAAACAGACCTCAACATATTCACAGAGGTAATCATAAGTTTAACTGGAACGAAGTAACTCAAGCTCCAATGCCTTTATTTTCAAGGACTACTTTAGCACCACCGCCACCAGTTCCAACATTGTCACCTTGGTATGATGGTTTCGGAAAATAAATTTATACATGTACCCATACCACTGCACCGGTTGTACTGCATAAGTTTTTATTTTACTTTGGTGCAACGCGCCATACATTCAAATAGGTTATTTATATATTATTAGGTTGTACAGCACTCAATAAAATGTATGAAAAATAACAGTTCTATTTATTTACCACAATAATATAAATAATACTACAAAATAATACAATTAAACGTAAAATACAAGCTTTTACATAAATAAAATTACACACTGTGTATTTATGTAATTTATGGGTGGTTAAGCATTCATTGTGCTAAACACGACGCGACTGTCTTGTTTCGTTGAAAAGTACCTTAACTACCTTTGAACATCATCATCACACACTGAACTCCACCTAGAAATATATTAATAATATACACACAAAGTGTTGTTCTGAGTCTGGGTATAATTTGTATCCGTTAATTGTATTATGTCCGTGTAGTGACGGATTAAGAATACAAATGTCACTATCCCCTTCCATCCTGAAGGTGTCGTAAAAGTCGACTAAGGGAGTAAGCCAGGCAGACAATATCCACCTCAAGAGAGGGAAATCTCGAAACAAAACCCTATACCAACCTGTCTGGCTCTGGTTTTTTAGGCTCTTCTGAAACTTTAGGTTTTTCGGATTCTTGTTTCTCACCTTTTTTTTGCTCCTTGGATTCCTTTGGTTCATAACTATGTTTATATTACCGATTTTCAAATCAAATCAAGTAAGAGTATTGAACTGAAAATAATAAAAATATTAAGTACTTTATTTTATATTTTTATTTTATTACTAGCTGTTGCCCGCGGTTCCGCCCGCGTGTATGTTGGTTTTCGCTGCAAAAAGCGTAGCCTATGTGTTATTCCAGACCATAATCTATCTGTGTGCCAAATTTCATCCAGATCCGTTCAGTAGTTTTTACGTGAAAGAGTAACAAACATCCATTCATCCACCCATTCTCACAAACTTTCACATTAATAATATAAGTAAGGATTTAAAATTATTATTATTATGATACAAACATCCAATCATTAGGCTTGTGCCCCTTAGGTCTTAAGTACAAGGATTTGAATAGACTGAACTAACCCTCTCGCTTTAGCGTTTCAATTATATTGTTATTCACATCTTGCCGATATCTTTTATAGCTCCAAATCTTTATTTGTATAAATTAAAGACTATCGAAATGAAATTAAAAACCCTTTAGATCAACCACAGGTTGTGGTTAATGTAATTAATAATCATGTAATAACGTTTTCGTTTAAGATATTAGTTCTTAAAATTTCCATTATATTATATTTAGCCACTTAAGATATAGAGCCTGCTTAGATACGAATCTAAGTGAAATTACCAAAAATCCTTACTTAGTACTCTCTTTCGTCATTCAAGAAACCTTTATTAAAATTTTAAAGTTTTTAGCCCTATAACTGTCTTTTTTTTACTGGTCTCATGTTCCATCAATGCAGAGCCAAAACCGCCATGCGCCAGCGGTTAGTCGGGTCTTATGAAAAAAAAAACTTAAGTATGTAGCGGTTCTTACGATATATTTTTTTGTATTTATATAAGATTTTTAGACGGCATTTGAATTTTTGTGATGATATGCAGTGATGCAGTTATAGCCATAGATAAATTTTATACAAAGTAATAATGTAATAGCACAATCTATGGAACTCTATGAAGAGTTAAGTATTATTTACACTATGGTAATATATCACAGTATATGGAACTCTTAGGAATAAAGAGTGACTACACTGTGGTAATATATTGTACAGCACTCAATCTATATATAGAAAATTCAAAATCCCGATTGATTGTCTGACTTATAATCAACAGCCTAACTTTTCGAAATTCTACCCCTAAGAGGGTGAAATGTGGGTTTGAAAATTCAGACTTGGCTCAGAAATTTAAACACATATTTTTAAATTATAATAATATAATATATATTAATATTTAAAAATGATACGTGTATTTATAAGAAGATTCGTGCAATAGTTTTAGGGAATTCTCCTCTAGAAGACTTGATCCATACGCAGTAACGTTATTATGTTATTAATGCAAAAGTAAAGCGACTTTATAATTGTTGACAGTTCTATTTTTACCATTGAATTATAACAACACATACATGTAATTGTTATTACAAATTAGTGTAAGAAGAATATTTTGAATCATTGATCTCTAAATTGTAAAGAAAAGTGTAACGCTTCATACTACTGTGTGTACTATAGTTAAATTATTTATTATCAAATTTATTTGAAAAAATGTTTGTCCTACAAAATGTATAGTTGGATCCCTCCTTCCAACATGTATCGTCAACAACAATGCTTACTAATCAGCAGATTCTTTTCTACTGCTTAGTTAATATTGATATAATTTAATTTATATAATTTTTCAGCAGCAGCATTGTCCTATAAAATGCGTAGTACGTTATCCCGGCACTCCAATTGAATGTATATTTGAAATTCATATTTATTTTTGCGCTTCTATTCTAGCTGGGTAACAAATGCGCTGAGAGATTTTAAGAGCGGTAGGGCACCATATTAACGAACAAGAATGACTGGTGAAGGACCTCCACCTTTCAGAAGACCACAGCCGAATAACTACACACAGCGGTGTACTTGTGTTCCTGTGTGTGAGTACAGGTCTCTCTCTCTCTTGTTTGCCACCGAAGTAGTATAAAAAAGGTTAAATCAAAAAATATTAATAAAGGACATTGCTGAAAATAATTAAACAGATATAAGTACATAAAATAAACATTTATTTTATATATTGAACATTACAATCAATATGCAAAATCACGAGGGTTTACATCTATAATATAACGAGGCCCTTCTGCAAACTCTCGATCTGGCTCTTCTGCAATTTCTCGTTCAGGCTCTTCTACAAACCCTCGTTCTGGCTCTTCTGCAAACTCTCGTTCTGGCTCTTCTGCAAAGACTCGTTCTGGTTCCCTTCCGGCTACCGGTAAGTCATCATCAGATAAATTATACAGCCAATGAATTATGTTTGAAAATAACCCTGGTCTTCCTGTATCCAAAGATGGCATCAAAATCACTCTATATGAATGTTTTATTACGCCGTCGTCTTTATCTTCCCTTACATCTTTAGATTTTGAATCTTTCTTTTGGTTTGTCTTAGGCTCTTCGGGGTCTTCAAGTTTCTCAGGTTCTGAAACTTTAGGTTTTTCAGATTCTTGTTTGTCAGCGTCGTTTGGCTCTTTGGATTCCTTTGATTCACTACGATTATAAACAGCTTCATCTTTAGCTTCTTTTATTGCTGACTCTGATGGAAGGTTTACATTCTCTATAGCTGGATCTAAGGCTTGTGGTAGGGGGGCGGAAATCTCACTCCCTTTATCATCCACTGGCAGTTTAGGCGCAGGAGGCAAGTCTGCATCCTTAGCAACGTTTTCGCCTGCAGGCAGGGCAGCTGCCGCTGTCACCAAACATAACAGTGCTATGATTTTCATCTGAAATAAAAAGGAAACACTACCTTAACTATGGAAGCAATTTACTTAACTATGCTAAAAGTTTATATTGTCAATTTTCACAGTAATATTAAATAAAATTCGTCTTCCGAATTTCCAAATTAATGTAGCAATCGAGACATAAATATGTTAAGAACTTCACATTACTAAAAATATTATTATTATGATATAGACATCGATAGACACAGCTTTAAGAAAAGTTTTAGAAATTCAAAGAAAAACGAAACGTCAGGCCCTTCATGTATTTACTACAAAGATTTAAATAATCTGAACTAACACTTACCTCTCACGTTGGCGTTTCAACGATATTGTTTGTTATTCACATCTTGCAGATGTCTTATATAGGTATATTTTTATTTGTAGTAATTAAAGACTATTGAAATGAAATTAAAAACCCTTTAGAAAGATCAATCACAAATCACAATTTGTAGTTAATGGTATTAGTAATCATGTAATAGCCTTTTCGTTTAAGATATTAGTTCCAAAATTTCCTTATATATTTATTCATGATAGCAAAGTCTTACAAAATAAAACGCTATCAGTCGCCCTCATACTATACCTAATACCTATGTATTACTCAATGTCTAGAATTTCTTTTTCTGCTGTTTACTCAGATGATTTGTATCTATCACGCCCAAAAGAGTCTTTACGCGTTTCGCCATCATCACTAATGAGTATAGGGGCGTTTCCTAAAATAACAATGACGTATACTAATTTGTCGTGAGTGGGCACGAAATGACCTAACTCCGATACTCCGATCCGTCAATTCTGGTCGTGAACTATGGCATGCTAAAGCACTTTTTGAATACTCTTCAAAATATGAAGAGGATACTGGTTTCCTCTCTATATGATGAATAATTATAATACAATAGAAAATATTTTTTATTAAAAATTATATAAATATAATAGTTATCTGTGCTAAGAACTACGAGCTACTTTGAAAATATGATCTGTTTATGACCTTTCGTTTATATTAGGTACCTACCCACGATAAACTTTTCTAAAAGTAGGTAAGTAAGTAGTAAATCTTTTCTTTACAAGTTCACATTAAGAAGGTAAAGGCAATCAGTTGTGCGAACACATTAGAATATTACTAAACCCTAAGTGCAAAGGTAATTAAATTAATGCAGGTCTTTGTCATAGTTTTGACAAATGCCAAAAAAGACAAACTAAGCCTCTTTGTTTTTGAACCGCCTTCAAAAAAGAAGAGGTTATCAATACTTACGTGTGTTTTTTTTAAATGTTTGTTACCGCAGAACTCTGTCATTTATGGACCGATTTGAAATAATCTTTTTTTCTTTGAGAGGACATAAGTACTTCCAGTTTGGCCCTATTTTTATCAAAACAGAGTTAAGGGGAATCTTAAAAAATTATATGCATACATTTAAATATTTTTTACAATAAATCAAACATTCAATCAAGTATTTCACGGATGGCGATGAGATAGCAAGTAACTATTAATAGCAAATGAAAATGGTACAATTGAACTGAACCGATGATGAAGCCAGAAGGTAAGCAGTATGGAGTTCCATAATTACCTAAACAATGTACTTTAGCCTCGTTTGGTCTTCTTTGAATGATCATGTAGTGTAATTATATAATAATATTATATAATATAA
Source organism: Trisateles emortualis (assembly GCA_947095525.1). NCBI lineage: Eukaryota > Metazoa > Arthropoda > Insecta > Lepidoptera > Erebidae > Trisateles > Trisateles emortualis. The sequence goes on from OX352734.1 coordinate 11,658,730, forward strand.
TAGCTGTAAATGATCAGATTTAAAAAGAGAGGATAAGAGAGATAAAAGTTTGTACTTACGTTATTGTACTTAAGTGTTTGTAAATACTTTGGGATTTTAGGGATTTTGAAAATACTAGTACTACTACTAAAATAGTATACAAAGTGACGCACGCAAATTGCCCGATATCGTTTTTCCTGTTAGATCCTTACTAATATTATAAATGTGAAAGTTTGTAAGAATGGATGGATGGATGTTTGTTACTCTTTCACGTAAAAACTACTGAACGGATCTGGATGAAATTTGGCACAGAGATAGATTATGGTCTGGAATAACACATAGACTTTTTAACTTTTTGCAGCGATACCCGACATCCACGCGGGCGGAGCCGCGGGCAACAGCTAGTTCATAATAATAACAATTAACTTAAATACTTAAATAAATTTACAAATTTGATTACAATGTTGTTCCAGTGGCCGCAGATTGCGCTTGCTCTGCACGAGGTTGTGGGTTCGATTCCCACACAGAACAAAACATTGCATGACCCACAAAGAGTTGTTCTGAGTCTGAGTGTAATTTGTGTACGGTAATTGTGTGTTTGAAAATCCCCCGCGACACATACCTTGGTCTCTGGGGGAAGGAGTCATCTTTTAAATAAAAAAAAATATCTCTAACTTAAAAAAATAAACGAGTTTAGAGTTTGAAAATTAAGTATTATGTTTTGGTATTAAGTATTAAAAATCATTAACATAACAGAAAGTCGGAGCAAATGTAATTTTAAAATTATTCTTGTTAAATTTTTTCTAGTTAATTGTTAGAATACCTACAGATTAATCTCGTTCAGATATTGAACATGTTAAAAAAAACTTTTAAACTCTTACGATATTTTCCACATAATTTTCTGACGAAAAGTTTTAGGCCTTATTGCTAGGTGCGATTTCTTCCAGATTCATATATGCACAATTGTAGATACATATAATATTATTGGATACTATAATAGAGATAGGATTGAGTCGTGTAGAATGTTTAAGGTTTTCATACTTTTTATTTGTTATCCGACGTTTCTGTCACATTGTACCAAAGATAGGTATTATTTTGGTGTAGCGGTTGCGATCGTCCATGATCATTCTCGTTGTTTTAAATGGATTAATGCGACAGTTTTGCAATTAAAGCAAAAAATTGTCGCAATCACTAGTAATTACTTTATAATATTATGATTAACACTCACCTATTAAGTATTCGCACAATGGACTAGTGGAATGCCTATTGTGAAATCAAATTTGAAATCATTACACTGTTTGGCAATAGTAAATTTAGCATTAGGTTTTTCTCATTAACATAATGTCATTTACGTATTCCTAGTAAAATAACTTGTTCATTACATTATTTAATTATATTTCCTATATAAAACGACCCTAAACTATAATAACTTTAGTTTAGTGAAAGTTCTTAAGGAGACAAATCATGGTAAGTTTTTGTAAAAATAATATTTTGTTTAAGTTGCACTTTACATATATTGCATGTCATATGTTCAATCAGCACCAGTTCCGTTTAGATATTATAAGGCGGAAATTGCGTGCATCCGACGTACCCGTCATCCAGGCCACACATTTTGACTAAGTTGTAGGATTTGCAGAAAACTTAAGACTAGGATTCACGTAGAACGCTACAGGTACGCTATATGATATGAGTTAGAGTGTTAGGTCGTGTAGAGTTAGGAGCTTGCCTCCTCATGAGAAGTGGCAACATTTTTACAGTGCAAGCAATATGTACGTACGAGTATGTTGCCGGTACTTTACATTTAAATGTTTTAACAATAATAATATTTTTGGGACAACTCACACAGCGACATTTGATCCCAAACTAGGCAGAGCCTGTGTTATGTCAACCAGACAACTGATAAACATACAAATATATTTTTAAATACATGCATATTCATATTATAGATAAATAACACCCAGATACAGAACAAGCATTTAAGCTTATCACAAAGGGAAATAGGTGGTAATCGAACCCACGACCTCCGGCGTAGCAGTCAGAGTCATTAACCACTAGACCAACAGGCCAGTTTTATGGAATGTGTTTGATCTGGAGAATATTATTATTTTTCTTTTATATTTTAGATCGTTTTGATCTTTATCTTTGATCTTTTTTTTTACAGGGTACGACAACAAATATACTACTTTTATCATTTGCAATATCCTTGCCGGCTATTGCAAAATCAGTTGAATATCAGCCAATCAATTTCACTGTTAATGATAATTTCAATGGTCAGCCGGATAAAACAGCACACGGAATGTCATTGCTTGAACCAAACTTAATTAACCAAGGAGGCAATTATTACTTTTACCCACAAGTGCAGCTTCCACTAGGTTTACTGCCACCCCATATTTCAGCTTTATTAGCTTCTATTCATCATAAAAATGAATCTATTTATAAACCAGAAATTGAATTAAGCCCTATCAACAACTTTAAAGATGATGCAATAGATATTATTAAAATTACTGAATTACCGGAACCAGTAGAACGAGTAGAACTGATGAATCATGTTCTTGTGCCAGAACCAGAGATTTACTTTGAGGGAAGTGATAAAGGAGAAAATCTTCAACCGGTTGAAACAATTCATATCAATAAAAATGTTATAGATACTTTAAAATTAGAAGAGGTACCTATACCCCAGCTGGTAAAAGTGGTTGAAGAAGAGAATTTTGGTAAACCCTTGATACTAACACCTTTACCTGTACCTGACAAACATGAAGATGATATTCATTTTGCATCCCCTATTATTCAAGACGAAGTAAATAAAAATCCGATAGCCGAACAAACTACAACAGCTGAATTGCCTTTACCAAAGCCAATAAACGTAGTTAAAGAAGAAAATTGTGATACATCAGATGACAAGCATGATGCTGTTATTCAAGAAATAATAGATAGTATAGAAGAAACACATGAGATACCGATACCTGAGACATTAGTTACATCTGAATTGCCTATACCAAAGCCAATTGATGTAATTGAAAAAGAAAATTGTGATAGATTTCCTAAACATGATGAGAATGATGCTGTTATTGAAGAAATAGAAGTTATTCCAGAAGTTCCTATACTACCACCGTTATCAATCAATATCCCACCTTCAATCTTTTCAAACGAAATACATGAGACACCGATACTTGAGCCAATAGTTACAGCTGAATTGCCTACACCAAAGCCAATTGATGTAGTTGAAGCAAAGAGACCTTTGTATGACGATCATGATGCTATGATTGAAGAAATAGTAGCTATGCCAGAAGCTCCTGTATTACCATCATTATCAATTAATATCCCAACTCCTATCTATATAGAAGAAACACCTGAAATACCGTTACCTGAGGCAAAAGTTACATCTGAATTGCCTATACCAAAGCCGATTGATGTAATTGAAGAAGAAAATTGTGATAGATTACCTAAACATGATGAGCATGGTGCTGTTATTGAAGAAATAGAAGCTATTCCAGAAGCTCCTACACTACCATCGTTATCAATCAATATCCCACCTCCAATCTTTTCAAACGAAATACATGAGACATCGATACTTGAGCCAATAGTTACAGCTGGATTGCCTACACCAAAGCCAATTGATGTAGTTGAAGAAGAGAGAGTTTTGTATCACGGTCATGATGCTAAAATTGAAGAAATTGTAGCTATTCCAGAAGCCCCAGTATTACCACCATTATCAATTAATATCCCAACTCCTATCTATATAGAAGAAACACATGAGATACCGATACCTGAGGCAATAATTACATCTGAATTGCCTATACCAAAGCCGATTGATGTAATTGAAGAAGAAAATTGTGATAGTTTACCTAAACATTATGTGCATGGTGTTGTTATTGAAGAAATAGAAGCTATTCCAGAAGCTCCTATACTACCACCGTTATCAATCAATATCCCACCACCAATCTTTTCAAACGAAATACATGAGACACCGATACCTAAGCCAATAGTTACAGCTGAATTGCCTACACCAAAGCCAATTGATGTAGTTGGAGAAGAGAGACCTTTGTATGACGATTATGATGCTATAATTGAAGAAATAGTAGCTATTCCAGAAGCTCCTGTATTACCACCATTATCAATTTATATCCCACCTCCTATCTATATAGAAGAAACACATGAGATACCGATACCTGAAGCAATAGTTACATCTGAATTGCCTATACCAAAGCCAATAGATGTAATTGAAGAAGAAAATTGTGATAGATTACCTAAACATGATGAGCATGGTGCTGTTATTGAAGAAATAGAAGCTATTCCAGAAGCTCCTATACTACCAACGTTATCAATCAATATCCCACATCCAATCTTTTCAAACGAAATACATGAGACACCGATACTTGAGCCAATAGTTACAGCTGAATTGCCGACACCAAAGCCAATTGATGTAGTTGAAGAAGAGAGACCTTTGTATGACGATCATGATGCTATGATTGAAGAAATAGTAGCTATGCCAGAAGCTCCTGTATTACCACCATTATCAATTAATATCCCACCTCCTATCTATATAGAAGAAATACATGAGATGCTGATACCTGAGACAATAGTTACATCTGAATTGCCTATACCAAAGCCGATTGATGTAATTGAAGAAGAGAATTGTGATAGATTACCTAAACATGACGAGCAAGATGCTGTTATTAAAGAAATAATAGCCATTCCAGAAGCACCCGTATTACCACCAATATCAACTAATATTCCACCTCCTATCTTTACAGAAGTAGTACATGAGATACCGATACCTGAGCCAATTGATCTAGTTGAAGAAGACAATTATGATACATTGCCTATGCAAGACGAGCATGATGCTGTTTTTCAAGAATTAGTAACGATACCAGAAGCGCCAGTACTACCACCATTATCAATCAATGTCCCTCCTCCTTTCTTTACTGAAGAAAATAATGAGATACTGTTACCTGACCCAATTATCACATCTGAATTGCCTACACCAAAGCCAATTGACCTAATTGAAGAAGAAAATTGGGATAGATTGCCTTTGCATAATGAGCATGAAGCTGTTTTTGAAAAAATTGTATCTATACCAGAAGCTCCTGTATTACCACCATTATCAATTAATATCGCTCCTCCAATCTTTACAGAAGATATTAATAAGATAGCAATACCTGAGCTAAAGCCAATTAATGTAGTTGAAGAAGAAGATTGTGATAGATTACCTATACATGACGAGCATGATGTTGTTATTGAAGAAATAATAGGTACACCAGAAGCGCCTCTATTACCACCATTATCCGTCAATGTTCCACCCCCTATCTATACAGAAAATATATCGATAATTGAACCAATCCAACGTGCACCAAAAGAAGTCATCGCACAAGATAATTTTGATAGACTTCTAATTCATGATGAGCCTAAGACAATAATCAAAAAATTAGTAACTATCCCAGAAGCTCCGGTATTACCACCGTTATCAGTTAATGTTTTTTCCCCTATCATAAAAAATAAAGTAAATGAGGTTCAGATACCTGAAGCAATAAAATTGGTTGAAAGGGAAGACCTTGATATGTCCCCACTATCAATACCTTTACCTACCCGTAAAGAAGAATCTAAGCCTCTTATACATGTATTAGAAGCTGTTCCAGAAGCTCCGCTATTGCCACCATTATCAATCGATCCTCCATCTGCTGTCGTTACAGAAGAAGTAAAAATTGCAGATCCTACCGATGTCGTAGAAGCCGTAGAAGTCACTGCAAAGCCTATTTTGTTAGACTGGTCAACAGCAATCTTACCTGCGATGCTAGATGTTCCACAGCGGCCAATACAGGCTACTATAGAACGCAGATTCAAGAAACCTTTAATAATAGAAGGAATTTTACAACAAAAGCCTTACCGTAAAGATATCGTAATACTAGAAAAGAAAATTACCCCGACCATGGTTCCTCAAACACATAAAAGATTTAATTTTATGTCTAATATTGCACAACCAATTCAATATTATAATTCAATGCCTATGTTTACAAAAGTTAACAAATTCCAAGAACCCGGTATTAACCAAAAACTACCAATTTTACTACGAAATAATGATAAACGTATATCCTTAGTACCATTACCTAGACAAAGCATAGTATTGAAGCCAAAGGTAGAAAAGAAAAACCGATTTGTTTTTTCTAATTCTCACGCTCGCGATAATGTCGTTAATCGTATCATGCAAAATTTTATGATGAGGAAACAATCACCCAAACTATTAAAATTAGTATCTTTACCAACTGATATTTAGGCCCCAGTTTAAAAAGTTGTTCATTTCATGAATCTGGCAGTGGAAAATGAAATACAAAAATTATTTAAGCATATTATGTTTTTTATTTATCTATTCCAATCTATAACATCTTACTGTAGCAATTAAGTGTTGTATTTTTTATTACGAGTCTCTTGATTTGAAAGACAAAGACACCGGATGTTTTGGTTTGTTTATCAAATGTGTTTGAATGTCAAGCTCTCCTCCCATCCATTTGATTTCAAAGTTACGCAGTAGCTGCAACCAATAAAGTGTCGCTTTAAATAAATATCAACATAAACTACAAGCAAAATAAAATTGAGCTCTGTATTTAGAATCTATTATAGCATTCAAACAATCAATGTATTTAAATAAAATACATTAAATAGTTATATGCATAAAGCGCCCAAGACACAAGCATAAGTTTATTTTGGAGTCAAAGAAAACCTCAGTTTCAATACTTTTATTTTCTTTGACCCCAAACTAAACTTATGCTTAGTTTTGGGCCAAAGAAAATTTGATGCTTTGAATTAACCTCACACAAAAGTAAAAAAGCTTTAAAAACATTAGAAATAAACATTTACCCGAATTAGAATTATGCATATATTTTGTTCAGCCAATCTTCTTGCTATACATGATCTTGGACCAAATCCAAATGGTAAACTCAAAAAGGGATGAATATTTTCGTAACTATTAGAACCTCTTAGCCATCTTTCAGGCTTGAAATTGAGAGGATCGCGAACGTACTGTGGTAATCTAGATGCTAACATGTTTTGCGTTACAATCACTGTCTGAAATATAAATATTGTGAATAAGAAACCATAAACTGATAACTGGATTAAATAAATCTGAAATTTAAAGCGGGTCACTTACTCCCTTTGGAATTAAATATCCTTTCAAAATAAAATCCTTTTGTGACAGCCGACCAACTCCAATGGATACAGGATTAAGCCTCAAAGACTCTTTAATGCAACTTCTTACATAGACTGCTTTCGACAATACATCTGAAGTTATTTTACAATCTTTTGTTGGAAGGATATCTATGATTTCCAAAAACATTTTCTTTTGAACTTCAGGATTGCGACCGATGTGGTACAACGCAAAACTAGTTGTGTATGAAGTCTGAAACAAATAAGTTAGAAAAGTACCTTAATATATAAAACTTTTCCCATAATCATTAATGGGAAAAGTTTTGCACTGAAGCTATATACCTTAGATACTTACACGCTGAAACACAACTACACCACTGTGCGTTAATAAGCTGTTAGCTTATGTAAGATAGATCCTCTCCCAGTCGGTCTCGCTTGTCAGCTCTTCCATTTTTATGTACATAAACGAGTTACTAACAATTACATGTTTTTTCTGAAACTTACCGTATCTACAGCGGCCATCAATATGTCTACCATCATACCAATTATGTCCTTTGAATCCAAATTAGGCTGTTTTAGAAAGGAAGCCAATAAAGAATTATCATCACTATTGTTGTCTTCGAAAAATTGTGCTTTATTCAAAAAGATGTCTGTAGATACTCTAAAATAGTAAAAGTACAACAAATATAATAAACAACTTCAACACTGATTTGATGTTTTTTTTAGGGTCTCTGTCCGAAAAGAAAAGAGAAAAATGTTTATTATGTTTTCGGGTCATCAATGCAGTTATAAAAATATCCATCTCAGCCATAAGACGTCCACTGCTGGACATAGGCCTCCCCTAAGGTTTTCCACATCATTCGGTCTTCGGTTTTCAGGTCGTCAATGCAGTCATACAAATATCCATCTCAGCAATAAGGCGTCCACTGCTGGACATAGGCCTCCCCCAAGGTTTTCCACATCATTCAGTCCTGAGCTGACCTTGTCCATCGGTTACCCGCGACCTTTACCAGGTCGTCGTTCCACCTTATTGGAGACCGGCCCACGCTGCGTCATACAAATATAAAGCAAGTTATATAAAGAATAGCATATTAAGTGCTTGCTATTATTATAAAGCATAATAATAGCGAACACTTAAATTGTAGGTATTATTTATTATTGAGCACAGATATCTTTGAGAATTTTGAAAAAAGTAAATAAGCCATAAAATCATTGTTGAGTCCAAACCTACTTTTCCAAGTATTCTTGAGACTCAGCAAGTCTCTTATACAGAGGTGTTTTAAATAACTTCCATAGAAAACCTTTATCTAATTTCATGATGCCACAGTTCGAACCGAAAGCGGCATTAATTGTCTTACTGCTTCGTGAGTCAGGGGCTTGTTCTTGAGAAGAAAAACTTTGGAAACGCTCATTGAACGCCACAACACCGATGACTGAAAAAAATATTATTAAATATATGTATATTTAATTATCTATTCGCATCTTTGACTTGTTATTCAGAATAAATACGTAAAAACCTAACTATTACATAGATAAATTGTTTCGAAATTCTTTTTTTTATACTCCTTGGATGGCAAACAAACATACGGCCCGCCTGATGTAAAGCAGTTACCGTAGGCTATGGAAGCTTTCCAAACCAGAGGTATCACTTGCGTATTGCCAACCCATTTTTTTACACCAGGGCTTAATTTATTAAGATGGGAGTATCCCTGGGATAGGAATACGTTTCTTACAAAACGCATCCCCAAATAAGCGCTGGAAACCTGTACTGACACACAGGAACACAACTACACCGCTGTGTGTAGTTATTTGGCTGTGATCTTCTGTAAGGTAGAGGTCCTCCCCAGTCGGGTTTGCACGCTTGTACGGTGCCCTACCACTCTAAACCTTTGAATACTTATATATATAATAATATAGCTATACAGTATAACTACCTTCTAAATTCAGCCGATTCAAATAAAGCAAGAAGTCTTCGTCATACGTCACTTTCTTCTCTTTTATCCATTGTACAAATTCTGTTACAATGCCATCAGTGCTATATATATGGCCTTTTACACTTTGAGGACTCGTAAAATTCTTTTGGAAATTACTTCTTAATTTCCACCACTCTGGACCATTTCTATAACAAGAAAATCTATATTATTTAAAAGTAGTAGATTGTTTAAAGGAATTATTTACTACACACACTTTACTTACTTTACATATTTAATAGCATTTTGTTTTATTTAATAAAAATTATATCGTTTGAGTTTATTTGCCATCCAATAAGGGACTTAGTTACTTAATTCCTTATAACAAGTTAATAGCAAGTTCGATAATATCGCCTGCGAATAGTGCTAGGGAATGTGCGTGTTAGTTGGCGTCAGGGCGGAACTGCACAACGCATGCCACATTATTAAGTAGTAAAACGTTAAATTTAATAATAAAAATTGACGTATTGCCTTATTCACATATTGCCTTATTCCTTAATAGCAATAAAAGTTGAATTGAATTTGTTGCTCGCTAACTTTCGTAAAAATCTACTCGCAAATAAAATAAAACATAGGTATTACCTACTCATTAAGGATTAGAAAGATAATCTGGAAAATGGGCTACAATACATTATAGAATTCATTTAACACTAGGCCTAACCTTAAATAAAATAAAACTGACGGACACATAAACTTTTGAAACAATCATATACCCAATGATTCCCACAGGCATAGGCAGACACAGATTTTCACTACTGGAATATTTGAATATGTTCATTTGAGTAATTCTGGACTTTGATGCAATTTAAATGTCCGTCAGTGTAGATTACATATATAACATTACGTGGATAGCAATCCGCCTGTATTGTAAACTTGTGGTTTGTTCATGCGGTAATGGTACATAGCTACATGGCTCCTTCTGGCTGGGTAGCGGTCATCCTGCCGGAAAACCGTCTCTATGTCCTCTGGGTCAAACACATTCAGCAATCTCACCCCCGGCGTCTCACGGACCAGACTACCGTACCGACTATAGTTAAGCCAAGCGTTCTTGTCTAAAGCTGCCGCATCATAGTCACCTAAAACCAAATTGTAGTAATTTCATAGAGTTGTCTATCCCCCCGTGAGAGAAGTGTCCCCTGAAGCATTATCCATAATATATTTAAACAACTAAATGCTTACGAGTAGGTATAGTTATACCAATTTTGACTGGCCTGTTGATCTAGTGGTTAAGGACCCAAACTGCTAAGCAGGGTTTATTCCCTCGCGGGACAAAACTTTGTGTGATTCGTAATTGTTTGTTCCGAGTCTGGGTGCACTTTGTGTCCGTAAATTGTATGTTTGCAAAGTCTCCCGTGACACAGGGTTTGTTCGCTAGTGAATGAGTTCTCTTTTAAAAACATAGAAATAAATAAATAATAAAGTTAGTCGCTTGGCATACCTACCGACTAACTTCTACATACGTATGCATACTATACCTACATAAATAACTCCCAGATAAAACAAATATTTCTGTACATCACATGAAGATTTATTCTAGGAGTTAATTGAACTCACGACCCATGGCTTAGCAGTTAATGCCACTAACCACCAGGCCAACAGAAATAATAATTTGGATATATTATATTACTAGCTGTTGCCCGCGGCTCCGCCGGTGTGGATGTCGGTTATCGCTGTAAAAAGTAGCCTATGTGTTATTCCAGAACATAATCTATCTCTGTGCCAAATTTCATCCAGATCCATTCACCCATACTTACAAACTTTCACATTTATAATATTAGTAAGGATTATACAAACAAAAAATAACCATAAACTTACCAAGATACGGTATATATTTATGAAGCGTCCCGATGACTGGATAACTTATAGGACCCGGAATTTGTTCAAAATTCATAACATCAGCTGGAATAAACTTTTTACTTTGTCCTCCAATATTTTTACAGCATGTTTTTGTCCTGAAATGTGACCCTGAACTAACACATGATATGCCATACTTATTTTTAAAATAAAATCGTAACATAGTTGAATAAAGAATAACTTTAGATACAAGCGGATCGCAAGGCGTCACTGGACAAAATGATCGAATTACAAAAAGATACGTTCGCCACAAATGTATGCACATATCAATTATCATAACACAAACAAAAGAAGTTAAAGAAACGACATGGATCCAGTTGTTTATCTGGTATAAACAGATGTAAATAGCTATATATAAAGTTTATGTTAGCATAGCCGCCGAGCTATAGGTAGGTAGGTACTCGCAGTACTTATAGGTACCTACCTACAAACACAAAATATAGGTAATGTAATTTTTACTTACCTACCACTGTAGGTAATATCTGAGAAAAAATATGCAGCATATGAATCATGATCCGTCGGATAAATAGGCTTCTCCTTAGCGTCGAAATGGTTATTTAAAAATAAGAATATCCAAACATATTAATAAGCTTACCGCTTATAAATTTATTTAATTCTTTTGAGTTAGGTCTTAGCTCTTAATAAAAACAGTGTTTATTCCTCGTACACTCATTATTTCAGACTGGCAGACTTCTGCCGACTTATCGATGTGTCACTACAGGCTGCTAGCTATCATTATCATAATAATAAGTACCTAACTACCTATGTATATGGTCGTGTTGTTATATTTGGCTATCTGACTGTCTCGTTTTGATTCTTGGATATAAATTCGCACTGCCTGATCCTGAGTTCGATTTCCAGGTTTGTCTGATATAATATTTTAAGATCCAATATGGTGTCAGGGACTTGATGGTTTAACTCCGTGCCTGTGTATATGTAAGCGCTAATACAGGAAAGCGCAAAGCGGCTGGAAGTAGCTTGATGCCGTAGTAGCGGTTGGGAGTCGCCGTTAATAGTGCTAGGTGGCGTGTACTTAGAAGGGCCTATGTCAAGCAGTGAACTGTGATAGGCTGACGATGCTGATGAAATAAATATTCAAACCTTCAATACAAAATTGCACCCCACTCTAAAAACCCAGATGACTCGATGGTAACTTTACATAAAAATATTTTTTTTAAGCACACGCAAGTGATACCTCTGGTATTTTAAGCGTCCATAGGTTACAGTAAAACAAAAAAAACAAAAAAGGTACTTAACATCAGGCGGCCACAAATAGTATAAAAAATCGTTTCCACTGTCTACGGAACAATGGGACATCTCTTACTGTCACTTGTCAGAAGATTTCAGAAGAAATTACAAACAAAGTACATTATTTGTCAAAACTGACATTACGTTTTGTAGGTTAAAAACGAATCCTATTATTGTTAAAGCTATCGTAATTTTTACAATTAAATAAGTAACACTATTTCCCATGTATAAAAGCCAGTAACAGATTATTGTATACCTATAAAACGTATAATATACTAAATATCCGTGTGAAACACAGCAACACATTTACCTCCATGATTAATCTTTGTTTATATTTAGTATTTCATATTTAACTAAGTAGCTTATTATTTAGAAAGTTAATCATGCTTCTAAGGCGGTTGAAGTATTCTCAGGTTGTTAATTTTACTAAACTATTATTACAAAATTCATATTCAAGATGTTATAGCAATAGCATCTCCTCAAATATTAAATTACTTGGAATAGAGACTTCATGCGATGATACTGGATGTGCTATTATAAATGGAAATGGCGAACTATTATCAGAAACAATTCACAATCAGAATCTAACACACTTGCGATATGGAGGAATTATACCAGACATTGCACAGGATCTCCATAGAACTTACATCAAACCAACTGTAGATAAAGCCTTAAATGATGCACAATTAACTATGTCAGATATTGAAGCTATAGCTGTTACATTAAAACCTGGACTAGCACTTAGCCTTGCCGTGGGCATGAAGTATGCCAAGCATTTAGCTCGCAAATACAAAAAACCAATAATACCCATTCATCATATGCAAGCACATGCACTGGTTGCTAGGATGCATCATAAGATATCTTTTCCATTTTTAGTTTTATTAATATCTGGAGGTCACTGTTTATTGGCAGTTGTTCAAGATGTTAACAAGTTTCAACTACTTGGTGAGAGCATGGACTGTGCTCCTGGAGAAATTTTTGACAAGGTAGCAAGAAGAATGAAGTTGAGGAACATCCCAGAATATTCTAAGATGTGTGGTGGACTAGCAATAGAAACAGCAGCTTTAAGAGCAAACAATCCTCACCAATTCAAACTTGCCCTACCATTGGCAGAATATAAAGACTGCAATTTTAGCTTCAATGGCTTAAAAACATCTGTACTGTATCATTTACAAAAAAAAGAAATAGAACATCAAATTATAGCTAATGCACTAATACCAGAAGTATACGATTTATGTGCAGCTATGTTAATGATGACTGCAAGGCATTTGGTACATAGAACACAAAGAGCTATGAAATTTTGTGAAGATAATAGTCTTATACCTAAGGGAAATCAACAGCTAGTTGTGTCAGGTGGAGTGGCTTGTAACAATTATATATTTAGTGCCTTACAAATGTTGTGCAATGAAACCTCATATCAAATCTATAGACCTCCACCAAAGCTATGTACAGATAATGGTGTCATGATTGCTTGGAATGGCTTAGAGAAATGGCAAAAAGGCTTAGATATAATAACAGATTTAAAATCTTTAGATATAGAAGCATCACATCCTTTAGGAGAAAATTTAATAAAAAAAGTAATAGCAGCAAAAATTCCTACTAAAGCACTAAAAATTAAATTATTAGTTGAGTATGTTGTTGTATTATTTTAAATACCTGCAAGTTAGCTGCGTTAATACCTGCCAAACTCAATCTTTAACTATGAAATTAAAAGTTATAAGGAAACAGATGAAAAAACATTTATAGTTATAACATTTCTTTTGGCTTTGCCTGAGTTTAGCATAAAGTTGGTGCATTTAATGTAGTAGTTCTTCCTGCCTCGGTGGCTCAGTGGTCGATGTGTGTGACTGCTGATCACGAGGTCCGGGTTGGGACAAAATTTGATATAGGGTTTTTCTGTCAAGAAATTCACAATAGATGCCCGGAGTTTGGCAATTGGTGATGTTTACACTCCTGTGCCTCGTAAAGCAATAAAGCTGTTGGTCCTGACTCCTGCGCCTGATATCTCTCTACGCATTATGTGAGATAGTAGAGAACGCACTTGTGTTTGAGCACACATTTGTGCACTATAATATGTCCCGCGCAGTTGGCTAATCTCCGTTGAGATTGGCCGCCGTGACCGAAATTCGGTTGTTTCTTATGTATATAATTATGGTATGCTTTGCGTCCACTTTTTTAAAGGTAAAAAATCTAATTTCGCGCCGTATATCTGGGTTTTTTTTTTATTATTAGAAATTTTATTTTAAATCTGACAACCCTGCCTGCGTGTACTTTCTAATATTGTTATTGTCATTCGACTAATTTGTATTGTTAAATTTTATTGTATATTTATTTCATTATAAAGTATTCTGTGATATTAGATCGACTGCAAAGGTTTTGCACCTTTTATTTAATCTAACGAATAGGCGCTTCTATTTTTATTACCATTAAAGTTACCGTAGGCAATTAATTTATGAGCATCTAACATACATTCCATGTTACGTAAATTGCTCTATTGTATAATGACGATAAAATCGTTCTTTTTCATTTGTTTGGGGCAAATAATCTATGATCAAACTTATAATGACGACTGAAATAAAATTTTTGGTAAATGATGTATGGAATGACCTCAGATATAATATGATAATCTCAGATAGTAATTGTTTTTTTACCTGTGTAATTTGTTCTCTGTGGTCACTAGTACTGTTATATTAATAATCTGTTTTCTTGTTGTCAAAATAATGTTAGTAATGTCATTGGCTACATATTATAATGGACATTTTGCATTAGCAATGACTTTCTAAGTGCAGGTGCGAACATAATAACATAGTATAAATAACGTCTCGTTCATTTACAGTTGCCAAATAATGTAGTGCGACGTAACCTTATTACGGATGCCCTAGATTAAGGGGCCAATTATTTTGAATTAAAAAAATATTATACCGAAAGAAAATGGACATCTTTAAAAATATAATTCACAACATCAGGCGGCAAATCACCGACTTACCGGGTACTATACCGAAATCTGTTGATATTATAAATAAATCTGTGGTGAATTTGAGACTACCTCCTATTAATAAAGATAATGTGCTGTACTATTACTTACCATTACAAGGTTTGGTTAGTTACACAACTTTATCAGTAAGTGTAATGAACCCACATCTAATGGTCAGGTAAGCAAACAATGTGAAATTTATAGATATTATAGATGTCCTCATGCTTTATCTAATCATTTTATCTTATAAATAATCTGTTTTACAGACTATTTCCACAAAGAGATGTTACTGATGTCTTGTTTCTTACTGCTGGAGGCGGAGCAGGCTTATGGCTTTGGGCCAGACCCCATATGGCAGCAGCGCCGCCGGCGAGACGGTTTTCCTGGGCATTTCTAGGTGGTTGTTTATGGCCATTGGGATCTATTTTCTTGTGGGCAATATTAAGAAGCTCTGTTGGTCAGCGACCAGTGTTAGGTACAATACTAGGTGTTACTACTGGAGCAATGCTCACTAATATTGCATTAGATTATTTCCAATATGTAGAACTAATGTTTTGTGGTGAAGTGCAACTACCTGATGAGACATACAGTCCCAATAGTGATGATGATAAATATGATATTGATATATAAATTGTATTATTATTAAAGTTATGTTATTTATGTTTGCTATGCTGTACTACTTATAAAGTCTTAATGGTTAATTTGAATAGTTATTATATTTTTATGTAAATGTACTTTTTGGTAGAAGTCAAATAAATTATGTTGTATGCACCTTTTAGAATGTTGATGTTTATGATCTTTTAAATCTGTCTAGTCTTACACAAAGTGCTTTGAATAAAAATATAAAATACCCCAGTTTTTTTTTAATGATATATGATATCTCAGTGTAAGTGCACACAATAAAGCAAATCAGTTTTTTATTTGGTTGTAATTGGTGCAGTATTATAAAAAGTATCACTTCCAAAAGTTGTAGATTGGCAAGTTGGCCAATCATACATAGGTAGTTCAAGGAAGTCATGTTCATTTAGGATACTACCCACATCTTCCATACATATAAATATATAGTATTGATTTTAAATCCAAAATATTTTAATTATATTATCATAATCACAAAATTATTACCCTGCTTATGAGTTTATGACCTTGAAATCTCGAAATTTTCCATAACCAAAGCAACTAAGCACCACCACTCACAATCGTTTCCTATCGACAATCATAGAGGTATAAGTCACGTGTACACACGCCTTACGCACACTTTTTGAATAACAATGGACTGACGGAATTTGTATTTCTTGTTGATATTTTTATGGCTCTATCTCGCCAAACTCCAATTTCCTTCAACAAGAGAGAGGGAAAAAAATTTAAAGTAAAAATATCCCAAGTAGTAAGATAGACAAAGGGGGTTAAATATGAGACTAATGGAAAACCCTTTCACACTTGTTTATAAATAAACCTAAAAAAATATTTTCATCATTGTCATTTTACATATTATTAAACTTTATTTGAATGGGTAAGTTCAATCAAGTTATTTTCCTGATAATAAAACAGCCACCATACACATTTTAATAACAGGTTTTATTCAAAATTTGTTTACAATATGGAAATGTACAGTTGTTCAATTGTTTTGTGGAGGCTTAGACCATTCTACATTCAAAATCAAGTGGTCATAACCATGTCCGTTCAAAGTCTGAATAGCTTTAGCAGCATCAGCACGGAACTTGAAATGAACATAGGCGAAACCTTTGCAGTGTCCGGTACTCTGTAACAATATCAGCATATGAAAAACCAGGACAATACTATACAGGAATACTATACAGGAATATCTAAAAATGGATGTAAACAGGAAAGACACTTTCAATAATAATATATATTATGCATGTACATACATAAAAATAAATGAAGGCAGTAATGCAAAAACTTCATTCTTATTCTAATGTAAATCTCATTTTTGTTAGGATGTGATCCCACACATAGTGTCTGAGCATAATATGTTATGTGCTCAGCATTTTAACTTATGAATTATTTATTAATTTTTGTCATAAGATATCTCGGTTGCTAAGCAGCTAAGTCTAATACTGTCCAGATATTTTATCACATTTAAATTTTTTCCTTAGTTTTAACAAAAATCTTTTTAAAAATAAACTTCATTACCTTTTCCTTGGCAAGGTATAACTTTTGTACTGGACCAAAGCCTTTGACCAGGTCATCAAGATCAGCCTCAACTGCAAAGTTGCTGAGGTTGGAAATACGAATGGCAGCAACATCATCACGACGGGCACCTGGGGGCTCACGGCCAGTACCACGGCCGGCACCTCCGTCACGCAGGAACGGTGCCACATACTTATTGGTTGTAGAGGTTTTTGCTTCTGCAAAAAAATAAGTGACTTTTGTACTATCCGGCACCTATGTCGCCAACTGAGTCAATAAACCATTAATGTACCAGCACTGCAAATCTATAATGTAGCACCTTGTATAAATGTAATTTGGTTGCTGATGACAGACAATATGTTGGCTTACGTATAATGTTTAGTGAACTAGCACAGCCCAATGAAATAAAAAGTTAGAGTTATTCACGCAAAGGTTTATCTTCACCAATCAATAGACAAGTGGAAAAAATAAGGACTTTACCAGAGGAGATAGCAGGGCAGCCAAACAAACCAACTAATATTATATGTTTTTTGTTCTTTTGATTTCTGTTTTTTTTTTACGAAAACTAATACCTGTGATTGTCTAAACTATAATTAGGTTAGTTGAAAGAGGTTGGGTCTGTATCAAAGTAAAAAGTAACTTACCTGCAGCTTTAGCTGCTTCGCTAGCTTTAGTTTGAGCAAGCTGGGTGTGCTTGAATGGACAGCTGGTGGTCCAGTGCTCTCCATGACATGTTCGGCACTTGACAATCACACTGCTGCTTTGTGGCTGTAAGAGACAAATTTGCAATCAAATATATTATTAATTTCTATTTACGAGGCTAAGGTAGATAAATTGTAGCAAATGGTCCACAACATTTACTTATCCTAGATCTCCAAGGATGCTCCATCACAAAACCAGAGGTGTTGCCAACCCGAAAATTTAAATCGCTTAAATTTATGGGTTTGTATCACCTCTGGAATTGCAAGTGTTATTTTGCTATGGTAACTGCTTACCATGAGGCAGGCCATAGCTTGTTTGCTAGTTAAGTAGTACAAAAAAAGAAAACAAATAGTCTGCAGAAGTGTGAGTAAATTTTAAATCTTCAACAGTGTAGAATAAATAAGAGCGGTACAATAAGTAAAATAACCTTAAGACCATCCACACATTCATCATCAGGGCGCTGGCTTTCTTCTTTGCTGGTAATAAACTGCATGAAAACATCTTCAGCAACATTAGTTGTAGCAGGATTTGGACCAGGTTTATCGTTGACAGAGTCACCAAATTTGCTCCAAGTCTTACGCTTGGCAATGCTCTGAAAAGAAAAAAAAAATTATATCAGCAACCTTGTTCTTAGTGTATAACCTGGTCAATGATTGATTTTGTACAGCATAAATAAATTAAAAATCTCATACTCTTAAAACTCATGTACAGGCGCAACACTGCTGGCGGGCAGGTAACAATAGGTTGGAGCATATGGACCAATATGCATATTATGCAGTTTGTAGTGTGTAATTCTGTATTATAATTAAACTGTACTGTAAAAATAATCCAATTTTTACCCGACTATGGCAAAGCAAAAAGGAGGGTTATGATTTTTAACCTACCACTCTTCCATATAAAATATTTATTTCTAATGCACCTACTAATTGCTTGACTGGTAGAGAATGCCATCTACCAATCAATACCCTTTCTGTATAAAGGTTAATGAATTATTTATCTTTGAATCCTGTAATAATTTATATAAAAATTTAGTTCCCTCCTGTCGGTTGACATAACAATATGTTGAGCCATGTAAAAGATAATAAATATATTCTTTATACATTTTTCTCCTCCATTATCATAAAATATTAGTACATATTATATTTTAACATACCTTTGAGACTACACGTTTTTCTATTTTATATGTGCGTACAATCTTAACTTTCTTGTTGTCATTGTCATATTTGTATTCAGTGACAATTTTCAGTCCATTCTCAACAACTTCTGATGGTGGTGGTAGAGCTCCCTGATCGATTTCAACCTCATCAGCCCATGAGGACTGTATTTCGTCAGCAACAGGCATCTTGAGTAAAAAAAATATGAAAAAACTGTCTTTACAAGAGATTAAGTTAATAGATAATTTGTATTATACAAACTTATTAATATAAAATTATAAGATAATTGTTTAAAAATATGCTTTGATATATAAGCCAGATCGTAAAAGCAGGTTTTATCAATGTTAGCAGTAAATTTAGAATGATAATAAGTTTATCTGAACTCAACTTGTCTGACTTAAAAAATTTTGACAATCAATACAAATAGTCAATTAAACCCTCTTGATAAATAGATTTCTTAGAAGAACCACCACAATTTAGCCAATGTCACATATTAGGATAACAATTTATACGACAAAAGGTGTTGTTATAAAAATGTCGATGTCGATTGTGTGTGTGACGAAGGCATAAACCATATTTTTTTTGGTTATAAAACGTGAAATGTTTCTTGGGCTTATGAGAATTAGCTAATATTCCTATTTATTGAAATAACTTACAATTTCCCTTAGATGTTTCCTGTATTTTCAGAATGATTAAGTTTTATTAAAACTTTATACATTTAATTTGACAGTGGAAACCAAAATCCTTTCGCTTCTACTTGTCTTTAGCTCACTAGAGAACGATCATAAACTAGAATACTGCTAAGTTTTTTTTTACTAGAGAGCGCTTATCGTCAGATTGCCGTTGTAGTCAGTGTCAATATAAGTCAAGTCGACTAAACTGCGTCGGTGGTTTATGGTCACGTGTAACTTAAGCACTTTGATTATTAACATGTTAATAGCAAAGCTCAAGAATCAGAATGCTTTGATCCAAGTTTAGTTTTTTATTTTTTTGTTTTTCTTACTATGCTATTGTTTGTACAGCATTTTTACAGAAGTTTTTTTTTTGTAAAAACTAAGAAAAATTTTGCATACAATAAAATTGACAAGATTTATATATTTACACTTTCAAATTTGAGCCAAACATTATTATTTTCTATGTCCATATTATTGTCAATGTATACATAACAATAAAACACGGTTCAACCACGGAGCAATTTTGTCTTTGGGTTCAAGGACCAAGAATAGGAATGGACATAAAATATTTAAAATGAAGTATTAACATCGGGTTTCTCGGTACACGTGAATGAAATGTTATCTGAAAAAAGGGACAGATATACTTTATCAACATCGGTTGCCCGCAACCTTTACCAGGTCGTCGGTCCACCTTGTTGGAGGCCAGCCCACGCTTCGTCTTTCAGTTCGTGGTCGCCACTCTAGAACCTTTCTGCCCCAACGGCCATCAGTTCTGCGAGCTATGTGCCCGGCCCATTGCCACTTAATGGAGGCAATTCGAACTGTGTCGGTTACTTTGGTTTTCCTACGGATCTCCTCATTTCTGATTTGAAAACTCCAAGCATAGCTCTCTTCATTGCTCGTTGGGTGACTTTGAGCCTTCGCACGAGGCCCATAGTGAACGACCACGTCTCAGATCCGTATGTAATCACTGGCAACACACACTGGTCAAAGACTTTCGTCTTGAGACACTGCGTGTTCATGTTTAATTATTTTAATACATGTTTACAATAAGTGTCGTTCTTAACATATCGACAACTTTCGCTACATATCGATAAGTCTCTCTCATAAAAATTAAGTGCATAAATATAATGCAGCTGGTAATGTTTTCAAGTATCGTATTTTTGTAAGCTGTGAAGCAACAAAATAACAGCTAGGCGATATTTATGGAAGTTTACAACTACTACTATTGCAGGTACTTAATCTGAGGCAAAAAATCAGAAATAACTAATTCCAACTAGTCGCACGTCACATATTGATAAGATAAAATGCCGAATGTGCTGTACTGTGCAAGCTCTGTTTAGATTTATGTAGGTAATCTGTTGAGCAACAAACCATGGTTAGGTAGTCTTTATGAGAATTATAGGACTTGGTCTAAGGCAACCTGAGCGTTCCTCCTGTAACACTCAGTGGTTGGCCTTTGGCTAGGGTTAGTCAGTATTTATCAGCATATTTCCGGAATAGTAATGTACCTAGGTGATTAGGGGTAACATGCTGGCCTCCAAGTTTGCTAATGTTCTGTACTTGTAAAGGTTACTTCTATTTAAAGCTTTATATTATATACTTACTCGTACTACAGGTACTATAGCGATCGAAATTCTACCGCATTAATGTATGTTTTTAATTTTTTGTAGCTTTGCGCAGTCCTACCGATATGTGAAAAGTACTACACTCGCCAGTGGTAAAAAAATGGTACAAAAATGTTTCTTCACGTATTTTATACAGATGCTAGGGCATATTTTTATCAATAATAGTATTTTGAACAATCTCCTACTCTATGTTAGAAAAGATTATGAACATTTTCGTTCATTAAACAAGCTGTAAATAAAACTTATTTTGAGTAGCGTCCACAATGCAAAAAACTTTATTTATAAAATATCGATTTATTTTGTTTATTACCTACTTAGGACCTTAAATAGAGATGTCGATAAAATATCCTTTAGTAGTTATTTTCTATTATTATACACACATATTACACTGACTGGCTTGGACCACAATAAACGTGGTTCATAATTCATGACACACTCAACTCAAAGTTTTCGAAATGAAAGTGTAACTCACGTAAAATAAGCAAATTTGTCAACAAGGTATTGATATCCACCTAGCTACTACGTCAACTTTAAAAGTCGGCATACTGGTTTATGTATGTTTCGTCCATTCTGTGCTTGGTCCTTGCAATAATATTAAAATAGTCTGTGGATGCTCCAGTCAAGTGAAGTGGGTGGCGTAGGCGTTTCTATAAAAGTTGGTGGATATTTGTGTGGAGTTGTGGACAAAATATTATGTTACTGAGTGATTGTGAGTCAAGTTATTTTTATTTATTTTTATAAATATCATATTAACAACAGTCTGCCATCAAGGCAGTAAATGTGTTTTTTTATTTAGAATAGAGAGAAAGATTACTTATTATTTACAATTTGTAAGTTACAACTTGCGTAGACCTCATTTAGACATTAAAACTTACATTCAAGTTGTGAGAATCTTCTCAAACATTGTACTAATAGGTATATATTAAGTTCTTATTTGTAAAGTTGGAAGAAACAAGGATATTAACGGAATTCATTTATATTTAGGTCGCTACGAAACAACATTTTGAGTGCATACAGTTTTACCTTCTAGCTTCTTATTCTTACGTCAATATGTAGCGTATAATTAAATTATAAAACTGGATAGGAAATAAAAACTATCTAACACGAAGATAGACAGATTGCAACATTTCTGTAGGTGTCTTATCTATGATTTCATTACCCAATAACATAAGATATTATTTTGTTGAGAACTGTATTTCAATATGCGTTTTTCTGAAACCAACCAATATTTTTCAGATTTCGTCTAATAAAACGATGTTGCGGTTTCTCAGCAGAAGGGGGCGTTCATCAAGCCAAAACCGCAACAAACAAACTCAAAAAGCATCCATCAATAAGAACTTGATACAATGTAAAGTGCTTTTGCTTGATGAAACTGATATATCTATCAATTTGTCCAAAAAGGCCAGTGCAGGTGATCTCTATGAGCAAGTTTTTTATTCTCTGGACTTGATAGAGAAAGATTATTTTGGCTTGCAGTTCACTGACACACACAATGTTAAACATTGGTTAGACCCAACTAAAACAATTAAAAAGCAAGTCAAAATAGGACCCCCTTATACATTGCGCCTTAAAGTAAAGTTTTATTCATCTGAACCCAATAATTTAAGGGAAGAGCTTACTAGATATCAATTCTTTTTGCAATTAAAAAAGGATATTTTAGAGAGTAAGTTGGAGTGCCCCCACTCTACTGCAGTAGAACTAGCTGCACTTGCCCTTCAGTCTGAACTGGGTGACTTTGATGAAAATGTCCACACACCTGCCACTGTGTCTGAGTTTAGATTTGTACCTAACCAAACTGAGGAAATGGAAATTGAAATTTTGGATGAATTCAAAAAATGCAAAGGTCTTACTCCAGCCCAAGCTGAAGTTAACTACCTAAATAAAGCAAAGTGGCTTGAAATGTATGGTGTAGATATGCACATTGTGCTTGGCAAAGATGGATGTGAGTATCACCTTGGGTTGACACCCACAGGTATACTAGTTTTTGAGGGACCTCAAAAAATTGGCTTGTTCTTTTGGCCTAAAATAAGTAAATTAGATTTCAAGAAAAAGAAATTGACACTGGTTGTTGTTGAAGATGATGACCAAGGCCGTGAACAAGAACATACCTTTGTGTTTAGACTGCATAATGAAAAAGCTTGTAAACATCTCTGGAAATGTGCTGTTGAGCATCACACATTCTTCCGCTTACGGGCACCTGTGAAGGGTCCTTCTGCCCGTCAGAACTTCTTCAGAATGGGTTCACGATTCCAATATTCTGGCAAAACAGAATATCAGACTACACAACAAAATCGTGCTAGACGTACTGTCCAATTTGAGAGACGGCCAAGTCAAAGGTTTGCTCGGAGACAAAGCCATGTGTTGAGAGAACGTGAGAAACAAAATGTGACTAAAGCTGACACTTCTCAACCTGAGCCAACTGTTGAAGTCCCAAGCACATCTTCTGACACTGCAGTTTTAGTACCTGATATTGACACATTGTCAAGAAAAAGTAGTGCTAAATCACAGAAATCAACTGTGATTGAACCAGATTCTAAAATTGAGATTGGTGAACCGTCAAACAAGAACCTCCTGAATGAGGAACCAGCTGAAGAAGTTTTGATTTCGAAGGATGACGCTATTAGTAACAAAATACTGTTCAAAATGGATAAGTCTATTAATGAAGATAAGAAAAATAATTTGACACAACTTGTGATTAATAAACCAACTTGTAGTTGTTCACCTGTTACGGAGTCTAACCCACTTAACGATCTTCTAATGAGTTTAGTTAAAGAGAAATTAAACAATGATGATTCAAAGAATGAAGCGAAGCGCGATCAGTTAGATTCTGCAACTGAAAAAGAAATACCTAACAATCAAACAAAATGTTATCTCTCTTCTACTAAAGCCCTCCCTCCTGGTCAAATGAAATGCAACAATATTTTAAAGGCTAGAGAAAACGAAGTGAAGATAATAAATGAATCTACCAATATAAATCTTGCCATGCCATCAATTCCTTCACCAAAAATATTGAATGAACCTACAAATCCCATTAATTCTCAGTATGTATCAATTGTAGTAGTGGAACCACCTCATAATCAACCTAAGTTGGCGTCACCAAAACCTCCAGAGAAGAAAGAGGATGTGACTCCAAAGTCTCAACCAATATCATCTCTTTCGCCATGGCTTGTTAGTTCAGAACCCAGCTCCCCATCAGGTATTGGTGAGAAAGAAATAACAATAATTCATCGTAAGTCTGTCATTACTACACAACTCTAATTAGATTGATCGAAGTGCTTAAATAATTAACTCAAGAATTTTATGTTATTCAAATATTTTAAACAAACAATGACTATATTTTCTTTTTAATAGTTTTTAATCCATATTGTAATTAATATGTATTGAATTTATTATTTAGTGCCTTACGAAATTCGCCTATTTTATATCATAGATTTTTAAGTCAAGCTGCAAAACTATAATATATGTTACCTACATATTTAAAGTAGCCAAATTTTGAAGAAACTCTGAAATTATTTAATAATTTCAGTTTAATTTCTTCACCATGGAGATTATTTCTACACTATTGACATTCCATTCACTCTTTTTATACTTTTCGCTTTCCAAGTTTCGAAGGAAACCTAAAGCGAGATTATGCCTTTTATGCCACGCCAGTATACACGTGAGATCAACAAGTTTCATTATCATTCCGCTTTGTATTAGCTTAATTGGTAGTAAGTAGGTAATTATAATTAGTTTACACATCTAGCTACTTATATACCAACTTATACACTTGTACTTAATTACTTTACGTAGTACTTAATTGAGATGCCTTAGAATTATGCAATTCTATAATAAGACTTATATAGGGAAACGTATTTTGATATCCCAGTATTTTTTGTATTAGATGACAATATAATCTTTAAATGCTTTATATTTACTATTACGCTACAACTTTTGTCGCCAGAATACTGTGAAATATTTATATAAATAACAGTATATTATATGTATGTAAGTATTAAATATCATATTATATAAACATGATGAAGTGTGAATCGGCCTTATCACATTTGTTCGCAGTAGGTATGCAACTATCGGAAAGTTGACTATGCTTTATGCGGAAACAAAGCGAATTGAAATCAATCTATGTTTACATAATAATAGCAACACACATGTCCCACTGCTATGCATGGGTCTTCTCTCTATAAAGAGAACAGAGACGAAAATTAATGACAAAACATTGCATCAATTTCAAAAAAGTTCGTCATAAATCGTGTTTAGCTTATCGTCTGTTGTAGATATTACATTACACAATACATCGAATAATATACGAAAACGAGAAAGTTATTACATTGAGGCCCACCTTGATCTTTCATCTAATGAACAAGTTGTAACGTAATATTCGTGATAATGTTTGAAGCCGTCCTTTTTAATTAATTAAACAATTATATCGATAACCACATTTACAATTTTGTCTAGCATAAGTACAATTTATCAGTATTAGAATATTAAAAAGAAAACTAGCTTGCTAGGTGCCATAGCGTATAAATAGCCATCCCGTTATACTCTTAGCAATCATTATTAATTCTTGCATGTTAATAAAGTGGTCTACAAACAAAATTAAACTTTATTATTGAAGTAGTTATAGTCGAGAATTATTATTCCACTAGAATTTAATTTACATATATTATGTCTCTCAAAATCAAATCTATTAATGACTAAAATTAAAAACATACTTAATATTTTCCTATAGAGTCTTGTTATTGTTATAATAACAAGTAATATTATGGGAATAATAGTTATTAATACCTATTAGGTATTAGGTACCTACTACCTACGCATTAATTGAATAATCATATTAATTTTTTAGGTTGATAACCTACCTGTTTTGGGCACTGTTTTCTGAGAGTGCTCAATGTTTAAAGACATTGCGTTATCATAAGACATTGTGTGTAGTAAACCACTGAATAAGTGGGTAGTTAAACTTTGATTATCCGGGACCGTACCGTATTTCCGATCTTAATTTGAATTTCGAACAATAACAGAGACATATTATGACAATAAAGTTGTACTTATAACAACACACACATTAAAGTTAACATCTTACAATTTCAAATTAAGATCAAAAATAAATAACTTTAAGGACGTCATGGTACGGCCACTGTAGTTGTAAAATGTATTGTTTCTTAAATATTTTTTTATACCCTGTTAGCATTTCTAGAACTCTACGATTTATATTTAAGTATAATTTAGTATATTACGTCCTAATGAAGTTCGAATATTACAAATATCGTGCCAATTATTAAAGATTATCAAGGTGCTTGGGAACAATTTACATTGATATATTAGTTTACTAGAATCTCGGTGATAGGTGTTGATCGTGACATTCAGATATAATCTATATAAGCCTGCAATTGAATGTACAAAACAGTCACATGAATAGTATGAACATTGATGTATCGGTTTATTTTTTATAAAATTACATAATAAGTATTCATTCTATACACATGTATTGCATGACAAAATTTACTCTTAACTTCTATGAAATGTATTTTTTCGTAATTATGAAAACATTTTTATTATATTCTAGACAGAAATGATACTTTGTATTTTATCATTGTGCCCAATTATTGTTTCTTTATTATATGTAATGAACTCAATAAAATATTTATTTTAATTCGTTCGTGTTTTATTCAGACTAAACGCTCGATGACACTTATATGTAAAACGTAATACCTATGTATTATCAGATATTCAGTGGTAGAGTGATATGAAGTTTCGTGTTTTTTTACGACAGGTACGTTTTTTAAAAAAACTGACGAACTGAAAAAACCAATGACGTTTTGCGACGCACGTTATTTCGAAAATCTTATATATGGGGATAGCATATTCAAATCTGAATTTGTCTGAGAATCGAACTCGTGACACCGTTAAAGCCTTATATTTGGATTGGGTAATAACTTTTTAATTTCCATAACTATGCTATTGGCACCAAGCGAAAGAATTTCGAAATAACGTGCGTCGCAATAACGTCATTCGAAACTTCATATCATTCCCCAGTGGTAGTACTACAATTACGAATAAGCTGTAGTTTGCGGCTTCGTCCGTGTAGATTCTATATGCTTATTTCCGCATGATATCTTCTGTCTTCTTTCCAAATTTCATCAAGATCCGTTCAACAGTTTAGTTGTGAAAAGGTAGCAAACATGACATACCTACACATACAAGCAAACAGTTATTTTCGCATTTATAATATTAGTATCTATGAAAGTACGATGGATACTTAGTTATCTGCGTGATGGGCACTTCCTATTCAGTCAAACGGCCTGGCTTTTTTACTCGCACATTCCTGTCTGATGATTCATATTACATTGGGTCGTTTATGTGACAACTAAGAGTTGCTTAACTTTCCTTTGTGGTCCCTAAAATTTTGGGGATGATGGGCAAACGGTTTACATTGAAGGCGAATTTGACTATTCAAATGTCCCTAACCGAAGCTATTTTACAGATGTCTAGGTAGGCCACTCCAAATTTTGTCCATTTGTACCGATTTTGTCATTAATTAAATGCTTCCCGCAACCTTCACTATGTCATCGCTCAATCGGCAGGGGACCAAAATTGAGCTCTGCTTAGTACTTACTCGTGAGCTGTAAGAAACAATTTCTTTTTACGTCCAATTATCTAGAGGTTGGTGTATAAAATACTTTTTATATTTATTATGCCACTTTCATTTTCAGAATACCTTTGAAAAAAATGTTCTTTTTGACATAATGAAAGGAAAACCTGTCACAATAAAATACGTCATAATCAAAAACTTTGCAAGATTTTATAACACGAACTGAGTTAACTTTAGAAAGAAGTTAAAAAAGGGAACAATGAGTACATCTAATAAATCTTCGGATTTTGACAATCTTTTCAGTTATAAACGTTATTTTATAAACAATTTGGACAGTTATCATGGATCGTATATATTAAAGGAAATATCTAAAATACTGGAAAGAAATGCACCATCTACTAAAGAATCTTCACGAACCTTAGTAATGGCCGAAGATGCGGTACCCCCACCACCACCTCCACCTGAAATACCTTACGAAATTATAGGTAACCAACTTCGATCTTATCTACCTAGGAAAGCGAAGATAGGTACATAGGTAATAATAATAATATTTTGGGATAAATCACACACCGCCATCTGATCCCAAACTAGGTAAAGCCTGTACTAGGTATAGTAACCAAACAACTGATAAACATACTCATATATTTCTAATTACATATACATATTATAAATAATTAACACCCAGACACAATAAACATTTATGCTTATTACACAAAGATTTGTCCTGGGTGGGAATCGAACCCACGACCGCCGGATACGCCGGACGTAGCAGTCACTAACCACTAGACCAACAGGCCAGGCACGGTATAGGTAGCAATCTATATTGGGTTATTATGGTAAAAAGTGCAAACTATTACACCTCGCAAATTTATTTCTTCTTTTACTGCTGCTATTAAGAATCAATTGGCAATAACCGACGTTTCAATTTCATGATCTATCCGCGTTTTTACGTCTGATTTGAGTGCCTAATAACTGCTTTTGTTGGAATTTTAGGTACTGTTATAGACCCAAAGTTTAAAACTTTAGACAATGTAACGAGGATCGTATCGAAAAGTGAATGTATACCGCAAATGTTGACTTGTGGGACTGTTATATTGGATATAAGTTATGATAGAGAGGATCTGAGACTTGCTACGGAATATTTGGCAGGTAAGATCCTTTTGTAAGTACCTATCTAAGTAAGTGGTTTTGTTTATAAAGTGCAGTTTTATGTTGTCATTGTTTTAAAAATCGTCACAACTTTTTAAAACCCCTTTTATGCGTGGAGACTGTCTGTCTGTGACTTCATAGCAAAAAGTTGGTCACAAGTCTGTCACGGGTTAAATAAATACAAACATGAAATAATATATCTAATAACTAGTTGTTGCCCGCAGCACCGCCCGCGTGGATGTCATGTCGGTTATTGCTGTAAAAAGCCTGTGTAGCCTATGTGTTATTCCAGACCATAACCTATCTCTGTGCCAAATTTCATCCAGATCCGTTCAGTAGTTTTTACGTGAAAGAGTAACAAACATCCATCCATCCATCCACTCACAAACTTTCACATTTATAATATTAAGTAAGGATATATTATGGCAACTCACACACAGCCATCTGATCCCTAACTTGGTAGAGCCTGAAGGTATTTAGGTACTATGCCAATGAAACAACTGTTAAACATACTAAGTAGTTTTTAAGTAGTGTTTGTTTCACAACCTCCGTGTTAGCAGTTCGGATCTCCAACCACTAGACCAACAGGCTAGGCTTATTTTTATTATATGCCGGCAGTGCTGAAACCGCTACTAGAAAAATTAAAGCCGCAACCGAAGGATGACGAGACCGATACCCAAGCTGACGCCTCTGAACTTGATCAGAAGAAGCGATACTTGATACTGATTTCCACTATCATGACTTGGGGCTGTACCAAACCATTGGATCCGGTAATCTATATCTACTATACTTATATTTAAACTAATGTTATAAAGAGTAAAGATTTGATTTTTTGTAACTACTCGACTATTTTAAAAATTCTATATCAAAAATGAATCGCTGAATGTATTGCTAAGCGCAAATCTCAAGAACAGCTGAATCGATTTCGCTTGTTCTTTTTTTGCTATGTTCGTTTTTGTCAAGAGAAGGTTCTTATGTAAAAAACACTTTTTTACATAAGAACCTTCTCTTAACGTTTCAACTCGGGCGAAGTCGGGAAGGGTCACTAGTCGATTAATAATAGTAATAGTTTATTCCGTTGTGTTTAAACCAATGATAATCAACTAGGTACCTACAATGCCTTTAAGCAAAATATGGGCGATCTAAATAACTCTGTCAACAGGCTGGCCACTAACCAAACGTTAGGTAGGTACCTACCAATTAGGTAGATAGATACATATTAATATTATAAATGCCTCGTTAGTCTCGTTAAGTGCGACTGCTAATCTCGAGGTGTCGGGTTCGATTCCCGGATCGGTCGGGGCCATTGGGTTATCTCTCAAGAAATTTACAATAGATGCCCGATGTTTGGAAATTAGCGGTATTTACACCATAATACCTCGAAAAAAGCAGTTGGACTTCGATCTTTTTCCGGTAAAAAAATAAACAGTCAAGAAAGAGGGAATAACGCTGCACTATGATGCATCTGTGCGAGGGATCGCACAGATGGTTATTCTCCGTCGAGATTAGCCGCCGTGACCGAATTCCGGTTAGCGGCCTGTCCCTAATAAAGATAGATAGGGACTCAGACTGTGAACACATTTCTATAGTATTGTACCTACAGTGGGTACAGCCAGGCTCTACAAACAATACTAAGTAGGTACCTACCTACCTACTTAACAATGGTATCAACTAGAAATGTTTTTGTTGCACCATTCACATACTTAGGCAGTTATTTATTTATCTTATCTAAAGTGAACTAAGATTGGTTATATTAGGTACAAGAGAATTTTATCAATAGTCACCGTGGAGTCATAGACAATAGCAGTCATAGGTAGATAGGCACTACTTGCAACTGCGCTCGGGTTTTGCCGCCCTTTTTCTTATCAAAAACTAAAGAGATAATAATGCACGTGGTATTATTTGTAATAAAAATATCATTATGATGTTGAATGACTACACGTGACTTCACGGTTCGGGTTTTTTATACTACCAAAGTGGCAAACAAGCATACGGCCCGCCTGATGTTAAGCAGTTACCGTAGCCTATGAACGCTTGCAACATTAAGGGTATCGCTTGCGCGTTGCCGACCTTGTAAAAACCTTGTTATCCCTTACATAATAAAATTGTTTAACGCTTCCAAATAGTTGATTCGTGTTTCGTTGGACTGTGTCCGCGGCTTACAGGTATTTACTTACCTATGTCAGGACATACACGTAGTTGTCCTTTTAGACTCTAATACTCCTTCTAATTCGCACCGCAACAGCCGGTCCTTCCAACCCAGCAATATTTTAAAATAGGTATTTAATAATAATAATGTCCTGTTATTATTCCTTGTGTTTATTTTACAGGATAATCCAGACATGCCTTTTATTGAAGCGGATTTTCGGAAAAGAAAGCCTCATCCAAATTATAAAATGCATTATGATGCTGAAAATGAAGTCGTTCTAATAGCTAGGAAATACAGATCATTAATTGGGTAAGTGAACATCAATTTCCTTAAAGTTACATCGTACAAAGCTAGCTAAATAAGATTATTTGCATCAAAGCTAGATAGCTTTGATGCAAGTTTTAAAAAGCATTTCGTGACTGTATCGACCGTTTATTGGCGAAATCCTGTGCCAAGTTCCAAATAGGTGTTAAATTCAGCATGTGCCAATCTACTACTTGACTATTTATATTTAGAGTAGCCGTGAGGCACACCGTGCATTACAACTGTATACCTATCAAATATAAATAATATAATACCTATATTTTAGTTTTCACAGTTCGAGTTCACAGTTCGCCTCGAACTGTGAACTCGCGACCCTTGACCAAATCGGTCTAGAAAATTTCACGACATTTCCATCAACGATACTCGAGTTATCGTCAATCATCAAACAAATATTTATAATGAAACAATGTACGATGGAACAATCGTTCTAGTAAAATCGGAGAACTTCTCACGCTTCGCTCGCTCGTTCAATTACTTGTTAAAAGATTATTTTATTTAGGTACCTAGGCACTTTGTTTACGAATTCCGTAGGTACCCTTTATGCCAATGTTATAATTAACCCAACAGAGCGTTGGTGATAAATTCAGGCGTAACGTATGGCGGTCGAGAGGAGGTGCTCTTCTATTGGTTCCAGAAGGCCTGGGAATGTGAACCATTACTACCAATATTAGGCCGTGGAACGAACACAGTGCCTTTGATAAATGTTGCAGATTTAGCAAAGTTAGTAATAACGACCGAATCATTTAATTATATAAATTTAATTTAATAAAGCAAATATTTCCCGCAGTCCATTGCACTCCTCTGTGTAAGGCTCCGCGCAAATGGGCCTCCGATCACAGCCAATCTTTTAATCGCAAACGTTGCGTTGAGCCTAATGCTGAGTACACATCGGGTCAACGAACGGCAACGAATGGGTTCTTTGGCGTCGGGTTTGTTGTTGGACGGCTTAGCGGACATCATCGAATGCCAATGAACGTTCGTTGGCGTGTCCAGGCGATCCGAAGCGTAGCGGTAACATCAAAGGAATCGCACTATTAGATCGAACGCAGAATCTTATTAAAACCTCTGCACAAAAATAACCAGCAGCTATTCAGGCCAGCAGCTAGCACAATATTCAATCTAAATCTGGTCACACTCTCCAACGTATGTTTGCTCGACCATAAAGTGTATCTTCCACATTAAACAATCATCGTGACCACAACCGCTCTGCCAAGAGCGAAACGAATTAGAAGAAGAAAGTGTATTTTGAAGAATGAGATATGTACCTTTGAAGGCCAACTAGCGTGCCGTAATCAACGCCATCGATTGTTCGTTAGCATTCGATGGCCCGGTGCGTACGCAGCATTACAGGCTGAGCCTATGCACGTATGTATGTACCAATGGACTGACACACGCTGATTAATTGATGCATAGGCAGATAGGTAGTTCATCTTTGCATCTAGTGCATGTGTATAGGTATTTACTTCTTTGCGCCGTACAAAACATAGTATTCTTCAATGATATTAAAATAAGAAAGACTGTGTTATCGCACTAGCGCCCTAAAACACTGTTGCTGTCAACAGTTAATAATTAGCTTAATTGTATCTATCACTATTTCGTTCCGTATTATCTATCGTTATAGATTTCAAGTATAAATAAACTTAAAATACCAAATGGTACAGGTCTCCAGAACTTCTTGAGTAGCAGCTGTTCTTGCAGCAAAAGTGGTAGTCGCCAGTACATGATCAAGAGATCAAAAAATAAAGTCAGGAGTGTGATCTTTGAAACGCCTATATGTTACGGCGACCGCTTATCATAATAATATCTACCAAATTATAACAAACTTAATTACTTTTTGTGTATGCAGAATCGTCTACAATTTAACTTTGGACTTTCCAAGGAAGCTTTATATATTAGCTGTGGAACAAAATGTCACTAAGCAAAGACAGGTAAACCTTGGGCCTGTTTCGGACGAGCGTTAAAAAACAAATTAATTTTAGTATTTATTCGCATTTTAATTTTAAGCGCTCTGGTCAACATATGGAACTCTTTGGTACTGTTCAGACGAGAGCTAAAAAAGCGCCGTAACTGTTATCGGGGCGTCTAGCTAACTTCCCTTTTAAGTTTATTATTTTTTAAATATCTAGTTTCGGAGCTTGGTTTTTCATTTCTTAACAAAAAAACATCGCAATATAATGTAGTTTGTTATTCGCCTAACAAACTAGGTACCTACTTCCAAAAATATCAACATTATGGAAGTAGAACTTAGTTGAATTCATTATATTTAAGTTACTTAGGTATCTTTTTATTTTATTATTCTTTATTCGACAATAAAAGATTTTATAAACATTTGATAATAATTTCAAAAAATTCAGAATAGTGTCCTGTATTCGTCTAACAAATGAAACTATGTAGGTATTAATTCTACTTTCAAAAATATCAACATTATGGATGTAGCACTTAAGTTGATTTCATTATATTTAAGTTATTTAGGTATCTTTTTATTTTAATATTCTTTATGTCCAATAATGTGAATATGAGATTTTATAAACATTCGATAATAATTTCAAAAATTCTGGGGTATTGATTGCTTCATATCAAATTGCCCTTTTCATTTCATTTCTCAGTCTTCTCATTCGGCGGATGCACCCAGAATGTCTTGCAACACAAACCGATATTTAATATAATTTTGCCGATTTCAGTTCACGTCTTACTACACCGAGAAACGACTTAAAACAGTTTTAAAGCGTCAATACGATCGAAAATGTAAAAAGCGTCTTAAAAACGCCCACGTTGAGTCGCAACGCTTTTTTAACGCTCGTTCGTACTAGGCTTTGCCGAATAGTTCTGTGGAATTGCGTTCTTAATTCTTATCTAATACCTAGGAGGTACTATAAAAAGACTCGTTTTGCAGATTATCAAATCACTTGGACGCACAGTTGGTTCTGGAATGTTTAAGTGTATCCCACCAGATGATGCTTTTTTGATCCCAGAAGTAGATGTAAGGATTATCTTACTAATATTATAAAAGCGAAAGCTTGGATGGATTTTGTTACTCAATCACGCCAAAAAGGCTGAACGGATCTCTATGAAATTTGGCACAGAGATAGCTTATGGTCTGGAATAGCACAAAGGTTCCTTGTTATCCCGGAAAAATTACTATTCCAGAGGGATTGTACGCGCGGGCGAAACATCACGCGGTAGCTAGTACCTATTTCTATTGAGGATGCCTTGTGACTATGACGCAGATGTGCGTTCATAGAGCTCAATAGCTAGCGTAAATGCCCAAGTCAATTTTAGTTCAACTGGACTTACGTCAAGCTACTCATGAATCACAAGGAAAATCAAGTGACTAATAATAATATTATTTTAAGATTACTTAATGAATTACGAGTAAGGACTTAGATTTCGAGAATTCCATTTAGAAGGGCTTTAGGCTTGCTCGGTAGTATGGTGCCCTACCTACCTAGGTAGGGCACCATACTAGCGAGCAAGCCCGATTGAGGAAACGACCAAAATAGTATCTTAACCAGTTGAACGCCTTTTTTTTTGCTTTTACATACATTACATGAAACAAGGTAGGTTATACTCTCTGTGGATTATCACTATGATGGTTGTTTTGGCAACTAAATTTGTGATATATATGTCTACACATTGCCATACGCATATTCCAACAGAAAATATTTCGATATATTAACTAATATAAATAAATAAAATAACTCATTTATTTATTTAGATCAAATACATGATACTTATGAACTTCATAAAAACAAATGCCAGATACTTTTTTCCTACGGCCAATTCGCTGACTATGATAGGGCCTCGAGAAGAATTGGCAAGAAACTCGGGTCACTCTTTTTAATCGCCAGAATATAACATTTACAATTTGGTATAAGTTACAATACTAGTGGTAACAAAAAGGAACGGAAACCAATATACAGACATACAAAATGAATTTTAGATAAGTATTTAAATTCTGTTGGAATAGTAATGATGATGAATTAATAGATATACCTATCTAATAGAAGCTATTTTATTAACTCGTTGCCTACATACGAAAAAGCCGTTAGGTTCCAGGTGCTGAAGAAAGCTTTTGTTGCTGTACTTATAATTTGCCTTTAATTATTATTTAATAAAATATACCTACATTGTTGTAGAAATAATTAATGTTGAAATAAATTTGCAGCAAAGAGTATTTGACTTAATGACTCTCAATTTAAATATGGAGCCAACGTTCATAGTGGAGACTATGGGATTGCAGTGGACTTCGGAATTGACCTTCCCTGAAAATGTACCGGTTCTTATGAAACAATTTAAGAAAGAGAGGGGATTGAAACCTTTTAAGGTTCGTTATAACCGTAACCTTAACTATTGTATAATAGCTATTATTACACAATATTTAGGCACATGGCATTAAAAAAATATTATTGAAATTGTGTAGAGCCAAAAAGCTCGGTAACTTCTACCTTGTCTAAGAGAGCTGTTGACATATACCTACATACCTGCATTGAAGTCTTTGACTGACTCATTGGCCTATTGATCACAATGTACCTACAGGGTTCGACTCCCAATTCAGGTATTTGTGTATATAATTAGTTCTTCTGACAAGAAATCCACAAAAGATGCCCGAAGTTTGGAAGTTGGCGGCTTTATGTGCCTCGCAAAGCACATAAAGCCGTTGGCCCTACGCATGATCTCTTCTCTCTCCGATCTTGCGTGATTGCCTTCCCATCGGACTATTGAGAGTGAGAGAATATAAAGTGCACCTATGTTTACGCACACACTTAGTCTTGTGCAGTATAATATCTCATGCGCAAATAGCTAGTGTCCGTCGTGATTAGCTGCCGTGACCAAAATTCGATGAGACTTCGTCAGCAGCTATCTCACTCAACGACCATTAGGCCAAAGAGTCAGTTAACGATACTATGAAGAAAGTTAACAAATCCTAAAATATGTCCTCAGATCCTGATTTACGGCCCACCACTTGTAGGAAAAACCACTTTAGCAAAGCAACTGTGCGAAGCATACGGCCTCATTTATATCTCGCCTGAAACTGTGGCACAAGACATAATGGATGATTTAGTTAGTTATCAGTTTATTTGTGTTATTTAAATTAGATACCAGATAACACAACATACTCGTTTTAAGGGTTTTATAGCATTTTAAAGCAGAAACCGTAGGGTTTTATTGAAGAACTAGCTGTAGCCCACGGCTCCGCCCACGTGGATATCAGTTATCGCGATAAAAAGTAGCCTATTTACTATTCTAGTCCTTACTCTATCTCCATGCCAAATTGCTTTCGAATCCGTTCAGTATTTTTTACGTGCAAGAATAACAAACATTCATACATACAAACATCCATCCTCACAAACTTTTCACATTCCTAATATTAGTACCTAGGATTTTTAAGAAAAGCCTGTGATATATGTGGTTTAATATATCAAAGGCTTTTCTTGAACCGGTTCGAATAACCCTGGGTTTAGGCATTTGTTTGAAAATTGCATATCCACGACCGCGCCAAACGGAAGGTCTCGCGCGCGGTATTTTTAAGCGCTTAAAATACCCCTACAACAGCCAAATAAGTACACACAGTAGTTTTGTCCTGTGCGTAAGTACCACCTTCTGTACAGTAGGTACCCCACTTCCTCTTGTAGACTAAAATTAATTTCAGTGCAACAAATCAAACATTAGATAGTGGTTGATGACGCACACTTATCACGCACTTATCAAAAACACATGGCCATTTATGAAATTGATACTTAAAAATACAGTTATTATTTTTATGGATTAAAAAGCGGTGGTGGCCGAGTGGGAAAGTAACCGACTTGCACGCAAGAGGTGCGAGTTTAATCCCGGGTAGCAGTACCAATGTAAATTTCACTTTGTGGAGTTTATGTGTGCTAATCAAATGATTCGCCATCTGCTAACGGCGAAGGAAAACACCGTGAGAAAACCCACATGTATTAGAAGAAATTCTTCTGTCTGTCTGATTTACCAACCCGCATTAGGCCAGCGTGTGTGAACTCTACTAGAGGCCTAAACCCTATCTCTCTCTTGATAGAGGAGAGAAGACCCGTGCCCATCAGTGGGACATATTATTATATGGGTTGCTATTAGGTATTATATAAACTAAGTAGGTGCTTTTTGAAAGTTTCCGGTAGAGCAAATTCTTAAAGAAGCACAAGTTTTAGACGGCAGAATGATGGACGTTCTACGGTGAAGGGAATTTTGCCCGCTTGCGATATAATCTGTAGAGACCGAAATCTACTTAGTGCAGGGTACAAAAGTCCTAGTTGCACTTGCACTAGTAATAAAAAGAAAACATTAACAAAACCGACATTATTATTATTAAGAGTTTGTGTATTGTATGTTTGTAAAGTTCCCCGCGACACAAGGTTCTTTCCCTAGTGCGGGAGTTGTCTTTTTAAACAAGTTAAATGTAGAAATTCTATTTACTTAGTAAGTGTATTGAAAGAAACATCATGTGAAAGTAGCTGACTAGCATCGTGTTATAGGTACCTACTTGTTACATGTAATAAGTTCTAAGTAATGCTTGATAAGTTTGATATCCAATAGTTTTTTTTTTAAATCTGGTTTGCTGTCAGTTGATCAGTTAAAGCAGCAGCAGCAGACAAGGGTACAATTAGGCAAATTAATGAAAATCTTGTTATGACAGGCGTGGCGAGTCGAGCACTGGACAATAGGGGAAACAGCAGGATTAATTCTCATGGCTACAGGCGAGGAAGAGGATCAGGCTGCTCCCGACGACGAAGACGAGGACCTTGGTGACGAGGAAGGCGCACAAGAAACAGCTCGACAAACTCTCGCTATGCTGCAGTCCGGACGCCCTCTCGCGGATGAAGAGATTTTTGCGTACATTTCATCGTTTTAACCTTTCACCAATTAATATACAATAGATGCACGATAGTCGCTCAAAAGCGGCTCCAACTTAATCAATTGCTTGCACAGTTTTGCTCTCAGTCGCTTCGCAGCGCATTATACCAGTTTTGCGTGCAGTCAAAAAATGCAAAAATAAAA
This sequence comes from Trisateles emortualis, assembly GCA_947095525.1. Lineage (NCBI taxonomy): Eukaryota > Metazoa > Arthropoda > Insecta > Lepidoptera > Erebidae > Trisateles > Trisateles emortualis. Next base: position 11,697,429 of record OX352734.1, read on the forward strand.
AAGTGTAATTTTTACGATTAATATAACTTTGTTATTATACCTATTGCTGAATAATTTCCCATGTAAAATAGTTTTACTTTTATCAGAAATGTATTGAATATTTTGGTATATTTTCAAATACGTGTACCTATTGCTCACCTGTCCTTTTCACTCTGGTTTATTTTCAAGACGCCATTATAAATGTATACCTACACATCTATAACTATTTACGTTACTCTTAGACTTCCACTATTTGTCGTTGTTTTTGCATATGTAATCAATAAATGAATATTTATTGTAAATTAAAATTTGATCGCAGGTTTTAACTATACACTTAGTTAAATACAAATATTATATGGTTAAATAGAATTCCGTATTTCTGGTTATAAAATCCCCATTTTCGAGTGATTATATTTTTTGTTTATTAAATATTTTCTAAAAGTCTTGTCTTACAGGTACTTACGCCAGAGAATGTTAGCTCGTGAATGCCTGAATAGAGGATGGGTGCTTGACGGTTTTCCGACAAACTTGGCGCAATGTGCTACATGTAAGTAGCAAATTTATAATTAAGCATATTTGAAAAGCATGAGATACCCTTTCCTAACAATACACACGTTTATGTCCCTACCGCCCAATAGTTTAAAATTGATTACACTAGATCAAACTACTAGGTAGGTAGAACTAAAACTTAAAGGGAATTTATGAGTACACTAATCTTAGCCGACTAGAAAGACAAGATTAGGACACACAAATGATGACTTCTTTGAATGTGGTCGGGTACCGTTTAGATATAGAAAAGAGGCGTACAATGTATACTTAAAAATAGATGTAGTTAGTAAAGACCTTAATCTATCAACCACACACAGCAATATAAAATATAGCATTACGTTATATTGCTGCGGTTGATAGTAATAAAGAATCATCATGCGCGAAAATCTAGAGCGGTCGAACGAGTGGCCATGGATCAGCTTAACACTTTCGCATAACGTAGACACAATAGATGTTTTATTGTCATGACGTCTATAGGCGTTCACTGTCCTTCAAAGTTTTAAGGACAAATTTAATCGCTTACCGCTTAATATATATCTATCTGGCTTATTCATAATCTATGACCTTAAAAAGTGTTACTTTGTTACCTAAATAAATAAATAAATGAATTTTGAGTTTGAGAATAAACGTTGTGTAGCGAGTGAATATATACGCAATGTTTTGTCGTCTTCCTTCAAACGTCAAATCACTGATGACAGATTGAGAGATTGTTATAATAAAATTACACCTATTCTATTCCACGTTTGAATTTAGACCATCAAAAGGTCGATATGGGAGAAGGTTTTTTTATTAGCGGGCGAACAATTACTCTTTTTGATCGTTTAATTGCTTCTTTCTTAGTGTTCGATAAAGGTGAGGAACAGGATGAAGAAAATGAAGATGAAGAACCTCACGAACCATTTGACGAAGATGTTGACTTGTACAATACTGTACTTAAAAAGTTATTGCCAGGTTAGTTATGTGCACATTAGTGTGACGTCTTGAAAGAAGCAAATAATACATAAAGAAATATGTTTTCCGCCTAAAGGGAGATTGGAGTCTTATTTTTGATATACTGCCCTGCCTTAATATGTTGTAGCCAAATGGTAAGTCGGTTACTTACCATATATCAAAGCAATAAGGATAAACTAGCTACATAAAGGAATCCATGGTTACAGAATACAACAGATATACCACAAAAGCTGAAAAGCCGTAACAGTTTTTTGAAGCGTGCTGCTTCACTCACAAGCGAACCGTCGCTGGAAAGAATTAGGTTGTGGCGAGAAAGTGCTTCTCTGCCTACCCCATTCGTCCCACCTTCCGAAAATCTCCCGCCTGGACATGAGACACCTTGGCTGACCTGTAAGTCTTTAAACCGACTTCGGACTCAGGTTGGTTGAAGCAACGAAAACCGGCTCAGGTGGGGATTTGTAGACGATTCCAACCTGAAGTGTAAATGAGGTGCTGAGCCACAAACCATGGGGCACTTGACGATGCTGAAAATTCTCTCTCGTATTAGAGTCTCGTAGACTCGTAGCTAGGTTTTGGGCCGACACAAGTTAGATTGACATCGACAAGCTAAGAAGAAAAAGACAGCAGATATTACGTTGCCACCAATTATTTTCTTTTTTTTGTAATAATATACTTCCTTAATATTATTGCTAGAAAAAAAATTATAACATTTTGTATTATTGCAGATATCGTTGTATCTTTAGATGCAACTGACGATTTTATTTGTGATAAAGCAATGAGACAGCCTGAGGGTGATACTCGTTTGGATGAAGAAATTGTTTTAAAACGACTAAACGATTTTCGTGCTGGCGATCATCGAGACGTTACTCCTCTTAATTTCTTCGACGAACTCGATATACATCCTTTAGTCGTCCCTGTAAGAGACCATCAGGATTATGCAATGAAGCAGGCATATTCGGCTGTAACACTCCGTATGGGACGTCCATGTCGCTATGGCAAACTTATTGGTAATCATACTTACTACCTGATTTCATAATGCCATGAAACATCTCCGAAGTATTTGGTTCTGTTTTGATTGGTGATTTATCTGCTTTTTGGTAATAAGATGTAGTGTTCTATAACCCAATTCTGCAAAAATACGAATGTCTACCATTAAGTCTCTTATCGATAGCTAGAAGCAGGGATAACTATAAAATCAATAATCAGTAGTGCATACCTAATTGTAATGCAGTGTCGATGCTTTTATTAAAAAAGTAGTTAATGCTCGCGTTTATGAACGACTTACTAATTTACTTCTCTTCAGTTAGTCATTAGTTCTGAGATCTTAATCCAAATGTAAAATCGCCGATTGCAGAATTTACAAATAACCAAAGTGGTTTGTAGGCTCCGAAGTAAAGTTATTAATTTATTTTCATTACGCAGCTATGATTGAAGCTGCTGAATTGAAAGAACAAAAAGAACGCGAAGAAAAGAAAAGAAAAGAAGCCAAAGCTTTAAGAGAGTTAGAACGTAAGCTACAGGAAGAACGTGAAGAGAAAATGGAGTACTGGGTAAATATAACATTATAAATCAAAATATTATATTATGCTGGCTTTCACAATTAAATCTGGGGATAAAAAACAAACAAAAAGCCTAAACCTAAGGGCATTCATGAAATGCAATATCTTTTCCCCGGGTTAATTACGTCTATTAGTATTCATTCTTAAAATCTCGTGTAGTATTTTATTGGATATTTGCCCACATAGATTCATAAAAATACTAGTTACCAACATAATAATTATTCCAAAATATGATTTTGTGTAGACCGAGCTGTATAGCATGCTTCGTGATGAGGAAGAGGCGGCGTTGGCCGCTGCTGGCGAACCTATGCGAAACTATCTTGTAAAACACATCTTCCCTACGCTTACACCAGCTTTACTCGAAGTTGCTAAACTGCGACCTGAAGATCCAATCGATTTCCTTGTAAGTATATTTTTTTGGTTACTGCTAAAGTAAACTTGTGATTCCTAAATACATACAAATTATGTGACATACTGTCTGCTAACGATGCCTGTGCAGGAAACCCGTATGTCCTAACATATAATGAAATGATGATAATAATGAAATGATGCTGGCAATAAAACTTTCTATCGACACGCATTGCTAGATAGAAGGACGTAGTAGTGCTCTTTAGAGCCCTCAAATCCCTTGGCAGGTACCTTAACAAGTACTAGATCGAGTGTGAGGTGTGTTGTGAAAATTAGTGCACTCTGAGCACTTATTTAACGTTCAAGGCATTGTTGATGTCTATGAATGGCCGTTAACCAATTACCATAAATAAGGTGGCCCATCGGCTAATCAACCACCATTAGCAATTTTTTTTTTATCACTCTTGTTAGAGAACTTGTCCGGAAGTGGGAATAATGGGTAACTACTTACTAAGTTGTCTCATATTTCATAAATATTATAAAAATAATTTGGCAATCATCAGGGGGATCACCTTTTCAAATTGAATCCTATCGCTAAGAAGCTTGATCCAGAACGTAAATCACGAGTTGGTACTGAACCGATGAGCAGAACAACTGAAATTGCTGGTGAATTAACGAGACCGGAATGGGAAACTGTTGATGACTTAGCTAAATTGAATTACTTAGAACTACTACAGAATGCAAGCCGACAGGGGCCATCTTCAGAAAAAGAAGATTTAGAACTCGTTAAACGAATGAGCACCTTTAATTGTTTGCCTAATACCTAGTTAGATTTATTTATTGTATAATTAATTTTAAAAAATTCATACCAGTTCTATTAAATCTAGTTAGTATATTTAGAAATGTACGAGTAAAATAAAATGTTTTTATGGTTGTTTGACAACATTTTATTAGTACAGATTATATTATAATTTTGTATTTTTAAATGATTTCCTCTAATATACATATAGATAAATTGTTCACTTATAAATATTTTTTTCTTGGTAGAGGAAAGGAAACCTTTGCCCAGCACTGGGACATTTATGAGTTACTTTTATAATTTTTATTTCTGGTGTATCAGGTTTTATTTTTGCAAGTAAAAATATTTTGGAAAGATGAATAAAATATTTTTATACTTACATTTTATTTTTCTTAATATTGTAAATAACCTTATGATATTATTTTGCATAGGTACCAAATTTTAGTCTCTACTAAACTAAATTTAGGCTTTACATAATTCGACTCGATAACTGAACGCTCTCTCTTCTTTACGGTCTCATCTCATTCCAACCATTACCCAAATTCTATTAAATCTGTGTTTATTTTGGCCTAAATAAATTTCTTGCTTGTACTTTTTGTAAACACATCCTTCAAACGTTTAAAAGAATTTCAATTAGTTGGAATTCCAATTTGGTTGCAACGTTTGGTTTGCAATTTCAAACTATTTTATATATTCCTCTTGATAATGTGGCTAAGAAAGCAATAAAGTGGCCTACTGCTGCAATTTCGCCTAGAATGTGCTGGCGATTTAATTCGATTATTGTAGTCTCCAGGCGTAAATTGCAAGGATCATCATACCCATATCTTGTGAACGACGCTGTTTTATTTCGCACTTAAGTAGGCATTAAAATAATAGATAATTATGGATACTGAACTGATACTGACTGAAACTGTTATTTGGCAATTATCAGGCGGAATACCTGTTCAAATTGAATCCTGATGGTAAGATGCTTGAACCTGGATATAATTTTCAAGCGGAGAAGCTACTGGGGAAAATAAAAATTCTTGATGAAGCTATCCTGGACCTTGACATCCAAATCGATCCACTCCTACCTGAATACTGTGAACAAGACGACCTATCAATTGTACCATCGGACGCAGTAATTAACATCATGGGCGCTCTCTAAACAAGTATGATATTATGCTTGTACTTCTGTTATATAATATATCCTTTGTAAGTTCATTATTTCTATCTTTCTACTTTTTATATTTGACATGCGAATATGAATTATAAATAAATAAAAGAGCGTGTGTTACCTTAGTACAATGTGGTATCTTTTCAATACTTTCATATTTTTTTACCTATTAGAGTTCTCTCGTACCTATAGTGAATTAAATTTCAAATAGTGTAAATATCAGCAGTAAATAAAAAACAATCAAAATTGAATAACTGTTGGAATCAGATCTTTTGGTCTTGAGACTCCGTCATTGCCATGTATCCCCATATGTCGCGTGGAATTTTACAAATATAAGATTCACACACAAATGACAATCTAACTAACCACTTGTCCCATATGGATATTGAACTAATCATCATTGGTGTTGATCAAAGTGCTCTTACACTGCCTCTTTGGTCAATGCTGTGAACAGAACCTACTACGAGTATATACAAACAAAACGCACCTGAGGGGAGGTAAAACAAGAACTTGGAATGAAATTAACTGAACGAAGTGCTGTGTCGCGGGGAAATTTACAAAACTACAGCTAACGGACACTAAGTACACCTAGACTCGAAACAACCATTTGTAGATGACACTTTTTTTGTCCTGTATGGGGATGGAAGCGACAACACGACGCGCATTTGTAAATTACGAGGTTACCAATTAACTAAACCAACAAACACATTAGGGGGCGACCGAGTCATCTACAGAGCAAAATTTTATATAACCTTACTTAGGTATGTACATTAATTAGGTCAGGTCAGTCATAGACATCACTTTCTTTTAAAATAATATTTTTTTTACTTTATGTAGGTAATTATGTAACAATTCATTTCAATATCGTCGTGATGGCTCGAATAATCAAGGCAATTAGGTATGTTATTATATTACTGAAAATACTGAAGTAATTATGCAACAATTTATTTCAATATTCCGTCGTGTCGAGTCGAATAATCAAGGCAATTATGTATGTTATTATATCTGATACTGAATACTAATCTTGACATCATGACACAAATTATAGGCCTAAGTTTTATTTTCTTTGGATAATATGGAATCAAGAAATCCTTATATAAATACGTACGCCATTTTTTTATTAGCAGAACCACATATTTGAATAACTAAAGATACTTGCTGTACTAGACGGCTGTACTTGATTATTACCAATACCTAGTATATTTTTTTATCAATCGGCGAAAGTAACAATCTTTAAAGTGTATAAAAAAAGCACCGGTCCCAGTTGTGATCCTTGAGAACACTGGGTTGTGGGGAATATGTTTGAGATCTGAACCATTGAAGACTTTTATTGGTCTATGTGCAAGACTAATTTAAATAACTTTAGAAGCATCCCTCCACTCACATATACTTGCAGTATTTAGCGAAATCATTGACTTGTAAAAAATCGACGTAGACTGTGTCTACATGTCAAACTTTTAGACATGGTAGGATGGTAATGGCCGCTTCAGAATCTTTGTTGGTGATCAGAAATACTATTAAAGATCAGAAAAATATGATAGTATTGGCTGATATCGGTCGGCAGTTTCTTACGTCGCGTCGGCTTGGTGATCTCTTGCTAAATATAATGTATTTTGTGATGATCCCTAAGCAACCACAACGTATAGGAATAATATTATTAATTTAAGGATTTAGAATTTCAAACACCCTAAGATTGGCTGGTAAAGAATGTGATGTAGTTATTGAAGTTATATCTCGTCCTGCATCCTTTTAGCTACCGAGTCTTCTCATTTCATTATGTACGAATAATTCGACGACGATTTCAACTGCCTCGGTGGTCCAGTGGCCGCAGTATGCGCCTGCTGTGCACGAGGTTGTTGTGGGTTCGATTCCCACACAGGATAATACTTTTTCACAAAGAATTGTTCTGAGTCTGCGTGTAATTTGTGTCCGTCTAATAAAGATTTGTATGTTTGTAAAGTCCCCCCCGACACAGAGCTTGTTAAAAAAATATACCTAGGTAGGCCATTATACCGCATTATTTATTCAAAGAGACTTGGTGCATCCGACGGACCCATATTTTCACCAGATTCCTTTGGTCGTTGCGAAAATTAAAGGTAATGTAGGAATAGTGCCGGTAAAAAGTAAATATATTTATATCCATGGTATTTTCTAGATTTATCAGATATCCTAGTGCCTAAGTAAGGTAGTCGAAACTGTATTTGTACCTACCTACGCTTACAAAGTCACAGACAATAACTAATAGGTCTGTATTACTTTTATAATAGGTACCTAATAGAAGGGAAATAAATGTCGAAACGCCATGGTACCTAATTAGTCTTAACACGCAAGGGTGGTCGATAAATTCGATGTTATCATCGATAGTATGGTGCGTGATTTAGTCTGTTCATTGCCGATCTAGTATAAACAAACCTTTCATATGAAAATTTGAGAGGACATGAGAGTGTACCCGGAATCTAAATTAAAAAATGGGTATTCGGGTTCGAATAAGGACCGGCCACCTTCAGATGTTAGTGGTTTATCATTGCTGGCTGCAAGCCTTCGTCACCAGACTACTGAATTCTTCAACAATTCAACATTGCATGGTGTCCGGTACATCGCTGAAAAAGACAGGCCATTTTGTGAGAAGTTAGTATTTTTAATAACATTATACCTTATTTAGAACATAAGTAGGTTTTCTTATATTTCAAAAAGTAACTTGATATAGGGTAGCTGGATGCGAGAAGCCGAGGATTATGCTAAGTGGTGTGCACTTGGAGAGGCGTATGCCCAGCTGTGGACTTGCGATAGGCTGATTATGATGATGATAGATATTTATATGTGGTACTAACGAACTAACAAAACCGTTCCTGTTTTATGACAAAGGTGCATCTTAAAGTAAATCAATGATGTTGCGAATGCAAAAAAATTTTATCCACCGATGCAGGCTATATTAAAGGTGGACTCGCATGTCAAGCAGGTATTTTAAGATATGATAAATGGCCTAAGAATTTGTAATGATTATTTATCTGTTTAGTAAGAGTGAACAAAGTTAATGCATAAAGGAGTCTGAAAGCATATGAAACTCGAGAATACTTTATTAATGGCAAAAATAGACCGTTATAATAATTGTTAGTCAATTAGTAACAGTAACTACTGTGTTATTGTTACCGAGGCAGAAATCAGTCACAGTAGCGCCACGAGATGACATGCCGAAAAACTGGTAGAAGACTCTGGCCACTCCCAAGTATCCAGAATTCTAATGCGTTAGTGATTGCTGCACGTAAAATGCGAATAAGAACCTATCTGCAACATTTATTTATATTATTGTTTTATAAATAAATGTTATATTGATATTTTTTGGTTCCAGGTTTATGTGGTTCAGTTTCACAGCCGTTGGCGCAGTTACAACTTGTATTATAATAGTAAGCTTATGGGAAAAGTTTCAAACAAATCCTACCATTACAGGTACGTACCTAATTAAAAAAAAATATTTTCACAAAGTTCTTTGACAAACTCATAAAATCTGTAGTAAATAGATTAAGTAGACATTCATACGTAGGTACCTACTTTTGCTTTTTCACACAAGCTTTAGGTAAGTATCTAATTTATTTTATCTTTAGGTCTAGATACGGATTTTCACAACTGGGATGTGCCATTTCCAGCCGTAACAATATGTGATGTAAACCCTGTTGATGAAGAGCTACTGGAAAGCTACATCGAGAGGTAGGTACTTATGTTTACGATAAATATTTTCAAGATTTCTATTCTAAACTGCTGGATCGAATTTGTGTGTTTGATTAATTTCCTGAATGGTTTAGATTCACAATTGCATACATGTGGTACATGGCGCTGCGATCGGGTTATAGGAATTTATATTTTCGAAGAATCTTTAAAAAATAAATTTGGAACATACGCTATAATTTTACAGAAAAAGTCTTTCGCGTCCGTTAGTATTTTTAAATATTAATACTTATCTATTGCTTCACCTGCCTTAGTGAGTAGGTTAGGTACCTATAGACAAATATAAATAGATTCTAATTTCAGTAACATGATATCCATAGTGTTTGGGGCTCAGAACCTCCGGACAAAGCTGGAGACATGCTGAGATGGCTAGCTACACTAAGCTATCGATCTATATCTGACGAACGTGCTGCTGAATTCATGTCAGATCCCGCGTTTGTCGGGAAAAGCGAAGAGGACGAACCCAAACTAGCCAAAGATCCGAAAGATGCTGTGTTTCAAGTATTTATTCAAATTTTTATTTATAGCTAATTACTTTTACAATAAATTAATTTAATTACTGCTTTAATGTACTGCGCAGCGTATTGTGCGTTCGGTCCCTAAACCGGATACAAATTTGTGTTATCCACAAATGGTCGTTCAGTCTGGCTTTATTTTTATTCGCCAGTTTTGTGTCCCCCACGACACAGGTGATGTTTAAAAAATATATAATGGATTCATAACTTATAAACCAACAGTTTTTACTTTCGCAGGTAGTTCGACATTGCGATTCTTTGTTTTATGATTGCGAATGGAAAGGTGATTCCGAAGAATGCTGCGATTTGCTAATGCCAGTGTTTACTGAGATGGGATTTTGCTATGCCTTTAATTCCAAGCATGCAGAAAAGATATGGCCATGGTAAAATATTGTCTAAGTAATATAATAATACTGTAATGTCCTTCTAACCGAATTTCATCCAAGTAGTATAAAAAAAACGGCTAATCTCAACGGAGACTAGCCATCTGCGCGGGAGATATTATAGTGCACAAGTGTGTGCGCAAACACAAATGCACTGTTTATTCCCTCACTCTCATAGTCCGATGGGACGGCAATCCGACAGGACCGGATGCTTGTAGCCTTCTAGACTGGCTTTACGTGCTTTCCAAGGCGGTTTAACACCGACCACGGACCTCGTGATCAGCAGTCACACACACCGACCACTGAGCCACCGAGGCAGTTAGTAATATACGGAATATACCTAGTGATTAAAAAATGTTTTGGACTCCGTTTTATAGACTTGTTTTTTTTTATTCCAGGCAATCTCAAGCTCAAACTGAACAGTTTACTGAAGCGTTCATTCACGAAACAGATGCAAAGTGGTCTTTCATGTTTAATTCTGATCGTAAAAACACAACATTCAACGTAAGTAACACTGAATCTAACAATGTGTCACTATAGGTATTGCAAAATATAAATTATTTTAAGATAATATAACCGACATTGACGATTTTACTACAAACAGATATATATACATTCCACTGAAGAAATGGCTGGTTTAGAACAAAGTGCGCAACATGCGTGGGATCGTCGCGTGGAGAAGGTTTCTTTCTCCGTGAAGCATACATACACTACCGAGGATGCCCGTCAGCTGTCCATCCGTCAACGCCGATGTGTATTTACTGATGAACTCCATCTAGAAACCTCAAACATTTATACGTATTCAGCCTGCATGAGACAATGCCGTATGCAGAGAAGTCGAGCTTTCTGCAAATGTGTGCCGCATTTTTATCCACCTTTAAGTAAGTAGGTAACATAGAAAAACAGTGAATTTATCAAGAGATATTTGTGTTGGTAAAAAATCCCTGTGGTGGATCCAATAGACGAATAGTCAAAAAAGTATAGGTACTATTAGATTTTCTTTTGGATGCCTACTTACTAACCGTAGAAACTATTTCTAGAAGGCTACAAGCAATGCACTCTCCGAGAGTTGAGCTGCATAGCAAAACACGCAGCAGCTATTATGGACGTGACGCGGTGCACTTGTGAACTTGGCTGCTCCCATACTGTTTACGAAGTTGAGAAACTTTCAGATGTTGAGTAAGTCAATTGCTATTTAAGTAGGTATATTTCTATAGCAGCCGGCCCGCTGTAAAGTAATAGTAGCCGTTACCGTTGCTTACGAACGCTTATAATGCCAGGAGAATTGTATGTATTGTTAGCTGTTGCAACCATAAGGTCCCTTGTGAGCAGGTATAGGTACAGTCTGCCTGCTCTCATTACCTTACTTATCAGCAGAAACATACGAGTGATTTAGTTGGGCACTTTTGTAGTGTGAAACTTTCAGAGCCCCAAGGCGGGCTTTTAAGTTGAAACAATAAAAGCTCTAGGTACTTTAAACCCCAAGGGATGTAACGGAATTGTCTATTTCAATCGCGCATGTTTTTACATAAACAATTAGATTATACCTAATAGTGCTGCAACAAACCGGTTTGACCTTATCAACATTTATTTAACTCAGGCAAGCATTGCTCACGAGTTCAAATTTACATTGTCTTATTCTCAGAGCACAACAGAAATGTCATGGGCCTTATGACTTAAGCCTCGTATTCATGGTAAACATTTGTTTAGCAATATGGTTGCATAAACATGTTGCCGAGTTGCTATCAACATATTGCAGGCAACACTTGTGTTGCGGAGTTGATCACGCAATGTTGCAGAGTTGATGCCCGGCGAGCGAAAACATCAGTTTATCAACAAATGTTGATGTGTGGACGTGTTTGCAACTATTTTTAAACATAAAACAACGATAAAATGATACAATTACAGAGAACACAACACTTCTCCTCGGGCAACATTTTAACGCAGACTGGCTTGTGTGGACAACCCATATTGATTTAAACAATGTTTCCAGTCGCAATATCGCCGTTCATCAACATCGTTGATCCACTGTTGCTAAAGAAATGTTTACCATGAAAGGAGGCTTTAACGGCACAGGGGCCGCACTATGACGCCTCTATAACAATTTATTTACGCGCTAAGTATTACATCTTACAAATTAGGGTAAAAAATAACTTACTATAAGAGCGTCACGGCGTACGGCCTCAGACCTAGTTTCCTAAATAACCTTTAATTTCAGCACAATACGAAGTATCGACAACACTCTGTTAGAGACGGAGTTCGTCTCATGGCCGATGGTGCGATACAAACGTGAAGTGTTGTTCGGTTGGGTAGACTTGTTGGGTGAGTAATTGTGACACTTACTTATTGGGAAATTTTGTATGACTACTTTTACCAAGTTGAGTTGGGGTTTTCAAACGTAGTGATTAGTTACTCTGTGGGGTTTTCCTTAATGTATTCTCTCAATTTCTCTCTAATTATATTATGTCCCACTACTGGGTACGCATCTTCTCTCCTCTGTCAGCTGAGAGGGTCTGACCTAATACGTTTTGGTGGATTACATATGCTTAATGTTTAGTCTTGTAATGTTATTAGGTACTTTATTTGGAAAACAAACAGTATAACTATATTAATAACTAATTATATTAACATTACAGTGTCATTTGGTGGCATCGCGGGACTCTTCTTAGGATTTTCTCTACTGTCCGGTGTAGAGTTATTGTACTATTTCACTTTGCGGGCATGGTGCGCTGCCGCGCGCGATGCTGAGATGCTTCAGGAGGAACAAGCTGAAAGACGGGCTAAACCTAAACCTCCTCATAACCTCAGCCTCGTTCCCTGGTACTTATAGTATTAATTGTATTTAAATAATACCATCACTTTAAAGGTAGGTAGTTTGATTTACAAAATTAATCAATAGACAGTTTTCGGGACGCCTTTCCGAAACCATCGATCAACTTTCCCCATCGGTCTTCTTTTATTAGGTAGTCGTCTGTTTTATCAAATCGTCCACCTCATTTTCCTCATCCGTCTACTTTATCAAACCAACCACTTGTCTTTCCTCATTTGTCTACTTTCCCGATTGGTATAACCAGTCTCATTTATTTGACGCTTTAGAAAATTCAGAACGCTTAAGGTTTTGTAATTTTAGGTGGAAGCAGCCCCCAGTGCCCAGCAGCGCTCGCCCAATGGTTGTGCGTTCTAAAAACGCGCCACCGCCGGACTACGTGCCACCGCCGGCATACTCCACATATTTACCATAATTTTATTGTGTTATTTACTTTACAAGAATCATGATTGTTTTATATATTATTTGTCAATTAGCTTGTAGGATTTCGTCATGAATATATTATCTTGACTTTTCGATATTTGACTAGAATTGGAATACTAGAGGCCGTACTTACAGGGATTTATTTTCAATTAATTTACAGTTATGTATATCACTAAGTAATAAGATTGTCATTTTAGGAATTCTAAAGAACGTCATGCTAGTGTATTATATACAGGGTGGTAATTAGTTCAGTCAGGACAGCTACGTTTGTTTATATTTGGCTTTATCCTTATTATTCTTTATGATGAGTGTGGTTTGATTTATTAAAAATTAAAGGATCCTAAGACTTTGTTAAGATCATGGACCCAATTAAAATTACCATCCTGTATAATAAATAGGTAGGTGTAATAATAAATAAATATTTTTATTTAAACTACAGAATTTGTAGCAGTAAATCAAAAAAAATTTTTCGTTTAATATTTATTACAATATTTTTGGTCACATCCATTCTAAAGTCGCAATTAGTAAATTCATTATCGAACTACATTATCGTGACAAATTGGACACAAAAACAGTCAACAAGTTCCAAAATTCGAGAATATAAACATACATACAGTAAAGTCTAAAAACGATCACAATAATGCATTTCAATAAATAACAAGTTTACAAAAACTAATGTAAATTTTGCAAACATATTTCGTGAAGAGTGCATTGTATACATATTTTGACAATTTGTTTGACAAAAATCCAAATGAACTAAATCATACGCAGCACCAAACGTCTAAGTACTAAATAATTAGGAATGAATCTTTCTGACTATCGTTAAATAATGAAATATTGCATCTAAATGACTTAGCTATCTATCAGATACACAGGCTCTTCACTAAGGTCGAATAAATCATAATACTATTATTTATGTTCATTTCCTGAACACCGACATGCTGATTGTATTTTTACCGTAATATTATATACAATCGATGAAAAAAAGGCTTTTTGTCAATATGCGTAGGGGTTTGCTACTTTAAATAGGTCACTAAAGGCAACTAATTTAACCTAAGAGCCCTACCTTACCGAGACGCCATGGCGTCGTCACTCTGCTACGTATCCAAACAATTCATGTGGCAATTAACTCATTTGGCGACGGATTGGCAACGTTGCGGTCAATATGAATTGTTTGGTTACGTAGCTGGCGATATCGCCATGGCGCCTCGGTGAGGTAGAGCCCTAATAGTTAAAAGTGAAGGACGTTTCCTATAGCCACTTCGACCTCAAGGACATTGGAGACTATAACTATTAAAAATGATCGATTGTCATTGTTAGGCCCTTGCTGGCCCATAAAAAATGACCAGCCTGTACATGTTACAATAATAATATTAGCAACCCATACATGTCCTACTTCTGGACACGGGTCTCCTCTCTTCTACAACAAGAGAGAGGTCTATACATGTTATTAGTTTAAAATTTGAAGATGAGGTGATACTATACAGTTATAATGTCTAGTCTAAAAACTTTGGCATAATAATACAGTTACAATTCCATTATAAAAGGAAGAACTTAAGTATTTGCAAACTTAAATTAGAGTGAGACTCGATACTTAAGCACGAACGCTGCTGTTAGTACTAAACAGCAACGCATTTCGCTGTTTGCTATGTACCATTAAGTGCTGAAGAATGCATGCTGAGTACTTGAGTGAGTACTTGGCAGCAATAAGTTGATGAGCGATTTATATAAGATAATAAAGGTTGGTGTTTTGTAAGATATTTTAATTCACCTTAGGTATAACTTTACACGCACAATATTAAATACTGGTATTAACACGATCATGCTTTTTTTATTTATAAAATGTTTATACAATTTGTATGGACTCAAAGCACAAGCGTAGCAAGTTGCGGCCACTCACGACCACTCCCCACTTCAGTACGAGAGTGAAATAAATAGTAGCGGCCACCAACCACTAGTGGCGGCCACCAACCACTAGTGGCGGCCACCGACCACTAGTGGCGGCCACCGACCACTAGTGGCGGCCACCGACCACATTCGTTTGCGCAATACCAAAGGATGCGGCGCGCGGCAGCTACTGGTGGCTGTGGTCGGTGGCCCGCTTGCGCGGAGCCTTAGATTGCTTAACGTTTCGACCCGAACCAGACCACCTAATACCCGAAATATAGGTATACTATTGTAGGTATATCATACAATGCTAATAACTTAATATAATTGAAGCGGTGATTAACGCATTATTATAATATGAATACATGTATTGTGTAAATTTATATCACAAATGATGTAGACAACAACAAAATCGATCGACTATTGCGTGCACCTGACGCCGTCGTGCACGCAATTTTGCACCTTATGATGGGTCACCACTCACCTAAAACTGTTGCTGATCCTATGTATCTATTGTAAATAAATAATTGTTACAATGTCAATTACACCAAAGCTACTTGATTATTAACCTATCGAACGCCAATATTCTACGCCCGTGGCGTTCCAAAGGTTTAAATAACACTTAATTATAAGCTAGTTTTGTTATTTTTCTAAATTTTGACACCTTCTGTGCACATTTGAATGTATTTTACGATAATAATACAATACAGCAAGTTGTTACTATTGTTTCATTTTAATATATCGGTGCAGTCGAGCAGGTCAGGTTTTACAATGATGCAAATTACAGAAAACATTTTATTAAATAAAACTAAAGGTAAGTACCTACTAAACACAGCAAAGTTCTCATGAAATGCAAAATTACGAACTTCTACCTTACGAAGCTACCCTTATGCTAACATCACACACCATTTTGGTGTACGTAATTTCATTTAATAATTGTATCTATTTACAGTAAATTAAGTAGGTTATGTTATGAGTTATATATACTCAACTAATTTACCCTAAAAGGTTCTAAGTGCTAATATTTGCTAAAAAATTGATTAACCGGTGAAAATATTCCTATGAATACAAAACTTACGGTTAGAATTGTTTTTTTATCTTCCTAAATATTTATATAATATTTTGTGACATAATGACTTTATCAGCAAACAAAGGTAATGGGAAAATACTAATGTATCAGTGTAAAAAGCATTTGACAGAGATAGAAACATTGATAACACGATCACTAGCCATCTAATAGAATAGTGAAGTCTGTGAATAGATTTGATAAAACGACATTTTCAGATTAAGTACTTTAGCTCGACCAATCAGAGTGCTTTCATCTTACCTCTGAATGTTGACAGATTTATTACAATGCAACAGATAAAATAACAGGCAACTAGCGGTCGTGTCGTCTATGGATAGCAATGAGATGTTTCTTTAATTGCATAAAATTATTCAGTAACAAAACAATTTTTTAAATATTTTTAGCGGTAACCTGTCAAGTATTTTGGCACTCAATTTTGAATCTTAAAATAGTTATAGTATATATTTGATCTCAGGATGGAAGTTAAAGACGTGGAGTAGACATTAAGAATAAAATTCATTTTCTACATAGCAGACAAATCTATATATTATAACATGCTTGACAGACGAGGTTTATGTATATTTATTTTTAAATTACACAACCTACTTCACAAAAATTCACATGATTCTATTATAAATAAAACTTCTTAAGTTTATATGCTTAAATAAGTTATAAATGTAATTAGATAAATTAATTTTGATATTTATCACTACAACAATAAAATACCTATAGAGTACACTGTTAAAACAAGATTAGAACTACTTTTAAAACAAAATAGTAGGTATATGCTATATAGTAGTGGCGTAACAGCATGAAAAACAATATAAAAGCGTAATTAGAAAATTCATGATATCGAAAATATAATAATAGTGCCCAACCTGTAGCTCTTATCAGCACATAATTTTAACTTTAAAAATGACAATGTCTCAAAATGTCAACTTAGAATGATATGGAAGTACAACTTTTACAAATTTAAATGTTATGTAATTTTTTTTATATGAATGAAATGAATAAATGATTTTCTGAATTATTATAAAAGGTCGTTTTAGATAATTAAAAATATTTTTAAAATATATAAAATCAGCCTACAAAATAGATACATAGTAAACTAATGTGTCTCTGACACATCTAAAAAGCTCTCGACATAATTCTTCTATAGTTACGCCACTTCAATGATAACACGTGAACAATGCAGCATCGGAAGATATCCGAGAAATCCTTTATCACAGTAGAAGTCTCGTACATTTGACATTAACCTTCAATGCGCGAGGCACAACTAACCCAATAAATAAATAAATACCAAAGCGCGCCTTAAGGGTTTTCATAGTCATAATATACGGACTTGAAAAAACAGCAGGGTTAAAATTTCACTACACACATATATATCGATGTTTTATCGACATAAATTAACTGGTAATCGTACTTTGCCATGCAGGCGTGCACGATTTACATACAGAGGCTCTTTTCGCTGTGACCATGTAAAACATTATGTAGTTTTAGACATGTAAGTACAATACATTCATTTCATACAAGTTTTTTTAAAAAAGCACAAGACTTAGTGAGTAAGCTCAACTGAGGAAGGACCTTCTCCTTATTGAAAACCAGTCAGGGTTACCCACTTAAAAATTAGCTAAAATTTTAGGTCTGACAACGCACGAGTGATCCCCTATTATTGCAAGTGCTTATAAACGGTAACTGCTCACCATAAATTAAGAGGACCGTCTGCAACTTTAATTTTGTAAAAATATACGTGATGACTACATCCAGTTTTGTTTTACACTGTCACAGTAAGATCCAAGTTAAGTACGGTCGAAAAAGAACCACATTAGTGTAAGTTATATGCCTAATAGCTTCATGCAGTGTAGAACAATGAACAGGGCCGAGCCCAACAAAAATGACGTCACAGATGAGAACCACACAGCCAAAGGACATTATCATCACTAAAAGTGGTCCTAAAAATTAAGTAATAGCACTAACTTCTGCCGCCATATTCATATAAAAATAAAAACAAACTAGGCGGCAGGACTGATCCTGATAAATTGCACTAACACTACTAAAAAGGTAACTACAGCGGACAGTTCCGAACACAAATATAAGTACACCACACACTGACGTAGACCAAACATCATTGTAATTTGCTGATAATGTTATATTAATGAATGAACCGCGTGGCTTATTTCAACAGAGATCAATAAGCGTGGGGGGGGGATAAGTGAAACACAGGTCCAGTACAGTATTACGACGCAACTGGTAAGATCAGACGTAGGACCAACGCTGAGACATAAAGGAGAAGGGGGAGGGGGATCTCACTACAACGCAGTCTGACATGACATATATTAACCCGGGTATTTACTATCACATTTTAAAATAAGTACTTACCTTGCAGTCTGCGTTTTTCTGTATGTCAATATAGAACTTTCTCCCTACTATTATAGCCATTCTTTAAAATAAAGACACGATAAACAATGTATCACGTATTAATAGCACTCACGTAGTTACTATGTAGTAAGAAATAATTGCTTTTTGTGTATAGACGTATCTCATTGTACGGCAATTTGTACCTTAAACTCATTTTTATAAGGATTAAAATTCTTTGGTGACATTTCTCACCAGAAAGTATGAATGTTACATGCTATTGTTATGCTAAAACTACAACTAAATAACACTAACTGAGTAGTGTAATGTAGCTGCGAGATACATATATCAGTCCTTCTCGAGAGAGCGCTTAACAAGAGGCACCTTGTTGCTCTTATTGACAATATATCAGTCAATGCGCGAGTAACAATTTAGTTGTCATTGTCAGCAAATATCTAACGATAGTTTAGCATACGTGGTGCGTGTATTACCGGGCGAGTATCAACACAGTCAAGATGAGTTGAGTGACAGTTTCGCGTCAGCAGATAAGCGTGTCATCCTTGGTCGGCCACAGCGGACACTCTGCGTCACCGGCAACTTCTTCCTTTTTGCCGCAACGTCGTTGTATTATTTTAAATATTCTTGAGAACTTTTCCGTGTCCGAGAGGGTAGCCTGAAAATAATATTTCAGGATATATTGTACTTGCTTTTAATAAAGGACTCCCGCGAAAGTTTCTTTTAAAGACAACTCCCGCACTAGAGAACAAGCTGTGTGTCGCGGGGGACTTTACAAACATACAATTAACGGACACCAATTACACCCAGACTCAGAACTGTTACAGGAAGTTATTAGGGCCAGCTGCCCCAGTTCAGTAGAGAAAATAATATTATAGTATATGTTAACTTACCTCAATTGCTATAGCCAATATTAGATGCAACATCGGTATGACTAGCAGATATACGCGGAACATTGATTGTTCAGTGTCCATCGGTCCCATAACCTGAATTTCCATGTATCTAGCGAGCCAATCCCAAGGACATAGGAGAAGAACTATCACGAACACTGTTTGTGTTAATAATGTTAGCACCATAGAGTCTGAAAGTCAAAAATCATTCTTTAATTAATATCTCGATATAAATAAATATTGCTGGTAATTAAAGGTATCGAAGAGAATAAAAACTACTTATACTAGGATTTAATTGCCAGTCATAAATTAAAAAATATAATATTTCAAGATCAAAAGCTGCATTTTCAAAGTAACATCGTAATAAACGTAAAAAAATCGGGTATGCAAAATTAACTCGTACGCAATTGTAATAAAGTCAATATTACGTAGCACCGCTAAGTGAAGCAAATTTTGGACAGTTATAAAGATAATATCATGTATCTGTTCTAACACAAGCGTGCATCAGACGCTTGTGTTCGTACGGAGTACGGGCGCATCGCCGAGCGAACGTGCGAGACCCGACTGCATTGCTTTAAAAATTGTATGACCTTATGCTAGCATAGTGTTCTCTACACTGGGAAATAAGACTCTTATTGTTATACTTCAATCGCTTTAAATTACTTTATACTATCAAAACAAAATTGTTTAACCATTAATAATTAATGTTGTTTTAGTAAACTTCCATAATAAAAGGTGGGTAAATAAGTTCTATGATATTTGATTGTATAATCATATTATTTCAAGGTTACACTCACAATTCGTACAGAATGGTTGACGAAAAGGCCAGCCTTTCGCATAAACACAAGCCATAATTAAGTACTGGAATGCGCTAATTATGAATATGACTGTGTTTTCCCAACAAAGTACTTCTTCCACATCCGGACCACCTTCCACGGGCTTGAACCTGCAAAAATATTTTAAAGTTAAACATATATGCATTTATACTGATAGCAAAGTGCGGGTCGGTTCTACCCACAATAAGTCTATCTCGTATGTGACTCACCAAGGCTGAGCATAGAGCAAGTACATGGAGGCCAACTGCATGAAGAGTACCAGCAACACCTGCAGCACCAGCGGCAGGATGGAGGCCAGCGCCACCAGCGACACGGGGGGAGAAGCGCGGGTCAGCAGCGGGCCTGGAGCCGCGCGACCCAGAGACAGTGCCAGCAGGGTCGTCAGCACCAGGTCGATGTACAGGAACTGATTGTTGCCCAGGATCGAGTAGGACTGAAATAGGTATGCGTTGCTAAATATATATCATTTCACGACTCTCCGATATATTATGAAATACGTCGGGGAGAAAAACTTGAATGTGTTGTGTGGTGCCAGCTTTTTATCTAGGAGAAACATAAGATTGTTATGCAGACGCGTCATTAGGCTTAGGAACTGCTTACCATCAGGCGGGCAGTATACATGATACAAATTGCAACGGTAAGAATGGTATTTCAATTAAGAATTTAGGTAATACTTACATTATAAAGAATAAGAATAGAGAAGAACTGTATCAGCGAATAAAGAGCCATATACTTGAAGATGGCGAATGAGGTACTAAGAGCACAGCGTCCTTCTAGAGCAAGCAGTTTTACACATCGAATGTTCTGTTCTTGAGACGTGAAAGGGGCCGCCACTGAAATAAAAATATTTTACAATATAACTATTCAATCACCCTGTAGTAGTCCACCGCTGGTCACCTCTACTGTATTGGAGACTAGGGCACGGAGGTATGACACCGCGGACTTCTTTAAACCGTGCTGCTGCAGAACCCAAACACTTACTTACGACTAGGGGCGAGAATAACATAAGTTTGAGCTTACTTCCGCCCCTTATCGTGAAGTCCGATGGACCAGTGAGAGTAGTGAGTTGAGTATGAGTTTGACTTTGAGTCTAACTCATTTATTCATTTAGATCAAATACATGATACTTATGAACGTCATAAAAACATATGCCAAGTAGAGTCTCGAGAAGAATTGGTAAGAAACTCTATTTAATCGCCAAAATATAACATTTTCAATTTGGTTTAAGTTACAAAATGCAATTTAAGTAGCTTAGTTTTAACTACTTAAATTGCATTTTGTACTTTCCACTGTATGGCAATCAATAAACCGATAGTCTGTGGGACCAATGAAGCAATCTTGGAGTTTAGATAATGAGAGAAGTGAATAAATACCTGAGGCATCTGCTTCTGACAGAGATATACCAACATGCGCTGCTTTAAGCGCGCCGCAGTCATTAGCGCCATCTCCACACATGCCTACTATCTGGTCCTCAGCTTGCAATGCGGTCACGAGCTGAGTTTTCTGGTCGGGACCAAAACGACCAAATACCATACCTAAACAAGTCCAATTAATTTGATTAAGAAAATTCTAGTCTATTTTTACGAACGGTAAGACGGTGAAAGTTTTACTAGCAGCCTAAGGAAAATACTGACAAGTAACTTATTTATTAATTTATTTATTATATACTTTATTATACACCATTAATAATACCATTACAAAGAACTGCTTATAAATAGGTTTGTACAACGGGCGGCCTTATCGCTAAGAGCGATTTCTACCAGGCAACCTTTGGATGGACTTGTTGGTTGGATTCAGTGGTAGTTGTTGGCGTACTAAATTTTAATATAAATAATCTAAAATTATTTATTTATTTATATTATTAAAAATAATATATTATAAAATAATAATAATATATATACTATACATATTAGAGACAAAAATAATAAGTAATGTTCTATGTTTATTTAAAATGAAGGCTATCAATTTTGAAACGTCAGGTAATGTTCCTTCACCTTGGTTTTAAAAATAGAAATAGTATTGGCCCGTCTAATTTCCACCGGAAGATTATTCCACAGGCGAGTCGCAGTTACAGTGAAAGATTTATCAAAGAAATCTGTGGAGTGCGGTGGCATTTTTAGTTTAAGATTTTCTGATGACCTTAAACATTTGTTGTGCGTGTCATATAGGAACTCGAAACGTTCCTTGAGATAGGACGGTGCTGAAGGATTAAATAATACATTATACAGTAACGAAAGGATATGAGCATTCCGGCGATGACGTATTGATAACCACTTAAGCTGTTTTCTGAACTGTGAGACATGGTCATACTTGCGTAAACCAAATATGAACCTTATACAGAAATTTTGAAGACGCTCAAGTTTGTCTAATTGGTTTTCGGCGAGATCTAGATAGCTGACATCTGCATAATCAAGGATTGGTAAGAGAAGAGAATTTGCTAGCGCAGTTTTGGTGGCAGTTGGAAGGAAGTTTCTCAATCGTCTTAGTGATCCTGCAGAAGCAAAGATTTTGCGACTTACTTCCTGTAGCT
Source organism: Trisateles emortualis (assembly GCA_947095525.1). Lineage (NCBI taxonomy): Eukaryota > Metazoa > Arthropoda > Insecta > Lepidoptera > Erebidae > Trisateles > Trisateles emortualis. The sequence continues at coordinate 11,720,220 of OX352734.1, forward strand.
GCGGGCCCCAAGTTAAGTTGCGATCAATAAGTATGCCCAAGTTTTTAATTTTTTGACTTATGGGGACCACAGTGCCATCGAAAATAATTTGAGGAAGTTGTACACAATCAATTCTTGATGTAAGCCTTGAGCTTCCAACGACAGCTACCTGTGTTTTCGAAGGGTTTACCTTTAACCCATATGACCTACTCCAATCGCCTATCTGAATCAAATCTCTGTTCAGATTGTCAAAAGCTTCCGATATTTGTTCCAATGAGGCCTGCGTATAAATCTGAAGATCATCTGCATAAAGGTGGTAGGAAGAAAGAATATTATTTGAGATTGAATTTATGAAAATCGCGAAAAGTAACGGGGATAGAACGCCACCCTGGGGCACACCGACAGTAGTATTACACCAAGTTGATATTAAGTCATCAGTACGAATACGTTGTCGGCGACCACACAGGTAACTTCGAAACCAATCAATCACCGTTGGAGATATGTTAAGTGAGCTTAAAGTACATAGTACAACGTCAAAATCTACGGTGTTGAAAGCATTGGTAAAATCCAACAAAACAAGCACGGTTAGTTTACCATGCTCCATGCCATACCTGATGTCATCCGTAATATTGACTAAGGATGTAGTAGTGCTATGTCCAGGACGGAAACCAGATTGGCAGGGATTAAGGAGATGGTTTTTACAAAGGAATGTACTCATTTGATGGTGGACAAGACGCTCAAGGACCTTAGAGAGGAAAGGTAGAATGGATATGGGACGGTAGTCGGAGAAAAATAAAGGTTTATGTGTTTTAGGCAAAGGAGTTATTTGGGCATCTTTCCACATAGATGGAAAGACACCACTGGATATGGAATAGTTTAGGATGTAACAAATGATTGGAAGGATTTCCTCAAGGATAGGAAGGATCATATTACGGCTGACACAGTCACTTCCAACGGCATTGGATGTGATTGACAAAATGCTCTTCTTAACATCACAAGCGGTAAAGAGATTAAAAGCGAATTGAGAGTAGCTGGGGGTTGGAAGCGAAGAAAGATGGTTTATTGTTTTTTCTTTTGTAGTCCTATCAAAATTGGACGAAGCAGAGAAATGTTGATTAAGTAAATCTAAATTAAGGTCACTAGGAGTTTTGTTTTGCTTTGATTTTCCGACCCCCAAAGTTTTAAGAAATTTCCAGACTTTAGCTGGGTCTCCGTTTTGTACAGAGCTATGGATGTGCTGGCGTTGTGCATCCCTACACACCTTATTGCAGTGATTTCTAATCAGAACGTACTTTTCAAGATTATGTGCAGTTGGCTTAATTTTGTATCTGAACTTTGTTGCAGATTTCTTTGAAATGAGCGATTTAATATCATCTGTTAACCACGGCGCTGGCGGATGTCGTATTTTAACGGCACGGATAGGTGCATGTTTGTCATAAAGACTTATGAGGTTAGAGGTGAAGATTTCGACTTGCTCATCAACCGACCCAGAAATAGCCAGCGGAGTCCAGTCTATATTGTTAGCGTCCTCCCTTAAATCACTTAGGTTCATGCTACCAAAATTGCGCTGCATTAGGATTTTAGGCTTAGACTTAGGTGGACGAATTTTGTAGGAAAGGAAGAGTAGGTCATGGTAAGAGAACATGTCGGCTGGGCATTGCCCATGCATTGCAACATGGTCTCTCGAAGAAACCATGATAAGGTCGAGAAGAGAAGGAGTAGAGTTTGGAAAGTTATGTGTAGCATTTAAAAGAAGGATAGATAGATTACAGGAATTAGAGACAGAAAGGAGAGACGAGGAGCGGGAGTCATTTTTTAATAAACATGTATTAAAGTCACCCATGATTATACAGTGACTGTAAGAGGGCAATAGATTTACCAAAATGGCTTCAAAAGAGGAAAAAAATTAAAACGTAACGAAGGACAGTAATAAACGCCGAGCAGGACTTTTGCATGGTTAAGTTCAACCTCCAGAAATAAATGTTCGCCAGCATTAGACGGAGGCGGCTGCGATGACATGTTAATAATAGAAAACGGAATATGTGACCGCAGATAAATGGCAACACCGCCACCGTTTCCAACTGAACGATCATTTCTGATAAGTTGAAAACCAGGAAGGGAATAAGATGTAGAGGGGAGACAGGGCTTGAACTTAGTAAAGTTACAGTTTGATAACATCTTTTTATTTTATACTACTAAGAAGGCAAACAAACATACGGCCCGCCTAATGGTACGCAGTTACCACAGCCTATGGACGCTTGCATACCTCTATATCAGTTTTCAATATCACCTCTAAGTCTCTATATAGACTTGGTATAGTATGTGTTACTGGACTTAACAGACCAGTCACATACACCCCATAGATTTAAGATCTAGTGGTTAGTGACCGTGACTGCTTAGCTGGATGACATGAGTTTGATGTCCACACGGGACAAAACTTTGTGTGATTCATAAATATTTGTTGGGTCGAATCTATGTAATAATGTGTACTATGTGTCATTTCAGTTTTCACGACACGACAGTTTTAGTGGTTAAAAACTAATCTCTAAAGCCATCACACGGATATGCGACATGAAATATATTCTTATGACCAACCGATTTACTATCAGCAGAAGATAGTAATTCGATCGCTCATAGCAATATATTTCATGTCGCATGAAATATCAAATAAAATATATGTATAGGTACAATCTCCAACGAAGCAATTGACGACCTTTATAAAAGTGAACTTTGTGTCATGTTCCATCTGTTTCGTGGAACGCTACGTGAAACCATTCAACAGTACAGTGCGTCCCAGACACAGCGTTCATAACAATCAATAATTACAGTAGAAGGTAACTAACAATTACCGAGATATAGACACTGGCCAAATTTTGGTCGAAGTCAATATTATTATTATGCAAAAATATATTCTTTTTTTTAAATATTTTTTTTCTATATCCATAGAAATTAAAGAAAGAAAAGAAAAAGAAATTAGTATAGAAATATTCAGAAAATATTTCTATACTAATTTCTTATAGGCAAGTACTTACCTCTGCTTAAAATAGCCGGCATCAATTCTGGATAATGAGTACGTATCACAGCCCAAGTTTTACCTTCCAGTGCCAGCACATATGCATCAATTGGTAGTTTAGGCTCACAGCCTTCACCTACGACCTGAAATGTATCATTTAGTAATGTAAAATGTAATGTATGTAGCTAAGTAGTATACAATTAAAGTTCATAATTGTATACATTCATATATTTTAAAAACAAAGATTACAAGACATATGTACCTATGGATGTATAATACTTACTTCCATACAAAGTGGGGGTCGTGAGTCACTGGCTTGTTGCAGACCCACAGTAATAAGAACAAGTTTCTGATGTGGCTGCACCATGAAACAGCCCCGCGCCACCGACATTGCCGTCATTATGTTATCCCCTGTCCAAATGTCAAATATGTAAAAAATCTGTCAAAGTACAGTTCAACATTATAGTAACATTTTGCTTAACAATTTTAGATTTTATATTAATTACATTAAAGTTTACAAACCTGTGACCATAATCAGTCTCATGTTAGCATCGTGAAGCTCTTTAATCACTTGGGTCGTCTCTGGTTTCAGGCTATTTTGCATGACTAGAAAGCCTAGGAATACCATGTCGCACTCGAGAGTCTCTCTCTTGATCCTCTGAGCGTCGACCCACTTCATCTTGCGGTCGAGCTTCTTGTGTGCAAGGCCGATCACCCGGAAGCCGTTTGAGGTATACTCGTTTAGAACTGAACTGAAATTCTCTGGAAGAGTGTCTGGACTGCACATACCGGCAACCTAGAGGATACATTATATATTATTTTATAAATCTCATCTTTCGATTGCCTTATTGGTACAGAGCGATTATTGTGCTGAGGTTACAAAAAAAAGGGTTTATTTTGAACCTATTTTTATGATAAAGTTTATGAGTTTAATTTGATCTCTTCAAGTACACTCATATCACGTGTGACATATTACTTGGATTTTTGGTTACATGACGTAAAATTATAGCTGTCCTGTAAATATCTAATATTATAAACGCGAAAGTTTTAAAAGTATGGATGGATGGATGGATGTTTGTTACTTTTTCACGTAAAAACTACTCAACGGATCTGGATGAAATTTGGCACAGAGATAGATTAGGGTCTGGAATAACACATAGGCACCTTTTTCAGCGATAACCGACATCCACGCGGGCGGAACCGCGGCCAACGTAAACGTAAAGTATATATACCTATATATATATGTGTGTAACAACTTGTTTTAAACAAGTAAGCTATATTTTAACTGAATTGTCTAGGCATCTGAATGCACTCTTATTGTAAATCCTAGTTTTATTTAAGCGAGTAGGTATGTTAGTAAATACAAGTTTACCTTTTCAGGAGCCCCTTTAACAAAGTAAACCATCTGCGGCTGGCCGAGTACTCTCGCTATGACCCCCATAGATTGCTGTGATGACGAGAAATGGAATCTCCGCAATAAACCGATCTAAAATAATATAAAAAGCGTTACAAACTTCATGTTAATCTTAATCCTTACAGAAGTCCACATTTCAATTTCTACACACAGTGGTGGTTGTGTGCCTAGGTGTGAGTACAGGTCTCCAGTGCTTATTTAAGGGTAATAACAACTCTGGTGCTACAAAATGTAAGGTCAACAACGCGCGAGTAATGCTTTTGGTAAGTCAAGCATCGATTGGCTACCTACTGCAATTGCTTACCATCCGTATTTAATCCTATCCAGTGCTCGGTTAAGGATGTTTTTTTAAAGAAATGTTTTCCTATCCCAGTGATACACTATATAGATTATTATTATTATTGCAAAAGTTTAAATGAAAGTGTTTAAAGATATACCTCATACGGAATTTCCATGGTGAAGGGGTCATAATTGTCCAAATTTTGTATATCGTCGCCTTGTCCTGTAGCAGGCTTAACAATGGCTGGCGTGAGGTTGTCGTATCGCGTATTTTCTGGTCCCGGCTCTTCCAATACCTGTCAAGATACAAGTAGATAAGATAAAAATTCATACTATTTGTAGATTGCATCAAATCTGATAAGTGATACTAATGTGTATTTATTCTGATTCATGAATATTTTGTTCATGTTTTTTTAGGAATTAATAAAGCAATAAATGAAGTTAGTAATTATATGATGATTCATTATATTCTTGCTGAAACTAAGTAAGTGTATATCTTCATTTCATAATTTGAATAACTAACTCAGTGGTTATCTCGCCATTATACCACTACGTGGCGAGGTGTAGGTTGGATATTCCCACGGAACAAAACATTTGTGATCCACGAAGGGTTGTTTTGAGTCTAGGTGTATTTCGTATTAATAAATTAGGTGTTTAGTAAAGTTTCCCGCAAAAGTGGGCTAGTGCGCGAGTTATTAACATAAACTGAAGGTACTTAATTATCCTATCGCAGTCTCAAAGTCCTCAATTGAAGACTGGCTTTCATCCTACTTGTACGTTAACATATTACAGAATCGGATATTATTTCGAGAGCCAGATCGAGTCTTATGAGACGTCCAAATGCAGAAAAAAAAAATTAACTTAATATAGAAACTAAGCATAAATTCGCATATTCGTGTCCGCGTGGCGTTGAATACTTATATATATTACAATATAACAGTATAAGTATAATAAAGTTATATTCCAAGCCTTACCCACTGTGTGAATTCAAACATCTTCAAGTCCAACGGATCACCTTTTAGCTGACCAAGTATGCTGGTTAGTGAATGGCACGAAGCGAGGGCTTGCATGAGCGGGCTGGTAACTGGTAATTCACTGACTTCAACAACACACTCCCCGAACTTCTCCTCGGAATGTGACGGTATCACAGAATAAAAGTCTAGTCCATCCTCCGTCAGGGTACCCGTCTAGAAATATACAGAAATTATTAATCACCCAATAGGAAGCTTAAGCGATGGTAGCCGAATAGAAGAGTAATCAAAATGCAAGTTCGATCCTGACAAGCAGTAAAAAATTGAACTTTACTTTGTGGAATTTATACTAATCAAATGATTTATCTGCTTATGGTAAAACACAACATCACGAAAAATTCCACATGTTCTAGAAGGGCATGTATGTTAATCCACATTTGTTGATAAGGCCTCAAGACCTCAAGAAATCCAATAAGAAAGTTCTCTTCTTTGGGCAACACTAAAATAGTTAAAATCAACAGATGCATTTTTCTTACCTTATCAAAACACATCACTTGTAGTTTACCACATATTATAATACGTGGAGGCGACACGCAGAATATTTTATTTTTCCGCAATCTTTGCTGGCTATACACGATGCCAGCTGTCATGGCGGCGGGCAATGCCGGGGGTACCACTATTGTGATTATATCTAGGGTACGAAGCATTATTGTGCCCCACGGACTCTGTGTAAAAGATAAATAATAATTTGAAGATCACGCTCGAACAGAATCAAAGAAGAATATTTTTTTTTTGTTTGTTACAAAATTATACTGATATTCTATAGGAACATGGAGTTTGTCACATTTTGACTATAATTAAAATGGTACAGTACTGTGCAATAAAACTATAGCATTATATATCGACTTATAGTTCTAGAACTTCGTACATTAATTATTTTTATTCTGCCTAAAATAAATTTAAACTCAAAGTAATATGTAATAAATTATAAAATAAGTATTAAAATGAAACATAAAACTTACCCCCCTCATAACATAAAGCCAAATAGAATAAGCCATTCCAACAGCGGCGATGCAGAACATAAATATAACGAATTTGACCGCATCCTTGTAGAATTGAAAATCGAAACGTTTTGGAAATAATATACTTTTGATCAATTCTCCCTTAGCTGTGTAGAAACCCGTGCGTACTACTTTAGCTAAAACCTGTAAATTTATAACAATTTGTAACAAATTCAGGAGTCTGGAAGTTGTACTCTTCATATTATATTATGACTGGCTTACTGGTCTAGTGGTCAGTGACCCTGACTACTTAGCCCGAGGTCGGGAGTTCGATTCCCACACGGAACAAAACTTTGTGTGACTCATGTTTTTCGCGAGTCTGGGTGTAATTTGTGTCAGTGAATTGTGTGTTTGTTAAGTTCCCCGTGACACAGGGCTTGGAGTCTCGTGCGGTAGTTTACTTTTTAAAATAAATAAATAAAAATTATAGTAATAGACTCGCCCCTTTGCATAATAAGCGGTGGTAACCGAGTGGAAAAGTAACACATGAGGTGAGTTCAGTATCGACCGGTAATAATATAATGTGAATATCACTTTCTGGAATTTATTCGCAAATGATTTATCATCTGCTAACAGTGAAGAAAAACATCGTAAGAAGACCAACATGTCTAAGAAATTCGTATTCGAAATATGACACACCTCTGCCTGTTCTGTCGGGGGAAAAGCGTTATGTTATGTACACTTAGCCACAGCTCCGGTTGATCGCCATAACGTGAAAATAGCGTGCATCTTATATTCAAGTACGTATTGCTTCACCGCTAAATGGACATTGAAATCACTTGATTTTCGGCACACAGTAACAACAAAAGCATTTTTTTAGTCTCACCTGGTTATTGCCATAGAACCTTGTTTGAATGACATGAGTACCGGCAAACAATGTGTGCCTCTTATGAGCCTCAGTTGAGTATATTTCTGTAGATATGCATGGAGGACCTTTCATTACTGGAACACTTTCACCTGAAATTTGTATTTAGTATTAATAAATAAACTCGAGGCATTTTACCTTTAAACTAGCACACATCAAACTTTCCGAGGATCCAATAATGTACAGCATGCAAAGCAGATAATATACCAGGGTCGCTTTAATAGTATTGTTTTTTTTTTCAGAAAATACTTAATATATTTTGAGGTTTTTTTTTGTAAAGTTAAACCATAGCAAATTTCCTAAAAATAAATTCAGTATTTTCTGAAAAACATCAATCCTTATAGAGCGACCCTGGTACCTTATCTACTTTTAAATAAATTAGTTTTTGACTAGGCTTTACGCAGAACAAGACACAGTTCAAAAAGCCAATCTTAGTAATTACGCGTGCCACATTATGTTCTATGCTAACGGGCTTACGGTTATATATATATGTCTGGGGTACAGAAAAGTTTAAAAACGCATCTGTGAATGAGCACTGATGACTTAGGCAATACGGAGGGTTTTTATGTCGGATTTTTCAACGAATCTTATTTGTTAAAAGAAACAAACAAATGAAATAAAGCACGTAGCATACACTAAATACATACGAGGACAATATAATAAAGCTCAATATACATAGGCACAACCACTTTATAAGTTATATTGTCTCATAAATTAATACAATTTGGCTGACAAGGTATTTACGGTTTCAATCAATGTCAACTCTGATGACATTAATAAAGCTTGGTGCAGATGTACTGATATTAATATAAATATTATTTTTATAAAGGTGCTCATAGCCAGTCCCACTCGGTAAGGCATCAGCGGACACTTTGTGGATCGGTGACCGCATAGTGGTATTTTATCTGGGTGTCTACATGCTTAGGATGGCACGTTAAATGGTAAGATAGCCACTTAAGTTACTGAAATAATTATGCAGTTTTGGGTGACTGAGAAAAACGTTATTTAAAAAATCAATTTGCTTAAATGAGACCTTTTGCTCACACACAAAAACACACATATCATAAACAAATATACATATAAGGCACATTTGGTTTCTAGACATTAATTAAAAATTCAAAACGTGTCCCAGGGGTGAATAGGGATATATCATATCTGGGTCACTACTCACCCCATAACCTATGACTACTTTTTTTTTTGCTTCAAGAACGAAAGGAGTAAGTCCTAGATCTAGGTCACTATTCACATTTAACTTTTAATGAATTTGTAAACATGCCCAAGAATGAACAAATAATAGATTTCATCAATCAAAGAATTGAAAAGAAAAAAATGTTTATTAAATTACCTGTAAGCATGCTTTCATTAACAATGCAAGTGCCGGTAACTAACATCGCGTCGCAGGGCATAATGCAGCCGTCGGGAGGCAATACCATCACATCACCGGGCACTAATCGGGTAGCGTTCACTACGCACTCTTCTCGGCCCATACGCGAAGGACGTAGAACGGTCACAGTGCATGCACATATAGAGCCAGCCATTCTGTGCAGGTTTATACTCATCTATGAAATTTGTATATTAAATATTAGATAACTGACAACAATGGGATGAGATAAGATGACAAAGAGGTAAGATGTTACAGGGAAGTTTCGAGGTTTTCATGCATGGTGGTCATATTCGAGGTTTTCATATGGGTAGGCATAGATTTTAATTTATTTACTACTCAATTTACTCTTATACTAGATAAAAGAACGGTGAGAAATTTCTACAACACAAATTTTCTTTCTTTAAACCTTATCTCTTCAATATTTTAATAATCATTATTTTCTTTACAACGATTTTGACGTTCATAAAAAGGTTGAAAAGTGAAGGGGAAGCAAAATAAATTAATCTGGATGGAAGCAATTAGGGTACCATGTCTGCCTACCCCACATGAGAGACAGGCGTGATAATTGTTTGTACCTTAAATAATAAAATAAAAAGCTAATAATATATATTCAAGTTCACTTAAAGACCATATAAATGCATAAATATGCTAATTGTAACAATTGTTGCTATAGTATTTAATTTAAAAAGAAAATAATCATTGTATAATTGTACAAATGTAAGTGTAGATAAACTATAGAATAACCTAAATTTAAAACCTTAGGAAACTTCACACATAGGCACAGAGTAAATTATGCAGGTTGAATCATAAATTCTGAAGGAGGAAAATCTTATATGTAATGCAGTGTGCAGTGACTATTACCTGTTTCGTTTGATATAATGCCATCATACAAGACGTAGCAGATAAGGCGAATACGCAAGTCGCATACTGGTAGTACTCATCCAAAGACCAAAGTATAATAGAGAATATTTGAAATAAATAAAAAGGATTAAAAACTTCATTCACAAATAAATTCCAATAATTTTTAACTTCCACATCTACTGAGTTACTTCCATACAGGTTGATTCTGAAAATAAAAACATATATTTTGATTAAGATTCGAAATTCCAGACAATTATAAAGCCTCTATCACATATCCCAACGTTATAGCGCGGAATATTGCGATATACATACTAAGAACGAAAATGATCATTGTGCCAAAAAACTTGAGACTTTGAGAAACGCGTCGCTATAACGCGTCATGGGTGTTTTTATAAGATCCATACCACAACGCGTTGCGAAATGTTTTATCGCGTAATTAAGCGTTTTTGTTTAAGCGATGCGTTTATTAAATTTAACATATAGTTATTGTCTACGTATGTTTTTGGTATTTATTTATTCAATTTGTAAAAAGAAAGTAAATTGCAATTAAAAAAGAAAAAACAAATCAAAGAGAAAATAATAGTATGTACTATAAATATTTTTATGAAACCTTATGTTGCAAATATGGAAGTAGGTATATAATCTAAAGGTAACTATTATTCATCATTTCACAAAGTCTCAGACACACACTTTCATCCATCTCGACGCAAACAGATCACACTCCGGCAGGGGTATTCCGTAGGAGCAAAAACCGAGCCACCGCAAAAACCGAGCAAAATCTGGCTGTCAGATTGAAAATCGGTATTCCGTAAGAGCCCTTTTTGACGTTTAGTCAATAGATTGTGCTGTCACCGAGCAATCAAAACTGTCAATTTGCCATCGCTGTTTCTTAGAGAATCAGCCGGCGGTTCTGATGTCAGAATCATGTTGAGTATAGACAATGCACGAACCAGTGGTGAGTTGGCATGACTCACTGTATGCGTAGAAGTTTCTGCTAACAGCTGATTGTTCCGTGGTCTTGTTTGGATTTTAGGTACATTGGGGACAAAAAGCCTCACCAGCTAAACTACTTATTCCGGACAATCAGAATTATCGCACAATATCTGGCTGACTAATATTACTACGATTTGTGAAGTCTATGTATATTATAATCGCATATGTATGTAACATATGCGATTATATAACACTTTAAAAGCCCGTGCGACAATATCGTAGCTATGTGGCAGATCCTTAATTCCTAATTAGGTACGTCCTATCTTTCATCTTACAATATTTATTTTTTACTGATAGGTACGTAAAATACGCATAATCAGTGTTTGTTCTTCTTTCACGTCATAACGGAGTTAAAGATTTACGTAATTTGCAGAATTTGAGTAGTGTTACTTTTATCGACCTATTACGCAAAGAAATAGATAAATACCTACTTGTCGAATCATACTTGTAATATGTAAATTTGCACGTTTATGACATATTACACTGTTGTTGTATAACGGTATACCTATTAATATCACATTAACAAAAATAGCAACGAAATATAAAATAGTTGCCAAGGAAACTACTTGCTAACGATGCTAATTAGGTAGATGTGTATCATTAATATGTAATAAAAATACTCTTTTCTTCGACTACCTACATACTTACAGTTCACTTTGCTGACGTTTGTTTATCCCATTTATACTGTCCAAAAGTATATTAATAGTAATTTTTTCATTTAGCGCAAGTATATTTGCAAAAGCTCCTTGATCACTAATCCAAACGAAGCGGCTGTGTTGGTAAATAAAATATCGCAGTTCGTTATCTCGGTAGTTGGATAAATTCAGTTTGATCTCGTGTACTTTTACTATCTTAAACAGTCCTTCAGCGTCGGTAACTAGAAAGAAAACATTAGTTTCAAAAATTGCCTGGGAAATGTAATACAAAGATAAGCCCGCGTTTCCACCTGCAAGAACTTCTGAAATGATGATGATAACCCATCGTAGGTACTCGTAAGATTTTCATTGCAGAAGAAATTAAAAAGAATGAAGCATCTTATCATGGCTGTACACCCTGCCAAGCAAACGAACGATGCATGCCAGTGCGTAGTTTCGATGTACGTCGATAATTGTTATTAATCGACGTAAGTACATCGAAAATTTTAACTGTCGTTTTTCGACGTGCATCATTTATACCATTAGCGGGACATACAATCGGGATGGACCGTATAAAAGATACTATAAACTTTGCCTTAGAACTTTAAAGTATTGCAGATAAAAACAGCCAATAAATAATCTCCATGAAACTTACCGCTTACTTCTTTAGCCATTTTCAAACTGCATTTTATGTATTTCAATCTGTTGTAGGACGGATAATAAGCAAACACAAGATAGGGAAAACCACATAGTGCTATGCATACGGTGTGAAATAAAGTAGCGTGTAATTTTGAATATTTTAAGCCGTATATTTTGATAGTTAGTTCGTCGCCGCTGTTTTCCAATGTTTGCCATTGTGTTTCACCGATAACTTCGTATTCGTCTGGAACATAAAACAAACGGTCTGTATACCTTACCGGGGATAGCTGTTGGCTGTGTGTGGTGGCACCGTGTTTGCGTCACATATCACTACCCTTTTTTTTTCTTTTTCATACTTAGTTACAAAAGAAACATTCCTGAATACGTTACACGTTCAAAGTTCAGCTGTTCTTTATGTATTGCCACTGCCTGGCTTTAGTACGAAAGGTCGTAGAATACGTGGAAATCCAAGCATTATTATTTCCACACTATTATTCACCATGTGTGGTGTTGGCATTAGATGAAAGCATAAATATAAGAGAAGTTTATATAATAAGAAATCATATTATTTATCAGTAAGAGATGAGAGACACAAAAGTCAAACTTATTAAGTGCTTCCCATTTAAAGACGATTAAAGTACTTGTTGATTTATTGGCTTTATTGCCCAATTAAACTCTAGTACTCTCTGTGTGAAGTAATTTAAGAAAGTGGAAGAGTCCATTGGCTCGGTCTACAAACTCAAATGAATATAAATTACTGACTAAACTAAGCTTTAAGGATTCTGCATACAGACCTCTATGGTGAAAATGTGATAAATGTAATATCAAGTGCTGAATACTTAAAAATAACTAGGCTACAAGCAATAAGGAAAAGTAAAGGTAAGCTTGTTATAGGCATAAATATCTGGAAGAATTTTGCTAAGAACTCCTTTCATAAGTCATAAATGATGCTGGATGATCATGCAGAATGACTGAGGGGTTAAACATTGTTAGTGTGATTTACCAGAAATAAAAACAGAAAGACTGGAGAGAGCATATACATTATTACATATATAGTATTATTATATGGTAATAAATATAACTGATAGTGCGATAAATATTACTTATTAAATAATGTCATGACAAAAGCATTTATTTAAAGTGCATTAAGATTTATTTATTTAAAGTAAAATAAATCTTTTTTTTTTTAAGACCAAGCAGGTGACTTTTTTAACATACTTTTTGGACACAAAGTACACTCAGACTCAGAATAACCATTTGTGGATCACATAATTTTTTGCCTCGAGTAGCGGATTGAACCCATAAAATATCACACAGCAGTAAGTAGTAAGATCTGAACCACTAAGCAATTTGTGGAATTAAAATATTTCAGTTCACATACTACACATAAAGTACGAAAGCCTGCTAATAAGTTTAATCTACATCTTTTGTTTTAAATGTCAGAAAATAAAAATAAATGAACAAGGACAAAATGCAAATAAGACAAGATTAATGACCCAACATAGAATTGCGATTATCCAACAATTAGTCGAATTATAGAGCAAACACACAGTGCAATCACGCCACAAATAAAAATTAACACATAAAAACTGCTTTAACTGTAATAAAAAATTGATTTAATGCTTATCTGAATGCAGAGATTTTTTTTGTTTTAATAATAAAATAAAATGAAATTAAAAACCAGCATGTGTTAATTTTTATGCCAACAGTATCCCCAGCAAAGCATAAAATTTTCATGAAATTGATAAATTGCATTTATATTGTAGGTTTATGAATGATTATGATTCAGGTGAACATGTCTGCAAATTCAGGTGAAAATTGTATAACATCTATAACAAAGTTGCAGTATTTTTCTCCAACAATTTTGTCCAATAATTTAGTTTGAAAAGGTACTGTGAAGTGACCCCAGGGTGAATAGTGACCCTAGGGTGAATAGTGACCACTAGGGTGAATAGGAACAAAATGGTCAGTGTAAATTCTTAGATCATTTATTTTATTAACTTTAATGATTCCATCTATATTGTTAGTTCTTGAAAAGTATCAAACATTTACAATGATATATGAAAGCATTTGTGTTCACTCTATTAGAAACTTTAGGTGATATTTAGTAGCTCACACATAAAGTCACACACATAATTATATCTACATAATGAAATATTACCAGAAAGGTTAGTTTATAGTGTTCCATAAAAGAAAAATGAGTATTGAGTTAATTAATGTTATGATGAAGTTTTTAAATAGTTTCTTAGTCTAGACATGAATTAATCAAGATAAAATGTTTAATTGAATCATATATGCTCCATAAATCATTATTATCTACAACAACATTTCATTGTTATCAAACAAGAATTTGTTTGTTTAGTAAGATGCAAAAAAAAATTAATATGTGGTTACTGAGGTACCTTGTCACTTTATATGATAAAATTGGATAATTTGCAATTTAATAATTTAAATATTTGTTGATATACCCTCTAATGGTAAAGGAAAACTTTGAGTTTGAGAAGAAATTCTAAAGACATGTCTGATCCACCAATCCTTATTAGGTTAAGATTACAGTGAGTGTTAATTAAGGCCTTATCCTTAGTGAAGAGGAGACCCCATGCCCAGCTGTGTGAAGTATATGCTGCTATTTTTATATTAATTTATTATTTTAAATAAAAATGCGAAGAAGGACAGAAATCTTAAAATAAGAAGTGTGTTAATATTTTCATTAGTAGCAAGAAAATAAACTTAGCCTATGAAGGTAAACAATATTGGAACAGGATATATGGTAACAGCTAAATTGCATACGGCCAGTTTACTGGCAAGGGTAAAGCCACAAGCAACTGGCAAGAATAAATATGTAACTGAAAAGTTTTATTAGATTATGAAATTTCATAACATTTTGAAAGAAGAACACTATGAATCATAGGATACAAGTATACCAATAAGTTATGGTGATGTTAGTTTATTAATAATAATAACATCTTGGGATAACTCACACATGGCAGAGCATGTACTGTGTAAAGTGACATAAGACATCTTCTGAGATAGTATAAATACCACTCAAACTTATGTTTTTTTTTTTTTTTTTTTTTTATACCACCAAGGTGGCAAACAAGCATACGGCCCGCCTGATGGTAAGCAGTTACCGTAGCCTATGGACGTTTGCAACACCAGAGGTGTCACTCACGCGTTGCCGACCCTTTAAAAACCTTATAACTCCTTTCTTGAAGAACCCCATGCTATAGTCTCTTGGGAAAACCTGGGCAGGGAGCTCATTCCACAACCGTATCGTACGTGGTAAGAAATTCCTCTGGAATCTTACGGTACGGCATGTTTGAGGTGCAAGGATGTGAGGATGAACTCCCTGTCGGTGGCGAGAGGTGCGTTGATAAAATGTGGCCGTGGGCATCCAAATTTTGATATTATTTGCCTTAGACTTTCTCCATGTTCTAAGTATAAAAATAATAAGACAAAATATACAAATGTACTACTTAGTTTATTTGAAATAATATGTATTATATATTCTATGCTGTCATAGAATATGTTTATGTATATTATGTATAATTTAATTTATACTGATGCTGTGAAAATTCACAGTAAACCTTGACCCCTAACTATCATAAAGGCCGGACAATTTTCCTAAACTAAGCAAAAACCCGCTGATATTATGAGACAATTTCCCTTGGCAAGAACAGACTTCCAAGTAATTAATTAACATTTCTCGCTAGATAGTTTTACGTAATTATGATAGTAGTAAAATATCTTGGTCTTTTTATTTCATTTGCAGTGTTTTCTCGTGTTTTAATGAGTCACACGATATTTAATCAAGTGTGCGAGACTTACCATTGGCGACGGTGGCATTATTAATGTTCGGCATTCCCGCGAAAACTATTATAAATATTTATAACACAAAAAAGTTAAGGCATATTACTCAGATGTTGTTTAGTTGTTTTAAAGTAACCGCTGCTACCTCATCATAAAATATTTTAAGTTTCTTTGAATCACACTGCTCACATCACACCTTGCGCGAATGAATTGAATCATAGACATGAATTCAAATGTCAAATATTTGCACATTGGTGTTGGGTTGGTATCGCCATACATCTCTGGTTTTCATGCTATGACGTCTCACAAATCGACTAAATACAAATGCACTGTCCTCCATTATACATTGTCAAAAAAAAAACACTTTCCTTCAAAAAACAAGTATGTAACATACTAAAAATACTCTTCTGGAATTTTCAATAACTATCTATATGCTGCGAATAATAATTTAATTAGACCATGTGTGACTTTTAAGTCGAAATTATAAATAATGTAAATTTAAACATGGCAAGAAATGTCGAAAACTGATTTGAGCATATCAATATAGATGGCGTTATTATACAAAACAAAATGCTATTTGTTGGATGTACCTTTTGTTATACTACTCTATGGTTGGATGGAACATTCTGACGAATCGTGACGTGACGGAACGGATGTTATTGATTTGGCGCGAATATGTAGAAATGTACGCGTGTGTTTATAAAATTGCAAATCAATTTGCTGTTATTTATACGTGATTCCTGATGTTTTTTGTATTAGATTTTAAAAAATAAAATAAGCGCAATGGCTCACGGTGGCGTCTTTGCAAAAAAGAGTGATTTTTTAGAAATCGGTGAATATAATTTTTCATGGCCGGGAGAAAATGGGACTTTTCAAGATTTTGGATCTGTAAATTATACAATGCCATCAGGTAAATGCTTACAAAATACTGCATGCTATTCTGAGACCTAATTGTAAAAGTCCATAATATTTATTAACGTTTAAACAGGACCGTGGTATTGGCCCTGGTGTCCACTTTGGAGAATTTCACAACATCCATTATTTCAGGTGAGCAAAATGATAATACGATGAGATAGGGTTGATTATTTCAGGCTGTAATACCATATATACCAATAACTATATAAGTTGTAATATTTTCAGTTATCCAATATGCTATTCGTTGCTTCTTACTGTGCGCCAAGTACTAAAAAGGGCCAATTATGGATGCATACTATTTTAATATTTGGTGAGTATATCAAAATATTCATGACAATGTTTCTATACATCGTATAACTTTTTAAAATGTTCCTATACATCGATGGGAGTATACAATTACATACCTAATATATAGGTAGAGGAAAGTCACCAAATATGGAATACCATTTTGTTTTAGGGATATAAATATATCATATCGTATCAGAATTACATTAATATGGTACAGAATAATATCGCTTCTGACCCCTCATCTTTTTGGCAATATATTAAAGATAAGCGTAATAATCGGCAATCAACTAAAGAATATGTTTACATGGGTAAGACGGTTGAAGGACAGGAGGCCGTAGATGCGTTTGCGAAATATTTCAGTTCTGTTTTCCACCGAAATTCACCGGTACTAGACCCGGAGGCAGCTGAGCGTAAGTCATCTGACGCTGGCTATGTATCCGGAATAACAGTTACCATAGATAAAATTAGTACTTCAGAACTACAAAAGGCAGTCCGCCGTTTAAAAACCTCGTCAGCATATGGTCCTGATAATATCCCCGCTTTCCTAGTTAAAGATTGTTTAAGAGCTCTCGAGGAACCTCTACTCTACCTATATAATCTCTCTCTTGAACACTGTTTTTATCCTAGTAAATGGAAGGTTTCGCGAGTAACGCCTGTACCAAAAAATACGTCATCAATTGATATTATTAATTTTAGACCAATCGCAGTTCTGTCGGTATTCGGAAAACTGTTCGAATCCATAATCAATAGGCAAATATTTAGTCAAATTAATAACCTTTTGGATAACTCACAGCATGGATTTCGACCTGCGCGCTCGACTTTAACTAATCATATTGCATTTGTAGATTATCTGTGTGAAAAAATGAAGTCAGGTGGACAAGTTGATGCTGTGTATTTAGATTTTTCTAAAGCTTTTGATCTCGTTGATAATGATGTACTATTAAGAAAATTTGCGTCATTAGGATTTAACTCTGGGCTCCTAAAATTTATGGCACATTATCTTCGGGATCGTAAGCAATTTGTTCGGATGGGATGTTATAGATCAGGAGAATACTACACCCGATCTGGTGTGAGCCAGGGTAGTACATTAGGTCCCACTCAATTTTTGATAATGGTAAATGACTTGCCAAAAATTTTGAAATATACGAAATGTTTAATGTTCGCTGATGATTTAAAACTTTATATGTCTATCAGTAACTTAGGAAGCTGTACTGAGTTACAGCATGACATAAATGAGGTTGTTAAGTGGAGTATAAATAATAAATTATCACTAAACACCTCCAAATGTAAAATAGTTAGTTTTTCTAGAGCTCGTTGTCCTATTACCATGTTATACGATTTAGAGGGTACATCTCTTGATCGGGTTGATACTATACGCGATTTAGGAGTGACTTTTAACTATAAATTAAATTTTCATCAGCACATAGTCACAATAAGTAAGGAAGCCAATAAATTACTAGGTTTCATAATAAGAACCTCTTTCCAATTAAAAAATATACAAACAATAAAACTACTCTATAATGCGTATGTCAGAAGCAAATTAGAATATAATGCAATAATTTGGAATCCTCATGAACAATTATACATTTTGATGGTCGAAAAAGTACAGCGAAAGTTTGCGAGATTTTTGTATAAGAAGGAACTTGGCTACTATCCGTTTCTATACCCTTCAACATTTGTATCTGGTATGATAGGACTAGACACCTTACAGCTTAGACGAAATTCCACCTTAGTTATACATTATTGTTTACTACTTACTAACAAAATTGATAACCCAGAAGTAAGGGAGTGTATAAACTTTTATGTACCTGACCAGTACATGCGTGGTTCAGGGAGACGGCGTCACTTACTTTTCGCCTGTCCACCCTCGTGGAGGTTGCCTCTTAATAGTCCAACAGCCAGAGCTATTATTTTAATAAATAAATTTCTACAAGCCAATGCAGACATAGACATATTTTTTGATCATATTGCAGTGTTGGCTAAAAACACTCGTATTTATTTTAGTTTTATGTAATATTTTGTGTGCAATACTCGTAGTTGTTAAAAAGTAAAATAATAAATAAAACCCTGTAATATAAATAAATATAATAATATAATTTTAAGATCTCCTAATATAAATAAACTTAAAATTTAATAACTAAATTGTGATAACTTTGATCTCAATAATGTATGCTGCAATATAAGTGCTTAGATTATAATAAATAGGTATAGGTATAAATATGTATATATTGAATTGTATTGTAATATAAGAATGTAAGTCAGTTTATAAGAATTTTGTTAAGTAGTATAACATGTAAGCGATTTGGCTCATGCTGTTAGCTTATAATGTTTTTTTTTAATAAATAAATAAATAAAATAAAAAAAAACTTAAAAGAAATGACAACAGTTTAATGTTATTACTAATTAGTCATACATTTATACGTATTAATTAACAGCCTTCTATCAAATATATTAATTAACAAAATAAAATCGAGCACAAAATACAAAATCACAAATGAGTAACCAAATATGGAATAGGTACCCATATATGGAATATAAGTAAATTCATCATATAAATAACAAAAATAGACATAATCGTCTACGAGATCAAATAAACTTAAATTTAAAAAATGTGGTAAATTAAAGAAATTGCTCAATTCACTTGCAAAAGTCACAAATCCAAGTATCAAACATTGGACCAGCACAATCAAAATGTGCCCAGAGCCCACACTTTATGCACTTAATCCAGCTTTCTTCACTGTTATCCGTGGAAAGAATATTTGACAGAATATATTCAGTAGAGTCAGGAGATACTAGACTCATCAACTCATCAGGTCCACTGTCTTCATCAAACTGGTTAATATCCTGTTCCTCAGAGTGTTCTTCTTTACAGTCTTTTTTTTTCGTTATTGACTTCCTTGTTCGCCTTCGCAAATAGTCTGAAGGCTCATCATAGGTAACTAATTTCATTTTGTAAGCTTAATGATACTAATCCATCATTATTTTGCTCGTCTCCACATCTACCTACCTAAGAATTTGGTAGTAGACTAGCCGCTCCAGTCATTCCACACGGTTGCGAAAACGGTGATGTGGGTCTCGCCGCCTGGAAACCTGGACCATACTGCTATATATTATTTCTAGTATGAAACTGCTAATTTTATCTTACACCTTTTAAAAAGCTAGATTATCAGCGGATAACATACGCTATATATATATATATATATATTAATATCTACTCGTCATCATCTCAGCCAAAAGACTGCTGGACATAAGCCTCTCACAAAGATATCCACAGCATTCGATCCTGAACCGACCCTATCCATCGGTTACCCGCGACCCTTTCATACTTTAGGCGATCCTTACGAAAGCTAAATGAATGTCCATTCCGTGCGAAGCCGGGTCGTGCCGCTAGTATTCTTTTTATTTTTGTGATCTGGCAATAAAACTATTTATAACCCTACATTTTCACCTTTCTACCAACCCCCTTATTTAATAGCGTTATTACTATTTTTACTTTATATGGCAAAACAACGTTTGACGGGTTTACTAGTGTTTATATATTAGGAACCTAGACTGGTACCTACATGTTAGATTTTACTGCACCGTTTCTTCAGTTACCATTTACCTACCGCGTGTTGTGGGTTCGATACCCATACAAGGCTAACTTTACTAAAAACATTTTTATTCATAAATGGCTGTTCTGAATCTGGGTGTACCAACTTTGTGTCTGTGAATTTTGTATTTGTAAAGTCCTCCGCGACACAGGGCTTGTTACCTAGTACGGCAGTTGTCTTTTAAAATTTTAGATTTGAGTCCAAGTGATTTTTGTTACGTCATTAACTTCTACCATCGAATATTGTCTATAAGAAGTTTCAAAGCTGGCTTTAATTATAATCTCTTTGCCAACAGCCTTCATGCTGTACTCAATATGGGCATGGCACGTAATATGTTCACCGGATGCCTTCTCGTGGAACTTTGGGTTCGTGTTCCTAAACCTAGCACAAGTTGTCTACCTCGTTTATGAGATGAGGCCGGTCAAATTTGATCCAGAACTTGAAGAGGTTTATCATACGCTGTTTGAACCGTTCAAGGTAAATATAGATTGACTAAGTGATTTTATTTGTTGCCAGCCCATTTTTTTACACCAGGGCTAAAGCCCTGTTCCCAGGAATACTCCATCTTAAAAGATGGAGTATTCCTGGGAGAGGAATGCGTTTTGAAAGAAACGTATTCCTTTCCCAGGTTTAAATTAGCGCTGGACACCTGAACTCACACACAGGAACACAACTACACCACTGTGTGTAGTTATTTGGCTGTGGTCTTCTTTAAGGTGGTCCTTCCCCAGTCGGGCTTGCTCGCTATTATGGTACCTTACCATAATAGCGAGCAAGCCGCCTATTTACTGCCTACCCCTTACCTATCTGATAGATACTAAATTTAAAATGTCATTCCATCGACCGTACCACGACGTCCTCAAAGCGATTAAATATCGATATTAATTTAAAATGCTTAAATATCAGGTTTAAGTTTGTTATTTAAATACAAATTTGGATTGGAAACGTCATGGAACGGGTATTTCTAGAAGATGATGTCTGGTGTTTATTAACATAACAAACACATGCTAGGTGTCAAGACTACAATTCAAGCGGATGGTGTCCCCGGATTTTGCACACGTGATGTCATTGCATGCGGGTGAGGCGTATGCCATGCAGAATCTTACTAAGACCGACCGTCTTGGGTTACTGCTTTCTGGAAAGGTAAGTAATTTCTTGATAGATCATATTTTGCAATAATCCTATTGACGACCAACAACATTAAGGTAAGTAGATTTGACTGCCTTGTTGGTCTTTTGTGTGACTTACAAAGAGTTGTGCTGAGTCTGAGTGTAATTTGTGTCCGATATGTAAATTGTATGTTTGTAAAGTCCCCCGCGACACAGGGCTTGTTCCCTAGTGCGGGAGCTGTCTTTAAAAAAAAAAAAAACCAAGACGTAATAATAAAAACCCTATTTCATCGCTGTGGCTTTAAAGATATTCTACTTTAAAAGTTCAGTGAAAAATATTACTTTAAGAACAGAACATTTACCCGCTTAAATATTTTGTAAAACGGCTTAGTGCAAGGCGTACTGAAATATTACTAAAAGGAAAAGCAAAGAATATGAATGCAAGCACAGGTTGGGGTTGGCGTGAGTTACCGGATAACGTCGTAATTCACAGTTTACGGATTTATAGGAACTCTACAATATATTGCTTTGTTTAAAACGCTTCAGTTAAAACTTTTTCAAAATTCTATAATGATAAATATATGTATGCATTTAGAAATATTTAAATATGTTTACCAGTTGCCTGGTTACCATTGTACAGGCTCTGCCTAGTTCGAATTCAGATAGCGATGTGTGAGTTGTCCCGAAAATATTATTATTATTCTTATAAATTTTACTTCTTAGTTGCAGCGTTATCACGTTCTAGAGATGACAGAATTCTGGGGTTGTACAATTTAAATACTTGACGTACTATCGACACGAAATATGTTGATATACTACTTAATGTGCTATAAGATTTTGGACTATATTTAACTTAAAGGATTTGTTCCAGATTCGTCATCTTCCAAATTGGTCATATTCCAGATTCGCCATATTCCAAACTCGTCACTTTCCAATCTCGTCATATTCCAGATTCGTCATTACGTCAACTTGTCATTTTTTTTTTTTTTTTTTATACTACTTGGGTAGCAAACAAGCATACGGCCCGCCTGATGTTAAGCAGTATCCGTAGCCTATAGACGCTTGCATTACCAGAGGTATCACTTGCGTGTTGCCAACCCATTTTTTTACACCAGGGCTTTAAGATGGAAGTAACCCTGGGATAGGAATACGTTTCTTTCAAAACGCATTCCTAAATGAGCGCTGGAGACCTGTACTCACACACAGGAACACAACTACACCGCTGTGTGTAGTCATTTGGCTGTGGTCTTCTGTAAGGTGGAGGTCCTTCCCCAGTCGGGCTTGCTCGCTAGTATGGTGCCCTACCTCTCTTCGTCTTCGTACTGTCATTGTACAGTCATATGAAATCGTGAATAGGTGCTTTCAAGCATAGTATCAGGTCAGATTGTACTTAGTAGTTACACCATTTACAACTCGGCTGACCTGATTTGAATGATATTTGATTTCTTGAATTCGTATTTCCGGAATAGCAGAATAATATAGGAAACATTAACGGAAAAAAAACTAAAAGTAGATTTTATATAAATTTTGTCTTGAATTCCGCCATCTGCCGCAAATAACAACTCAAAAAAGGTTTTATACGTTTTCATAGGTAAACAACTTTATTGGTAGTTTCATGTTTTTAAATTAATAACATGGATGTTTTAAATATATCATTATAATAGTAGCTATTTGTAAAAGTAGAGTTAAAAAAAATATTGCAAAAAAAACACCCCGCGCTTTTGCTTACATCGTCATTAATTTGAACAGCTACTTTATTTTGACCTTCTTAGTTCGATTCGCTTTATAAGTATCTATTCATTATTTATAATATATACTATTATTATTATAATATTTAATTTTCTTAAAAATGTAATCTTCATATAGCGACCCTGTATAAACATCTCCGTTGCCGAGTATACCATACAAGCGAAAATCAGTTAACGAAAGTTTGTATGGACTATTTTACCCTCAGTTACCAAAATTGCAGTAGATACAAAAGGTGGCGTTCGAGTTGTTTAAAAATAAAAAACACACGTGGACGAACTCGCGGGTAACAGTAAGTCTATTGATAATCTAAAATCATTCATGTGATTCACCATAGAAGATATATATAAATTATGCAGCCGATTGTACATAGTATGACGAGTTTGGAATATGACGAATCTGGAATATGACGAGATTGGAAAGTGACGAGTTTGGAATATGACCAATTTGGAAGATGACGAATCTGGAACAAATCTTATTATAAATGTGAAAGTTTGTGAGCATGGATGGATAGCGACAGCTTATAGTCACAGTGATAGGAGCCACAGACAACAGCTAGTAGAGTTATAATTATAATATATTTCGCCGACGACGTTTATTCATCTTGACTTGTGATTTATTCTAAATGAATATGCGATATATATTCATATATGTATATAGTATATAGGGTTACGTCACCTTAAGAAAGGGAATACTTAACTAACTTCCCAAGTTTTCTTTTAATTATAGCCGCCCCTTGTGGTGCTAAAGGAGATTGCGGGTGGGGGTGGTGCTTTATTAGGTCATCTCGCCGCGATGAAGCTCAGGCTTTACTTTTAACCTCCAAGATTGCCCCCGAGGACCGTGACAGACTAAACAAAATATGGAACATTTTTTTTCTTTCTTTTAACCATCTCCGAGATACCTACGTAATATTGCATTGCGCCTGAATTGTTTATTACATAATTTATCATTTTATTTTTTAATAAAATTAAATGCATGGTTCGATACTGATGCAAATATGTATCGAAAGTGGTAGGTATACCTACACATAAGTCATAACGAATAAGAAAATGCTGTTCAACATGGTCCATGATCTATGAGCGGCGGTCACTAGGTAGGTACTTTCTTTTATTGTGGGCTGCTTGCAGCTACACGTCACCAACAATTCAAAATGAAAGTAATTGAATACATTTTCGTTCGTCAATTCAGATGATGCATAATGACATCACATAATTTCTAGACGTTGAATTGACAAAACATCGTCAGGCTGTCGCCGTACTTTCCAACATAACTATCGTTTCATACAAGCAAATACATAATAACTATCGCCTCTACATACGAACTCCCATACCACAAAATATGCAAATGCAAAGTTTGTATTCCACAGCTAGTCATACAGTTGGAAAATTTAAAACAATTTTTCAGACTGTACGTGCCAATGCTTGCAATGAATAGGTACCTACACTTATATCGCTCGCTATAGACACTCTTTACATTCGTTTCTACGGAATAGTGGTGAAAATGTGTCTAGTTAGATTGTAGTAACGCAATTACCTATAGCACAGATAATATTATGCTAGCCTACTACTACTACTAGATTTTTTATGTACTTGACAACCGTTTATCCCTTATTGCAACTGCATAAGGGTGAAATTTTCTAAAATCCCTTTTTAGTGCTCACTTGGGTACATCATTTATGGAACCATTGTGCAAAATGTCAAGTTAAGCTCCAGCGGTTTAGGTTCTGCGTTGATGAATCAGTCAGTCAGTCGGGACAAGGAATTATATGTACCTATATGTATAGAAGATCGATAACAATCTATGTCCTAATGCTGGCATAGGTCTCCTTTAATCTATCAAGAAAGCAACGTGTGTGAAACTATAAGCCAGCAGGTAAAATTTGTTTGTGAATTTAAGTGGAATGTAGCTTTAAACTTCACTTGCACTTTGCCGTTTTCTTTGTATGTAATACATATATATCGTAGATATATAAATATAGATCAGTTTGTATGCTACTAACTGTATTTTACAAAAGATTGTAACTATCTGGCGATTAATAAAAGTGGCCTGAGTTTTTTGCTAGTTTTTCACATGGCTCCACGTCAGCGAATGAATGAATTTTGAGTTTGATACCATCAGCTTACTGCGATGGCTAACTACGATACTTGCCATGCTGAGAACTTCTAAAGTCATGTCGTATTCCCTTAATAGCCTTAACAGGTTATGTGTGTGTCGCTTCCATCGCTTTAAATAAACATACTACGTACAGTAAATTTTAAGTCACCTAGAGTATGTACCACTATAGGTAAATAGTGGTGGCTCGAAATTTACTGTAGAGGATGTTATAAGACGGTAAATTGTAGATGACTTAGACGGAAATCGAGCCATGGCACCAGGCCAGGAAAATACTAGAATCATAGCAACATTTATGCATTAGGCAACTGTTATTTTTGGGAGCAGTATCGTGAATCTTTAGGAAATGCAATAATCACAGAAATATGATATACCCACTAATATTATAATTGCAAAAGTAATTCTATTGCGTTTTCACGACTAAACGTTTCCTAATGAAATTTGGCAAGGAAATAGATTTTCTCGTGGGGAAGGTCATGTGCTACTTTTTATCGCGATCATTTTGCATTTCAATTTTTAACAATAGACCTCTTAAACACTGAGTCACTAAAATTAAATACCACCATGTTACCTATCCCTGGCGTAGGGTAACCGCGCTTTCGGTAGCGTAGTTAGCGTGCATCTGACTATAAGCGCTTCCTATGATTGTTTTGAACAGAAATATAAAATTATGCTAATATAACTTTATCTCCACCAGGTAAATGTTATGAGTGGTCACCAATTTCTGCATCCGATTTTACCCTGTGAGTTTCTGGACTCTCCTGAATTTGAATCCAGTCGAGCGACGATAGATGAAAAGTTCAAGGTAAGTTCTAATAAAATTGTGATCAACTGATATATCTAATAATTATTATACTAATATATAGTTTTTGTTATACTAGTTTGGTATCAAACGTACGGCCTGTTTGACGGTAAGCAGTTACTGTAGGCTATGGACTCTTGTAAAACCTTGGTGACCTGTACTCACGCACAGGAACGCAACTGCGCCTTTTTTCCCCCGACCTGTGCGTATTAATTTCTTTCTTCTTTTTTCTGTTTTTTCAAAGACAACTCCCGCACTAGAGAACAAGCTCTGTGTCGCGGGGGACTTTACAAACATACAATTAACGGACACAAATTACACCCAGACTCAGAACAACTCTTTGCGGGTCACACAAAGTTTTGTCCTGTGTGGGAATCGAACCCACAACCTCGTACACAGCAGGCGCATACTCCAGCCACTGAACCACCAAGGCAGTCAATTTGCCTGTGATCTTCTTCAATTTGTCAATTCAATTGAAATCGTCCTGTCCTAGTTGGGCTTGTTCGCTTGTATGGCCTGCCTACCTCTCCTGTATTCTCTTATTTTACAGTTTGGCATATACCAAAATTTTCTTGTTGAAAAGACACAATGTAACTGCTACTATAACCAAGCAAATTCTAGAGTCTAAACCATTTGATCTCGAATAATCATAAAATAATAACTTTACACGAGTATATGAGGCACATATACATATATCAACTTATTTTATTTCAACTCATACAAGCTATGACACTATAATAAACTCAATAATGTGAGTGAGGTCTCGTCTGCCCGTCTGTCATTATCTAAAAGGATCTTATTTCACGCCATAATGCTTTGGCGAAAGCGTCACCTTGTTAAGTAAGGCAATGGGGCTAACTAACACGGTTGGGTGGCGAACTGATGAGTTCATTATTCAAGGGGAGTGGAGTTCCTGGTACTGTTGCGAGCGCTCCAGAGCCCACTAACCTATTTAAATAAAATGTTAGTGAGGTTTTATGTATGAAAAGGTCGGAATAATATCAACCTTCTTTGTCGATGAAACATTAGTTACTTTCTTAGTAACAATATTGTAGACTTTTACATTTGTAACTAAATTAAGAGTGTTACCATCCGAGCAAACCCACTTTACAGAAGACCACAGCCAAATAACAACCTACACGTGTTTCGTAGTAACCTTATAGTCAGGGGCCATGCCATGACGTCCACTTATTTTCGATTTTGATTTGGAACTATGTCAATTTCGTAATTGAAATTAAGGTCGAAAATAAATCTGTAATGCATAATCGCGACACGTAATTGCTGCATTCATGACAAAACATCAGACCGCGTTACTAACATTTGAAAGCTTGCAATTTTATAGAAGCTTCAATAGCCTACGGTAGCTGCTTACCATGAAACGGAACACATATTATCACCACTGGATAGTTCTTGACATTCTTCTACTAATGAATAGATTGGATAGGAACTGGCAGTTACAACGGGTAGTCGTTCGCAAGGGGTGAAATCCTGCAATTAATCTAATTACCTCGGAAGCCATTCGTTTCTCAACATGTATATGCAGATTTTAACCCATTACGTTACTATGTTGCGGTTTTAAACGTGATTAAAAAACAGATTTCTTATCGGCTAGCTCAGACTAATATTCTATTAGTCTGAGTTGGCTATTTATTGCAATCAATCAGTAATTACTCAGCTCTGTTAGGCCCGTGTTAGGAATTTTTCACTGTAAATGGTAATAGTAGGTACCTTATACAGTACACAGCTCAATTCTAGAAACTCTGGACCTTGGTACAGGCTATGATATTTATTCATACCTTTAGTTACCATACTGTATCGGCAAAAGGTAGAAGGGCCGTAGGGAAAAAAAAGATGTTTTTATGATCTTCATAAGTATGATGTTCATAAGTATCATGCATTTTATATAAATAAATTTTACTTTAGACTTGGGTGGTAGCCATATAATATACTACCTAGCTGTTGCCCGCGTGGATGTTGGTTATTGCGATGAAAAGAAGCATATTTCGCTCTTCTTCTCTTCTTTCTCTTTGACTGCCTCGGTGGTCCAGTGGCCGCAGTATGCGCCTGCCGTGTACGAGGTTGTGGGTTCGATTCCCACACAGGACAAAACTTTGTGTGACCCACAAAGAATTGTTCTGAGTCTGGGTGTAATTTGTGTCCGTTAATTGTATGTCTGTAAAGTCTCCCGCACACAAAGCTTGTTCTCTAGTGCGGGAGTTGTCTTTTAAAAGAAACTAAAAGAAACTTCCAGGCTATAATCTAACTCTATGCCAAAATTCATCTACATCCATTCCGTAGTCTTGAAAAAGTAACAAACTTCCATCCATACATCCTTTCAAACTTTTACATTTATAAAATTAGTAGGAAGTAGCTATCATACACATAATTATAGAGCCCATCTTCTAGTTCACGGTATTTACCTAGTAAATGGTAGATACGATTGAAGTAAGTTTAACGGCTTGGAATTAAAAAGGTTTATCTCCACAGGCTGTAAACGCCTACGGAATGATCTAAGTAAAATACGATTTTTTTACGACACCGACGTCATGTTGACATGGCAACGACTTTCACAGAAAGCGTGGGCTCTTTCTAGGATTTCTATATAGTACTTGTTTAAGTAAATAGGTATAGTTATAAATAAGTGCATTGTGTAAAATACACGTAGATATATATTATTTTCTTGTATTTGTAAGTAGATTATTAATTTATGTATAAACAATTTATTTGTGTAGGTACATATGTACGAATAATAGAGTAAAATTGCAATAATGCAATGTATTAAAATAATGTTCTAATTATAATATAACTTTAATAAAATTATGTCGACCATGTTTCTTGCAAATAAA
The DNA here is from genome assembly GCA_947095525.1 of Trisateles emortualis. Lineage (NCBI taxonomy): Eukaryota > Metazoa > Arthropoda > Insecta > Lepidoptera > Erebidae > Trisateles > Trisateles emortualis. The sequence continues at coordinate 11,749,538 of OX352734.1, forward strand.
ATGTTGAATGGTAGATGTTTAAAATATCTGCGCTCTACATATATTATACATGCGCAGAGACTATGGTAGATACGCCAATTACTTCGATCCAGACATACTTCTTTCGCTTCCTCTACATTCATAAACCTCTACTAGTACTTTTGATTTGGCATTTTTTTAGCATATAACCAAGTTATGCCTAGGGCTGCGCTTTATCGCGTTAAAAATAGTCTACGCATTGAGATCAGAAGTACCAAATCAAGTTTTTTTAACTGCATCAATTACTTAATTAATTTTCAAAAAATTGTAACTGTCTGGCAATTAAAAGTGGTAAGGCAGTTATCTTTTATCTAAGAAATCCTACTTATAAATGTGAAAGATTGTAAAGATGTATAGATGGATGTTTGTTACTCTTTTACGTAAAAACTACTGAAGGGATCTGGATGAAATTTGACATAGAAATAGATTATAATCCGGAATAGCGAATAGGCTAACATATTATAATAGCAACGAAAATGCTAGTTCGTCCTAATTTGTTCAACAATGAACTGATAAGAAAGCAGACTTAGTTATAGAGGTATGATTTTCTCGTTTATTAAGGTATAACACCCTTTCAGTACATTTTCGCGATCGACTTACTCGTTCGTTGATCGCGCTTTGGCATTACCAACCCCCATTCTGTTGACCTAATTGTTGGCTGATATGGCTGTATAACAGCTGAAGTGCTATAAATGCAAAGAAACTAGGTTAAATATCGATGAAGTCTAAACAGTCTGAGACGTGCTGAACTTACTCAAATTACTTCTTTACACATCAATCACGTTGAGTTATATACATTCAATTTAATGGAGCACTCGTATTTACTAGCTTGAAGTATATGTCTCTATTTTATTTACAGTCGTCCCAGCAAATTGTTGCGTCAGCCGTACGTTTTGCCTTATTATGTGTAAGCGAAGCATGCGTATCACATTCACAATATTATCTCAGCGTAACGAAATGCATGCTGAAAACTTTATATATAGAGACACACAAAGGTGCGAGAGTAGAAGTGTCCAGTCCTCAAGTTTTATAAGAAACGTCTACCTATCGCAGGGATACTCCGTCAGAGAACCGTGGTGTAAAATTGTAGGGTCTGTTTGTGACACCTCTGTTATTGTAAGCATCCATAGGATACGGTAAATGCTTACAATCTGGCGGGCTGTGTTGTGTGCTTGTTTGCGTATAAAAAGAAAGAAAATATCCTTTTCATCTCGTTACAATTGACATAAAAATGATGTCTAAGATCTTTACTTAGCTATTAAATTAAAAAATAGCCGCTAGTATCGATTTATTAAGTGTATTAAGTATTGGTATAGTAAAGAAAAAAACTATTATTATAGTTTTTTTCTTTACTTCACCAATACTTTAAACTGTGTTAAGAAATAACCACAAAATAATCTATAGCTTTGACTTATTAATAAATAAATTTGATTGAATAATAAGTACTTGTCATAATCAAGAGCTAGGTAATAGATAATCTTGAAACCTAGGGAGGTAGGGCATCAGACAAGTGACTAAGCCCGGCTGTGAAAGAACTTTCAACTTACTGAAGATCACAGCAGATGTGTTCCTGAGCATTAATTTAGATCGTCGTCGGCAACGTATGTACACATACGTTGCCGACGAATAACGTTTTATTTATCTTAGGGTTACAAAAAACCCAGATATTACCTTTACCCTTATTGTGCATAAGTGCTAGGGTACGGTAACAGTTTACCATTAGGTGAGCCCGTCTACTGGTTTGCCACATCAGTAGTATGTACATTTGAGTTGTTTTTCACCAATAACAAAATACTACGGTAGTGTGAAAAAAGGCTCATCTAGAAAATAAGATGTCAAAACCGTTTGTCTGACCATACTGGCTCAACAAACGCTCCATAAATTAGACGTTGACAGTGCATGAATCCGGGTTATAGTGAGGGGAAAATGCGAACTAGTTTATATTTGTCTCACTTGTCGGTTGTCTCGCGCGTATTTCACGGCTTCGTTTGTCGTTCCGCTATCACATAAAGAAAAAGAATAGCGTGTTTATGATTTCCGCGAACAAATGCCGCTTTTCCCTGTTATACTCTGCGTGCACTCCATTGCACGGCATTCGGACATTCTTATTTTTATTTTCAGCATATTGAATTAAATACCTGAAATGGGACGAAGCAAGTATTCTTCCTTCTGGAATGTTTCTGACATGTTATTTGTTACCGTTAGTCTTTAAACTCTATAATAATAATTTTAGTTACAAATATGAATTTAAATTTATAATGCTTGTGGCGGTCTATCCGAGGACCTTATAGGTATTAAGCCTCCAGTTTACCTGAAATACTTGTTCAATATTTTTATGTATCTGCTCAGATAGTGTACATACATACATTACTATGAAAGTTGTGCGGCGTCATCAGTGACTTCATCTAATGTCTATCTCTGAATTAGCGCTTACCTCGTTGTAAAAGCTGCTCTGCAAATGTACAAATTAAAAATTGACTCTGATCGGAGAACATCTATAAAATATGAGATTTATACAAAATAATCCCATCTCTCGGGAGATCTAGGTTTTTGTTTATTTACTACTACACTGACGGACTCATAAACTGCATCAAAGTTCAGGATTATTTTTAAAATGATTTTTTAATAAGTATGATAACTTTTTAGATTAAATTATATAAATATGGAAAGACTGGCTCTTAATCTCAAAAAAAAGGAAAATTTAAAAATAGAACTGCAGTAAAACAAATGAATATAGCCGGGAAAAGAAAATTTACTCGTAGTATCAGATTTGCGTGTTATTTATAGCAAAGTTTTAAATTGATTATCATTGATTTTTTATTCTTTTGTCAATTGAATTATTGTTACCAGCAGAATTGTTGGGTTAGTTTTTTAACTCATCGAGAGTTTTTGAACCATAATATGGATACTTCGTCCGAACAAGCGGCTCAAATTGTAGCATTGGTGCGGGAGGGCTTGGATCAACGAACGATTGGTAGAAATTTAAATTTAAACCAGTCTACGGTTTCTAGAATATACAGAAGGTTTGTGGAGACAGATTCTTACAGAAGGAGACGTGGTACAGGCAGGACTCGAGCAACCACCGGTCGTGATGACCGATTTATTGTTACAACTTCCCTGCGAAATCGTTTCCTCACGTCTGTTAACATCAAAACAGAGCTTAATGAAGTGCGTGGAGTAAACGTGAGTGCACGAACAATAAGAAGAAGGTTAAAGGAAGCGGATATCACCCCTTTTAGACCAGCAAATGGTCCAAAGTTGTCTGTAGCTCACAGACAAGCTCGCTTAAGATTTGCGCGTGATCACCTGAATTGGACAGAAGAGCAATGGACCTCCGTATTGTTCACGGACGAGTGTAGGACATGTTTATATGGTGCAGATGGTCGCAGAAGAGTCTATCGTCGACGTGGGGAGCGATATGCTCAAAGTTGCATTGAGGAGCGTGTTCCTTTTGGAGGCGGTTCGTGTATGGTCTGGGGTGGCATATCGATGAACGGGCGAACAGAACTTGTGTTCATAGACATGGTCCGTCAAAACGGTAATAGAGGGGGTTTGACTGCACATCGCTACATAACAGAGATCTTAGAAGATCACGTGGTGCCTTACATGGGATTCATAGGCGAAAATTTTACTTTAATGCAGGATAATGCCCGGCCGCACGCTGCTGCACAAGTTCGACAATATTGCGAAGAGGTTGGGATACGTACAATGAATTGGCCAGCACGCAGCCCGGATCTTAATCCCATTGAGCATGTTTGGAACAATTTAAAAAGAGCTGTATATGCGAGAAACCCTTTGCCCACGACAGTGGCAGCACTAAGAACAGCACTTTCAGAAGAATGGGACAATATTCCGCAAGATCTTTTAATAACCCTAATAAAATCTATGCGGAACAGATTAGAATCCGTAATAAGGGCACGTGGAGGTAATACACCTTATTAAAACATAAATAAACCCTTGCATAAAGTTTGTGTCTATTGTTAAAACCAATTTTTTAATTAAACCAATTTTCCTTAAATTTCTGTTTTTCTTCAAAAAAAGTCTTAAGGTCCTTTCCAGTACACAAACTTAAACTTAAGGATATGACCCTACACTGTTTTAAAGTTCACGAACCAATCTAGAGGTTTCAATTTAAATCTGTATAGAAAGTTTGACTACTTGGTTAAAATATTTATTTCAAAGTCGTCTATTACTTTGATGCAGTTTATGAGTCCGTCAGTGTACTTGCAACATTCAATAATTTACAACCTTATCATACATTCACCGCCTGCCTTATTTTTCTTATAAAAATAATGTAAACTGATTATTTATTTCTCCAGTTATTTCATTAAATGAGCGTATCAACTGCCAAAAAACTTCTTTTCACGCAGTTCTGCCGAGCTCTCGGCTCCCGTGGTTATCTTTATTACTTAAAAAACAACAGTTTGTAATATTTTATAGAATAATTTGCCATATTTTCGTTATTTATATTGATACTAACTATATATTTTCTAGTTTATATTTTTATTAATATATGTATTATTATTCCATTTATACTAGGTGTCCATAGTAGCAGCGTCATCATGCCGTTACGTCTACTGGCAACGGAGTTCCCTCGAATATTTGTTCGTTAAGGAGACCTACCTCGCGTGTGTAGTCACCACGCTGATAGCACGCGATATTACCACAAAATTATACGCAATGAACAATAAAATCGTCACAGAGAGGGGATCGCATTTAGACATCAGGCTGCCGAGTATATCACATGCATTAGCTAGGAGTCCCAGGAGGCTTCGTGCTGCGAACAAGCTGCCGCCGCCGACTACGGTTCAGCCTGTACCCCCTGAGAAACGACCAAGTAAGTTTATGTACAGTATATGGTAACAGTGCACTGTAGGTCCCTATATAAGAACACGATATGAAGTGCAGGCTGAAATACCTCCAAAAATCGGCGTAAATACAGAAGATGTTACTTACCTGGGCAGATGTACCTTACGAAGTTTTATTATTTACATACGTGTCATGACTTTGAAAATTTACAGGTCTTTGTGTGATTTATGACATGTTGATTGTTCGATTTAAAAGTCCAATCAAAATCAAAATTGATTGCAAAAGTTATGAGAAAGGTACTTTTAAAATATGATCCTTAGGTTCTTACTAATAAATATTAAGTGTTTATTTACAGTTTTATACAATTTTTATATAAATATGTAGTATTTAGTTTACATGTTACTATTGATTTTTTAGTTTATATAACATTTTTAATGCTATTCCACAATTTTAGGTTTGTGGATTGCTCTTTCTAATAACAATTAACCCGAACTAGCACAGAAATCTTTTAATTACGCTGAAGAAAATGTTTTTTTGTTTTTCAATATTACTTGATATAATTTTTTTTTCGCAGATTGTTGGTCTCGCGATACAGAACCAATAAAAACGGTAGTAAAACGTAACTGTGCGTCTTCTCCTGGATACGCCGATGGTGATGAAGAACTTATGCCTTTAGCAGCTCACGAAGCACCGGCAGCTTCGTCCGACGATTTGTCCGTCGCCGACAGCTGTCCCGACACATCGTCTAAATACCATAGCTGTGAGGCCGTAGAGACTGATGACGAACTTAGACATTAGTTATATGAATTATAGATAACTAGCTGACCCGTGCCTACCATGTTGGGAGGTAAACATATTTACTTGTGATGAAATTCTGATTGTGGTTCGGTTAGTACTGCTATGATTTATTTCCTGAATGCTAAAATAAGGGTTATATTTTTCATTTTTCGGGTTAATATAATTTTATTTGTATATTCATAGGCTATATAGGCGTATAGCCTATGAATATTAACTTAATTCGACATTCACAAATAAAATTATATAATAATATTACATCTACTCTATTCCACGTTTATTAATAAGGCGGTAGTCGTTTAAATAATTAATTTGGTTTCGTTGTAAAAGTTGTTAGAATGATTAAAAATGAACATTTTGGTACCTACTAAACTAAAGGTATTATTATTTACCTCATATTTTATGTTATCTGAACTAAAGCTTTAACTGCCTTAAGTACGAGTACATACATACCTCATAGAAACACTGATCAATTTAACATTTGCAAAATTGTTATTAATAGATACGGTCTATGTTATTGTCACAGATATTTAGGTAATAAAAATGTATTTAACCAATTTTTCATATTTATTTAGTTGTACTTGTTATTTTATTTATATTTTTAATTAAATTGGTTTTCATATTTGATTGTATTATTATTATACTTAACACAATTACCCTTGAAGCTGATAGAAATAATAACTTCAAACGCTATAATTATTTATCCGTACAGAGTGTAGATAACTTACTGGATATATTAAATAATACATCTTCAGACTTACTATAGGTATTCTAATAACTACTATAGTGCAGCAAATCTCAAAAGGAAACATAAACAACTAGTCGGGGCATTTATGATGCACAGGCGCAGGACTAACTCTGCTTCACGTGTTTTCTGAGACAAGGAGTGTTTTTGGGACACGGTCACCTATCTATAAGCTGGCCGCGATAAGCTTGATTACCACGCAGATCTATACCAGCATGGGCCTCGATACAAATAAGTAGGTGCACATGTAATGACTCCCAAACTGAATTTCGACCAATCAAGACAAATGACTATGTAATCTCGTCAGTAAGCACTGCATAGATGAACTCCTACGTACCCACGTAAGTGTTAAAAGTAATTAAAGGTTCAAAGAAACAATGCTAATTCTAGCTAAACTATAAATATTACCAAATAAAACGTAGGAAGATTACATTACATATTGTCATGTAGAAAGGCGGTTGTATTTGCATAGATATTGCTATTGAATGCATTTATTCACGTCAATTTCAAAGTAAGTAAAAAGTGTATTGTGCAATTTCATTATGAAGAGTTGGGGCGAAGCAATAAGCTATACCTATTATTAGTGGTCACTCCCCACGACGACCAATCAATCAACAGAACCAATCCGGTTATCGCGTCAATACCCACAAGTAGACCGTTCATTTTGTAAGTAGGTACTTATTAATATTAATTTATATTATTGATTCCAATTTCCACATTGCTTATTTGAGATCATAGATTAAACTTAAATTTAACGTGATTACTCGTAAATCCTTTTTAGGTGGAAGGAAAATTACCAGTCTTCACTAACAGCTTTTCTGTGTTTAAAATCGAAACTTCCTGACCTGATAAAGTTATCACGAACGAACAGGAACTACTGCAGCCAGAGGTGTGAATTTTGTACGCTCTTTAGGTAGATAATGTAGGCTAAAAGGATTTTGCGTCACTGACACGAGAAACGGTAATAATTCCTCTCGACGTCGCGAACAAAAGCTAGTTTAAGTTAGTTAAATTTATTATTAGGTACCTACTTCGTTCGACATTCTGAAATAGTCGAATGCGGACTAGTAGGATTACGAAATTAATAACTAGGTACTTTTTAGTTCCATTTTTATAAACTTTCTACTTAGAAATTTTGTTTCTCTCTTGTAGCTTTGATTTCAGTACCTATACTGAAATCAAAGCTACAAGAGAGAAACAAAATCGTTTTGTTGATGACGATGATCTCAATTTTGTAGTCCTCTATCTAAGTACCTAATATAAATTAATGGAACAGTAATATATTACTAGTACCTATGTCATGTATTTCGCCTATTTGTATCTATTAGTAAACTAACTGTTACTGCAGGAATAATGGACCTACTGTTGATTAATCAAATACACGAGTCTTAATTGTTGAAGACAAGATAAAGTTAATTAGTGTTTGATATGGGCCGCGGCACCCACGCTACATGTTTGCGCCAAAAAGCATCGCCAACACGCTTCCACTTCAGTTAGATGAGGTACATTTGGCTACAAGACCTGCATCTGTGGCTGACGGTGTTTGGCAGACGGGGACGAATATTCTGCTGCCTTTGCTGGCATCATGACTACCGCAAAGAGCCAAACGACTCCAACGAACGTGTTTAATTTCAGATAACCGCGGATTAAAAATCCTATTGTGCCTTTTTACAATATCGAAAGAGCAACCACTTCATAGATAAAAGTTTAAAATAGATTTAATCTATCTGTTGCTTGTAGTTATACTTCCATGATACCGAAGATAATTTTGCTCGTTCAGCGAACTTCTATCCGACAACATAAGTACACTTTACAAAACTAGTTAGCCGGATGGAGAGCGCAAAGCCAGCAATATTGATTCCGATATTCTACTTGTTTCATACTGTAAATTGTAAACTTATATTCACAATATCTAGTAATTTATTATTCTGTAAGTTAGTTTAATGAAATGTAATTCTAAATTTACTCTTAAGAGGAAAATCAAATTTATATAAGTAGGTAGGTAAATTAATGTCCCATACTTTAATTTATATTAGGTACATAAGTATTAAATTAAGGTTTAAAATAAAATGTTAGTAGGTACCTTCTTCAAAATGAATATACCATGTGGGTACATAAGCCACTGATCGTGCTAAGAGGCGTGCACTCAAGGAGGTTTATATCCTGGATTACGACAGGCTGATGGTTACGATATAAATAAAGGTAAGTATCGTTTTATATACCTACCTGTATAATTATGATATCTATGGTACCTATGTGGTTATGGCGCCACGCCGCCGCCGCGCCGCGCCGCACGACTGTATGTAACGCCTTTTTTCTTTTCCCCGTGAGAATTGTACAGTTTACGTACGGACTTATTAACATTGACTTACGACATTAATTAACATTGTACCTAATGGTACCTACTATTTATCAATTATGTGTATAAATGTTGACTTAAAATAAATAATAGGTATAATTATACCTATGTACTTACCTTCTGTCAATATTGCCAGGTTACCTATCAACATTTAGACTTAGAGCGTGCTAAGATGAAACACAGACTATTAAGACGGGCCTAATTTAGGTCACACTTTAAATGGCTTGCCGTTTATAGGTTTACTATACTTACTTAATTTTACGAGCAATAAAATCTAGGTTATAAAACTACACTCAAGGAAAGAGTTACTAGAAAATCTATGTAGGTACCTACATCAGTGTACCTACCTTCGCACATTTGTCATTTAAATTAAAAATTTACTCTATGCAGTACCTATCCAAGTATCATGCCCGGCAAAGATCTTGAACAATTGCGCAGAGAGCGTTTTTAGGTCTCTTTGGTGGAATTTGCGGGGCGTGACACTAAACCAATCACAGAATTGAAGGCTTCGCGTCATTGGTTAATACTGTCAAACTATGCACCTTGCAGTTGGACCAAGACATGCGCGAACTACGCCGACTATAGTTCAAGATATTTGCTGGACATACCTAATAGGTATGTCCAGCAAATACTATAATATGGCCGTCATGGCCTTAGACTCATTAAGAGACAATACTCTAGAACCTCGTACACTCAAGATCAAATAAAGAAATAATGAAAATAAGACAAATATGTACTTTTCTCCAGTTTCAAATAGGTAAGTAAGTAAATTATCATGCGCATTTATGCGTACCTACCTATTACGTCGCAATTTAAATTAATTACTAAACAATCAGGCTGCACGATTACACGGCTAAGTTATGGCATAATTACGGACTGAAGGACGTTGAAATTGATGAAATAACTAACTAGGCAGTTATATAACAAGTTATTTGTCTTTTTTTATTACAACGAGTAAATAAGAGAGGTAGGGCACCATACAAGCTAGTAAGCCTGTTAGGCTGACCTCCATAGTTTTTTTAGTGAAATGCTTTGATGCCCCAGAGATCATCGTCATTACAAAACACTGGTAATTTAGATTAAATAAAATAGGTAAAGTATAACAATGATAAACATACAAAACATAAGGAAACATATTTAAAGGTAAAGCCAATGATTTTATTTTCCTTTCTTACTGTAATATCATTGGGTAAAGTAACACTTCTTTTTGGATTTAATAATGGATTGGCGAAGCAGTGTACAAGTCTCAGATAGCACTAGAGCTACTCAACCAAAAAAATAACTGTTAACGTTATTATATAATATCATAACAATATTTGTATGAATACGCTTTCAAAAACAAAATTGAGCAAAGCTAGAAGACAGATAAGTCCATCTATTTATATTATATATTCATATATCCAAATAAATCTAAATACATATATGTATTATAGCTGATAGAACACATTGTAACTACCTTACTTTTTCAAAGTATGTTAATGCGTGGAACATACCTAAGTCTAAGTCCACAAATATTGTTTCTATCTCCTTTTTTACACGAAGGAGATACCTATAGGTATATGAAGATTGCTTAACGTGTACTGACATCAAAAGTAGGTAATGTAAACTCGTTAAAGGTGTGCAAACGTAGACTTTACCCTCTAAAACGATCGATTTTATACGTAGGTACTATGTACATAGACGGCCTAGATCAAAAGTTTGCCAATCATGATACAACCAACGTTGTTTTACTAGTTTCCGTATTTTGCTTAAATTAAGACCAGTAAAGTGGTAATTCACTATGAGAAATGTATTTCTGGGGTAAATAAAATAGCAGCTACGGGTTCTTGTGAGGTCTTTTCATGATTGATGAATGTGCGAATTCTGTGGTGTGTTACTAAGGGCCGGCAGCCGACCGCCGCTTTTCTTATATTTAAAGATCTCGTGAGCGAAAAGGTTAACGCCTTATAGCGTTCAAGTGCTTTCTCGCTTTAAATTAAGGCCTCATTAATTGCATCTAAGATAAGTTGTTTTATGAAGAGTTAGGAGTTCTTTACACTGTGCTAATATTATAAATGCGATAGTAACTCTGTTAGTTTGTTGTTACCTTTTCACGACTAAACAAATCCTAATTAAATTTGGCATCCTGGGGAAACACATAGGGTACCTTTTAAGCGCAGTAACAGTGCAGCCGTAAGGAACAGCTATTTTTATATATTTCATTTATTTAGTACCTATACAAATGTAAACCAAAAATGTAGGATTAGTAATTTACCCACTCTGATCCTTGAAAAGTTGTATTTCTAAAATAGAGCTAATATACCTATTACCAAATTGTTTGTACTATGAACTAATAATAAACAGTGCTACAAAATAATTTGATAAACACTTGGGGGATCGCGTGACTAAGTATCATATCATATTCTGAACAACCTCAATTAAATGTGAGGTAATTCAGCTTGGAACTGGATAAGAAATAGTTTGCATTTTAAATAACAGTCCAACACAATATTAATTAATAATCTCCTAAGTATATTTTTATACTTTCGAAGGCCATATAAAACCACAAATATTTTGTCAGTACTTAGGTACCTACCTATTTATCTGCGTACGAGGTGGTCTGAATTCATTCCAAGTTAAGTTAATAATAAACTAGCTTCCATCCGCGGCTTTGCTTTCTTGAAATATCGATAAGAAATAGCCCATAAATAAGCCCACTGAAGAATAATGTAACTTTCTATTACAAAAAAAAAACAAAATAAAGAGATAACTCCCTACATTTAAACCTACAAATTTTATTACCTATACAAATGTTAAATTACCTTGACTTCAAGTTTTCACATTTCTACATATAGCTCCTCATTACATAATAACGTATTTACCTGTTTACAAGTCATATACCTTATTATCTGATTGCATTAAGATCATAACAATCTGAAAGGTCAAAAGTTATTTTGGTGAATGGAGTTAAGAGTAAATTTACACGAATACGTAACGAACAAGTTGTAATCAATGTTTATGGGTTTGTTTTCGTATAATGTAATCTAATCAGTACGTCTACCGACGTTGGTGTTGTGGAGAACCGTCCATCTTTCTTTATCTAGGGAAATGAGCAAGTGAACTTAAAGGTTCGCGCTAACCGACTGGACGTTACGGCATGCACGGCAAATTATATAGTTTTGCTTCTTAGTGTGTCGATAACAAGTTGAAAGAAAATCAACAATAGAAAATTCATAGCTTTGCCAATATTCATCATCAAAAAATGGTGTCTGACTGAAGGGTAGAAACAGGCGATTTTGTGTACCAACTTATTCCTTAAGGCTGTGGTAGATTTAAGGAATAATACAGTTTATTCTTGCTATGGTGCCCTACAAGGTAGCTCGCAAGGTATCATACAAGCTAGCAAACTCAACTGCAAAAGGACCTCCATTTTACTGAGAACCACAGCCAAATAACTATACACAGTAGTGTAGTTGGGTTCCTTTTTTTAAATAAACTTTTTCCTATCCCAGAGTCAAACAACTCTGGTGATCTACATTTTGCAACACGTAATTTTGGGAGCATCCATAACCTGCTATAACTGCTTACCGTTTCTTGTTTAGAGGCTAGCCGTTTCTTGTTTACCACTGTATAAAAAAACGTTTTAGCGCGATGTAGTTAATGTGCGCTTAGCTTTATATTACAAAGGTGATTCAACAAGGCGATAGTAAAGATACAATCTGATCACCTGCAGGTCGGAGTGGTCAAGGATGGGTTGGCCTGGCTCGCGATATTTCCTTATCCACCCTTTCCACCACTACACCGCACTATTCTTGAGCATTACATGCGATTTACCATTTGAAACCGTTATCTGATGGCCTATGGCGTTGGTAACAAAAGAGCTTGGAACAACGTTGGAGTAAGATCGATATTGTTGACCGTCTGATCCAATATGGTAATAGTTCTGGCGCATTTTAAGTACGGTAATCATCACGCATAACTAGCATTTGGATTTGTTAATTAGTGTAAATGTAAAAGCGTTTTATGTAAAAGTAGCGGACCCGGCGAACCTATATATATGTATATTTTTTTCTTGAATATTTTCTAAAACTTTCTTCTATACAAACCTTGTCCTGACAATAACAAAAAAAGAATTATATAATTTGGTGCAGTCGATCGAAAGTTATGCGCGAATATACATTTCGGAGGTTTCATTTTTATTTATATAGATAAATTTATACAATTACAGCCTTAATGTGGCATTAGTAGACATTCGTGTTGAGTCCCAGGTTCAATCCCTGGTTGTTTTTTTTCTTACGAGAAATTGTGTGACAAGATACTCGTATGTCTGTCTGAAATCAGCAATAGATTTGCCCTCTCACTCGCTTGCAATTTCTGAAAAAAGTAGTGATGATATTCTAAATATAATTTATTTTATTATATTAAAATTGAGTTAAACTGTAATTTTAGTGGTAAATGCGATTACTAAAATTGCCTATCCTAAGGGATAGATGATTTTGTAACCTAAGAGGGGTTCCCTAGGTTCCAAGATATATGTATATTTGGGCCAGCGCGGTGAATTAAGGCCTTATCCCCCCCTCTCTCCCTCCTTCTCTCTTTCTCTCTCTTGATAGAGGAGAGGAGACCCATGCCCAGCTGTGGGACATATATAGGTTGCTATTATTATACCATAATATATCTACTATACTAAATTGAATTAAATTTTATCAAACTCGGCTCAGTGGTTTTTCCCTTGAATACGTAATAGGCAGAGAGAGTTATTTTCAATTCGCCTAAAGCCAGTTCGCTGATAGATACTATAAACTAACTTCACTTCGGTTAGGTTACCGTTCCATTAGTTTTGAAAGTACATTTATTTTTACCAATAGCCTTGTACCGAGTACGTATTAAACATAGGTACGAACACAATTTTACGACAATGGTAATATCAGTTGTATTAAAAAAATCTAAATATGGTTTAACCCTGAACTACAATACGTACTTCAAACCCTCAATGAACATTATTATACTGTTACAGTACTATGATGAAAACTGTATACATCGGCATTTAGGATCCAGCGATGAAAATATGTACCTATTGACTGATCTATAATAATAATTTAATAGTACATTCTCTTGGCCGAAGTTGGACAACAGTGGCTAGTCTTAACAGAGACTATTTATTGTTAACTACGCAGAACATACCATAGTGCACAAGTGTGTGCGCAAATACAGGTGCACTCTCTATTCTATAATTAATGATTGTCAAATTAAATATTTTTATTGTGGACTCCACAAATAAATTAATATTATATACTAGTGTGCACTTTGGCAGGAAATATCCTGCCAGAGTGACAAACAAATTGATATAGTAGACAAATCTGAATTAAATTCAATAATTGCTTTTAATTGCTTATAGAGACCGATGCTGGTTTAAGTTGCTCCACGAGACAAGGTGTGTAATACTGTCAACTACTTAAATCCGTGCTACCGAAAAAAACCCCAAATCATTCCACCTCACAAACACAACTTGGGAATTGAGTTCTCACTATTGCATCGTTCGGAAACATAAACTCAAACTCTAAGAAAAGTACAGGTAGATATACAGTACAAGAAGATTGACGATATACACAGTTTTTGTTGCTGTAAGGGATTGACAGCCCGAATTAGTCATGATTGTAATATGATATTGTGAGTTTTGTAGGTATTGTGGGGAGTGTATCAGAGATGAGGATAGAAGTAGTGCGTCATCCTCGGCTTCGTTGCAAGGTCTTGTATCTTGTCCACGTTGGAGCGTTGCCAGGCGCTAATCGTCGCGCTCGCTGTTATACATTAAATCTCAAAAGTTGGATAAATAATTTAAATGTAAACAACAAAATATATAATCAGTAAACAATAATGTTAGTGATTATCTTGGATTAATCATTTTGTTTGCTTCTCCATATTTATAATCAGACTAAAATTTAGAATATTTTGACCTCCTAATTAGTTTGTACAGTTAATCGTTTGTTAGTTTAGCGTGATTTGGTAAAGCCTTTTAATTGCCAAAAGCTTCTCTATACCTGAAGACATATGCGTATAAAATACAACGCGAGCTAAGCCGCAGCTAAAAGCTAGTCTTTTTATAAAGTTACACTTTTGAAATATTGCCATTTCTTTTATAAAATTTATTTTTTTATGTAAAATTTTGCTCGTGGTATTGTTTGTTTACATTATATAATTTAAAATTAAGATGGAAAGCATACCATATTTTTTGCTTTTTAAGCTTTGTATATTAATCTTAAGCCGTTACCGCCTAACGTTTTACTTCCTATGATTAATAGTGGCATGTCTTGATGAAAAAATCTGGCCCGTTGCCGACGTTCGGCTCTAGTGTCAATACTCTGCTATATTAAGTTGGTGCAGACTTGGAGTACAAACAAAACGTCACCAACACATTAATTCTCGCACATTCTCTTACAAGTGCCGTCTTGAACTGATGATTTTGGACGAAATCAAAAGGGTAAATCCAGAGATTTTCAGACGTGTAAGTTACAAATCACTCGTTCACGCTCGATATACGAAACAATTGACAGGCTGCGGCTATCGGACGAGTTCATGTCGTACAATTATTTTATTGATAATATCTAAGTAGGTAGTAGCGAGATGGGAGTAAGGGTTGGAGCGGGGTAGGTGCGGCGCGGAGGGCGAGCGCGCGCTTGCGTGCGGCGGCGCCGCGCCCGTCTCGCGACGCGACGGCGAGAGCAGCGGCAGTCAGTAGTGCCGCGCGGCGTCGCGCTGCCTCCGCCGCCAAGCGCGCAGACCGCCGCTCCACGCACCCGCGTCCTACTATGCGACTCGCGTGCCGCGCTCACTCGTGTTGTGGTGCTTTATGATGGTACGGCATGACAGTGCCAGATATGCGGACGTTCCGTGAGAAACGTGCAGCTCAACTCACCACCGCCACAAGTGGGCGGAGAGACGAGACGCGTCCCAGGCTGCTCAGGTGAGCGGCCCTTCGCATCTCACGCCGCTGCAAGCTGGCTAAAGACGCTACGATCTCTGGGTCGATAAGGCACTATGCTGCCTCTCTCGATATTTGAATTAAAGCTTTAATCGTAAAATAAATTTAGCGTAGCTTTTTTGCTACGTAGCGCGTAGCTAGTGCTACGCATCGTGATCCGTAGCGATAACATCCGCTTGACGTTTTATATTTATGTTCATTACACGATATCTATTTTTATGTTTTATTTTAGAAAAACTTTCAGATAATTCACAAAGACAACTATAATTCCTATATAACACATTGATCAATGCAAATATAAATTAACAAAGCCTTATATTTATTTATAACTAAACAAGCTTCTACTTGCATACTACATCTACATTACGTATAAAGAAAAATGAATGATATTTTTGTTTGTAACGCATAAACTAAAAACTACGGGATCGATTTCAATAATTCTTTTACCAGTAACAAATGCTACATTTTATTTTAGAAAAAATAGAGATTCCTACGGAAACTAGATGTAAGTACAGCCGTAACAGGCCGCTGTATGATGAAATCCTATTTTATTCTGGCAAAATATTGTACCTTATTTGTTGGTACTTTAAGGCTGGTAGTTCTAGATATAAGTGCGTTCAAAGAAACAAATTCTTCAACGTTGTATTATTAGATGATTGGAAGACAAACAAAGAATCGAATACAATCACAATACATCTGAAAATACAAATAGTACACAATTGTAATTTGTGGAAACTTGGCAACGTACTATCGTCTACTTATTGATATGATTGGGTGGTAACATAAATAAACAACTGGCTATCCAAGACACACGTTTTTTACCGATTGTATATAAATTATAGTTTATTTTCTTATAAAAAGAGTACCATATTAGGGCAAAATCCCTGTATCTCTGGGTGTTTTTAAACATTATTTTAAGATATTATTAATTTAATACCGGTTGAACACCATATATCTAAGCGTAGCCTGACTGGGGAACCTCACGTATCAGATAATGACAGATAAATCACTATACACTAGTGGTTTAAAAAAAAAACGTTTTCCTATTCCAAGGATACTCCATCATGAAATTCTGGTGTTAATTTTTTGGCTCGGTTATACGCAAGTGAGGTATTGCAAGCATCCATAGCCATCAGCTAGGCCATATTCTTGTTTGACACCTAAGTTGGATAAAACCCAGATTTGGAACATGAATTTGTGAATACACACCCACATCGAGTATGACGCGATAACAACTGCACATGCCACGTGCACTCATTGATATCATCATCTCAACCCATAAACGTCCCACTGCTGGGCACGGGTCTCCTCCAAACATTTGGAGGGATATTAGCCTACTATACCACGCTGGCCCATTGATATAAATAGGATCAATTCCTATTACAACAACGACCATTTACATTAATATTATAAAGAGAAAATATTTGTATGTACTTTCTCATGAAGCTTTTTATAGGTGAAATTTTTTCAAATCGATCCAGTTGTTTTTGAGTTCTGATTTGTTATCTATTGTTAGATTTTTGTTTGTAATAATTCTATTATTATTAATTAAAAACAAAGAGTAACTTTCGGACCAATTTAAAAAATCTTTTAACTATATTAAGTTACATGCTATGCTTGGAGTTTCCTTACCAGATCAAATCAGAAACGAGGAGATCCGTGCTGCCGTCCACTAACTAAAAGGCCGTTAAGCCACAGTTAGTTAAGATTCATTTTGCTAGCTAGCTAGCTAGCAAAATGAATCTTAACTAACTGTGGTTAAGATTCATTTTGCTAGCTAGCTAGCTAGCAAAATGAATCTTAACTAACTGTGGCTTAACGGCCTTTTAGTTAGTGGACGGCAGCGTGGGAGAACCAAAGTAACCGACATACCTTTAGGAATTGCCTCAATTAAATGGCAATAAGTGTCTATGCACAGAAGTCATTTTGTTTTCAGAAAATGAATGTTTATGAAAACTAATAAATGAACACTCGTGCAATATCGGGATAGGCTGCTAGTCCTACTTATATTATTATCGCAAAGGTGAAATCCTTAGAATTAGTACGCGATTTCAACCCGTTGTTCATTATAGCAAGTAAGGCTAGTAATAACACATTTAAAAAAAATATTCATTGATCAACATTTGTTCATGTAACTAAATGTCATGGAAACTTGCAAGTCAATAAATTCCAAAAGCATATTCGTAGCAGGGCTATGAATCGTGACTTGTGAGTCGTCACGCAATATTGGGAATACAGCTTATCTTGCAGTCGGTAAACCTTCGAGCATCGAACAACCGTCATCAATCTCGAGACTTTGAACACGACAGCTCGTAACACACGATGTGGTGTTGCAATAATATATTATTACTCCACTTTTTTGGCAGTATCGATATTTTTCCGGGTGAAAATTTCGTGTTTCATTCTATGGCTGGCGTGTACTTTGTTTCCGTAATTTCAATGTTTGTAAAGTCTTTTGCGACACAGGACTTGTTCTTGAAGTGTGGAAGTTGACATTAAATGAATATGACTTATATTAGATATTATTTTAAAAACC
Source organism: Trisateles emortualis (assembly GCA_947095525.1). Classification (NCBI taxonomy): domain Eukaryota; kingdom Metazoa; phylum Arthropoda; class Insecta; order Lepidoptera; family Erebidae; genus Trisateles; species Trisateles emortualis. The sequence goes on from OX352734.1 coordinate 11,767,761, forward strand.
GACCAAGTGCGAGTCGGACTCGCGCACCGAGGGTTCCGTACAAACCTGTAGGTATATAAGTTTATTATATGATGTAACAAAAAATTTACGGTTTTGGCAATTTTTCCTTTATGTGTGCTTATAAGATGTTGGTTCGTACCAAATTTCAAGATTCTGAGTTCACGGGAAGTACCTTGTAGGTTTTGATTCCTTTGCGAGTGTCGAAAATTTGCGGAAATTTGCGGCATAAACGGCTGTATCTTTTGATTGCGTTAGCTTAGAAGTTTGATTTTTTCACCGATTTAAGGGACAGTAGACGGTGAGTATTTGATTTAAACTTCAGCTTAATACCACCCGTTCCTGAGAAAAAGGGTCTTGACAAACAGACGGCCGGACGGGACGGACAACAAAGTGATCCTATAAGGATTCCGTTTTTCCTTTCGAGGCAAGAAACCCTAAAAATGATGAACGAATAATATATACAGCTACGTATATACGAAATATTTTCGACATCAATCAGGCTGTTCTAATCGCGCAACATCACCCTGATTTCAGTGTCATCATTTGATGATGAGCTAAACAATTTATAAAGAAAAAATCTTTTTAAAGCCTTAGACGAGATATGTGATCTCGTCTACCGATATATAATTACTTGTCTCAACTGACTGACCAATTGATTCATCAGCACAGAGCCTAAACCGCTGGGGTTACAAACTTGAAATTATGCATAAAATTAAGTTCCATATATGACGTACGTAAGCAAGCACTAAGAAGGGAGTTTTAAAATATAATCCCAAAACAGGTAAAAAATGTTTCTAGTACAAAATCAACTATCAAGTAACATATTCGAGTATCAAAAATATAAAATCGATATTGTTAACTGCGCTTTCTATTTTTGCTGATAACTGAATACGTTGGAGCTTATTTTGTTGAAAACTCGATGAAGCAAAAAACATATTTAGGCAACAAATTTTATTCGTCTATATAACGATAGTTTAATGAGATTCCGCTACATGGTATTTGAGTTCAATATGAAATACATATTCGTGTCTAGCGGACTGTTATTGCCTATTAATTTGGTAGGATGCAATAAAATTGCATTTGTTCATTTTGTATAGGCTAGTACGTTTTGTAAGGAGATATTGGTGGCTGTAGGCGGGTGAGACGGGCGCGACATAACGTCGCCATGGTTGATGCTTGTGCCAGCCGCCTCTGCACTCACACACACTATATGTATACAAATATCTTGACTATAAATAACTGAACAATAACTACGGTACATAAGAACGAATTTGTTTCGTTTTGTGCACTTACAAGAGGTACTAAAAAGGAATTTATATCGTCTTGTAGAAAGAAGGGGATAGTAATGATGATTATGGTACTTAAAAGTAGATTAGTAGTTTAATCTATTGGTACTTAAACAGACAACGCACAGCTTGTTAGAGAAATAGGGCATCATAAAACCGAGCAAGCCCGACTGAGTAAGGACCTTCACCTTACAGACGCGTACGTACAGGTATGCAAATCTTAATTAGGCAAAATAATGTTTTTTAACCCATAAACCTGCAGATAGTTGTTTCGAGTTTGGGTCAACTGTGTCTGATAATTACGTGATTTGTTTGTCAAGCGGGCACCACCCATAATACATAATGTAAAGGCCTGGTTTATAACCGACGAAAAAATCGAAGAAGTTCCCAATAACCCATATATTAGTTACTATCGACGTAACTTTTTCATACAATGCCATGCTTTTCGCATAAAATTCAAAGCAAAATGCATGGAATTGTATGAACAAGTTCATAAATTATCCGTGGCTATAAAATCATTTCGTGCTTTGCCGAGCGACGGTGAATAATAAAAGCGCCTATTATGGCAAATAATAATCTAGGATAGTCTACATCAAAAATATAACCTGGGCATATCGATGTATACGACTATATCTTTCGTTTACTGAATTTTCAAGAAAAGCACTAAGGCTAAGTTCACATGTAACGCGCGTTAATGCACGTCAACGCAAGTTAAAGAAAGTTCATATGACGAGAGCTGACGCGGGTTGCGAGAGCACTCATCTCTTCTCATTATATTTTTGACGTAAGTTTACGTTACAATGTCGCAAACTTATGTCAAATCCCATACATTTGCTTTTTTGACTTATAGATTCGACTACCGTTTCTGCCACTTGTCTAGAGGGGCTGAACAACAAACGCACGTTAATCAAAGCGCAAAACGTGCGTTATCGTGCGATCGCTTGCATCAAGAGACTTTTTATAAGCACTGCGTTAACGCGCGCGCATGTAAACGGTTGTTAAGAATGTTAAGTAAATATCAGAATCTCTTGACGTCAAACTTTTGCTATCTGAATATAGCATAAAAAGGAGTTTGTATTAACTTGTAAGTAGTATAGCGGATAAAAATGATGATACTGAAACTCATATAGATAAGGAAAATAATGTTTGAGAGACTATAAATCACAGTGTCTGGTAATATTATTAATGACTTTTACCCATCATTACGTCGATTTTCTATTTCCAATAGAATCCATGGGAGCCGGACTCTTCAAAAATCAAAAGTCACTTTCACTTGTTTTATTCTCAGCTTTTCATACTTGCAATTTTTAGGGTTCCGAAATAAACAAGGAACCCTTATAGTATCGCTATGTCCGTCCGTCCGTCCGTCCGTCAGCTTTGCTCAGAGACCTTTTATCTTAGAAAGCTGTAATTTGGCACGAATATACATATTAGGGTATCTCCTGTACATGTGAAGTGGGGATGTTTATTTTTTTTGTTAACTACCCCATGGTGATTGGTATTGTTGAATAGGTCTTTTAAAAATATTGTAGGTTTGTTAAGACAGGTTTTTGATTGAGGGATTCGTTTGTGAAATATTAAGCTTTTAAGTGCTAATTTTTGTTAGAGTCAAGTTTCCCCCCCCTGCCAGCCAAATGGTGGTATTTGGAAATGTGAAAAAAATCACGGTAGTAGTATATATAACGAAATTAAAAGGAAAACTATCACAGCTAAGTAGACTTCACAAGTTTACGAGTAATAGTCGATTAACTTATAAAATGTTTTTGGATAAGTTAAAATTAGATTTACCCGTTAATTTGGGCTTTGATTCACACCTCAATTAACTTAAAAATGTACCTTTTTGATTTCCCATAAATATGTTTTGGAGATACAGAAAACCGTATTTTGATGTTTAACCGAATCGTCAATAACTACAATACTTTAAAATTTATGCGTTTCTTAAGAAAATATAATGGCAAACGTTTTTATGTGTTTATACACAAACAGCATAATACTAAACGTCTATGAATATGTATTCACCGGCATATTTCAAGACATTTCAACTACAACGTAATTTAAAGCTATTACCCTGTTATAAAAATATTCTAATATGCAATAAATAATATCGCAAGCTTTAAAAAATGTGAAAACGTGTCGCTACGTGTAATATAAGTGCATTATATTTTACGACAAGGCATTTTATTAAACGTAAAAAAAACTTATTCGGTATCGTAACCTACATGCACGTAGAGTAAGCTAATAAAATATGTTGGTGCTCGCAACAAGGTGACCTTATCGTAGATCGTGGTGCTTGAAAGATTTTTAATACACCCATTATATCCCTTAAAGGTATACCGTCTTAGAAGCGGAATGATGTTATAAAAAAAATATTCATCTAATGTAGGTAAATACAGAGTTTTTGGCTTTAACTTTTTTATATACTGTTTAGGTGGCAAACAAGCATACGGCCCGCCTAATGAAAAGCAGTTAACGAAGTCTATAGAACCCTATAAATATACCTGGGCCATGACCCGCGTTTTGACCCTAAATCTTATAACACCAGAGTTTTGAGGTATGGAAAAAACAAGAAAATGGAAAAGTTTCTTTAAAAACGCCATCCCTAAATGAGTACTGCATGCGCCAGCACACAATTACACCACGTGGCTGTGGTCTTCTATGTGAATTATGTGTTCCAGTGGAGCTTGTTCGCTTCTATGCTTCCTTAAGACAGAAAAAAAAGGCGCATATCTTATCAACAAGGTGATAAGTAAGCAATCTTCATCATCCTATAGCAGTCCACTGATGAACATAGGCCTCCCCAAGCAAAAGACGTTTATAATGCTAGAATACTTGCCCATTAAAAAAAAGATGCGTAGCGCATTAATTGTTATACAGCCTCACAAACTTTAAGTTTTGTGGAATTGCGAAATATATTCCAATAAAATTTTTACTTATTTCAACAATAAATAAATTACGCCTAGCATTTGTCATGGTATATAGCAATTCAAGTTACCTTGCAAGTTATCTATACTATAGAGGAAAGATTTGTATTTTTGTGTGTGTGTAAGTTTGTAATGAATAAACTCAAAAAACTACTGTGCCGATTTCAAAAATTCTTTCTCCATTGGAAAGCTACATTCACCCTGAGTGACATAAGCTATATTTATTGCTAGAAAACATTAGGAATCCGTACTAAAACTTAAGTAACGTAACCTAAGGTGTAAAAAAGTGCCCTAAAACGTCTTTCGTCGCATGCGCTGCGGCAACTATTGATGATAGAACAAAAGTATGTTCTACAATATTAAAGAACATATCAATCTACAAAAAGGCTATAGTCTGTAACTCTGGAATAGCACATAGGCTAATTTCTATCGCGATAACCGACATCCACGCGGGCGGAGCCTCGGGCAACAGCTAGTAACTCATCAAAAGAATAATGTATCCGAGCTATATCTAACGGGGGACAAGCCACAAGTCGTATGTTATATAATACAATTTACAATATCAAGATCAATTAGTCAACATGTTGGTCACTAAGTATACTTGTTAATTTTGTCATAAATGTCATTATACTTTAGACTTATTGACATATTGACAGCTCACTCCCTAAACGTAATTCTCCGAATTACACTAATGATATATTTATGAAAAGGTTCTAACAATATCCTTGGAAAGAAAATGGTTGATGGCACGAAACTTATCTACTTAGCTCATTTTCTTCTAATAATATCGTTGGACCACAGTATGTTTTATTTTTATTCGGTGGTATGGTAAGCACTTACTTACTTACAGGAGCTATATGTTAGTTTGTTTAGCACTACTTGTGTGTAATCTACTTGTATTTTACAATGTAAAATATATAATCCTTAAATAAATAATTATTATTAGACGCGCGTTGTCGACCCGACATTGCCGTACATAAGGAAAATGTTGATTTATAATGAGTATTAAAGATTTTTCATTACAATGAGTACATCTCAACCCATTAACGTCCCACAGCTGGGCACGGGTCTCCTCCAAACAAACATTTGGAGGGATATTAGCCTACTATACCACGCTGGCCAGACGGGTTGGTATAGGGTTTTGTTTCGAGTTTTCCCTCTCTTGCGGTGGATAACACTTACTCCCATAGTCGACTCTTACGACACCCTCGGGATGGAAGGGGTGGTGACATTTGTATTTTTAATCCGTCACCACACGGACCAATGAGTATGTTATAATTATGAATGCAAACATTTATAGTCAAATGGAAAAAATACAGGTAAGTATACTTAATCGATTTTTTAAAAGAGTGTCAGGACAATTTGATGGATTTGACTTTGATGGATAATAAAGAGAGTAGAGTGATCTACTTTTGTTTTACTCACTGTTATCTGTAAAATAATTCACAAATGAAAAATAACATTAAACGATTTGGTGGTAGAATATTATCCTTATTTCTACTATTTCTACTACTACATTATTAGCAATTAACGGGGGCTATATTTAATTTTCAAATAAATACGGATTCTGAGCAAAAAGGGAAAGGCCGCCAATATTTTTTTCTAATTGACGTGTCTTAGGCTTTTCTAACTATTCAAACTTTCATTCATTTATACATTTAAAGTTCAACCTACTTTGTCGAAGTTACCGCGTATATTTGCGAAGGGTCGAGCTATTGTGACGGGAACGGGACTGACAAAAAACTTCCGTCACACATTTTGTATCGACAGAAAGATACCTACAGACCGTGTCAGTGAAGAATATTCTTTTTACGCTACAGATATAAAATATATAGGCTGATTGGAAACTCGACTACATTTGTAAAGCCCAAATTTCTCGCTAGATTCTCTCCATACTTGTCAAGACCCATTTGTCCAATTTGCTGACATAAATTTGATATTAATTATAACGATTTAATGATGATTTAATAAGAGTTATGTGACCTTAATTATTTAATGACTTTTGAGATCGTATTTTGAAAGACATGATAATACACATAGTAGGCGATTCGCAACAAATTAGCTTCCGTTATTTGAGGATCCAAATGTTGTCCTTTGTAATATTATAATAATAATATTATTACGAGATAATATTATTTTTTTCTTTTTAAACATATCTTTTAATCTATATGACTAGCTGCTGACCCCAACTACGCCCAAGATTGAATTTCAAAACTCCCATCTAATGACATTAAGGAAACCTTTGTGCAAGATATTTAATTTATAGCTCCCATGGTTTATGCTTTGCGTTGATGAATCTGTCAATTAGGACAAGTAATTATATATGTATAGGTTGTTCTGATACTTATAGCTATATTATGTATGATAGGCTTTATAGTATACCTACCCAGTTCCACATGGAACATCACCGTAATAGACTGCTGGCTATCGTTTCCATAATTCACTATTGATCCTCAATTTGGCAAGCAGATTGATGAGACCAATCTGATACTAGACATGGATGTGTATACGGATATCGCGATCCATCTGCCTGATTGTCTCTAAGCTTCATAAGGAAGATAATGTAATAGTTTATCAGAATAAGCCTGTTTTATGTCTTATTTGTGTCTATTATCGTCTAAAATAAACCTCAAGCCTTGAATACCAGCGGGTATTTTATTATTTTAAGGCCAGAAACAAAAAAAGTTAAAGAATGATCTTTTACGGCTTTTTTAAAACAACATTTTGTTAGAAAATTCTTGATAACGTAGCATCTCAAACGCCACTAATGTTTGCAATTAATGCCATTTTTATTTACGTCGACATTAATATCAGAAAAAAACGAAAAATACTGGGATGTTTGTTAATTAGTAATTCTCTAGAAAACCGCAGCCCAATAACTACATAAACACAGTAATGTACTTAAAATACTGTACATACTGTACCTGTTCTATTTTTTGAAGGAAAACGTTTTAAGTAACATATTCCTTATCTTAGAGTTACCTATAGAGACTATAGCATGGGGTTATAAGGTTAGGTTATAAAGGAGTTATAAGGTTTTTAAAGGGTCGGCAACGCGTGAGTGACACCCCTGGTGTTGCAAACGTCCATAGGCTACGGTAACTGCTTACCATCAGGCGGACCGTATGCTTGTTTGCTAGTATAAAAAAAATGTCTAGGCCGGAGAGTCCGACATAACCGTCGCAACCTCGGTCCTAAAACAACCCAATCGGTCACCTACGCGTATAACACTAAACTCTGTTGCATCCTAGTATTACAAGTGTCCATAGGCTATAGAAATTGCTTACCATCAAGCAAGCCGTACAGTTATTTGTCATCTTGGTAATATAAAAAAAGAATGTGCTCTGCTGATAATAATTCGCTATGTTCTTAAAAAAAATGAATTCGATTTGTTCACAGCGAGTTCCAACCCATTACCTTTGACTGTATGTTGGCGAAATGATTACGCGTATTCAGCCAAACTTATCAACCTCCAAATTAAATTTGCTGGAAAATAATATACGGTACCTGTATTGTATGCATTGTGAATTTACATATTTAAACTCATTTTGTTGCTGGCATAGCAACGCATAATTTTAAATAACGTATTACGTCAGAGCTTGTGTGTGTGTGTGTGTATTTTGTTAGAGCTTTTTGACTTGATTGGTCTGATTTATCTCTTTTGTGGTTGGTCCGATTCGCTTTAGCATTGCCTAGGGAAGGACCTCAACTTTAACAACAGAAGACCACAGCCTAATAAATACAACCTACAGTGCTATACCTCATTGTGTTCCTGTACGTAAACACAATTTGTTAACAAATAGGTAAAGACGTAAAACTTTTTTCTTCAACCTATTATCACGCAACTAGGCATTACATGCAAATGATGCCCCTGTTGGTGTGCAAGCGGTCATTGGCCACGGTAACTGTTTCCTACTTGTCACCTTAGATGTATAAAAAAACATTACTATTACTGCGTTGTTTGATATGAAGTAAGAACAAACACAAAGTAATTTATTAGTGCGTGTTCTAATATAATAGCTTTTAATCGAATAACATCATTGTGTTGTGTGTCATATTGAAAAACTATTTTTTACCTGTTTAGGGATTGTTTTTTTATACCACCTGGGTGGCAAACAAGCATATTGCCCGCCTGATGTTTAACAGTTACCGTAGCCTATGGACGCTTGCAATACCAGAGGTATCACTTGCGTGTTGCCAACCCATTTTTTTACACCAGGGTTTAAGATATAGTAATATGTTTCTTTCAAAACGCATCCCTAAACGAGCGCTGGAAAACTGTACCCACACACACGAACACAACTACACCACTCTGTGTAGTTATTTGGCTATGGTATTCTGTAAGATGGAGGTCCTTCCCTAGTCGGGCTTGCTCGCTAGTATGGTGACCTACCTCTCTTACAAAAATGCTTCTTAGTGCTACTAGTGCACAGTACGTTAGTTAAAAATCCTTTGTGTTAATTTTATTAAATTGTAACTAAAGCTACTTTATGTGTCTCACAGATACTATCGCATACCTTGAGGCAAAATACAGTAGCCACATTTGGCATGCAAAAGTTATCATCTTTGACTGCCTTGATGGTCCAGTGGCCGCAGCATGCCCCTGCAGTGCACGAGGTTGTGGGTTCGATTCCCGCACAAGAAAAAACTTTGTGTGACCCACAAAGAGATGTTCTATGTCTGGGTGTAATTTGTGTCCGTTAATTGTCTGTTTGTAAAGTTCCCCGCGACACAGACCTTGTGTACGGGAGTTGTCACATTTGCATTTATAAATTGATTTGATTTGCATTGTATTTCTAACCGTGATTTCATTTTGAAATAAAAAAAACCAATCGAATGAATGCGACGCACACTGTTAATCAAAACGTACTTAATAATAGCACCTTTTTAATTTAAAGGTTAGGCAGAGATGTGACACTAACACGTATAGCCAGCTATATTAGGTCACGTGTAATAATAGAAGAGCCTATTGCCAATTCTTCTCGTGGCTCTACCCTTGTCAGCGAATTGGCTGTAGGAAAAAAATATTAATATATTGACATCTATTGGTTTTATTTAACGATCATAAGTATTATGCATTTGATAAATAAATGAGTTAAACTTTGACTACTGCCATATACCACACTTTGTGTAAAAAGAAAACTACCACTCTAGGGAGCAATCCCTGTGTCGCGGAGGACTTTTACATACAAACAAATAACGGACACAAAGTACACCCAGACTCGGAACAACCATTTATGGATCACACAATTTTTTGTCCCGTGTGGGAAATAAAACCACAACACGTCGTGCATTGGTCAATTTTGAAGTTACCCTCTCAATGAATGATAAAATATATGTGTTACATTTTACGCAGTTATGACAATGTCACGTCATGTATATATTACATTCTAATTTCGGTTTTGTATTTTAAGGATTATTGAAAATTTGATAATTTGAATATTCGGTATTTTAAAATATGACAAAATAATTATTAGTATTTAAAATTACGGAATTGTACAGTAAGGTGTACTGGGTTAAGGAATTATGAATAGTAAGGTATTTCGATTTCGGGTATTTTGGGCTCGTGCATTTTAAGTAAAGGCATTATGTTTTTTGACATTGTAATATGTAACCGAACGTCGATCTTTTTAACCGACTTCAAAAAGAGGAGGTTATCAATTCGTGTGTATTTTTTTTTTTTAATGTTTGTTACCGCATAACTCCGTCATTTATGGACCGATTTGAAAAAATATTTTTTTGTCTGACTGGACATACTTTCAGTTTGGTCCCATTATCATCAAAAGAAAGTTCCGATGATGGGATCCATGAGGAATTGAGGGAACTCCTCAAAAGTTATAGGCACACATATAGCAATTTCAATATTTTTAACAACTAATCAATCATTTGCATTCAGAAAGTGTAATTTGGTGAAGTAAAACTGATGAAGAAGACCACAGGTGGCCATCTGAACTTTTCAATAATAAGTATTTTACTGATGGCGATTAGATAAGTTTCGGTTATTGTTGCTACGCAACTATTAATAAGAAATAATGACGTGAATGAATTGAGCGCGGATTGCACAGATTAAATATTGCTTTTAATACCTACTTGACCTGTGTTCAGCCCGACGCTCAGTCGATTTTATTCGATTGTAACAAACAAATATCTGAAAATTTTACAACTTGCCGTACTGAAGTCGGTTTTTTTTTGTTAAAATTATATTATGTTTAAGATGTTGATCACAATTTGTCAATTGAATCGTTAAAGCGTAACAGGCAGAATGTTAGTACAGTTAATGTACTGTTCCAAAATTTAATATACAAACTGCAATGTTACATAAACAAAGAAATTGTATTTCCAGTACCTAAGTGAGGTTAAAGTTATACCGATATACTCATAGATCAATTTGTATGTAACAGTAGAGAGATACGTAAAAAATAATGCTCTTTACGTTTTGTAACAACGAAAACAACCGTCTCCATCGTTTTCTTGTAAACACACCTCTTCCACTTTTCCTTAATATATCAAATGTTCAACGTAAATCCCAATTTAAATCTCGAAGTATCTTGTTTGTTTGTTACTCCTTGGCGTCTAAGTGACTTAAACAATTTCAACGAATTTGGCAGAGGCGATGGGAATTTCCATTCAGAAGTTATTTCTGTAGGAACTGGATATAGATCTACTTATTACTTAAATCGGACTAGATAAGTGCTAAGGCGTGCATTTACTATATAATTAGATGAAATACCATCTAAATCATCAATTTGAAACGCTTTAGAGGAAATTCTACAGGCTTGTCAGATACACTTAAATTGAACTAGCGTGTGTGGATTGATCATAATACAAGCATTATTTTGCTTAAAATGAGTTTCAAACACAATGTAAACATAAATTGTAACTAATTGTGACAATAATTATTATTATATTATAAGCCTGTACTGTCCCACTGCAGGGCAAAGGCCTCCTCACTCTCCTTCCACTTCTCTCTGTCTAAAGCCGCTGAGGACCAGTCTTGGTTAAATGAATCCAACTCATCCCGCCATCGTCATCAATTGTGACAATAAACTATTTTGTATTGTATTTTTTGTATTTTGTATTATACCCTCTCAACACTCTTGATAGAGGAAAGGAGACCCATGTCCAGCAGTGGAACATTTATGTGGCACTATTGTAATTCATAACAAATTAATTATAATGCCTTGAAATACTTGTCTTCAAAACTATTAACTGAATTCAAGATTAAGTGCCGAGAGTATGGTATTCTTGCATCGAGTAGGTAGTACCGTGAAATCTTCAAGGCTAGAGTACGTCACCTTTACATCAATTATTTGGCAGAATCATCACAACATTTATAGTATTTATTTATTTTATTTTATTGAATAGAACGGTACAATGTCCACTTACACTATTCACATATTTGACAAGTTTATATTAGGTATATAATGTAATCAATCAGCCTATCGCAGTCCACTGCTGGACATAGGCCTCTCCCAACACGCGCCATAGCACACGGTCCTCCGCCTTCCGCATCCAGTGCGCCCCAGCGACCTTTTTTAGGTCGTCGGTCCACCTAGCTGGGGGCCGCCCTACCTTACGCTTACCGAGTCGTGGTCTCCACTCCAGGACACGTCTGCTCCATCGGCCGTCGGTCCTTCTGCAGATGTGACCAGCCCATTGCCACTTCAGCTTACTAATTCTGCGAGCTATGTCGGTAACTTTGGTTCTTTGTCGGATTACCTCGTTGCGAATTTTATCCTTCAAAGAGACGCCGAGCATAGCTCACTCCATAGCCCGCTGTGTGACTTTCAATTTGACTAGTCCAACTGTGAGCGTCCACGTCTCGGCACCGTACGTCATAACGGGTAGGACGCATTGATCGAACACTTTCGTCTTCAGGCATTGCGGTAAAGGCGAAGAGAAAACCCGACGTAGTTTGCCAAATGCTGCCCAACCCAACTGGATCCTGCGGTTGATTTCTTTCTCGAAGTTGTTTCTACCAAGTTGGACACATTGCCCAAGGTAGATATATTCCCGAACAACTTCGAGCATCGAACCGTCAACGTAAATCGGTCCCGGCGTGACATGTTCGTCGAACATAATCTTGGTTTTGTCCAAGTTCATACCGAGACCGACACGTCGTGAGGCTCCATTCAGGCTGTGCAGCATTCCGCTCAGCTGTTCCAGCGACTCTGCAACGATGACGCTATCATCGGCAAACCGAAGGTGTGAGATGTACTCGCCATTGATGTTAATGCCCCGTCCAGTCCAGTCCAGCGTCTTGAAGACGTCCTCGAGCGCGTTGGTGAAAAGCTTGGGGGATATTACATCCCCCTGTCTCACCCCTCGACGCAACTCGATCGGATTGGTCTTTTGGTCCTGGAGCTGGACGGTCATAGTGGCAGTGTCATATAGACATCTCAGCACCTCGATGTAGCGCCAATCAATTCGACATCGCTGCAGAGCTCCCAAAACTGCCCAGGTTTCGATGGAGTCGAAGACTTTCTCGTAGTCCACGAACGCCATACACAGCGGCTCATTGTACTCTTCGGTCTTCTGTACAATCTGACTGTACGATTTGACTGGCCTGTTGGTCTAGTGGTTACTGACACTGACTGCTACGCCGGAGGTCGTGGGTTCGATTCCCACCCAGGACAAATCTTTGTGTGATGAGCACGAATATTTGTTCTGTGTCTGGGTGTAATTTATCTATAATATGTATGTATTTAGAAATATATAAGTATGTTTATCAGTTGTCTGGTTACCATAGTACAGGCTCTGCCTAGTTTGGGATCAGATAGCGATGTGTGAGTTGTCCCGAAAAAAAAAAAAAAAAAAAAAAAAAAAAAAAATTAATCTGCCGAACAGTATGGATGTGATCTACGGTGCTGTAGCCTTTTCGAAACCCGGCTTGTTCCGGAGGCTGGAACTCGTCGAGTTTTCTGGCGAGGCGGTTTGTGAGTACTCTCGAGAACAACTTGTAAACGTGGCTCAGGAGTGAGATGGGTCTGTAGTTCTTTAGCAAGGCTTTATCACCTTTTTTAAAGAACAGAACCACCGCACTCCCGCTCCACGCTTGAGGTGTTAGGCCCTGGTGTATAACGGAGTTGAAGAGACTCGCTAGCTCTTTCAGGATTGGAGTCCCGCCTGCTTTTAGGAGCTCTGTGGTTATTCCGTCATCACCAGGTGACTTATTGTTCTTAAGCTGCTCGAGAGCCACTCTGACCTCGCCCTGGTTGACTTCAGGGATGTCTTCCGTGTAATGGCGCGTGAGTGGGGCTCTGTGGTCATCAGCGCTGGGTCTCGTGGGTTTAGTCATAATGTAAAATAAAAATTATAAAAAAAAACCACTTATACATCTCTCTCAGGGTTGGTGTCCAGGAATCGGTTTAATACATGAAGAGTGCGGGGCAAGGGGGATTTTGTTCTAGCCACTGTTCTGCATGATGGTATATAAAAACAACAGTGCTTCCGATTTCGAGAGTAGTTAACTGGCGCAAAAATACAACAAACCTCGTTATGCAAATCTATTGCATCTATCTCGTTATGAATAATTTTATATATTACAATAATTTGTTGCATTGCTTGCCTAACTTGCAAGGAATTGTACCCTAGACACCCTAATAAAAACAAAGTATATTAACTATGTATGTTATTTATTTATTAAATGTATTGTATCGTGTTATATATATCATGTATATATTACTTTTATTATGTATATCTATTTAGTATCACAATTATTAAGTATTGTTATTGTTTTATTTTACTTTCTATGTTTCTTTGTAATGCACCTACCAAGTTTTCTCTCTGCATCACCCAAAGGTTGACTGGTAGAGAATGCCTTTGGCATTAAGTTCGCCTTGTACACATTATTTTGTGCTAAAGTTTTAAATAAATAAATATTATTACTGGCTGTTTTCCACGTTATAGAGTAGTAATAGTAGAATTTGGTCGCATGTCACGTTTGTTACTTGCGTGTTGCAAAACCATTTTTTTATACCAAGGCTTTAAGATTCAGTATCCCTAGGATAGGAATACGTTTCTATCTAAACGCATCCCTAAATGAGCGCTGGTCTTTAGTATGGTGGAGATCCTTCCCCAGTCGGGCTTGCTAGTATGGTGCCCTACCACTCTTAAAACGAGCTTATTAGCAGATCTTAGTTTCAGAGATTAGTGTATTCTAACAAAAAACAAACAAACTCTTCAGCTTTATTATATAAGAATACTTAGATTCAGTATTATTCTCTTTATTTATTTTTTTAACATATGATTTACATTTTTTAATATATAAAAACAAAAATAAAAAACCTATATATTTAAAAATATAAAAAACAGCTCCCCACCGGTATCCGGAACAAAGTCCAAGCTACCGGCGGTTAGGGCTCCAGAGACAGGAACCTCCTCACTATACGTGCCGTGTCGAGGAGCACTGCCTTCTGCATCAGACCCTTGATCCATCCACCTAACGCGAGCCTCTTAAGGTGTTGGTCGAGGCTCTTGGCTATTAAACCATTCACTGTGACGACTATCGGTACAATGATAGCGGAATCCACATCCCACATGTCGACAATCTCATGGGCCAAGTCAAGATATTTTATCTGTTTATCTTTCTCAGCCTTCACGAGATTCTCGTCGATTCAGTATTATTATTATTATCGTTTGGTTAGTGGCCAACCTGGTGCTGTCACCAGGTTGGCCACTAACCTAGCTCTGTAGCTATTTAGATCGCCCATATTTAGGCCTCTGTCGTGATTCCGTATAATAAATATATGTACAAAGTAAACCAGAGATTATTCTAAATAATAATAACATTAAAATATGACTGAAAGAACCCAACTCTTGTGAATAACTCCATCACACTAACATACCGTAAGGCAAGTACGAAACAAGATATAATATACAAAACCATAACTTTCTCTGTTTATGTACATAATGCTTAAAATACATTTTGTTCCTCATGGATCAGTGTTTGCGGACGCAAGTCGTACGAACATAACTAATAATACCATAACAAATAACGTTAATTTCTATCTGAAACTTTATAATCATAGTATACGTACTATGATTATAAGGTACCAGATAGAAATTAAACTTTTGTTAATTAACCAAGGTTAATTAAAAGTTTAATAACGTTTGTACCTACACAAACTATTGTTTTAGTGCTATCTTGTATTGAGGTTTTGTTCCACACCTTCAACACCACCTAGGTATATAGAACTTGTCAGTACAAATCCAACAAGCCCAAGCCCGGCGGGATGTGTTTCATGGCAAAGTCCCTACGGCCACCATCTGACTGCATGAGCAGATCAGCTCCAAGGTAGTTATTGCACTGTCACCGAATTTACCTAAGTGAATAGACGCGATACGTTCAGACAAATTTCATATTTGTTAAGATTATCGTTATCTACTATTAAAATAAGTTTACATTTAAAATCTATTTTTAAATACTAGCTTTTATAGTGTATTTATGTAATATATGGATGCTTATGCATTAAATATTCTTAAAAGAGCCCAAACATGACACGGCTATCTTGTTTCGTTGAAAAGTTTCTATGACTACTTTTGAACATTATCTCACACTGAACTCCACCTAAAAATATGTATATTAGCCATCAAGCTATATCAACAAACCCAAAAACGACGGGGCTATCTTGTTCCATTGAAGACTTGCCATGGCCACCCTCCGACTTCATCATCACGTCCTAAGCAACCATCTAGAAATATAGTACTCGTCAACATAAATCCAAAACACCCAAACACGACACGGCTATCTTGTTTCATTGAAGACTTGCCATGGCCACCCTCCGACTTCATCATCACGTCCTAAGCAACCATCTAGAAATATAGTACTCTTCAACATAAATCCAAAACACCCAAACACGACACGGCTATCTTGTTTCATTGAAGACTTGCCATGGCCACCCTCCGACTTCATCATCACGTCCTAAGCAACCATCTAGAAATATAGTACTCGTCAAGATAAATCCAAAACACCCAAACACGACGCGGCTATCTAGTTTCATTGAAGAGTTGCCATGACCACCTTCCGACTTCATCATCACGTCAAAGTAAAAAACCCATTAAAAAAAAGTACTCGTCAATATAAATTCCAAAACACCCAAACACGACACGGCTATCTTGTTTCGTTGAAAAGTTACCATGGCCACCATCTCGTCTTGAACACCTATCTAAGAATATAGTTCTCGTCAAGATAAGTCCAAAACACCCAAACGACACGACTATCTTATTTTGTTGAAGAGTTACCATGGCCACCTTCCGACTCCATCATCATGTCTAGATATATAGTACTTGTCAAGATTAATCTTACGAACCGAAACCCGACGCGGCTATCTTGTTTCGTTGAAGAGTTCCTATGGCCACTTTCCGACTGCATCATCAGATCGTCTCCATGGTACCATATTATTGCATTGTCACCGAAGTTACGTCGATATACCTACCAAATTTCAGCTCCATCAAACACACACAATAAAAGCTTGTAATAACGTAAATAAATACATACATATCATCACGCCCGTCTCCCAGTGGGGTAGGCAGAGACTATGGTACGCCAATTGCTTCGATCCAAACATACTTCCTTCGCCTCCTCTACATTCATCAACCTCTTTATGCATGAACGTCGATTCTGGGTACTTTTAATTTGGCCCTTTTTAACAAATAAACGTTAATAAATTGTCTAAACAGTATTTATTAAGGACTAAATATGGGCGATCTAAATAACTCTGTCACCAGGTTGGCCACTAACCAAACGATAAGAAGAAGAAGGACTAATAGAGTGCTGCGTATAACGTAGGTACATATGAGGTATAAATACCTCCTCCATAGAAGTCCAACAACAATTTGGATTTAATAGAAATTTTCAGTATTATTGCCCAGTACAATGAGACAACTATGCCAATAACATACCACTACGCCGCCACCGCGCGCCGGTCAGCTTTTAATTAACTCTCGTACTAAGCATAGCTATAATGGAAATATTCTAATAATAAAACAAGGACATGCCTTTGTATTAGTGATGTGAATAGAAAAATGCTGGGCTTTCTTCTTATTGTTATAGGTATGGTTGGAATAAAGAAAGAAGATCAATACAAATATTATGTATGTAAATGTAAATACTGAAAGCTGAGAAAATTAAATGAGGACATGAATGACTTTGGGTTTTAACTATAAAAAAGCTTGTTTTTTTGATTAAATTTGATTAAATTGACTTTCTTAACTTAATAATGTTTTTTTTTTTCTTTTGGATGCTATAATGTAGCAGAGGGAGTGCGTATGGAGTGATAGGTTCTGAATTCACAAATACTAAATACCTGGAGTCTAGATTACGCTTGGCCCTTATATAGGCTATAACATGGCGAAATTGATATAAAATAATCAATGCACCAGCCGTAGTAAAATTTATCTGACATCGTCTTTCTGGCTTATTCATACACTTTGTAATCTAAATGAAGAAATGAATGTTGAGTTTGAATGCCAAACTTCTAAGGGAAGACCGTGAACCATGTAATAGGTACATCAGACGTAGAATAGCTGGTGAAACGTGGGTGTACACCCTACCTACACTTTCGGGGAAAGGGCGTCATGCTATGCTATTAATAATTTTATATACAAACTCTGCCTAGTTTAGAATCACATCAAATGGAGTTATATGTGTAAATTTAATTAAAAGTATTCGTAATTTAAACAGCATTTTAAGCATAAGCTAAAAGCGTAATTAGCTTGCTAAAATAATAGCACGTTGTCTTGTCTAAAAATAGATTACCTCATTACATCTCCTGGTGTCGTGAGAGGGTTTAGGGGATTATGTGAAGGACGGGTAGCGGCTTCCATTTATGTTAAACTTCATTGCACTGTGCTAGTGAATATATATACATATAAATATCATTATGTAACATAAACACTATAGGCTGCTACGCCGGAGGTCGTGGGTTCGAATCCCACACGAGGCAAATCTTGTGTGATCCATAAATGATTGTTCTGAGTCTGGGTGTAATTTGTGACCGTGATTTGTATGTTTGTAAAGTCTCCGCGACACAGGACTTGTTCCTTAGTGCGGTAGTAAAACACAACATAGCTTTTTACAGAAAACAATTGCACACAGCCAAATAACTACACAGATTGGTGTAATTGTGTTCCTTTGCGTAAGTACAGATCTCCAGTACTAATTTAAGGGAAACTGTTTTTAAAATAACGTTTTCCTTATTTCAGGGTTACCTAAGTACCTATAACAGAATACTCTGGTGTAACAAGATGTAGGATCCACAACCTCCTAATATTGTATATATGGTAGCCAAACAGATGGTCTGTTTATTCTTTTTTTTTTCTACTAAAAAAGACAACTCCCGCACTAGAGAACAAGCTCTGTGTCGCGGGGGACTTTACAAACATACAATTAACGGACACAAATTACACCCAGACTCAGAACAATTCTTTGTGGATCACACAAAGTTTTGTCCTATGTGGGAATCGAACCCACAACCTCGTGCATAGCAGGCGCATACTGCGGCCACTGAACTACCAAGGCAGTCAAATTCCTTTTTATTGTTTCAAAGATTAGCAAGAAAGAAGATTCAGCAGTTAAATAATAATTTTCTATACAACCATCTTGTCATGTCTCTACGCTGGTTTTGGAAATGTAGCTACCAAGTACCATCCTTATCTCGTCTATGTCTGAGAGCGCATAAGCCATTGGTTCTAGCTATAATAACCACTTTCACAGACAACATGCAACCGTTGAGCAATGTCTAACGGTTTAAATAATATAATTAATAATAGTAACCCATATAAGTCCCACTGCTGGGCACGGGTCTCCTCTCCTCTATCAAGAGAGAGAGAGAGAGGGCCTTAATTCACACACGTTGGCCTAATGCGAGTTGGTGAATCTGACATGTCTTTAGAATTAAACGGTTTAAATAACTCTGACAAAAATAACTAAAGATCGACTGCGTCGTCTAAAATTTATGACGCCCATTAATTGGTTTTCTGTATTTAGGCTTAGTTATTTTATATAAGTTGTTTAATATAATCTTGTATATAGGCGCAGTCCTTCTTTGCAATAAGTAGTTTAACATTCATAATTTTAAAAAAGAAATTGGTATATACTTAAGGTACGTACTATTTTTATTTCAACATTTATTCAATATTTACATAGATGTTTAATAAATGTTGTTGACGTGAAACGTTTAGTAGACATTATTATTTTCTATCCAGTGGTTAGTAGTTCCGACTATTGCTGAAGTGATGTGAAATTATTACCAGTTGTCACGTAATACAGTGAGGATTAACGTCAGGGATGTGTAATAAATATGAGAGACTGGCATTCCACTAGTGTTTCGTGAATATGACCGCTCGCTGGCTTTTCGACCATCCAGTTATTTATCCAGTTATTATTTATTAAAATATTGGTATTAGGGAATGAATTATTATTGGATACTTATATGATAATTTAGTTTGTGAAATGCGTCTATTGTATATTGTTGTTAATATATAAGTATAGGACTATAGGTACTATTTATATGTATTCAATCCGGTGTAATTTGTATCCGTGAATTGTATGTTTGTAAAGTCCCCCGCGACACAGGGTTTGTTCCCTAGTGCGGAAGTTGTGTTAAAAAACACGTTTGATAAATAAACTTATAAATAAATATCAATAAAAAGAAAATCTCGGTGACTGTCTTACAGCAGTGCCTAAACAGGATCTAATTCAAATTATATATAGCAGATGCCTAGATATAGCCTGATTGGGCCATCTCAACAAGAACTAGTTTCCGTTGGCTAGCCAACAGCGCGGCACAGCACAAGTGTGTGAGCTCAGCCTCTAGACAAGTGGCATGAACGATAGTCGAATCGAAAAGTCAAAAAACAAATGTATGGGATTTGACGTAAGTCTACGATATGATGTCGTAAACTTACGTCAAATCCCATACATTTACATAGAGAGGCTGATGAGACGGACGGTAATCTGAAGCGACCGGAACGAAACAGAAAAGCACGGGTTTTTTGCTTTCTGGAGCGCAGAGCGATCACAATGTATTTACACAACGATCACCCGTCTACATCCTAACCACGAAAAGATTACTTAACCTTACAAATATATATATACAAGCTCGCAAAAATACAATGCTTTGTCTGATCTAAAACATTTCATTAGACGAAGAGGCGATTGATGTGCAGTTATTTTTTTTACGTAATACGATTATATACTCATAGATAAACATTATTCAGATCTGCTATCTCTGTCTACATTACAAATATTGAACCAATTTAATATTCTCCGTTCGTCTCACACATACAAAATAGATGAGGCAGCAGCATCTGTAAATATTTTATTTGTTTCTTTTATATATCACATTTGAAATGGACATTTATGTTCTATACGATCTTTCACATAATTACTCTGTCTGCATTATAGTCTGCATAATAAACTTGATATTTTGCAAATGTTTACTGAAACTGCGTACATATAAAATTGACAGTAAAGATATTTTATAAAAACCAATAAGGAATTATACAAATAAATATTCTAATTATTAACTACTTTTTTGTGCCTCATCGAAATCGATAATGGCAATAGGCTCTTCGCCTATGGGCCCTTACCTAGCATGCAAAACGTAAGTACGCCTTTGTCTAACTACATAAAAAAGCATACAACTTATTAGTAAAAACCAGTATTTGCATAATACACAATATTTAATATTCTAAGTGTTCATCAAAGGTATCCTCATAATGGCTCGGTTGGGCTGTAAATAATGCAATTTAATGCTAATGTGTTGATGTGACGATAACAATACCCGCGAGGCCACGAGTGCAACTCGACTGCGGTCGGCAGCTTTCCCGACGCGGCGTCGTACCGCAACCGCACCGCTACCGTCCCGTTACCGCATCGTCGCGGCCGCGGCGCCGCTCGCCCACGATCACGTTGGCATAGGCCAACGTGATCGTGGGCGAGCGGCGTCAAGGCGGCGGCGCAAGTCATAGGACTTAATGCTAAAATGTTCCAGATTACACGCTTACCGAAGCGCTTCATACATACATCCCTCTGTTCCTTCACAAATAAACTAATGTTATTGTTCTCTTTGTAGCTGTTTTGTTAGAGTTGTTAATGCAGAACTGTTTCCTTATTCAAATTAACATACAAACAAAACCTCTTAAACTACAGTTACGATATTACGTTAAAGTAGTTTTATTATATGTATATATCAAAGTACGACCCCAAAGTCTTACAATAGAAAGTCAAATTGTAATTTACAGTTGAGTTGCCTAAAACTGAGGGATAAAAGATTATATTAGAAAAAGTATGTTAAAGTTTTAGGAGAAAGAAAAACTAATATCGACAAAATCGTGAGGCGCGTAGTAACTAACTGAGATGCGTGCTATGCCAATATACGAACTCACTTACCTTCGTAAAGGAATAAAATACTTTCCTTCACTTATATTTTCTAGTAGCCGAGTTAAATAAAAATACAGCTGGATTCGTATAAACTAGAGAAACAGGTCAATAGGCCAAATCTATATATAATAAGATAAGAAAGTAAGTCGATTTAGAATTTTACCACATGGTACGTTTAACTGAACTTAGATTATGGAACGTTTATTTAAGTTAATTTTATGTATAACCCAAAGCACAGATAAAATATAATACTAGTACAAAAAAAAGTACCCAAAGCATACAGACGGGTATGAAAACAAACCTACCTATTATAAAAATTCAAACACAATAATCGATTAATAAATATACGAGAACATAATGCGTAGATAGACTTTATGAACATTTTTGAAAATATATAATGCCTAAATGTAAGATTTTAAGTACTCAGTAAGTGGCGGCATATTTGCAATGGCGGCAAGTTATAAAACGTGGAAGTTCAATTAATATACAGACTGAGCTTAATAGAACTACTTATGTATGTTATTGTTATTTAAGTAACACTTATAAAGGTATATGAATGTTACAGGTAAGCCAGGAAGAGGATCTCAGCCAATTTTCTTACGGCTAGATTGTTAACAAGTTAAAAGCCACAAGAAGAACCAAGAACCTTTTTCAAATTATGTCAGTACACAAATAATGTAGTTAAAATCACCAGTACTCGTTTAAGTGTTAAAAAAACTGTTTAATTATGCTAATTGAAGTAGGTACCTACTGATCGAGCGTGACACCTTCCCTCGTCAATCACTCATCTGATAAACGATCTTTCTTTGCCTTTCTTTAAACACAAAGAAGGAAGTAAATTTTCTTTTGCTGCTGCCGCTTCTGTTTGCCTGTGAATAAGCACGTTGCGTGTTCAAATATCATTTTGCGTTAGTTCAGACACGCTGAGGATAATTGCTGCTTGTTTGTCGTTACATGCTTCTGTATATCCTGGCTTACTAACAGGGATTAAATAGGTGGATAAATATATAAAAAATATAAATTTAATAAAAATGTCAATCTCTAGTTTAAACATCGAACCATATCCACATTTGGTTCGATGTTTAAACTAGAGATTGACATTTTGTTTAAATTTATATTTTTTAATTTATTGATATGAATATAGTTTAATTGAATACTATACTGCTTTAAGCAAAATTATGATATTCCTAGAAATACAATTATACAGGTGGTAGACTATACAATTTATCAACGTCATCAATCAATCAATCAATCTTTACTTGAATAATTCGAGTGTCATATAATATTTTTATCGTGTGTACAACGGGTTGTATTCCAAGAAATTCGTTGGTTTAATACACGCGGCCACTACGCACCTCCCACCACAAACAGGTATTTTAATTTTACATTCTAAAACCTCAAGAGTTCCGTACTGTGCAGTTTTATAGAAACATCCCACCACGATCCGAACCGATCCGATTATGAAATAAGGATGTCTATTCCTAAGAGATTCTTCAAGAAAGAAGTTAATAGGTTTTTACATGGTTGGCAACGCGTATGCAATTCCCTTGGTGTGGCATGCTTCCACTTGCTACGGCAACTGCTTAACAGTAGGCGAGTAATTTTAGTGGCATAAAAACGTTTACTTTCTGTGAAAAGAACGAGAGGACTGCAGGTTACAAAAGAACTTTTAGTTTAATTTAATATGTATATGTTACTGTAAAAGCCCGAACTACGGTAAATCTTAGGTTTTACCAGTAAATCTTAGGGTTTACCAACACGAGTCGGTAAATGTAAGAATATGTAAAAAAACGATTTTATCGGGTTTTTACCATTAGAATTTAGTACATGCTAGGTTTTACCAGTGACGGTTGGTAAATGTTGGTTTTGAAAATAAAACAACTTAATCAATTATTTCAATTAATAATTATTCAAATCTTTACATACCTATGAGTAATTATTAATCATTTGTACTACTAATCAGTCAAATCTTTTGGTATTTTTATTGATTAAGTTTTAATAACTAGTAACGTATTGACATGTTTCCCTCAATATTCACCGAGTCTTTGAGGTAAATCCTAAGATTTGTGAATGGTAGTAAAAGTCCGAAATAAACGATGATCATAGAACGGTTCGGACTTTTACCATTAAGAGTTGGTCAATCTTAGGATTTACCGTATTTCGGGATTTTACAGTAACATATATATCGTCTACCGCTTTTCTGCGCGAACATGTTTGTGCGCAGGTAAGACGGAGCTTCAGTATTTCTGGTATTTGATTAATGAAAACAGTGTTTTATTTCAGATAGGGTGGACTCTAGCTTAAAGTGGGGATCAGGGTGTGGTGATGGAGTTGGTAATACTGAAAGCGAGAGCCCAACTGAATCGTCTCGTGTCGTCGTCCGGTGAGAAGCGCTCGGGGAGCAGTTCGCGGGAGCCCCGAGCGGAGGGCGGCGGCGGGGGCGCGCGGGGCGGCGCGGGGCCAGCGCGCTCCGGCATCATGGCGCCCGCCGCGCCCGCGCCGGCGTCCGCCGCGCCCTGGCTCAACGCCACGCTCATCTACAACGCCACTAGGCTCAATGCCACCTTCGACACCGACTACGAACTACTCAGTGCGAACTCTACCGATGAACACAACAATCACTGGTTTTGCGCTAAATGGACCAATGCACAACAAGATCTCTTCCAGGTAATATTTACCTCAATGCTAGATCACTTACATTAATACCATCAAATTTTTATAACCACAAAATTGGCAATATCTATTTTAAAACATGATGTGGCCATTAAAATTTTAAAATGATTGACTCTAGTGCTACGATGTAAAACCTACCTAATGGTACTTAGTCTTATCTGTATCTCATACGTTAAAGTACAGATGCTACGAACTATGCTACACTAAGCGCTACGAGATGTTCACACTTTTGGTAAGACTTCGCCTCATAGTTCGGCAACACTGCAACTTCCTTTTATATCTACAGGTTTCCAGCGCTCAATTAGGGATGCGTTTTTAACAAAACCTTTTGTATATCGCAGGCATAACTGCCTCGGTGGTCCGGTGGCCGCAGTATGCGCCTGCTGTGCACGAGGTTGTGGGTTCGATTCCCACACAGGACAAAACTTTGTGTGACCCACAAAGAATTGTTCTGAGCCTGGCTGTAATTTGTGTCCGTTAATTGTATATTTGTAAAATCCCCTGCGACACAGAGCGGGAGTTATTTTTAAAAAAAGAAAAAAAAGAAAAGAAAAGAAAAATATTCCACCGCAAACCCTGGTGTTAAAACTTTTTGAGTCTCCAACACGCAAGTAGTAGATCCTTTGTATTGCAAGCATCCGTAGCTTATTTGCCACCTAAGTATATTTTTTTTAAAAATGGACTGGCTACGGGCAAGTGCTACTTCTGGCATTGCAAGCGCCCATATACTGTAAGCACAGCACACCGGTCCTATTTCTGTTTGCTACTTTAGTATAAGAAAAACCGGCTTTAAAAAGATTAAAAAAACTAAATACAGATTGAAGTCACTGCTTGGTTCATACTATGACTTAATATTAAGCTTTGTACCAACTTCAATCTGTATTACGTTTTTTTAGCTTTTTAAAGTCGCTTTAATTTTTTTCTAAAACTCTTTATTTTTATGTTTATAGTCATAAAATGAAAGTAAAAAATATATGTAAAAAAACCCATAATATTTGAGGGTTGCCCTCGATTTCCCTAGGATTCTATCATCAAATCCTGACTTGGTGCCAATGGGACTACCTCTAGAGTATATTCTTTCAAATAAAAAAGATTTTGGAGAATCGGTTTATAAAAAAAATCCAACATAGAACCTCCCACTTTTTTTGAAGTCGGTTAAAAATACTCTACTACTTTTATTTGTTTATCAGGCAGCAAACCTATGCTTCGCAATCGCGTTCCTAGCACCGAAGAGCTTCAAACAAAGCATACTTGTGTTGCGTGCGCTGGCTGCCACCGGCGCAGTGCTCATGGGCCTGTGGGCCGGCGCTGAGGTATGCGCGCCCGACGTACTGGCGTGGAGCCTCGCCTTGGTACTCGTTAACTCTATACACACCGTGTTTTTGATTGTAAGGTAAGTTACTTTGTATATCTTTCTACTTTAGAAAGCTCTTTATCAGCAATCGCTGATAAACAGACAACGCACAAGAACGGAATATGAATAGTAAACATTTATTTAAAAACGGTTTAATGCTTTTTTTTAATATTAGGCAAGACAAGTTGAAGTGTAAATTCGCATACTTATTAAGTATTTACTATTATAGGATGTCTAATTGTGAGAATGTAAGACGTAAAGCACTTTAAACTATGCCATGTTTTTGAAGGTGCGTTTCGATTTTCGTTAAAGAAATTTACACTGTAGTAGCCACTACACTTAAAAGACAATCAAAAAGTTTGTAAACAGATAAATCATCCCGTAATGCAAATGGTTTATCAATCAAGAATTTGCATTTCTAAACAGATACTAAATGTGATCAATTCAAATTCACGAATAATAACAACATTAGGTTATACAGTCAAGTAACTAAATTACTTACGAAATCAGCCTACTAGTCTGCACTAGAAGGCTAATTTCGTAAGTAATTTAGTTAAACCATCTAAGCTTGCGCTTAGATGACATGGCTTTGCAATCATGAGTAATAATTACTTACGTCATCATCATGACCTCACTCAGCGACAACGTGTACATTATTATACTGAGTGGAAGGGAAACGCTCAAGGAGCCTGAACAATAATAATATACTATCTAAACACAAATGAATACTAAACGTCTTTTGGTGATTAGTCCTTTTTTTAAAATAAATAAGTAACTTAGTATGTATGATAGACTAAGAACTACTCCGAGATAACGGTAACCAACAATCTCTTTAGATTTTTATGTGCCATTTAACTTAATAGCAACTGTAACTAGGACAGGTAGGGAACCATACAAGCGAGTAAGCCCGACTGGGAAAGGACCTTTATTTCATTGATGACCACCGCAAAATAACCACACACAGCGATGTAGTTGTGTTCCTGTGAGTGAGTGCAGATCTATTTAGGGATGCGCTTTTAATGAAACGTTTTCCTATTCCACTATCCATCACTAAAATCTGGGATATTTTTACGTCAGCAACATGTTAACATTGCCCCGTCTATAGGCTTCGATAACTGCTTACACTAGGCGGGCCGTATGATTGTTAGACACCTAAGTAGTATATAAAAAAATGTTCTTGAGTCTCTCAGTCGATAATGAGCATTTTACAAAAATATGTTCTTGTAATGAAAACATTGTTGTAGGTTCTTACCACCAGCGTTATCACTCGAGCTCACGGACTTGTACTTAAAGCTGTTTAAGCCGCTAAAAGTCAACAAGAAGCACTTCCAGGAACTGACACGTGAGGCACGGATAGTGCGGTTTGAAGCCGGTGAAGCTTATGCAATCGAAGAAGTTACACCCGCCGATGAGAGACTCTCCATACTTTTGAAGGGAAAGTATGTATTCAAATTTCCTTAGCAATAATATCTTGTCCGTTTTCTTCAGGTCAATGTCCATTTTCTTTGTTTTGCACGTTTTGTTAACCAAATCTTATGTAATTTATTTATTTTCTCTGGTTTCGTTTTGATATCATAATGAAACACGATTGCCAATTGTTCTTTCACGATTGCCAACCTTTCTAAAAATTTACTTAAATCTCTGTTTCCCGACAGAATTATGACAATAAAACAAAAACTGTGTGCATCAGAAAATTGTGTGCATCCAACGTCCGATTCGAACGTCGGATATCGGGTAATTTGTCGCCTTAGGATTATCTATCAACCGGACAATTGTTGTATTTTCTAATGCCCTAATTACTACAGGTTTACAAAAGACTTTCATTGGTAAACTTAATTTATATGTTAAAAAAGAGTAGACGAAGCCATTAGTAACAAGGTTGGTTTATCAATCAAGAATTTGCATTTCCAAACAGATACTAAATGTGATCATTTGAAATTCACGAATAATAACAACATTAGGTTATACAGTCAAGTAACTAAATTACTTACGAAATCAGCCGATAATTTCGTATATGGTATAAGCCTGCGCTTAGATGACATCGCTTTGCAATCATGAGTAATTCTTCTTCTTCAATTATCTATTTTGTGTCTGTATAGCATCGGTAGATTAATATCTCATAATTAATCTACCGATGCTATACAGGTACATTTGTGCGCATAGTTTCCCCCCAAGTTGTATAATCAATAAACTGTTTAGGGAATCGCTAAGGGAACCTAATTAATTAAACCTTCATACCGTTAAGGCTACGTCATCTGTTACAGAATAAATTGAATACTGAATAAATGTTCCAAAAAATCTTATGAAGATAAAATATCGAGGGTAGGGAGGTAGAAGGTAGAGGGCTACAAAATAAACAATTCAAAGACGAGAGACGACCCTCACGATGTAAAATAAGATACCTACGGTCCTACACATGTGCCTTTTGTTTTACTCGTTGGAAAAATATTGTTTCTTTGTTTTATCAATGCTGGTATAGTTTGAACGTTTGTGCTACGAACTGGTGCTGCAAAGAAAAGGAATTTAGAATTCTTATTTGTCTTTTTTTGTCCATTGTATTTTCTGTCTGTGTATGTTTTGCTTCTCAGAGTTTTGGTTTTAGTCTGTTCTATTTTTGACTCACCCCATGCCGCGCCGCCGCCGCATCAGGTCCTTTATCCATTCACCTAACGCGGACTTCGTCAGGTGACAATTGAGGCTATAAAAATTACCTCATGGCTAAATCGAGATATAACTTTATCTGTTTACCTTTCTTAACCCGTTACATATAGGAAACTTATTAATATTACTATTATTATGTAACTATACCGATGTCAATAGGAAATTATTTCACCTTGACCTAGATAATACAGAATACCAGGAGTCCAGATAATATTTGATATTTATTTTTACAAATCGTGCACATCAGGAATCAGATTAGAAATGGTGGTTTTTCGATCAATCATAAGATTGGAAGCGAGTCCGGGGACTGCTGACGTAAACCCTCTAGCGGAAATGCATGCCAAATTTTGTTTGAGACCTTTTATATTTATTTATGTTGTTGTAATAATATTGCGTTACTTTTTTACTGTCCTTATAAAATACAATTACATACATTTACTCAGTACCCAAGTCTTTTATCAAGATAGATAAAAAAACTCATTCCCTAAAATATAGGAAACAACCAGCTAATGGTGACTCTTCATGTAATGTTTTTTACATGTACAAAAATATTTCCTCAATTTTGTTGTGTTTGTTTTTTCTTTTTGCCCCTTGTATTCTTGTTCTGGTAAAAATATTTGTCTTTATGACAATAACACCATCTAGTTATACTAATTGTATAAATGTACGTATCACACCCTCGGTGGAATGAAAACGTAAATTTAGAAATATCATTCGGCCAATTTAAACCATATAGTTATGAAAACAAGAAAGAAATTTGCCGAACAAACGTATATCGAGTTCTACCTTTATTTCACAGTGATGGTTTATGTTTGAACAGGTTGCGAGTGAGCTGTGACGAAACGCACCTACACTTCATACAGCCGTATCAGTTCGTGGATTCGCCTGAATGGGAGGCCAATCGCGAACAATCAGATGACGTCTTCCAGGTAAAGTAATATTATTTACGAGTACTTACTTACATATTGTATCATGTTTCTCATTAATTTGAAGTAAATTTATTATGTAGATGTTTTCAGTTTGAATAACTGGTAACTGATTTACAGCACACTGTTGGGCAGGAGTCATCTCTCCTATACAAAATAAATATGACTTGTTCTTCGTTTGCCTTACTGAATTCTGTCCTACATAAAACAATCCTAAGTCGTCCCTAACAATAATTATGCTTTCTTTGCCCTAAAATATAATTTTAATTATTTTATTTTGTTTATCCTGACTGGCGACTAATGCACAGCCAAAACGACAAAGTCTAGAAACTTGAAATTTGGAATATAGTTTTAATTTATAATGTAGGCATTTGCTAAGAAAGGATTTTTGAAAATTCATAACTCAATAAAGAAAAAATAGTTAACCAGGGTGAAGTCGAGGCAGACCGCTAGTATTCTATACCTCTTCATAATATAGTATAGATTAATAAGATCTTGTAGTGTACAGGTCAAGACAATTTTGTTGATCAACATTGTGAATATTGCAATTCAACGTAGAAGATGATTATTGTAAGTGCACTGTTAAAAGTATCCTCTATAAAATAAAACCTGGCCAAGTGCGTGTCGAGTATTGACAGTCGTAATAAAGCGGACTGCGAATAAGATACGGTTTCAGCACTATTAAAATAAAAAGATCAAACTCCAAAAAGTATAATATAATTGATAATTCCAATGCACGAATTTTAAATTATCGTATGAAAGCAAAAAATAACTCGTTGACATTTATGTTGACAGCTACTCAAAGACACTACTCATTATAATTCTGCGCACAATTACTCTAAATAACTTACAAACGCTACAGAATAACGCATTATACTAATGACTAGGGATTTATTAAAGTGGCAGCATATACACAATAAAACTAGAACAAATTGACATTCTGCAATTTATATGTAACGATGGTTGCCAAACAATATAACAGTCGATTGAATTATTTTGTTAATCAAAAACTGCCTGACAATGTTTATTTATTTTTCAAATAACTTTTGGAACAAGATTCGTGTTTAAATAAGTTTCTTGGAAAACCCATTCCTAAATGAGCGCTGGAGACCTGTACTCGCACACAGGAACACAACTACACCGCTGTGGGTAGTTATTTAACTGTGGTTTTCTGTAAGGTGGAGGTCCTTTTTCAGTCGGGCTTGCTTTAATAAGTTTTTCAAGTTTTGCTAATATAAGTACATACGTGAGGAAGAGCACCACGTAGTCGCCGGAGGGCGGACGAGGATGTCAGGTGGCTGACATTAATAAACGTCTCATTTACCCACCACATCTTTTCTCGAACGTTTCATGATAAATATTCTGATAGAGCACCGACGATTACTCGCGTTTATCGAGTAGTTTAAAACTCTATAACATGATAAATCTTACATGTTTCTTACTTCTTTAAAAAGTCAAGTAATTCTGTCTGATATGCCTTCTTGTATAAACTGCAGTATAATTCTGATGGATTTTTTTACCAAGTTAACTTAAATCCTGGTAAAGGACATATCTATTTTGCCATGCTATTATTTACATACTAACGAGGAAAAAGGCACGGGCGAAAATTAAACATATTTCTGTAACGAAATTTTCACTGTCAATCGACAGAGCCTTAAACGAATATAAAATCAAATTAAAATTTAACTGTGTCTAGCTGTCCCTGAAAAATCTTCTATGATACCAAGATGATCCTAAAATGAATTTTTGTCTCAAAACCGACAGACGCCGAGTTGATTGCAAAAGCACAAATTTATTATTAGACTCTAGGTTTCGCCCTCATTATATTTGAATTTACCAAGTCCCGTGTAACGGTTATTGCCACTGCCGAGCTCCTCAAAATAACCTTATTCAATAAATGAGCTGTAAATGGAAAAAATAGTTGTTATCTTAAAAAGCACAAAAAATGCTTTTTAGTTTTTTTTAAGATACATCTATTTGAGGGAAAATAAAACTCATATGTTGCATGAGTTTTATTTTCTGTCAATTACTTACCATATACATATGTATGTGAGCGAAGTACTAAGTCTAAGTAGTTTAAATAAATCGGTTGCGTGTTATGTAAGCACTGTGTCATCATTTAGTTTGATACAACAACATGCTGCCATATTTTGTACAATCTAAGAACTACAACTGAATTATAAAGTTTTCATATTAATCATTTTTGTAAGTTTATTTCATAAGACGTTAAGAAATAGTTTCCTTCTTTTAAAATACACAAGATACTTTGTGTTTAGTATACCGTAACTTATTTATCAGTTAAAACGTTTTATAATCATTACTAATATAATAAATGTGAAAGTTTGTAAGAATGGATGAATGGATGTTTGTTACTCTTTCACGTAAAAACTACTGAACAGATCTGGATGAAATTTGACACAGAGATAGATTATAGTCTGGAATAACACATAAGCTACTTTTTGCAGCGATAACCGACATCCACGTGGGCGGAGCCACGGGCAACAGCTAGTATTATATATTATGTTAAACTGTAGGATCTAGGGGATCATGCAAAAAATATGACTATTTTTATAACAAAAGAGAATTAGGGCACCATATTAGCAAACCCGACTGGGGAAGGACCTCCACCTTACAGAAAACCACAGCTAAATAACTACACACAGCGGTGTAGTTGTGTTTCTGTGTGTCAGTACAGGTCTCCAGCGCTCATTTAGGAATGCGTTTTGAAACAAACGTTTTCCAATCCCAGGGATATTCCATTTTAACGCCCTGGTGTAAAAAATGAGTCCGCAACATGTAAATGATACCTTTGGTATTGCAAGCGTCCATAGGCTGCGGTAACTGCTTAACTATACGCAGGCCGTATGCTTGTTTGCCACCCAAGTAGTATAAAGAAATAAAAATAACGGACAACTAAATTCAATAATCTATTCAAGTACCTACTTAAATAGTTTTTAATATTAGTACCTATACGGTTACATATTTACTACTAAAGTGGCAGACAGACATAATATGGCTGCCTATAGATAGGTGCTTGCAACACCACTTGCTCTCTGCCACTCTGTAAAAAATATAAAATCGCCACGTTGGCAACGTAATAAACCAAGTCCCTTCATGCCTCGAGGGCAGATATTTCCACAGTAGGGCTCTAGGACTCGCTGAACCCTACCTCTCTTAAATATATCGCTTATATTATCTCTAACACATTTCATCAAAACCAGTTCAACTGTGATGGGTAACGCAGATAAAGTTAGTTTCCTATTTGTTATCAGTGTGTAGAATAGAACTGCCTCGTTGGTCTTATGGTCCTTTAGTGCAAATGCTGATCACCAGGTCCCGGGTCGTGGCGAAAATATATATTGGGTTTTTCTTTCAAGAAATTTATTATATGCCCGATGTTAGGAAATTTGGCTATGTTTACACCCCTACCTCGGAATGAACGTAAAGCTGTTGGTTCTAACTGATCTTTTTCCGATTTGTAAGATTGATGTCCCATCAAACTACTTATAAAATAATAAAGAATGCACCTGTGTTTGCGCACACACCTGCACACAATAATTGTTGTGTTCCTGTGCGCGAGAACAGGTTTCCAGTGCTCATTTAAGGGAAACTGATTTTAAATGCTACGGTGTTTCAAAGGCTACGATGACTGCTTACCATCAAGTGCTACGCATATTTATCACAGTAGTCGTATATAGAGACAGATTACGTGTTTCAAAACATTTTGAGAACTTAGAAGACAATTAGTTAGCTATTATTTTACCAATTACACTTTTTAAAATAATGACTCTTTTCTTTCACAAACTACAGTCACTGTGTTTACGTAACGGACTAACAAGCACTAATCCTTTGTTTCCCATTTTGTTTTGGTACAGAGCTAAAGGGCCAGTTATTTTTTTCACAAAAGCTTGTCGTTCACAATCATATACGCGCTTGTTAGATTTGGTAAAAGCTTATATACCACAATAGTGTGGTGAAATACAACTAATTAAACATTTACGTTAAGACAATTGAATTTGGAGGTTATTAACAATATATTATGGATATATTTCAATATATACTTGGTTATGTACTATAACTTGTATCAAGTAGCATAAGCAATAGCAAATAGGATGTAAATAAAAGCAAGAACATCTGTTATAAGTCATTTATATTTATAGCATTGTAGAATCAATGACTTTCAGTTAATGAATCTACCGCTAGTTCGCTAACATCGAGCCATGAGAAGAACTAGCAAGAAACTCATGGCCACTCTTTTAAATCACTAGGTAGTTACAATTATAATTACATCTTTATAAATTACCATTAGGTATGGTAATAAACAATATAATACAATACATATTACACAATATGATTTATACACAATTACAGCAGCAGTTAATAAGCAACTTATTAAAGGTAGGTACTTAACTTATATCCTGTAGACAACGTCTGTTCAGTACTGCAGCTCAAAATGGAATGACCGATGTTCAAATCGGCACAGTATTTATATCATACCATCTGACAGTTTATTTAGAGGTTAGTCAAACTAAATATTAACTATCTACCTATCAAATTACATATTTAGGTCTGGAATAGTTTCCATAATATTCAAATAATAATAAACATGATTTTAAATAGTTATTCTAATATTTATGAACAATAATAAAACACGACTTTGTTCACAAAATAACCTCACTTTAGTCTAATCTATAAAGTGATTTATAAACCATACATTTATAATTGTTTGTACCTAATATTCATTAAAATCATAGTATACGTTACAACATATATATGTAATGCATCAAATTAACTTTAAATAGACAAAAATGTGCAATGATTAAGTGAAAATAGGTTAACTAAATAACAATATTCTAACACGGCCATACTGACATGTACTTCGTCCTCGAAGTACCACATAATTAGTAGATATTGATAAACCACAATATAACAAAATCACTCAATATAAAATTACAAAAAATAATAATATTGTAACATAATAATATTGTTTCATCGTATACATAAATGACTTACCCAAACATGTAGAAAACAACCAGTAACGCTCTTTGCTGATGACAGCACAATTACAATTCAATGTAATAATATAGATAATTATAATAATGGTATAAATAATTCTCTTACATCTATAAATTAATTGGCTTAATAATAATAATTTAATAATTAATCTTAATAAAACTAATGTAGTTCATTTCAGTCAACGACTACCCAGTATAAATAACATTCAAGTTCAGTATCATAACAACATTATTACGGAAGTCGATAACACAAAATGTCTTGGGATGACAATTGATAAAAAAATTAGACTGGAAACAGCATATTGAACAGCTCAGTAAGAAAGTGAGCAATTCTGCATATGCTCTGTACAAATTAGTGCCAATAATTAATATTGACACATTGCTTATAGCCTATTACGGTTTAGTTGCGTCACATTTAAGATATGGAATAATTTTTTGGGGGAACTCGACAGATAAGGAGGTACCATTCAAAGCACAAAAACGATGCATCCGCACAATGTTTAAAGTAGATTTGACTGATAGCTGCAAACCCTACTTTAAAAATATAAAATATTAACTGTGCCATGTCTTTATATTTTGGAAGTTGCCATGTTTGTAAAATCTAATCCACACTTATTTAAACGCCAATCAGAAGTAGTCAATCGCAACTTTAACAGACGCGATGATAGTACACTCTCTCTACATTGCTCAAAAACTATACTAATGCACAAAAGTATTTTTTTGCATGGCCCCCAAAATATTTAATAAGCTTCCAAAAAATTGGAAAGAACAGAACTCTCGTTTATTAAAAAAGAAATAAGAATCCCACCTTAAGGGAAAAGAATATTATAGTATATCAGAATTTATGAATGATAAAATCTAGCAGACAACAAAATTATTTATGCATCGTTGACAAACAATAATAATAATAATATTTACAATAATGTCTCTACCTATTCTAACTGTATTCTGAATCTTATTTATAATTATAATACCTAATTTATTTAACTTAATATTGTAATAATGTAATTTATAATGTATGTAATTAAATTTCAATAATAATATTTGTATGCCTCAATGGCCAAACATGACTGATCTAATATTATAATATGTATAACCTACATGCCTTGTATGTATACTCATGTTTTCACAAATAAATGATCTTATCTTATCTTATCATAGTAACACCGGTTATGTATATACATTTTACTACCTATATACATAAAAGTAATTTAATCATAAATGCAAAAAAAGGAAAAACATAATACAAATGAAGACTGTTGTTTAAGCGTCGAAATATTCTTTTAACAATCACTGTCTACTGGGAACGTGCCCAGAAGGCTGGCCACAACAAGCGAGTCCCCTGACAATATAACATGTTTTACTGCTATAAGTACAACAATATTAGCTAATAGGCTAATTCGTCATCATCATCATCACCACCATCATATCATCGTCATCATCGTCATTTTCATCATCGTTATCGTCATCATCATCGTCATCATCGTCATTTTCATCATCGTTATCGTCATCATCATCATCATCATCATCATCAGTCTCCCTGTATACGGTCAAACACCCGCCGTCAGTGAAGCTTAATCACCCGCTGACAGTGAATACCGGACAACAGTTAAGACAAAACTAGTCATAATTTCATATCATAATCGTCATAGTATAGTCATCATATTGAGCCTGATGTTTGCGCCATCAAACATGTAGTCTGATCAAATACTTTGCTCTCAAAGTACATAATAAAAAAAAAAGTACATTGTATACTGTAAGTTGTGATTATATTAATTTGAATTACTTTCTTAAAATATGATTCAATACGAAACCAATAAAAAAAATATTATTCAATACGAAACTCATTTTGTCATATTTCTTATGTTTTGCCAATTGCCTAGACGTGATAAGCCTAGAGATGGGCGTCTACCCGGTAAATTTCCGACCTTCGGGAAAATTTCCATTTATACCCATTTTTACCCACCCATTTTTAATTTTTACCGGGTATTAATTAAAATGAAGAACTTTCCATGTAATTATATAACATGCTGATAATTTTCATAAAAAATATTCAAGATAGAAAAGAAAGAAAGAAAAAAAAAAAATATTTTAAACGTAAACTAATTTCAGTACCTAAAAGAGACACGTTTGTATCTACTTTATATCTACAATAATTTTATATTCATGATCTGATTTTTCGGATTCATAAACTATAAAATTAAATAAGCAATGCAATAAATTTGTGTTAAATAATAAATAAGTTTATCTCGACGGTCTCTACGTACAAAGCGGCATGTCGAAAAAGCCATTTTTTTATTGCATAAATTGATTCAGGTTATCACATATTGCTTTTTCAAATCTATGAAATAGTTTACTAGATACTATAAACGTAAATTATGACATGTGTAGTAAATTAAAAGAATTAGTGTCGTAGATGAGGACATAAATGTTCTAAAAAGCGCGCATCTCTGCGTAAATGCGGGTATGTCACATATGACATCGTTTATTTTCTCTTAGGTCACTTATCGACATTCACGTTCACGCGTTGTAAAAAAATGTTATTAGGTTACCTAGTCTATTTAGTGCTATTTTCTTAAATTTTAACACAATAAAATGATTTTG
The DNA here is from genome assembly GCA_947095525.1 of Trisateles emortualis. NCBI lineage: Eukaryota > Metazoa > Arthropoda > Insecta > Lepidoptera > Erebidae > Trisateles > Trisateles emortualis. The sequence continues at coordinate 11,804,587 of OX352734.1, forward strand.
ATTCATATATTGATATTAATCTCTTGTGTAAAAGCTGACATGTCAGACGTGACTGAGTAAAGAATATTAAATTTCAGCGTACAAACGGTCATCTCTGAATTTTAAATAAAAAGATATCATTTTTGCAATGAGATCTTACTATATTATATCACAAGGGGTCGCCCGCGACTTCGTCCGCGTGGTAATTTGGAATATTTTCCGCGATTTTGCAACATATCTCACAACTGCTCCGCTCCTATTGATCACAGCGTGATGTTATATGGCCTATAGCCTGCCTGCACTATTCAACAAAACTATTTTTTCTAATCGAACCAGTACTGTCTGAGATTAGCGCGTTCAACCAAACAAACAAACTCTTCAGCTTTTTAATATTAGTATAGATTACAGAGGGTATCATCCAAGCATCATATTAAAATGAAAATGATATTACAAAATAACTCATGATTTTTTCTGCAATTATATAAATCATTATTTTAATCTCGTACGTAGAGACCGACGATATTTAAAAGTTGCCATGGCCTGACTTTCAACTTTATCATCAATCCTGAACACCGATCTAGGTATATGGTACTCGTCAAGATAAATCCAAATCATCCAAACACGACATGACTATCTTGTTTTGTTGAAGAGTTGCCATGGCCACCTTCCGACTTCATCATCATGTCCTGAATCTAGGAATATAGTACTCGTCAAGATTAATCCAAAACACCCAAACACGACACGGGTATCTTGTTTCGTGAAAGAGTTGCTATGGCTACCGTCCGACTTCATTATCAATCCTGAACGCCCATCTAGGAATATAGTACTCGTCAAGATAAATCCAAAACACCCAAACACGACACGGGTATCTTGTTTCGTGGAAGAGTTCCGTTGGCTACCTTGCGATTTCTTCATCAATCCCGAACGCCCATCTAGGAATATAGTACTCGTCAAAATAAATCCAAAACACCGAAACACGACAGGGGTGTCTTGTTTCGTTGAAGAGTTGCCATGGCCACTTTCCGACTTCATCATCACGTCATGAACACCCATGTAGGAATATAGTACTCGTCAAGATAAATCTTTAACACCCGAACACGACACGGCTATCTTGCTTCGTTGAAGAGTTGCCATGGCCACTTTCCGACATTATCATCAATCCTGAACAGGAACATAGTACTCGTCAAGATAAATCCAAAATACCTAAACACGACACGGCCATGTTGTTTCGTTGAAGAGTTGCCATGGCCACTTTCGGACATTATCATCAATCCAGAACAGGAATATAGTACTCGTCAAAAAAAATCCAAAACTCTAAAATACGATATGACTATCTTGTTTCGTTGAAGAGTAGCCATGGCCACCTTCCGACTTCATCATCAATCCTGAGCACCCACCTAGGAATTATGAATATGTCGTATTTTGAATTTATTTTGACGAGTACTATTAGTTCTAGTCAAAATAAATCCAAAATACGACATATCTATCTTGTTTCGTTGAAGAGTTGCCATGGCCACCTTCCAACTTTATCACCACGTCCTAAACACCCATCTCGGAATATAGTACTCGTCAAGATAAATACAAAAGGCATTTTACAGTCTTTTTAATATGAAAATTAACCAAATTACATAGTGAATTAATTTATACCCGGTATTTTTAATACATACCGGGTAAAAATGGGTAAAAATCAATTTTTACCCATTTTTACCTTTCCTTCCCATTTTTACCCACCCGATTTTTACCCACCCGCCCATCTCTAGATAAGCCCCATCCACCCGCTGCAAGTGGGCCAGACTTGCACCAAGCAAATGACCGACCAGCGGAAACATATCTATATAATTATTTTTATGTTTTGCCAATTGCCTCGACATGACAAGTCCCATCCACCCGCTGCAAGTGGGCCAGACTAGCACCAAGCAAATGACCGACCAGCGGAAACATAAAACATAATTTATCGGTTACCTCGACATGTCAATCACATTCACCCGCTGCTGATGAGATAATTGACACCAAGTAACGATCGCCCAGCGGTATTTAAAAAATATATTTATCTAGTTTTATTTTAGTTTAGATAATATATATAGATAATCACAACCTACACCATAACAATGCTATCTTTGTTAATATCATTACAATATGACATCTACATTTAATAAAGCTTTTTCGGTAATTATGTTTTCATAAATTAATTCCCAAGTAGTTAAATATTATCTTTAGAGAAATTACATTCATTTTATATAGAGCAGCTGTGTTAATCAATTGTGGGTCCTTCCACATAACGTTCGGCCAATCTGACTATTTATCACATGTAGGTAGTATGTATGTAGGATCAGGAGTGCCGAGGGGCCTATCGTCAGAGTTAGAAGTATCCATTTTAATAAGATAAACATAGATACGATGAAATCTAACAAAGTTTGATTACAAGAAATAATTAAAATCATAAGAAAATAATAATAACAATTAAAGACAAAATCACAATAAGTGCTATTGATATAAGGCTAACTAACTAATAACAAACTAAGGTATGATTTTCATAAATCAAACAATCTCGTAGTGCAAGGTCACAACAACTCGCAAAATGGCGCATAGCCGTTTATCCAATAATAAATCGAACAGACTCTGAGAGTCACAGTTCGTATAATGGCGTATAGCCATCCCAATAATATCGAACAGACTCTGGGAGTCACAGTTTGTATAGCGGCGGAGCCGCCCAGTATGTATGCGAACAGACCAAGTAAATTGGTCACAGTTCGTACAGTACACAGTAGCACAGAGCTACCCAGTTAAGTGCAAAGTGTATCGACGGGAACCGCAGCAATACAGCTATGCAGAATATACAGCCAAGCTGTACCAAGTAAACCGACAGTTTTGTCGGGAGCCGGAGCACTTATGAGTCAGTCCGAAGAGAGACTGCCGATCTAGGGCAATGCATGGCCTTTTATAGGAAGATTTCCCTCAACAACAACAACGACGACAACGACAACTCTGTCCATGGGCACCCGGAAATGTGCGCCACGCGTTTACTGTTTGGAAAATCATTTAAATTATCTCATTCTAATGAGTTGCACAGTGTAAAACATATTCGTTAATTTTTAAAATATCAGTAACATAATTAAGGTACTAACATTCTCAATTACTTACTAGAATCTAATATTTAATAATTAAAAGAAATAAAATGTTACGATAACAAAATGGCGTCAAAATGGCGTTCCCAATGTTTACATGTTTTGTACGGGACTAGCAATACTTTTATTACAATAAGTGCCCAGACGGAGTTCGTAGATACTTAATAAATCATGTTTTAAATTATAAGACATTAATTGATACAAAATAATAGGAATTATTAATATTCCTACTATTATTAATAATAGGAAAATCAAATAAAAAATAAGTTCTGCTAAAAATAACCACAGATTATTAATAGCCAGAGATATACTTTGAAAACAAACTCCTACAAGTAGATTATTATCTGATATATTTAAAATTCATTTATGTCAAAATTGGTATTAAGTTTTTATTTGACATTTATTGACATTATTCTTAATATGACATGAAATTGACATTAATGTAAACTTAAGTACTGACTATAATAATATTGTATAATTAGTAATTTCCAAATCAGCAGAAAGAAAACTTAATTCATGTAAAACATTTGTACGCTATATGGCAAAGCATAGCGTTGCCACACTAGAAATAACACGATTTCTTATGCCGTATCTATGTATATGTCTTATCTATTCGAGAACTATATAAGTTATACTTTTTACACAATAAACTAGACTAAAACCACATCCTGAGTCTCACTACGTTCCCTGTCAGGAAGACTGGCAAACATAGCGCCTCAAACAAGCTCTGTAACATCTCACACTAATGTATACCTACATTCTATTATATTATAAATATTCTATTCTATCAGTCACTGTCTAACCATTTTTCTAAATACTAATCTTTAAGATCTTTACAAAAACAAACCTTATTAAACAGCACTAGCCTTACCGGCTTCTGCTACTGTTGGATCAGCATCCATCTTAATTTCTTAGACAGCTTCCTGATGCTGTGACACCAACCCTCTGCACCACCATAAGTTGGTTGCAGGGCCGAAGATCGGAAGTGCCACGTTGTCATCAGAGCGGCGCGGTGATATGCTGAGACAGCATCAAGAACCGCGTTGAGGAGACTTTCTTAGACAGCAGAATCCATTCTGAAACTTGAAATAAATGTATTAGTATTTGGGCTATAGGTGATCCCACTTCTGATGTTAGATTTGGTAAAAGCTTATATACCACAATAGTGTGGTGAAATACAACTAATTAAACATTTACGTTAAGACAATTGAATTTGGAGGTTATTAACAATATATTATGGATATATTTCAATATATACTTGGTTATGTACTATAACTTGTATCAAGTAGCATAAGCAATAGCAAATAGGATGTAAATAAAAGCAAGAACATCTGTTATAAGTCATTTATATTTATAGCATTGTAGAATCAATGACTTTCAGTTAATGAATCTACCGCTAGTTCGCTAACATCGAGCCATGAGAAGAACTAGCAAGAAACTCATGGCCACTCTTTTAAATCACTAGGTAGTTACAATTATAATTACATCTTTATAAATTACCATTAGGTATGGTAATAAACAATATAATACAATACATATTACACAATATGATTTATACACAATTACAGCAGCAGTTAATAAGCAACTTATTAAAGGTAGGTACTTAACTTATATCCTGTAGACAACGTCTGTTCAGTACTGCAGCTCAAAATGGAATGACCGATGTTCAAATCGGCACAGTATTTATATCATACCATCTGACAGTTTATTTAGAGGTTAGTCAAACTAAATATTAACTATCTACCTATCAAATTACATATTTAGGTCTGGAATAGTTTCCATAATATTCAAATAATAATAAACATGATTTTAAATAGTTATTCTAATATTTATGAACAATAATAAAACACGACTTTGTTCACAAAATAACCTCACTTTAGTCTAATCTATAAAGTGATTTATAAACCATACATTTATAATTGTTTGTACCTAATATTCATTAAAATCATAGTATACGTTACAACATATATATGTAATGCATCAAATTAACTTTAAATAGACAAAAATGTGCAATGATTAAGTGAAAATAGGTTAACTAAATAACAATATTCTAACACGCTCGGTTTTTCAGTGACGAGTAACGGGCGGGCGATGAGCTGGCGGCGCTACGTGAGCGTAGCACTTTAAATAAACCCCGAGGCCCATTATAGCAGCCGTATGAATGTTCATTATATTAGTTAGCAAAGCATCAGGGACCGTACCAAGGCGTCCTTATAGCAATTTATTTTTAATTTAAATTTTAAATTTATTAGCTATAATCTTTATTACCTAGGTAGGTTGTCATTGTACGAAATTCAAATAAGGTCGAAAATAAATCGCTATAAGATCAACATTGCAAGGCACAACTACATAAAATTACAAGGACAGTTTTCACATTGGAAACTTTAACACTACCATAATAATATGTCATAAAGGTACATCGGTTTGCACCAAATAACATTTAATAATCATGTCAGTTTGTAACAAAATTATAAAAATAGCAACCCATAGGTATGTCCCACTGCTGGGTACGGGTCTCCTACGATTTGGTGAATCAAAAATGTGTTTAACATTTATTTTAGGTCATTTGGGTTTTCTCGCCTTTAACAGATGATAAATTACTTGATTAGTACGATGAATTTACGTACTTTGTGGAATTATATGTACGTACTTAATGTATTAATTCCACAAAGTACGTACGAACTTCATATTGTTACTTTATTTTGGTACTGCCGGCCGGAATCGAATTCTGCATCACGTGTTATAAGTCAATTATTTACCCACTCGGTACGGTATGTCTCACTGCCTAATTTAAAATAAGTACGTAATTTTCGTAAAAGTGTGTACTTTTCCAAGTCACTACAAACTTTGGAACAACGTTGTTCCAAAGTTTGTAGTGAGTTGGACGAACAACAAAAACAAACACTATTTCACGTATAAGATTCTAGCGATCTTAAGAAGAATACAATCTTAGAATACAATGCATACAGTTTACAACGCACGTATATAGAGCCTTCTTTCTTTACGAATATATAATAAAAGCGAGAACTGAGACGGTTTCCTGGTGTATTGTGAAGTTTCCAATGAACCCGTCAGCGTAATCAGGTCAGATGATAGCAACAATGTTCGCAGGTGAGCGTGATCGCGGAGGAGGTGTCCACGTGCGTGTGCTGGCCGCGCATGCGCCTCGAGCGCGTATTGCGTCACCGCCCTGCACTCAAGGTCGTCCTCGACTGCCTTATAGGTCAGTACACCTTCATATTATTGTTGCAACCAATACTTAATCACTTAACTTGATTTGTTACGTGACCCTTACACTTACCCTAACAGCCCAACCACTTTACCCGTTGAATTTTAAGTAGTAAAAGTTCCAACCTATCTACTCTAGTTAAGCTATGCGTGTAACTTTAAAATTTTCGTGACTAGTTGCATTTTTTAACTGATGAATCGATACCGCTTTCAGTCAATGAAAGTAACTAATGTAATGAATACAAAGATTTTTATAAGTAGATTTACATTTTTGTGTTATATCGGATTTTTATCGAACATCTTAATCAGGGCTATAATTCGCTGCGTCTACGTAAAATATTACATCCTGTAAATTTCTTTAAAGCCGTAATTTGCCTCATAGTTTTATTATTGAAGTAAACTGGTGCTGTTGTATGCTGTCATGTTGATTGCTTATTGGAGAATTTTAATCATAGTGTAATAGAATTTAACACTCCTAAGTAGAAAGGTATACATGATGGACTGACACGTTAATAGCTGATACAAAGGCTGATAGTTTAAAAGGTCATTTCTACAGTCCTGTACGACAGTATAATATATTTTAATATATAAAATATCAAAATATATAAAATTATAATGGTTTAAGAAATAAAAACCGATGTTTACGACGGCTAAAGCCAATACCTGAGTTAATTACTTACTCGTTACGTTTGATTTAATCATAGAAAATTAATCCCTGAAACACAATGCTTTGATAGAATTATAGGCACAAATATTATGAATGCATGTTTCACAGCAATCACGCATGAAGTAAAGCTCTTCTATTATTTTGTACAAATTCCTACCACCTTTCTCTACGTTAACCCTTTTATAAGGCTTAGCACAAAAGAAATTTTAGTAGTATTAGGGCCTATTGTTTATCCAACGAATTAAGGAATGAAAGCAGAGCAATTTACTTCCAATTTGAATTCCCTAAAGCTCCCCTAACACACCCAATGTGGGGTTAAGTGACTCTACGAAAAAAGTGACTGATTTAATCAAAACTTGTATGCTTTAATGATATGGCACATTTATTGTAGTTTCTTGTATATGATAATATTAGAAAGGTGTGTGTTAAACTAGATGTTTAATTTTGGAACTTGTTAAATTTACAAATATGGTAATAGATATAAACTTCCGTAGTGTTTATCTAAGTGTAGTCCGGTAAAGCAATTTACACAAATGTTTTCAGGAAAAGACATAACTCACAAGCTGTATTCAGTGAGTGAGGGTCTCAGCGCAGGCATAGGTGCGGATCACGAGGGCCAGCCATCACATCTGACTCGCTCGGCCAGCGTCGACGCTGTGCACGAGGGCACGCGCGGACGCCTACGCAGCGTCGCCTGGCGCTCGCGCACTTCTACCACCAAAGGTTCTTTGACTTATTACTATAATATTCTAAATTCCACCTTGTGTCGGAAGAAACATGTCTCCTTGTGTTAGTTGCGGTAACTTAGGTAAATTACTTAAGCCGAAAAACACCAAATCTGATAGTATTAAGAACTTTTACATATTACTTAATTAACAAAATGTTTGTAGGTACTTCATACTGGCAACCGATGGTAGCCCGTCAGTTCCTTCAAAAGTCGCCATTCGGGCGTACAGTGGCAGCCCCGCCACGCCTCTTAGCGCAGGCGTCGTCAGCGAGCCTGCAACCAGCAGCACCGGCCCGGCGCCGAAGTCCACCGCGACGCAGCACGTCATTCCGTCGCGGGCGCGAGGTGAAGTTCGCCGAGATGACGTCATCACCAGAGCCGGCCGTGTGACGCGGGCCGCGGCTCCAGCCCGAGCTGGTGCCGCTCGTCTGTCCTCAAACTTTCTCACCGACCTCCACCTCTCCGTCTGTCAAATCACCCTGACCACGAATTGAGCGAACAGAATCGCCGCACACCACAGACTTTTGAGCCCACGTTATTTATTAATTACTCTGTGCCCCTGCAATTGAGTGCTGTATTCAGACTATACATGACGAAGCACCTAATATGTATATATATAAACTAAATGAAAAGCGAAATACCACAGCTTTCTCATTGTTAATTTGAGTTTATTCACAAAAAGAGCTTCCTGTTGTAAAATATTTAATATTTATTTTGTTACTCGTATAAGGTTTTCTTGTTCGCTCAAAGAGTGACTCGTACGGTGAGACTGTGTATGAACAATGGCACTGGTGATAAAAGTGTAAGTGAAATCTATTAAGTTTGATGAGTGAGTGTTATATAGGTGTTTAGTGTGAGAACGTAGTGAAATAACAGAGTGCTACGATATAAATTAAAGGGCTCAAGTACCCTTAGAAACACTACTATAAAGTGCAAATTTTTATAATACCGAGTGTTACAAACTGAGCGACAGACTAAGTCCGATCGTAAAACACTTAATAGAATAAAGGAATTGTAATTATACCTAATTTTTTTAGCAATTGAATAATTCAAATGTGGAATTCTAAAAGTATTTTAATGTTAAAGTAAATAATTGTTTATTAGTATTAAGATGTGTTAAATTCGTGATAAATTAATAAAGTTACTGCGCGAATTTATATTAAGTATTATTCAGCAAAAATGTACTATTTTTATCTCGTTCGTGACATCATTTCCACCATAGTAAATATCAATAAGTTTATATGTGCCTACTTACTGTAGTAGTAAAGTTCAGACAGCAAAAGTTCCAGTGATACCATCTCGCACCGCATTATATTAATCGTAGGGTGACGTCATCACTGCTTACTCGTACTATTCACAAATTACCGATGGTTAGACCTGGTCCTTCAGCTGTATGTTACCTGTATTATTTTTTCTATCTGTTTACCACTTAACTGCTTTACTAAACTAAATTGTTACATCTATACTTTGTAACTTTCTTACATGTGTGTCCCTCTACACATCACGTATCGTAGACGGGGAGGAATAATATAACAGACTTGAATTTGGTTGTAACACTCGTTACAATAATATAAGACGAAATTAGAATGGTTACAAAGTTTAGTCGTAACCGAAATGATGTACGATACACGAAGACTAAATAGATTTATAGTTATTTTTAATTATAACTAAGCCCTGATATTTTCATACGCCTTCGATAAGTTTAGCATTTTATTGAAAAGTATTTTTTTAATCATAACTTCTACTGAACCTGCTTGTGCCTGTTTGTTATAAATTTTTTTTCGAATATTTTTACTGTATATGAAAAATTGTTTGTATGGTACCGATATTTTACTGTACTGTTCTTGTTAAAATCACAACGAACTAATACTATCTTCTTTAAGATGTGCCAGTCATATTATATAGGAAGCTTTTGCCGATGTTGATAAATAAAAGGTTACACAACACAATTCTTTACGACCATACTCATTTTAAAATAGATTTACCCGTTTAAAAGCCTAAAAAATTTGATTGATTTTGAAATAAGCGCGTTCAAACAAACAAACTTTTCAGCTCTACAATATTAGAATATAGACAGTCAGAACAGTCTTAGTATTTCTAACAAACAGAAACTAGGATTTTATTAAATTTTGTTTCCTTACCAAGTAATAATAGCAACCCATATATGTTCCACTGCTGGGCACGGGTCTCCTCTCCTCTATGAAGAGAGAGGAAGAGGGTTTACGCCTTAATTCACACAAGTTGGCCATATGCCAAATCAGACAAGTCTTTAGAATTTCTTTTCCTCGCGTTGTTTTTCTTTTCCGTTAACAGATGGTATCATTAAATTAGTACATGTAAATTCCACAAGGAGAAATTCACATTGGTATTGTCACCGGGGATCGAACTCGCGCTTGTCGGTTACTATCCGTGTAACCACAGTAGAAATAAACATAACTTGCAGTACAACTAATAACAACTTGCATTGACAATTGAACACTAATTACGCAATTACACTTGGCCGTTAGCTCATTTCGATTGCATAGAATTCGATCGTCGCAGGGCCGTTTATGCGTGACAGAATTCGAGTAAAACAATGTAATTAATGCATCGGGTGCCCGAATGCGAGTAACGACTTTCGTGGACTCGAATATGGGCTAACGACCAAGTGTAGTTCTAATAACATTTTATTCATCTACATTGGTTAAGCATACATACCAAGGATGCCGGGCAAAGGGCTTAATAAATTTACAATCTGTCAAATCAATTGTCAATAAATGTTATTGTAGTTAAAAAAAACAAAATTAAACGATTGCTTTGTGTCATATTAATTTTAAATATATCCAAGAGATTGTATAAGTATCTATATGTTTCCAGTATACCTACTGTTATAATTGTTTGAGATTATTACTCGTTTATATATGTATTTAAAATATTCAATAAATATTTTATGTACACAAAATGGAATTTATAAATAATAAACATTAAGTACTGTTCCAGTGTTCAAACTGCACATTTGGATTATCTCACAAACATTAATAAATAAAATATTCAAATTCACATAAATGCTAAGGGCTGAGCTTTTAGTAAATGTACCTATTTACTCATATTATATAAGCGTCAAATGGATTCATAATCGTTGACTATAACATAATATTTAAGTGTCACTGCAAATCTGAATAGAGATATATTATATTTATACAGCACGAACCGTATTCACCGCGTATCAGGGGCGATAGTGATTCATTTTCGATATAAATTCGAAATTCGTAACATGTTAACTTAATTTTCTAGCTTTAATGTTGACATTGATCAAAATTAAAATAAGGATCCAAAATAAATCGCTAAAAAGACGTTATGGTACAATAGCAGAATGGGAGAGATTTCTAACATTTATACATGTGGGTAGAAAATGTATGCTATAAGAGCTATTAATTTTAGTCCATATTCAAATATGTATACCTATTCTCGATACGACTTCGTGCTGCATAAATCAATCGTTTATAGATACTTACATAATTATTCACATTAATGTTTAGTTGATGTTGTTGCTTGATTACTATAAGTGTACGGTGTCAGACTAGATGAGCATGTAGTTCGTATCTTACTTCACTAAGATTCGTCGAAATTTATTTTGACGTATACGTAACTTTAAGAGACCGTACAACGAGGATAAAGTCATCACTATTAGATAAATAATAATGTGATAATGTAATTTTGTTAGGTTATAACGATCAGAGAGAATTTTAACATTAGATATCATACTGTTATAGATTTTATAACTGTTCTATTAGTAACAAAAGATCAAGATCAACTTTGTAATACTTGTACATAAAAATATATTACAAGAATTTATTGAAGTTATGTTTATTTAATACATATAGAAGAATAACATCTAAGCTCTATCTGACTGTGAGGAATTAAATTTAGAATATTTCAATGCAAATGTCATATAAATTAAAAATTGTGTACAATTTGTAAAGTCAAACAGAGTAAAGCTATTTGCACATCATAGGTCCCATGCTCCTTTAGATTAGGTCATATTATGTGTCCTGATTGTACGGTGTCTCTCACGAATACATATCGTTATGTCACTGTCTGTCTTGTCACGTCTCGATAGTTATTTCTCTAATGGTGTAGTAGAAACGTTCTCGGGCTGAATATTATTTAATGTAGTAGTTTAATACAAAACAGAGTAATTAGGTATTCAATTAAATTCACTTTCATCATTAACAGTAAAAACGCTTTGTTAATAACTTAACTAGTAGCAAAATACGATCTGAGAATAGTGCGATATTGTGGATTTATCCATTATCTAATAAGGACTATTTTATAACATCCAATGGATATCTAATTGCAATGTCCACCGTTCTCAACGTTCACGTTTTTTGCAAATTTACAAAAATGTTGGCCTTGCTCTTATGGTGTAATAAAATAACATTATAAAAGGCTAGTGAAATTTTGATAACTAAATAACAACTAGACTTGAAATTATAAATTGATAGGGTATAAATCATTACGATATTAATATTATAAACTGACATACATTGTGTATTTCATATTCTGACGCTTTTTGTATTTGTATATTTTGTGTGTCGATATAATTTATCATAAGGATTGAGTGCCACGGGCACGAGACGACTTTAACGACACGCGATTGGAACTTATCACAGAAATGAACTTGACAAGTGAAAACGTCACGATAGCACTTTTACTTCACTTTCTAGTGAAAGTGAAGTAAAATTACATTAGAAAGATAGTTCTGCCTAGTGTTATCTTCCTTCCTAGAACCAGCTGACTCTTTAATATATTTCAGTAATCGGTTCTTAAAACTAAGTCTTCCAATGTTTTAAAGAATCTTCCTGTTGTATCAATAACTACAATATATTTTGTATTATGGAATACATTCAATAGACATTAGGCAAGTCTAAGTTTGTACGTTTATAAACTATGTATTAGCAGCTTTGGGTGTAAGCAAAGCCCTGCAATAATAATATATGATGTACGTACTCGATCGCTTTACTGTATTCATTTATTAGTGTCACTAATGTGATTTAACATACTTTATTGTCAAGCTATTTGTACAAAAACGGGAGCAATTTCTTGATTATTTATTGCTTAAGGAATTTAACTACTGCTTCCATGATAGATACACACAACAAAAGAATTATCTCGCCAGATCTAAAAAACGTGGTGTCCCTATTTATAAAATGCGTTCTGAATTTGTTTGTATACCTAGATATTTCTTTTGCTAATTGCACATGCCTAACTTTTACTAGAAAAGTTATCATTTACATAATGCAAGTTATGTATTTACAGCAAATTTTATGCTATCTTTGTGTTACTGTAAAACGGAGATGTCGTGAGATTTGTACTGAAACTTGCAGTGTGTAAATGGCGCTTCATATACCTAATACTATAACATTTTAAGTATCTATTTATGTTCTTCATAATAATAAATACAATTTTGTAAATTGAAATTTAACTAAGCACACATGTACAAAGTTACAATAGATCTTCCAAAATTTGTACCACTGAGTTACTTTCAACAATTTATTTTTCGTCTAATTTCGATGGAATTATTCTTTGGTAGTCGATAAAATTAATTATTCTTGATTTAAAGGCTACTATGATAGTTTGAAAGTTCGCCTCTAGTTTGATGCAGCTTATGTGTCCATCAATATATTTTAAATGTTATGTAATGTGGCTAGCTATATAAGCAATATGTATTTTGGTGTACAATAAATAGTTATCTATCTAGTATACACACAAATGTAAGGTAATATTTTTTGTACAATCTATTTCACTATCACTAAGTTTCTCGCAACTCCAAAAAAGAATGCCACTGAAATAAGACTAAAAATACGGTTGAAAACGACCCACCTACATAATTATATCGTAAGCATTTGACATACGAGAAGCAATCATTCTTCCTTACAGTACTTGTTTATAACACATTCATTTGTAAGTACTATTATAATATAATGTTGTATATTCTTCCGTATAATTAGATACAAGTAGGCAGTTATGATGTGATAAATTTTAAATCGACGTATTCATAGACTTGTGAAAAGCGCATGTTTGCACAGACATTGTTTTAGCGGTTTAGTTACATGCAGCGAATGAAAACAAAAGTTAATTGTGGTTAGACGAAATATATACTTTAAAAATAATAGGTTAGACAGAGCACATAATATATGAAAATGTAGCCAGAGAAAAGAATATTAAATATTTGGTTTTTAGATTTCACCCGCGATTTTCTCAGTTTGCTATGAGAAATCGGAAAAGCCTTAAGTCACGTCTACATAACCTAAGTTAGAAAAGTTCGGTCTATTAGCTCCAATAGTTAATATCAGTTAACCTTATTTTTAACGGACTTCAAAAAAGGAGGAGGTTCTCAATTCATCGTAATCTTTTTTTAAATCGTATGTAATCGTACGATTACGCCTGAAACAATTTGGAAAATTCTTGGTCTTGGTTGAAAAATCTACATTCATGTTAAATTTGCATACATCAATGATATTTTATTGAAGCCGGTTTTTCTAACACATAATATTTATAGAATAGTGTTATCCATATTATTTATTCCTTTTTCTATATGCTCTCCACCTAACCTATTATTTTAGTATACATATATAGAGAAATGTATAATCTGTGTAATATTACATAGTATGTATTTGATGTTAACTAAAACAATGATCAGTGACAGAGACTTGGCAAAGCGCCTCTGTGATACACATTAACTATATAGAAGGATACATGACACACGATCTTAATTTATTTGGTCTAATTTTACAAGAACTAAGCACAAAACAGGATAATTTTAATGGTATCGACATTACAAGGCTGCCTCGCGAGGCATAGCCCCACGAGTCAGCCTTGTGCCGCGTTTGCCTCGCGAGCTAATTTGAACGTTGCCTGATTGACTGCCTGCTCAATGCGACCACCAGATGAACAGCTTAGCGAGGCAACCTTGTGACGCGTTTGCCTCGTGAGCCAATTTGAGCGTTGCCTGGCCTACTGCCTGCTCAATGCGAGCACCAGATGAGCAGCCTAGCGAGGCAGCCTTGCAATGTCGATATCCGGCTTTATGGTTTATTAATGTTAAACTGCATTTGTTGTAGTTGATTTTTATTTGTTAAGACATCTTTTTCACTAGGGAACGAGTTCTGTGTCGCAAGGGACTTTAGACACACAATTAATTACCAAGTACACCCAAACGCCGATTATATCCACACAGGCGGCGCCGCAGGCAAAAGTTAAGTAGATTATAAAGTTAAATTATTTCGTGCTAATTTCTTGTAGAATTAGACCAATGAGCAGGTCATGTAGTATGTAACCAAATAGAATAGGAGTCGTCGGTTCAGGTATCATGTACTCGCAATCTGAAGTTATTCTCAATATGGGTTGCCTCCAGCGTCTCGTCTTATACGACATTACAATTATTGATTATATTATTGTATTTATTCACTTTATTAACATGTTTATTATGTCTTTAATAAAACAATTGCTTATTACATCGTTTTATTTTAGTTTGGATCTGTTACGATCCACTTCTTTACCTACTACCATTAGAAACAGAGCATCATACTATTAGGCTCTTGGCATACTGCACCGCACCACGCAGCATAGCTAGAGAGTGTGTGTTCTTACGTTGCTTGGAATATCTCTCTTTGTATTGAAAACACGTACAATACACTGAAAATGCATTCAAGTGTTTTTGTCCGTCACCACTCAACCCGCAGCGTGGTGCGGAGCAGTGTGCCTTTTCTCATTGATAGATAAATAATTGTTTGTAGTACCATAAAATTACAACAACTTACAGACAGAAAATCATCATCATCCTCATCTTAGCCTGATTATGTCTGCTTCTTATTACTTTTACACTGTTAAACGGTTGTTGAGCCGTCAACATGTAGTGCCTGTCTGTAAATCTGATCAGATTAAGATAATCAGACCATTTAGATAGAAAATAAATAAGTACCTAAGTACAATGGGCCACGAAATTATACCAATAACCATTGCTGATAAAATTATCCTTATACACCTATATTTTTTTTTAAGTATAACCATAGAATACCTAATAAAACAGGTAATAACTCAAATTAATTTAAACATACATACATTTATATACTACATTTTGAAATAATTTAATTGATCGCAGTCCAATGTAAATGTAGGCAATTAACAACTTTACTATCATACTAATCATGAATTACCGTAAAAATTATCAGGTATAAAATAACCTACCATAGCCTTGAACCTATAAGAATAAAGCCTTACACTAAATAACAGTAATTTAATATAAAATTTTAATAAATAACATTCTCCTTACCGCCGAGTTTCATTTCCTATCGCGATAATGCCCGACCACAAAATGGCAAAAATATCGACAATATGACAAAATAATAAAGCATACAAACGCGTGCTCAGCTCGAATGTTTACGAACGGGACTGTAGATACTGGATTGGAGAACCGGTGTGGCCATGGTATGTGGAACAGAGGGGGGCACCTATGTATTAACATAAAATGTCTAAACAACTATGATAGGTTAGTTTGCAATTCTTTTTTTAGTATCAATGTTCGTCTTGACATTGTCCATGACGTCGTTCGCTTCACATTTGACTATGTTAATATTGTTTAAAATGATAATCAATGCATGCCGCGGCCCGGCCTGCTGATAATGAGTTGATAACATTCAGTAGTATTTGTTAAACCGAGGCGAGGAGCGTCGGACCGCAACGTAATCTTGCGCTGCCGATTAGAATATAGTTTCATACATAACATAAAAACTTATTAAAAGTTATAATGTCTTTTTTAATGAGAAAGTGTGTAGTGAACTTGAAGAATGTAAACACGTGTCGTATTGTTTGTGTTCTTATGCAAACTGTAAGTGATTTTGATTTTATAATAGAGCTCAGAAAGTTATACCTTGTTTCAAACTAGTCGCTCTGGTTTTGTTTACGATATCTACTGGCCAGATGTATTTAGTATCTGTTATTACGAGGCTTAGCAGATTAAACTATTTTCGTACTAATAATTATATTAGCTACTATACCTACATTACTGTTACTAATACACCTATTTACCAAAATGTATCAAGATGATCATACTATAATAGGAGATATAATTATATTATTAACTAATTTACATCTATCAGAATTTAAACCGCTATGAAACAAAATAGGTTATCAACTGACATCAAAATAGGTTACATCATGATTACGCTTTTTAATTAACTTTGCATAGATTATATAAACGTGACTGGGCATTGATTTACAAATTGAGGTATCGATACATAGTTATGATTTTGATGTAAGATACAAAAATGTTATCACATGATGATGCACTTTTAATATAGGAAATTAAGTTACTAAGTTGTTGCAAAATTCGTACTTAAGACTATGGTGAAATAGTTAAAAATCGTGTGCATAAAGTAAATATTTATAATCAGTCGAAATTATAAGTGACGTTTACAAATCAAAAAGTACCTAATTGTTCATAGTGACAAGATAAGTTATCTCAAAACGAGATACAGAGGGACATTATAAAACGCTAATCGTCAAACTTAAGGATTTATTTATGTCGAGTGAAACTGATTTCTTTGATAGGTATCGGTTAAATATGACCATCAGATAGGTTAACATGGGCGTGACTAGCGCACCCACTGACACAATATTTCGTAAACCTGAGACCTGGGCGACGTAAGTTTAGCTATTTATTTTCGATCCAAATACGAATTTTGAACATGATAATCTTAAAACTGGGTGATAAAGTAAAATTTTACAAGTTTTAAGTAAAGATCGTAAATAAATCACCATAAGTAGGAACGACTACCTACGTCATGGTGCGGTCCCTGTATCGTATTAATTAATTAAATTCCTGAAATTATAGGTACCATAAATAAAGTTTATTAAGTATCTATTCACTGGCTGGCTAATGTATACTGGAGCCTTGCCCTTCATACATAGAGTAGATAAACAACAACATGTATCAAACGTCACGTTTTGTTATAATGTAACAACAATAACATGACAAAACAACTACTTTGCCTAAGAACTCTCAAGTCTAGAACCCGTACTCGGAAAAACAAAAGATTTTAATAGTTCTGGAACCCATAATAATAGCAACCCATATTTGTCCCCACTGCACTGCTGGGCACAGGTTTCCTCTCCTCTATCAAGAGAGACAGAGGGTTAAGGCCCTAATTAATATACGCTGCGCATGGCTAATACGGGTTGATGAATATATAAACTATGTGTTTTGAATTCCTTTTACGACATGTAGGTTTGGTCACGATGTTTTCCTTCACCGTTAGCAGACGGTAAATCATTAGATTGATACATATAAATTCTACAAAGTGAAATTTACATTGGCACTGCCCTCCGGGATCGTGCTTGAACCTTTTGCGTACAAGTCAGTGACTTTCCCACTCGGCTTTCACCGCTTTGGGACTCATAAAGTTTGACAAAAATAATTCAGCTATCTGTGGAAATGGGAATCGCAATCACCTGTGATTTACTACATCCTAACACATACAAGTGTAAAATACTACGAAAATATATATTATATTTTCATAGTGTAGAAAGCAATGGGAGTCAATGTTCAACGATAGAGTAGAATGGAAAATACCCTACTATAGTGTATTTCACATAGCATGGGTACTGTGGCGTTAAACATTTTACGATGAAGATGAAAGAAAATGGTTGAATCAATCACCAACCAATTAGCTAATCGAATGATCTAGAGAGAGTATTCAAACGATAGGTTTTAATTTAAACGTCTATCATTTTAATTAATATTTATCTTTAATTGACACAAACGACACAGTACCCATGCTATGTGAAATATACTATAACATGGTACATACCAGCCTTAGCAAAAAAGAAGATAGTGTAGCAATTTGACTATATTTTTAACTATTGTTTGAAAACACTGTACTTACTTAAGTCATCTTGACGAAACAGAAAACAGTATTAGTAGCTGCAATATTAATATGTTTTAAAGCAACCGTAATTCATGTTTTACAATACTTTTTATTTCTTTACAGGAAAGGCATCAATCACAATCTACAACAAGGAACATTGTAAAACGCAGTCAGTCAGACGTAATTCTTCGCCGCAGAAAGTTTCATACTACTCAAATAGTGAACAAAGTCGTTGCTTTCAAACTGTCAGACATCGGTGAGGGCATCCGAGAAGTCGTCATAAAAGAATGGTAATAATCATTAATTAAAACAATTTTTCTAGTTCATTTGAAGATGAAAATGATAGACGATTAAATTAAAACCTATCGATTGAATGATCAAGGTTCTTGATCATTCAATTGGCTAATTGGTTAAAGATTGATTCAACCATTTTCTTTCATCTTCATCGTAAAATGTTCAACGTCACAGAACCCATGCTATGTGAAATACACTATTAGTAGAGAGGCCAATTGTAAAAAAGTCGCTTATTTACGATTTTCGTAGGACTGAAAAGGTTTATAACGACAAGTGGTATCGTTGGAATCGGCATGGTCTGCTGATACTCAAACCGGTTGTTGTCGCTTTCTAAAGTGGTGGAGGGGGTAGCTATGACGTCATTTGTGACGTCACTCCTGGTTTTAGATTTTGTCGATTATTGCGGTAACTATTCATCCGATTTAAACAATATGGGTATCAAATGACAGGTAATTAAATTTCTAATAAAACATGCAAAGCAACTTTTATTGTAGGTATTATATTTTTAAAGATATTTTAAAAAATTTAACTTTTTTGCCGTTTTTTTTCCGAACACGAAATGTTTGGTGCGCAATATACCTCATCAATATAAATATTAGACCAACACTTGGGCAGTTAAAAAATTGCTACATTATCGTAGTGTACAAAAAACTTTGAATTTTGTAAATTGCTGTAAAAACAACAAAATTATGACGAAATTAAACGCCGCCATGCCGGGCTCAAAGACGCGTGCCGGCACGTTGTTTCAGCGTCAGTCGCTTACAAGCGATGATTTATGTACGTACATGCATTTGTCTAATCATTGCCATGTGTTAATGTAAATTTCAGTAATTCATGGATTTATGCAGTGTTGTTAGATGATTTTATTTTTTTTATTAAAAATCTGAATTACTGACAAATCACGATAACCCTGGGAGAACAATTTGTAGATATGGTTAAGAAGCGAAATGGGTCTAGTTTTTTATTACGGTGTGGTTTTTAAAGAAAAGAACCACCACTTTTCTGGTCCATTTTTTTATACAACTACGGTGGCAAACAAGCGTAAGGTAAGCAGTTATCGTAGCTTAAGGGCGCTTGCAATGCGAAAGGTATCACTAGCGTGTTGCTGACCCAAAATTAAGCGGGGTTTCATAATGCAATTTTCGAAACGATAGGAACACACCTACACCGCTGAGTGTAGTCATTTAGTTATGGTCTTCTGTAAGGTATAGGTCCTTCCCTAGTTGGGCTTGCTCAATAGTATGATGCTCTACTCCTCTTATCCATATCTTCCATACTTTAGACTAGGTTCATTCGACGCTTACGGAATTAAAAAGGTTCTGAAAGACTTGAAATATGGGGTTCTCATTTTAGGCTAAACCTTCATAAATTGAGAGTTTGAGCTAAGATATTTTTTCTAAAAGCTTTACTACAACCACTTAAACTGCCAACTCGTCATTTGAAGGTTGAGGAGATTGATCCACAGTGTCGCTCAGTTTCTTACGGGTCATGGTAACTTTCGGAGCAAGTTATACTCATTTAAGCTAGTTGATTCGCCGAACTGTCAATGCTCAACACCTGGCTCCGATCAGGAGTAGTCTGCTCATCACATACTCTGGGAGTGTAGTCTTTGGCATAATGATCGTACTATTATGTTGAACAGCTTACATGTATCGTCTGGAGTGGCCTACTATGGCGATTTAGTCTCATCTGGAGGGAATTTCCGTGCATTTAAACGTTTCTGCCATACATATTATAGCTCCCATAGGTCCCGTAGTTTAAGGTCCGCCGTGGAGGGAAGTGGAAACTTTTCTTTCTAACTCCTCCTATTTACTTCTGATTAAATTCGTTGCGGGGTCCAAGACAGTAGGTATAGTTGTCCACGGGACGCACGAGTGTCAAAACTCGGTGTATCAGTTGGTTACTCCGCTGTTTATCCGGGCTCACAGGAGTCACAGCGGTGGGCATGTGGGTGGGATTGTCCCGAAACCCCGTCATTTATATATGTTTTTCTAGGCATTAAAAGTGATTGTGGACTTACCAGAGCTGAACATTTACAACACGTAGGTACCTAGACTTCATCAACCGACTTTTTTAAGGTCTAGTTAATATTTAGTGTCTCTCTTACCCCATTGATAACAGATACATCACTATAATATTTGCTTGTTCAATGACAGGATAAAGTCGCTCGTGGCTTCGAATTCATGAAATAAAGGCTTTTTCATTAAATTAAAAAAAAAACCATAAAGTCTGCGAATCTTTGTCTCCTACATATAAATTTGTGAATTATTAATAATTCGCGGTAGTTTAGGTTAAGTTACTTTCATTTTAATAACTATTCATATAATAAAATTGTATTGTATAGTTATATTAGCCAATATATTCGTGAATTCGTCATCGTGAATTCAGTGAATACCTGTTGGTGTTTAAGCACAAGATACGCTACCCTAGTCGACACATTTTCGATGGTCTTGGCGTTACTTGCTTATCTAAAGAGCATACGGATCCCGCCTGATGGTAAGGAGTTGTTTATGATGGACTTGTGGACGATAAACCCGATATCACCTAGGGACAGTTGTCCTCCCGGTAGTAGAACAAGATTCAAGTAGTATCGAGTCCTGCTCAAGGACTTCAGATAGTCCAACTATATTTTAATCTAGTTTTTCTTCCAACTCATCTTTTTTTTCAGATCACAACGTGCGTGCATTGTATATCACTAGGGCCAGTCCTTGTTGGGGATGGTAGCCGGTTCTCTGTCGAGGATTTTTAATATTCCCTGCCCTGCCGTACCCTTGATCACTACCGTAGCTAGGATTAGCGGGGCTATCGGTGACTAGAGGCCGTGGTAGTGTTGTGTCTGTCGTTAACGGGGTTTTGCGAATAATGACCATGCCTGAAATGTAGATTGATGACCGCATTTTGATCTTAGATAGGTAATATAGTTGAAGATGGCGCTGCTGCCCCCCATACCTATAGAGCATCATGATCCTTCTCCTTTTGTGAAACCCTCGAGATGATTAGGAATGGTGGTATTCTAACACGCCGGCACCGCGAAGCTAGTATGTTATGTAAAAATGATAGTTGTTAAGTTTGTAATAAAATAAATGTTTCGCTAAAGGACCGAAAAGGCTCAATAAGTAAAAACAAAACAGATCACAATTGGTTGCGATAACTGAAAAACATTCACATCGCGACATTCGTGTTATTGGTTTAATTAAAACACTCATGACGTATAGTGCCAAACACAGAAAGACCACATAGCGAAGTTCATAGGTATATTATCTTGAATATAAAAGTAACTTAACCTGAACTACTTATAAACAATCAGATATGTTTATTAATAAAGTTATTAACATCTATATATTATACAATATATCAGTAATTTACAACTAAAACTATATTTACACAAATTAGAAATAAAAAACAAAAAAAAAAAAACACAAAAAAGGGGGAGACTGCTTAATAGGCGTCGTAAAATTCCTCCGCATCGACGTCTACTGAAAACGTGCCCAGGAGACTGGCAGCATTGCCACGCTGAATGGCAATGCTTATTCTTTGAGCCAAATATAAGCCAGCCTTCTGGTCACGTGAAGCGTCGACTAAACGCTTGGACAAATCTTTAAAAAGACCGCGAGCACTAGCACCCCACGGCCCGAGCGTTTCGACTCCAAACGGCTCAAAAACATAATCCCCAATGAGATTACTGTATTTGCGCCGCTTGAGAGTCTCCGCGGATGCAGCAGCAGCACCAGCACAACCTGCAGTGCTTGGAAGATGAGATGGCGCGAGGGTGTCGACACATGTTGCGTCCCACACCAAAGGCCTACCCATCTTCCATGGCAGTAAAGACATACCATCAGGTCTCTTACCATCGTTGCGTACCAAACCGTTGGGTTCCCGTACAGCTGGTACGCCAGCGGTGACAAGGGCACGTCGGAGTATGTCATTTAGGTTAGCGTGCCGGGATATGCGGCCTGCACTCCTGCTGCATGACAGGCCGTGGTGTCCAAGGCTGTCGACGGCTTCACCACAGCAACATCTATGCGGAGAAACAGAAGGAGCACCTAGACGAAGGCAAGTAGCCATGCGGAAGGTTGTATCGTCCAACATGGTACCTATGTTGGGCGATGGGAGTGCCTGAAGCCAGAGGCCCGACTCCCATTCCCCCACAGCCAGCAAACGAGCGCGCTCAGCAGGACTGGTAGTCGAGTTTATGAGGTTATTCCTAACCATCCTGCAAAACGGCTCATCCCACTGTCTCTGAGAAGAAAGGTTAGTGGGTAACTCAGTGTTGGGCACAGTAATTTTCCAAGCACTAATGGCATCGGTCTTACATGGCACATCGGGACCAACCAGTGTGGACTCTAAAATTTTCCTGGTTAGTTCTTCCGTGCTATGGACCGAGGACAGAAATGCTGGTAAACTGACATCGGAAATTTTGCGAACGCCGAGCCCGCCCAAACGAACTGGTAAGGACGCTTGAAGCCATGCTCGGTCGTTCAGGGCCACATTAAGAATTTTACTAATGGTGTTGTGGATAATTTGGTCCAATTTGCCTAAAAGTGTTAAATGTTTCCAAAACGGGGCAGATCTTAGGGCGTGCGTGAATTTAGGGACAAAAAGACAATATCGAATTATTGTAAAAGCCGAATGCATATTAATTTTCAATAGTCGGTCCGAAACTTCACTGAAATTTTGTACTTTTTCTTGTATATAAGAATTAAAAGCTTCTTCAAAAATGGGGGACCCGAGGAGACGAAACTCAGTTTTCTCAATAATTTTGATGTTAGGTGCCAAAGTATTAAATTTTGATAAAACCGAAACTTTGTCATTAATTTTGTCGCTTATATAAATTTCACATTTGCTAGTGTTCAGTTCTAAACCAATGGAATTAAATTGAGTTTTTAAAAAAGCCAAATCTTGAAATACTGTTTCTGCATCGCCTCCTAGGGTCCCATCATCCAGGTACCAGATGTTAAATTTAGAATTAATTTTTTCAATGATGGGGTGGATGGCTAAACTGAAAATAACTGGCCCAAGAGGGTCACCTTGTTGGCAACCAACTGCTGATTCTAAAAGTTGTTCTTTGTATAATAATTTTGATGGATGCCTATAGCATTGCCAAAGAAATTTGAAAATTTTGGGGGTTTCCAATTTTGCCTGTGACAACAAGGTGTCCCTATTCAACGAATTAAAGGCATTCTTTAAGTCAACCTTAAGGATGACTTCACCGTCACCACAGTCAAGGTATGTTGATAAGGCATGTATGGCCGCCTCACAACCCCCTCTTGACCCAAAGCCCAATTGTAGGGGTTGAAATTTATTTGCTAAAGCTATGCTGTAATATTTACAGCATAGCTTGGCAGCCATACGCCTGTACGTACACCCTACGGCAATGGGACGAATGCCACCATCTTTCTTCCGTAGGGCGCATAAGTTAGCTCCATAGAGAAGATCGATGATGCCATCGTCCACACTGCCGGCGAGCATAAGGTTCATTAATGCCGTTAGCTCCTTCAAGAGAGCATCCCCAGCTTCCCCGGCGCCTGAACACAACAGGTCTTTTAGGTGTTGAGGCGTTAAACCGTCGAGGCCACCGGCAGACCCGTTCCGAAAAGAGCTAACGGCTGAAAACACGTCCTTGGCTGTGACACTGAGACTATCTGAATCCGTATCAGATAGTTCAGGGAAGGTGAGGTCATCAGCAGGCGCCGGATGCTTGCTCTGCAAACCGGCAAGAGTGTCCGGAGAGCACGGCGCCACCACATCATTACTGAATAACAACCTTGATGCTCCCCTTATATCACCTTCCTTCAATTTTGTTTCTACATACTGATAGAGTGTGTTATTTTGGCTAAAAGAAGATTTTGGGTCTAAATGAGGTGTTGTGTTGTAGCAGTTATTTTTAATTTGTGTCGTTAGAGATTTTTGATTGGCCTGATCTTTTTGAATGTGAAGAATCCTGTATGGGAAGGTGATTAGTTGTTCCCAAGCTATATTAGAGTTCTCCCGGACGACAAGACCTATACAGCGGGCCAAATTTTGGGCCACTGTAGGTCTCGCGCCTCGGGGAACTCTCTTAAGGACCGGAATGGAATTTTTTAAACTTGCGAGATATTTCCAAAAAGGAATTTTGTCAGCGGTGTCCGCTGAGGCCACTGTGTATGTGGTGGGGCTAGGCAATTCATTTTGGGATTTGTGAACTTTCCCAAAATGAATTTTCAGGCCCCGCACACCTTTAAAAAAACGAGATTGGGAACAATGTGGGCAACGCACTAGGTTGTTGAATGTGGTAGGTTGACTGGCACTTACCTCCACATCACTACTGCCATTGCAATCCCGGATCATATATATTATACCTAAGTTGCACTTAAACTTAATAAGATAACAAAATAAAACTGAATAATAAACAAATCACAAAAAAAATGCACAATCTTTGACACCATAAGTCTATATAAACTGACAGTGTCCATGGCGACGGGGCGTCGCCCTGGTATTGGCTTCGCGTCCTGTCACCTGTACTCCCGATGGCTTTAATATTATTATAATCGTAGATATTCGGTAGATAATATTGTTTCACTCTTTAAAATTTAAAATATAGGTAAAATTTACTGTGTCAATATATGATCACTTCACAGCTGTGTAGGTACTCAAAAATATTTTTCATCTGCGTCACGTAATTTATTGGGTATATTCGCTATGCGTTACATAATTACTTGTGACATGTATCCTCGAGCTATTAGATTATAATATAATCATTATTTTATAATATTTTATATAATTTTTATGTATGACATGTATGACATGTATCATGACTTATCAGATCTTATATATTGTATTCTTATATATTTCTTGAATATTATTATTGTATATGACCACAACGCGATATGGCAACATAGAAAACCTATAATGCTTATAGTCGATGCAACCTTTTCACGACAGAGTTAGAGCGTAAATGAACACACAATTATTTTTGTCGCTCAATGAGCGTTTTCGGTCTATATGCGTTTAATATGTTAGTACGTAGGTACCTAAATGATTTAACCTCCTGGATGCTAGCGTCATACCTATATTACATAAAAAAATAAAAAATCGTCCTACAGTTATCTGTGAATTGATTTCGGAACTAATCGTTTTATGTTAGTGGTGTAACCTTAGTAAACAAGCAACACTGCACCAAACGTCATTTTGACTTTGACAGACACGTCAAAAAACTCTTTCTTTGAGGCGCCGCGAGGAAGATTGCACGTCGCTCAGTTGCACGCGGTAAGTAATCCAAAAATTATTATTGAATAACATTATTTGTCACAATAACTATGCTTGTTTTGTACTAATAACATATCCGCATAACTAATAAACAGATTATTTCTTCAAATGGTCAATTATTCTGGGCATTGAGATCAGAAACTTTTCAATGTCATACTGGTATTACAATGGTTCTCAGTATGACAATTGACTTATTGTTTGTGTCATATATATATTACATTGGTTCTGAAAGAGTTCCTTTTTACAGCCTTACACGATGACGAACTTTTGCTACGACTCGAAGAATCAGACATAGATTTCTCTGATGCAGATGAAAATAAGGATACCGCTTTCACACCAAGACCTGAAGGAGACGAAGAGTCCAGTACTTCACCTTCTAGCTCTTCAGGTGAAGAAATATGTGCGCAATCAGACGTATCTCTGCAAGCTTCTGTAGTAGTGAGAAGAAAGAGCCGAGGCCGAAGCCGCACCCGCCCAACTGGTCGTAGGGGGGGAACTAGAGGTACTCGTGGACATTCACGTCGAGCAGGAGTTATGGTTAGAACGCTGTCTCCCTCTCCCCCTCCCTACTTATTAACTCCCTACTTTCAGTATCGCAGTTCTATCCATGATAGAAAGCTTCGCTCTTCCAACAATCTTCTCCTTGCTTGTACCTCTCATACCTCTGATTTTGTTCACTCTTCTTTTCCTATTCAATCTGTCCTTCTTTGGAACGCTCTCCCTCTCGAAAACAGGATGTCCACCAACGGTTATGCGTTTAAAGTAAGGGTTCGGGAACTACTATTACAATAATAATTTGGCAGTTTTTTCACCATTCCCTGTATCATTTATACTTATATGTATAATTTATTTATATAGGTATTTTTTGTTATTATTTATTGTATGTATCCATATATATACATATATGCATATATATATAATTAGCTAAGTATGTTTATATATATATTTATGAAATTATGAATACCCGTTATCTACGATTATTCATCTTAATATACACCTACTTAAGGTTGACTGTAGATAATGCCTGTTGTAATGTTAATGTTGTGTATAAAGTTTTAAATAAATAAATAAATGCATATTAATTTAATAAAATACTTGGATTTTTATTTGGTGTTGAATTCCAGTGTCCTATACATACGACGTAAGTCTCAGTACTAGTGTCATATACAGAACCATTGTCATATATATATGACATAAGTAAGTCTATATATAAAAAACAAAAATTTTTTTTTGCATTTTTTTGGACATGTACAGACCCCTTATATACCATAAAACCTAAGTTATAAATAATATCGAATAAATTTTTTTCTGGAATCCAGGAGGTTAAATACATATTTTTAGCATTTTTGCTACTTATAAGCTCTTTTTACAACACTTGCATGGTTTTATTATTATCTTTTCACAATCTAAGATTGACTGGTAGAAAATGTTATTGACATTAAGTTTGCCTATGTACCTGTGTTGATTTTTAATACATAAAATAAAATCAACTAATTTTCAATACATAAATCCATGACTTTCTGAAATTTACATTAACATAGGCAATGATTTGGCAAATGTACGTAAGTACGTATCATCAGAATCATCGCTTAAAAGCGTCTGACGCTGAAACAACTCGCCGGCTTGCGCTGGGCATGGCGGCGTTTAATTTCGTCATAATTTTGTTGTTTTTACAGCAATTTACATAATTAGAAGTTTATTGTATACTTCGATAATATAGCTATTTTTTTTACTGACCAAGTGTTGGTCTAATATTTATATTAATTAGGTTTATTGCGCACCAAACATTTTATGTTCAGAAAAAAAACGGCATTTTTGCCGTTTTTATAAAATATCTTTAAAAATATAATACCTACAATAAAAGTTGCTTTGCATGTTTTGTTAGGAATTTAATTACCTGTCATCTGATACCCATATTGTTTAAATCGGATGAATAGTTACCGCAATAATCGTCAAAATCTAAAACCAGGAGTGACGTCACAAATGACGTCATAGCTACCCCCTCCACCACTTTAGAAAGCGACAACAAGCAGTTTGAGTATCAGCAGACCATACCGATTCCAACGATACCACTTGTCGCTATAAACCTTTTCAGTCCTACGAAAACTTTTTTTTAATGCATTGGCTTCTCTACTATATAGTTTGTTCGAGCAATCAGAAATCCAGGCATAAGTTTGATAGACTATAAAATTTGTACAGTCATATGTAACTATACAATCACAATGACTTTTTGTACAATCACAATGCGCAGTCATTTCTCAACTAATTTTAAATAACTGTTTCATTGCGCCTATGCATAGTCACTATAAAAACTCTTCTAAAATTTTAAAATATAAAGCAAGTTGACGAACGCACAATTATTTTTTGGTGATAAAAAAGGTGTCCATCAAGAAAGGATTTCTAAAATTCTTACAAACAAGAGATATAGTTTACAAAATGAATAAAGAAGTATATTAATAGTCCAATAGAAATTTTAATTTTGAGATATTAAAATATTTTAATTTGAATGTGTACATAATACTAACATCGTTGTTATCTCTGAAGATAGCGTGTTCTCATAATAATATGTAAAACATACGAGTATGATGTAATGTTTACTAGAGTAAAATAATATAACGACCCCGCTTGTTAATCAATTATGACGTATTTTTTCTCTTACCTTTATTATCACAGATCTATTTAAGTGGCGACTATATTCGTTTGCAAAAATATTAATAGTAAGCCATACAATATTATATGAATTGACATTACTTATTATTATATTAAGGAAAAGTTGCCACAATATATCCAGTAAAAACCGCATTAAAATCGGTTTAGCGATTACTGAGATTGGCGCGATTATCATTTGTAATCCTGTCCTACTAATATTACAAATGCGTAAGTTTGGATGTATGGATGTTTGTTACTCAATCACGCCAAAACAGCTTAACGGATCTGGAAACAAGTAATAATATAGACCTCAAATTTTGTAGATACTACATACAGGTTCAATTACAACAAGATTACTTTAAAATCTTGAAGAATTTAATTATAGCTTGACTGCGGATTCCAAATGAAAGTGTTACTGCAGCAATGGCATAATGAGCTTATTCAATATTATAGCAGCCATCGCCCAGTTTTTTTTCCTTTATTTAAGCAGGGCTTTTACTGTAAAGTATGGCAGCCCTGTTATTACAAAAGTACCTTAATTTAATTCACAAAAAAAAAACTTATATTCTAAATGAATTGTATAAAAACATAGCTACTTCGGAAGATGGAGAAGCCAGGATGGTTTGAAAAACGCCAACATCTACTCTATTGAAATTAAATATTTGAAAAAAGATTTTCTCTGTCTGCACGATACCGATCACATTCCATCAAGCGATCGCCCAGTTAGATTTGTTATCTATCTATAGAAGTCTAATGTCATCATGCACATTCTGTTTCGGCTAGTTCATTCAACAATTACATTATCCAGCGCACCTATTCGGACCATCATCATTATCAGCGTATCGCACTCTACTTCGAATATATTCGTTATGTCCTGGCCTATGTCTTATGACAACAAAAACATATTTAGATTTTAATATAGCCTTTTATGACAAGCTGCGCTGTTTCCCAGAACGAACGCGAACGCGTCAGTCTAAAAAAGAAAATAATGGTTCGATCATACCTATTAACCCTTTCCTAATATTATACTACTTCAGGTTCGTAAAAGTCGGTGATAAGGTGCAACAATTCGACAACATCTGTGAAGTTCAGAGCGATAAGGCAGCGGTAACTATCACTAGCAGATACGACGGTGTAATAACTAAATTGCACCATGCAGTTGACCAGACTGCATTAGTTGGACAGCCACTTATTGACATTGATGTCGAAGATGATGAAGGTTGGTACCAAAAATTAAAAAGTCGTAATCCAAAATTTGCTTATTTCTTTCTGTCTGAAATTTTAATTTACTCGATGAGACAATAATTTAAGAACTGTAAAAAAACTTCCTGGCCCTCTTGAACGAAGATGACGATGATATACTGCTTGATGACTGGCCTAACATAGCTTACATTCAGAAGTATAATATTTTTGTTAGCTACTTAATTTTTACTCTTATTTACGGAAACCTTAAATGCTTCCACGCTATAGAAATAGTTTTTAAAAATCTTGGCAGTCCTATATCAAGAATCTATTGATATTAAAGCACTTATTAATAAAATATGCAACATCCTATTACAGGTGGACCTGCAGAGGCAACCGCAGAAACACCTTCAGCCAGTACACAGAATCGAGTAACCCAAAATGAAAAAGTAAAAGTATTGACAACACCGTCTGTTAGAAGAATTGCTGCACAATTTAAAGTTCGTTGAATATATTTTTGTATCTCTTTCTATTAACTTTTCTAACTATTTTTTAAAACCACTTATGGTGACAAACAAGCATAGGGTCGGCTTGGTAAATTCCGTTTTTAAAAATAAAAACATTGTACTTTTAAACTCTTAAAACAATGTCTTCTTTGCTGCCTGCACAACGCTGCCTTAAGAAAGTCTGGAAATCCTATTGACTATAATAAACACTACCAACGTTGTGTAAATAATAATATTAAGTATAATGGCAGCGGTCTTCTATGAAATGGAAATATTTCCCTGCTAGAGCTTTTCAATATTTTGTGCTAGAAACCCCTATGGGGATAAGGGTTTCTCATCATAATGAGATAGTCTAAAAATATTATCTTCGAAATTAGTGTACAGCAACTGTAACAAACTGTCAAAATTAATTTTATTAAATGGTTTTGAGTTATGAAACGTTCCACAAGAATTAATAAAAATATTTTTTCTCTTTCTTCAAGGTAGACTTGAGTGCAGTAAAAGCAACTGGTAAGAATGGAAGGCTCCTCAAAGAAGACATGCTAGCACATTTGAATATAACAGCAGACGGCTCTAATAAAGTTCCTGATGTAACCAGTGTACTAGCAATGGAAATTCCCGTTACCCGAGCACAGGCCAAAGTGGAAGTTTTGTTAGAAGACAGGGTAGTACCTGTCAGCGGCTTCACAAAAGCAATGGTTAAATCAATGACTGAAGCAATGGTAAGACTATCTTATACTCACAATGGCTAAAAAGTGTAAGATGAAACCTTTTACGAGTTTTTTTTTCATTAAAGCAGATTTAAATAAATGCTTTTCTATTTGAAGGCAGTGTGGTTTGTGAGTTTTGCTCAGAATCCAAACGATACAACTACTAACTATCCTAATAATATCAGCTAAGCTCTTGAAATAAGCTACATTCGTCACTGAAGCTGTAATAATTAAAAAGAAAAAAATTATTGATTTTTGAATACCTATAGTATTTATATCTTTGAATACCTATTATGTATAGTTATTTCACTTCAGTTTTAGAATCTATGGAATGGTAATGGATTAATTGGGCTAAGCATATTTAAGAAAAGTGTTACACATACCTACTACAATTTTATTAACTTTTACAGAAAATTCCTCATTTTGGATACAGCGACGAATATGACGTGACAAAGTTAGTTGAGTCACGCGAATCATTGAAACAGATAGCACAGGAGCGAGGAGTCAAATTGTCCTACATGCCTATCATCATCAAAGCTGCTTCCTTAGGACTCGAACAACTACCCGTTATTAACAGCAGTCTAGACAACACTTGTGAAAACCTGACCTACAAAGCAAGTCACAATATCGGAGTTGCTATGGATACTCCTAACGGTTTAATTGTACCAGTTATTAAGGTAAATAAATACACAGCTACGTTTCTAGAATTAGCAAAAATGAACCTGCAAGGGTGTGCAACAGGTCACGCTCACTTCAAGACCAAACAAGCAAGAAAGCCTGACTGACGAAATAATGCCAACTTACCACAAGTTCAATGCTTATTTAGGGATGCATTTTTAAATAAATTCTATCCTATCCCAGGGATATACCATTACCGAGCTCTAGTGCTATAAATTTCTAAGTTAAAGGCGTAGCCATCTAGACAATCTAGCTACCATAGTTGTATTTCGGATTTTTGATCCGTGTAATCCAGAACTGCAAAGCAAAGTTCCATTTTGCCAAGTCAATGTAATCCCGCATTAAAAAAATGGGTGTATTTTTGTTACTTCCAGAACGTACAAAACAAAACGATACTACAAATTGCTCGCGAACTTAACAGCCTCCAAGAGAAAGGAGCAAAGGGACAACTTGGACTTAGTGAATTAACTGGTGGTACATTTACCCTTTCAAACATTGGAATCGTGAGTACTACCTATAATTTTATTAGAGCACTATTTCAGTGGCGGCCTTGGGGTGTGGTAACTTGAACGCTCGTTAAGGCCTCGCGCTTAGTTAGGCCTTACACAGCAGCTTTTATTAACCTACACACTCCTATAGGTATCGTTCCTAAAGGTACTCAACCTACCAACATTATAGTCTCGAATCACCTACCGTCCTAAGCCATTCAACCACGAAAACTTTATCTTAACAGAAATAAGTATACAGTTACAAATATTAATATCACAACATAGCATTATGCATTTTCTCGAAGGAATACGTAGAGGTGTAAGGCACCCAAGTTACGCCAGCTAAACTGAGAATTTCTAACAGAAAAACAACAATACTTTGCCCGATCCCGAAGCAGGAATCGGAACAAAAACACAAGCTAATGTTATGAGATTCATGAAGCCGTCAAATTATAATATGTCTTGTAATAAAATGTATTTGTTTTACAGGTTGGAGGAACCTACACTAAGCCTGTAATCTTACCACCACAAGTAGCAATTGGCGCTTTAGGCAAAATTCAGGTAATGTTAGAAAAAATAAAGAAAATTTTAAATTTCGTCACGAGTGAGTTTTGTTTGACTGGGTGAACTAGTGCTGTTGCGCTAAAGCATTAGTTAGACTTTATTAAAATTTGACGACAGTTTTTAGAGGGGGTCCCTCTGAAAAATGTCCCTCAAAAGAAATCTATGCTAATGTCAACACAAAAACTCGAGGATTCGAGTTTTTGTGTGGAGTGTCCAAAGCATGGATTTGGAATGGCTAAACTAGTTCAATGTTTAGAGAAATATTTATTCCTCAATAATGTTAAGTACTTATATTCGAGGAATAAATATAATTGATTCCATTAATTCAATGTTATTTTAATTGCATGTTGTCTACGAGACAAATTATGAAAATAATAATAATATTTAGAAAGAGATAAATAACTGTTTAAAATTTTGCTCTTTTATCTTAGTGACTGGTTTGTTGTATTTGGAAAGTATAATATCTCTATTAAAAAATGTCACAACTTCAACTTTTAAAATTAATCAAGTAAAATCTTTTCAGACATTACCAAGGTTTGACTCAGAAGGCAACGTAAGAAAAGCTCACATACTCACAGTGAGCTTCTCAGCAGACCACAGAATCGTGGACGGAGTAACTATGGCACGCTTCTCCAATTACATGAAGAACTATCTTGAAAATCCATACTCACTGTTATTAGATTTATAAGTATTAATAATTACGGGAGCGCTGCACACTAACTCACTTTACAGAGCTGCAGCCTTCAAAGTCAAAGGTTTCCCTGACGTTGTCCAGCGTCCAATAGATGAGGGACAAACAGAAGAAGAGAAAGAAAGCAAATATTACTCAAATTATTTGTAAATATATATTGGTTTACATTGGTTAATAAATTACGATGATGCTGAGTGCATGCTTGTAGCCCAAATCTAAAGACTAATTAATTTTTCAAAACAAATTTCATACCATCTGATCAACTGTTAAGGATTTAAAAAAGGTTTATTTTAGAGGAATAAAAGCAGACATTTTCAAAAACTGTACCTATCTACGAGGAATAATTCTTACTCGCTTTTCAAAACAGAAAAGGCATGAGTCTTGCTTTGCAGCATTTGCATCGTATAAATATAAGATGCAATTAATTCTCAGTATATATTACATTGTTATGTTTTATTAAGCTAGGTTATTTTCATTTTTTTGCCAAGAAACCAAAAGAGTCATTTTTAATGATTAAAGGTTCTTCTGGTTGGTGTTATTTCAATGTAATTAATATTTCTAGGCTTTTCTGAGAAGTATGTGATCCAGCTTTTCTTGTTATTTTATAATT
Source organism: Trisateles emortualis (assembly GCA_947095525.1). Classification (NCBI taxonomy): domain Eukaryota; kingdom Metazoa; phylum Arthropoda; class Insecta; order Lepidoptera; family Erebidae; genus Trisateles; species Trisateles emortualis. The sequence goes on from OX352734.1 coordinate 11,838,837, forward strand.
TTTAATTAGATCTAATAAGGCCATACCGTTTATGGCCTTATTTGTTAAATGAACGTATACAAAATGCCATAAAAGATTTTAATTTTTTTAAATCCAAATTAAGTATATTTAGAAAATTTTCTATTACATATTCCTAAATCACTTATAGGCCTATTTTTATTAATAAGGCTTGTCAGAATCCAGTAGTCTTGGCATTGGCCTACAAAGCAAGTAATCTCAATTATTTTTATAATCGGTTTTATTACTGATACCATGCACCTATCAGCCTTAATAAAGCAAAGGTTCCTAAAAAATATTTATTGACTTGATTTAATTCATCTATAAGTAGGTGTGCACGCAATTCCTATTACTTGGATACTGGTATCCTCTGAGGATCATTTTTTCTTCTTACCAAACTCCGGTTACATACGCGGCCGAAGGGAAACAAGCGTATGGATGGATGTTTGTTACTCCTTCACACGAAAACTACAATCTACTATGTGCTATCAGAATAGCAAATTCATTACATTGGAACAAAGTTTTAATGATAAAAATCATATTATTATCATTAAAACTTTGTTCCAATGTAGCCAACAGAGCAAAATATTGACAATGAGAGCTGCACAGTTTAGAAAGATTGATTAATACATCGACACACGCATGTGTGGGCAGGGACAATTTTTTACTTCTGGATTGCATATAAGTTAAATATTTTATTTGAAAATTGTTCCATATGTTATGGTTCTCTGATGCAGTTTAAATGTCTGACTTATAGAAAATTTAAATTCGTAACATGTCAATTTTGTGACCTAACTTTTAAGGTCGTCATTGTTTCGAATATACAGTCGTGGTCAACTAATTAGGGACGATCTCTAGTTAAGCCAAATTGTGAATTAATTGTTTATTTTCCAACGAGTCTTAACAATATTCCATATCTTTTACATGTAAGTACCTACAATAGTCATTGATGTACCGATTATACAAACAATAACAACTTCTTAAACATTAAACCTCTTTACAGTATAGCTGATAGATTATCATAGTGGTATTTGTTCAACGAATGCTGGCTGGCCATTTAATTAGGGACACTGAGGTATTGTGTCCTAATTTCAAAATTTGAATCTTAATACTTTTTTTAATTTTTCTCTTAATGTTTCGTGGTAATTTTGGCGGCAATCCAGATTTTGAATTTTAAGTTTTGAGAATTATTTTGAAGAAAAATGGGCAAAAATAAAAGTTGTAATCCAACACTACGAAAAATTATCTTGAAGTTTGTCGAGCGTGGTTGGTCATACCGAAAGATAGCACAACATTTAAATTGTTCAAAAACTATGGTATGCAATGCAGTGCAACATTTCAGGCGCAATAATACAGCTTTGAATGTGCCCAGAACAAAAAGATCGAGAAAAACAACTCCGCAAGAAGATAGAATGATAACCAGGTTAGCTAATAAAGATCCGTTTCTAGGTTCTATATTAATTAAACACGAAGTTTTTGGGGCAGACGAAAGAGCCGGTGTATCAGTAAGGACCGTTCGACGACGTCTGGTAAAAGCAGGCTTGTTCGGAAGAGTGGCTCGCAAAGTACCGTTGTTGAAGCAAGAACATAGAAATGCTCGTTTGGCGTTTGCACGAAAATATGACCTACGCCCAATGGCAATATCTATTGTTCTCTGACGAGACCAAGGTAAATTTGATTTCTTTAGATGGAAGGCACGTTTGTACGGCGTCCTGTAAAAGCGGAAATGAATCCAAGATTCACAAAAAAGCAGGTGAAACATGGCGGTGGAAATATTAAAATTTGGGGTGCCTTTTCTGGGCGTGGAGTGGGACCTGTAAGGAAAGTTCAGGGTAACTTAGACCAACATCAATACAAGGCAATATTGGAGGAAACTATGATTCCCTATGCTGAGGAGCATCTCCCTATTATATGGACGTTTCAGCAGGATAACGACCCGAAACATACCGCCCGTTCCGTCAAGTCATTTCTTAACAGTCAGTCAATATCGGTGCTAGATTGGCCAGCAAATAGCCCGGACCTCAACCCAATTGAGCACCTTTGGCACGAAATCAAGAAAAAAGTTGCCACTTATCGTACCACAACCTTAGATGAACTTAATGAAGCTTTTTGTGAGGCATGGGCAAACATTCCTGTCGAAACATGTCAGAAACTGATAATGTCTATGCCACATCGGTGTCAAGCGGTAATTAATAACAAAGGTTTTGCTACTGGGTACTGATTATACACGTAATAGAATGGAGCTGTTAAAAATATTATAATACTGCAGATTATTAGTTTTGTTTAACTCTATTTTTCACTATACTTTACTGTCCTAAATTAAATGTCCAGCTACACAATTATACATTAAAATTGAATACATGATTAATCTTTGATATTAAATACTTTTTTCGATTTAGTTAATCTTTTATTTACAGCCATTTATAGCATAATAATCGGACCAAATTATGCAAATAATAATAATAATAGGTGCTTAGAAATCAATAGGGTTTTATAATTATATGTACATAACCGGTTATAGCTCTTCACTATCTTGAATGTCCCTAATTAGTTGACCACGACTGTATATTAAGATATCATGATAATCATTTGCTACAAAGACGCCATGGTAGCCTAATATCCATAACCAAAAAAAAATAAAAAAATGAGTCTGTTGCCAACATATATTTAATTTATAAACTGCGTCAATAACAATTCATTTATCAGTTGTATTTTTGTATCATCGGCGTAAAACTTCAAAACGAGTGACTTTAAAATAGGCAATCGTCCACTCTGGTATACTATGTGGTGTATACTCACGGTGGAATCTTGCGAATATCTCTGTGAATAAAAGAGCTTCTATTCGGTTTATGGGTGTCCATTTCAGTGCTAAAAATGCCATATCAACATCACAAAATTTCTTTTCTGTAAATAACATGTAGATATTATTACTTATAGAAATATCTTTCTATCTATATCTACTTATAGAAAACAATACAATTATTTCTCTAACATCTACACCATTTTTATATTAAGTAGGTACACATGGCAATTACGGAGATGGCTGTACAGGGCCGCTATATGAAGATTAGTTTTTCAAGAAAACCATTGTATATATTTGTGTGAAATTTGGTAACAGGGTACAATCAGACTAAACCTACAGATAAAAATAAATTTCACAAAAAGTCATTCATTGGTTTTCTTTCTCTTTTAAATATGTTTAAAGAAGTCGTCTTTTTATGCAGATAATAGTAATTTAATGTAGGAGATGCATTAAATAATTAAGAAACAAGCTCTGTGTCTTGACAAACACAATGTACGGTGGGCCACGGAGATAGCTGTACAGAGCCAGTATATGAAGATTCGTTTTAGGAAAACCAATGTATGAATTTATGTGGAATAAGTATATTCTTAGATATCTGTAGGTTTTGACTAATTGTGTGAACAGTCTGGATTTAATGGCCTTAGAACTATATTTTTTCTATATGTGGGTTTCGAAGTCACAACACTCGGCGCTGTCTCAGTGGTGAGGTATTTTAACCATTACGCTATACGTAAACACTAATGTTTACTGTTACTAATGACAGTGCATTATTTCTTCAAAAATAAGATAAGCATAACTACTATCACGATTTATTGGCATTTACATGAAGTATTTGAGTGCTATAGTAGCCGAGTGGGAAGTAGCCGAGATACAATCTATATTCCTTAAGTGGTCTATTGGGACATGACACACATAGCTATGACACATCCCTAGTGCGGAAGTTGTCTTTAAAAAACTAACATATACTACATACACTCGTATGAGCTGTGAGTTCGATCCCGGCAATTACGCTTCCTTAAATGAAATTGTTTTGATGCTCATAAATTATTAATTAAACAGGTTATCCAGAAATACGAAATCAGCTTATTTACCTCTGACTAGTTCACTGACAAATGAGCCATGAAAAGGACTAGTAAGAAACGTAGACTATTCTTACAATTTTTTTACATAATATATGAATTCCTATTGTGTGAGTACATAAAAGTTTAAATAGCGACACTTCTTGTACTAATGGCATATCTCTTGGACATATGAGATACCGACATTAATGCCTTAATCATATTGATCAATCATTTATATACCTAAGATAGTAGGATTATTTTTCAGGATTATTCCTATTTACAAGATAATAACGATCACACACGTAGTGTACGTGTGTGAGCTCTGTTATCTAATTAATTATTGAGATATATACAGGATCTACTTAACTATAGTTAATGCATTAAATAAGTATGTATTTATCTACATCTAATCTAAAAAAATAATATTATTGGCGACGTAAAGATTTGTCATTGTAAGAATTTGTAGATAATATCTACGAATCTGTTTGCAAATTAAATGACTTACCTACTACTTAAATGGAGCGTTAAATAATTGTCAGAAGAAAAAATATTTTTTATTAAACATGCATATATCTTTCACATTCCATTTTGTTTCAACGTTAATCTCAAAAAACCAGTTCTATCAAAACATAGCAAAATTCGATCGATTCAAGGCTATTTCGTATCTAAATAACTCTATAACCAGGTTGGCCATTAACCAAATGATAAGAAGAAGAAGAATATAAAGACAAAATCTTACAATTTACCTATAACCAGTATTTTGGGTGATCTCATCGCTAAACGTGATCTTTTTCAAACTACTACTCGTGTACTAAGTACGCAGTGAACATACGCCTGTATTTTAATGGGAGAGTATAAAACATACTATATTCTCATACAAAATAAAATCTACATTACTAAAATGCTCAGTAACAATAAATACCTCCAATCCGTATAAAATACACCTTCCTCGGGGATGAAATCTGTATGTCATCGTGGTTTAAAGCTAATAGAGATCGCTGTTTCTCGCCCCAATTCCGTTCCAGCTCACGCATCAAGCTTAAGCGAGCAGCCTTGGTCAGCAAGCCATTTAGCTCGGCGTAATGACCAGAACTAATCACGTGCGTTATTCGCGATATAGCCTGAAAAAGAGACGGGAGAGTATGGGTACGCAACGGTATGTTCTGCCACGATAAGCGATGCCATGATGATGAGCCAGATAAGGTCGCGGTGAAAGAGGTTACGTATATGAGGTTACATAGGGTTACCTAGACCTACAGAAGGCTAAGCTAGGACCTGTTCAGCTAGTATTGGGTTTTACAATATGAACCCGTAGTCTGGGATGGTATTCAGTAGGAATATAGCAACAGACTCGCGTACTACATGGGATCTGGCTGGCAAAATGTGAGATACACTCGTCTATTTCTTCGAGGCATACGTATTTATGTTTTACGTTAAGATAATATTAACATTGAATAACAACCTCGAAGTTAAGTGTAATTGTAATATACTAAATCCTTACTTCCTTATCCTTACTAATATTATAAACGAGAAAGTTTGTAAGTATGGATGGATGGATAGATAGATGGATGTTTGTTACTCTTTCACGCAAAAACTACTCAACGGATCTGAATGAAATTTGGCACAGAGATAGATTATGGTCTGGAATAACACATAGGCTTTTTACAGCGATAACCGACATCCACGCGGGCGGAGCTGCGGGCAACAGTTAGTTGAATTATATAGCAATGATTTTGCCAAGATAGGTAAATAGCAACATTTGTTTATATTGTAATGTTTCTTTTAATGTAGACAAAGATGCGATTTCCAATATCATGTAGGTACACAAAACCTCTTATTCGTACTAAACATGAACAACAACGTGACAATGATAAAATATAATAATATCTAGATTCATTAAATACGCGCCTAGCTACTATTTTTATACTTATTTATCTACTATAGGTAGTAATCCGATAAGTGATTTTAACATAGTTCTTTTATCACTATAAAATCTGAGATTATCTTGTCCCTTTTATTTTATCACTGTCCAGGTCGGTAAACAAGCTAGCAAATAGTAATGAATAATAAAGCGTATGAACAACAAATTGCTCGAGGTCGGCAACGTATGAGGGATGAATCATGAAACTGTCCACAGGCTAAGGTGGCTGCTTAGTGCTTACCAAGAGTATGTTGGTATAACAAAGCACTACAAGATCAGGCTCAAAGAGCTGGTCGTTAAAAGTCTCTTTCAAAGAAACAGAACAGCACTTTTAAATTGACTATGATTGTATTTATGTATTACAATGTCAGTTTTTCTTATTGTTGAAATAAATTTATTATTCGACTTCGGAAATTGGTCTACCGTAAAAAAAATATTAATAACAGGAACGTAAACAATGATATGCTACCTGTTTTGTCCCGAACTTGAAGTCTTTCTCGAGAAATGTGGGATCCCATATATTCCTCAAAACACTAAAATCAATTTTGATCATTAACCACGTAAAGGGATTTTGAATTAATATTAATTTGGGAACTCTTCTCTTCTGTTTCTTGGGATTGTCATCTGATAAAGCCTTTCTTTTAAACATTAACGACTTTTGTAAGGCCTGAAAACTTTGAGGTTTATGTAAGAGTTTTTGGTCCCCACAACCGTTCCGTTTTTGTTCCAAATGTTTGTATAAAACGGAATTATATATTTGTGGTACATTATGATTTGATTGTATTTCATGATATATTTGGGATGCAATTGAACATTGTCCGGTTAGACTACAGCTCGGCGGTTTATATCGTAATACTGGACAGAATTGTCGCGCCAATAATTTTATTGCCACTGCCATCTGAAATAGCACACAGATTTGTAAGAAATATGAGCCTCAAAACAATTTGAATTTTATATCCTGCGAGATGTAGTTAGTCTATTTGGCATTGCCGCAATGATTCGAAAACAGCCTAGGTATACAGAATCCTGGATTTTTCATAATCCAGAAATGCAAAACACAAGGGCTGATATCCCTTGGTTTTCTGTATAATTGCCCGTGCTGTGTAAATATAGTCTATGATCCTGTAGCACAGTTGAAACCCAGTCTGCTCTTGAGACTTACGAGTCTACATGCTAAACGATTCAAGATCTTCCTTAAAAACAGCTGATAAAAGCGTAGATGTGGTTCAGAAGCAAGATAAGCCTGCATCATAAACAGTGTTTTATCTAAGAAAAGGCATTATGCTTCTGTCCCACGCTTTTGCAGTTTTTCCTTTTGTTTCTAGAGTTAAATAACTTTGAACGCTCAAGGTCTTCCTATTGCTCTCAAGAGTTCCTAAGTTACTTCATCTTCCCCTGAAGCTTATGCTAAGATTAAGGGCGATCTCGCCGTCTCGGCTGACGCCCAAAAATCATTGGAGTAGTAGCGAGTCAGAGTCATTTAAGAGGCCTTTGTGCTGGGTACAGGTCTTGCATGTTACACGGTTTAATATGTACAAGTTTAATACAATACTATACCTCCACGGGCTATATTTCAATTGTCCATAATATCTTGTATTTCTGAGAGTAAATCACTTGAAATTTCCATTTTTATTGTTTACAAAATTAATGTTTAGTTGGCATACTCTTATAAGGCTGAGTGCCTTAAGATACCATTGATATTAAAAAATATTATTGACACAATTTTATGATTGAAAAATATATCGTCGACAGTACTTTTTAAAATTGAATTCATAGGTTGTATAGTTTGTAATAAATTTATAAATTATTTACTTTGTGTTAAAACCTATTTACTGAATAGGGACAGATAATTTTACGTAGCAGAAACTATAAACAAAATTGTAAGTTTGATCCGAAAAGCTTATATAGCTTTACGACTAGTTTAATTACATACTCTTTGCTAAAAATTCTCATAGGTAGGTACGGTACTGCTTACTTGAAGATAAATCTATTGATGTAAAATTATTACCTACGATACGTGCAGCCTTAAAACTACCTTTTCATAGAAACGATTTTCACAAAACCTCTATGAATTATCCACATTAAATAAGCTCTTTTATATATACGAAAGCTAAAAATATAACGGTAGGTACTTGAGTACTGTTATATTTCTGTGGTGAATAAGATTTCCAGAGCTAGTTACGGTTTTATAGAGGGTGGTAAGTAGGGCTGAATTAATAATCTTGGAATTTATTAATTTAAACTTTATGCACAATATTGTACAAAGGTGAGCTTAATGCCAAAGGCATTCTCTACCAGACGACCTTTGGATGGTGCAGAGATGAATGTCGGTAGTAGTTGGAAGACGTCATTAACACTTTGAATCTTATAATTATAATGCCTGCAAATTGCAATTATAATTATTAGATATGTATGGGTTAGATATATGGTCTGAGTCCATTTGAGAATGCCAAAGGAGTACGTTATTGCAGCCTGCAATAACGTACTCGTTTGCCATACTCAAATGGACTCAGACCGAACTGGATGCCCTAGATAGAAGAGTACGTACACAGTTAACTGCTTTTCGTATGCATCATCCATGATTATTAGTAATGAGGTTTTTATGTGCCAAGACCGTGAGGTATGCAACCTCAGAGAATATTTTCTCAAAGCTGAAATCGATGAGCCTTGAGATGTGGTTGCTGTGGATACTAGACTCATCACGCTGGGTCTAGGTAAAGAGAACTGGCGCAAACCCGTAGTGCTCAGTATTGCTGAACGTGAGGTACCTACACAGGAGCCAGGAAATGCATGAACGGTTCTATCGGGCCTTGCATAGGCCCGATGTAGACTATTTATTATCAGTTTCCTGGCTACGTTTCGGTGATCTCTTTGGAGAAACCGAAGGTTTTGTCTGTGCGATTATAGACGAAGTTTATATGACGATCAACTACCTTAAGTATATTCTGAGAGACGGGACGGTTGACATTTAGGGAGCCTGCCACCACCCTGGAAAATCTCGCAGGGATATAGTTTCTGGTTGTCTCGTCTTGCAAACGGCGAATACTTGCTGCAAAGTAGGTATACCCTAATGGACTCTGAGGTACCGTACTATAGAAAGAAAGATAGAAAGAATATTTTTATTTGGCAGTGCCTAATTAAATAACACAAACAAACAAATTGACTTGATTGAGGGGTTGATCGTAGAGGGTTGAAAATTTAAGGTAGTATGTATTTTTTTATGTTGTATCATAAAAAAAAATATTAAAAAATTTAAAAAAAAATTGGGGTGGACTACCCTTAACATTTAGGGGGATGAAAAATTTATGTTGTCCGATTCTCAGACCTACACAATATGCACACAAAATTTTATGATAATCGGTCGAGCCGTTTCGGAGGAGTTTAACTACAAAAACCGCGACACGAGAATTTTATATACATATAAGATATTATGTGTCTCATGTTTACGCCAAAATGGGATCCAGCTCATCATAATGCCTCGCAGTAATGCTGCATGCATTTTGGAAAATTATTACTGTCGCCAAATTTAGCGCACCATGTACACTAAGTTTGGCGGCAGTATCAAACATTGGTAAGTGGGCAAGAGCCTCAGAGAGGTAGGATTACTAATATGGTGCCTAGTGAGCAAGCTTGACTGGGGAAGGACCTGCACCTTACAGAGGACCATAGCCAAATGACAACCCACAGCGGTGTAGTTGTGTTGCTGTGTGTGAGTACAGGTTTTCAGAGCTAATTTAAGGACAAACGTTTTCCCAGGGATACAATTTTTAGTTCGGCAACACGCGAGTAATGCCCACAAATATCACAAGCGTCCTTATGCGTAACTTACTTGCTGTTGCCGTATGCTTGTTTGTCACCTAAACAGTACAAAATAGGTAAATGTTTGGATTGGTATTATATAGTAGGTACTAGCTGTTGCCCGCGACTCCGCCCGCGTGGATGTCGGTTATCGCTGTAAAAACCATAATCTATCTCTGTGCCAAATTTCATCCCGATCCGTTCAGTAGTGTTGACGTGAAAGAGTAACAAACATCCATCCATCCATACATCCATACTTACAAACTTTATAATATTAGTAGGATAATACTTTTTCACCATGCAAAATACTCAGTCTCTCAATATGTTTGCAAAGCTTTACGAGACAGTGAAACACACACAGAAATAGATCGGGATCCTGATCGATTTCTGTGGAAACACACTGGTAGGTTATCAGGTACAGAACATACGATTTTATATACTTACTAAACAACATGTTATTATACTGCTGTTACAATACAAATTTTAAAATAGAATGCATCAATACCAGGAAAATAGCGTGTTTTCTCCGTTAGGTAGGTACACTTCAGTGAATTTGTATAGCCACATTGTATTGTCCCAGTTTTCTATACCTCCTATTATCGACTTATTATAATAACAAAAATAATGTGTTTCTCTTCTCGGCCACAAGTCATCTCTCTTATATCAAGAGAGCTGAGCGAATTTAGGGTCTTATCCGGATTGGTGGATTAGACACGCCAGATCATCTTATTTTATTCTTAGACACACATGTCGATAATATGTGAATCAAGAAACCCACATTAGTTTCCTTATTCACATATAAGCGACATATTATTTAATAGGTACATATATATTGTGTAAAGTAAAAACAATGTATTGTTTGTGAATTATATAATTAGGTAATCATAATTGATATCATTCTTCGCGATATTACTTTTTAATCTGGTGGAATTAAATCATAGGGTGAATTCACAATGATTTGTAAATTTCCACTTGTAATTAGCTGAAATTTGGAACTAGGTATTTTTAAATCTTTCTGCTCCATTTTTTTTTCTAAGATAAATTATAACATGAAAATTTCTGTAATGATGTTAAAATATATGTTTAAAGTTTTTAGGTTTGTAATTTAACATGCACCTGATGTCCCGAGTATTGCAAGAGTCGAACTATAAAACTTATTGTATAAGATAGTAACTACGCGGCTTTGTTTAAGTTTCAGTTGCCCCTGAAGGCCGACTAGGCTACTTTTGCATTAAAGTAACAATGCAAAAGTAGCCTAGTCGGCCTTCAGGGGCAACATATATTTTAACATATCCTGTAAAATATTTCTTTAAAAAATACATCCAACTACACACAGTGGTATAGTTGCAGTACTCTTCATTTAGGTTCTGCCACTATACCACCGTGTATAGTTATGTAGCTCAGGCTTGCTTACCAGTATCATGCCCTATCTCTCTTCCTCAATGTGCACTTAGCCTTAGTAAATAAACAACAACATCTGGTATTAATCAGTGTGGTTAGATTTATATAAATTCAAGCTAATTAGAATTTTCCGCACAGTTTTGACTAGGATTTGTAGTCGGTAAGTAATTCAATAAGTTTTTATTGCCTACATATAAAACTGATGCTATTTAAATAAAATATTCGATACAAAAATATCGATTTATTTTTCTACACATTACATTTTCTTATTTTTTAATAATCTACATAATATTAATTATTATTTGTTGTTATAATAATATGATTATTTATTAGTGTGAATTAAAACCTCAATACTTTTCACCTCTTTTTAATAGAGGCGAGACATATCATTTTTAATAGGGGCGAATAAATAAGAATAAAAACACATGTGGGTCCCCCACATGGGTTTTTTATTCTTATTTATTTTAAAAAAATATTTTTATTAAATTAATGGCTTTCACTTGCCATCGTTTCTGGGGTAGAAAACATTTTATTAAATGGGTCATTAGACCGATAATAACCATTTACCATAGCCTGTGGGAACTTGTAATAAGTATCAAGAAAATTTCCTCACGCGCTGTCTATTCTACACGTTTAGAGTTTTTTGTTATGAGTAACCTATAAGATAAGGAAAACGTTATGTTAAAACAGTTTTCCTTATTATGAGCACTGGAGACCTGTATTAACGCACAGGAACTCAACTAGATACACCACTTTGTGTGGTTATTTAGCTATGGCCTTTTGTAAAGTGAAGGTCCTTTCCCAGTCAAAACGTTCACTAAGTAACGTTACACCAAATTATTATACAAAAAGAAATAATTCGTTTAAGTCAATGATATTTTAAGAAAGATAAGCTACCTTCATACCTAATGAGTGCCATGTTTTTGTGCGTATTTGCTTTAGATTTTATGTATTAATGCGATAGATAATACGGAACGTAATGATATAGTTGGAATAGTGTTTGATGAAATGTACCTACTTAGCTTTTTTTTATACTACTTGGGTGGCAAACAAGCATAGGGCTGCCTGATGTTAAGCAGTTACGTAGCCTATGAATGCTTGGTTGGGTATCACTTGGTTGGGTATCCTTGATGGGAGTGTCCCTGAGATAGGAATACGTTTCTTTCAAATCGCATAGGTACCTAACTAAGCGCCGGAGACCTGTACACACACAGGAACACAAATATACCGCTGTGTGTAGTTATTTGGCTGTGGTCTTCTGTAAAGTGGAGGTTCTTCCCCAGTTGGGCGTGCTCGCTAGTATGGTGCCCTACCTTTTTTAACAAGCTTCTATTGACGGCAACAATTTCCGCGTGCTAGTGCAATATCTACTTCTTTGTTACTATAATATCATAAGTTCTTGAGTTTAAGTTGTAAATAATCATGTTGTTTCTTTCTTGCAGAAATGTGGTCTATTTTAGTGGGAGTTTTAGCGATCGCATCGCTCGGGTCGGCGTGCCTTCCCAGTGCAACGACGGTCAGCGGTACCCATGCACCCGCCGTCGTCTGCTCCGGTGATTTGGTTTTCTCTGACGAGTTCAACCACTTCGACCTCGAGAAATGGCAGCATGAGAACACCTTAGCCGGTGGTGGTGTAAGTATATATTATATTTTAATTTGATTTAAAAGATTATAATAATAATAACTTCTTACAACCAAAACAAACAAATATTTTTATTTTGTGGATATAGCGTCCATATAGCGATTAGTTTATGATTTTAAATTGAATTTGAATAACGACAGTAATAAAGTTGACATTTTACGAATTTCAAGTTAAGATCGAAAATAAATCTCTATAGGTAAGCACGTGTGACCCGAGGTACTTACTACGCTTAGATATCTTCTGCTATGAATATGATTCAAGATTATAGATTCATGTGTAAGGTTCTAGTGCAAACCACTGACGTCGATGGCTTGTACCTACGCTTCAAAAACGGCTGAATGGATTTTAATAAAATTGTGATAGATGGTATCCTAGGCAAGCAAATTGGGTACCGCGATAACCGACATCCATGCGAATGAAGCCGCGACCAACAGCTAGTTTCGTAACTATTTTAATCTACACAACCTAATTAAATACATTCTTTTGTTTTAGAACTGGGAGTTCCAGTACTACAGCAACAACCGTTCTAACTCCTTCACACACAGTGGCAACCTGTACATCCGTCCTACTCTGACGGCCGACAAGTTTGGCGAACATTTCATTAGCTCTGGTACCTTGAACGTTGAAGGCGGTGCTCCTGCTGACAGGTAACGGATTATATTTACTTTAATGCGATGTTACAAGCACACACGGCATACACCACCGAAATACCTAACATACACCCTGTATTCCGTGCGAACTGGCAACGTAGCTTTTTTAGGTACTTACACATTTTTTACTGACTTTATTACTCTGTAGTTACTTACATAATTAGTTAGGTATATATGTAGATACTAGCTGTTGCCCGCGGCTCCGCCCGCGTGGATGTAGGTTATCGCTGTAAAATCCTATGTGTAATTCCAGACCATAATCTATCTCTGTGCCAAATGTCTTCCAGATCCGTTCAGTAGTTTTTACGTGAAAGAGTAACAAACATCCATCCATCCATACTTACAAACTTTCAAATTTATAGGTAATATTAGTAAGATTTATGTTGTACTTACAGAGATATAATTTTATTATAACATTGAAAAATAGTAGGTTTACCAATGATAAAAGCAACTCTTTCTTTCTACAAATTCATTGACTGTTTTTGTATAGATATTGACCAGAAATAATAACCATTCTAGTAAAGTTACCTACTGAAATGAAGCTTCTTTAAAATTGGTATCTTAAAATATCAAACGTAACAGCACCCATGCTATGTGAAAAATATTTAAATACTAAGTAGCATTTACTTAGTATTTATAGTATTTTTCACAAAGCATGGGTGCTGTACTATTACTTTGATATTTTAAGATAAATATCAATGAAAATGATAGACGATTGAATCATAACCTATTAATTAAATACTCTAGACTCTTGATCATTCAATTAGCTCGTAAAATGTTAAACGTCGCAGTACCCATGCTACTCGTTTATCAATAAGCAAACATTCGAGTTGAGCATTCGAATGTCAGATGTAGGTACCTAATAGATAGATGGGTGATTTTATAATCTTTGCTGATTGTACCTAAGTACATAGATAAATAGCCCAGTCAAATCAAGGCAAGCAGCTACTCATTATAATCCGATTATATAAAAACAAGATAAACCTATAATCAATTGCATTTTTCCGCGTTAGTGATAAATATAATTATAATACTAGGGGTCGTCTGCGACTTCGTCCGCGTGGTAATTTGGAATATCTTCCTCGATTTTGTAACATATCTTACTACTGCTCCACTCCTATTGATCATAGCGTGATGTTATATAGCCTATAGCCAGTATAGCCTTCCTGGATAAATGCACAATTCAACAAAAAAAGATTTTTCTTACCGAACCCGTACTTTCTGAGATAAGCGCGTTCAACCAAACAAACAAACTAACTCTTCAGCTTTATAATATTATTAAGTATAGATACCTACATTTTATTTGTGTGGATACAAAAAAAAGTACCTACCTCAATTTACGTGATATAATAATAATCTTAATTCGATACAATCATAGAATACAAAATTATATTATATTATCGGTGCTACAGTAAATTCGGGTCAAATAAAAAAACAGAGGAAAGGCACCTTGTTATTTACCTACTTCTTTCATAAATAACCCTATGCTATAATCTTTCGGGTAAAACTCTGCAAGGAGCTCATTCCACAAGTCGTTTGTACGTGGGACGAAATTCGTTAGGAACGATTGAGGTTCTAAGATGCGAGGATGAACTCCCTGTCTATGGCGGAAGATGCGTTGACAAAATTAATTATTATTAATTATTCTCAAGTGTCTGCTGTCATTCTTCGACGAGCTAGGGTGAATTCCGTATGGCAATTCTGTATGGCAGTAAAGATATACAACAAACTGCCCACATCAATAAAGGAAGCACCAAACACGAAGAGCTTTAAAATAAGTCTACGTAATTTTTTAATTATGAGAGTCTACTACAGTGTGAATGATTTCCTAACTGATGCATATAATGAGACAAGGTAGTAAATGAGGCGCGTTTTTTGTGCTTGCATGTGCCGGAAACAGCATAGTTTAAAGTTTTTCATTAGTTTATAATTAGCTCATAGTAAGACTATATTTTATTGTTATTTTCTGGTTTTAATTTTTGTGGCAAGTAAACATTGTTATTATTATTTGGTTATGATGCAAAAGTGGTAATTTTAATGTATGAAATTTATGGCAATTTAGTAAATAATTATTTAAAAGATATAGCTACTTAAATGACATGAAATGATATATGGAATTTAATTCAGATTAAATGTTTAACTAATTTAATTAAATTTATCAATTTCTAAAAAATACAATTGTTAAAAGTAGGAAAAAAAAAATGTCATCACATTTTGCATGCCAATTTTATGGTCAAATACAGCGAAACCATTTATAATATTTAACCAGCCTTACACCTGTATTTTGCAAATAAATTGATTTGATTTGATTTGAATAGAACGTTTAGCCGGGGTGGATTTCCCCCTTCCTCTTACCTGCATGTAAAATTGACGCTCATACCTATAGACGTGGAGATACAATACGTACCAATAATATTATTATTATAATTTTAAATTTAAAGGTGCACAAATCCACAATGGTGGGGCTGCGAGCGTACTGGCAGTGCGTACAACATCTTGAACCCAATCATGAGCGCTCGTGTCCGTTCCGTAAACTCCTTCAGCTTCCGTTATGGACGCCTCGAAGTCCGTGCGAAGATGCCTGCTGGTGATTGGCTGTGGCCAGGTAAATTATAGAAACCTTTTCCATCATCATCATTTCAGCCGACAGACATGGTTTCCTCGAGTATTTCAATAGAATTCGGTCTTGAGCTGACCGCATCCATCGGCTGCCCATATTTGAATTTGTCTACAAATACAGAGACGACGCGACGTAGAGACTGAACTACAGTCTTGCTTTACATAGGTATACAGAGTCTCACGAAAGGGTTATCATTAGAAAGTCTTCTTTGATGTCATTTGACACACTTTC
Source organism: Trisateles emortualis (assembly GCA_947095525.1). Classification (NCBI taxonomy): domain Eukaryota; kingdom Metazoa; phylum Arthropoda; class Insecta; order Lepidoptera; family Erebidae; genus Trisateles; species Trisateles emortualis. The sequence continues at coordinate 11,854,961 of OX352734.1, forward strand.
ACTTGCATGACAAAGTATACCTACTTACAGATTTCTTTAATTAAGATTTCTACGAATAATAATTTTAAATACAAAATCTTTTTGACAGCTATTTGGTTGATGCCTGCTTACAATACCTACGGTACCTGGCCCGCTTCTGGAGAAATCGATCTTGTTGAGTCCCGAGGCAACCGCGACATGTTGTTCAATGGCGTTAACATCGGCACACACGTATGTTAATAACTATGACAATTATAACTAAATAAGTCATTTTATAATGAATCAATCTCACTGTCATAATTCTTGTATCACATCCGAAATACATTACTTATTTATAAAATATTTGGTCGCAGGAGGGTGGTTCCACACTTCACTTCGGTCATTCCCCTTCAATGAACGGTTGGGAGCGCGCTCACTGGATCAGGAGGAACAGCAACGGTTATCACAGCAATTTCCATCGCTACCAGCTTGAATGGACCCCAGGTATGAAAAACACTAAGTACCTACATATATCGCAGTATAATAATGCTTAAAGTTTATGTACTTTTAAGCATTATAATACTATATCAGCAGATATACTAAAACAAACAGTAGGTACTTTTACCAAGAAATAGAAATCGAATACTAAATACTTGATTTTTTTTGTTACGGACGCCGTGCATGTGCATAAATAATAAATAACTCTTATAAGTAGTTAGAATTATAACCCCTAACTAAAGAAAAATTAATGATCTTTTAGTATCTACCACTTATTACACGGAAAATATATTTTAAACTACATAATATCTCATAGTTTGTTCATATTATTATAGGTAATACGAGTAAAAAATAGTCATTATTTTCACTCGTATTATAATAAAAAATACTTACAATTTAAACTTTTAAGAGAGGTAGGGCACCATACTAGCGAGCAAGCCCGACTGGGGAAGGACCTCCACCTTACAGAAGACCACAGCCAAATGACTACACACAGCGGTGTAGTTGTGTTCCTGTGTGTGAGTACAGGTCTCCAGCGCTCATTTAGGAATGCGTTTTGAAAGATACGTATTCCTATCCCAGGGTTACTTCCATTTTAAAGCCCTGGTGTAAAAAAATGGGTTGGCAACACGCAAGTGATACCTCTGGTAATGCAAGCGTCTATAGGCTACGGATACTGCTTAACATCAGGTGGGCCGTATGCTTGTTTGCCACCCAAGTAGTATAAAAAAAAAAAAAAAAAAAAAAAAACTGATTATTAGTCATAGTCACGGGTACCTACATGCAGCATCCTTAAAACAATAGGTATAGATATTTTTTATTATCAAGGTGCATGTACCTACCTATTTATATGCAGTATGTGACTGTGACATGCAATGCATGTAATGTTGCTAATGAAATGCACTTATTTTGTATAGACTTCCTGAGGTTCAGCATTGACGACATCGAACTCGGCCGTGCTCAACCCGGTAACGGTGGCTTCTGGGAATTAGGTGGTTTCAACCATATCCACGGTATTGAAAACCCATGGCGTCATGCTTCTAAGATGGCACCCTTCGACGAGAAGGTACCTTCTTATTTTTATTATTCTTATTTGATTTTTTTGGCGATCAGAATGGCCGTAGTGCCACCTATTCTAGATACCAAGGTATTGCGATTACATCGTGTACAATATTATTTTATTTTAATGATAATATTGATATCGATCCTCGGCGTAAAGGATTTATCGGTATTACCTTCCACATCAAATAATAAAAAGGCGTTGAGTCTTGTTCTAAAGCACTTATAGTATTTTCTTAAATATATTGTTACGACGCACAGGTTGGCCCTAAAAACTACCGCTATCTTAAAACAATAGCTATTCATAAAGTGTCTCGAACAATACAGAAAAAACATCATAAAGAAAACAAAGGATGAATAGCGGTCGTACGGAACGTGCGAATATGAACCTTAGCGTATAGGCGCAAGGTTTATGGAACTTAACACGGTGACTTGTTTACATCATGAATGAACGTTCGAGTAACGGGTTTCTACGTAAAGATGTTACTATAACTTACTACGATCCTCGCGTATATTCTCGGTTCCGTGGCGAGTTATATATAAGGGGCCGACGTGCGGCGGACAGTCAGTCTTGGTTGAGGAGCCTTAGTTGAGTCTTCATTGAGAAGTCAACGAGTCTACACTGAGAAGAGCAACTGAGTAGTCAGTTGCGAGGACAGCGATACAGGCGATATATCGGGACGATATTGGAAGACTTTAGTGAAGTGTTTTGTGTTATTGTGAAGAGTTTAGTGAGTGAACTGTCATAGTGTGTAATTGTGTTTACGGTGTATTGTAAGTGACATTGTGTGTTTTGTGTTGAAGTGCTAATATACTCGTTATCGCGTAACCTGGCATTTTAATCGAACCCTATCCTGACAAGTAACTATTGTTGTCGTCATCGAACATAACAATTAGTGTCAGCGGTAGCTCGTAACAACTGGTCTCAGAGTTCGGACGTAACAATATTGTACCTAGTAGCTAACATGCAAATGAAGTCGCGAGATCAAATATATATTTGACTGCCTCGGCGGTCCAGTGGCCGCAGTATGCGCCTGCTGTGCACGAGGTTGTGGGTTCGATTCCCACACAGGGACAAAACTTTGTGTGACCCACAAAGTGTTGTTCTGAGTCTGGGTGTAATTTGTGTCTGTTAATTGTATGTTTGTAAAGTCCCCCGCGACACAGAGATTGTTCTCTAGTGCGGGAGTTGTCTTTTTAAAAATCAAATAAATAAATAAATATTAGATATTGAAGAGTTTACGCTTACATTAACGAGCATTGTCTGTTTTCAGTTCTATATCATCATGAACGTGGCTGTCGGTGGTACCAATGGTTTCTTCCCTGATGGTGTACAGAACCCTAGTCCCAAACCCTGGGGGAATCAATCACCTACGGTAAGGCAACATTTTATAGATACGTAACTAACTCACTATTATAATAAATTATATTGATAATTACTAAACAAGTGGGTTTCCCCCACATCCAAAATTGTGTGCGATACATAAACCTTTTTTATAACTCTGGATGTCGCGAGGGATTTCACGGCGAGAAGTACCTATCACCTATTTATGTGTATATTATTATTATTATTTATAGGCCCCACGTGACTTCTGGAATGCCCGCGGTGCGTGGCTGCCAACCTGGAACCTGCAACACAATGACGGACAGGACGCTTCCCTCCAAGTCGACTATGTCCGCGTTTGGGCTCTATAAATACTCTAAGTAATTTAACATCCACCTACTTTTAAATAATTCTAAATCTACATACGATTGTGTATTGAACACCCTACACTACAAATGTTTGATAAACATAAACTGTAAATAAATTATTTTTACAAATTACTTTTATATTTTATTTTACTATTGAGATTTATATGTTGAGAGTTTTACAAGGAAACGTCTATGTTGTTTTTATCGTAGTTCCTGGAAATATTTGCGGAGTTCTCTCAATTTCTTAATAATGGATCTAAAGGAGATCCTTGAGGGAACTCCAGAGGAAATTTGTATGAAATCTGATTTTACCTACCAACATCTACCTCCAGAGAGAGGTTGATGAAATATAAGGCAATACGTCTGTGTGAGTAACATCTAATCCGAATATGACTGTCAAAAGCTATAGACTTAATGTAAATGGCGTCAAAGGTACCGCAATAAAAGTCATAAATACAAGAATTATGCCTTTTTTTCAATAAACATAGCGTACTTTATAATAAATACATATGTACATGGAATGATACGAGGATATGAGGATAAGCACCACAAGTAACATCAGTCCATATGGTAGAACCGTGGACTCATGTACTGAGAAGGTTTGTTGTTTGAAAGGGGCGTCGAAGTTGCCATTATATACGGTGGTATACGCCTCTTGTCGGCAAATGGACTAACTCTAGAATAATATCGCCGTTCTATTACCTAAAACAAAAAATAAAATTAAAAAATATACTCTTAAATTACCTTATCCTTATACAAATCACTCGAACTAGGCGATGCCTGTAATATGACAACCAGACAACTGATAAAAACACTTATACACATATTTAAATTAATAATACCCAGACACGAACAAAGAACCGCGCTCGTCACACAAAGATTTGTACTAGGTGGCAATCGAACCAACGACCTCCGACTCAGTAGTCTAATAGCCACTAAGAGGGTTGGAGGAGGTTGAACAAATTTAAAATGGAGCCAACTGATAAATGACTGTATTCTGCTATTTCCTGATTGATATACATAAATAAATCTTAACTGTTAAAAAGATTAAACATCTTTTTAACAGTTAAGATTGCATTATTCAAAATTCGGTTAAATATCAGCCAAACTTGAACTTCTGCATGATTTTAGCGGTAGTTTAGCTTCGTCATACCTCACATCTCTATTTACTACGAACTCTTAAACTACATACTGACTAAAGCAGGCTCAGTAGATATAAACTAGTAGATACGAACCTTATCAAAAAATCTTGTTAACTTGACAGAATTACTCGTAGCTGGAGCCAAAGATCTGGAAATATATTAATAATAAAATAAGTTTTTTAATAGAGGTAGGGCACCAAACAAGCGAGCAAGACTGGAAGAGGAAATCTTCCTAACAGAAGACCAGAGCCAAATAATTACACATAAGTGTTGTAGTTGTGTTCCTGTGCGTGCGTATAGGTCTTCAGTACTCAGTAATGCGTCTAAGTCTAATTGCATCGAAAATAAATGACAAACCTCGCTTGATGACAATTAACGAAAATTTCATCAGCGCCACACTGTTCCGCTATACTACTGGCTAATCTTCTATACTGATTCTTTCGTTGTTTCTCTTCCGCCAAATCAAATTTTGTCCCAATAACTAATATAGGAATCTGAAAAGGTAGCAGAAAGTTAAGATATCTGCAAGTGATGCGATGTTACCCGCAACGTGAGATACAGTTGAGTAGAGTTTCAAATTAAGTGTTATGAACAGATCTATGTTGAGCTGGGGACATACCATGACGTGGTTATCGCGATTTGAGTGTTAAGGTTGTCAAGGTTCAAATTTCCGTCGAAAGTAAATAGAAGGAGTCGCAGACTTTTCATAGGTGTCACGTCGGCTTCCCCAATTTTACCATTATCGTTACCGTATTCGTAGTCCATGCCACCAGAACTCCCTATCATATGACGATTCACTTAGAAAGTACAATGTAATAAGCCTTAGATCCAGAAGATTATACCTCTAGACAATGTTTTTGTATGATGTATTTAATCACAGATACAACTGCTCAGAAATAACTAATAGAATACACTACTTTGTTCCCAGAACTGTCATTAGACGAGAGGTGCGCGCACGACCAGTCTTTGCAGTTTCTGCTTGTCGAACTAACGCAGGAGTCCGCGCACCTCTGCGTCGTATTAGTAATAACTTTAATAACATAAGTACAGAATTGGACATCTTTGCTATGTCCTCTAATAAGTTTCGTAACAGTCTTATAAGTACCATCAAGAGTTTATGAACATGTTTAATTAGTTAAATGTATATCATATTTTTTCTATTTGTTTTAATTGTTGCTTTAAGCAACTTAGTTTATAAAAACTGAATATTATTTTTATATGACGTGGATAACGATGTGGGTTACACATTGGTATAATGTATTTAGTAGTAATTTAGTTTATAAGATATAGTGTGTACATAGGCGTAAATAGGGGGGGGGGCGGGTGGGCCGTGCCCACCCCAGAATGGGCTGGTGCCCACCCCAGAACATTGTGAACTCTAGGCCGGGCAGATGGCGGACTGACTGATTTTTTTTTCATAATAGTAGAATATAATTTTACGCGTAAACGCGGGTGGCGGCTTATGTTAGCGCTTACAAAATTTACGGACAAATTGCCCGCTCCAGCAGCCTGCCATGCCGCGGCAGCCTGCCATGCCACGGCGTTTGCGCAGTGCTTACGTCTGCGTGGAACGAGAATCTTGAAAAGTTACCTAGGGTAGATATGGGTAATATCGGCCTGCTACACATTTACGCTTTGCATTTATGAATTTATGACAGAAATAGCAATGTTTTTACTTGAATTACAACCTGAGTTAAGGCTTGTGATATCGCCAACGACCTAGAGCATTTGTGCGAAGTAAACACAACCTAATTTTCTAGGCGAGCGCACCATACAAACAGATGTACTCTTTGAATGGTCGTCTTTTTAATTTTTAATAAATTAAAATTTAAACTTATTCTAAATATAACATTACCAAATTATAGGTGTATGTTTTGTTCAAATATTCTTCTTTTTTCGTATTGTTTGATAAAAATTGAAGTCATAAAGTGGTTACATCTCAATAATTTGGTGCTGATTCGATGATATTTTTACAAACTATTTAGAATTACTATATAATTTATGACAAAACCATACTATGAAACTCATCTTGTAGATTAATACTGTATTTTTTGGCAGGCATTTGACTGCCTTGGTGGTCCAGTGGTCGCAGTATGCGCCTGCTGTGCGCGAGGTTGTGGGTTCGATTCCCGCACAGGACAAAACTTTGTGTGACCCACAAAGAGTTGTTCTGAGTCTGGGTGTAATTTGTGTCCGTTAATTGTATGTTTGTAAAGTCCCCCGCGATACAGAGCTTGTTCTCTAGTGCGGGAGTTGTCTTAAAAAAAATGCCAACAAAAACAAAGTACGAAAGAGTATAGAATATTGAAATTAGTTTTATCTTCTTCTATGAGATACATATTATACTTATATATAATTGCTTGTTCCTACTGACTGATTTATCAACGCAGAGCCTAAACCGCTGGGGCTACAAACTTAAAATGTGGCAGAAAGCTTCCTTAAATGACGTAAGTGAGTCACATGAGGGATGAACGTTTGTGTGGAAGTCCGTCATTTTCAAAGTTAGAAGCATGCAATTTCACAAACTTGCTTCTAGTTAAAAATAAATGTATAGGGTTTTTCGGAATTTTAGCCCTAACACGGCTGAAATAAGGGATCAATGTTTTGTATGGCACTACCGTCATTTTTAAAGTAAGATGCACAACACTTCATATGATGCTATGCCTGCTAAAGTTTAAAAATAAAACCTGTATCGGGGATTTTCGAAATTTCATACCTACCTTAAGGAATACAATAAGCGATGAGCAATTGTCATTATAAAATAGTAAATAAATTTTAAAAAAATGTTTACCTAGATAAAAAACTACTACCTACTTAGGTACACATGTAATAATTCAAAATTAACACGATTTACAAAACTTAAAAAATAATAATTGAAGTACAACATTCCCACAATTTATTAATCAATTTTAACTTGAAATTACTTTTAGTGCATACAAAAGACCTCCGACACAAAAATAATATTAATATTATAATAAATCGTAGCAACCCATATACATATGTCACACAGCTGGGCACGATTTATTTACGTTGGATCCTAGTTTTAGATCCCATTTTTTTAGGTATTAACGATGAATCCCATTTGCTATTTCAAATGAATCCCATGTTAAAAAGCCATGTGTACTGTACTATCAGAAGAAAAGTGTTTTAACTTTATCAAACATTAAAAAAACAGCTTGTGTTCGGCCCACCGACTATTAAATGATTATTAATTATATATTAATAATACATAAGAAACATAAATGAAGTCATACTTTTCTTACACAAAATTCGAAACAGTCTTACAGAGATTTCTTATTTTTATTTCATTGCAATACATATTTTATCCATTCCGTAAACAGTTTTGTTGTTGAAAGTACCTGCGGTTAGATTTTTTTAAGCATTTGGGATCCAAATAACAGAAATAGTTTTTGGGTTTCAACGACAATAAAACGTAATTACAAACCACATGTGGCCACCTGAACTTCTCAATAATAAGTATATTATTACGAATGGCGATTAGATAAATCTCAGGGTTGTTGGGCAACTACTAGGTACTAAGCAAATGTAATGTAGCAAATAAAAATGGTACAATTGAACTGATGATGAAGCCGGAAGGTAGGCAACCGAACGCTATAATTTAATAATGTAATGTAGCCGTGTTTGGGCTTATTTTAATGCTCATGAGATGCACTTTAGCTGTAAATGATCAGATTTTATTAAAACCGTCTTTATGGGCATATCATCCGTTAGAATCACGAAAAAGCTCAAAATTGATGTCGGGAAGAAAAATGGGAGTAGGGTTTGTATGAAAGTTCTTCCTGTTTAAAAACGTACTAGACTTGGGATTTTAGGGTTTTTTTAAATTCTACAAATTATGTGATTCAAGCATTGTCGGCTATATTCGTATTCAAATTTTATTTTTATTTTCTAGCGTTCCCTTGACACGCGATTCTATATGCATTTGGTATCAGGGGTTTGTAAATTTATTTATTTCATACTTTTTAAACTACCCGATCATTATCTGTCTATATCGCATTCCTATTGAGACCATTCTAATTAGCCTAAACACGCTATATCTGCTGTTAATTGTTGAGGAGTTGAGTATCACGCAAACAACTTGATTTTGCAGCATCTGCTCAAGGTTAACATGTCATGGAAATATTATCGAAATAACAGTAGGTACACCCAATTCAAAATGAATTGGATTGGGGAAGTTAGTACAATCCCTTCATAAATACTTAGTCCTTAAACTCCTGAACACATATTCAAAAATTATAGCTTGTCATGCATGTCAGCTTTCAAACAAAAAACCACATTAAAGTCCGTTCACTCGTTTGAGAGCTATGATACCACGGACAGACCCAAGACACTCTTATTTTTGGGTCGGGGGTTTAAAACGTAATATTTGTTATCGATCTTCGGATTCGATCTCAGGGGCCGGGCCCCCCCTGGAAAAATAGTCTAGTTACGCCAATGAGTGTGTAACTGTTTGTTAAACCCAAATAAATAAATAAATAGTCCAAGTCATAATAATGATACTTTTCCTATCAACTGCGCGGGAGATATTATAGTCAGCAAGTGTGTGCACAAACACAGGTGGACTCTCTGTTTCCTAGCACTCATTATCTGATAGACTATTCGACAAGACCGATAGGGGGCAGGACCAGGCTTCAAAATCAGGCTTTGCGTGCTTTTGAGGCACGAACGAATGTCGATGTGTTATAGGAAACGGACTAAGCTACGAGCCTTTAAAACATAGTAGGTACAACGCTGTTAACAGGGATCAGGGATCATTAAGTCGATAAATAAATTTATACCTGAGTAGAGCCTAGGAACTGTTCAGGGTCCACGTCCACATGCTGTAGAGTAGGATTTGTACTGTCCTGATTCAGTATTTCCGACAGCCATTTTTGTAAGTTCACTTGACTTTTTCTATTAGTTAAATCGTGCACCAAAATTATTCCTGTAAAGTAATATAATTAAAAACAGTAGATATAGAAATAAGGTATTAAAGGTTATAAAGTAATGTGAGCAGAAGAATCGTAAGAATGACATTGTAGAAATACTCGCATTAAAATAATATTTTTAAGACAACGCCCGCAGTAAGCACAAACAAGTCCTGTGTCGCGGGGGACTTTAGAAATAGGTACAATTCACAGACACAAATTACACCCAGACTCTGAACTACTATCTGTGGGCCACATAAATTTTTCTTTGTAATGAGGATCATAACAATGTCCCACAAATTGTACCCTGCATGCTCTAACACCTGCACACAGGAGGACTATATGGCTGCCTCCGACAATGCAGTCCAATGCGGCTGCATTGGGGATCGCAATCATTTATTTTTTATTTGTTTAAAAAGACTATAGGGTCTATAGTCTTTAAAGTCAAAGTCAAAGTCAAACTCATTTATTCATATAGATCAAATACATGATACTTATGAACGTCATAAAAACAAATGCCAGCATACTTTTTTTCCTACGGCCAATTCGCTGACTAGGGTTGGGCCTCGAGAAGAATTGGCAAGAAACTCGGGCCACTCTTTTTAATTGCCAGAGTATAACATTTACAATTTGGTATGAGTTACAATATTAGTGTTAACAAAAAGGGACGGAACCCAATATTCCATACAAAATTAAATTTAAGTAAAAAAAAAAAAAATTTAATAAGGAAACAATGAAGGGAAAAAAATGAATTTAGCTTTCCACTGTATGGCAATGAGGGATCCTTTCCTTTTGTATGTATAAGATAGAAACGTGTCGAGATCACATTGCGTTCTTAATAAGAATCTAAAAACTATATCTTTATTATTTAAAAATAAATCATGCCAAGATTGACCAGCCACCCCAAGTAGCACCCGTTCACGAGCATGACGCACGGACCAGCCATCATTTCCTTCGCCATATTAGAGGGAAGGAAATGACCCGGCCAATACGACACCACAAGCAATGGCATTTCAGTGAGCATGACAATCCAGGACATAATAATAAAAAATAAAAAAAACTAAATAGAAAGTCAATAATGATCACAAAACGTCTCCTTACAAATTTGTAGTTATTATTTTTATATAATTCTGTATCAAAATTAGCAACTAACCCCATGACTTTTTATCATTTAGAAAGTCATTAATAGTGTAATAACCCTTGCTTAAAAGATGATTTTTTACCGCTAGTTTAAATTTGTGTAAGGGTAGGTTCATAACTTCAAGAGGTAGTTTGTTATAAAAACGTACCCCGAGTCCCACAAATGAATTGTGGACTTTATGTAGGCGGTGATATGTACCAACAAGTTTGTGTTTGTTTCTTGTGTTTATTGAATGAATATCACTGTTTTTACAAAACAGGTGTAAATTTTGTTTAACGAACATGATGTTGGCTAAAATGTACTGAGATGCAACTGTCAGAATGCCTATTTCTTTAAACCTTTCTCTAAGTGAAACTCGTGCTCCTAAATTGTAAATAGAGCGTACTGCTCTTTTCTGGAGTATAATTTAGTCTTTAGCACAGGATCGGTGATGTTTCCCATTTTATAAAAATTGCCAAAGTGCTATTACAGACCTTCCATTGAGGCGTTTTGGCTTTTAGGTTAGCTACAAAATACAAAAACACTCACCATGAGTAGGCTGATAGAATACATTTCTAGTATTTCTGTGTCCATTAGAGCCTCCAACATCCCAGAGCTCTACAAAGAAGGTATTTTGTGCATGAGTGCCCTCTTTGTATCTATGCAGTTTTACCTCTACGGAACATCCAACGGTCCATCCTGGAGATACAAGTGCCTTATTGTGGGCAATCAGATAAGTCAAAGATGTTTTGCCTACACCTGAAAAAATATTTACAAAAAAAAAATTATATTGTACTTGTACATTTTTTTAATCGACTTCAAGAGGAGGTTCGTGCGTATTTTTTAAAATATTTTTTACCGCAAAACTCTGTCATTTAAGAAGTTTTTTTTTTAAATAATATGTTTTCAACTTGGTCCCATTTTTATTTAAACCTAGTTTTGATTTGTGTTCCTGTTTGGGTTTATTAGAACGGCTTTGACTTGAGATGCAATTTAGCTGTAAATAATCAGATATTGTTTAAATAAAAAAACATCTATAATGGAGAAAAATTGGGATTAAAGTTTGTATGAAAGCTCATCCTTTATATATAATGTAGGTATCCTTGATATGATTATAAAAGGAATCAAAAGCGAAAAAGAAACGATATTTAAATGGTCATATCTCAGTTAATTATCAATCAATATCTCGCATCTCTGAAAAAAAAAAATTACAGACGAAAAAGCAAAAATATTATAAAACTAGGCAATTTTTCTCTCAATGCTTCAAGATTTTTTGGCATAAAAAATATTAGATTTTTTTAGCAATTCCAATGTGGAGTATATATTTACTAATCAAATGATTCACCATCTGGTAACAATGAAGGAAAACATTGTGAGGAAACTCTCATGTCTTAGAAGAAATTCTAAAGACATGTCTGATTCATTAACAACCCGCATTAGGCCAGCGTGTGTGAATTAAGTCCTACACCCTCTCTTGGTAGAGAAGAGACCTGTGCCCAGCAGTGGGACAATGTGTAGCTATTATAATGTAGGTAGGTATATATTTTTTTCATAAGTAGGTATTTAAGCCAGTCAAATTAAATATTAAAAATATATAACGCGATCTTGCATTTTGGGTATGTTATTTGGACCACTTAGGGGAGCCTAAGGGATCCAAATAACATACCAACTTTACCTACCTACATTATAATAGCAACCCATAAGTCCCACTGGTCTCCTGTGACACCACATTTTTCAAGGAAGAAAAAGTTGTGCTAACGGCGTAATTCGTGCTAAACTGCAAATTTTTCTTTCTACCACTGCCTATAATAGGCAGTCTACCTAATATAAAAGTCTATAGACTTTCATATTAGGTAGACGCATGATTAAACATTCTTTCGCTTTTTACATTTTTGAGCTTAGCATGAGCGGTTGTTACGATATTCGGCTAAAACATAAAAAATATCAAATATCTATCTTGTCTTAGAATCAAAATATCAAGGTATTTGAAGAAATGTAAATTTTTGTGACGTCATATTATCTCCAAAACTAGTAGACATAATACGGAGCTGTAAGCGGAATCTTTTTTTAATAATAATATTCTTTATAAAAACCTCATACTTTTCGAATTATTGTACAAGAACTAAAAAATTAACGGTATATTTTTATTTTCGAAGACGAATTACGCAGATAGCACAAGTTTTTTTTTTGCTTGCAAAACTTGGTTTCACACTCCCCTAAATAAAATACAAAAAATGCAGCTTTACATCCCGTTTTACATTATAGGGGGATTTTTTTGCATAATTTGACTGGCCTAATTTTAATTTGTTTTGATTCTCATAAAAGCCAATTTTTACCGCCAAAACCCTAAGACCTGAATGTTGGCTAGCCTTCAAAACTGTCATGGCCACAGATATGTTGGCAAACGACAAGTTGATCGATGTATTTAGTGTATTTTTGATAAATTTACCAGTACATATATATAGGAAGTGTCATCGTATTTATTAAGATTTAATTTACCAGAATCACCAAGGACGACGACTTTAACCTTCTCAATAGCAGCCATTCACAAGAAATAAACTCGGTTCGTATCTTTTCTATTATTTTGACATTTACGTTACCAACTTTCGAATGCGATGTGTTGAACGTAGTATTGCCATTGTTATAATTTATATTTTTTACAAACTTACTTCAGAATCGACTAATTTTTATGGTATTATTATTTATAAATAATAAATAAATTTTGTTATAATAGTAAAACAAACATTTTAAAATTTTTAAACTATAAAAAATAACGCTAAAATCGAGATCATTCGATTTAACCGCGATAATAGGTAGAGCTTTAGTTTCACGTATTTTCTCTGAAGTGACAATGACAATATTGAATGGTCACCTTTGTTCATTCACTAGTTTCTAAAATCAATACACAATAAAATAATCTACGTCCGCCATTGTACAAGTATAGTGTTTTTTAGGATGTTGTATTTAGCTTTACAGTAAAATGCAACGAACGAATGTTACACACATCGACTGTTTGACTCCCATAAAATAATACAATGGACATTTACTACAAAGTATTTATTGTGCTTCTTCTTATGAAATCTGTGCATCTTTACTGTGGACCATACAATGGACAAATATGTAAAAGTCATTCAATTGGATACGTATGGTATAACCATACAGGAGGCTTTGACAATGAGAAAATTACGACTGGACTGTGGAATGAAATGATATCGAATCTGAAAGAGCCATGTCGAAGCAGAGCTGAGAAGTTAATATGTGCTTATGCATTCCCCAAGTGCATTAATAAAGATGGGGTAGGTTATTTCGCGCTGCCTCTTTGTTATGAAGACTGTATGGCTGTTAAAATGCAGTTTTGTTACAATGACTGGATAGTTGTCGAAGAACAGAAACGTCGTGGAGTTTTCTTCGAATCTAGAGGACACTTTCGGTTTCCTGATTGTGAAAAATTGCCAAGGTTTGCTGGTAAAGGTTCTCAAGTAACATGCAACAATGTTGGCACAACCATCATGGATCACACCCAAATTACCACAACTTGTTATAAAGACAATGGACGCTATTACCAAGGTACTATGAATGTGACAGAAACTGGTTTAGCCTGCCAGGCATGGGAGTCACAAACACCTCATCAACATACAAGACCTCCATTAGTATTTCCTGAAGTTCAGAATTCCACAAATTATTGTAGGAATGCTGGTGGTGAGGAACGCAAACCTTGGTGTTACACTATGGATCCAGATGTAAGATGGGAGTACTGTGATATTCCATCTTGTGCCAACACAAGTGATGAATTTGACAATAGTATTGGACCAAGTATTGTTATGGAGAATTATTTTACACCGACATTTGTCTTATTGCTCTCTATTGGTGGCCTTGGATGTGTATTGGGAATAGCTTCAATAGCTCTATTGTGTCACTATTTTGTTAAGAATCATTACTCTAAATGTAATATATCCAATCGCAGAAATGTACAAAACATGGATATTGATTTGGACAAACTTCCTAGTAACTTAGCTTATCACACAACTGGTGCACAGCTAAATCCTAAGTTGGAAAAACTAGAGTTTCCAAGAAATAATATCATATACATCAGAGATTTAGGCCAAGGTGCTTTTGGCAGAGTGTTTCAAGCTAAAGCTCCTGGACTTGTTCCTGAAGAAGAATTTACTCTTGTTGCTGTTAAAATGCTGAAAGATGAAGCTTCTCATGATTTGAAGTTGGATTTTGAAAGAGAAGCTTGTTTGTTGGCAGATTTTGATCACCCAAATATTGTAAAATTGCTTGGTGTCTGTGCTATTGGAAGGCCTATGTGCTTGTTGTTTGAATTTATGGGAAAGGGTGATTTGAATGAATATTTGAGAGCTTGTAGCACTGCCACTAATTTTCCACCCTCTATTGAAAATAGAGAAGATCTGAGATTGCTTGCAACACCTCTACACCACCAAGACCTTCTACATGTTGCAAGACAGATAGCATCAGGCATGGTTTATCTATCAGATAGAAAGTTTGTCCATAGAGATTTAGCTACTAGAAATTGTCTAATCAATGATGATATGGTGGTGAAAATAGCTGATTTTGGATTATCTCACAAAATATACTTACAAGACTACTACAAAGGTGATGAGCATGATGCAATTCCAGTGAGATGGATGCCTTTAGAAAGTATACTATATAATAAGTATACATTAGAATCTGACGTATGGGCATATGGAGTATGTCTCTGGGAAATTTTCTCATTTGCTTTACAGCCATATTTTGGCATGACACATGAGGAAGTGGTCAGATTCCTCAAAGATGGCAATGTTCTTGCCTGTCCTGATAACACACCCAGATGTGTGTATGACTTAATGAAACAATGTTGGAATCACAGTCCAAGTGATCGTCCCAACTTTAGGATTATTTATCAAACATTGGATAGTATTCAACTGATATTAGAACAAAGTCATCCAGAATAATTTAAAATGTACATTTGATTGATTAGATTGTAGGAATTGCATTTTGTATTGTAAATTAAGTGCATACCTTTAATTATTTGTAACTGTGTTATTTAATTGGGATTATGAATTTAATTAAATCAATACTAAAAGGGGCTTGCCCTTCTCTAGTAAAGAAATACTGCCTAAGTTGTCCCAATTATACCATATAAAGTATCTTGCCTGGGAAATATTAATTGTATACTTTAAACATAAACTGCAATTATTCCCAACTTGAATGTTATTGAATTTATCTGTCAATTTGTATTATAAATACCTAAGGAATTATTGTGTTTATACACTTAGTAGCATACTAATTTTACTTCTTGTGTTCCAACTTAAATCCCAAGACTGATTTTGGTTAGTATTCAATTATTCTAATTTATATAGGTAGGCTAGCCTTTTCATGTATGTTATATGTGCAACTTCTATTGGTTCCTTTTTATTGTAAAAAATGTTATAGCAATCTGATACTTGATTCATCTAAAATGTATAATTGTCTGAAAGTAAATTGTTTGTAACTACATATTGTTTTCTAACAATATTAGTCATAAATAATAAGATAAATTGTGCTGATGTGTTGGTTGACTTCAGTTTATTTTAATGATTGGTTAGTGGCCAACCTGGGGACTGAGTTGTTCAGATCACCCATATAGGCCTTTGTTGTGAACTAGCAATTGTTTACAGCCCCCCATCCATAGTGTAGCCCAGCCCTTGGTAGTTTAACCCTCTGATTGCTTACCAACCTGGCTATAAATGTTCAAATTGACTTCAATAGTAATAGTAAATGTAATTAAAAATGACAATGTTTTGCTTGCTGGTGACAATTTCAGGTTTTTTTTAACTTGTGCCTAAAACAAGATTAATGTTAAACCCATACAGATGAATTGCTGTTTAGGTACTACAAAAAAGATGTCTTTAAATCTAATTGAAAAGGTAAAAATTAAGGATTAGGATAGATAAGCAACAAAATTGGACTGAATGTCTACCTAGTGATTGATAACAATATGTGTTTAAAGTGATATGTCCAAAGTAAACAAATGTACATACTGCCAAACAATTAAATGTTCTATATATACACACAAAAGAGTGAATTGTAATATTTTTCGTAACGCTGACAGCTAATATATAGCATTTTGCAGTTTTAATTTTTAGAGTCATTTTATTTATGTACCTATTAATTACAGTTTTACAATATAATGTAATATTCGTTTGTCAATAAAAATAATCGTAAGTGAATTTATTTGAATAAATTTGTTTTTATTAAGTAACTCAATGCTTTTTCTTTTATTCACGTTTATTTCCCTAAAAAGAGATATTAAGATCGTAATTAACTTACACTAGGCTGACAATCTATCGAGATATAGCAACGTCATAGATCTTCGCCCAAGGGCGCCGGTAGTGCTTAAGCCGGCACTGGTCACACTCCGACTTCATCGTCACACCACTTAAGGATATATGTAGTAGGTACATACTCGCCAAGAAAAATCCAACGAGCTATCGTGGTTTGTCGCGGTTGCTTTAGCCACCAGTAACACTCCAGACTGTATTATTAGTCCAGCTCCATGGTACCTAGCATATTATTGCATTGTCACCAAAGTTACTTGGGTACCTATACTATGTTTCCTGAGTGCACAAAGTTTACGTTCTAAGCTCGTTCGTATGCGTAATTGTTAGATTGTTACCTACATTTCTGTCTACTTGTAATGTGTACTGTGTGTCTAAATAAATATCATTAAAATAAATAATACAGAGCGGTGTTTTCCTTATTATAATCTCGTATAATAAGGAAAACACCGCTCTGCTCCAC
Organism: Trisateles emortualis; assembly: GCA_947095525.1. Taxonomy (NCBI): domain Eukaryota; kingdom Metazoa; phylum Arthropoda; class Insecta; order Lepidoptera; family Erebidae; genus Trisateles; species Trisateles emortualis. The sequence continues at coordinate 11,872,141 of OX352734.1, forward strand.
TTAGCTTCAGTTGATAAGCAGGCTTCGATCCAAAATTTTAATTATACTTTATACATTTAATTATAACAGAAGATAATATGTAAATAATTTATCGCTACTTTGACATTACGACACCACCTTGCTTCAAACTTCATTCAGCAGTGATAAAAATAAATTGTAGATAGGTAGCTACTTAGGTATCGTAGAGACGTTTTAGAGACACCGTTTTAGTACTCTAAGTAAACTAGCCCTGTGTCCCAGAGGCCTTTACATACCTTTATGGATCACACAAAGATTTTTCGCACTTTTGATAATAATTACCGTGCAGTTCACTTATTTTCCTTCCAACATTCGAACATTCATTCATTCACCTAAACCAAATTGCATGCAGTGGTCATATGACCACTGCTACTACCTATATCAATAAAAAGCAAATAAAAATAAATAAAATCTGTTCCAGGTATGACGACTGAAGAACGGTTGGTGACGGAAGTACCCAGCAGCTTAAAACAGTTAGCACGTCTTGTTGTCAGAGGATTTTACACCATAGAAGATGCTCTCATAGTCGACATGCTCGTCAGAAATCCTTGTATGCTATTATTTTTGTTATAGTATTAATACCTTTTGTTAGCAGCTTTGACCGCAATTAATGTAGATAAAAAGTACCTACCTTTGCTCCACGTAGGAATAAGTGGATACCTGCGTCCTGCAGTTAGTGGTCGCCACTTTAAAACCTTTCTGCCCCAACGGCCGTCAGTTCTGAGAGGCATGTGCCCTGCCCATTGCACTTTAATTTCTAATTATCATTCTCATCATCTCAGCCGAAATACGTCCACAGCTGGACATAGGTTTCCCTCAAATAGGTATGCAATTTCTAATGCTTGATGAAAAATCTATGACGCAAATATAATAAGTATTACCTTTTTTTTTTTTTTTTTTTTATACTACCAAGGTGACAAACAAGCATACGGCCCGCCTGATGGTAAGCAGTTACCGTAGCCTATGGACGTTTGCAACACCAGGGGTGTCACTCACGCGTTGCCGACCCTTTAAAAACCTTATAACTTATTTAAAAAAAGCAATAAAAAAAAAGCAAGATTCGCGCCCGAACTCACAAATTTAGGTACCTACTTACTTTATTTACTGACGGGAACAATCTTGCGGGGCGTATGGGTTCGTAGCCATTTGTCTATAGATACATAATTATGTAGCTAGGTATACCTTATATTTATAAATAATATGTAAGGCTAAATGTTTTTCTGTTATTATTTACTTAATGATCGTCTATATTTCCAGGTATGAAAGAGGATGACATTTGCGAACTGTTAAAATTTGAAAGAAAAATGTTACGAGCTCGAATAGCCACACTCAAAAACGATAAATTCATCCAAGTGAGATTAAAAATGGAAACAGGTATTATTGCTACTCTATACCTACCTATACCTATACCCGTATGTAGAAGTACTTACTCACTAATTACATGAGTTATATTTCTCTGTAGTCAACAGAACTCATTTAGCGATGCTTTTTGAAGAAACGTTTTCCTATTCCAGGGAAACCCCATCACAAAACACATCATGCAAACCCATAGGCTACAGCGGTATTATGCTTGTTTGTTTGCCACTGAAGTCGTAAAAAATATAATCCAAATACTTACACTTACCTACTAACTTTTTAATACAACCTTATAATTTCAGGCCCAGACGGTAAAGCACAGAAAGTTAATTATTATTTTATAAATTACAAAACATTCGTCAACGTAGTTAAGTACAAATTAGATCTTATGCGCAAACGCATGGAAACAGAAGAACGGGATGCCACAAGTCGCGCCAGCTTCAAGTGTCCATCGTGTGGCAAAACTTTTACAGATCTGGAAGTAAGTACCTAGGTATCCAGGCACCCTATAATCTGTACTCACTTGTGTTTTCCTGCCTAAACATAGCGAATCGTAGTAACTAATTCCTAATTCTAATCTCAACGGAACCTAGCCTTATGTGCGGGAAATTTATAGTGAATAGATGTGCTCGCAAACAGGTGCAATCTCCCTGTTCTTCAGACACAGCACTAATGGATTCATTATGCTTTCCAAAGCACTGATAATGTTCACCTATCTAAGGACTGACCACAGAAACCTTGCTTTTTTTCTGTCTTAATATAGGTACCTACCGTGTCCATATTATAAATGCGTAAATTTGGATGGATGGATGAATGTATGAATGTTTGTCACTCAATCACGCCAGAACAGCTGTACGGATCAGGATAAAATAGACACAGATATAGATTATAGTCCACTTTTATCTCGAAAAAATCACTGCCCTCGTGGCATTGTACACACAGGCAAAGCCGCAGACGGAAGCTAGTTGCCTACTATTAAATATTTACAAAATATTGTAACTATCTGGCGAAGTTTTATTTAGGTTTAGGTTATACTTAATATTATATTATCTGTGGTTTAGGTATAGGTACATTTCGGCTACTTGCATCTATGTAGCCTGCTGCTAAATGGTGTAACTACATTTAGAAAGATCCATGTCCAGCAATGGACTGTGATAATGATGACACATTTCATTTTTTTAGGCAGACCAGCTATACGACATGATGACACAAGAATTCCGTTGTACATTTTGTAACCAAGTTGTAGAAGAGGACCAGTCAGCCCTTCCAAAAAAAGATTCCAGATTGTTACTGGCCAAGTTCAACGAACAACTAGAAACTCTATACATATTACTGCGAGAGGTGGAAGGTATCAAACTGGCTCCGGAGATATTAGAACCGGAACCAGTGGACATCAACACTATAAGAGGGTAATTTATTTTATTTTATTAAGTGGTTTGTAGCTAACCTGGTGATAGAGTTGTTCAGATACGTGAATTGATTGTAAAGTACCCCGCGACAGTCTTTAAAGAAAAAAAAATAGGTGTTTTCAGTCAACGTGGACTTTGTGTGTAAAAGTCCTCGCGATACCAGGGTTATACCCCAGTGCCAGTCTTCTTGTTTAAGTAGTAATTTAGATCACACGTATCGCTAGAGCTAGACTATGCGTCTTCTATCACCTGCAGTCCATACAAGGTTAAAGACGGTCAAAAACCACACACGGCTTTAAACTTTCTCTAAAATAAAAATAAATATATTTCCAGCTTGAATACAAAACTAAATGCTCAACGTCCTCCCGGCGAGCAGTGGTCTGGCGAGGCCACGCGGAACATGGGTATGTTGGTGGAGGAGACCAGGGTCGACGTCACTATCGGTGAGACAGACAACGCCAACGATACTAGTGCACTACGGAAAGAACGGCCTGTATGGATGGTGGAAAGTACTATCGTCACCAACGACCAGGTGTATATATATACATTATTTTTTATTTATATTTTATATACTACTTAGGCAAACAATCAAAGATCCTGTAAAGATGGTAAGCAGCCACCGCAGCCTATGAAGGTTTGCGATAGCAAAATTACGTAGCGAGTTGCGGACTCAAAAAAGTTAGGTAACACCAGAAATTTGTGATGGAGTATGCTTGGAATAGGAAACGTTTTGTTAAAAAGGCATCCCTAAATGAGTGTTGAATACTTGTATTCACACAAAATCACAATTACACTAAATATACACTATGTGTAGTAAAAACACAACCCTAAATGAACGTGAGCGGTACTTACACAAAATCACAATTGCACTAAATGTACACTATGTGTAGTGTGTGTGGTCTTCTGTAAGGTGGAGGGTCCTTCCCAATTCGGGTTCGTTCTTTAATGTGATGCTCTACTCCTCTTAAGGTTGTCATTAATCAAAATTCAAATTAAGCCTTATTATTACGTCCCAGTAGGGTCACTACCACACTGATATTTTTATTTTCAACCGATTTCAACGATATAATTATCCTATCTAAATATTACGTACACATTGTTAACAAATCAACGTACACATTACAGAGCGACAGTGTACACTCGACGGACGCCGCTCTCGAGAAGGCCGCAAGTAACGCGAGCAACACTAAGAGCGCTGGCAAAGAGAAGAACGACGACATCATGTCGGTACTTCTTGCTCATGAAAAACAAAACACAGGTAATTAAAAAACATAATTATAGTCGTCCAGGCGCAAACACAGGTGTTCTCCTTATTCCTTCACTTTTATAGTCCGATGGGATGGCAATCCGACAAGGCTGGGGCAAGATCAGGCGTAGGACCAACGGATTTACGTGCTTTCTGTTTAGTGATGTGTTCTTAGAATATGGTCACTATCTACAGGCTGGCGAACTTGCTTCATGTCTCGATAAGTGGCCCTCACTTCTTTTTAATAGACCACGCGACGAAAGCCTCAGGCTTCTCCATATAGACGCAGGAACACAACTACACCGCTAAGTCTAATTAATATTTAAGTAGTGGGAGTATTAATAAGTAAGTAGTGGGAGAGCCGGCAATGTATTTACTTTGGTCATTTTAGGATTAAACACCCCGGCCGCAGAGGGTTGCTACAAGAGTCTTTTATTATTAGGTATATATGAGTTAGTTTGTGAATACGGTGCTGGCTATTGGTCCATTATTTTACTGTTATTCTTAAGGTAGAGGTCCCTCCCCAATTGGGCTTGCTCGCTTGTATGTCCCTTAATTACTAATTGGTTTAATTTTCAGGAAACGCTGCAACGAATGCGTTGAAAGGGATTGAGCCTGACAGTTCAGATTCTAGTGACAATGAATCTAAAGATCCATACAAACTCAAAGATGAGCTGGCTGCTGTCGGTAAGTGATAAACTTCTGTCATCAACATTATCTTAAGACGCCCACTGCTGGACATAGGCTTTCTCCCAGGATTTCCATAAAGTTTTTGGAGTGGCGACCATGACCTGGAAAACACAGCGGGGGCAGGCCTCCAACAAAGTGGATCGGCGACCTGGTGTAGGTTGTGGGCAGCCAATAGAGCTCAAGACCGAATTCTGTGTAATCTTTGGGAGAGGCCTATTAACTTCAGTACTAGTAACTTGCTAATGTACCTACTGATAAACTATTGTGTATATCAAAATAAGAGAACAAACCATAATACGATGGCCTAATGCGGCATTGGACGAGACCGTCTAAGACCCACCACATACATTCATTTTCCTGATTCGAAAACCGTATTCGATATTTCCTACAAACATCTCGCACATTCGAGATATACGGACAGTAATCAAACGTGTGTGATATGATAAACCCGATTCGAAAAACGAATTCAGAACGCGGTTTGCGGCGAAGGGATTCTCTATTAAATAATTCAACCTTTTTCCCATCCTCTTCTTAAAATATATTCATAAGTGGGTAGACACATATCTAACAATAATAAAAATGAAAATTTTCAGCTGAGATGGAAAGTGAAGACTCAGAGACAGACGACAACGCTCCCACAGTGCTGGTGAACGGCAAAGCGGTACCGCTGACGAGCATCGACGATGACGTCATCGCACAAATGACGCCCTCCGAGAAAGAAACATACATCCAAGTGTACCAAGAATATTACAGTCACATGTATGATTAGATAAGTGTTCAGTGAATATATATTAGTAATCAGACGTTAATAAACGCCTCGTCTATAATATTTATTTATGTTTCTTATTACTATAATACATTTTTTAATACTACTAAGGTGATACCATGATGGTAATCAGTTACGCATCCCATGGACTTTGGCCCGCGCGCTTTAGAAACAGGGACGCAAAACAAGCTTCAGCCGAGCACTCGTGCACTGTAGGACCGGTTATCCATTTTGAAAAATGCTTGCGCATACGCCGTCTACTTATAAAATATTGAATGACGCCGATGATTTGTTGTGGAACAGCAAATTCACCTCAATACCACAATAAATCGCTAGGAATCAATTACAAGGCAATAGTTTGTAACAAATGGTTACCAATTTAGAATCGATGATTAACGTGTATCGGTGCATGCCTCCTCCGCACTAATGCACAACTCTTTTTAGCACACGAACCAGAAAACTATTAACATAATGAACTAGTCGTGAAGTAGTACAATTAGATGGTGCAACGTTTTACAAAAACAAGATGTTTATTGTTGGCTGTACCACAATGAGCCCTCTTCTTGGCACAATCCAACGATACGATACTGTATGGTACATAAGTTAGCTGTCGAACAAATATCTGACCGTATCACCATTCAGTCGTGCTATTTGACGACTTATTCATTATATAAATAGATTTGAAGTTCGTGAACCATCATTAATTATTTTAAGCTAAAATAAGCCATAACAATTTGTCAAAGTAATTTATCTATATATATTAAATCTTTTCCTTGTGCTCATCTACATTACATAAGAAAGTCCTGTGCTAAATTTCATGCTTCAAAAACCCACTGGTCAGAATGCCATTATACGAACAGAGAAAAAGAAACTATTTGTTGCCTTTTTACAACTAATCGGCTGAACAGATCTTAATGAAATTTGGAAAGAAATCAAGGATATAGATGGTGTGGAAATACATAGGATACTTTTTATCGCGATAAACGAACGGACTATTGACTTAATAACAAATGGACATCGGGTCTCGAACAATAATAACCAAAATAACGTCCCGAGACAAGCTTTACAAACGTAGGTTCATGTATAGCAATATAAAAACTATGTATAACATTCAAATTTAAACCTTAATGCAACAAGACAGTGTTCAATGTTGTAAACACCTATTACTCAGCTACGCGCTTTAACCTGTTTGTACCTACGCCGCACAATTTTCACGTTATAGAAAATAATATTAAAAGCGTGGTCTCTTTCTAACTTATTGCGCTCGTAAGGAATTAGAAAAAGACAGTAAGATATTTTGTTTTTTTAACCGATCTGCAGATCTATATTTTGAATTTTAATTGAATTTTGGTAAAATACTATGTTTTCAAGTAAAATAATACATAGTTGAAAATGGTGGTCTCCTTTTTTTACATGTTTTTTTACAATGCAGTACGGCATTGAACGGGTCGGACACTTGAGCGCTGACCCAAAGTCCGTTTGTTATTCAGTCGATGGAACTAACCATTCACGGGGGCGGAGCCATGAGCAACATCTTATATATTATATGATAGTTATAATTTTAACTATATCTAAAAACTTATTCAAAATCAAAAGAATACGTAAACAAATCACTTCTTTATTGCAAAAATAAATTATTAACAAAATAAACATTTGTAACTATGTGCAATACATTCAACATAATAATATGGAAACATTAAACAATATTCTGAATAACATATGAGAATGTTATTAATACTGTCAGACGTATAGTTTTAAGTACCTTATTGTTTTAACAATACATACGATAACTATACATATATTATCAGGCACTTATTTAACGCATCATTTCCAACTATATTCTAACATCTTATACGCAAACAATAAATAATATGAGTTTCCACAAATCAAATATTTTCCTACTTATAATCGTTATGTCACATATTTTTATTATAAAATTTATTATAATAATGTCTTCCTAAAATGTTACCCCTAAAAGGGTGGAAAATGATTTTTGAAAATTCTACTAATATTTAACGCAGGCGAAGTCAGAGCGGGCCGTTAGTAAGTACTATAATAGGGCGGGTAATCTAGACGGAGACTTGCGCGGGTGATAGTATAAGGCACAAGTGTAGCGATATTATAGTGCACAAGCATAGATGCACTCTTTATTCCCTCAATCTAATATAAGTACGTCTGTTTAACGAACCATCATCATAGTCATATTATACGTCAGATAAAATGAGCGAAACAAAGCGGCATTTTATTTCTAAAAAATACGTTTGCGCATATGTCATATTTAGTGTGATGTCACGTGGTGCTACTACTAAGAACTAAAATGCTGCCCCATCTCTGGGGGCTGGCTGTCACCTCGCTTCTTTAATTAAAACATGTTTTATAAACATGTCTTTAATTAAAACATGTTTTATAAACATGTTTTATCAGTGGAAATGATTTAAAATTGCCTATTAAACTATATATGTTTCCCCCATTTCTCCCAATATTCCTCTGTCTGCATTTCCATTATTCTTGACAGGCTCCGGTCAACTGCAAACATTTCTTCTTCTCCCGTGAATATGGCCGCTTTAGCATCTTCCTGTAACATCAAATTAGAATATAATTATCAAATATACATTAACATAGTTAATAAAAATACATAACTGGCGTAAATATGAATCCTCTGACAGATTTTAGTCACAATGGCCAATCTCAATGGTGATTAGCCAACTGTGCATGGCAAATTATTGTGCCATACAGGGATCTGTATGGCACAATGTGTCCTGCATAGTTGGCTAACTTTAACTACCTTAACTACGTACTCGACGGGCAGGACACTTGCCTAGAGAAGCCGATCCTGCGCCTGATCTCTCTCTGGAGATATGGATATATCTCGTACTTCGAGTACGTAGTTAAGGGACCATTTTCTAAATGTGTTTTAGGACATGGTACCTCTAACCTCAGCAAAGCTTACTTAACCATGCAGGTCAATCGATCGCGCGGTACGCTAGCACTTAGCTACAAGCCCAAGTAAAGTAAATCCATGTCTATAGGATTTATTACATTAAAACCACACATGAACACACCCATGCATGGATTAAGGACCAAACTCTCTCTGATCTCCTGAGAGGAGAGAGAAGATCCGTGCTATGCAGTGGGGCATAATATATAATGGGTTGCTATTATTATTTTATATTTACTCATATATACACTTACAGAATCTTTCGTGATTTTCAAATCATCCATAAGTGCTCTATCAACATCTTCTATTTCTGTCTTCTCATGTAATGTAAATAACTCTTTTGGATCACAATCGGCAGCTATAACTACCTGTAAATAATTACATATATGATTTATATATACCTAACACTAAATACTTTTTGTCTTTCATTAATTTTAATTTTACTTTGGTGGCAAACAAGCGTACGGCCCGCCTGATGGTAAGCTGTTACCGTAGCCTATGGACATTTGCAATGCCGGGAACATCATAACGTATTGCCGACTTATGTTTTAACATTAGTATTCTTTTCCTGGGATAGAACAACGTTTATAACGTTCTTTAAAAAACACATTTCACTGAGCACATATTATTAAATAGTCATTTATATATTACAACCTTGAACAATAACAACAAAATAAATCTATAAATTTATTTCTGTAATAAATAATGTCACTTACTCTAACTCTATTGTCGTATAAAGTGTCAATAAGTGTTATAAATCTTCTAAGCTGAGATCTATGTCTCGTCATTGATAATTGTGGCAAGTTTCTTATAAACACAGTGTGAAATGTCTTTGATATGACTAGGTAATCACTAGCTCCGAGTGGCTGAAAATGTGTACAATATTTGATTAATTAATATTAGTTTTTAATAAGTATATTAATGCAATAATATTCTATATTCGTCACATAAAGTGTTAATAGTACAAGAAATAATAATGTTTAAAATAGCTGAAGAAGTAAACAAAGTCGTTTTTTTTAAAGACAACATAGTCTACAGCTGAAGAGTTTGTTTGGTTGAACGCGCTAATCTCAGAAAGTACTAGTTAATTTATAAAGATCTTATTAACTTTCAAAGTTTGCCAATTGGCATTTAGCTGTCTTTTTTTTAGCAAAACAGATATTAATATAGAAAAACTGACAACTACTATGAGATAACGTCATAAAACAGCAGAGTTTTTTCTTTAATATTATCAATAACTTCATACTTTTTCAAGCAATAAAATTTTTGTTTTACTTTTTAACACAATTTTGTGTCTATTTCCTTTTTTAAACCTACAAGAAAAAAATAGTCCAACACTCCATTGTATTGGTAAGTAGATTGTTATCAATTCTTACCCTGTCACATAACTCTTCAAAAGTGGAATCCAAAACTCTTCCACATGATTTGAGGAATTTCACATTTCTTCCCAATATGTTAATTACTCTAGGTCTTACTGTATCTGTTTCCTTAGATATTAAAAATTTGAACAAATTGTCTACTGCATTGTTATCTGGAGTGAGCTCACTGTTGCTGTGAATTTATTTAAATAATTATTAAATGTATTATACTCCACTGGGAACTTAGAATGGTAGTCTTGCACACTACCTTAAGGAAGGTAGGGCCCCAAACAAGCATGCAAGTTTGTCTGAGGAAGGATCTCCAACTTATAGAAGACCACAGCCAAATTCTCATTCACAATGATGATATATACCACAGATATAGATACACATAGATAACGCAAATGCACGTACTTCGCGTGTCCGAACCCCGACAAAGCGTCAAGGTTGGTCGCCGCAACTTACAGTCCGCGCGCGTCTGTTGTCGCTGCCGGTCGTCCGCAAAAACTAAAAAAATGCCTCGTTGCGTGATAATTAACTGCAATATCCCAAAAATTTCGAGCACCCAAAGACAGGAACATATTTCTTATCACAGGTAAGTTATTTTAACATTATATTATGCGTAAATTCATTTTAAAACTATTTTTTATGTATTTAGAGCTGTGATTTCAAGGATATACCTAAGTAACTATAGATTAACGTTAAGTAAAACAATATTCACATTACGTTGACGTGTTTGGTTTGAGCGTTGGAACTGACGTTGTGTGTTAAAAGACGATGAATATTACAACAAGCGATACTGTCGCGCATCGCTTCGACTTCGTGATACAGGCAATTTATCATTCGTCTGTCAAATCTAGCGACTAGTGTTGTTCGTTCTACAACATATATCAATAATCGATTTTAATCGATATCGGACAGACGAATGATATAAAAGAAAAATGGATTGCGGCCACCGGACGAAAAGACTGGTTCCCGACGAAACACAGTACTATTATGTTCCGAACATTTTGAAAACACCAGTTTCATTGAAGGGAAAAAGTTAAGATTATTGAAAAAAACGGCATGCCCCACTATTGATATACTAAAACTCATTGACAATGAAAATGAGGTTAGTGAATAGATTAAATGTGTAACATATTTTTATTTAATAAAGTATAAAATATATGACATACACCTATTTGTGCTTTACAGAATAAAGATATATCGCAAAATCCTTCATCATTGCCAAGGAAGAGAAAACTAGAAAAGGTATAGTTAAAATATATTTTTCGTGTAAATGTGTACCTACAAATATAAGAAAAGACTAACGGTATAATGTAAGCTAGAAGCAAAAGTGGAAGACTTGAGCGAAAGCGTGTAAGTAACGGAACTAAAGTGGAAATGGCAGCGGAAACAGGGATTGAGAGAGACTAGGAATCAGCTACTATAAACAACTATAACTTATTTTACTTTACAGGATGTCCATGAACTACCCATATCAAAAGGAAAAAGTGAAATGGAAAAGAAATTATTAACTAAAATAAATAATGCACAAGAAAAAATAAATCACGTTGTATCTATACAAGATAAAAGTATAAATGAACAGCAAAAACAAATACAAAAATGGTGTTAAAATCCGAGAGCGTATTACCGCAAATAAAACAGTATAAGGGAGTACTCGAAGTAAATATTAGAGAAGAAGAAGAACGTGAATTGATTAAATCTAGTGGCGGCAGTGACAAACGATCTTATTTATTTAGAACATAATATACAGAACATGTATAAAGGCGGACTTAATGCCAAAGGCATTCTCTCTGCCAGTCAACCTAGGTATAGGGTAATGCAGAGATGAAACATAGTGACATAACAAACACATATTAGTGTGAGGTCTAGAAAGAAGTAATTATTATGAGAAATATATAATTATTATAAATTAAATAAAAATAAAAATTATAAGTGATATATAGGTATATGCAAAATCACAACAATCTAGGTATATGTAATATATTGTATATATTTTAAAAAGACAACTCCCGCACTAGAGAACAAACTCTGTGTCGCGGGGGACTTTACAAACATACAATTAACGGACACAAATTACACCCAGACTCAGAACAAGTAGTAACGACATTAAAAATATGAGTAAGAGTGAGATAATCAGTGCGGCGGCTCCAGTTGAATCGATTGAATCGTAGCGGCTGGAGGAGCATTGGCGGCATCAGTGTCTTTGAATCGGTTTGGATTTCTCGTCACTAAATTTCGGCTGTGACGTCACAGTAGGTGTTAAAAAGTCGGCACGCTTGATTTCAATACAAACTGTGATACTTGCGTTATCTATGTGTATCTATATCTGTGATATATACAGTCTGTATCTTAACTTTAGTACACCGGCGAATCCTGGTCCCCCAAGTGACCTTGTTGAAGACTGTGAAGATCAAGAATAATTGGATTGATATTTGATTAGATAAATAAAAATAACCACAGTCATAGTCACAGTGCTTTAGTTGTGTTCTTGAGCTCCAATTATTTAAGAATTAAAAAACATTTTCCATATTCCACAGTTTAACATGCGAATGTTTTGTGTAGGATCAAAATTGCACAAGTAAATCTCCTGATATTGTAAGCATCCGCAGGATACAGTCACTGCTTACTATCAGGCTTGCAATACGCTTGTTTGTTGCCTTGGTATTATAAAAAAGGTACTTACATAAAATATTTACCATACTTATTGCCAGTCCCCCTTAATCGATAGTCTACACCAGAATCTAATTGTATAATATTACAATGAGCTTTTAGAACTGGTATAAATGGTATAAAATTAGATCTTTGCAGTCCATTCTTGTACAAATCATCAGGTTTTCTATTACTAGTAGCTATAACAACACAGCCATTGTCAAACAGCTGTGTGAATAAGCGTTTTAGAATCATAGCATCTCCAATATCTGTCACCTACAAATAATAATTTGTTTAAGTATGCTGATGTATTTTTCGTTGCCAATAAAGTTGTGTATATGATAGTATACCATAAAATGTTGCCCTTAGCAAATTCCTTGTTTTTTCCATACTTCTCAAGTAAATTGGAAATCAAAAATATAATTATACTTACTTGAAATTCATCAAAACATATTAGCCACGATTCCTGTGTAATGTCAGCAGCTACTGGTGGTATTGGATCAAATGGCTTTGAACCCTCGTCACGGAATGAACTAGCTCCTTTCCCAGATTTAATTTTTAGTTCATGAATTCTAGCATGTATGTTTAACATGAATGAATTGAAATGGACTCTTAGTTTCTCTTTAATCTAAAAAAAATAGAAAAAAAATGAAGCCAATAAACCCAAGAAATTCTTTATAATTATTGAAGAAACTGTTGCCTTTCTGCTAAATATTTACAAAATCTTTACCGGCACTGTATCATAGAATAAGTCCATCAACATAGTTTTCCCTCCTCCAACACTACCATAGATGTAGAGACCTTTTGGTGCTATGATCTTCTGTGGTTCAGGTTTCCTAAAAAAACTAAATAGAGAACTCGCACTTTGTGTTTGTAGAGCAGGCCGATCAAAAGAAGACACTTCATCATAAACTTGCTGCAAGTGCTGTATAACACTTTCCTGATGTGTATCTTTAGATAAAGCTTCACTTGTTACTCTTTGGGAATACACTGACCAAGGACCTTCACTTGACAAAGGTTGTTCTTGTGCTTGAGAAGATAACAGCTTCATACATTGATAACATCGCTTCCAATGATATTTTACAAGTGAGGAAACATGTAAACATGAATTATTCTGCGCGAACATTTTCGTTATTGTCAACTGACTGAGTCAAACAAGGAAAATATTTTCATTATATAACTTTCATAGCTCATAACCTTGTACTAAGCAATATAGGAGGATTTTCATCAATTCACATTTTCGAATTACACCACCTATGAGGAATTACAATAAATGTCAAATTAGTATTAAGCAAGTCGTTTCGTTCGATTCAATATTCCAAAAAGTAGTGCTAATCTGATATTTTGAATTTAGATTCCTTTATTTAATTATGTGTTAAATTACAAATTTTCGTAAAATTAGGCTTATCGTTGCCGCTAAATAATAAAAATTTGATTGTTTTCTAATGCGCCAAATTGCAAAAAAAGTAGTGAAGTACGGAACGCGAAAAATTGACGTATAAAGTAACTGTCAATGTCATGGACCTATGTCAAAAACAATTTATTCGGATACACATTGAAATTAGATTTTAGTATTGTTAATTCTTTTTTAATAAAACTTTTTTTGAACTGTGTACAGTAGTTCTGTTAATATCCCAAAGATAGATTTATGATAAAGCTTTGTTATTGTTTTGGAGCTGAGCAGATATATAAAATGTGAAAGTTAAAAACCTAAATATTTTGTTACAATATTTTGCTCCTATTCACTTAAAGTTTAGAGGAACAGCCAAGAACGTATTTAGTTACCGATGTAATTTCATAAGTCAAGAAAATTCACAAACTAACTCTTATATACTTACCTGCAGAATAATAAAAGGCTCTTCTGGCAATCCTCTGTGGCCACGGTATTTATTAACCTTAAAATAACAAAGAGGGTTAGAAATTAAATTAAATTTAAGATAGAAAATATTGTAAATAGCATTTTTACTACAAAATCTACCTACCTTATCTTTTTTTTATCGACTGGCCTGTGGGTCTAGTGGTTAGTGACTCTGACTGCTACGCCGGAGGTCGTGGGTTCGATTCCCACCCAGGACAAATCTTTGTGTTATGAGCACGAATGTTTGTTCTGTGTCTGGGTGTAATTTATCCATAATATGTATGTATTTAGAAATATATAAGTATGTTTATTAGTTGTCTGGTTACCATAGTACAGGCCCTGCCTAGCTTGGGATCAGATGTGTGAGTTGTCCCGAAGATATTATTATTATAAATTGTAGGACTGATACTATAACCAAATTAAGTTTTATTTATTGCCTTCTTTGTTATTTTAGGGTTTAACACAACCGCAGAGGGTTGCCCGAAGAGCCGTTTATTATTCTGCAGGGGAGTTAGTTTGAGTTATTATGGGAGTTAGTTTGTGAATTTTCATGACTTATGAAATGACAAAAGCAAATAAGTTACTGGATCTTGGTCAAGGTGACCTAGCGTCAAAACTCTTAACCGGTTAAAAGTACTTTTGACTAAAAAAACAGTCAAATTATTTTTAACCAAACACGTTGGTTAAAAGTACTTTTGACTGATAATGAAAGGTCAAAAGTACTTAGGTATTACATAAGTATTAAACTTAAAATAATATTAGATTCTGACTGTGTAGGGGGTCGCAGTTTTAACTTTGAGGTTTGATCATTGGCTCATGGATGGATTGATTGGCATCCTACCATCATATCATAAAATATAAAATGTTTCCTTTTCACAATTAGGTAAGTAGGTATGTCGGTCCAAGGCTCATTGCTTTTATTAAAATAATAGATAGATAGAAGAAAATATATACTTACCTACCGTTTAGGTGAATATACTTAGCTATAGGAGCTATATTCACATAAACGGTGATGGAAGGACCTACCTTATCTTTTTTTTCAGAAACGCAGAATTCCCGTGATGTTCATATCATTAAATACATCCGTAAGTATACCAATGAATTTTAACATCACCATAAAATGTAGGCACCTAAAGCGAGTCAAGGACGTCCATATAAAATATGTAATTACCTTGTTACCTCTTATGTAGTCTTGGTATAGCAACGTATCGACAAAGGATATAATTTGGTTTTTCTTCCATTGTTGTTTCCTGCGAGATCGAATCATAAAAGAAATCCGTAGGAGAACCAAAGTGGCCGATATAACTCGAAAGATTGCCTCAATTAAGTGGCAGTGGGCAGGGCACAAAGCTCGCAGAACCCATAACAGTTCTGGGAGTGGCGACCACGAACTGAAGGACGCAGCTTGGGCAGGCAGCCAACGAGGCTCCAAATACCGAGGACCTAATACGATGGACATGGTCGTCTTAATAGTGAATGCTGTAGAAATCCTTAGCGGAGACGTATGTCCAGCAGTTCGACGTCTTTCAGCTAAAATGATAAGTATTGATCTACAATTACATTTTATGTACCTATATTTGAAAACAATATTTGGGTAAATAAAACTGTACTGGTAATTAAACGGTAGCACAGATTACTAAATAGTGATGGTAGGTACCTTCGTACCTACATAAATAAACTCAAAAACTATTATGTATTCTTTAAACAGAGAGACTATACAATCAATTGTATTATCTTGTATTGAATCTCCACCTGACAGAAGACCACAGCTAAATGGGCAATGGCATAAAGCGGTGTAGCTGTGTTCCTGTATGTGAATACTATATTTAAGTAGTCTCCAGAGCTCATTATTTTATTGATACGTTTTTAATTATCATAAAGCCCTGGTGTTAATTTTTTGGGTCGGCAACACGCAGGTGATACCTACCTCTGGTATTACAAGCATCGTAGGCTACGGTGACTGCTTATCATCAGGGGGCCGTATGCTTGTATTCCAACTAAATACTTAGTATAAAAAAGTACCTAGTTTAAACTATTTAGTAATAAATAATGTAGGTACCTACCTACTAAAAATTACCTACCTACAGTCAATTTTCGCAAGACCTGATTCACATGATGCAAACAATATTGATATACAAATGAGGGTCGGCGATAATATAAAAATGTTTCTCATAACAATAAATAACAAGAATAATCTTAAGAAAGCAGGATGTGGTCAAATTGAAATCGACGTCCTGACTGAATTGATGCAAAGTAAGTGCTTATTGCAATCAACAGTCACACATTATCGTGACATCCTCCTTTTCTTGAACAATAATAAACAGGGATGCCACTTCAATGACACAACATTTGTTGTATTAGGCGGTGGTATCCTGCGAGATGGGGCTCCTTTCCCAGTGGGCTTGCTCGCTTGTATGGTGCCCTACTACCTCTCTAGAATTACAATTATCTTACAGCTCGTTTATAAGGACAAATCACTTAACTTTTTATTTTTTAATTGCCTATAGCAATCTACAAAAAAAAATCCTGCATGCAAATTCACATAGGTAAGTACTATTCAGATACCTCAGTACTTACCTTTATTACTGATATATATGTGATTCAATGCGTTTTCATAAAAAGAAAACTATGTCAAACCTACAGTAGGTAGGTACCTACTCATGCTTTTTGAATCTACATCTATAATAAGATGCCTTTAAAATATTACATTTCCTGAATCTTCAAAAAATTCAGTACCTAGTTTTTTTGAACAACTGCTACCTATCTATCCCATATAGGTAGATACGCCTTGACTGTATCCTAATTTCAAGTAGGTTTGTACCTAAGTATAATACCTAACCATAAGTCTAGTCAGTCAGATATAAATAACCGCAGACAGAGCCACACAAACAAATGAAATCTAACAGCCCTGAATGAAACAGAAGAGAGCGATGTCTCCACCCGTTCGCTTAATTTACGAACAGTTTCTTTTTTTATGTCTGTCTCTCCTGTCTCCTGGAAATCCGTCGCGACGAACCAGAGTAACTTTCAAGTTATTTTCAAACGTTTGGGACATAAATCATTTTGTTATAACATGTTATTTAAGTACTTACATGAATATTGTCGCTGTTTGGAACTTCGATAAATGGACATGATTTTACTGCAATGGGAGTTTTTTTCTTCCTTACTACTATAGATAGAAGTAAGTAGGTAACATAATAAGTGGACCAATTAAAACAGGCAGAGTACTTAAGTATACTTACATGTCGATTTACCCCTGTGCGTTAGTTTGTAGCAGGTAGTTTTGTGATTGTAAAATAAAAATTAGAATACAGGCATGCAGGTAAATACCTACCTACTTACACTTTTTGAAAATGAAGACAAACTACTAAGTTTATGACCGTTTTTTATCAAACTTATTCAGTAGTGGATTTAAATACTTAGGTACATCTACACTGTTTACAAAAATAATATCGACATGCGTTTCTGAATCAAGATAAACAAATAAATACCTACTAAAGTTCTGGCTTAAGTCAATAAAATTATGGTTTTCTTCTAATTTAGGTTAACATTTAATCAGCTCAAGTCTTGTAATAGGTTAATGGGAACTTGCATAATTAATAGTTTTACCTAAAAGTCATGGCTATTTAAAATATTCGTTTAAAAAACTTGTTAGCGCGAAAATGCGATCTTTTTTAAGTACCTATGACCCGTTTGCATGACACATTAAATCTGTCACTCATTACAGTCATTACAAATGTACTGGTAAAAATATACGTACGTCGTAAACATAATATATGTAAGTACTTTTATTATCATCACTTATTTTGTTTGGGTTCTTCTCATACTGAAGATAAAAATTATCAATTTGTCGAAATAGTTAAATAAAAATAAACATTTCAGGTGCAAATACTGTGGTCAATGTCAAGGTTACCTTCGGCGAACTGACCTACGGAACCTAAATTGCTCTTGAACTCGCTCACACAGTGGCCTCAATTGTGCCCCATCTAATGCACCGGTTAACAACCTCTAGTGTCAAGGTGCCTGGTGTTGTTTGCATAGTTAAAGGAAGTCTCAAAACTGTCAAATCTATTCTCTATTACCCTTACCCTACTTCATACAGTCTTTGTCCATGCCCGTACTTACCTACGTATATGCAAGCAAAACTCATTTGATTAAACATTAAAGTATCTAGTGAAAAATATATGACGTAGTAGGTATTAAGCTGCTTATTAAATGTGTACCTACTTACTTAAATAAATTTGTTTTAAATGTATGAAAATAAAATAATAGTAATCTAAAATAATAAAGTCTTCGGTAGCACAGCAATTACTTCTTACTACTTTTCTAATACAGATAAAAAAAAAAAAAAAAAAAAAGGATCTCATGGCTCCAGATTTATTTTTTATACTACTTAGATGGCAAACTACCATACGGCCCTCCTGATGTCACGCAGTTACCGTAGCCTATTGACGTTTGCAATACCAGAGGTATCACTCGTGTGTTGCCAACCCATTTTTTAACACCAGGGCTTTAAGATAGAGTATCCCTGGGATAGGAATACGTTTCTTCCAAAACGCATTCCTAAATGAGCGCTGGAGACCTGTACTCACACACAGTAATACAACTACACCGCTTTGTGTAATTATTTGGCTGTGGTCAGAAGACCACAGCCAAATAACCGACTGGGTAAAGACCTCCACCTTACAGAATGTAAGGTGGAGGTCTTTACCCAGTCGGGCTTGCTCGATAGAATGGTGCCCTACCTCTCTTTTGATCTCTATTTAAAATAGTTGTAGTAGTGTCTTACGTAGGTACGACAGCCGTGTTTAGGTCCCATAGATTCGATCCTCAGGTCGCATAAAATTATGGTACTCGATTCTACGGTGAAAAATTGTTGTGAGCCCGGAATTTCGAATTGTGTCGCTAATGGCTATTAGGCTATCTTAGTAGCAAAGGTGGCGAAACGTTTTGAAAAAAAAAGGAGGTATGCTGCAGTATTTTGTCCTATTATTATACTTAGGTATCTTTACTTAGTCCGCACCAAAGCGTTCTTATAACGATTCATTTTGAAAATTGTGAGATGTCAACTTCAGATCTATGTATATCTAAAGTTAACATCTCACAAATTTCAAATTAAGACTCTTTACTCGATATAAGTTTTGATCAATGTCAACCTAAAGTCGATACTTTAAGTTGCCATTGATCAAAAATTAAAACGATGTGAAGACGATATAGTAGATTTTATTTTATAAGGTGATAATGTCGTCTTGCCTAACTATTGAACGGCCATTTTAAAGCCCTGAGTTCCTGACGTTTTTATAGAGATCTTCTTCTTATCGAGTGTTTACTGTGGTTAGTGGCCAACCTGGTAACAGAGTTGTTCATATCGCATATTCTAATAGGCCTCTGACGTCGTGATCTAACTACTGTTAACAGCCGCGTGCTCTCCGAAGTACGGAGACGATCAGCTAATTATATAATAGGTATAGATATTATTGCACGAATTAACAATGAATAACATTGTAAAATAGTAATCCTATGTTAAAAAATAATATCTAGCTAATTTCAGTAGCAGCACAGAGTTCCAATGACAAATCCTAAGATTTAGGAATCTAACCTACGATCTCCGGCTACTCAGGGTCACTAGAGCAACAGACATACCGCCAAACAGTTTGAACCGACAATACCTACAAGTTTGCAACAATATTTTTATTGTTTTTATGAAATCTACATAATGTATAAATAATGAGCATTGACACGATCTTATATGATAACCCTTGGCACATCGGCTATAGTTAATATATTGTGCTAAGTATCTAGTTTTAGGGTTAAATTGACAGTAAAGTCACACGTTTTATTTCGAAACATAATACCTTCACCAAATATCGCTGGAACATCATGGGAAAGAGAGATCCGATGTTATTATATCTATACGTGTATTAAATGACAATCATGACCTAGCTCAAGGCGCGGGATGCGTCCAAAATTCACGCTCAGCAAGCATCATCGCCTATTGTGCCAAATAAGCAATCAGCGTCAATAAAACCGCCACACGTTGTGAGTACGGCCGTATAAAAAGTTTAACCCTATCCTACCCAGTGTTCTAAACACATCCCTATTCCTGTGAACCGTACCAATTACCGATTTGTTGCAAAAACGCGAGGGTGGTCGACATATGCGGGCTCAGCTGCGTATAACTTTACACAGTAGTTTGCACATTATGCGGTATAGGTATGCTATTTGTACCTCTATTTATGTCTGCGGATGTCCTTTCCATACATGAGATATCCGCTATCTTTGTGTAAAGAGCTAGAGTTATCAACGTACCTACATACGCAGTATGCTGAATGGAACAATGTGGACTTTTTTGAGTGTAGGCATATCAAATGTATAAAAATGCCTCATAAAAACCCAAATGTTTTTCTCATTAACAATTTAACATTGGATATTTATTTATTTGTTAGAATACGCCAGCAGCTAGGTAGATATAGGTAGATAAATACTCGTATAAACTTTTAAAATATACCTAAGTTGTTGAAGAGAAAAAGTTACAAAGGCAATATGGGGTGAGATTAAAAGAAATCATATGTACTAATCCTATTTCCTACTAATATTTTAAATGTGAAGTTTGTGAGGATTGATCGATGAATGTAGGATGTTTGGTACTCTTTCATGTAAAAAATACTAAACGGATCTGGATGAAATTTGACCTAAAGATGGAATAGCGAATAGGCAACTTTTTATCGTGATAACCGACATTATCATGGGCGGAGTTGCGGGCAACAGCTAATACTCGTACTTCATAAAAATAAAATAAACAATAGACAGATCAAACGACTTAAGACTAAACTATAAAAAATTAAAAACAAGAAAGTTGTTGTTCTGATACAGTTAGGATATTCAAATCACCTTTGGAATTGATATTGTTGTGGGTGTTACACATTCAGCCTGGGCTATTTTAACAGCGACATGAATAGACAAAGAAAACACTAAATTAATCTGTGCCTACCTAAACTCGTCTCTACAATATTGTAGATAGAATCAAAAGCCTGCCTTTGATTCTACCTAAAAGATTACCAGTAGAGCCAGACTTATAAAAATCCACTTATTCACCGAACATACTTATTAGATATCTCTTCCACGGTCGCTTAAAAATCCGTACTTTTTTTATCTTTATCTATGATGAGAATAATGTGTTGCTTTAATGGGGATTATAGTAACACATTCACGTCTCACTGCTAGGCAAACTACTCCATATTAACAGTACTGGGGACATACCAGACGTTTAGATAGCAATTTATTTTTGAGCTTGATTTGAAATTCGTAAGATGTCGTCTTTATTGTCATTGTTTGAAACTCAATTTCTATGGATGTCATGTCACGGTGCTTGAGAGGATTTAGGTCTTTTAAACTTGCTGGCACAAACATCAGTTAGACCGCTTAGAGGATCAGACATAGATACCCTTAGAATTCCTATAAGTCACGTGTGTTTCGTTACGGTAGCAATCAATCCGGTAGCAATCGATCCACTTTTAAACTAAGTAGCTTTAATTGTGATTAGTTATATCCTAAATATTAATCTAGGTTACGGTCTATCTATCTGTGTACGCAACTTAATCCAAAATCATTTATTTTAACGGTTCAGAAGAGATTCTAAATATCATTAACTCAAATATTTAACTCATTGTTATGAATTTTAACTAACGCGTTATCATTGCTTCATGATAAGGGGTAAATATAAGAAATTAAGTTTATTATACTTTTTCTATTTATATAATTATTCGTGAAGACCGATTTATGAATCCGGGCTATTTTGCGGTAAAATTTGGCATAACTGTTAGGTGTTCTGTAAAGAACTATTTGAAAATAGGAAATAGTAAATTATACGGCCCATACGGCAGCGTTTTAGCGTTTCACTTCGGGTTTGCCAACACTGCGTTTTCGTTTGCGATTATAAAAAGGATCTACTTGTCATCAAATGTCACAATTTGATCCAAAATCCCTTCCCTTCATTTCTGTAATGGTTTAACAAAGTAAGATAACCTTCAACGCGAGCTGCTTTCTGCATATCGGTCACCCATTATTCATTTCTTACATTTTACCGATGTGCTGCAGATAAGTCAATATCATCATCAGGTTGAGATAACGTCAAACCATGACCCTAATTCTTTTCCCTAGTTTGACAAGGATCGGCTTCCACCATTACCATTCCACCATCATTAGTAGCTCGTTATTCACCTTAGTAGTTGGTCTTCAATATGGTCCATTCTTTAGGTCAGTTTCCACTACGAAAGCGATTAAACCAATAACGCAGGGTGCGTTCATTATTCTCTCATCATCTTAATTCATATTTTAAATTATAATTATTTATTATTTTATCAGACTCACGTAGACGTGACCAACAAGCAGAACTTAACTTGAAAAAGATTGATGTAAAAGTAGAAATTCAAGGAAAAACTATTGATAATGGTAGTTATTGATTAAATTCTAAATTGGGACCACTTTCTGAATAAGTTTTTAAGACTTTGAATAGTGTCACAAATTTCTGCACGCAAAGTTTTCTCACAGATTTAAACCATTCTGAAAGAGTCTACATAATCGACTGTAGTCCCGATGATTGAATGCCACAACTTATAATTTAACATAAAAATATAAATATGTACGAGCTTAGATATAATTTAACGTAGGTAAATATTAGTTATGTAAATACTTGCAGTTATTTATAAAAGCTTTGATAGCAGAATGGGAATAAAACAGATTTGTTACCACGAGAATTAGGTAGGTAGGTAGAGCTCGATCATTTCGAATTTAATTTAGATATACTTGCTTTGCAGCATTACTAAAGAAGCAACAAACTAAGTAGTCACATAGAGCATAAGTATCTATCTATTACCAATCTGCTTCATGGTAGGTAGGTACTTGTCTAACGTTACTGTCTACAAACGGTTAAATAAAATGTTGCCGAATCGTGTGAAAACCACGTGCATCTAGAATTCTGTAACCTTTGATTTGACATACTCATTATAAAACACCTTGTATGCGTTAATATACTTATAAGTACTTAAATATATTACCGAATCTAGTACTGATCATTCCATACAAAAGCGCTCAAGTCATCTTGATTCATGAGCAATTAAGGTGACTGCTAGCAGCCAAAACAATCGATCGTTCGCAAATGGACGTCTCGTTGACTCGCACTTGTCAGACGTTCGCGAGACAGACTCCAGTGGCTCTAAACAATACCTCAATGCAAATATAAACTTTATTATGTAGACTAAGACTACATTTTTCATTGACAATATGAACTGATAAACGATAAGTACCTTTTAGGTCACGTTAGGACAAAATTCAATGATCGGACTCAAACTAGCTAACTGAGTGCTATTTACACACTCTATACACTTCTAATTGGTGTTTTGTTAAGTACAAAGCATTAATATGCACATAGTAACTATCTAGGTATCTGTAGGTAGTAATTAGCGCAATTTAGATAATCTTTTATCTTTGTTGTAAATATTCTTTGGAATAGTTTTCTTTTTTTAATAACTGTAGGTACCTAACTGATTTTCAAATTCGATATTGTCCGTGATTTTGTCCATGTAAAATCTCTGTTACAGTGAATTTTGGGAAATGTTTTTTTATATACAATTTAGTAACAAATTTTCCTGCATCTATATTAAGTACTTATTATGAAACATTTCAACAAATTTCTGACTTTCAGATTCTACAGTTATTTAAGCTATACGTTTTTGTGCCACTCAATCAATAAGTAAACTTGTGTTTGTTATTTACTAAACAAAATTCAAAGTAAGAATGCAGTCAGCGAACGAATGTTGTGGAAGGATCCTTTAAGAATCCTTTTGAAAGGCCTGTTAGTTTAACTGCCTGTTAAACTTTACATTTTTGTGTATTCGGATAGTTACCTGGTTACAATTAAGTGATGTATTTTCTTACAGCTTGCATGAAACAGCGATTCGATACTCAGCTCGGGCAAAGACGTATTCAGATTTTCGTTAGGAAAATGCTCAGTATCATTCCACAGTCTGCAATTGTGCCTGGTAAATGGCAATAGATATTTGAAATGCCTGTTTTGGACTTTTATCCGTTAGTTTTAAATTATTTCCAGGTCGTCTCTCATGCCACGGCAGAGGAAAGAATTGCTGCGCTTTGTAAAGGTGTTCCCAATAGGCTTAAGACTAAATTCTCTATGATTTGACGACGTTAGTCTAATAATTAGTAACCCTGACTGGAGTTCTTGGGTTTGATTCCCATGTAGGACAAATCGTTGTTTGATATGCTTGATTTTTGTTGTTCTATATCTGGGTGTCTGGCTGCAATAGTACTAGCTCTGTTTAGTTTAGGACCAGATGACAGTGTATAAGTTGTCCCAAGATAATATAATTTTAGTCAATTATAATAAAAGCTACCCATTTCATTTAATTTTCTACCTCTACTATACTTGTCTGGTAGAGGAAAGGAGTATCTATATCTTCTCTTCTACCAGGAAAGATATACCGTTTTAGAATTTCTTCTAAGACATGCGGGTTTCCTTACGATGCCGATGTTTTCCTGATTTATTCCGCATCCTTTACCTGTGACGTTAAACGTTATGATTATCCGTTTGATTATTAGGTAGGAACATTTTAACACCTGGAACAGGTTACCAGTTGGTTGCTTCAACTCGACTATCAATATATTATATAGTCGATACTTTCTACAAATTTGCTACGTAGTACCTACTAACCTAAATTTATTAATTTAGTGAATATTTTTAGAAACGAAATGTGTAATAATAATAAAGCCAGAAGACTGTGTTGTTTGATCTATGCACTTTGTGTTTTTTTTACTCTAGGTTGCCAATATTTTATTTAAAAATGTTTATACCTTAGAACGTAATAACATGAGTGTATATTCTAAATTCTATCTATGGTACGCACTCAGCTGATCGCTGGTGGGTAGGTAATTGCGCTGTTGCCAACCACTCTGGACTAGATCTATTCTTAACATTAATTATAATGTTGGCTTCAAGAAAATACTAATTGAAAATAATCACCACTGTTGTTCACAAAGAGAAAACATTCAAATAAAAAGTAAGCAATATTATTGATAACAAATTGAATAAAATGCAGAAACGTATACCTACGTAAGTAATTTCAATACGTATAAAAAAAACTCGTAATAGTGTCACGTCCTTGCTTCGCCTGATAACGAACGATTATTTATAAAAATGACAAGCACAATGTACATTAAATTAATGGATATTTGACAATGTTACCTACATCTCATGAACGATATACCAATTTTCCGACAATATATCTCAATAATGTCCATAGATGTAGCGATGCGATAACCGATTTATCGATTGTACTCATCGTTTTGGCAGGATGTTGTCTGTGGGTCAAGGGGAAATCAATCAATAGAAGCAAAAGTTATAGTACTATGTCCAGAAATATTTAAAACTCGGTACTTACTTAAAATATAAAATTAATTTACTGTTTATTTTGAAATATATACTGGTCCTTTTTCCACACCACCAATGAGGTAAGAACCGTAGGTGCGCTTTTTTTATAGAGGTGTCCCCAATAGGCCTAATCCTCTTTGAATTTTGGCCAATTGTAGATAATTATATAACTAGCAAAAACGTTCGCTTTGCTAGTTACATAGTCTTACTTCTATGCTAATATTATAAAGGCAAAAAAGTAATGTGTTTGAACGCGCCGATCTCAAACATGATTAGGCTGATTTTCAAAAATCATTGGAAGCTACGCTATTCATTTTAGATATCAGAGACTATTTTACATCAACATAACACCACGGCGAAGCCACGGGCAAAAGTTAATAAAATATAAATTAAGTAAATTTTTTGCTAACAGATTGAGGACCCCAATGTCCCGAAATCGTGGTAGCGTACGTTGTCGAGATTAGGTAATGTGTCAGGAATTGTGTCATTCAGTTAAACGGAGGCGGTGCGTTTGCACGTCGATTATTATGAGTCGAGGGCAGTGGTCCTCGGCCAGCGCGAATGGCAGACTGAGAGACGTCCAACGCCTACTTAAAAGAACTCACCTACTCTACGTCAATCCCGCGCTTAGCAATTTCGACTAGCGTAAGGGTCGATATTAATATAAACAATAAGAAAATTCATCTTTTAACGGTGTCTTCCTTCTTTAATTTTATGCCAAATATAAACATATATTTACAAGTCATTTCATGATAGCAGGAAGGTAAAGCAGATATCGATTTAATCATTGGTACCTACCTACCCCAATTTCAGCATCACTGACGGTCTCTCGTCAATCATTATTCATATTATTTTACTTGTTAATTTTATAAAAATCAGGTGAAAAGTTTTGTGGTGGCGGCCACGCACCTTAACCCGAAAAATAACGTTTAACAAACAAAATAATTATCCTACTGCACTCCATACACGCTCTTATCAACAATGTAGATACTTATCTACATACCCTTATATACTTTATTTATATATCTTACAAAATACTTCAAAAGTATAAATAAAGTACTTAAGTAATATTATATTAATATGTACACCTCTCAGTGCACTGTGTAGAGCACTAGTGATGTCTTTATCAACTTTGATATGCTAAAAATAACGTAGCTACCTCTATCTATCTAGAGCTTTGAGTTGGCATATAATCGTGGGAACATCACCTTCCTTGACAATCAAGTTTTAAAAAACATTTGCGTTTAGCTAAGCTATAATACTATCAGTGATTACTATAAATTAAATGACAGATTCATTTAAGTATAAATTATATTATAATCCAATATATCTGTAGTGACAATTTACGCGTACACCAACATACGAGGGTTATTATTAGTGTCTGGAGTTAGAAACTAAAATTAACACACTTACATATAGAAAGTCTTAATCTATGTCATGTCCAGTTCCAGTATAAGGTTTAATACGCAATACACTAGTCAGACTTTGCGTTCCCAACGTCGCTTTAAGTTCTGTAAAACCTCAACCAGATAGTGATTTTCATACATATAATATTATATCATTCTACTTGTACGCACTCAAAACAATGTACAGATAAATCTAAGAAATGCGTTATCAATTATTTTTTGCGCTAAAATTATTCAATTAATCGTAAGCTATACGCAAGTGGCGGTGGAGTTAACGTTATCGTCAGCGGTCGAAGCCCCTCGTTAACGTTACCAGATTACATACTAGCCTGAACTTTGATAGCCCCGTTTTCGCATTACAAGAATTTCACCCTTACAACTTTTATGTCATGCATAATTCATTTTATAAAACTAGGATGTAGGTATGAATAGATAGAATTCTATCACATACCATAGTTCACCACACCCAAAATAACTATTGCAATTACGAATTCTGACCACATAGAGGATATATCTTCAGCTTAAATTACAATACTTAAGTATGTACCCACAATGCCTAAATGTTCAATAAGTGTCTACATTGACCGTTGCAGATTTTATTATTCAAAAGTTGTCGGGGACCATCGCATCGTGATAACAATCTCAACTTGTCGTATTCTATAGACAATGGCACATATTATACGCTTCGAAGCTGAAGCAATCATTGGCTAATTAAAATTTGCTATGCGTGACGTGACCACGAAGTGCCTTACCCACTTATAGGCTGCACACGTGCCTGTCAATGAACTTCGCAGACCATGCCAATAGCCGACCACGCGTTAAGCCGACCAAAATTCTAGACATAGCTTCTGTTTCCCCTTCATAATTATCCAATAGGCACTTCTGGCTGGTTTCGGAGAGTCATCAAATATTAACACAAAATCTTTATAAAGGTAAAATTACTCTAATCATTCGACTGAAAACTAAAATTCTATTTAGGTGAAGACAAGTTTTAATTTTAGTAAATTAATGAATTCCTTGTCCCTGAGAAACCTACAAATGAGCTAAGTACTGCTTGTATCTAGACTACGAAGTAGGGGCATCGAACTTAGTTCTATGTCAATATTAAACACTATTTAATTGATTGTCAAATTACTTTCTATAAAAACGATAGTAGTTAGGAAGGTACTAACGAGCAAAAATGAGCACATTGTCGGTGCGTGCGAGGAAGTCGTCCTGTTCCGTGTGGGTGACGAAGGTTCGGGACGGAGCTGGTGCATCGGCCTGCACTCCGAGCGGCGGCTTTCGGCGCTCAAATCGTTCCATGAGGTCTGGTGGTACGCGCGGCAACTCGCGCCCTGTCGTGTTCGGAGCCTGAGTGAAGCCGAGTTTCGCCAGCAGGCTCTCGCGGATCACTCTCAAGCTGTGTTCCCGCGCGTTTTCGTACGATCGGCAGGAGGCGCACGCGATCTGAGCCGCCGGCGGCTCTTGAGGACAAGCGAGCTCGGCAGCAACGGCCGCCAGCCACGCGGCCAGAAGCAGCAGGCTCGCGGGCCTGGCCCGCGGCCCGCGCGACGCGCCCAGCGGACGCGTGGTGCGGCAGAGCGGGGAGGCGGCGGCGTAGCGCGATGAGCGATGTGCGGCCGCGGGCGGCGCGTGCTACACTGCACACGACTCGTACTCTGCGAGCATGTCGCCGGTCGCGCGCCACGCCACGCGGCGCCCGCGCCCGGGACGCTGCACCCCGCCCCGCCGACTTGCCGACTGACCTGTTGACTCATCTGCGAGCATCTCGCCTCCCCGGCGCGCGGCACAGCACACTGCCCCGGCGCCAAGCCCACCGAAATGCGCCCAGCGCCCACTAATGAACTTCCCATTAACTCTACATTCCGCCCGCCCTACCGATTACTATCTATTAGTACCATCAATAGGTGTCTATCGAAAAATATCTCTTCACTGATGTGACAGGTACCTATATTTTCTTCAAGATACCTTTATTCATTATTTCAAATTGTGTAACTTATATACATTTTCAAATTATGAAAATATATAAGTAGGTACTTAGGTATCTTATTAGATAACTTGTATTACATACAAACTAAATCTGTAGCAAATATTCGGTAAGCGTAAACAAAATCAGGCAAGTATTTAGAATACAGAGAGCTAGGAAATTAGTTGCTAAGCAGACACGTGCTATAAATTTAAAATGAAATTGACTGCTTTGCAGTTATTTTTCTAAGTTTATTTTAACAAGAAACATATGGATCAGGTAATTCATTGCCTGGTGTAAACTAAATATTTTGACAGCTCCACGCATGAAATGGAAAAGTTAGGTAAATAGGTAGCTGACTCGTGAATCTAGAGAAATCTGAAACATTTTTTATATTTGACTGGGTGTAGTGTAGGTACATTATAAAATAAGCACATTGAAAGCATTTGCCAAGCAACTAGGTATTCATAATTTTGACAGAGCTATTAAATTGCATCTTCCCGTCGTCATCTCCGAATCCATGGTAGGTCTGCCTATATTAGTTTCACATGTTATATTTTTAAGTCTTCAAAATACTAAATTTGTTAAAAATAAATAACTGATGTCGATATCAATGTCATTCAATGACTAGCAAGATTTAGAATGTACAGTCGAAAGTCAAGTGCCACCATGAGTTCCCCGACCGCGTGGCCTGCCGTCACTGGCACTGCTTATTAATCTTTGGTTAATGTAATACAAAATCGTAATTTTATCATCACTATTACCTAGACTAATAACCCATGTCATATGTCCCTTTGCTGAGCATGGGTCTTCTTTCCTCCATCAGTCCATAAAGAGAGCTAAAGAGAGAGATAAAGAGACTTAATCCGCACACGCTGGCCTAATGTGGGTTGGTGGATCAGACATGTAGTTCTTAGAATTTCTTCATTACAATGATTTTCTTCATCGTCTGCAGATAATAAAACATTTTTCATTAACACGAAACACCACAACGTGAAATTCTCATTGGTACTGTCACCTGGGATCGAACTCACTACTCATGTGTGCCAAGTCGGTTACTTTCCCACTACACTTTTTTACTAAGTAGGTACTATCAACAAATTTGACGCTCGACTATTAATAGAATGGTTATCTATTTATTAATATGTATACTAAAATATACTTCGTATAACAAGGTATAATTACATAATGGTCTCCAGGAAAAATAAGTGACACAATAAAATAGACTTTACAAGTAGTTTGGCAATTTTATCCGTTATATTCAAAACTCTTTAGCTAAAATGTTAATTAAATCATGAAGCTATGATGAAGAACCAACTTAATCGACGATACGTATCTGCGGTAGCTAGTGTTCATTATAAGTGGACGTACGATCGGACAAGTAGACGCACGACCACTACTTTTTGAATTTAACGAATAAAATTGCTTTATTGAAATCTTATGATTTTACTGTGTCACTCTGTTACCCTAAAGACCGTGTTTTCGAATTCTACGTAAGTTTAACGTATATCCTATTGTGTTTTAAATATTCTATAAGTGGTCAAGCGCCAACTTCGCCGATCGTACCTACGCTGCTACGTAACTACTGCGCCGTACTGTTGATCTAACACTGAACGCTCTTTTCAGTTCTTGGAAAACTCCTTCATATCGCGAGATCTTTCCGTACTCAGAACCTAGACATTTATCTTATATGAACCTATTTATTTTTAAATATAGAATGTACCACTACCTAGTTAGAATTCTCACGTCATTTTTTTTCTCAAAGTCTCTAGCTACTTATTAGTCCGCCTGGTGATAAGCAGTTACCGTAGCCACTTCCAAAACTAGATTTTTAGACACTTTCATTTGCGTGTTGCCGACCCAAAAATTAACACCAGGCTATTGTTTTGTTTTACTAATGTAGACCTACAGGGGCTGTTTTTTAACGTCGTTATAGCGATTTATTTTGTATCTTAATTTGAATTTCAAAAAATAACAACAAAAACTTTGTAATAAAGTTGACATCTTATTTGAATATAGATCAAAAATAAGTCGCTATATGATACCGTTCCAGTAGTTTGTTATTATTAATTAGATCTATATAGCTTGTTGTGCTTGCTTTGTCTGCTAGGTTAGTTTCCCCAGATACTCACGGGATATTGTTTGAATTGAGTGGGTGTAGAAGTTAAGCAATATGCGTAAACATAAACATTTTTCAACATTCACACGAAATATTGAAAAGTAGCAGACAACGCATATTTTAAACCGGAGAAAAAAAATAGAAGCATGAAATTAGATGAAACATAAATCAACGACGTTCACATATAGCATAAACGGCAGTGGCCCAAACACATAACCTTGTGGAACACCTAGAGATAGTGGTCACTCTAGTAGACAACTTCAACTACTTCCTATGCACTAAAGCTTGTGAACATTCGCAATATAGGGAAGGAATCATGTGAACAAATGTTAATTATTCTTATGTTTCCAAAGTGTAAGTTATGAATTATGATCGATACAATCAAATGCCTCGTTGTAGTCTATAGGTATCTATTCACGACCTCAATCTGGCAACCCTTATTAATAGCATCTTCAAAGTAATCAATAAGAAGGGTAAACTTTGAAACAGTTGATCGATTTTTGAAAGCTATATTGATATGACTGAATGAATTATTGTAAGCCCAATAAATCTACACTAGGTTAGTTAGTTACTTTGTCGGGGCGTTATCCGCACTTAGCCGCTCAAGTGGGCCTTTGTACGTGATTTCCTTTTGGCTATTCCATCCAGCCCAAACTCTCCCAGAAAGCCAGCAGGTGACCTAGGTGGCCGCAGGCTTCCGGAATTTACACTAGGTATCTAATATTATAAAGTTGGAAAATTGTTTGTAACAATTAAACTCAAAAACTGCTGGGCCGAACTTAAACAATCTTTCATCAGTAGAATGCTATTTATTATTGTCCATATACCATCTTGCTAAGACATTAAAATAAAACGGTTATGGAAGAGATTATTTCGATTGTTCAATTTTACATTACACGGCAACGCGTGAGTAACACACTTGGTGTTGCAAATGTCCATAGGCTACCGTAACTGCTTACCATCAGCTGGGACGTATGCTTGTTTGCCACCTTGATGTTGTTTCTAATGATGTTTATTTTATACTAAACTAGTGGCTCGCCCCGACTACGGCCGGGTTAAACTATTTTCAGCTCAGCTTTCTTATTTTATAACGGACATAGCAAAAAAAAGAATTAGTGAAATCGGTTCAGCTGTTCTCGAAATTTGCGCTTAGCAACACATTTAGCGATTCAATTTGGTCAGCTTTTTGTAATGTGGACAATACAAAAAGCTGGCTGTTGGATTTGGTACGATAATTACGTTAGTTTATAATTTTTTTTTTTTTTGTTCATGAAATGAAACATATTATTTATATAAGTAGGCTATGGACGGTAGGTAATTATTTTTCGTAACACTTCTACTTTCTATTTTGTAAACAACTGTGTCATTTAAAAGTCTTAT
Organism: Trisateles emortualis; assembly: GCA_947095525.1. Classification (NCBI taxonomy): domain Eukaryota; kingdom Metazoa; phylum Arthropoda; class Insecta; order Lepidoptera; family Erebidae; genus Trisateles; species Trisateles emortualis. The sequence continues at coordinate 11,904,752 of OX352734.1, forward strand.
TATATCTAATTGTGTAAACTACATCCAAATCGATTTTGTTATGTTTGTGGGAAAATTGTTCGTGGTTTCCCTAAAACAAAACCATTGCAAGAAGCTTATTTACATTATTTTGGCTTTTCAGTGTCTAATCAAGATAAAAATTGGGTTCCTAATGTGATAAGCACTAATTGCAGATTGGTCCTCAGCTCCTGGTATTTAGGTAAAAATAGATCACTGAAATTTGGTAAACCAATGATATATGTAGACTGCCAACTAACCACGGTTTAATGAAAATTTTTATCAAAGCTTTGGATAAGACAAACTAAGCCAAGCCTGCATTTCAATACCACTGCTCTGTATTTCAATAAACTGACGTGCTGGATTTTTTAAAATATTTTGCCGAGATGCTGATACCCAAAGCACAGATAATATAATACTAGTCCCAAAGTAACGTAACCATTCCATTTCATAAACAAAACTCATGTAAACTAGTGTTATCGTATTTGTGCGATAATTTGACATATCGTACGATTACTATCCTAATTCAAGGATCGTACGAAAAATACGATAATTACAGAAACAAGCCATGTCTAACATTTTTTACGACTAAGATCAGAATAATTTATTTCAGTCGAGCCCGAAAATGACCGTACACTTAATATTACTAATAATTAATAAAATATAAATAAATAAATGAAAGAATGTAATTTACATTTCATTGCTCAATTTTTTATTTTAACTGAATTTTCGTATGCGACGCGACTAAAATCTTGATTTGCAAAATAGCAAATAAAATGCGTGTAAAAGCGTCGAAGTGACTATTGATGAAATGAAAAAAATGAATGAAATAGAAGAATTATCTGCTCTATTCTTTTAATGTTATACATACGGAACTTACTTATGTATTAATGCCAATTTGATTTTATTCCAAAACGTACGATATTTTTTTATCTGTCTGAATCCAACACTGGTCTAAAAATATCTGTGTGTCCTTCTGTCAGTCTCTCTATGGTAGCTATAGTGTCAGTCAATAACAACAAATGACAATTTGTCAATTTTGTCAACAAAACCTATAAATATTATTTAAAACAAGTTTAAAAGTGTAACTACCGTCATGGATAAATGCCGAATATGTTTGAAAAACCGGAAAAAAATACGCTTACTAAACGAAGTAGAAAATGGGATTACATTCCTTGATATGATTTCTTCTATTGCTGATATTAAGGTACGTACTTACTATTTTATTTTTTTAATATCGGTAGTTTAGTATTTTTTAATTTCCTGTATGAGCGCACTAACTTTACGGTAGCTAAGCAGCAGCGCCGTGTCCCTGTCATTGCTGACGATCGTTTCAGCAGCTAGCTCGTAAGATCGTTTACTACCATTGGCAATAAAAGATATATAGTTTATGCCTAATAACTATTCATTAATTTTACGAATTACATTATTTTTAGATTATTGCTGAAGATGGTATGCCTGATAAGATATGTTCATCCTGTCGCAAGAAACTAATAGAAGCATATGATTTCAAACTCAGCATTTTAAGGTATAATCTATAAATTTAGAATTGTTTCTATTCTTTAAAAAGACAGCTTTCGCACTAGAGAACAAGCTATGTGTCACGGGGGACTTTACAAACATACAATTAATGAACACAAATAACACCCAGATGTAGAACAACATTTTGTGGGTCACACAAAGTTTGTCCTGTTTGGGAATCAAACCCACAACCTCGTGCACAGCAGGCGTATACTGCGGCCACTGGACCACCAAGGCAGTCAGTTAATTGATAATTGGAATGATCGTTATGTAAAGACACTTGCTGGAAACCCTGGATGAATTTATTAAGGCTATTGTCCAATCTCAGTACAGAGACATCTACTGTTACACAAAGGCCCCCTAAAGACATCCATTGCATAAGGGCTTGAGGCTAACTTCAGCCCGCCCATATACAGACTCAAAGTCCCCAAAAGAGCAATAGAGAAGGCTAAGCTTGAATATTTAGTTTTGCTGCAAGACCTAATCAATCTATATAATTTTAGTATTATGTCGAATAATAAGCTATATTAAATATAAATCCCTTGTTACACAATGCATGTTCGCTATTTATTTTATTTTATTTATTTATTTCATAACAATTTACATTGTGTTGAAATGGTACAGTATAACAATAATAATTATAATAAGAATAGTATTACAATTTATGTACAATCAAATTTTGCAAAATAAAGTTATTTAAAAAAAAAGTAAGGTCTGATTTTGATCTTGGTCTGCAGTACTAACAATTTTACTTTAGCTGATTTTTTTACCTCCTGTTTTGCTCTAGAAAGAATATAAGATTGTATTAGTATAATCAAGCATCAAAATCTCTGAATCTTCGATGCATTCTTCAGTTATCTCTGCATCACCTGTGTTAGACTGTTAGATAATGCTTATAGTATTAAGTCTGCCTATTAATTAGTTTAATAAATAATTAATATATTTTGTGAGACATTCATGGGTTAAGTTGATGAATATATTAATAGGGACAAACAAATTTTTTGAAGTATGATATATTTAAATGATAAATTTTTATTTTACTTAGGTGGCACAAACAAGCATAGCCTGTCTGATGGTAAGCAGTTACTTGCCTATGCCTATGCTTGCAATACCTGGGACATTATTTGTGTGTTACTAATATAAAATAATGTAACATTAGGATTAATACTACTCTAATGTTACAAAATTTGACCTGGTATAGGATTGGATTGTTTTTATTATTTAAATATTCATTAATTAATAAGCAATCGAGACCTAAGGGCTTACAAGGACATATTAAAATATTAGTCATTTTTGAGCATGTATAATTTGGTCTATCCAATACTCTGCAGTTTTTATTATTTTGCTTGTATGCTAACGGGTGGGTTGTAGTAAGTTGAAAAGTATCTTTACTCATTATTATTACCATTTCCAGGTCTGAAGAGGTCCTCAATGAATCCTCAAAATCAAAGAGAATTAGTTTTAATAATATTAATGATGTCAAATCACAAATTGAGATATATACTTACTGTGAAAAAACTATACCAACAATAGAAAATCATAGTGGAGACCCCTTTAAAGAAATAAATACCATAATTTACAATGAAATAGTCATCAGAAGAATACAGACACAAGAAATACAGGAAACACAGATGAATGTAGAGGAGTTCTTAAATTCAGTTCAATTAGATACTGATAATAATAATGTAAGTATTAATGGGTAAGCTTTGTAGGCAATATCTTAATAATTTGATTTTATATGAATATTGCCAAATCTTTACGTAAATTATGCCTAATCCCCTGCCCAGTGGGTACCTCTGAATGGCAAGCATCATCGTGGCAGGCCCTGCCCGTGCGTGACGGTGGGATAAGTTGGACTAACACAGACTTGTCCTTAATGGCTCTAGATAGAGAGAAGTGTAAGGAAAGTAAGGAGGCCTTTGCCCTGCAGTGGGTTAACATAAGTACCTTAATAATACTAATATAAAAAGATTTGAAAAAATGTAAATGATTAGTGAATTAGTTTCACTCGTAGTGATACCTAAGAATGCATAATGACAATTCTGCATACTGTGTCTTTTTAATTGACCTAGTACACAAGCCATTAACAAGTGCGATAATTAATTTTAAATGTTTTGTTGGTAGAATCGTTTTAAACATTACAATTTTCAAAATTGAATATGTATATTCATATAGACGTACCTACGTATTTATTTATATTTTAGTCATATATATTATGTGATATTTATTTTATGTAACTTATGCATATAGAAGTATTTATATAATAGATTAGTTGTTGCCCGCGGCTCTGACCGCATAGATGTCGGTTATCGCGATAAACATATATGCTATTCCAGACTATCTCTGTGCCAAATTTTATCCAGATCCGTAGTTTTTGCGTGAAAGAGTAACAAACACACATACGTTCTTACAAACTTTCGCGTTTATAATATTAGTAGGATAATTTATTCTAAATCCTACGGTAAATTAATTTCGTTTGTGCACCTGCCAATTAATATCTCTGCATCACCCTAAGGTTGACTGGTAGAAAATGTCTAAGGCATTTAGTCCGCCTTTGTACATATTTATACAGGAAGTTAAAATAAATAAATTAACTGTTCAGCATTTGGTCACTTAGATCTGCATAGGAATGAAAGAAAAGCAAATAGTACAAAGGAGTCTTCCTCTGAAATTGAGTACAGAATTGAGAAAAATAATAATTACTATATAAGTGGCATAATTAAAAATATAAAACAGCAATAGTTTAAAACATGTTATTATCAGCCAATATACCAATCAAATTCAATAATTTACCGAGATACGACAGGTCTCCAGCGCTCATTTTGGGATGCGTTTTGAAAGAAACGTATTCCTAGGGCTAGGCCTGGTGTCAAAAAATGGGTTGGCAACAAGCAGGTGATGCTTCTGGTGTTGCAAGCGTCCTTATGCTACGGTAACTGCTTAAAGTTAGGTGAGCCGTATGCTTGTTTGGCACCTAAGTGGTATAAAAAAAAGAAATATATTTTTCTATAAGTATACCAGATATAAGCTAAACGAAATGAAGTTTGAATAAGAATAAGTCGATAATAAGACTTAAGTTCTATGTGATGATTTAATGTTGCTAATACATGAGTACCCAATGAGATATATTTTGGCATTATTTTAATGTATGTTTTAAAGTTAATGTATTTCAATCAATCAATCAGCCTATCGCAGTCCACTGCTGGACATAGGCCTCTCCTAACACGCGCCACAGCACACGGTCCTCCGCCTTCCGCATCCAGTCCGTCCCAGCGACCTTTTTTAGGCCTTTAATGTATTTATTTTACTGTAAATATTGTAAAGAACAGCATATATAATTTTTACTTAGATAAATGAAACAGATTTTGCTAAAAATCTTTTAAGTTAGGCTATTTTGCTGTTATCAGCGCCTTGAGGTGGACATCACCTTGAGTGCAGTGACAAACATTTCTTTGATCCTTCCAAATCTGGATATTCTTTGTTTCTATGGTTATTTTAAGTGTTTGAGTTGTCTTTTTAAGCAAGAATGAACTGTTGTCTTGCTTATCTATTACTTACCACATTGTTCGTTTATCAAACAAATAAAAATATGAAGAGCAGAAACCTTAAAAAAAATTAAAATGATCTATCACAATTTTCTTTATTGCAGGACTATAATGATTGTGCTCCAGATGTAGATCATGAACCAGACATGGATCATGAACCAGATGTGGATCATGAACCAGACAAGAATCATGAACCAGACATGGATCATGTACCAGACATGGATCATGATCCAGACATGGATCATGATCCAGACTTGGGCGTTGACCTAGACGGGGACTGTGAATCAGACAAGGATTATAAGCCAGACTCTGACTCCGATAGTGATAACATGTATAGTGAAACATTAAATATAAAAAAGAAACCACTTAAAAAGCAAAAAAAAGGTCTGTATTATATAAGCTACGCTTATTCAAGTTTGACTGCACGATTAGTTTAGTGGATTAAGTGGTTGCCTCGCGGCCTCGCCATTTACCTCTGCTCAGCCAGAGAAATAATTGTGTGATCCACAAATTGTGTTCCGAGTCTAGTTGTACTTTGTATTGTTAAGTCGACATGAGGCTTGCTCCCTAGCGGATGTTGTCATTTTTTCTAATCAACAGGACTCTCTCAATTTATGAATATGATATATTCAGAAAGAGCATCAGGATTTTTTGTCATCATAAATCGCAGAAAAAAACGTGATGCACATTCAGTGTGACTTTTGTAAATAATCATCATATTGTAATTGTTTAACACTATTTTTTTTAGGAAATAAACCAATAAGATATATTAAACATCCTTTACTGGCCACACCTATTAAACCTATTTATTTAGAACACGTAATGTTGGCACGCAATGAAAAAAAAGAACCTAGAAGAAAACGGCAACCTACAGAAAAGAAAAATAAATCAGAAACAGAACGAACAAGTATTTGCCCTTATTGTGGGAGAATATTGTTGAAAATATCAATAAAAGCTCATTTATTATTACACACAGGTAATATATTACTTTGTATATATTATGTCTCTGCGTGCGTACGTATATGCTTGCACGCTTACATGCGCGCGTTTTACGTGCGTGCTGGCGTACCACGCCTTCGACTGCCAAATTTCCCCCTAAGCCGCTATGGACACTTTATGAAGACGCATTTTGGATATTGAACATTTTAATATTTTTGATAATGAACACATTATTATTTTTTTCATCTCTATATTAAACTATTAAAACAGTTACTTAGTGACGCCTTAATCTTTATTTAATTAGTTTTCCGACTTTTGCTTAGAGATAATTTAGGTTTTGTCAGTTTCTTACTGCACGGTTGGTTCATTGGCTTAAGTGGTTACCTCACTATTTACCACTGCGTGGCATGTTGTGGGTTCGATCCCCAAATGGCACAAAAAAATATGTGATCCATAAATGGTTGTCCCGAGTCTGGGTGTACTTTGTATCCATTAATTGTATGTTTGTAAACTTCCCTGCGACACAGGGCTTGTGAAGTGCGGGAGTTGTCTATAAAAAAAAATTAAGCAATATTTGATAATTATTATTCTGATATAGTATAGAGAAGGCCTATGTCCAGCAGTGGACTGAAACTGATCATTGAGTAATTGATATAGTATAGGCCGTTTCTTCATTAAATAACGTCGTTACTTAGTATGTTAAATGTTTTCAGGTGAAAGATCATTTAAATGTGATGCATGTCCTAAATCATTTTACGCTGAAAGTACTCTAAAAAACCACATGAGAACGCATAAACAAAAAATATTCAGATGTGATCAATGTATTGCAAGTTTTGCCTACCAAGCATTATTGACAAGGTATGATTATCTTCTGCTTCAAGGACAATTATAACAAATGAGACTGCCTCGGTAGATCAGCGGTCGGTGTGTGTGACTGCTGATCCAGAGGTCCCGGGTTCGATTCCTGGGTCGGGCCAAAAATCGATAATAGGTTTTTCTGTGAAGAAATTCACAATATATGCCCGGAGTTTGGAAATTGGCAGTGTTTACACCTCCGAGTCTCGAAAAGCACGTAAAGCCGTTGGTCCTACGCCTGATCTCCGTCCAGTAGTGCTGGATTGCACCGTCTCATCCGACCGGACAATATACCTATTAATAGTTTTATGCCTAACGAACTTCATTGGAATTCGGAAACTTTTTATGGCTTTTATTTGTGTGATTAATTCCTTCTTTTTATTAATTTATGGTTAAATACTTTACAAAATTATAAAGGTTTTTTGTATATTTATGAACCGGTTTAATTATTTGATTTCACATGTTGTGTTTCTTCTTTTACTTATAACTCAACCATTAATTAAATATACAATGAAATCTAATTTAGATAAAAAAGAATATTCAAAAACATAGCATTCAGATACACGGTGTAGGAACAATACTATGTATATGTAGTATTGTACCTACACTTTGCTTAAGAATGTTTTAATCTATGTCAAACAAAGCAATATGGCGTCCGCAAAATATTTTCTTCGTATTTAATTTTAAACTAACAGTTTTTGTTTATTTACTTATGCAAACTGATTGCTTTAGATGCTGTAGTATTTCTTGTGTTATTAGTGCACTATCTCAACGCACACGGCGGTATATTCAAGGAGTTTACCAGTTTTTTCGAATATAAACAATGGTAAAAAATTCTGCGACCAAAGGCTAGCGAGAGTAACAAGTGACTGACAGGTATTAAGAGCGTGCACTTAAAATACGCGGCCTACAATTGGCAAGCAAGCGTCGACTCTATTTAAATGTAACTCGATGTTCATTATGAATTTTATTTTTCAGTCACCGTTCTTCTGTACACAGCAATGAGAAAAAACATATTTGTGAAGTTTGTGAAAAATCTTTCAATAAGGTATGTGACCTGTGGTTTCAAAATCACTATTGGATTCAAATATTAAATGTCACCAAGATATTAAATCTAACCATTGGTTAGATATGAAAGTGGTTTAACTTGCAATGTAAGTACTTATGTGTTATTCACCTGAACCACATCCACGTCCAATAAGCTGAAATTTGGTAGGTATAAGTGATACTATGGAGAAATCTGCAACAAAATTTTGGTACAAGATAGCCCCGCCGTGTTTAAGCTCCTTAGATCTATCTTGACGAGTTCTTTATACCAAATTTTTACATTTTGTTTTTATACTAATTATACTCACTTTAGGTATTACCACTATTTTCAGAAAGGTCATCTAAAAAGGCACATATTGACTCACAGCTTTGCAGATAAAGCTATAAAGTGTACAGTATGTACTATGAGCTTTCACACCAAACACGCTCTCAAGCAACACATGCGAAGTCATACTGGGGAAAAACCATTTATGTGTGAAGTATGTATGACTTTTTTAAAATCACATTTACATGCATGCTTATATTATTATACTGGCTGTTGCCCGCGGCTCTGCCCGCGTGGATGTCGGTTATCGCTGTAAAAAAGTATATATCTCTGTGCCAAATTTCATCCAGATCCGTTTAGTAGTTTTTACGTGAAACATCCATACATCCATCCATACTTACAAACTTTCACGTTTATAATATTAGTAGGATGTCCCGTGATAGGTACAAAGTTTTGTCCCATGTGGGAATTGAACCCACACCACTTGGCGCGGTGTCGATGGCGTAGTAACCACCTTGCCCACTAGACAGCAGGTGCAAACAAAAATTTTGTAAAAAGCAGTACCATAATTTTAAAAATATATACATGTAACACTATAATGAAGCATAGGTTGCATCTAATACAGGTGTAAAAATACACGCACTTTTTATAGTATGATCAATGAATCATACCCGTCAATTTAATTAATGAAGGTAACTTACGTTCACCACATATCGACCAATAGCGATAATATTGCTATCTAATTATTCTAAAGTAATAGCACCAAGTATAAAATAGCACCAACTGATAAGCTAATAACTGACAGCTGTATTTTTGACACACAGCATAAGCCTTGGATGGTAATGGAGAAGTTCTCGCCCTTAGACTTGACTAACCGCGTCATTTTTCAGGGTCTTTTTTATACTACCTAGTAGGCAAAGAAACATACGGCCAGCCTGATGGTAGGCAGTTACCTTAGCCTATGGACGCTGACTTCACCAGGAGTATCTCTTGCTCGTTGCCGACCCTGTTTGTATACTCTGCAATTAAAATTAGGTGTATCAAAGTTTTTCTAAAATCGTCCCCCAACAGAGTTAAATAGGGCTTCGAAAGGTGGGCCAGGGAGTGCGAGTATTTACCTATTATTAGACTGACCTGTTGGTCTAGTGGTTAGTGACTCTGACTGCTACGCCGGAGGTCGTGGGTTCGATTTCCACCCAGGACAAATATTTGTGCGATGAGAACGATTGCTTGTCCTGTGTCTGGGTTTAATTTATCTATAATATGTAAGTATTTCGAAGTATATAAGTATGTTGTCTGGTTACTATAGTACAGGCTCTGCGCAGATGTGTGAGTCGTCCAGAAAATATTATTATTATTATTATTAAGAAGTAGGCAGGACAAAAAATAACATCCATCCTAACTCTCACATTCTTCTCTTAGACGGTACTCACTGCCTATTATCCTAAGTACATTATATACTATCTAAATCTAATGCATACTCATTCCTTTTATTTCAGATTTGCTCACAACCCTATAGATACAGAGCGGACTTCAACCGGCATTGTTTAAAAAAACACGGTGTATTTCTCAATCGTAGATTTATAAATGTTATGAACGAAGAAGTTTTACAGCGAGAATTAGATCTTATGAGAGATTTAATGCTTCATGCAAACGGTTTTATACAAGAAGATAAAATACTGAGCGCATTTGACGGACCACTGGGTTATATGGCATTAAAACAGGCTCTAGATGCAGTAGAAGCAAATAAAATTCCTACGATATTATAAAAGTTACCTACCAATTTGTAATAATTCATCACTTAAATTAATCATAATTTTATATAAATACATATTTAATATTGATTGTGATAACAAAAGTCAATAAATGATCAAACATAAAATGTTCTTCTATTTATTAGATATCCTTAACTTTACCGTGAGAAGTGTTACAACTATTTTATTTGAATTTTAAGTCTTATATCATAAAACTCACAATCAAAAAGCATAGTAAGGTTGTTATGACCTTAAAGGTTAAGTTCTGCTAAAAGCATCTGCTGTAGACTGTACTATATAAGAACTACATCTGATTGGTACAAAAACTGCATCGAAGTACTCGATGGCTTTCAAATAAAAATATATTGATACATTTCAAGCAGTGAAAAACGATGTTAACCCATCTAGGAAGTAGGCGTGAGTCTAGGCAGGTACATGTACGATGTATAGACTGAATAATTGATGCAAAGGCTGATAGATTAAAAGACAATCTCTATTTTGGCAAAATGATACTGCATCAAAATACGAGTCCTACAACTATATATACAATTCAGCTGGCATCTCTTTGCAGATCTAATTTCGCTTTGAATATTTCATATATTATTATTCAGGTATTGTCTGACTTGCAAAGTCAGGCAATATAAGATCTCATCACAATAACAAACCGGATGACGGCGAATCTTGCATTAATTGGTTTGCAATTTATGCACATTGTCAATGCCGCGGAAAGTGATATTACAGATCTCATTGTAAGATGATAATCATTAGGTATAGGTAGTAAATCTACCTACAACAATAGTATTGATCACTAATAGGTACTCATTCACAAAATAACCCCATAGCCATCCCTTAGAAATTGTCACCATAATATTAGGTACTCGTATGTATATACTATATTATAGAGGTAAAGTTTGTAAGTTTGTGACGTCGTAGGGGGTAATCTCTGAATCTACAGAACTAATTTTAAAAAATTATTTTACCAATAGAAAGCCACGTTATTTGTGAGTGGCAAATGCTATATTTTATTGACAAAAATACTACCTACGGGATCCCGGGAAATACCACCCGTGCGAAGCCGGGGCAGGTGGCTAGTAAGTGTACCTACGTGTGACCTCTTTTGTGATTAGAAAAGCGTAACCCGATATCGTATATCTTTGATCATACAAAAATAGCATACAATACAACTTTTGTTCTATCTAATGGTGTCTATTATCTAGCTATCAATCATTCCTTACTATATAAGGGTGGAAAATTTTCCACATGTATCAGTCTTTAGTGGAAACTGTAGAAACCAGTATCATGGTAAGTATAAGCAATATAATTATATTTCGTAGTATTCTTACTTATTTATTAAAAGACCGATAGAGGGGATCCGGACCCGTAAGTCACCCAGGTGGAAACCTGGGTGAAGCATGGAGACCAATATATCTGGATCTCTGAATGCAAGGGAACGCCTTTAATTTTAACGATGCCTGCTAGCATAGTGTGCTCCACTTCACCTAATTACTAATTTCCTTGTGTTTTTTTTGCAGTTTACTCGGCCTCTTGTGTTAGTGATATTATGTTTTGGATTTATCATTCTGCTACAATCATTAGTCCCCAAAGTAACGGCGCTGAAAAGGTCAGCCAACGTAAACGAGTTTGTGTTAGAAGACCAAAGGACACGAAAAAGGAAAGATTACGTCGTCAGAATGGGTCGAGATAAGGAATTATCAGGCAATAACGCCCATACTGATAACATGGTTACTAGCTATGATACTGAACCTTTCCAATCTGACACTAGCCCTGAAGAACTGTCGGCCTTTATTGTGGACTACGCAAATATGATACGTAATGATGTAATTCTACTGGATAACTCTGTTGAGACAAGAACTAGTAAAAGGGGTAATATTAAAGTCAAGAAGTACAATGTAAGTAGTAGGCACTGCCTGTGCTTCTATCGGTTGGCACTATAAAATATAGGCTGTGTTTTTTCACATTTAAGTCAGTTCGATTCCCAACTCAGGTTCTTTTTTATTTTAAAATCTATCTTTCATATTTATGGTATTTTTATTCAGAAAGCATTTATAAATAAAATAATATTTATAAAGTGTACATTATTATACTTTTTTCATAATTAATATTGAATAAGTACTCCAGAACGTACACATGGCCTGCCTAAAGGAACCATCTTAAAATGTCTAATTTTTATCTAATTTTTATAATTTTGCAGCAAGCCATACCGGACCCACCTTGCAACTGTGAATACAATGTAAGTTAATTAACATAATATATTCTTTATGCTTATGAATAAAATAATACTTATTAACAATAATATTAATATTTTCAGAGAAGATCAATGGATTTTGGAGAGAACGCTTACCCTCGTTTCGTAGAAACTAGAAATTGCAGCAAAGCACAACAGGCTTGCCTTCCCCCATATATTTGCAAGGAAAATTTATATAATGTAAGTGCAAATTATTAATTAGGTACTATTGTTTTTTTAAAAAGTTTAAGGCGGCAATATTATATACGGCAGTATAAATTCAGAAAATAGTAAAGTTGAAGGACAGGACTTGATACCATTGTACAGTTATATCGAATCCCACCCTGCAGGCTGGCAACATCGCATTTCATTCAGATTTTGGTGTTAATAAAAACACCAAAATCTGAATGAAATGCGAAAATTCGATTCGATTCGAGTGTGCTATCTAACATTTTATAACGTTGCGATTTCTTTTAATAGGTATATCGAATTACAAATAAAACAAAGCATCAAAATCTTAGGCATTATTATAAGCTCGCAGGCTAAAACGTCGGGATCGGGACACAGTTTAGTGTCTAATAGAGTAATAATATTACATTATGTATGTACTTCCACCTAAATATTAATTTTATGTTGCTATTTGTTTCAGTTAACAATACTAAGGAGACGTGGACGAGACTCTGTAAGGCAAGATGCGATGGAGCTACCAAACGAACTCAAATATAAATGGATTGCTGAAAAACGACCGATAAGTGTAGGATGCGTTTGCGTTAGAGATTACATGATTGAAAATTAAGATAATCTACAATAATGTTGCTCAGGAATGTATCATAAAGGAAATATTTTTTCATATCAAGTAAATAAGTGGGTATATAACATAATAAACTATGCCCACTGATATACATTTTTTTTATTTAAAAGACACCTCTCACACCAGGAAATACTCCTTGTGGCGGGGTACTTTAATTAAAATGAAATTTACGGACACAGAGTAAATCCAAACTTTGTGTCCTTGTATTCTCATCCCGTGTGGGGACCGAAACCACAGCACGCCGGCAACTGAACCAAGAATGCAGTGAAGGAATAGTAGAAATTATTATAAAGTCTACTTTTAGTTGACATACATATCTACCTACTTTACACTTATGTAGGAAATGAAAGGAAAAATATAATAATCACAATCAAGTCTGTAGACTAAAATAAGAATGTTCCGTGGCCGCAAGCGGAACGGTGACTTTATAACTAGGAGTCGCCCGCGTGGTAACTTGGAATATTTTTCCCCAATTTTGCAACATATCTCACTACTGCTCCGCTCCTATTGATCATAGCGTGATGTTTGTCATAGCCTTCCTCGATAAATGCCCACGGCCACATTTTATCAACGCACCTCTCGCCACCGACAGGGAGTTCATCCTCACATCCTTGCACCTCAAACTTGCCGTACCGTAAGATTCCAGAGGAATTTCTTACCACGTACGATTAGGCTGTGGAATGAGCTCCCTGCCGAGGTTTTTCCAAAAGACTATAGCATGGGGTTCTTCAAGAAAGGAGTTATAAGGTTTTTAAAGGGTCGGCAACGCGTGAGTGACACCCCTGGTGTTGCAAACGTCCATAGGCTACGGTAACTGCTTACCATCAGGCGGGCCGTATGCTTGTTTGTCACCTTGGTAGTATAAAAAAAAAAAAAAAAAAAAAGCACTTTTCAGCAAAAAACATTTTTTTGTAATCGAACCAGTACTTTCTGGGATTAGCGCGTTCAACCAAACAAACAAACTCTTCAGCTTTATAATATTAGTATAGAAGTATAGATTACTTATACTGCGGCAGATTTTGGTGTTTATAAAAGTTATAATAATCAACAATTAAAAAACACCAAAATGTTCATAAATTGTTAGCAGTGGCTGTTCGAATGCATAGGTAATAAAAAAATTAAAATGCATTCTCTGAAAGCTATTTTAATAAAGTAATAACAATACCTAGGTAATTCCAAATTGTAAATTTTAACATTGTTATTTGCATTAAGGGCATATAATGAAAATACCAACAAATAGTATACATATATACATATCATCACAATGAACACTAAATGAAAAATTTATTTATGTTACATACGAAGGGTAGGCACCAATATACGTGACGTCATACACCTATAGGTAACTACTGTCGGACACAAACTGCATCAAAGTAGAGATGGGCTTTTAATCTATCAGCCTTTGCATAAATTAATCAGTCTGTGTCAGTTCATTGATACCTGCGTAGACTTTTACCTGTCTTCTATAGAGGTGGGCAGAGACAGTTTGTCACTGCTGGATTTATTTGCATATTGAATAAATATTTTTATTCGAATACATAATAAATCCAAAACTATTAATTCTATACTTGGATGTAGTTTGTGTCCACCTGTGTAATAATAAGGGTGGATTAAGTACGGCAATCATAAAAGCAGAACAGGGTGACGCGTCGCGTTATCTTTTTATTATACCAGGATTAAGTGAGTGACAATAACTCTCTGCTTCGCTTTTATAGATTGTCATGCTAACCGCGGCCGACAAGTGCCTTACGCCTTAATATTATGTACGCATAAACAAAGATGGTGGTCTTAAAGCCTTGTACGGACTGCGCGTCTCAGGGTACGCCTACTCGGATACGCGTGCACTAGAACGCTTATCTTTTTATGTGTACGCTGTACTCTTAACGATTGGCTGCACTGGATCTCGGTTTTTTTTATTCGAGCCAAAGACCACATGTACGCTTGATTTGCGGCGAACAAACTTTGGAATACGTGTTCCCGCCGGCATTAAACCATAAAATAAAACGCAAACTTGACTAATAAATTCTTTCGCCTCGCGTTCAGACTACCGGCAATCCAACAAGCGTAGCATTTTTGACGCAATCTGTACGCGTATTTAAGAACATTTTACAACGCGAACCCTGGAACGTAAAGTCCATACAAGGCTTTAAAATAAAGCACGACTAAAGCCTAGCACGCACTGCCTTGCGTTTGTAAATAATAATATGTAAAATGTGAAGTGCAGTGCAATAAAGGCATGCGGTAAAGTCACCGTAAATTTTCTCCGATATATGGTATATGCATATGTACGGTGGGCAACGGAAATGGCTGTACATGAAGCGTGGCCGCTATATGAAGATTAGTTTTTTAGGAAAACCAATGCATGAATTTGTGTGAAATATATTTTTACCTGTAGGTTCAGCCTAATTGTACACTGTCACCAATTTCCACAGAAATATATGCAATGGTTTTCTTAATTATAATTAAATAACTAATCTTCATATAGCGGCCCTGTACAGCAACACCGTTGCCGTGTGTATATTATGACGACACATGCAGGTACTATAGCTGATCCTCGAATGAGAAAATATACGTCTTAGATTTAATTTATATTTACATTTCTTGTACCAAACGGTAGACAAAACACATTCTGTTCCACCGCAAGGCAGATCGCGTAAGGCTTAACGTCACCCTGTTATTTGTTTATGGCTTTTAAAATAAAACTAAATCGACACAATGTCTCGTATTCAACATAATTATTATTCTTCATTTTTATTCGGTTTCTGTACATTTTTTTTTTATCTGCATGGGTAGTAATTGGTAACTACTTTTTTTTCATGTAGGTACAAGTTTCAAATCAAGGTAAACATTTTGCAAGTACAAAATGTTTACCTTGATTTGGGATGTACTGTTTTACCTAATAGGTTTATTTTACCTAACGCTATTCTTTACAAGGTGTCCCCGATAAAAATCAAATTTATAATACCACTATAGTGGCAAATAAGGCTAATGGTATAGCCTCATGATATAAGCAACCATAGTAATAATATATCATGCATAAAAATACCAATGAATGTTTAGTTTGTTGAGAATATTTTTAGTTTTATTTCTAACGACAACTCCACTAACCTTCCTTTCGTTTTAAAGAATTATATAGATTTTTTTAAAACTTTTATCGACATAACATTTAAAATCGAGACTAAATTGATATTTATTTATGCATTTTATATAATCAATAGTAAAAGCTATCGGTATGATGTAAAAAGATATTTCAGGGACACCTAGTATATAATACTTGTTTTTACACATCATAGACGCATCTACATTATGCTATCACGATAAGGACAATACGGTTTCATGTGCAGCTGCCGCAGGTACCTCTCCAAGTTGTGGCATAATATGTGATATAGCAACTCTAGTCTCGTTCACCATACCAATCTCTCGTCGTAAAACGTCCTCGGTCACAGTATGAATAGATTTAAACTTAAGGTTGATACCATGAACTTTGTACACATGATTGTTTAAGTTCACTTTGTAGCTAAATGCAACATTGCATACCTGAAAAATAAAAAAGGAATATATAAAACGGTTGACAGTATAGCGTAGGCTTTTTTATACTAGGTGGCAATCCAGCATACGGCCCGCCTTATGGTAAGCGGTTACCGTAGCTTATAAACACTGGCCAATACCAGAGGTATCACTTGCGTGTTACCGACCCAAAAATTGTATTCCTGGAATAGGAAAAAGTTTCTTAAAATAACCCTAAATGAGCGCTGGAAACCTGTAAAATTATTTTGTAATACATCATTGCAATCTAAGATTGCCAGCCTAAAATTTATTTTAACTACACATATACGAATATTCTAAATGGGCCCTAGTTCCTTATTATCATGAAGTCCTAAGAAATACTCACTGCAGTACCACTCACACTAAATTCAACCAAGCCAACTTAGACGCACTACTACGAGATCGATCGATCCAGGCTAGCGTGTGTATCCTAATGCGGCTTGGTTGATCAGACATGGTATTAAATTATCTTCTAAGGGGTTTCTCACAAAATATAGCTCTTAAATAGATCAATGATAATAGTAATCAAATGAATACCAGGAGGGCCACAAGTTCCTCCAAACCAATTTCGGCCAGCTATCTGATTGACACTACCAAAGAATTATAAGGCGCAGAAAAACGGTTCTACGTGCTTTTCAACGCACGGAGGGATCTTCATGTTTTGGAAAATTGACCATTTTCGGACTAACCAAAACAAGCTAGATATTTATAACTTAGCTAAAAGTCGTAGTAATAGTGTAGTAAGTCTATATTCGAAGCCACAGTTGAATTCAATGTTGTCAAAGAGGTTACTATTATAGTGAACAATTTAAAGGAAACAACCCACTGATTCAAACAAAGCATTTCAAAAAATGTAACATGTTGCCTTTTAGCCAGTAGACTGATGGAAATAGTCTTAGCACAACAAATATCCATTTATTTTCACTACATCCACGAGTAGATTTTTGTAATCTTTTTTAGTGGATGGCTATAAACCTACTTGTTAAACTTCCAAGTTTATGGATTCTATAGTTTTTATCATTAGTTAATGTATATAACTTTGTAATATAAAAGATTAAGATGTGGTCATTTTCTGATATCCTACTGACCTTACAAGTAAACGGCCTAGCACCAGTGTGTGTGAGCCTGTGGTTCTGCAGATGGTGGCTTTGAGTAAATCTTTTATTGCAGTGGTCACAGCTAAATCTTTTGTCGCCTGTATGTATCGCCATATGGCGGCGAAGACCAGCCATCTGGAACGTGATAAGAATGTGAAAGGTATTTAGACGCACCTGGCATGTGTATGGCCGCTCCCCGGTGTGCATACGCTCGTGGTTTTGCAACTGATGTTTCGCGTTGAACGACATTGTGCATGTGTTACATTTGAATGGTTTGTAACCCGAATGTATACGCAGGTGCCGATTCAGATCACAACGCTGAAATACATCAATTGCACTTATTTTTTCAATGACGGTTTATGTAGCACATATGTATTAGGGGATTATATTGGGATAAAAAATAATAATAATCGATATAATATATATGTTTATAAAATATACTTTTGAGATAAGATTTAGTCAACCAAATTAAGATTCCATGCATGACTTGGCAAAATGGCATTTTAGCCCGATTTTTTAATGTTTTGTTTTGTGAAATTATTTAACTATAAAACAAAAAATCTCTAGTATTTGAAAGATTTTGATTTTCTCTACATTCTATTAGTTATCATTATATAGCTAGAAAAGTATATCTATATAAACCACTGTATTAAATAAAATTAAAAAATGGTACCCAAATAAAAATGGATAAATAAATTGTTACAAATTAATAATACTTTTAAACAACTTCTAGAAGAAAACACCAAAATCTTCCTAAAATGCGATGTTGCCAGCTTGCAGTGTGAACGAATTTTTAACTATTAAGATATTTAAAAGTATGTTAAATACATTGATGATACTCACAGCAATAAACCTCTTAGAACACAAATTACATGAGAATGGTCTTTCTCCTTTATGAATTAAGTTATGTCTGAAATAAAGAAACTATAATTGCAATTTAGTCAATACACAATCTACAATTTAATTTATTTTCTATTTCTAAAAAGACAACTTTTGCTATAAAGAAAAGGCCCTGTGTCGCTGGGGAATTTAGAATTGAAAGTAGACCTAGACATGTAACAACTGGTTGATCAGAATATATATTTTTTAATTTTTTTTTCTACTTTGGTGGCAAACAAGCATCAACATACATAAACAGCCAGTCCTAATGGTATGCAGTTACCATAGCCTATGGACGCTTGTAATACTAAAGGTATCTCTGTTGCCAACCCCCTTTTTTAAATACTTTTAATGAAAAAAACTTTTTCCTATCCATAAATGAGCGTTGGAGACATGTACTCACACACAGGAACACAACTAAACCACTGTGTGTAGTCATTTGGCTGTGGTAGTCTATAACGTGGAGGGCCTTCCCCATTCAGTCTTGCTTTTATTTTATGTTTCAGTATGGTGCCCCACCTCTCTTGCCTTTTACCTTTTTCATCAAGACATGTGTGGGTTTCCTTATGTTTTCCTTTACCATTAGCAGATAGGAAATCATTTCAATAGTATGAAACAAATAAATTGGTTCTACCAGTTTGAATGGTAGGCACACTTAATTTCTTACAACTTGGTAACTGCCAACACAGCAACCACCGCAGCCTTGTCTAATGCTTGCGTTTATTATATTTAAATAAAGCTCTCCTATTCACATGATATCAAATGTTATAGATAGGTACACCAAACTAATAAAGATAAGAATTGAATTAAAAACATAGTACATACCTAACCAAAGATTTCTGACTATAAAAACCAGAACCACAAACTTCACAAATATGATCTTTAATTCCTGTATGTTGCTTAGCATGGACTAATAGATTAGTCTTCTGGGCGAATGATCTTGGACATTGGGAGCAAGTGTACCTCTTTTTCTCTGTAAAAAAAAACATTGGTTTAAATCATGTTTATTTCTTATTCAAAACACTTGCCACTTACATAAGAAACAATCACAATATAACTTTTCTTATATTGACGGTATATAACTATATAATTTATTTACCATCACCCGCACGCTCTTCACTATTCATTCGATAGTAGGTCCAAGCTCAACACGTATAGAGTATGGTCTAAGTTACAAAATGCTGGTTTTGCTACTAACTAAGCGATGAATGATATAATTACAATAACTTTCTAAGTGAAGAAAGAATCATCACCAATTATATGACTTAAATTTTTTTTCTTAAAAATGTTAAATGAGCTTGAATTCCTTATATCGACTGGAATTTTGTTGTATAACTGTGCTCCAACAAATGTTATTCTGTTTTGACCGTATTTTTCTTGCATAAGTTAATACAAGTTGATTGTTTACATACATAACGTAAATTACAGCACGCTAGACATATAAATTGCATGAAATAACCTTGTCTTCTACCTATAACCTATTGGATTAAATTATCAAGCTGTACTTTCCGTGGCATGGGGGTCAAAATACTGCTAATTTTAAAAATTGAGTATTTCTTTAAATGACAACAATAGTCCTATATCTATTAATGGCTCAACCAAAAATGGGAATCGAACTGAGAACCTTATCATGAGCAGTCACTCGCACTCAACTCTCACTCAACCAAAACAAACCTCAAAGTAACATGAAAGTATGTTCGAAATATGAATACCTTGATGTGTTGCTATGTGGTTCCCGAGTGTATAAGTAAGTATACCACAAATAGGACATACAAGTTTTTCTCTCTGTCTAGAGCCTGCTGATCTCACCATTCGCACAGGTTTATCTAGGCGCATACTTTTACTATCAGATGATGATGCTACTTTTGGCTTATATCCAGGGTGGACTTTTAATATTGTTGCATCTTTTGGCCTTTTTAAAAGTATAGGCGCGCCTCTGGAGCCATTCTTTAAAATTGGATCTAGAAAACAAAAGGTACAATAAAATTATACAAAAATTATTCCAAGCAAATCTCATGCCATCTGTTACTTTTTTTAGTAAGATAAAACTGTTAGCTATGTCTATACAACTTGCATTATATAAAAATATTACCAAAACAAATTATTTGTTTCTTATATTATTTTTTGTTAATTAGTGGCCTACTCCTACTCCTGGTCTACCTTTTTTATAAGACAACCAACTAGGGAACAAGCCCTGTTTTGTGATAGACTTTATAAACATACAACTATTTGCGGATTAGAAAAGTTTTGGGAATCAAATCCACAACATGCTGGGCAGTGATATCCATCGAAGCCACTGAAGCTATCACATTTAATTTCGATATATTTTCGATTTTAATTCGATATATATTCAATTTATTTTTGATTAAATGGGAAATTTTGGATGGTTGTTTGTTACATTGAGTAACAAACAACCATCTTAAATTTCCCAGGAATAATCACTCTTACTGTGGGATTGTACATGCAGGCGAAGCCAGGGTACTACACAAAACAATTTTTTTTATACTTACAGCAAGTAATTGTATTAGATTTTTTATTCTCATCCCTAGATCTACCAGAATCAATGTTATATTCATCTTTTAGTTTTTTTATAACTTTCACTTTTCTAACTACAGTTTTGCCTTTAAATACTTTGATATCTGACAGTTTAGGTTTTTTAAATTTAGCTTTTGGCTTCTCCACAGGTGGAACATAATCATCATCATCATCATCTTGAAATATATCATCTTGGAATACATCATCATCTAAATATTCTGCCTGTAATAGTGGAAAAAAGCAACATTATTAAATGTGTATGTGGTATGGTACAGCAGACTGTTTTTGGAAATTCTTCAAATGTATTTTTGTACATGTGCATACTTCATATTACAAATACAAATTATGAAAAAATAAAAATTCACACTCACTTCCAAATAATTTTTTGAATTTTCAGTTTTAGTTGTTTTCCAAGTTAACTGTACTTCCTCAGGATCCTCAAGTTTAGGTTCCTCTTCTGCATTAGGGTCAACTTTTCTGATAACAGTGTTGGCAATAACAATATCTTTACCATCCATAGTATCTACAGCACTGCTCCCATCAGGAGCTTCAACTTCCATTTCCCATTTCGGTTCTGGTTTGATAGATAACGGGCCAATCTCACTTTTGATATCAGTGAATGAATCAAATGCAATCTTTTTAGTGGGTACTTTTTCTTTTTCCTTGGCCAATATTTTTCTAAGCTTTTTATCTGACCTATCAACAAATTTTAGAAAAATTAACAAAGTACTTCTTTGTTTTTAAATTTAAAAAAATAAATAATGAGGGTAGTACATATATGTAAGATATTATTATTTGCATAATGCAATTTCTCACAAATCATAGCCCACTAGTTTTAAAGTTAAACAATGTTTATCATACCTTTCAGCCACAGTTTTAAGTAAATATGCCTTCTCCAAAGTGGTGCAACATTTGAGGCAAATCTTTTCTGGCAATCCATCATTGCAAGAAACCTGAAAATAATAAAGTCCGATGTAGGTAAATCGTATGTTTTGACTTTTATTAAACCTTACTTGCATGTGAAATAAATCTCCCGCCTTTGACGGTTATTGATAGTTTAGTCCGACACTATTGCAGTTTGTTTAGGTAAATTGGTGGAAATCGTCAACCTAAAAAGGCTTGGCGGCTTTTGTTTGTACACAAAGAATAATATAGCACCTACCTTAACATCAGCAATTGCTGTAAGCATTTCAGCGTAATTACCAGACAACTTGTATCTGAATAGGGGACATAATGGTTTTTTGTTTGTCAAGCATATACGACATGATTTCATGTCGACAGTATCAATTGGATCTAACATTGTCCAAAACTAAAGTTTTGACTAAAGTGATGGCAGTAATCCGTTTCTATATCGAAGAGTGCACTTCACTTTTCCTATGAATAGGGGGATGCTTGCTTGGTACGATTTTATCAATCTCTTCACCACCTCACTACGACGCCATAGACAATGAAATAGTGAAAAGGAAAGAGTAGAGTAGTGCGTCGTTGTTGCAAAAGGTTGCCAATTAACTCATATTGTTTTATTCTAGAATTTTCTTGGAAACCGTCAAATGGAGCAAGTCCCTCGCTAAATAATGGCTGTAATAAACGAGATCATGAATAATTTGAGAAAAATCTATTACTGCCTCTCTGTCACAAAATATATGAATACGAACAAAATTGGAGCATGCAAGATCATAATAATATCAAACTATAGACTGTCCCCTGGATTACCTTCCATATTAATTACTAGTGCTTCATAAAAGTTAAAGTAAATATTTATATCTAGTGATTATGCTTAAAAAATATAAAGTATAATTCATTGTGGTCATCAAACAAATACCAGGAATCACATGAGTCATAATAGCATAATATGATTTTAGAAAGTATTATATTACGTTTAAAATTAAAGTAGTAGGCTATTTGATAATTATGTACTACCTGTACTGTAATAGTACGTTAATATAATTTCATATATTAAAGGTCAATATTGCTAACAGTGGCTAACCATTGACAAATGTAACTTTCAAACTTTTTGCAGAATTCATACCTGTCAAAGTACAAGTCAAGTCAAATGTGTGATGTTGGTGTGTGAGGAAAACAGGACTGAATTACGGTTAATTTTATGATCTATGTCTAATTCTTATAGAAATTACTGAAAGTATTTATGTCTCTCCGCGTTGCTGTAACATAAGAACACACATTACATTAACAGACTGTTGCGTAAAAAATGTTATAATGGCTACCTCCCACGAAAATTGGTTTAGTCGCAGGAAAGGTAAATATTTGTAATTTTTCAATGTATTCATCTAAATTACAAATATATTCTTTATGATAATAAAGTGTATTATTATATATATTTCTTTTACATGTACGTAAATGAATTTCAAATTAAACCTAACACACATTTCAGGCAAACAGAGTGATTTATTTAAATTGGATACTAAGAATAAAACACCAGAAGAAAATATAAAAGATATCATACAGGGCCTTTACTTGAAGAAGCCATTCCACAATGATACCTCACCCACTAACAAGAATAATCCTATGGAGTTCAAATTTGGCCTCAGAAGCACGCAGAAAAATAGTTCTGATAGCCGTAGACTGTCCTACTTAAATGCCTTAGTCACACTGTTATGTAAAGAAGATAGAAGTAATTTGGGTTTTACACCTGATGAATTAATGACTTGGTATGTATATCAAATTTTAGTTGGTGAAGTGTATATTTTCCTTGATTTCACTAAGGTTATGTTATTTGATTTTCATACATAAACATGTATCTATATGAAGAAAATTATAAAAAGAATATTTAGCTGTTATTTAAAGAGGTCTAGGATACACCATTTTTTAAATTATTGTATTGCCAGATCTTTATATATTTATAAAAATTAATCCCTATTTCCCTTGGTCACTCCATAACTTGAGAATGACTACCAATTTCATTAATAATATATTTTCATAATATTTTCTATTACTTTCTGGAATTTTCTTATGGAAAACTGCAAAAAGAAAACTGCATGGAATATAGTTTGACCCAGTGAAGTTGGGGTGTGCTGTTAGTACCTATAAAATACTACTTCAGATATTACCGCATTCATGTCCTATAGATTTCTTAACGTTACCACTAGGTTATACTAGGTACGGTCACAAGTGTCTGACAATATTAATGATCTTGAGCTTCCTAAAATAATGATCATATCAATCAAGTGCAGTGGACCTGCGGTAATTTGACAAACATTATGCAGGTCAGTGGCAGACTATCGAATTTTTCGAATTATAGAGCTCTGCCTGAGACCCCTTATAGTCTGAATTTCTTTTTAAATGAGTAATGTAACAAATTACAGATCAAAATGATAAGGTTCTATCTGAATCCCATCCCATCATAATAAACTTTTGTTGAATATGATGTTCATTGGTATGATGCATATGATTTAAATTATGGTAGGCATGTTGGATTACAGAGGTGCCACAGCACAGCGGCCGGATTACTCCACTGTTTATAATATTGTTTAGGAAATGTTTAAAAAAATATAAAAAACTCTGGTGCAAATTTTTTTAAGCTAACAATACCCCAGGTATTGCAACTGTCCATTACTATGTTAAGTTTTAATTTTTTTTTTCAGTATTCGAGTTAGTCTTGTGGATGAGTCTATGGTTATTAGGGCATCGGCCCTAAGGGTCCTGCGATATTTGATCAAGGCTGAAAGTGATGTGGCAACATTTAACAACTTGAAATTACCATATTTAGTTATAAGGTAAACACTTTAATACATATTTTATTCTGAATAAAAACGTAGCTGTTGAAATTTTGATATGCATATCCTTTTGAGGTGAAGGCATGTTTAACTTTCTATACAGTAGCAGCAACTTTAAATATATACTTAATAAACATAATGCACATTCATACGAATTATGATAGCTGGATGCGAAAACCCTAGAATAGTGATCATCGTCGATCGTGCTAGGTGCACTTGGAGAGACCTATCAGCAATGGACTGCAATAATATAGTTATTTTTGCGAAACTAATACTGATGGTCTAGCGAGTTTTGGTTATGATCATGAGGGTTCAATTCTTGGTAGTGTTATTGGTTTTTTCTATAAACAGCACAGTCCTAATTGTGTCCATAGCAATAGGCTAACCACCTTTTTTTATAATACCAACGAAGCAAACAAGCATACGGCCCGTCTGATGGTAAGCAGTTACCATAGCCTATGGACGCCTGCAACACCTGGGGTATCACTCGCGCGTTACCGACCCTTTAGAAAACTTATTACTCCTTTCTTGAAGAACCGCATGTTATAGCCTCTCCTATAGAACCTATTACACAGGATCTAACATAGCATGCAAAATATCGATGTCATACACTTCTGCCTCCCTTTTAAATGTAATAAAATCGAAATGCTTAAAATTCTAAGTTTTATATGCAGATCAATTGACTTGATGTTTCGCAACGAAGAAGAGCGTGCACAAGCGTTACGCGTTGTTCGTCGCATAGTAGCAGTAGTAGGCGCCGCAGGACAACCGATGCGTCGCCACCGCGCCGCGTATGTAGACCATGGGTTATTGCGATGTCTTGCTGCTGTCGCAAGAGCCGCTAGTGCAGGAGATGGCACTGGGGATAGGCTTTCAAGACCAGCAATAGCTACGTTGGCAGAGATCTGTAAGTAAATGTTATTTTTTATAATCTTCATCCAGGCTAGTTAATAATCCCTCACAGATAGTTTTAAAAATAATTCGAATCAGGGTTAATACGGACGCACATTTGCGGTTGCATCGAAACATTGCGACTGTATCATTGTAGCTGTTATAGTGTATACATCAACACTTTAATTGAACTTTGCATCACTCAAGGGCCAGTTGATTAATAACAAATTACATATATTATTTCACTACAGTTATAAACAGTAATATTTTGGGCAAAATATTGTCTCAGAATTTATAATTTTCTATTCATATCCCATTCACCATAGATCATGATTTTATGTGTTTAACGAATCTTAAGTACAATTTTATTATTTTTTACACCAACATTGTTATAATGAGAGTGCTTGTACCTACCTGCTTATTTGCAATATCAAGTCTAGTTTAGATACAAATAAAGTAGGGATTTAGATGCGACCCTTTTCTGCCTCATCTCATCTAGGATGGCAACTAACTACAGAAAAGATTAGGTTGTAGTCAAATAAATACACAGAGTCGACGTTTGTTTGTTCAGGCGTTTTGAACACTGATATGTTCATATCATGCGGTGGAGTGAACGCTGTGACCCGGCAGCTAGCAGAATGTGCGACACCTCGTATGGCGGAGGCACTGTGCGGCGTACTGCTGCACGCACTCAACGACCCTGTGTCACGACGCAATGCTCGCATCGATTTGATGTGTCTCAGTTCACCTTATTGCGATTTTCACTTCCGTCCAGCTGGCACTGAGACTAGCAGGTGTGTGTTTAAATTGTATCGTCTTTCACTATTTTACAAAATGTCTAAATAAGGTTTGTACAACTCCCAAACTATTTATAATCTTTATATAGTGGTCATGAACACTAAGAACAATAGTTTACATACAGTTTCCAGGAACCCACAACACGGGAGTGATGCTCCAGGTATGGCAAGCGAGGCTACGGTAACTGCTTACCATTCCGTTGGCCGTATGCTTGTTTTCCAACCAAATAGTAAAAAAAAAAAAAAATATTTTTAGATAGACCATAACCTGGTATTCTAGTTTGGTCTAGGAAGAAGTCTCAAATTTGAAAATTGATCCACTTAGGGTTCTAAGAATAAATAATAAATCCAGAGTGAAGCCTTTTAGATCCAAAATAGGGCGAGAGGGAAAACTTAAAATCATAGAGTGGCAGATATAGTACTTTTTTCAATAAAATTTGCCATGTTATGATGACACTGTGTCAATATAATTTTCTAATTCCCTTCTTTATCTGCATAAATTATTATAATAATATAATTTGTACTGATGTAGGGATGAACGTGAGATGCGGTTTACATGTAGTCGGCTAGCTCTACTATGCGTGCTACGCAGTTGGCCAGGGTTGCTACACTTCTGTCACCCGTGTAGTACGGGTGGTTTGAGAGCTTTAATTGCCGCCTTGTATCTACCACGACTAGAGGTTCGAGTGAGTAACCTTTGCATATTTTATTTGTATTATATTTGACTATTGAGGTATTACTACTACAAAAGATATAGTCCTTCCACCAATGGTTGTTAAATATTATGAATATTACAATTTCAATCTCCTATAAGGTAACCAGTATAATATTTTATAATACCACAAACGTGAAAGCAACTCTGTTACTTTTATTGCTTAACTACTGAACCGCTTTTGTTTTAATTTAGTAAATTGAACCCCATATAATGGCCCTATTTTTAAAAATGTAAACCGACGTCCATGCGGGCATAGCTGCGGATTAGTATAATATTGTATATTATAATAGAGCCGGTTCCTATTACATGGGACCTATCCTTAGCCAGGACTGATTGCTACAGTTATACCGCGGCTGATGGACAAATAATTTGAACCCTCTGTACGTAGCTATAAAACCTATAATATAATGACTAATTTATTTACCTTATTTGTTCACAGAAAGCAATATTAGATCTCCTTTATGAGCTAGTAGGATTACCACAACCAGAATGGACGGATGAGATTTCTGTAGCTTTAGATGCAGTTGATCCATCTGACTTTCAAGTAAGTGGATTTTACTAATGTTTTTTTTTGTCTTTATTGCTATTTTTTATTTAGCAGTTTATTTCATCATCGTACAATAGCTTCATTCGTTTTATTTTTTATTTGTTTTTAGATAACAAATAAAAAACGAATAAATCTATTGTTTATATTTTTGACAAACAAAAGGAAACCCTGCCCAGTAGTGGTACATTTATGGGTTGCTATTATTGTTTATAAAAAAATCAAATGTTTTAGGATTCATGGCGACTGAACGAAGGTTTTGTAGCCGCTGAAGGCACTGCCATATTACCTCACCTTGGTGCTACGGGTCCTGATATAATTGAAATTCATCTTGCACTTTTACTTCAGTGTTTCTTAGAGGTTTGTTTTGTGTTCATACAAAATTATATTTTAAATCGTTATCTACATTTTCAGGCGAAACCATACACTCTGTTTCTATTCTATTCGGGCGAATACGTTAAAAAACAAAATAATAAATGAAAAAGGTTTCATTCATTTTCTATTGAAAATATTTGTTATGTGTAAATAATAAGGAAATATTTTTGATGTCATTGTTTCTGTTAAAAAATAGTTTTAGTTAGATACTAAATTTACGTTTAGCCATAGAACATAATTTTAAAAGTATAATTGTATTTCAGGCTGGATTACTGGACGGTTTAGCTGAAGTGATCGTCACAAGTGATACATTTATATCAGTCCGAGCGACCGTGCTACTGGGTCAACTTTTGCATTTAATACACCTATATCTACCTCCACAAATATGTAGCATCACGCCGGCGCTGCCGACCCTCATGGCGCAGGCGGCGGCCGGCAAGCCGCAGGCGCTCGCCGCCGTGGCCGCGCTGCGGAGACTGCACTCCATGCTGGAGGCCCGGCCCGCCAGCAGCAGCTTGTTCCTAGACCACATCATACAGTATTGCAGTGGCGCATTTAGAGAAAAACTAGAAGATACCACCAAAAGTCGGAAAGAAAAAGATAATGCCAGTATGGTTAAGCCTAAACATGATGTTTCGCTCCTTAGAGAGAATAGCATTGAGTTTTTAAACGATTCGGACAATGAAAATGAGCCAAAACAGAGACACAGTGTTGGTTCGCGAGCTGATGTACCTAGTAGAAATGTAAGCGCTTTAGTGAAAAGTAAAAGTGTCAGTTCTCGGACTAGTGCAGCTGTGAGCAAAGTTAAATCGTCCAAAATTTTTAATTTGTTCGAAAGAGATAGCGACAGTTTAATCCGATGTACGTTAGTCATGCAGAATAAGGATGGCAATACATGGAACTGGGAGATTATAAGGACTATATTGAAGGTATATCACCCATTGTTATAATAACAGATCAGTTGAAAGTGTCGTGGAAATGATAATGTAAATATTTTTTCAGGAAACTGATACTCCATTGTTGAATTTGAACGACGGCGGCCACAAAGCGTGGGTCGCTCGTATTATCAATTATTTGAAGCCGTCTTCCAACAAATATTCACACACTGATTTGTCTAGTACAGGTCATGGTCATTCTGCCACAAGGGCTGGTTGCCAACTCATCAGACATCTGTTAAAGCACTATGATGTAAGCACTATGATTTCTTGCATGTATTTAATTTCGTCTACAACCTGAGGTAAGGCGAAGCTTGGTAGGTACTATATTTAGATTGGTCGCTGACACCGTATAAATGCATTTCTGCGCACTTATCGTCACATTGAGAGTGAGTATCGATATATTAGTCAGATCGTCGTACCTAATTAGTAACTATAGGGATCTATATCTCTGTAAGGATAAGTTTGTCTGATTCTTTATAAGCGCATCATATTATGCTCATATGATGCGTTTTCAAATATACAGTTTCCTATCTCAGGGATACTTCATCACAAAACCCTGGTGTTGAAATATTTTTGTAGGCAACACGTACATGATACACTCCTGGTATTGCGTCCATAGGCTACGGTAACTGCTTACTATCAAGCCAGTAGTGTGCTTGTATACCACATAAGAAATTTTTATAACATGCACGTAAAGCCGTTGGTTCTCTAAAGTTGCCCGTGACACAGGGCTTGTTTTTATATAGCAGTTTTTTTTTACTATTTTCTCAGCTTGAATGTCAAAGACTTCTAGAAGATCTATTCTCAGATGTGAGTCGTCAGATTGAGGCTATAGAGACAGGCCTGAAGGCGCATGAGTGCCTGTTCTCTCCACAGCATATGGGCAACACTATGTGCCAAATGTACTTCTTATTTATCGGACAACTCTGCCATTCACATAACGGCTTGATGCTGTTTAAGCAGACTGGATTGTATGAAAAGTAAGTATCAAAAATACTGTCTATAGCAGTAAGGTCTTTATTGGTTGTGGGTGAATGAAAATAATTGAAATAAGTCCCTACTTCAGGTAGATTATTTGTACTGATCAGTGTAGCGTACTTGCGGGTGTGGTTACGTGCGTGCGTGCATGTGTGCGAGCGTGTGTGTGAAAGGATTCCTATTTACTAAGTGTATGTTGACTAAAGATTTTAGACCGTTATAGTTTCGTAGTCAAAATGATATGATACAATGTTTGATTGGGTTTATCCCAATTGGGATTGAAAATAGTCGAAGTCACACATTGTGGTTTAAACCGATAAAATAACTAAGAAAGATATGAAGATCCTACATATTAAGGTGATACATTGAAAATAATAAGGATATTATAATAAGTGTAATTCGCTAAGCATTTAAAATAGGAAGTTAAAACTTTAGCATACATTTTTTGATTCTATGATCTACCATATGGTAAGAGGAAAACGTGATTGGAAGAAATATCCTCGATAGAAAACAGCTGCGAAGTCCATTCTATTTTTTTCCCTTTTTCTGTATTATGTAATAAAACTTAAGATTTATTCAACGGGGTTTAACTTTAAAACATAGAGGACAATCGTATCAAAGTTTTGCTAAGATTTTTTTTTTGATTTGATAATGTATTTTAGTAAAAAGTAGAAAATTCAATTTGGCACATACGTTATTTTATTCTGAGCGCATGCATCATTATAGCTCTCTCTTCTTTTGCCTTACAAAAGTATTTCCATCACTCTCACTCGCCACACTTTTAGTCGGCCGGTAGGCCTCACCAACGACGGACGTATGCTACTTTTTTGCAGATCGGTTCTCTCAGATTTTTGTAGTTTTAAATGTTATAATTTATTAAACAGGTCATTAACCAAATTAGTTATTCAATTCATCTCAAATTCGTATTGAATGTACTACATTATAGTATATTTTTAAGACTTACTTTATAAAGTAAATGATAGCAAGAGATGCCCAATGTGTTTATGCCTGGCGGGCAAAATAATAAAACCCGATAATACCGACATTATATATTTTTGGTTCAGAATCAATTCCAAATTATCATCAGCTTTTGCATTCCTCTGCTGTACATAGAACTTCTCCAAGTTCACGCCACGATCACAGGGCAAAAATTAAATCGTGACTTTATGCCTTTGCGCATCCTTCGTTTCATTTCCTTTCATTGCGTTATTCACAAAGAATAACTAACAATAAGTGTCGAATGCATCTCAAAGTGCAACTGAGCACATGGTATAACATTTTACAACTTACATAGAATTTCTTCGGGCATTTATAGACATTCTGCCAAATTTGCCTAAAATGCTCAGGCATTTTCCCAACTCTAGTGGAACTATTACCGAAAGTGACAGACTAATAACAAAAAGAGGGATGGAGTAGCACTTCAACATTTTGTATTTAAAAAAACTGTAAATTTTCGAGATTATTTTTAGTATTTTTTGATGATATACGTAAGGTTCTATTAGTATAGTAGGTAGTAAAATATGATAAGTACCTATGTCCTAATCAGAAATATTTTTAAGATTGGATTATAAAAATCCAATATTAAAAATATTTCTGATTAGTTTCCTTCAATGTAATAATAAATAAAATAATTTTAATAATAAGAAAAAATAAAAGTATTATAGATTTTCGTTTCACTTTTTTTTATCATATTGTCATTTCATAGAATAAATCAATACACGGAATATTTACTCTAAACAAATTCAACTCAAAATTTTTGTTAAAAATTACTTTTTATTTTTCGATATTCTCATAGAAAATCAAATTAAATATTCTTTATCCTCATATTGTTTAGTTTATATAAAAGTTATTACCGAGAAAACGAGTTTACGATCTTTTTTTAAATACAAAGAGTATTTAAAAAAAGATAGAGAGATAAAGGGTTGCAAATTTCACTTCAGTCAAATATTTTACAGGTAAAGTATAATTTTGAATTAAAATAATAATGTTATATTTAAATAATAATGTTAATTATATATTCTCAGGCTGCGGTAAGTTTTTTTTATTTATGTAAAATTGTTTCTAGCAGGTCGCAGTTTTACTTGCTATTGTCATTTCTGGTATTAACAAAATTCTATAAATTTTCTGTCTGCGAATGATGGGAACGCCGATCGAATCGAATTTTGTTTCGCAGAAAATGTTTCATATAATATTTAAGCTACAGGGCCCAAATATTATATGAAACATTTTCTGCGAAACAGTATTTATATTTCGAATATTATTGTTTCAATGAACTTTAAAATGTCCATATTTCGAATATAATGGTTTCAATGGTACAATTTTTAACGCATGCTGTTTGATCGGTATATTTTTCCATGGTATTTTATTTCAATAAATATGTAGAAATAGATACATTACGTATATATACATAGATTTTATTAATTATTAACATTCTATGAAATTTCTGTCTTCAAATGAAGGAACACCATATTCAGTCAGATTAATTAAGCAGTATAATTGAAAATATTAGATTAAAACACCTAAATTAATTTGCTAGCTGTAAAATACGTTAGACTAAGTTAGAAATAGCTACTAGAAAATTAGGTTAGGTTGCAAACTGCGACTCCGTCAGATACGACTTGTTACCAGAAAAGAAAATAGTTGGTTAGGTTATAACTGCGGAGCCGTCAGAAACAACTTGTTACAAGAAAATTAAAAAGAAATCACCTCAGCCTGAGTAATTTTAAGAAAGATAGGGCATCATACTAGCGAGCAAGCCCGACTGGCGAAGGACCTCCACCTTACATAAGACCACAGCCAAATAACTACACACAGCGGTGTAGTTGTGTTCCTGTGTGTGAGTACAGGTATTCAGCGCTCATATTTATGACTGCCTCGGTGGTCCAGTGGCTGCAGTATGCGCCTGCTGTTCACGAGGTTGTGGGTTCGATTCTCACACAGGACAAAACTTTGTGTGACCCACAATGAGTTGTTCTGAGTCTGGGTGTAATTTGTGTCCGTTAATTGTATGTTTGTAAAGTCCCCCGCGACACAGAGCTTGTTCTCTAGTGCGGGAGTTGTCTTTTTAAGAAAAAAAAAAAAAAAAAAAAAAAAAAAAAATTGTGTTTTAAATAAACGTATTCGTATCCTGGGATACTCGCATCTTAAGCGCTGGTGTAAAAAAAATGGGTCGGCAACACGCAAGTGATACCTCTGGTATTGCAAGCGTCCATAGGCTACGGTACCTGCTTAACATCAGGCGAGCTGTATACTTGTTTGCCAACCAAGTATTATAATATATATATATATATTTACTAGCGGACCTGGCAGACGTCGTCCTACCCGGACATTTTCCGGGTAGGACGACGTCTGCCAGGTCCGATATACCGACAGCAGCGCCACCGGGTCCAATTGTGAATCTGAACCATCCGTGACCCTACAAAATTTCATTAAAATCGATCCTGCCGTTTAGGAGTTCAGCGACATACACACATACAGAAGAATTATAGATATTTATTTATTTACTTATAGTTGATTAAACACAATAACACAATCGTAGTTATATTATATAATAGGTATTACCAAGAAAAATATTTTATCGAGTGATATTTTCTGAACTTTCTAATTAAATATATATATTTATAAATATGTATCTATGTATTTTGCCAATGGTAAACATTTAATTTTATAATTAAATGTTCTATTTTTGTCTACTCCATACCTCCTGTGCTAAAATTCCTAAAAACTCAATAAAATATTTCTAATCACTTATTTGACAACGTCACACGGACGAAGGCGACGCGTAGCGGCCAGCCGTGGAAGCTAAGCCACGCCCACAAAACCACAATTTATTTTCGAGGTATCGCCTTAATTAGTGCTCACTTATATGATTATATACCTACTATGATATTTATCTTTAAGTTTTTATTTTTAAATTTTAATTTTATGTACATTATAATACAATTTTATTTTATGTTTCAATTTATAAGAATTTAATTAGGTATGTTTCATAAATTTATAGATTAATAAAATTTTGATAGAATTTTTGTACGCCATTTCAAGGCAAAACATAGAAAGAACTATATTATGTACCCTTCATCTGTATTCACCTATGTTTACAAAAAATAAATGATTTGATTTGATTTGATTTGAACTGCACCGACATCGCGCTGGGTGTTGTGGGTTACGTTACCATACGGGACAATTTGTCTGGCTGTATGGCGGGCTCATTCCCTAGTGCGGGAGTTGTCTCTAAAAAAACTTATAAAAGAAGGATATTTTTATTCACGCTAAATATATATTACACATAAAATATTTGTTCTAATTTACAGTCTTTTAGAACTATCAACAAAAACACACCATAGCTGTTATGTGAAATTGGTTATATCCAGCTTAGACTACACATTAGACTCGTATCCGAGAGACATTTTGGCTAAAACATTGACATGCAACATTCAAGCCTCAAGATTATACGCCACACAGTTCCTGAACGTTTTATTAAGAGCTTCTCGTAAGTCTCGTGAGTTGGTGAGAAGAAAAGCTAAGTTGAAGAAGACCGTAATGCACGAACACCTTAAGGCATCTCACAGGGAGAATACTGAGACCAATAACGGAATGGATATGGACACGTGGATAATACAAATGTTGATCGGGCAAGTAAAGGATGAGTCTAAAGCGGTTGTTAAAGTTGCTCTCACTGTTTTAGAAGAGGCTTACAATGTTCCGGTAAGTCTGTTATATGATATTAATAAAAGTTAACAAATCGAAAAATTCCTTAAATGAAATTTAAATATTAACAAGTATCTCAAAGATTTCATTTGAGATACTTGTTAACATTTCGATATTGTCTTGATTCTGGTCATTGTTTTAAATATTTTTTTCAAATATTTTAGAGGTAATATAATGATTTTTGTTTAGTATAGATTACTACGATTATTTAATGGATGTAGTCAATTTGTATTATTCAATATTTTTTGGTTGTTGCAGTCTTACGTTGACAAGTTAATAACTATGAAGGATTTGCTCGGTCAAAATTGTCGTCTTGACAAAAATGCTGAGCCAGCATCCCTCGACTTCGCCACAGTGAGCGACAGAGGCTATTTGTTGTGGCTTAGTCTAGAAGTTGCTGTTGCCGTGCAGTCGGCTGATGCGAAGTCCGTAGCGTTCCTAAAAAAACATTTGGATTTCTGGACTAAATCGTATAACTATCGGTAAGTTTAATGCACAATAGGTTCCCGTTCACGTCGCTTTTCGTCCTGCACAGTTTTTAGGGTTGTCCCGTCTGCTGCTGTGCGTAATAATTACGTACCTTTTTCATTTTGGTGATTAGTTTCGCCAAGGACAGCACGCCCTCTAAAGAGTATTTCGTACATGGCAGGTACGTACGGCTGGTGGAGGCCGGCGTGCACGAGGCGCTGGCCGTGAGCGAGCTGGGCGGGGGTCGCGGCGCGCCCCGGGCCCGGCGCGCGGCGCGGCCCCCGCCGCACGTGTGCGCGGCCCTGGCGCCCCGGGGGCAGCCCCCGCACCACGCGCACCGGGCGCGGGCTCTGCTGCAGGCGGTGCTGCCCGACCACTACAAGGTACGTTGTACGACATACTACGCGCCGAAACTATGTTTCGCATGCACGTCTTGTCATCTAAAATATAACTCCGCTATTTCTTTAAACGATTATCGCATCTAATATATATTTTTTGATGGATCTTTTGCGTTCACCCCGTACATATACTAGCCCGCTGAATATGCAAATACAAGCAACAAATATTTTTTTATAAGTGCTAATAAATCCTTTAGGTCCTACAACGTAAGAAATGCGCGACAGAACAGGAGATCGCTGATATAAAAGCTTCCTTATGGGCAGTCGGGAACACCGCAATCACTTCCCAGGGTCTTCAACAGCTAATGGGTTTAAGCAACGGCTATTTGGAAGACTCAGTTCTGGTACACATTGTGCGCTTGGCTAAATACAATCCAGTGTATTCTGTTCGCGCGACGGCATTTTATGTTCTTGGACTTATTGGGAGCACATATGATGGTGCAAATCTGCTCTCCGATATAGGTATGTAGTCTTTGTTTAAAAATATCCAAAAATGTAATGTTTAAATATGTATTGTGGACACTATTCAGTATCAATAAAATTTCAGTGTCTGTTTGTAATATCAAAAATCATTTTACTAAGTACATGTGAAAGTTATATGAGATGTATAAAAAATTAATAAATTTTCTGTCTGTTATGCCGACTAATCAACAAAATGGCTTGACTTTGGTTGGCGTAACTTTACTTTTATTTGAGAAAAAAAACAGGTCTCCGCAAAAAAAAGCAAGGGATTAAATATAAATATAATGCGAGTATAACCACAGGGAACAGCTAGTATATATAATTAATGTGTATTTTCCAGGTTGGCTTTGCGTTAGGCATACGAGACACGATCAGTTCCCAGTGATACCAGATGAAACGTATTCCACATTTGATCAAGGCACTAACTATTACTTCACTTCCCCTGAAAGTCGTTACAATGCATACGATACAGAGATGAGTGAACATTCAGATCATACGGACCAGAGTGTAGTCGAAAGCTTGTATTCAGACAATACTAAAATATTAGGCAAAACTGGCTCAATATCGGCTGAACAATCTGATATAAAAGATCAAGATGTTACTGATTACAAGGGATATGTAGATGGTCGTAGAGAACCAGACAAAAGGAAATCTCATACCCTACCATCTCAAAGTTGTTCTAGTTCACATGATCGTCCTACCTTATCAGAATCAAGGACAGTAGATATACTCAGAGACTGTCCAAGCTATGAACGTCCGTCTCATCGAATGCCTATGGCCGAGAGTAGACTGATAATAGGCAGGATGAACTCCCTAGAGCATGCTCATGAAGGCAGAGTGAGAAATACAAGCGAGTCGAGTACGAGTGGAGTCAGTAGCTGTGACTCTTTTCTTGGGAAATATGCTATTCCGTGAGTTTTGTCTTTTTCTTTAGTAAACTTTTCTGAAATTGAATATTGAGAAAAAAAAATACAATATTCGTTGATAAAATTACAATTAGAATAATATAAAATGGAATAAATACAACACTGTCAATTAATTATCATATTATTAATCAAATTTATGTTTAATGTCCTTCTATTGAATAATAGCACCCATTTATTAAAAAAAATTTTAGCTTACATTCAAATTCTTTCTTATATAAGGCCTCCTTTATTTCAATTGGTAATTTATTAAATAATTTAATGGACAGCAAGTCTGAGGAGTGCTTTACTACATTGAGATGAGGAACCAATTTAGTGTGAAAGTCTCTTCTTCTCGTACTCTCTCTTAAAATTCTTTCTGTTTCACTTTCAAATTCATGCACATATTTTGCAAAGTTAGTAAGCAACACTAAGACATATAAACTAGGCACCGTCAATATCTCTAATTCCTTAAAGTAATGCCTACATGATACATCCTGTCTAATTCCCACCATGGTTCTGATAGCTCTTTTCTGCAAGATAAATGCTCTTTGTATGTTATAATTATAACTACCTCCCCAGAATAATATGCTATACCTAAGCCTCGATTCTACAAGTGCGTAATAAACCATTTTTAGCTGTTTTAGTGAGATTTCGTTTCGAAGGCTTCGAAGAACATAACAAGCTGAGCTAAGCGATGCTTCCAAGACTGACAGTTCATCCTTCCAATTTAATTTATTGTCTATATGAACCCAAGAAATTTTATGATTTCTGTTGTTTTAACTATCTCACTACCTATAGAACATTTAAGTTGGTCTTTGCTTTTCGCTGTAGATTGAAACAGCATCAAATTAGTTTACTGGGATTGATTACAAGACTGTTAGCTGCAAACCAATGATGAAAATACCCTAAAGACTCATTCGCTCTCAAATTTAGATCACTAATTTTCTCAGCAGATATTATCGCATTCTGGTTGTGTGACTTCTATTTAACATAACCTAATTATATCTCCAACAATATCATCTTATTCTTGTGTTTCTCTTGTTTTACAGTGATAGAGTATTAACTCTAAGTCCAATACCGAGCTCGTCAAGTTTGTATGGTATGAAAAGCAGTAACAGCTCTCATCGGCCGAAGATATCAGATCTGCAACGTCGTACTTCTACCTCTAGTGAGTTTGTCCACGTTTGTCATGCAATTCATTAGAGTATTTCTGGTGTACCAGAAAAGATTTGATGTTACACCAGACGTCATCTAAATCCAAAGTCATTTAGACTATGATATGACACATTATTGTTACAAAAACAAAAATTATCATGTTCTGCATCGTTGGTCCTAAGATATAAGTTTTTGCTCATGTTTGCCGCTGATAGTGAGATCGTGGGTGTGATTCTCGACTCAGA
Organism: Trisateles emortualis; assembly: GCA_947095525.1. Lineage (NCBI taxonomy): Eukaryota > Metazoa > Arthropoda > Insecta > Lepidoptera > Erebidae > Trisateles > Trisateles emortualis. The sequence continues at coordinate 11,943,100 of OX352734.1, forward strand.
CAAAGCTTTATTGGGTTTTTCCGCTAGAAAACTTTTATTAGGTGCGTGGAGTCTAAAATATTACTTGGTATATTGCGATAGATCTTATATTACTACTTATTTATAGATCTTACATAGTGTTAGTCTATAGCTCGTGCAACTCATGATCTTACCGGAGTGGTAAGCGTAGCTCAGGCGACATCATCACGCCTAAATACGCATTTAGACGTGATGATGTCGCCTATGTCACGTGCACGCTACACTAACGTGCAAGTAGTATGCACTCACGCCTTACGCTGGCCGCATCCGGGCATTTGATTCGCACTAAAATCTTTTTAACTATTGTTGAGTAATTTTAGGTTTTACGGGACCAGATGTAGCGAGCTCTCCACCTTCGCAAATGGATATGACTGGTTATGCCACATTGAAGTCACTGAATAGAAGGTACTAGAAATATTTTATTTGTTTACTATTAGGCCGGCGTTTTGTTACAGTGACAATGATAGTAATATTAATATTACATTAGATTTGATATTTGGTTTGTTCTTATAATTAAATAAATATATAAGTATATATATATATTACAGACCTCATCTATCAGAAGGAGCAGCTACAAGTTCGTCAGAAATGGACGATATAAATTGGTTATTATCTGATTCTAATCGGCGCACCAAACCGTTTTCTTCGCTGAGAGATAAATCCAAGTCTACTAAAGAAAGAAGGGCTAAATTCAGGTAAATTATAGTACCTACGTGTAATATAAGTTAGCCGACCTAAAGATAGCTTGTGTGGATTGCGCATGTGCAGTAATAAAAGTATATACGTCCTCTGTCACCATGCAATTACAAAAAATGTTTACTGCGATGTCATTCGCACTCATCACACATTCTTTCCAACTCGGCTTGCCTGTACTATTTTTAAAGTTATATTTCTTTTTAACTGTATTAATTCTAGAATGAGTTAAAATTACATCATTGAATAAAATTACTTAAATAAAAAAGAAAAGATATCGATTTTGTGTTTTATGATATTTAGTGCCTTTTTATTTTTTCTCTAATATTGTCATGTGTTTGAATAAATGTTTTTCTTTTTATAGTTAGTTTTTCAAAGACGATAAGTATATGTATTAATGTCCAATTTTGGACGTTTGATGCAGTTTGAAAGTAGAGACTTCCTCACTATGACCCGTAGCCTGTTGGAGTACGATTGGAGGCCCTTACCGCTGGGCGAGAGCGTGCGGCAGTCGCCTGCGGGGGGCGGGGCGGGTGGGGCGGGGGGCGCGGCGCGGCGCAACACGAGCGCGGCGGGCCCGGCGCACGCGCACGCGCACGCGCCGCTCGCACACGCGCACGCGCACACGCCCGCCTACATGGGAATATGTCTGCCGAGGGACCTTATGGAACTGTTTCCTAGGTACGATTATATCTGTTTTATTTCATAACGTTGACCCCCGCATTTTGTCCCGATCCATGTGATTGTACAAACTTAGACTCGGAACTATTTATCTATGGTTTATACAATTATTTATCGAGATCGACAGCACTCAACTCTATCTCCACACGTACTATTTTATACCGACGGCATTACAACTCATGTTTAGGAGCAGAATGATGTAGGAAGGAATAGAAAAGATATAATTATATTAACCATACTTAGTAGTTTATACAAATACCGGTATTTTTGTTTTATCCTTGATGGAAGGGAATCATTAGCACTATCACCAGTTTTCCAGAGGGTTTTCTCGAAATCGAGAATTGGCGAGAATGCTAGTGATTTCTAATAAAATGATCAGAATCGCCTACTCTGATGGTATTTGATAGGATGCCGTACCAGCTCAGGAGACGGGTAATTTTGGCTTTTGGGCCTGCTATTAATTTACATCAAAATCAGACCGGGATTCCTTGAAAGTAAATTTTCGCTAGTCCCTATAGTTACAGTTTTGGCCATTCACGCACATTTGGAAATCTACCATATAGACAATTTAATATTTTAAAAATATTTCACATTCCGTTTCAGAGATGAAGATAGAAACGACGAGGATACAGATAAAAGTGAACATACAAAACGCGGACGCCTACCATCTTTCCTCGTAGACACGAGTAGTGCCAGTACGGAAAACAAATCTCGTGCTACACCCGACAGCCAGAAACTAGTTTCTAGAGGTGAGTTTTTTAGAATTTATTTGTTATAATATATCAAATCTAATATATATTTTTTTTATTCTGCCGTTCCTTTTAGTTTTTCCGTAAGGTTTTTAGATTATAGGCTAATATGCTTTCAGGTTTGGAAAACATCCTAGCTCTCACCCGGGCCACGCATTCTATGACGACCGCTAACTCAAGTGCTAGCACAAGTACTGTTGCAGTTCATGTTCATAAAGCCCAAAATTTAGATAAAACTGAAACCAATGCTACTAATAACTTATACACATCGAATGTTAGCGTAGAAGCGGGTGAAACGACTCCACGTGCAACCAAAGAGAAAACCAAAAGAACTATCACAGCTGTAAGTGAAAGTGAAGATACTGAAGTATCGAAAACCTTAGAAGAGAATTCGAAGCTTACGAATAATGAAAATGACGAAAAGACTAATGATAGTAAAGAGAGAGAATTGGAAACTAGTAGGCTCGCGAATGAGACCGCTGCTGATATAACAGAAAATTCTCAGAGTGCATTGGCTCCAGTTTCTGAGAACGTTGCCAGTACAGCATCGACGTCTTCCAGTAGAAAGTGGCGGCACGCGACTGTAGACTGCCTGGCTTGTGTACGCACGCGTCCGCCGTCTTCGCACGAATTACGTGAGGCATTTTTTGCTGGTAAGAATATAGTATAACTTCATAAACATTGCCAGAGTGAAATATTACTCGTCGCGTTCAGTCCTTCAAGAAATTGGAATGTGTTGACCTTCACGCGAAATACAGAATACAATGTTTAAGTAGTTCTACTGTAAATTGTTTGAAGTATCATAGCCATTATTGTCAGTATTTAGACTAACAATCTAGTAGGATTGCTGGTCTATCTGCATATGTGCTTATTAGCCCTTAGTTTTTTTGCACTATGAGTCTTAGTTTAGCCATTTTAGAAAGACCACATAGTAGTTCTTAGTTTTAGCAAAAACGCGTGAATATAGGTTTCATTTTGGTAATATAATAAATAAGGCTTAGATATCTTTTTGGTATTTTTTATATTAGACAGATCACTGTTTTTCTTAATTATTTAATCTGTAATCAATATTTTATTTATAAACAGGCATGGATAGTTCAATAGCAAGCACGTCAGAGCCCCGCAGTCCAACAAGCGAGAAGTCAGTAGCTGACCAGGGCGCTGGCCCACAAGCTGAACTATTGCATCAAGTGCACTTAATGTCTAACCCAATACATTTAAGACAGGTAATATATATTACTTATCACATTTTTTTCAATTATTAAGGATAAGGACAACATGTTTTTATCCTTTTCAAATTAATTTAGCCTTTTGTGTTGTATGACTGGCCATTCCTGAGATCCTATTGGTAGTTTAGATGATCTCAATGTATATAGATCTCAAAGATTCATCTTTGAGAGCCCATTCAACAATAACACCATAGAAAAGAGAGAAAAATGAATATCATAAGTCATTTGATCAGTGTGTGTAAAGTGAAATTCAAATTAGTGGTGCCAGCCGGGCTAAAAAAAATAATATTTCATTTAAATTTGTTACCTCTTTCTCTTTCCAGACGCGGTCTGTCCTATTATCAATGAAGCAGCGACATCCAGAAGCATTTCGTAGTCCTTGTGTTTACTCTGACGTTTGTGCTTTATTGGCAAGAGACACATACATGTTATGTGCTAGAAGGTTTGTTCAAGAACTCTTCCTTGATGCGTGTTTTGATTGTTTCACATCGGAACCGGCCGCCGTGCTCAAACGTCATGGCACTATTACCTCGCCAACGAATAGCGTACCACCTCCTATACGCCAATAGTATTTAGATTATAAGGCTATCAAACTCGTAAGGCCGCGCACTGTTATATTAACACTATATTTATCTACCTGTGCTAAATCGTTTGAAAGGTATGCTCTTTTGTTCTCTCATATTTCATGTTTCGAAACAAACTTATGGTGCTATCGCTTTACATTCCAGAAGTTTGATTTTAATAAAACATGAGTCATATAAATATATTGAAAGAAATTTAATAGATAGATGACGCGCTACATTCGTCAAGCGCCGCGGGTGATTCGCGGTTTAACCAGAAATATGCCTTATTTTTTATGTATTAAAGTTTAAATTGCCTTGCTGTCTACTGGCACCCAATAATGCTCCAATAATGAACGCAGTTTCAGTTGGTCTGGACACCTCGAAAATTTTGAAATAAATGCTATTGTTGATAATTAGCTCCAGTTTGTAATTGCCAGAACCTTACTACCTCTGGGATTTATTTCAAATTGCAATGATATATTATTTTTAGTTCTGTTCCCTCTCGAAAAAAAATTGTTCTATGGTTAGAATACACTTACATAAATATGAAGGACGGACACATTGAGTGATTCATACTAAAGAATGAGTTGTCAAGTAAAAATATTTCTTGTACATGCAGAAATTTCCAGTAGTGAAAATCTGTCTCTGCCCTCCCTCTGGGAAACAGACATATGTCTATGCAGGTATGTGTCTATGGACTGACTCGGGCTGATTAATTAATGCAAAAGCTAATAGTTTGAAAGTTCATGTCTACTTAGATGCAGTATGTGTCAGTATACTGTTCTAGTAATCAGTTCGTGACCTTACATATTTGATCGAAATCTAGTACTGTCAAAATCTACGCTGATTTGGTTTCGGTATTTTTAATTATATTTTGATGCTGTAACTTGCTATTAATCTCTTTTCAAGCACATGTATGGATTTGAATGAATTTTTATAGCACTTTGATATATAAGATACTGCACTGAAGGACACATAAGCTGCGTTAAATAATGACTTTAAAATAAAAATATTTATCCAATATGCAATAATATTCAGTAGTTCAAATTGTTACTTCTCACCACTCTGAGAAATAGGTGCGAGTCTATGCAGGTTGTATGTGTAGGTTGACACAGACTGATTAATTGATGATAATCTGATAAGTTTAAAAGGCCATTTCTACTTTGATGCAGTTTATGTGTTTGTCAGTATATTTTATACAGTTAATGTATCGACATGGTATAAAATTAACAGCAGTCTTCAACTAGTATTAGACGTTTTTATTGCAGTTATAATTATTAAAAAAAAAAACTCTTATTTTTAATATGTATTATATATAATATAGGTCCTTTGATTTTTCGAGTATATATATTTTGAAGTGAAGATAGAAAATATCTCTCGTGATTTAGTGATTTGGGACAATAGCTGTATTATAAGTATGATTTGCATACCTGAAAAAATATTTTGAAAAGTCCCTACTGAATAACCAATAGGGATTGACATTATTTTTTCTAGAAGTTCCCAATGGTTTAATACACAGTGGAGATTTCTGGCAAAAAATACACGTGAGGGTATTTAATAAATTTGGAACAAACCGAAAAAATATAGTTAACACTAGAGTGCACATTTTAGTTATATTATGTAGTGCAGAGTATAGATAGATAGAGATATAAAACTTTATTGTACACCAATTACATTTATGATACAGATATTATTTCACATATTTATGTACAATGAGCGGCCTTATCGCTAAAAGCAATTTCTGCCAGGCAGGTATAATATATTGTCGTATACATATATCTTACCTTAGCCTCGCTAGTTTGTACGAGTACCGTACAGAGGTTGAGGATTTAGTCCCCTTATTGGGCGGTTTTTGGTTTTGCCGACAATAAATTCTTAGTATCAGCCCGGAGTCTAAAACTGTGTCTGATATATGGCAATACACTCGCTTTAATAACTTTTGTGCATTCTAGTGTTACCATTTTCAAAGTTACAAAATTATTAAAGAAAACTTCCTTTGTGGCCAGCAATGCAAAAATCAAGATCTAATTGCTCTACCTATGTTTATTATAATTTTTGAATGTGATCGTTAAATTTCAGGTGATTTTTTTTCTTTAACAAAGATTTTATTGTTATTAATTTGTATTACCACACGAAACTTACACGATTGCCTTATGTTAAACGCTCGATTTCATGATGCAAATTTTGCAACACATTTTTTATGCTGTCTTTGTCTTACTTGCAGATAAAAATAGATGTTAAAAGCCTTGTCTTGTGAAATTTACATCGTATAAGATGATGCTTTATATTCTAACCCTTTAAACGCCTCGGTCGTGTATAGCCAACTAATGTAATTCTCGTAAAAATTAAGGTGCTATAAGTTTAATTCCAAGTGGCAGCAATTTTAATTTCAATTTGTGCAAATAATACGCACTAATTAAATTATTTACTATCTGCTAACAGTAAAGAAAAGCACCGTAAAGAACATGTCGCATGTCTTACAAAAAAATCTAATGGCATTTCTGATCTACCAACCAGCACTGGGCCATTATGTGTGTATTATAGTCTAAACCCTCTATTTATAGAGGAGAGGAGACTCGTGCCCACATTCTCGTGATGTATCGAAATCATAATTTGTCGGCAATATTCGACAGACGCGTTCAAAAGGCTAATAATAACAAAAATGTTTAGTTTACTAGTCTCTCATAATGACAATAGTTAATTCTACAGACTGAATATTGTACCATTCCCATTGATTACAATAGTTTATTATCTAGTTTACCTATTGGTATATCCCACCTAAAACAACGATGTAAAATGTTCCCTAGTTTCAAACATTTATTATAGTTATAAAAACACTTACTTATTAAATACTTGTGTTCAATGTTTTACTAAGGTCTTATGTTTGCATTTAAATAGTAGTTGTTCTTAATTTCATTGTTGTTATTTATGAAAACTCAATCAGAATAGCAATTGTATGTTTTTTTTATTTTACATGATATTAATAAGTATTAAATAACGCACTGGATGTCACATATTACTACTTGTTATAGATTTGTTTAATAATGTTCAACAATAGTGGTTAATTGTAGAATAAGTTAGGGTTTTATTACACATAGCATGTGTAGGGGTTGCTGTCTACTTACACTGGCTCGACAATGTTCCGTATGTACTTGGTAAAGGTAGGTAATATGTGTACATATCTCATATATTATAGTTGACACTTACGTCAGTGGCTTACCTTTGCCGCGCTTTTTGTGAAACTGTCACAGTGACGTTTAGTTGACCAATACAGGCATGAGCGCCGCCAGTAGGATTGTTTCTAAGAAATTGCATCCGCCGTATCTATGAGTACTATCGACAAAATTAGCGCTCGACCACTCTTACTTGACTGACTGACTGATTTTGACCGTAACGGCGAAAATTTTCTTCAAGACCATGCAAATAATTATATTATGATAAGAAAGAGGTAGATATCGCACTAGTGTGCAAAAATTGTTGTCGAAAAAAGTGACTTATTATTGTCATTGGGTTTATTGCTATCTCTTTCTGTATCATTACGTTCTGTATTATCTCGCATTCATAATTGAAATCTATAACACAACTGAACACTACCGCCGCTCAGTGAAGTTAGCCAATCTCTCTTTAAATATCATTGGGTTCGTCTCCCGGTCGCCATAAATACAGGTACACACGAGACAGTGTATGTATATAGCGCATACACTACGGCATGTTTTGAAAATGTGTAAAAAGTTGTCATACGTTGCAGTATTTATAATAATTTATGGCTCTACCTGAGTTAAACTAATTTATGAGTCCTCGAAATCCTGCATTTATGATTTTGTAACATTAATTATGAATATCAAGTGTGTCGTTATATGTACTGCTATGCTATTTCCTGTTATATACTAGTCTAAGAGTTAATTCTGATTGTATATTGATATCTAAGTAACTAATAAATACTTACCTATATTTCGTTTTGATATATTTATTATTAGAACGTGCTTTTAGGTATTGAAAAGCAAAATATGGTCTATTAGTTTGTTATATTTATATATACATATATGATTGCACATATAACTTCTTTATAAAAAGAGAAGAAAACACAAAAGTGCCATTGTGCTGGTTCCTTGCAGTTATAATTAAATGTTACATTATTACTAAGAACCGATCTTCAATTATTATGCCACTTCATTACAATAAATATATTATTTTATAACGTATTTTACTGGCGTTATTTTTTCATATATACCCTTTATTATTATAAGAAAACATTTTTTGTTTATACTACTTGCGTGCAATACCAGAGGTATCACTATCATATTTGTGTTATGGGTCAACTGATGGTAAATCGTTCTCAATAGTTGCTTGCAATACATACATAACGTGTTGCCAACGTAATATAATCATGTCAGCGCCTTGATAAGGTAACATGAAATGCGCAGTTAGTAAAATAATAATAATAATATTTTCGGGACAACTCACACATCGCTATCTGATCCCAAACTAGGCAGAGCCTGTACAATGGTAAAAAATGATTTTTTTATTTATAAAAGACAACTCCCGCACGAGAGAACAAGCTCTGTGTCGCGGGGGACTTAACAAACATACAATTAACGGACACAAATTACACCCAGACTCAGAACAATTCTTTGCGGGTCACACAAAGTTTTGTCCTGTGTGAGAATCGAACCCACGAACCTCGTGCACAGCAGGTGCATATTGCGGCTACACACCACCAAGGCATAAATTATAAGTTCTATGCATGTCTTCAGCTACATGCATTTCGTTCATTATTGGGTTTAAATAATGTGGATCTACGGCAGAGTTGAGTCGGCTATCCGCAGGCTTATGGCAGCCCGCAATGTTGCCAACCCGTACATGTACACCGAATAAATCGGCGCTGAGCCGTAAGTATTTAATTTGGCATTTTTGGTCGTTTTCCTTACTACTGACTTACATAATATTATATGCACCGTGTAACATATATACTAAATAACATCATAATAAATAATATTCTTATGTGTTTCTTTTTATTACACCCTATTGCAATACTAATATTTTGTTTTCACCCGGCCAAACCACCTAGTGGGTGGTTGGTTTTTGATTAAAATGGGTGATAACTGGGTTTTAACCCACTTGTGAGTTTTAACCCGGGTGGTTACCCATCTCTCTACGGTAGCGATCACTCTCTGATACCTACCTATACCGACGTGTGCGTCCGTCTATGTCGTCCGACTCGTAGAGTTGCTGCTGTTCGGTGATTGGTTTGGACGACATAAACATTAATGAAGCGATTGCCGTAATCGACGATTCTTTATCAGAAAATACAGCATACGGAAGTTCTTCCATTACCGTGTCACAAAATACGGTAATTCGAAAATCTCTTTATGCCATTACGGCTTTAGAAGAAACGAAATGTTAAATTTACATTTTATCCAAGGGCCAAGACAAGTATAAAAATATATGAAACTTGTGAGAATGATATTTGCTGACAAAAGTCTATTATTTGATTTAGATTTAATAATACAAAAATTATAATATATAATAAAAAATAATACATAATTATTTTTACTATGAAAAAGTACTTTATATCAAAAACGCTGGAACAAAAGTTATTTCTATCATCGAGATGAGCAAGTAAAAAAAAATTTTGATCCCTAAAGTCCACTATTTTCAAAAACTGAACCAGTGTGACCGGTATGCTATACGGCAGCTAAACATTTTCCGATATTGACAACACTAAAACTCAGAAAAGTCAGAACAGAAACGTCTCAAACGTCACGTCATGCATGATTGTGATTGATTGCATGTAAATTTTTCATTTGTTTGTTGTCAACGGTTTAAAAAATAATTTTGCCAAGAATTCTTGTTTGTTTCCGCATTTCAACATTTCAAATAACTTATTTCAATACAAATGGAATTTAATGAAATACAAGTGGAGGATACATATTATGATCATGTGCACGATATATGTATGAAACCTTCATCAATCGAAGGTTGGACTAAAGATGAGAAATTTTATCTATTGCAAGCTTTGAAGGCTTTTCGATCAAATGATATTGAGAGAATTCATGAATATCTATCATCAAAAACTCAGCAACAAATTATATTGGCTATTAATCACTATAAAAAAATAGCAGCCAGACATCCTGTGTTCGAAAAAAGTGCAAGTAAACCCAAAAAGTATATTAAACCTCGTGTACCACTTACGAGTTGGGCAAGGCTATTAACAGATAACCTAACGTTAGACGACCTCAAGACAGAAACTTCTACTGCCGTCCGTATGATTGCTGAACTAGAAAAATTCCCTGATCCTGTTTGTACAGAAAATATTGATTTCCGAAAAGTTTATCAGTCCATAGCTAATGCTATGGAAGGGAAAGCAATTGTAGCAGATAAGACTACTGTAACAGTGCTTAACAAATGTATTGTAGAAACAGCTTTATCAAGTAAAGCATTTATTAAGACTAGTTCATACAAGTATGTTATTAATTCTATAGATTTGGGTGATAAAGAAGCACATACTTTTCCCAAACCTACAGAAAACCAGGAGCTTACTGTCCTTAGACATTTAGCATCACAAAGAAACTATAATCCATTACGAGTTCCGGAAAGTTTTATGAAACCATCATGTGATTCCCATTTTCCTGCAAACGAATTAAACTGATGTATTGGGCTCAAGGACATCTCAAACTATGTCTATTAGGCCCTGGAATATAAGGCTCTAGACCTATTCCCCACATGCCAACAGAGTGCGCCAAATTTTCAAGTGTGTAACCAACCAAATTTTGTTATAGTGTTATTTACTACATTAGTTACATTGGCGGAGTGTTCCATGCACTTGGCCGCTCAGGCGGGTCTTTGTGTGAGTTTCCTTGTGGCTATTCCATCCAGCCCAAGTACCTCCAGAAAGCCAGCAGGCGGCATAAATACATACATATCATCACATCTGCCTTCCATTGGGGTATGCAGAGAGAGATTGTAGCACATCACATACCTACCAACATCTCCATTCAATTGCTTTTTTACTATTATCAAGATTCATCATCCTATCGCACTTGGTAAAGCCTATGCCCAGTAGCAATCAGTTATTTGCTATGTGTTGCATAAGTATGCCTACTGACTATTTTGATTCATAAGTTGTTTCATTTCCATGTGTTTTAGAGTTTAACAACTCAAATAATAATGTCACGATTACAGAATACATGTTATACCTATAATGTATGTAAATACAATACTTATTATGAAGGCATGATAATGTGATGTTCCTTTCTTCATTTATCTTTTGTGCAAAAGTTCCTGATGTAAAAAAATGTGGGGCAGTCTTTGAGGACTGCCAATAGAAGTGATAACTAAGTAACTTATGTATTGTATAGTTGAGCTATTAGATTATTATTTTTGGAAAGTGTTTAGTAACAATGACACGAGGTCTCTGATTTTTGTTCACCCAAAAAGTGCTCAATGCGGTGAAGAATGGAAATCTTCTTCAGCGCATTGAGCACTTTTTGGGTTCTCACACCCGTATCTATAAACAAGTGATTACTTCTTCTTAAGTAATTTCTTGACTAAGTCATTACTTGTTCTTAAGTAATTTCTAAAGTAAATGATATTCTATATACAAGTAATGATCAATGCTTACTTGAGTAAAGTTCTAAGTATTACTCAGTGCTTCAAAATCTTTTCAGCTGGCAATATTGCAACTTACGTTTTGTTCTTTGAAGAGGAAAAGAGAAAAGTTACAAGTAAATAACAAAATTTTGCATAAACAAACTAGTTTTCAAAGAATTATAAAATAAGTAATAATGTTTACAGCGTTTAATCTGTTCTATGTTTATAATGATTAAATAAGTAACTATTTTTCAATAATGGTCTACTGTGAAACTAAACGTTTTGAAAGACAATATAACTCTGCAATATTTAGAAGTATTATTGTACTAGGTTGTTAAAACGTTGATAGCTGCAAATTAAATATGTTGCATTATACCTACTACACATTTTGACAGAACCGTCAATCAGTCAATAGTTTGTTTATTATTATTATGTCTCTTCTTGTCTCGGGTATTTTTCCATTATATAAAAAGAATACTCGGCCCTTTGGAAGGCTTACGCGGGGACATAGGTCCATCACGCAGATTTTTATAGTGTTGAAACACTACCATAACGGCACTATTATAGTACAACAATGATATGAATAGGGTAGGCGTAGAGCTATTGTAAAAATATTTAGGTATCTAACATTGTGGGGATGGGGTTGGGTATTTGATGAACTGGCTTTAAAAAGCTATGGGATAGAACGGCGCCTGCTTTTGTTATATTGCATCAGGGCAACACCATAGTGCATGGCTAGGAGTATTGAGCGGTGTGGTGCCGGTTTCCCCATCGAGGGTCCTCGACGGAAACCCGAGAGCGGGTTTCCCCGTAGTTATGCCCTTGAAAATGACACTTCTACTCCCGAGCATATAGCTCTGGCTACCCCACTTTGGACAGCCAATAAAAGCAACCCGAAAACGAGACTCTGACCGATTTTCAAAAAAAATAAAATTAGATATTCTGTGCCGGCGAAAGGCCAAAGAAACTTTTTATCTAAGTAGAAGAATTTATTTCTAAATATTATTCAGAAATATCACATCAATATTGTCTACAATAGCGAAAACATTTTCAATTGCTTCCATTTTTATAAAATAACCTTACTCAACTCACAAATTATACTTTCACATACATCCGAAGCAATGCTTAAGTAAACGAAATGGTGACTATTACTCAGCTAAGAATTCTAGCCATTGACAGTTCTTACTCGGGTCAGTTTCTTAACTATAGAATAGAAATCATGGCTAAAGTAATTACTTTTACTCAAGTAATTACTTTTACTCGTCTATAGATACGGGGGTTAAACATAAATACTTGAGAATATGTTTTCATCAGTAATTTTTGCATGCTTTGCATGCACTACAGAATAACTCAGCAATGTTTTATCATAGTTGGATAAATGGTTTAGGAATGCATATAGGATAACCATACTTGCATTGATTTTTATGAAGATAAATTATTGTTACTTATCTGCAGAAGCTTGTCGTTGTCAATGCATTTTATAAGTTATCCATAATGTTATTAGTCTGTAAGGTTCCTCAAATAAAATAAGTACAATACACTTATTAAAGAAGTAAGTTAGAATTGTAATTCAGTAAATAAAGTGATTCAAGACAAGTAAAATAAATCATTTTTTTAATAAAAAATTACACTTTTACATCACACACTGATGTTTTGAGACCCATTTAGGGCGAAGTCCTATTATGCCAATTGACATTTGAAGAAAATATCATAAAAATGATTAAATTAAAACCAATCGATTGAATACTCTAGACTCTTGATCATTCAATTAGCCAATTGGTTAGAGATTGATTCAATCATTTTCTTTCACAATCTTCGTAAAATGTTAAACTTCACAGTAGCCATGCTATGTGACATACAAAATGGACTGCAGAGTTAGTTACCTCGTCATTTATCCTGTGTGTTCAGTCCCCACATGGGACAATAATTGATATGGAAATAGCTGAGCTATTTGTGGATCACTCAATTTTTTGTGGGAGATGTAAAAAAAAACATTTTGGATAAATATTTTATTTTTTTAAAGTTATTTGGTACAGTTTTTGTAGTTACATTGTGCTTGTTGTGAACTGCAACTCTTACAAATTATAAGCGACTGTTTCGGTCGATCATCTTAGTGCAGTTAAAAATAGCGCCCAGGCGCGCGAAGATGTATCTAATGGTAGTCGACCGTTGCGGACTGTACCATGACGTCCTTTTAGCGATTCATTTTCTAATTTAATTTGAAATGCATAAGATCTTAACTATTTACCTAGCTTGTACGGTTGACATCATACGAGATTCAAATTAAGATCTAAAATAAATCCCTATAAGGCCGTCATGGATACCTACCATGACGGTCTCATAGCGATTTATTTGTACCTATGCGTTACCTACGTCACGTTACCTTAGCAGGAACGCTCGCTGTTTAATAAATTTATTACGATATTTCTTATGAGTTTAACCATTCTACAAATTTACTAAATAACTTAAGCGCTACTTTAACTATTCTGTCCCAAAAGCCTGGCTCCTCTTCTTCGTTCTCACTCATTGCTGTTGGGTATTCGCCATCGAAAGTTTCTACTTGACGTTTTTCTCGTAACGAATCCTTAATAGTATCGAGATCGTCTGTAAAAGAAAGTTTCAGTTTTTAAATTTTCCCCAGCCGTGTGTATGTACCTACTGCTTATAGTGTAGATATCTATCCATTACACTATACCTATTTACACACGCTGAAGCCTGTAGGTCATCATCAGCCTTCAACCTATCGCAGTCCGGTCCGGTCCCAATTGGAAAAAAACCTCTAAAAGCTACTGAGCACGATTTTGGACTTGTGGCATCCAGCTGCTTCCAGCCACTTTGGGGATAGTCAGCATTTAGGCGACAGAGGTTGGTTTCGCCCACTTTTGACACTACTTTATACATCAGCCCACGCGTGTTTTAGCTGCCAATACCAGGGGGTCTACCATGGCGTGTTAAAAGTGAGTCGTTCGAGCGAGAAAGAGGGATGGATAGTGGATGTATAGTCCGTCCCTCTCCTCCCAGAGCCAACACTCGCACGCTGCTGACATTTATACTTGTAATGTCTTTCTGGGGTAGGTTCTTATTTCCTAATTTGGTAGGTATGCAATTTTAATATAAATTCTTAAACGGCTTATAAATTAGGTGTAGGTACTTACACGATAAGTCTGAAGGATCTAAAGAAATCTGAAACAAATAATTATTTAAATATGTGTTAGACAGCCCCTGAGTTAGGTAAGTATCTATCTATTACTTTGCTAATACCTACATAAGGTCGAAGGTAGAATAGAATAGAATAGAATATTCTTTATTGTACACCAAATAAAATAAACAAAAGACAATAAAAAACCTTAAAATAAAAATGACGTACAATGGGCGGTCTTATCGCTAAAAGCGATCTCTTCCAGACAACCTTTGGATGGACTTATTGGTACTGGTAGAGTAAGTGATCTGGGGTACTTCAAATAATATAGATGAGCATATAAATATATATATACATATATATAATTATCACTAAATATATATTTAAAGGTAGGTATTGTTTAAAAAACAATCATAGTGTTACATGGAAATTTGTGGATAGCGACAATTTTAATCGCGTGTGAGAATCGAACCCACTATAATATCGCAGTGTTAAATGGCGCGGTAACCAATCAAGCCGCTCAAACAACCATTAGGCGAGTAAGGTAAGTACTTACATATATTAAGTGTATGCAAACCTAATACATGCCTACCTAAGAAGGTAGGTACTACTACCTAGGTTCTAAGAGAGGTAGGGCACCATACAGTGAGCAGGCCCGACTGGGGAAAAGCGCTGTGCTTAGAGGTGCATTTTTAACAAAACGTATTATAATTAGGAACATAATTAATATGAAATTAACTCACTTGAAATGCGGTAACGCACGAATAAAATAAAGCTAATAAACCAACGGTTAACACTATCGTCCTCATGTCTCCGAGTTCAATTATCACATTGACTCGCCATGACTGTGAACTTGGGTTTTATACGAGGGCGTGGTTTCGCCTGATTGTAGCGGAAAATCATTGCTTGCTGTATCATCATTGCTATGACAAGTGCTTACAAGCCCTTCATTATGTAAGTAGGTGGTCCACTAAAATTAATTTGTTCCACAAGTAATTTTTCGTAAATTATTGGGTAGCAGCCATAGGCTACGGTAACTGGTTGCCGCCAGGCGGGACATATGCTTGTTTGCCTTCTTAGTGGTATAAAAACCTAATACGTAGGTACTTAAGTAGGTTAGGTAAGTAACTACTTGTTTTTATAACTTATCTACTTTTTTTCTAAAGACAACTGCACTAGGGAACATGCCGTGTCGCGGGGAACTTTAAATGGAAAATTTTGTAATTTTTTTAGGTACAATTAACTGACATACAATACACTCCACCATTTATGGATCACACCAATTTTTCGGTTCGGTTATTCTCGTTCGGGATCGAACCTACAACACGCTGCGCAGTAGTAATTGGCGAGGTAACCACTTAAGCCACTGAACCAACCGTGCAGTCAATCAATCTCTATCCAATATAATATCTTTGTCAAAACTTATCTCCCCACTTGTAAATAGATCTGAACAGGTGTGAGGCAGTCTGGCGCTAGCCTCACACCCTTTAGTTTAGGTATCTACGCTTATTGTGAGATCCCAGATTTGACCAGACTTTTTATTATCCAGACTGAAAGTCTGCCATTATTATTGGATTTTGTATAAAAAAGGAGCTATCACTAAGTAGCAGCACGTCACGGCGTTGTCAGGTGATTGGCAGTGTTCCTATTTTGCCTCTAAGAACACGTTAAGCTATGAGTCCTTGAGGGTGAACCATGATGTCCTAAAAAGCGATTTATTGTTGATCGTTTTTAAATTTCGAAAAGTGGCAATGGCAATCTTAATGCTGGCTGATCAAGTTGACATCTTGATTTTCAGGAGACCTCTTCTGTAACGCGGAGGGCTGAAAATTCAGGATTGATAAACACTTTTGCAGAAGTCTGTACCTACTTACATATAAGATGATTGTATTACGTGCATATAGTTATTTAGTAAAACGACCTTGTCGATTCAGATGTATGTTCCGCATGAAAGCTTGCGTACAATAGGACACTGGTCAGTATGTGGTATAGGCGTGGACTTAACGGAAATGAACAGTCATCGCCACCGCCACGTAATGATTTGATGGTAAATTGGAAATAGAGTTTACTGTGAGATAATAGTGTTATGTAGGTATCTAAGTAGGTAGGTACCTTACCTATAGGCATAGTGTAGGTAAGAATTTCTCTCTTTGTAGTGAGAAGTTGAGAACACAACCGCAATCTGTCAAAATGAATAGGCTACTGCCTATACCTACCTACTCTTTATCAGGGATACTAAGACTAGGTGACCGGCCGTCCTAACGTTAGAATGAACGGTCACCTTTAAATGTTTTGTTTCTTCTAGAATATGATGGAAGCAATTATCTGAGGATAGGAAGTAAATTGAAGTAATAGGGTATAAATGCAACGTTAAATACTTCTCGTGACCGTTCATTCTGACGCACGCTCCTCAACAAAAAGAGAGAGATTCTTGCTTACACTATGCTATATCTATTATAAGTAGGTATTAACCGCGTAGGAGATAATTTAATGCACAAACATTGAGACATAGAGGCACTCTTTATTCCTTCACTCTTCGGCGTCGGCAATTCTTTACGACCGGTGAGAGAACATGCGTAGGACTATCGGCTTTCCAAACTTGGGCATCTATTGAGAGTTTTTGGACTGAAAATCCTAAGTATTTTTTTGTTCAGACTCGGGAATCGACGCCAGGACCTTGTAGGTACTCAGGAGTCATATTGAACGACCATTAGACCAGCGAGGCAGCCAACTTATGGTGCAATAGATAAGGATCTATTGCACCATAAATTATGTTGTAACTTGCAGTAATAACACATAATCGGTCACGCAGTTTTGTTTACATCTTTTTCAGCTATACTTTTTCATGCATATCTACTAAATATACTCTCTATATATGTAGGTATACCTACTTACATAACATAAAATTCAAAAACTATTGGACAAAATTGAATAGTTGTGAATGTGGCGTCGTTTGCCGACGTTGCGTTGGTACGAACAAGCGTAAGATACGTTTGATGGTAAGCAGTTACCGTAGCCTATGCACGCTTGCATTAATAACATGCGTAGTGCCAACCCTAAAAAGGTTGGTTTTTTAGGAATTGTTAGAAGTTGTGTTCCTGTGTGTGAGTACAGGTCTCCAGCGCTCATTTAGGAATGCGTTTTGAAAGAAACGTATTCCTATCCCAGGGTTACTTCCATCTTAAAGCCCTGGTGTAAAAAAATGGGTTGGCAACACGCAAGTGATACCTCTGGTAATGCAAGCGTCTATAGGCTACGGATACTGCTTAACATCAGGCGGGCCGTATGCTTGTTTGCCAACCAAGTAGTATAAAAAAAAAAAAAAAAATTTTGGTATAGCAAGCATTCTCTACAAAGGCATCCCTAAATGAGCTATCGAGACCTGTAGTCACGCACAGAAACACAATTACACCACTGTGTGTAGTTGTTTGGCTGTGGTTTTTGTAAGGTGAAGGTTCTTTTCCAATCGGTCTTGCTCACTCGTAAGGTGCCCAACCTCTCTTAAAATTTTTATTTGTTGGGTATAGGTACCCAATCCCACCCAAACCCAAAAAAGGAATTATATCAATTTATTCATTTTGAACTCTACCACCTAGACCTTAATAATGAAATTATAATAACCATTAATTATACTCCATTACATCTATTGCTTTTGAAATAAAAAAATAACTTTGTCAAATACAAACATTTATTTTAATATCTATTCTTAAATATATAATTATTTTACTTTTTGGATCCTCCAAAGCCTGAAAAACCCATTATCTGTGCTATTTCTGACTGTGCAGGGGCATCATCGTCAGGGTCTTCGGACTCCATAAGCTTACGTTTCTTGTCACGGCGCCTTTCACGTCTGAGTTCCTTTACTCTTGCTTCCTCCTCTGCTGCTTCTCTCAGACGAGTATCAAGTTCATATTCACGCTTCTTTTCTTCCAGCTTTCGTTTATTAGTCGCAAAGCGCGATTTTACCTAAAAATATATTAATAGGATATTTTATAAAATCATCTTATTCAGTACATATATGTTTGTGCACACCTTGAATATAAAATCATCAAAAATCAGTGTAGTTAATGAATCACTAAAAAGTAAACCAGTTTAGTCCACAAGTACGGAACCAGCATAACACGCTCTATTTGTACCTGTGCAAAGACGGCAGCAGATGTTCAAAAAAAATTACATACATTAATTTATGCAATAACTTGTTATTTACAACGTTATTTTGAGTCTCCAGTGCTTGAGAACAGTGTTTTAAAATAATTTATAGGTAAGGCTGTTAACCCAGTGCTTTGACCCAGCCTCGTTCAACGCTAGCTAAATGATGCGATTCTATTGAAAACACACTACTGGACATTTTAGTAGTTTAAAAAAATATATACTCATAGTCATGCATTATTAACTCAAGACATTAATATTATATGTCCACCAAGCAGGGACAGGACACTTATAATTTTATTAAGCATCTTTTACAACTCAATATATTTAACACTTTCGTGGACAGTAACGTAGACACAATAGATGTTTTATTGTCATGACGTCTATAGGCGTTCACTGTCCTTCAAAGTGTTAACACAACAGTGTCAGTCTGTTTATTTTTATACTACTTAACACTTTTAGTGCCAAGAACCCGGCTCCCAGGTTCTTTGATACGCCTTACGCCGAGAACCCGGACAGAGTCCATTTATAGATGGTTATAAATTACCTGTCCTTGTGCCTAGCACTCGGCTACCTAGTCCTACTGTTCATTCGAAAAATAGTAACGGTTGGTAATTCAATAGTTTTCTTAAACCAATTGCATAAAATTATTTTTTTGACAACAACAAGCAAATGGCCTACCTGATGGTAAACTGTTACCCTAGCCTATGGACGCTTGCAATGCTTAGTATGTATATTACCAAATAATATACATAACTAGTCATTGTTGACTCATATTTAATATTGCTCGCAGGAAATTTACCATACTCAACTGACCTGATCCAATGAACTTCTCTCAATTTTCATGGACATTCCAAGATTCCTCTGATGTTTCTTTCCATTGATATGGTCCAAGAAGTTGATGGAATCTTTGACAACACAGTCACAAACATTGCAGTAGTATCCTCCTGATTGTGATGTTGGGGTGTTCTTTGTAATCACTACACTTTTGCCTAACTTAGAATCTAGATCGACCTTGTAATCTCGTTGTTTTAGAAGCTCTCTCTTCACAGGAGGCGCTGAAATAGAAAATATTTACATCGTAAAATATATTGACAGATAGAGAAGTTCAATATTACAAGTGTAATTTAGTTTTAATACCTTTTTTCTTTGCTTTTTCCTCTTCTTCCAATTCAGCTTTCAGTCGTTCTGCTGCAATTTTTTCGAATTCATCTTTGTCCCATTTTCTACGGTGATCTTCTGGTCTCAAACTCATGATGGCATATATTAGCTTTTAGTTTTATAATTGAGATGAGATTAAAGTAGTTGTTTACTTTCTGTACAGCAATGCAAATAACTACGGACGATAGGTAGGTACGTTTTTTACTCAACAACACTGACAGACACACACACACAGTTGACAGTTGACATAACTTAAGGACCATTAGTCTTAGTCTATGATTAATGAGTACAGTCTAAATAAAACTCAAAAATCAAAGACAAAAGATTTTCCTCCTTGACAAAATAACGTAAAGTAAATAAAGTAAAGTAGCTTAATTTTGAACTCTATGGAACATCCATAGACTATTATTGTTTGTTGAAATAATGGAGGCCAGTGAGAATTTCGTATATTACGAATATATTATTACGTAATGATTGATTATACGTACCGTTGAACACAACCAATAACAATTACAAATAGCTGAAACTTAGTTTAGAAAGTAATAATGTATTTTAATCAATAAATTTCGGTTCCTTCTTGTAAGCAATCTCTCTATGAAATACGTTTGACGTTAGTTCCTTACTTATTCACTAGATGGCTATACAGACAACAACGAACTCATAAAGATTATGGACTGATACATTTTTTTAAGTACTACTTAGGTGTTAAGCAAGCATACGGCCTGCCTGATACCTGCCTACGAGTATAGACGATACAGTTTCAGATATAAGTATCTCATAGACGTATTTTGTACCCGTTCTAACATAATACTGTATTTAGCTTCATTCGGGGCCCATATGACTGCACTATGTTCCAGATGACCCCTAGTGCATCATACAAGGTAAATCCTAAATTCCTAAATGCTTTTTTACATACCTACTGTGGTAATAGTGGCTTTGCTTCCCAAACGCTGCCTAAAAGAGGGGTGTTATAAGTTTAACTGTGATTTGTGTATTTAAGCAAAACTATGTAAGCAATATGTATTTTGGTATACAACAAAGAGTTATCTATCTATCTATCTGTGTGTCTGTCCGTGGCATCACAGCTCTCAGACGAATAAACGGATTTTAATGCGGTTATTTTTTGTAAGAAGGCGGGCATGATCGAGATGGTTTTAAGCTTTAATTTCTGAAGATTTGCACTAAATTCCACAAGTCCAATTCATTTAAAATTGGTTTACTGTTATTTCGATGGTATTTCCATGACATGACATAGTTACCTTGAGCAGATGCCGCAGCATCAAATAGTCTGCGGGATACCCAACTCCTCAGCAATTTACAGCAAATATGATGTGTTTGGGCTCATAAGAATGATCTAAATATGTAGGCAGGCAAATAATGATTGAATAAAACAAAATTATAAAATAAAATAAAAAAAACCCCGAAACAACCGAACAAAAAGCATATATAAAGTAAACAATAAACTTTAAATTTAATGCTTTCAGTGTCGGAGGTTTTTAAACTTTTCAAATATATTCATTTACTAATGATTTCTAAAATTGCGGCATACCTCTATAGGTATGCCGCAGAACCTAATAACCCCTGGAACAGACAGTTGGAATAGACCATAATAAAAAAAATCGCCTTTGTATGCTAAGAAGGGACAAAGGTTTGAGATCTTCTAACCACCAACTCCCATATATACGCCCATGCTTACTATCTAAAAGTTAATATTCAAGGTATGCCGATGCCGAAACGTTAGTCCTTGTGCATAACGTCCTAACGTTAGATATGAGTGATATGACGTATAACCGGAGTGGTTTCACGAATTTTCTGCTCAAACAAAGTTGATTAACACAATATAAGTAATTAATGAAAGTAAAGAAAAGTTCTTGGAAACGCCTTCCCTTTCTATTAACATTAGATCATTTAAAATTAAGGTATTCTGAAGAAGGTATATATGTATGTATTTATTTCAAATTATTTTAACGACGAGACAATTATTTTAACTTTACATTAAAAACGTTATTATTGAAAACAAGCTTTTAGGTTTGAATTTGTTCCAAGCTGATCAGCATGCGAATCAAGACGGTCCATGTTATATTCCTTGTATGTCAAACCATAGGTAGTCAAAATCATCTTTTAAATTGAGTTTTGTGAGACAACTCTTACACTAGATAACAAGCCCTGTGTCGCGGAGGACTTTACAAACATACACTTAACGGACACAAAGTACATCCAGAATCGGAACTACTATTTATGGTTTACACAAATTTTTGTCCCGTGTGGGGATCGAACCCACAACAATGGCCAATGGCGAGCTAATTATAAAGGTACCGGTATTACATTAGAATAAGTAAAATATTGTTACTAACACCACTGAATTGTTTATTACTTGAAATAAATTGATTATTATTTCCTTTATTTTTCTTTTAACATATAAAATACATTTTTAAATATAAAAAAAACTCAATAATAAAAAACCCTATATAATTGTGATTATTATTATTGGTATCTACTTTGGCCTGTTGGTCTAGTGGTTAGTGACACTGACTGCTAACCGGAGGTCGTGGAGTTTTTTTTTTGAAACAAGACAACTCACGCACTAGAGAACAATCTCTGTGTCGCAGGGGACTTTACAAACATACAATTTACGGACACAAATTACACCCAAACTCAGAACAATTTTTTACGGGTCACACAAAGTTTTGTCCTGTGTGGCAATCGAACCCACAACCTCGTGCACAGCAGGCGCATACTGCGGCCACTGGACCACCAAGGCAGTCAAGTCAAGGTTCGATTCCCACCCAGGACAAATCTTTGTGTGATGAGCACGAATGTTTGTTCTGTGTCTGGGTGTAATTTATCTATAATATTAATGTATTTAGAAATATATAAGTATGATAATCAGTTGTCTGGTTACCATAGTACAGGATCTGACTAGTTTGGGATCAGATAGTGATGTGTGAGTTGTCCCGAAAATATTATTATTATTAAGCGATGGTAGACCGTGCTGATGAGTGTTTATTTTTATCAGCAAAATTTTACTTAAGTTCTATACCAAATTATTTTGCTAAAAGGAACAATTACCTCTGTCTGTCACAGTAGCACATTTTAAAAGCTGACCTGAACGCACAAACCAAAAGATTTGCTTGGTAGCTATTTACGTTCATAACACACAACATTGTATACGGTACTCACAGACAAGTATGGGTTAATGTGAAGGGATTTGGGACAAGAAGCCTGATGAAGTGACGTCATGAGGGGAATGAGAGAAACGCGGGAGGCCGACCGTGACACATTGCATCACTATAACATTATTATAACGAGAAATTTCTTCATTTTGCCCTTTTTGCGACGTGATAGCTGTTATCTATCATGGCTTTTGTTTTTCTGCTAGGTATATCATCTAAGTATAAAATATATGTACCTACAATACAAGTGTTGACTTTAGTCTTTCTATAAGTAAATACACACTCCGCTTTTGGTAGCATTTTAATTATCTATATCTTGTTCTGTGATATAGGGAATAATAAACGAATATTTTTATTACTAGCTTTCGTCCGCGGCATCCGTCCGTCTAGCGCGACAATAATCACGTCACGTCAGTTAGTACGAAGCAGTGTGAGCCGATCATGGTGAGCGCGATCCTTAATACGAGTATAATAGACAGAGTAGCAAATAAGGCGTAACATATCGTCCCCGTCCGCTCAGTGTGTGATAAATTAACTTTGCCAAATAAATTGGCACAATTTTCTTTATACCTCATCACCTTAACAGTCATTAAGAGTGTTAAATCGATGGTTCTTAATGTAAAAAGCTACTCTTTCGAAGTAAAATAAGAGGCCATTATTGAGATGAGTTTAGCTATTACGTTCTAACGTAGGTACAGATTAATGTGTATAAGATATACTATTTATCACAATATAAGGTACAATAGCATGCCCCTTTTAGTCTATATTTTAATGGTTCATGGAGGTACGAGCGGCGGCAATTATAATTTGGCGAGTAGAAAATATGGCAAGCACATTCGTCGGTCCGTCTGAATAACGAGGTAAATGTATGTTAAGTATATGAGTTTTGATTTTTTTTTAAATGTTTTAGCTGATAGTTTTATACTATTTTTATTTTCAGTTCTTTACTATCACAACAAGTAAGATTGTGTCAGTAAAGGATGTTTTAATCTGTCAGAAATATAATGATTTATATTTCTGACAGATTAAGATATCTTTTTCTATCTCCTTTCTATATCCTTTTCACATCTGACATTGGCAGAATTGTTGACATTGGCATTACATGCTATATTATCAAAAATAGAATAGAATATACATTTTTTTAAATACTAATTAGGTGGCAAACAGGCATATTTACCACCTGGTAGTTAGCGATTGCTGTAGCCCTTAGAGGATATGTTCTAAGGCTGTAGCCTATTTAGACCAGGGTCGATAATAATTTTTGAAACCAAAAAAAATCATAGTAGGATGAAACCCATTGGAAATGGAAGAGAATATAACAAAAATTAAAGGAAAAATAAATTACGGGCGATCTGAGGTCGGGAAGTGGAAGGGAAGGAAGGGAGTTTTAAGGGTAAAAAACGGTTTATCTCGATTTCCGGCAAAACTACAAGTCCTATGGAAAAAAGTTAAATGGCAAAGTTGTAGGTAATAAAAAGATCTACAACTTTTGTATTCACACTTTTTTCACATAACCACAAAAAGTATGTGAAAAATTCAAATAACCAAGTTTTTGGTTTTTTATTTTTATCTTTTACAAAAAGTTACCTTATTATGTCCCAAACACGCTATAATTTTTTTGATTTAAAATATTTATTTATCACCTTGTTTTTAACTTAATATCGAAAAAGCACAGTTCTAGAATCTTCTTTAAAATGTTTGCGTAGATGCCTATTTATTGCTACTAGACTGTCACTCAGTTGTCGAAATTCGACAAGTAACTAAGTAGTACTTTAAAAAAGTGAGTAAATTTTATTATTTAAAAATAAAAATGCAACGGTCTGACCAAACAACATATAATTCAATAAAAATAGTTAAATAAATTTTATCTTCATTGCTATTTTAAATAATAAAATGTACTCACTTTTTTAAGTATTGCGGTCGAATTTCGACAACTGAGTGACAGTCTAGTAGCAATAAATAGGCATTTACGCAAATATTTTAAAGAAGATTCTACAACTTTCTCAAAATATTGTAGATCTCTTATAAATATTAACTTTATTAACTTATTTGGTTGTTAATTATAGTTTAGTTTTTCGCATTTTCTGAGAAAATTTACCATAGTAGTGTATATATTTTTTACGCCATCAGAAAGTTGAGATTTCAAGGAACAAAAAACTTACTAACCTTTTTAAAAAAGCAGATATTTTGACGGGAGATTTTTCGATCTAAAATTAGGGTGCTTTTTCGATATTAAGTTAAAAACAAGGTGAAAAAATAAATATTTTAAATCAAAAAAATTACAGCGTGTTTGGGTCATAATAAGGTAAGTTTTCACGAAATTTTGTGAAAAAAAGTTCTTTTTGTAAAAGATAAAAATAAAAAACCAAAAACTTAGTTATTTGAATTTTTCACATACATTTTGAGGTTATGTGAAAAAAGTGTGAATACAAAAGTTGTAGACCTTTTTATTACCTACAACTCTGCCATTTTTTTTTTCATAGGACTTGTAGTTTTGCCGGAAATCGAGATAAACCGTTTTTTACCCTTAAAACTCACCCCCTTCCACTGTCCGACCTCAGATCGCCCGTAATTTATTTTTCCTTTAATCTTTGTTATATTCTCTTCCATTTCCAATGGGTTTCATCCTACTATTATTTTTTTTCACTTTTAACCATTTTCATAGGCTTCGGCACTGGTCTAATTGAAGCTTGCAACGCCTGGGGGCATTACTCACGTGCTGACAAAGATCTGAAACCAAGAACTTGTTACACCAGGTATTTGTGATGGAATATCCTTGGGATAGGAAAAGGTGCCTAACTATATAAACACGGGCGACCTGTATTCAAACATATAAACACAACTACATCGCTGTAGCTACATACTCATCACAGGAACCTAAATATGCAGTTATACTATGCCTGGCCTGGCCTTTTCGTCTATAGCAGACGATTTATGGTGCAAGGTCTACGAGGCATCGCTTTTGATGGCTGAACAGACCGATGCGAGAACGACATGCTCTACCACAGGCTTGACAAGAGAAATTTACGGCAGCTGGTGAAGCGCTGACTTGATGTCGTTTTTGTCTCTTGTCGGCAAGTGTTGCGAACCAAGCTTCATCGCAAAACCCTCGACCCTCCACTAAGTGTTTGCGCCATTCTGTACGCTTCTCAGCGAGATTCTCCCAGTTTTGGTGGTTTATTTTTATTTAGTTTTTTTTAGTTATACTATATATCCTTACTAATATTATAAATGTGAAAGTTTGTGAGAATGGATGGATGGGCATAGGCTACTTTTTGCGATAACCGACATCCACGCGGGCAACAGCCTGCGGCTCCACCCTATTAGCTAGTACTATATATTTTAAGAGAGGTAAGGTACCATACTAGTGAGCAAGCCTGACTGGGGAAGGACCTCCACCTTACTGAAGACCACAGCCAAATAACTACACACAGCGGTGTAGTTGCGTTCCTGTGTGTATGAGTACAGGTCTCCAGCGCTCATTCAGGGATGCGTTTTGAAATAAACGTATTCTTATCCCATGGAAACGCCCATCTTAAAACCTTGGTGTAAAAAAAGGGGTTGACAACACGCAAGCGATACCCCTGGTATTGCAAGCGTCCATAGGCTACGGTAACTGCTTAACATCAGGCGGGCCGTAAAATACATGCTTCTTTTTTACATTTATTATGACTGTATTTTAAGCAAGTTGCACAGTAATTAAATAACACTCTTTATTCAACCAAAAACAGGCAAATAATACAAGAACACCAATTATATTTTACATTTTGTCACTTTCTTGTAAAATAACAATCTTCATTTTACACCTTTATTTGGTTTGGGTGTCAAATTATGCGAAGTAATCACAAGTTATAATGGGTATAATCTTACTTCGAATTAGCAGAACAACATTGCCACATGGCAATAACGTTCGGTGATGTGAGTAGATGTAAAACATGTCATTTGGGATTTGCTTGAAATGTCTAGGTGTTGCTGACAAGGCCGTGCGCACACTCGAACGCCCCAAGCTATTTCTACTTCAATAAATCATCTTAATAATTCTGCCTTCAACGTATAATTATGTTCGATTGTTTCGTTGAATATTAATAAACGCGAGCGCGTCCCTACATGTACCTACTGTATAAACTATTTATTAGGTACAATAAACACAATGTGGCATGTTTGACTATATTATAAATAGCTGTTGCCCGCGGCTCCGCCCGCGTGGTAGTCGGTTATCGCTGTAAAAAGTAGCCTATGTGTTATTCCCGACTATAATCTATCTCTGTGCCAAATTTCTTCCAGATCCGCTCAGTAGTTTTTACGTGAAAGAGTAACAAACATCCATCCATCCATCCATCCATACTTACAAACATTCGCGTTTATAATATTAGTAGGATAGCATAACTTAGCCTAAACAGCTCATTGTGGGCGAAGCTACGAACTTAAAATAAATAATACTTACTTCACTCGGCACTTCTATGCCTATTTCAGTGATATATTACGCGTAAGCATGAAGATTTATGAATGATTATATATTTAATATTTATTATTATATATGAAGAGTTATGAATGATATCAAGTGAGTAATAAGCGGTGATCTTTATCGTTTTTACCAAGCCATAGTTCACTATCACATACCGATATAACATATGAAAACAATTTGGGATAGAATTTGATCGGAGCACCTCTGGATTAATAAATGAAATACTTCTTAAACTATCTTTGTGTCTGTTTGTGGAGGCCAAACGATGAAGGTGATATTACCTTTATTGATATTGTAGTTGATAGTTTTCGTGGTTTTCTATTCGATGAGTTTCGCAGGTTTAATAGTGCGTATTTTTCTTAATGTATAGTATTCTTACTACCTACGCATATAAATTAATAACAATAAAAAAATATAGAAAAATATCCTTTTAGAACTGTATTTTTTTTACTTTTTGCATTGCGACTTTTTTCACCCAACTTTCCTATTTCGATCTCTGAAAAAAAAGGCCGAAACACTCACTATTTTCGAATAAATACGAATAGACTCCTTTCCACTTTTGGTTCTTTTACAATCCCATGGCTATAAATAAAATTCAAACGTCCTATTACAGGATATATTGATCATAAAAATAAAATCCAATAAGAATAAAGGGGAACAGACGGATGGTGATAAAAAAACAAATGAAAATGTCCTCAAAAAACGTCAATATTGTACCACCCCTGTAAAAGGGAGGGGGTTTTAAAATTGCGGAGCAATTTGTATCTACGGACTGTAAAAATTAATGTGTGAAGATAGGAATTATGGGTTCTGGACTCAGAACATTGTGAATGTAGGTATAAAATAT
This sequence comes from Trisateles emortualis, assembly GCA_947095525.1. Taxonomy (NCBI): domain Eukaryota; kingdom Metazoa; phylum Arthropoda; class Insecta; order Lepidoptera; family Erebidae; genus Trisateles; species Trisateles emortualis. The sequence goes on from OX352734.1 coordinate 11,971,557, forward strand.
GTTGTTTTGTATGAAGAAACATTGTATAGGGGTCATTCTACCGAAACACAAAAATTGTGTTCGCTTAAAATATTAGTAGATAAGCAACTTTATCTATTTTCCAAACTTAAATGTATTATACTTTATGACCTAATCTAACACCTCAAATAACAAATTTCATAATAATATTTTTTTTTAATAAAAAAATTAAGGTGCAGTATGTGATTACTCACGTTCTGTCGAATGTTCGCGACGTAGGTTGTAACATATACGCGTGGCTATAAAATATTTAGTTTCATTATATCTCCCTGTTAAATTGATAAATGTATACAGTATATGTCTAAGAAAAAACCAGTAGAATAATAAAAAAATCTTCTTAATATTTTTTAAGATTATTTAATCTTAAAAAATATTAAGAAGATTTCTTCAAATTTATATTGTAGGTATATCATACCTACGATAAATTTTCCTATACATGTATGCCAGGTACCCAATTACTCATGAATAAATATAAAAGAGGTTGGATATATTCTCATGTTGTCCTTGTCTTAGTTCGTCGAGAATACACAGGCTAACTATCTTCGATTCGATTTTCAAATCTATCCCTTGTACGAGAGATGAAACAAATAGTTAATATCTTATTTCTCAACCGATTTTCTTCTGTAGCTATTGATGAGCTTTTGTATTAGCTATAACAAAATTAGAAACAGCTTTTCTCCCATTAAATAAATGAAGGGGACTTTTATAGTTAAACTATTTTGCATATTGATGTATAGTATAACAAAATGGCACTTGTGTAGCTATAGCTACTGAGGCATGTTTCAGATGCCTTGTCGTAGGCGAATAAAGACCTATTTGGATGCATTCATGCAGTAACGAATTGCTATTGTCACCTGCAAGCATTCCCTTGTTCTCTTTCTCGAGGCGATATTCACAATTTCGAATAGATAGGAACGCTATTATATTCTTTTATTGTACACGTTGTACGCTTTTTACTATATTATTTCTTTATATAAATACTCGCGACTATTTATATTTATTAATATTTACAAAACATGAATATTATTGAATATTAAATTTCTGTTCTCACATGTTTGTATATATTGATATACAAACATGTGAGAACAGAAATTTAATACGAAAATATCATACAAATTTCATTTTTTTTCTGTGGATTAAAAAACAACTATTATGTACATGCAGACCTTGTTCTGACAATGAAGTACCTTTTTTATACTACTTGGGTGGCAAACAAGAATACGGCCCGCCTGATGTTAAGCAATTACCGTAGCCTATAGAAGCTTGCAATATGAGAAGTATCACTGCGTGTTACCAACCCATTTTTTTTCACCAGAGCCTTAAGATGGACTAATGCGGGTTGGTGAATCAGACATGTCTTTAGAATTTCTTCTAAGACATGTGGTTTTCCTCATTATGTTTTCCTTCACTGTTAGTAGATGGTGAATCATTTGATTAGTACACATAAACTCTACAAAGGGAAATTAACATTGGTATTGCCATCTGGGATCGAATTCGCCTCTTACGTACAAGTTAGTTAGTTTCCCACTCGGCTACCACCGCTTTATAGGTAAAACTTTATATACGTAAAGGTTATCAATTTTTTTTTATACTACCAAGGAGGAAAACAAGCATACGGCCCGCCTGATGGTAAGCAGTTACCGTAGTCTATGGGGCATCACTCGCGCGTTTCCGACCCTTTAAAAATCTTATAAGTCCTTTTTTGAAGAACCCCATGCTATAGTCTCTCGGAAAACCCTCGGCAGGAAGCTCGTTCCACAACCTAATCGTACGTGTGAAGAAATTCCTCTGAAGTATGTTAAAAATTAATTTATGATTTGATTCCGTTGACATTGGTCGGATATTTTCACGTAAAATCAAGTAAATAGAATTAAAGTATTTGTGGAACCGGTGAAACTCATGTGAAACCTAATAAAAGAGGGTCGAATAACCGACGAAAATAATTTGGGATTCTGGATATGACATCAAAAGAGAATCAGTGTCCCAACGTTCTGTTAGAATGTCCCTATAGATTACGTGGATATGTTAAGGGCTGCTAGATTAAATTTGGTATCAAGCCAAAATGTAATGCGTCAAATATTAATCCTTGTTAGTTAGATACTTGTTAGGTGCTACTTAAGCATAGAGTTTGGAATCAAGGTAATATATTAATTTTGGTAATTGTTTAAACATCTCTTCGGTTAAATATATTAATAGATGTTATATTTAAGTGCCAAAGTCCTACCAATCTCTACGGAAATTATATGCGGGACATACCTATTTTGATAAATACGAGTATTAAATAGTTTAAAAAACTTTTAGTATTTTATCTCTAAATGCCAAGCGATATCGCGGTAGACCCAGACGGAGATGGTGGGATGAGTTGGATTCATTTAACCAAGACTGATCCTCAGCGGCTTTAGCCAGAGAGAAATGGAAGGAGGGTGGGGAGGCCTTTGCCCTGCAGTGGGACAGTACAGGCTTATAATAATATTTTTTGCTATGCAATGAGCTCGAATATACTTAAATATTAATAGCTGACGTCACTCTAAGACGTAAAAAAGCGGTGGATAAATTCGAACTCCGGAGTAGGAGCTCGGATGGCACAATTGGTAGAACGCTGAGCCGAGAGGCGCAGGTTCGAATCCTGCTCCGAGCTCGACTTTTTCCACATTGCTTTAATATTTAAGTATATTAAATAGTTTGTACATGAGAAATGGTCCTTGGTATAAGCAGACTTGTACATAAATACGTCGCCGTATATATTCACAGGCTATAAACTACATAACACTCAGGTATGGCGACATAACAGGCAGTGACAACAACGACATTATTCAGCTTATTTCCCAGCGGCTCCCGTCCATACGTGCATTCCGTATGTGAGACCATTGTTTGCGTAAAATGATTCATGTGTTACATTTTAATAGTAAAAGTATTGTTTTGCTATTTTTTGAATGATTAACTCTATTAAATAGATAGTAATCGGTGACAGGGGCCGTACCAGGACGTCTTTGAAGTGATTTATTTTTGATCCTAATTTGAAATTCATCATTATATATATTATCTACTGTAATGTTGTGCAATCATTGAATAAATATATAAATTGTACTAAAATTCAAATTTAAATCGAAAATTAATCTCTACTCTGATGTCCATCATCATGGTACGGCTTCTGGACTGTTGGTGTGTGACCCTCACTGCTAAGCTAAAGCTTGTGGGTTCGATTCCCATCCAAGATAAATCTCTGTGTAATGAGCACTATTAATTATTCTGTCTGGGTATATTTCATATGTATATTCATTCATCCATCCAAATTTTCACATTTGTATTTGGATCTTTGTTACTCAATCACGCCAAAATGGCTAAACGATTCTGGATGAAATAGCACATAGGCTATTTTTATGCCGAAAAAAAACACTGTTACTAAGGGATTGTCCATGCACCCAAAGCTGCGGGTGGAAACAAGTAAGTTTATATTATAAACACAAGAAGTTAGTATTTCTAAACTTAATGCCTTAATTTATAACATCTAAGTATAATGGTTAATTTTCACAAAGCTCTTTGTTATTCTAAAGTACGTACATTTAGCGGTCTAGGTTGTTTGAGAGTTGTATGTTAAATATGTATGCCTATGTATGCAAAATTTGTATGTATAGGGTATAGGTACACAGAACATAATAGGTATCGTCTTTTGATAAGTCAAAGTATAGTACATGTCTACTATAAGTAGTAGACATGTACTCACGCATAGGAACACAACTACAACACTATGTGTAGTTATTTAGCTGTTGTCTTCTGTAAAGGTAAGAAGGACCTGCCCAGTGCGCTTTCTTGATTATATGGTGCTATACCTCTCTTATCCAAGTATAATCCGTGTGGTGACGGATTAAGAATACAAATGTCACCACCCCCTTCTATCCCGAGGGTGTCGTAAGAGTCGACTAAGGGAGTAAGTCTAGCAGACAATATCCACCGGAAGAGAGGGAAATCTCGAAATAAAACCCTATTCCAACCCGTCTGGCCAGCGTGGTATAGTAGGCTAATATCGCTCAAATGTTTGGAGGAGATCTGTGCCCAGCAGTGGGACGTTTATGGGTTGAGATGAAGATACCTCTCTTATATAAATTCGTCCTATCTCAATATTTGGGCTATTCCAATCTGGCCGAAGGGATTATGAAATACAAATAAAACTCTTTCTGATGCTTAAATTACATTTTTTAAATATTTAAAGCGTTGATACCAAATTAAAATTATTGCTAAGGAATCTTGGCAAAATTCTCAGAGGTCAATTTTAACATTACATTGCTACGAGTGCTACGACTATCCGCCGTAGCCGTAGCCGTGCTCGTAGCACAGGCTAGATAAAATAACAGTTCTCTTTAACGGCTGGATGGTAAAATAAACCGTAGAACAGTTTTAAATGAATATTTTAAATTATTTTTTTATTCAAATGAGTTAAATTTACACTGTAAATGTGTTTTAACATTTTTATAACTGAGTTGAACCGCATTTAATAAACGCAAATCAAATGAAGCCCAAATTATAAATTGGTTTAATATAGGTTTTTACGCTATTTACATTCCTATTTATCTTAGGTGTAGATGTAATTGAAACAATTTAAACAACGGTATTGCCTATTAAATTAAATAGCATCATTTATGTCTCGCTGCTGCGCAAGGGTCTCCTCTTCTCTATCAAGAGAGCTGAGTGGAATTAGGCCTTAATCCACATACGTTGGTCTAATGTAGTTGGGTGGATTATATATGTTTTTGGCATTTATTTACATTTAAAGATACATATGTTTTCTTTCATCGTCAGTCAATAATTGGCGAATAAACGACTGCCTTGCTGGTCCAGTGGCCGCAGTATGCGCCTACTGTGCATTAGGTTGAGGGTTCGATTCCCACACAGGACAAAACTTTGTGTGACCCATAAAGAGTTGTTCTGAGTCTGGGTGTAATTTGTGTCCGTTAATTGTGTGTTTGTAAAGCGCCCCCGCGACATATAGATTGTTCTCTAGAGCGGGATTTGTCTTTAAAAAAAAAGTTAAATAATAATTTATACCCAAATATGTCTTAATACCAAGGAGCTCTGGTTCTTTTTTAAATAAGGTTAGTGGCCAATCCGGTGACAGAGCTATTGAGATCGCCTATACAGGCCTCTGCCGTGATCTAATGTCTTTTAACAGTCGGACACTCAGACGAAAAATCACGATGCGATCTATAGGGTAACCACGCCTTCATGGAAGTAGCTTAACTCGCGTTTGCCGATCAACAAAAGGCTATGGTGCTCTTGGCCATGTTTTCTGAACTAAGCATAGCTCGTATCTCAGGAACTCTTTTACCTTTCAACTTTTAAACGTTCGTGTTGTATGATATATCTACATTATAAAACGACAGGTTGTTGATATGGTCACAATCATGCATTATTTGTGACGAGTCAGCATGTGACCACGGCTGGTGTAACCTGATTGAAACGTCAAGCAATTTAAAGGTAAATAATATAATTAATGCTGATGAAAAAGCGGTGGTGGCCGAATGGGAAAGTAACAGACGTGTACGCAAGAGGTGCGAGTTCGATCCCGGGTGGCAGTACCAATGTGAATTTCACTTTGTGGGGTTTATATGTACTAATCAAAAGATTCACCGACTTCTTACGGTGAAGGAAACCCACATGTCTTAGAAGAAATTCTAAAGAATCCCAAGGGTCTCGTAAGAGTCAACTAAAGGAGTCAGGCCTACAATATCCACTGCAAGAGACGGAAAACTCGAAATAAAACCCTATACCAACCCGTCTGGCCAGCGTGGTATAGTAGGCTAATATCCCTTTAAATATATGGAGGAGATCCGTGCCCAGTAGTGGGACGTTTATGGGTTGAGGGGATTATATATATTTATTTTAAAACAGTGAGAAATTTGACTGGCCTGTTGCTCCAGTGGTTAGTGACCCTGACTGGTAAACCGGAGGTCGTGGGTTCAATTCTCACACGTGCCAAAACTTTGTGTAATTCTTAATGTTTGTCCTAAATCTGGGTGTAATTTATGTCCGTAAATTGTATGTTTGTAAAGTCCCCCGCGACACTCGCAACACGTGGCTTATTCCCTAGTACCTACAGAAGTAATATTAAAAAAAAAGTAATGTCATCTTTAAATCTATGTTCTATTATATTATTCTGTGAGAACATTGCATTTTTGTAATGTCTAAAGTCTTTTTAAGGTCTTTGAACGTCGCCGTCACTGCGATACTTACTTGTAATAAATACCAACCGATATCGAACTTACACTGTATACAAGTCAAGTAGCTACCTACTAGGTACTGTTTTTACAAAGATATGGCCACAGATTACTTATTTTTAATCTGTCATATTATTTCATTTCGTATTTTGGCACAGTCTAAGTAATATAGTTGTAATACGAATCATTTATTTCTTAGTGAAAAATAGGATCATGACATTGATAAATGAAGAACATCCATTTCTTAAAGTGCTGCCATTGAATAGGACATTTCCATAAATTATTATAAGACAGGTGCCGAATATATTCCTTTTGTTGTACGGTATCACTCACATTCTAATATACTTATTAATTAATCTACAATTACTGTCCTGTATTGATAAATTTGTATAAAGTGGTTATATAATATTCCTTATTAAAAAAGGACAAGAAATTACGTTATTAATGTCATATAGGCAGAATAAACTGCAAACGTTTTAAAAGTATTTAAAAAATATAACCAATTACTTAGTAATATCTTAATATGCACGTCGGTTTAGTGTCTTAAGTGGTTAACTCGTCATTAATTACTCAGCGGCGTGTTGTGGGGTTGATCAACACACGGGATAAAAAATGTGTGATCCAAAAATGGTTGTCCCGAGTCAATTTGTGTCCGTTAATTGTATGTTTATAAAGTCCCCTGTGACACAGGGCTTGTTCCTAGTGCGAGAGTTGTCTTTTTAAGAACAAAGAAAGTGCTTTGAAATTTGAATGACATTTGAATAAAATAACTTCTAATTTTTAATTTAGAAAATTATACTAACCATTGGGTTTTTCTTTAAGTTGGTTATAAATAAAAAAAAGCGTTTCTTTGTTAAGAATTGTTTAAATAATTAGTTATAACATAAACTTATTTGTTATCGTGGGAGTAGTCTAAAGCATTATGGACTAAGATCACTCGGAAAGAAAATTAGATCCTTAACTCGTGTGTTGTGAAACCCTTGGGTCTTAAATTGCATTCTTGTTGGTAATCGGTCACTTTCTCCCCCAGATAAATATACGTACTATTCTCTTCGTGGAGAAAGGCTTTATGGTATATAAAATACATTTCCTGCAACATCTAGTTAAATACGGAGCGTTGTAATACAATCTGTAGTAATAAATTGTTCAAAGTAAAGTTCATCTTACCGAAGAGTTTAGGTTGATTAATAATAAATTTCGTTAACTAATCTCTGAACAAAATTAATATAATTTCGATGAAGTATCTAAGTTTATATTTGAAGCATATTCAAAGGGTATGCTACTGTTAGGCTGATCTTCAGAGGTAAAAAGATATTCTAAGGGGTTGCGTTCTTTTGATACGTTCTGTTATTAACAATACAGTGTTAATATGTGACAGGTTAGCTTTGGTCTTCTGTAAAGTAAGTAGGTAAAGTTAAGGAGGACTGCCCCAGACGGACGAATTCGTTGCGGGATCCAAGACAGTAGGTTTAGTTGTCCACGGGACGCACGAGTGTCAAAACTCGGTGTATCAGTTGGTTACTCTGCTGTTAATCCTGGCTCACAGGAGTCACAGCGGTGGGCATGTGGGTAAGATTGTCCCGATGCCCCAGACAGTTTTGGTTATGTGGTGCCCTACCTCTTTTATAAAAATAGATAGAAACAAAATTTAAAGAAACAATCTCATCACGCAAATATTTGTCTTTGGTGGAAATCGTCAAATTACTAACCACTAGACCAACAACAGATGTCTTCTTCCTATCAATTAATTAGCCTTTGTTTCAAAGTAAAACTTTTGACCTAAAACAGTATTAAACGAAGCTACTGTGTGAAAGCGGTGTTCTTATTAAGTCACCCAATTTACTTACTAAGAAAACTTTCTACTAACTTAGCTATAATTTTCGATGGCATAATTAAGTAAACAGCCTGTAAACAAGTAAACATCAATTAGGAGCACCACTAATAGTAATTTTAAGCGCTTAACGTTATAGCTACTGGTGGTATATGTAAGTGTGTCCAGGCTTTCGAATAATTAATAAGGGAACACTCACCGCAGACGGTCACTAGTTATCTCCTCGTGGCAACACGTCTACTGTTTGTTTCAAGTTTACTAACCGCCATGCTCTTGGGATCCACTCACCTTGAATATTTCACTCAACAAGTACCTAAGCAATGGTTCAAACATTTCACAGATTTAGTTCTAAATTATTCTGTGCGTGTATCTTCTTTATAATTTTAACAGCGTTTCTTTTAATGCATTTGTGTGATGCTTGATAAAGAAATACCTACAGTATTTTTTTAAAGGAAGCAAAGTACCCAGAATCGACGTCAATTATGTATGAATAGGTTGATGAATGTAGAGGAAGCGAAAGAAGTATGTATGTTTGGATCGAAGCAATTGGCGTACCATAGTCTCTGTCTACCCCAATGGGAGACGGGCGTGAGATTATGTATGTGTGTAAGGAAGCAAACTAGCATATTATTATGAAAAGAAAGAAGAAAGAAAGAGAAACAGCAAATAGGCACTAAATTCAATTCAAATTAATGATATAGAACAAAAAAATATTACGTTATCCTGTGGGATGTCAGAATAGGACCCAATCTCATCTTTGTTCTGCGGTATTTTCATGTTGCAGCGCTGATTTTCAGATTAGGCATTAATTGAAACCACGGTCAGTTATATACAAATGAGTTGAAATATCTTCACATATGACTCGCCTGATATTGTGCAGTATCGTAGCCTGCACTGACGCTGGCAATACCAGAGGGATCATTCGCGAGTTGCCGATTCTAATGTTTTTAACTCCTATTTAAAAAAAACCCGATGCTATATTCTCTCAGGAAAACCTTGGCAGGAAATTCACTCCACAGCTTAATCGTACATGGCAGATCTTGGTTCCAAGATGTGAGGATGAAAGCCCTGTCGGAGGTGGGAGTGTTTTTATTATTTATTTTAATTTACATTGGGCTATTGTTAGGCTTTGTTTTTGTGGTATAGATCGGTGAATAAAGGACTAGGTGAGCTTAGTAGTTGTAACGGTGATAATCCATCTACTATCGGTACTCACGACTTCAAACACCTGGATATTGGAGAGATATATACATATATAGAACAAAAAGATTCTTTATTCGTTCTTTATTGAAACATGTTTACTAAAGTTTCTAAGTGCTCACGTTGAAAAACCAAAGGTAAGTATTATAAATTTGTCGGCTGTCAAATTTATAATACTTACCTCTGGTCTGTCAAAATATTTATTTAAGTACTAGCTGTTGCTCGCGGCTCCGCCCGCGTGGTTGTCAGTTATCGCTGTAAAAAGTAGCCTATGTGTTATTCCAGACCATAATCTATCTCTGTGCCAAATTTTCTTCCAGATCCGTTCAGTAGTTTTTACGTGTAAGAGTAACATCCATACTTACAAACTTTCGCGTTTATAATATTAGTAGGATTTATTCTAGAAACCAAAGCAATATGGTGCGATTTAAATGTGCTTCTTTGTGTGAGGCAATAGATATCTAATTGAGCCGATTTTTGCTATGTAAGTCCATGTTACATATTATTATGCAGTTCAGTTTTTTCGTTCGGAAACTTTTAAATACAATTTAATAATTTGTTTACACACAAGGTGAGGTATACAGATTACCTGTAAAATGATTCTACAGTAGCTTACGAATTATATTAGTTATTTCTTTATTTACTTATAGGTATAGAATATAATATTGGAAAATCATTATTCAGAATATCATGAATACAAACTGTTTTAATTGTCCCAGCTGTCCGTTCTATTAAATTTATAAGAGAATGTAACAAAGCTTTCTTAATAAGATTTTCCTTTGATTGAAAGCGAATAACTTGATAATGAAATATACGATGAAAGTTAAATATAACTGCTTGTAATTATAAAATGAAAGACGAACTGTTTGTCGATTGATAACTAATGCTGTGAATAACAGTGGAATTAAATATCTTGTTTACAAACGCTATGTACAATGTACACAGCTACCATTTTGTTGACGTCTCCCATACTAGGGACTAAGCACTGTGACGACACAGTGCTTAGTCCCTAGTACAGGAGAGGGGACTTTACAAACATATAATTCACGGACACAAATTACACCTAGACTCGGAACGAATATTAATGAATCACACAAAGTTTTGTACAGTGTGGGAATCGAACCAAAGACCTACGGTTTAACAGTCACGATCGCTAACCACAATACCAATAGGCCAGTCATTATATTACCCGAAATCGAACCCGTGATCACAGTCAAACATAGTAGGTAACCAGAGATGTACAAAATGGTTTTAAAAAAGCATTTAAATACAAAATGCAAAATACTTTTCAGATTTACTATTTCAAATGCAAAATACCAAATAGTTTTGCGTTTTGTATTTCAAATGCTAAATGCAAAGTAGGTACCTATTTTCAAAATACTTTTTTAAAATAAAATACCTTTTGACCAAATCTCAGATATTTTTATTTATTTTAAGTATTTATCATGAGAAATAGAGAAACAATGCCGAACCGAACTCAAACGTCTAATAATGTGGCACCTTATTCATGACATTTTGGTCATATTTATCAGTAGGTACGCGTATCAATAAATTATATTATGTTATTAATAATAATAATACACACTTAAAATAATGTAAAAAAAACTAGACTAACGAAAAGAGAGCCATGGCTCCATTTTGTGAAAATTGTGTAGCCATTTATTTCGGTTGAGTGTGCATCTAGTACTTATTTTATTATTATAACACTTTTATTTTATTATTAAAAACTAGATTGGTATTGTTAAAAAGGGTCAAAAATAAACATCAATTTTTATTTATTCAAAAGAAGAAAAAAAAGGGCGCGCATGGCTAGCAGGCGTCTCTATCGGCACAGATTACTAAATAGTTACTACGTAATAGATACATCACTCCCATACAAAAGCGAAAATACCTACGCCATAATAGCATACAAAATCTTAATAATAATACCTGCTGTTCGCAGCGCAAAGAAATGTACCATAAGTACGCGAACAAAGAGTCGAGATTTTGTTGCCCGCCGTGCGACTCACGTGTAAGCTCGTCATCGCACGAATGCGGTAGGGTTGTCTTTCTAACTTTCTCGTAAAATTTTAAGAAAGAGTACCTACACACATGAAGCATTTTAAAATTACTAGGTACCTACTACTAACTGAAGCCAGCTGAAATGCGTAGGTACCTACTTTCAAATAACGTAACGTACCTTTCTTCATCTTTCGGCAATGAAAAAAAGTAATTTTTTTATTTTTCTTTTGACTATGACATCTAACGACTTCACAATAATTAACCATCGTGTCGTTAGTCAAAACTTAATAATATTAACCTAATATACGTAGTGTACGTAAATATCGTATGTGTTTTGAGCGGGAATCGTGCTGTGCGCGCTCTGTGTCGCGTGCGGCAGCCCACTGGCGATCGGCTCGGTTACGAGCTACGTAGCGGTAGGCACATAGCGCGTGACCTTGAGCAAGTGACGGAGGCCTGCTATCGGTCAAATTCGAAAATACAAACGTCATTCGTTCATTTCATTTTGTTTGACTGGTAACATTGGCTTAACTTGATCACAAAGTATTTTGCATTTTGAAATGAATATTAAAAATGCAAAATACATCTCGAAAGGTATTTCAAATAAAATACAAAATGTTTTTCAATAAAAGGCATTTAAATGCAAAATACAAAATAGGTATTTTGCATTTTGTATTTGCGTTTTAAATAGAAGTATTTCAAATAAATCGCATCTCTGTAGGTAACTATGTTTGGCTGTGATCACGGGTTCGATTTCGGGTCGGGCCAAAAATTGATATTGGATTTTTCTATCAAGAAAATCATAATAAATGTCCGGAGTTTGGAAATAAGTGTTATAATAATTTACAATGAAACTAGCCCGTGCACGAGATGAAATAAAAAACTATACCCATAGCTACTGTAAGATTAAACGCGTCCGAAGTTAGCGAGTATGTTGAGCCTCTTTACAAAGTGTAGAATTCTCTAAGGGTAACATTTAGGAAACCTATCGGACAATTACGTCATAAACCTGGCTGTTTTTGCTAGCAGATATGTAAGGGTTGGCCTTCAGACTAATCTGATACGGCTGGCTGCCAGTATTTACCTTATGTAACTTCCTGTATCCAACTAATATGGAGAGGAAGGTACACTGAGAATTTAGTTTAGGCTCAAATATTACATTTTTGGACTAGTGTAGTTTACTATAGATATAGATACTTTTCTTTAGGAGAAGTAGGGTACCATACGAGTGAACAAGCTCGACTAGGAAAGAACCTACTCCATACAGAAGACCACAGATAAATAATTACACATAGCAGTGTAGTTTTTTGGCTTCTGTAAGGTGGAGCTCCTTTCCCAATCGGGCTTGCTCATTTGTATGATGCCCTACCTTCTTATAAATGACTCCTCTGTTGGTTGACGATGACATAAAGAATACGGAACCTCATAAAAATTGACAATTAACAGTCTTTGATTTTTTATAATCATTTAATGAATTTCGAATTCAGGATACATAACTACGGGCAAATAGCAGTACACTATTTTTTATGTTATTACAGTGATTTCCTCTTTTGAAGTAATGCAATAACAGCACAGAAAATAACAGTAAATTACCCCGCTAAACAAGAACACAGTAAAGCGTAACGAAAGAAAAATTTAACATCAAATAATAACAGCTATTAACAATTCTTAGCGACAACAACATTAGTGTACGTATTTCTCACGTGATTCCTGTTAATTCCAGTGGTTTGGAGGTGTGAGTTAAAGTTATTGTTTGTCCATCGTCGCAAGTACCGTGCCCCGAGCTAGGGGGCTACACTGCACACCAAATAGGATTACGGTTTGTCCACACTGGGCTTTCATTGTTCTCCAACGTCGTCCAAGGCTTAAGTCCCGCTCAACAATCTGTACGTACTTAACGTGTACGTGTTCACCAATCGCCTATTTAGATACTGTTTATGCGACTCATGTTCGTATTTTATATGATGTTGATCACGCCATTGTCGACTGGGTATTGACTTTAATATTAATTTCGTTTTGTTTCCCCTCACCGGTCTAGTTTGTCTAGTGGAAATTGAGTGCGACAGCGGATTCTAGGGATGCGGTTTTGATTTCCGGGTCAGGTTAAAAATAGAAATTGAAAAGTCGTTGGTCGTACGTGTGATCTCTGTCCAGTCGTGTCGGATTGCTGTCTTATCTGACTATGAAGGTGAGGAAAATAAAGAGTACACCTGTGTAAACACACATACATGTGCGCTATAATATCTCCCACGCAGATGGCTAATCAATGTCTAGATAACCGCTGTGTTCGAAATTCGGTTAGGAGAACATTATACGACCCCTGTTCGTATTTTGTATTATATTGTTGACGCTATTGTACATGTCGACTGGGTATTGACTTCAATATTCATTTGGTTTTATTTCCTTCGTGACATTGTAGGTATATATACGATATGTCACTTTTCTTTTCATTTTCTTTCTTAGAATACAAGTACAAGCTAGTAAGTATTTTGCATTGTTAGATTTTGTTCGAGACATAATAAATGACTGGCCTGTTGGTCTAGTGGTTAGTAGTAGTAGTAAACCCTTACTGCTAAGCCGGAGGTCGTGGGTTCAATTTGATCTAAGAAAATCTTTGTGTTATGATACTTTACGAATATAAAATTCACGCACATAAAATACACCCAGACTTGGATTAAACGTAAATTATGAATTACACAAAGTTTTGTTTCGAGTGGAAATCAAACCACTTGGCGCGGCATTGGTGGCGAGGTGGCCAGTCAATTTATAAGGAAAATGATTTTATTTCTGTATGACATCGTAAACATTCCGCCGACGTTGTAACTGTCATTTGCCTATAACTTTACTCATTTACGCTGGCCCTACTCCGCACGGTTGTCGACCTCATACGTTGGATATGGTGAAATTTACGTAATATTGGGATCGATAACATGAAATATTTAGCTCATGTGATTACAGAACTACGATCGAAATGCGTAAAAAGACCGTTAGAATTCGGGGACGTATAAATTTAGCCGTTTTTAAATTATGATAGAGCATTCAAAAATATCCGCATATAAACAGCCTATACCTATAAATAGAGCCAAACTATCTTTGCTATATATAACCCTTTCTTTGCTTCGTCAGGTAAAAAAAATAGTTTAGAGTCCAAACTTCACACGTCAAAACGTTAGATGATGTCTGTCGTAATAAAATTTGATTTGAATTTCTTTGTCCTCGACGCTTTTTTATTGTATAAGTTTTTTAATTCTATAAGTTTATAATTTCGTAATAAAGTGTCTAGCGAATTCAGGAAAGCGCAATGATAAAGGTAGTGCGAGCAGCGAACTGAAATGTGCATAAAATATTATTTTACGACATGTGCTTTGTTTTATTTGAAATAGCCACTGTCAACTCAGCGATTGTTTGCTCGATATTTTGCTATATTCCCGCCTGAATGGTTTGTTGAACATCTAGTAATAAATCGCGAATAGTTTGAACATTTTGTTTCTGTTAGTATGTGGCTGTGTTACACTGTACGGTTGGTGGAGCGTGAGGAGGTGGGGCAGGGTGAAGGTCCCACGTCTATATATTGCGAGCTTTCAGTTATGGACCATTACTGGCGCATTACTGCGCTTATATGAAAATTACCTACGATACAATTTCAACAAAAGGAACGTGAAAATATGTACCTTCTAATATGTGCTGTCTTCGGATGTCTATATTTGTATTTGAGATGGGAAAATTCACCTCGAGGACGACTGTTACGTATGCTTTTTCTGTCACTAAACAACATCATCGTTTTATTTATCCTACAAATTTCATATTCAAATCATACTTGATTGAGCCGTAGGCCGAATATTGTTGGTATTTTTAAAATTGCTAATTATATTCATTCCGGTTACAAAGTAATTCTTATGAAAAAAATACGGCTAATTAGCTAACCCCCGGACTGTTCGCGTGTAATAAACTCAGACCACTCTTTAATTAATATTATCTAGTAATAATTATATAGTAAATCCCTCCAAGTGTATGGACGAGACCCGTGCCCAGCAGTGGGAGGTTTATGGGTTGAGATGATGAATAATTAAATATAATTAAAAGAATTTAATTAGGTATCTACCTAACTAATTTCTTTAGATAGTTACAATTTGCGGTAGAGTTACAGACACATATACTTGGTAAATTCACTGAAGTTTTATTCGTCATCTTTCTGCAAGCGAAATGGAAAACAAGGCAATCACAACTTTGTGTCAGAACTAAGAAAACTTTCAGTGGGGACTCTAGCAAATTGACTACATTGTGTTACTGGCGCAACGAATTCATGTCGCTACAGAATGAAAATATGGGACCGAGTTGGCGTTCAGGCAACAGATTTCGCCACCCACTATGATAAATAATAGCCCGTAACTTTCCTATATTAGCTACTTATAACAGAAGAAACGTCTGATAAAGTACCTAACTATAATAGTTTGGTGGACATAAAAGATATTCAAAATAACATATCTTTCTCTATTATACCATAAAATGGTACTCGTATCTATGTATTTAGATTTTATACGCCTTTTTATTCATATGAGGGAACCTGAAGTCATGCTTCACTAACAAGATGTTTCTTTAAATATATAGTTTGTAGCGAAGTTTCCATGTTTTCTAACATAGTAGATAAGAGTTTTCTTATAGTAGAAAGCCGCCAGCAGTTTATAAAATCGACTTTTAAAGTGTAAAATGTTCTCGAGCAAACAACATGTGGCTTTTTATATAACTTGGATGGCAAAGACGGTACGCCTGATGGTAAGCAGTTGCCGTACTTAAATCTTTAAAAATGTTGTGTCTTTAGAAACATTAAGCTAAGCTGCTGAGGATTATTACTTGAGTTGATTTATTCCGTCGTCGCATCGTCGTTTAAAAGTAAAATATAAAAATTGTTAACTTGTTTTTGCTAAATATACGTTTTGTTAATTGCGTAGGTAATTTAGAAAATTATCAAGATTTTATTTTGGTAAGAACATGCCACACAAATTGCTACACACAGTAGTGTAGTTGGGTGAGTATTGGTCTCCATAGTGCTCACAGCGATGTTTTTTTCAAAACTCTATGTTGTACTACCCATAACACAGAGTCCTGATATTACAATATTCTGGATCGGCAACACGCTTGTGTATTATTGAGGGGTAAATTCGTAAAATGACAACGTTATTTTCTAGCTTTAAGGGTGTAATTGTTCGAAAGTCAAAATCACTATAAGGAGGTCATGGTACGGCCCGTACGATGATGATCTAGGTTTGTAATTTGGTAGCGTTTGTGTGTGAACGGTGTGTATGCATTTGATTGATAGCTTGTAGCTTTGCACCATATCAGACATTCGTTACCTAACGTTAATTGTAGCTGCATATTGAATGTCGGAGACCGATCAAATGGTATGCTCGTTAAGGCTTTACACAGAACTACCTCTTAACTACTGTTATATTTTTCATTTCTTTTATGCGAATAACAATAGTGGGTTCTTTTAGTCCCTTGAATAGTAAAATGAAAAGTTAATTGACATTATGGCATTTTTTTTGAGTCGTGTGCTTGCTTGTGTACCTTAATTAGTATAAACTATCTGTTGCCCGCGGTCCCATCTATACGGGTTATCGTGAGAAAAGGTCCTTCATCCTGATACTATGTATCTCCTTGCGGTCAGCCGTTTAGTCGTGAAAACGTAACAATTTTACAAACAGAGATACTTTTGCATTACGAGTATAATATTAGAATCGATAATAATGGATATAGGTATAGGTAACTACTTCAGATACTTATTATAGGGAGACCTATGATTTATTTATACTAATAAGGTATAAAAGCAAGCACACGCCCAGCTTATGGTAAGCAGTTACCGTGACTCTTGCAATAGCTCACTTTTGTCAATTCTAACATATTAAATTTAATTGTAGTTAACTTTGTTTAGGAAATTTATACTCACGCATAAGAACATTATTTGGCCGTCGTCATCTGAAAGGTGCATAACATTACTCTCCTTTCTTCCTCCCTAAAAACGTTAGACATATGATAAATGTAACCCATTTCCGATAAAATTATATCATGTAAAGGGTCTGATACATTCAGTTTTTCCTAATTAACGCCATTAGGGAAATAGGGAAACGTAAAAGTGAGATGTTAGCAATTACAATAGGTTAGCTTCGGCCAATTTTGTACTCGCCGGCTTGAGGTAACCGCCGCCGAGACGGGCCGCCGCGCCGGCGCCGTAAATGGATCGGTTTTGTAATTACAAATGTAAAATATCAATTCAGTGCCAGTCACCTGCGACCTACGGTTTAAGGGGAACAAGATTACTGCTAATATGTAAATAAGGCTTTTATCTCGAGAGTCATCACTGTAAGTGCGTTTTGTGACAAAATTTAACAGGTACATATTTCTATGCAAAATATCAACGTGCCACACAAACATAGCTTTCTAGTGGAAACTGAAGCTTTCGCGTTTTACGATGTTTTTATGGATACGGTGATGGAAGAACGAGCTTGTCAAAATAATCTACTCCAAGGTTTACATTGTAAATATTTGAAGTTGTATATAAAAACATGTTTAATTTCTTATAAAGATGTTTATATTAGATCAAATACGTCTTCATTGTTTATCGACGTTTCTTATAACCTAAGCTTCTCCCGTGATAGAAATTTGGTTAGGAAGACATTATTAATTGCCTGTATAGTTTTAGACATAAAACAAGAACCGGTATAACATAGAATGCCGAGTTTCCATTTCGTGGCACATAGTTTTAACAGTACAATGAAAGTGTCGAAGCTGTATTACAAATGTTCATTGGAACGCATACCTTGCATTTTAGAAGATCGGTACAGCTATTGAATCGATTTCGGCTCTTGGAATTGAAATCGTTTCTTATGAATTTATATTTGAATTTTTTATTTACTTTGTTTATTCAGTTACATAGTTATGTAGATAATAATAATATATTCCCGACCGCTTTTGGTCAGGCTGGTCTTTACTCAACGGGGGCTAGTCAAATGCTCGGGATATACATATAATAGTGCAAAAGTGGGGGCGCTAAGCACAAGTGCAGCATCTTTATTCCTTCACTCGCATAGTCCGATGGGATGGTGATTCGATACGTATTTAAGTCAAAAAGAGTCCTGTGCGTGAAACCTACAACTCAGCCTTCCTCTTTGAGACAAAAGGCATGAGATTTTGTTATGTTAATTTCTTTCAAATCCGTTCTGCGGTTCGAGCGTGATTGAGTAAGAAACCCAAATTTTCGCTTTTATTAAATTTGTTGGACCAAAATTATTGTTTGAAGAGTTTGATCTCTATAGTAGGTACGCCGCCGGTTTTATGTGACGTAATCACCAATTACTATCTGAAAATGTGTCAGACAAAGACTGAAATAGCAATTGTTACAAAGTTACTAGACTTGGAACATGGTAATAACAAATTTAGCGGTAAAGTTGGAATGAGTAGGACATTATCTGCCAAATACGTTGTGGTCAGAGCTTTCAATTTCGAGACTTGAAATAATAATGAACACAGCCTAGTTGTTTACCATCGTCTTTGTTCATGAACGTGATTAGATACGGTGTGCTTTGTCAGTATTCTGTTGGCTATACTAGTACTTGAGCAAATATTTGCGAACTGACGAACAGAGCGCCTACCTGTCGGACGGACACATCTTTTAGTTTGTTTATTAGAACAACTAATACCTGCAGAATACGATACCTACGTACAATATTTGTGGGACAAGTGAAATAGCATGAAGCAGAGATGAGAATTTTGGGATAGGTGTGAAGTAAGGCAAAGATAACGTTCAAATGAGTATGAATGAAATATAAGAATGTTTGAAATTGAATCAAGTGGCAGAAAAGTTAAAAGGTATTTCGTGGTATGGTCATGTGAATTATTTATCTCTTAATTTTCATGCCTTCTTCTCTTTCTTTTTCTTTTTCCTTAAAGACTAGAGAACAAGATCTGTCGCGGGGGACTTCATAAACATACAACTAACGGACACAAATTACACTCAGACTTAGAACAACTCTTTGCGGGTCACACAAAGTTTTGTCCAGTGTAGGATTCGAACCCACAACCTCGTGCACCGTAGGCGCATACTGCGGCCACTGGACCACCAAGGCAGTCAATTGTTCCATTCCGAGGAGGAATGGAACAAGGCATGGAAATTAAGAGATAAAGTGCACCATACAAGCGAGCAAACTCGTCTAGGGTAGGACCCTCACCTTACAGAAGTCAAATACTAAACTATAGAACTCCAGGGCTAAATTAGAAATGTTTTGTTAAATGAATATTTTTCAATCATTACGTTACCCATAACAGAACCCATATCCCTGGTGTTACAAGTTTTTGGATTGGCATCACGCGTATGATGTCGATCCATAGATAGACTATGGTAACTGCTTACATAAGTAGTATAAAATAAGACATGACTAAAGATATCATAAATGTTGAACGATGGATGGGGAGAGAGGAAGACTGTAAAAAAAAGGTGTATTAGTTGAGTGAGGGGTGACAAGAATGAAGAAGACATGAATGTTCAGATGATGGCTGATAGAGGATAATAGAAGAAGAATACAGCACTGATTCTGAGTAACATGGCATCAAAGCAGACAGAATTTTTTTTTTAGCAATATAAAAGAATAATCAGAAATAATACTTAGATAGGTACTTATAGGTACTAAACAATTCTAAACCACGAATAAAACTTATCTAAACCTTTTTGTTTTTCAGTTCTCGGCCTTTGAAATTTACGGTAAAGTTCGCTTTGTGAGCCTCAAAATCATTTTTCAATAAAAAACTTAGAGACGTCTTTTATCACAATATTTTTAAACAATTTGATTATTCAACCAATCCGTGTCACTGAAGTGATGAGAATAATAACGTAAAATTATATTTTATAATTTGTAGACTAAATATAAAAAGTAGATAGACTCATAAAAATATTCTTATGTGGTATATTTGAAATCGCTATTATTTCTAGTAGTATAGAGTAGGTGTATTACATTTCAAATATATTATACTTCCATGGATGTAACAAAAAAGTTGAGGGATTACATTCGTATAAATAACACAGCGTGAAAATAACAATATCGCTTGGAACTCACTGGTAATTTTTCACTCGAGTGTCAAATGCTCGTAAAAGATATTGGAAACAATTTGAGCGATATCTTGCCCCCGCGGACGTATTCGAAAAAGGACGTCTTTTGTTAGAAATATGAATAGCTATCACTTATTCGAACCTTATACTTAATGTACTCGGAGGACTCAATAACTTTGTCTCTGAAACAGACAATTTATATCCAATGTATTATGTAAAATGTTCAAAATTAAGGCTTTTAAATATATGCGGCTCGGTGTATATTAAAATATGTTTGGGTTACCTTTAACTTTTCATTCAAGACATTTATTTTTCTTTTTTGTCCTAAAAAAACAAGTGAATACACCAAGCGGTTGGAATCATCAACTGTAGCCCTGGGGTAAAGCGCCTTGTTTATTTATGTGATTGCTGCGTTCATTTCAGCTTTCTAGAAAAACCACTTTATTTTTTGTTGACCTCATTTTGTTTTTAATTTTGTATTGCCATTACGTCCCTTAATTCTGAAGTTTTGTCAGAGTTTGCTGGCTTGTTCTGTGTGTTCATGTCAACGAAAATAAGTTTAATACCATAAGATGTAGTAAACCGGTGTCACGTGTTGATGTTTACGAAGATAATACGAGTTTAGTTCTGCTCAGAATGGTTTCAGGGTTGCGAGTTAATATAAGTAATGTCAATGTTCATTGGTGTTTAGTAGGGAGGTCGGCGCGTGCGACTGGCATGGCGGCCGGCAGCCAACCCGCCCTCATTAATTCTCTCTCGGCCAACACACGAATCGGGCCGCGCTGTGTGAGAATGACAGCACTCGTTAGTTATCCACCCATTTGTTATGTTGTTATGACTCCGGCAGTATCTAACAGTTGATAGTGTAATTTACGAGTTATGACCGTACCTCGCGTCTATTACAAGACGGATTATAACTAGGTTAGCTAGACACGGTTTGCTCGTAACGAGAGCTGCAAGGCGTAATAAAACTAAACATAAACTAAGTACAAACTGGCTGTTCACTAACACGTTAAAGCTTAACGATGCTATCAGTTGGAATTGTTATTTGAACCGTCTACTGTGAGATGTAGAGTGCAACGTTGAACCGACTTCACAGTCACTCTGCGTAAGTACATAAAGCGAGTAGACGTAGTATTATCTCCTCTTATGTGTTGTACAATGCACATGTTACACAAACTTTTTACTATGAAAAACTCGTTTATTATTCACGGCAATTTTGTGTTAAAGCGAGGGGAAAAAAGTGTTAGCAACATCAAGTGAAGCAAGTTTAATATCAGAATTTTACAATAGCGTTTCGTGTTACTAAAAATAAATCAATCGTATTTAATAAAACGACTGGAAATATTCCAATTTGCTACGAACGTATTTAACTTCATTTCATGTTTATTTAGTCATGTTACTGTTGGAATTTATATCAAATATCAAAAAATTTAATAAAAAATATATACCTACATAAGAGTTATAAAATAATATATTTTGCATTTAGATCGTCGAGCTATCCTTGTTTCAGCTGAATAGCTGAAACTTTAACCAAATGTTAATATTAAAGTCAGCCTTTAACGTTTTTGTGTTGTAATTTGGCTACCTAAAGCTACTTCTAATACACCTACTATTCACGTAGAGCCGCAAAATAAGCTAATGCTTTATAATGTTCATTATTTTCACAAATAGTTTTACTCATTACATAGTTGCTACAGTTACCAAGGGCTAGAGAAATAACATATATAACAACACTGTACATCACGGTGTACAGTGTAGGTACTCCAGTGTGTATGTCACGTCTGTAGGTACTCGTATAATAGTGTGCTTAGGATTTCAAAGTGTACAAGCAATTACAAAGGTTTCGCCCTCAGCCCTTGGCTCGAAGCTTGTCCGAGATGTATCTAAGTAAATAATTAACGAGTACCGCTTGAATTAGGACACGAAGCGGCTGTTCGCATAGACCCATGTTCATTTTATGTTTATAGTGACAAATATGGACCTTTGGGTTAATATTACGTACTTATAACACAACTGTTCGCGACTGAGACTCTCAACATTTGGCAGTTCGGAGGGTCGGAAACAATTTCGTCATTAACTATTCATACCATACCTAAGTAGGTGCCCACGCTTAAGTGGTAAACAAGGTATATTCGCTTCTCATACTATATTTATTTTGAGAGCAATTTCCCTAATAACTTTGGAGAGCTTACAAAGGAAATTGGGCGATCCGCCTTGAGGACACTTTGAACCTTGCAAGGTTGTTATCTCACCCTACAGGAAACGTCTTTTTAGTTTTGAGTTTTAAGTTACAATATATATTATTTTAAGAAAGCAAGCCTGAGTAAGGAAATACTTTTAAGTTACAGAAAATTACAAACAAATAACTTCACCCAGTGATGTAGTAGTGCTTCTATGTGTGTGAGTCATAGGTCTCCGGCGCATATTCAAGAGTAACGGTTTTGAGAATAATGTATTCCTTATGCAGGGTTATCCATAGCAAAAAAGTGTTGTGTTACCAGATGTAAAGTAAAAAAGTATAGTGTTGCTGGTATTGTATGCGTCCATAAGCTACGGTAACTGCTGACCATATAAGGGCTACATGCATATTGACCGCTTCATAAAATATAAGTATAAGATTACGTCTTTTGTAAAGGTATAGGCAAAAGTCAAACTCAAACGATATACGAATTATATGATTCACTACAGTGATTTTGAGGAATATTTTGACACCTTAACGACAGTCTTTCATGTTTTCTATTTTGTTTTTGTGTGTACTTTTAAGTAAAAAATTAGGTTAGGTATAATAGTGTAAAAAATGTATATACATTATGCATAAAATAACTACAGTGTTAAATATTAAAACATTTTACATTTGTTGCGATCCGTCCCATGTGCGCTAACCCTCGACCCAACCCGCGGGGTCTTAAAAAGCCAGGTGTTTCTAAAAATGCAAAATTTAAATAAATAATCCCAGCAATTCAAATCCTTCATAAAAAGGATTTAAATTGACACGGATCTTTTTAAACGTTAATTAGCGCGCCTGCCCCCTTAGATACAGAAGCTTTTGTGCGAACACCATGAAAACTCTACGTAGGTAATTTGATAACATTCATCGGATTTTTTTCTGTTAATATATGCATAATTGTATTTTTAATACTTGATTTTGATTCATTAAAATGTGATTGTGAACATTAAAAATATATTATAACATTACTTAACTTTATAAAACACAAAAATATAATTTATAAAGGCGGACTTGAGGCATTCTCTACCAGGTAAATGTGGTGCAAAGTTAAAAAAAAAGTAGGTAGCATATAACAACTAAAATATTAATATTCTAAAATATTATTATTAAATAATAATAATAAACATACCTAATTTAAAACCCTCTCTTTAAGATTATTGTCTTTTGGGATCCCTAGCGACTCCACGCGATGATTTAAGCTAAAAATATTCTCGCGACGCGCGGGCTAAAGGTTAAATGCGTACTTTCATAAAATTCTAATATCAATTTTTAAACAACAATGTTACGTCATTTTCAATTACTTTGGTTGATTACAATGCTGTTGGAAATATTGGAAAACTCATAAATTCACGATTTTATCCCTTACGGTAAAAGTTCCAAATTAAATGTGGGTTGGGGTAAATAAGGGCTAGTTAACGTGTTCAATTTTATAAAGGAAAAGTTATATGGAAATACTTATTCCTTTTTATTGCTTCCTGTGTTCCCTAAGGGCGATTTAATTCTTGCGCGAATAGGGATTATTGATTGAGTTTTGCGTATTCATGTATAATATATTTACTGACATTTATTATGCTTTGTGTAACTTACGTCACTAAATATTGCCTTTACAATGACATAGGAATATACAACAAAATTTAGTGATTCAGAACCTTAAAGAATATAAGATTTATCTCTTTCATTGATAAACGCTTGCACTAGAATACTTTTAACTTCTCTTTTGTAAATTTTGTTGCAACACTAAGTTTAAATGCTGCATTAAATATTTTTTATTTTTTTTAGATACTAGCGTACGTACGTACGTAGCGTAGTCCCGGCTTCGCACAGATGGACATAATTTTTGTTCTCATATGGATCTCGTATAATATCGATATCGATAAGGCAGGTTTTTAAAGGCATAAGAGTTTTTAAAATCGGTCAAGTTTTTGAGTAAAATCGCAACAAACAAAAAATCCTATCTTGTAATATTAGTTTAGATATAATTTAACCGCATCGTCATCGTCATTATTATATGAAAATTGATAAATAATAGAAGCTAAGTAGTGTATTTTTTTAACTTTCACGATTTGTATCTACACATATTATTACTATAATGGACAAAGGGTCTTAATACAAAAAGGTATGAATACCTTTAAAATATTACGCGATTTAGACCCGTTGTCCATTATACTAATAATATACTAAGTTGTATAGGCTAGGAAGGAAGATACAGTGTCAATGATCTCGAATAGTAAACTCAATTCCATGCCTACGGAAATTTCACACAAGTTTAGAGCATTTACAGTATTAGCAGAGCATGTGGAAGCTATTTAGACGACATTCCTGTTTCGTGTACGTTGTTATGTTGTCCGAGTGAAGGAATGCTAAAATGAATGTTCTTCCTACATTTAGACGTAGATTGCTAGTTGGAAGCGAACATTATTCGACTTTCGACATTATTCCACACTATATACGTTATTTTTTTTTAGAACTGGGCTGCTATGTCAAATGTGCCATGATTTTCACTATTTTTGTGAAAATTTATTTGGTTTCTTTCTCTATTTATTAATTAGGGTACTTATATGGTTGATTACAATCTTATTAATCGATGAAATTAAATAAATAACCTGAAAACACGGCTGATATTCGATTGCGAGGGAAAATAAATTGTTGCTCTCAAAAATGAGGTTCATATTGGTAACAATCACTACATAGTATAAAACAAAGTCGCCTTTTCTGTCCCTATATCCCTATGTGCGCTTAAATCTTTAAAACTACGCAACGGATTTTGATGCGGTTTTTTCCAATAGATAGAGTGATTCAAGAGGAAGGTTTATATGTATAATACATGCATCATATACTAAGGCAACATTGCTAATTTTAGAGGTTTCTAACGTGATGTCGTAAATTAACCTATTTTTTTGGGCTTATTTAGCAATTTAGCAAAAACGCTGCCTAAACCCTACGAGTTAGATCAAATTAATGTACGAGTACTACAGTATTGTACACATGCCCGTGCAAAGTCGGAGCGGGCCGCTATGTTTTTATAAACAACGTTCATAGTTTTTCTGTGGTGTATTTATTTTAGTATCAGCATTGCACCCGTGCGAAGCCGGGGCGGGTCGCTAGTAAATAATAAAACAAAGAGTTTGATTGTATTAAAATGATTCAAACTGATTCTAAAGTCGGTGTTTAGGCCAACACGTCGACTTGAAGAGAAGACTGCAAGTTTCCAACAGCAAGTATAATTTTGTCTTTGTCTTAAAATTTAAAAACAAAGATGGCTAAAAACTACCTTCTTCTTCAGTTAAAGCGGCTATTCACTGCGACTATCATGCGTACGAATGTGCGATTTTGGAAACACGCTACTGCATTGTAATACTAGCGGTAGCGACTTAGGTAACTGTAAAGATTTACTTACGTTTGAATTGATGAAAACGATTGACTGTGTACGTACGTACGTACGCACGTACGCTTAAGAGCCATTTTTTTAAAATTTTATACCCGGCTTCGTACGGGTGGACTTTTATATAGCTTTCGTAAGGGTCCCGTAATTTTTTCAATAAAATATAGTCTATGTAACTCGCTGACAACACTGTAACGTTTTTCAATCGATGCAAAAAGTCGTAGTGTGTTTACTCTTAAGATTGACGAAAGAAACAGTTGTAACACTTTTACACCGCGACAGTATCAACGCAGAAGCTTTACAAAAAGTCGTAGTGTATAACCGTACTTTCTCAAGTACAAGGCGCTTTAGGTAGCGAAAGTTTGCCCGTTATTTAATGAGCACGGCTCGTGCTGAAGTGTTGTCGGTTCATTCACACTTTCCACTGCTAATATTATTGTTTTCCTTTACAACACGTTTCCAGTTCTAAAGAACTTTAAATTTGACTTTCTCTCTGAATTTTGCATAAACACGAAATGGTTTGGAATACAGCGAAACCTTTTAATTTATGCGTAAGTAATAATTATACTGATAGCTAACTGAATATGTTGTATGTCTTCGGGTAACTTAATTAGGTAGATACCTATAATTATGTAAGCACCTATATAATAATATTATTATCTTCGACGTAATAGGAGTTTGGTTTCGGATTTTGAACTCTTAATGTTAAAACAGATAATTTTGAAGACAAAATTGTAGCATAGATAGATGATTCTTTATTGTACACCATAATGATAACAAAAACATAGTGTTAGAAACATACAGAATAAAAGACTAGTACAATGGGCGGCCTTATCGCTAAGCGCGATTTCTTCCAGGCAACCTTAGGATGGACAGGAACGACCAGAACATTTACAACATGTGATGGTGTAGTGATTGCTGCTTAAAATTAACATATATTAAAATACAATACATACACATATAAATACATAATAATACATATTCACAGTATAAGAGAAATGCTTAAGGAGGTAATGCTCATGCTTTTAGGTAATGATCTCTTAACATATGTATTTTGATGCGATTTTTTTTGTTTGTGAGCATATTTATTCCGACTGGATGTGCTGCTTTGATGCATTGTTAGACCACAGTGCTTTTTGACTTGGTTATCGGTATATTGTTTCACAAAGAATATTTTTATTTTATTGAGTAGAGACAAAAAAATAACTATCAAAAAATGGTAAAATCGACAGTCTTATAGATATCTCAAAAGCCTGCGATTCCAAGCTCAAGAGACTTTATTAAAATAGATGAGGAGCCAAATTCTTCCAAACTCTCTCAGATCTAATACCTACTGCTCGCGTTTCATCAAGTAGTTTTAGCTAAGCTTTTATCACTATAACTTGTCTTGCTTGTAAATCCTTTAAGCTATGAACTGACTTAGTTTAAGGATTAGCGAAACAGGAACTTCGTTGTTAGATAATCGGTTCTTGTCCGTATGAGTGACTTTCAGCTTAAAAGGCAAACCAATCCGTGACGAGCATCTATGCATTCTTAATGATCTTCTATGTTATAGTAAGTTTAATATATTTTTTTAAGAGAGGCAGGGCACCATACTAGTGAGCAAGCCCGACTGGGGAAGGACCTCCACCTTACAGAAGACCACAGCCAAATAACTACACATAGCGGTGTAGTTGTGTTCCTGTGTGTGAGTACAGGTCTCCAGCGCTCATTTAGGGATGCGTTTTAAAATAAATGTATTCCTATCCCAGGGATACTCCCATCTTAAACTACTAAGGGATACTGCCTTGGTGTAAAAAAATGGGTTGGTAACACGCAAGTGATACCTCTGGTATTGCAAGCGTCCATAGGCTACGGTAACTGCTGAACATCAGACGGGCCGTATGCTTGTTTGCCACGCAAGTAGTATAAAGAAACAGTTTTATAAGTTTATCATATACCTATGCTAGAAAGTTTTTCGTTTTGAGGGCAGTTAGTAGACTGTTGTTTATCCCGAATAATGTCAACATAGGAGAAAAGATTTCACACGTTTTTAAAGACAAGTACCTACCTGATTTTAATAAACATACTAAGTATGTGTGTATACGTATGTTCAACTTCGTCTATGTGTTCTTAGGCAAAGTCAAACACATTTATTCATTCAAAACTAATTAATGATGCTGAACATTAAAAATAAGTAGATGTCAATATATTTTTCGAGTAACACAAGGGTAGGGAATTAGTGGTAACAGAAAGGTACGAAGGGATTTAAATCCTGTATTTGCATAAAATCCTCATAGAATTATTTTATGGGTCTGTTTCATGCTATGAGTGCCAAATTAACACTTGATTATTACAGGATAGGGAGTGACAAGTGTAATAAGAATTTAATTAATTAATCAAATGTGTTGTAACTTTTAATGAAGACGTAAAATACCACTGTAATGTGTAATTAACAAAAACATGAAGAATAAATAAATTTATTATGACTTGACTGCCTAGGTGGTCCAGTGGCTGCAGTATGCGCCTGCTGTGAACGAGGTTGTGGGTTCGATTCCCACACAGGACAAAACTTTGTGTGACCCACAAAGAATTGTTCTGAGTCTGGGTGTAAATTGTGTCCGTTAATTGTATGTTTGTAAAGTCCCCCGCGACACAGAGCTTGTTCTCTAGTGCGGGAGTTGTCTTTTTTTAACAAAGAAAAAAAAATTACAAAGATTATTATAGTTTACTTGTGTGAACTGAGTATATCTTTCCAATACAACAACATAATATCACGCTTTTTTCTCCGAAAGGCTAGGCCGATATATAACATCTACTTTTCGCTGGTTATATTAGATCCTATGTAATAGAGATCCAGACATACTGTCTGGATCGATGGGAGATGTGCGGGATGATATGTTTGTATTATTGGGGACAATTTCAGACTCCGTGCTACCTTTATCTTACCTACTTGGTATATAATGCAGAATTATCATGTATATTAGAATATTTTAGAATACATCTACTTTATTTTATCTTTGCTTCACCCTAGGTTGACTGTTTAATGGAAAAACCAAATAACTCATTGCCCGACCCGGGCATCGAAAGCAGGATCGCACGACCGCAGACACAAGTGGAAGTTTATGCCGTAGAATAAAACCAACGAGGCAGCATAAAAATGTCTCCAATATAAAAAAGTAAAATCTGTTTCAAAAAATAAATAATTTGAATGCAAATAAAACATTAAGCATTTTATATAAAGCGATATCTCATTACTACACTTTCCGTGGAGAGGAAACTCCGATTTAGAATTTGAAATAATTCGTCAATTTACGTTCTATCAGCAAGAAAGTAAGATTTTATCAACTGAGTGATGAATTCGATTCGTCTTGGGGTGAATTACAGTCAAATGTAATTCCTTTTAGAAATTGAAAGGGAATACAGATCTTCGTCACAATAGAGTAGATCTTGAGTAATGTGTAATCAGCGTAGTAAAATCTAAAGCGGGTCTGTTCAAACAACGTCATCCTTTTGTTCTCGTAATAAACTGTCAGGGCACAAAAGAAATTCACCGACATCGGATGTCGCCCTGTTGAAATTTAGAGCTTTTCTCGCACGCTAACGGCCATGTCCCATACACTCAAAGGCGGTTTATGAAAAGATTCCACCACCCCACTTGTATCATTGCGCGAATGTCTCGCATGAAACCATTGTGGTTGAGACAATGACACGCATAAAAGAGTTAAAACTAATAAAAGCGCTTGCTCCTTCGTGTAATCAGGGTTGTATAAACCCACAATAAAACCTGAAACATTTGTTCTAAATTAAGTTAAGTTGGAGAACCTAAAACTAGAATTATAACTTAAAAAATGTAAGTAAGTTAATAATAAATAAAAAATAATAAAGTTTATTGTATCAAAGTAATTTGCATTTTTGCACGTATTTTTTCACATTGATATTATGCTTGTAAGAAAAATGATGTACTGTTTTATTTTCTTTGAAAAGACAACTCTTGCTCTAGAGAACTAGCCCTGTGTCGCGGGGGACTATACAAACATACGATTTACGGACATATAGATCTGTTCTTTTGTTTTTTCAGATACGACTGTGTCGAGATCAGTACTGAAGAAAAAATGAAAATGCAGCTAGCACATTAGTGCTTGGAACCACTTATAATCTTTTAATTATCGAGGTTCCGTTTATGTAACGTCTTTATCCTTATATAACTTACACTAAAGTTATATTATTTCAGTTTTATAGGAGCTTAATGATACTTACTAAATGATTTCTGGCAATTTTCTTCATATGGTCGCACGATAACGGCTATGGCTCCAGCAGAGTAGGGATTAGCCTCAGTGAAAACGATGACAATAGTTTATAATAACCATTCGTACAGCTGTGGCCGCGTAATCCTCATCTTAAGGCCATTACAGATTGGTCGTTTTTTCCGCAAGTATAGGCTTTCTTTTGTAATTTACTAAATGCGAATTTACTATTGGAGGCGTGCTTATAAGTTTGTAAACACATAGGCTATAGACCGCAAGAAAAATACAGTGGTTTGTTTAGGCGTGCACAATGTCACTATTCAACTCATCGCACTGTTTCAGTCCACTGCATGGCATAGATTCGGGATACAACAGTTCATGTTCATACTCACGATTTGTATTCAGTCAATCCTAGAAAATTACTTCAGTTCGTCTGTCTACCTTACGTTTACCTAGGCGCGAATTTTTGTTTGGGACTCTTTCGTTTCAGTCTTTTTGTAGTTATAGTCAGCCTATTGTCGTTTTAGCTAACTGTCGGATTCTTTGTCGGATACCCTCAGAACGCAGTGCTAACATCTTGTCCTGGTTTATATGCACCTTGGTTAGATACTATGAAATACGCATATTAGCTAGTAGAAGTAAATACGACCAATCTGTAAACCCCCTTATGTTAAGACTAGTACGAAAATAAAACAAGGAAAAATAAATTCATAATCTGCCATCTAACTTCAGCGGTATAATTATTTCAAGAGTCATAAATCTTCTTCGTTTTGGTTGATTTTATAAAAGACGATTTTAATAAAACCGGGCTAAACAATAAACAAATCAAATCGTTCAATGCCTTTTTATTTGAACTCTTGTTGATTGAATAAATTCTTTCATGTTATGTATGCCTTTCAATTGTACCTACAATATATATTCAAATAAAAAATATTGGCTTAAAAATCTCAGGTTTGTTATTTATTGGATCCAAATTGGAGCTTAAACGTCATTCATGATTCTTTGAAAATTTGTCTAGCTTTGGATGAGATGTATATTGTTTTAATGAACTTCTTTCCAAAATATCAACAAGATATTTAAGAAAGTAGTTCATTAAAACAATATACCTCCGGCAAAAAAAAACAAGTTTAGCCAGTGGGTTTTAAAAAGCATTTGTAATAATGTCCTCCTAACATTTTTTTTGTCACAGCGGCTGATCTCGACGGAGGCTAGCACACATACGCTACGCTACACTTACGCACTATAATATCTCCCGCGCCATCGGCGCTTTTCATTCCCTCAGTGTCATAGTCGGATGGAATGACATCTGACACACACAACGATTACCCGCAGGACGAGCCGTGCCAAGGCTTGCCAATTACGGATAACTTTTGTAAACTTCTTGACAGGAAATCCCAATATGAATTTTTGCCCGACTCGCGAATTGAACCCGTAATCTCGAGATCAGCAGATACTGAACTACCACTAGACCAACGAGGACTATTATGATAAAAGTGTGATAAAAAACCTTGATGTAAAATCATGCAAAAATGACAGCAGCCACTGACTAGACTACTACAACTACAATGCGGAAAAAATTATGCAGCTTATTTTATGATTACGGTAAACTTAACCTAACTAGATCAGATTAAAGTAGATAAAACTCAAACAAGAATTCCAAACAACTTCTGCAACTTTTAAAAAACTTTTACCGACACGAAAATACAAAGGGAAATTGTTTATAAAATGTTGTACCTCGCCGGTGTGACGGAAGTTGCAAATCACTGGCATTTTCCGAAAGGACCCTCCGGATATTGAGAAAGAACACAGCAGTCGTCGTTGTCTGAAAGAAAAACTTTGTCGATAACCCTCAATTTGGATGGTCAGTGGCATCGACCCAGCTCTACGATACAATATAAGCTTTGTAAACAACGATACTTGTTTGTTTGCCATCAAAATAAATACATTTCTATTTCTAGTATCATTTGTTTTAAGTCTATTGACATATTTGTTAGATTTGAATAAAAATACTCGAACTCGAAAATCACATACACGGCCATCTGATGCCAAACTAGGCAAAGCCTGTACTATGGAAACCAGACAACTGGTCATCATCATCTCAGCCAAAAGACGTCCTGTGCTGGACATAGGCCGATGAGGCTCGATGATATTCCACAGACTCTGTCCTGAACTGACTTTGTTGCCTGCAACCTTTAACAGGTCATCGGGTCAGAACATATTTATTTATTATTAAATGTGTTGGGATATAGGCGCAGGAGGTAGTAAAAGACGTGTGTACTGCTCGACAGTCTGATTTATTGTGTTAGAGAATATCATATTTTAACATAAGAAAGAATGAACGAATGTAACTTTGATTTGACAGTTATACAAATGTTTGAACGGAACTAATCAATTAATCAACTACTATTATTGTTATAAAGGCTTGTATTTTTGTAACATTCCAATAAAATGTTATAATATGACACCAAAATTTGCCCAGGATCGGCCGCAGACTCAGTGTTTTCACTAGAGAAAATCTTTAGTCGCAGCACGGAGTTTGCACCTCTGCAGTCGTGATGTTACTATGTTTTATTTCACAAAATAAATACGTTAAGCGCTAAGCTTTTTATTTATAAATAATAGGCACTATTTCTTAAACAAATTCATATCTAGAATATAGCAAATACTTTTGGGAAACAACCTATTTATGTATGTAGATGAAACATAAGACCTTCGTTGGTAGAAAGCAGTCGTAATGAGTATTATCATTAAATTTTACGTCTTATGAGGCGAGCTAAGAAACATCATACATACATATTGAACGTAGGTTGTTGTAAGCTCGATTACGAGCGAAATGAACATAAAAAAGGCTTTTATGCGTTATAAAGTTTTATTTAGATGCTTTAGTGACGCAGCGGTAGTACCTGCGACTGCCGTGATGATGTCCTGAGTTGGACTCTTGATTTTTTATTTTATATATGCTGAATGAGAGAAACGAGAAAGCGACCCATCTGACACTTAGTGTTAACCACCGCTTATGGACGCACGCATTTAGGGTACAGTGTACCTTTACTTTACCTCACGGAAGGCCACAGCCTAATAACTTCACACAGCGGTGTAGCTATGTTCCTGTGTGTGAGTAAAAGTCTCTTGTGTTCATTTAAGGACGTTTTTATTAAAGACACGTTTTCGTTTCGTATTGAAGTATTTGGGTCGGTAATACGCGCGTGATGTCCCAAGTATTGCAAGCGTCCTTTGGCTACGAAAACTGCTTACCATCAGGAAAGCCGTATGCTTGATCATCGCCTTGGTAGTATAAATATTATTACATAAAAATATTACTGGTCTGAAGATCAAATCTACAACACTCAGCTCCGTATGTGATGATGTGATCACCTTAACCACTATAGCACTCGTACTGTCTACTATATCCTTTCATGACAAAAACATGAAGCTATCACATCTACGTATATTTGCGATACGAATTACACATTCGGCAGTGTTGATTGTTTTCAATATTTAATATTTGATGTACGGTTATTAAAACAAGATTAATGTATAATTAACCGATTAATTCGTTTTATCTGACTTAAATCAAATATATTGAGGTACAAATGAAAACAGATGACTGTGAACGACCGAAAATTATTACAATAAGTTTATTAATTACTACCTGCATTCGTTATGTATTTGTTTAATTATGAAGAGCAATGCTGGGTAATGAGATACTTTTTCGTATTAAGTCTACAATAGAAGAATATATAACATAGGGTTCTTTAGGACAGGTAAATCGTTTACAAGCTTAGCAACCTATGGGTGACTACTGATTGCTAGCTCCTAAAGGCTTTTTTTTGTAGACGGGAAATGCTTTACGCATACCGCCCCGCCCGGGGAAGCGGAACAGATATGTCGGACTTTTCAGCCTAAAGGTGGTAGGCGGCCGGCATACCGACTAAAACCCCCCTGTGCACCTACACCCGCCTTCACGGGTGGACCACCGGAACCTGATATGACGTCAGTGGTCCGCCCAGCGGCTGCCCGCGCTACGCGAGCTCCACTCCAGTGACAGCGTCCGGGTGCACCGGGAACGCTGTCCCTACGCGGAAAGGTGCGGGTGAGAGGTTCGATGCCCCGACCTTTCACCCGCAGCCTCACTATGGCGGCATCAGGCGCCCGTAAGCGCGCTGACGCTGCCCAGTTTGCCGACGACGGATCGAAACAGCTAGGAACCAGAGGCTATGGTAACTGCTTACCTACAGACACTGGCTGTACGCTCGTTTGCCTACATAGTACCTAGTATAAAGTAAAACCTAACCTTTTTTCTAATTCACTCTTAAGTTATGAAAAAAGGTTAGGTTATATTTCAGAAGCATTGGTTTGTAATTTCAACATTTATTTGCTCGTATTTATTTATGGGTAAGGTCAGCAATAAAAGTAACTGAACATTTTAATTAAAAAAGGGTATAATTTAAAAAACGAAATGATGCAGAGTATAAACTCTGAAATTTATTAAAACATGAAAAGTATTCTGAGGCTTATTAAAGTATTTTATTGTGCATTTTCTAAATGTGTCTTTAGAAACATTGTTGATAGACAAAAACTTATAATCTTAATTTTTTACATAAATACCACGCCGCTTAAGAAAAAATGGTGATCAAAGAAAAGATAGTTGGATTCCATAAGAAACTTGTAGCTCAGTAGTTACTATTATAATGGATCTGTACTAAAAAAAGACAAAGAATGAAATTAAAAGTAGCCGAATAGCGTGAAGGGTGGGTAAAGGATATTAGGTTTTTTATGTCAAAGCCTTTGCCCACCTCAATTTCAATTTTACTTGGTTGTGATATTCTAAATGAAGGTCCTTTCTTAGTCTGATTGGCTCGCTTGTATGGAGCCCTATCTATCTTTTCCCCGTCAAACGATTGCAGTATGAATAAAGTTTAATAATTCAAGCTCAAACTAGTTATTTATTTGAATTTTTGCAACTACCCAAAAAGAACGTCATAAATGTTTGCATAGTACCGGAACCGTCCGTTTTATTGAGTGCAATTGTAAACATATCAGTTATTCAATCGCTATTGGTTTGTTCGCTGGCAAGGGAGAGCTTGCTTTATAAAATATGGAATATGTTTTCCCCTGGATATACCGATCGAAATCTGAACGTTATATATAAGCAATCTCGACGAAGACCCTTCCATGTATGTCTGTAAGTAAGTAAATGTGTATAATGGACTACATCATTTCTTATAAATATTAGGTTTTAGACTGAATCGAAGGAGAAACGTAGAAATAAGCAATTATTAGGCAGGTAAATGCGATTTTTTGCAAGTTACGCTGATTGTTATCAATTTGGAAGATGTTTTGGACAAGCAAGTATTTGGGACCACCCGTTCCAGATATTTGCTGGTGCAAAACATACCGCAAGAGCCCCTGACATCTTTCAAATTAAGAACAGGTTATCATCTACAGCCAAACGTAAAGAGTTCTGATAATAATATCTTTATGAGGATTGAAATGGCTATTAAAATTTGAATTAATAAGGCCTATTAGTGCTTTAAGTCATATGTGTAAACGCACGATAAAAAAATAAGAATAGGAGCAATTATTGTTCAGTAAACATGAGGCAAATTGAGTGTACGGCTCCCTTTCCGCGCAATAACAAATTTTGGCCGAGGGAAATGAGGTTATTGCTAGATCAAATCTGCAATTGATCCCTAACAAAAGGGGAAATTGTCGACACTGATAATTTCAACCGACCAGAAACCTGTAATTATCTACTTGTGCACTATTGTAACAGTTGTATTTTAGACGAGTTTACCGTGTGACCTTTCAATTTCAATACATTTGTAGGGTGCTAGCGGACGTAAGCACTTTATATCGATGAATTTTATGTTCGGGTATATCGATATATTTTATTTTATGTTCGTTGCAAACCTTATTTACTGACACGATTTTGGATTTTATACATTTTCTAAAGTGTGTTATTGCTAGGGTTCAACTAATAACGTTACATCAAACATTTATTAACTTGTAGTTCTACATTCAACGTTTGATTGCTTTGATTGATATCCTTGATATTGCAAGTGTCCATTAGATATAGTAACTGCCGGGCATGTTTGCATATTGGGTAAATACTATGAAAGTTATGCTGTGTTTTGATGCTGTCATCGTAACCCGGTAACTGTTTACCATCAGGCGAGTCGAATGCTTATTTGGCACCTAAGTAATATACAAGAAAAATATATCATAATATAGTAGTGTGAATAATTTTATAAGATATAAAAGAACACATTATTGTCTCGCTGTATTACCACTTTGATTTGTTTTGTTTCGCTAGAAAGCACCTGTGCACGAGGAAGTTCCACGAAGGCAATTAAGTGCAATGCTTATAACCGCTAGGCCGAATGATTGAGTTATCAATTAATTGGCCCAGTCAGTAACAAATACGCAGGGAGCCGTGGTTTAATAGGTTCTCTGCAGATTGATTGGTATCCGATACGCTGCCAAAATGATGGAATATCAGGATTATAAATATTTGCTGTATTGACTTAAAATTGATTTTAAATAATAAACAAATAAGATGTTTTTAAGTTGCAATATGAACTTTAATATTGTTAATGTAAATAGGTACACATAGTGTTGTCGTAACCTAAGTTCGATGCCCGCTCGGAATAAATTGAGTTTTTACATGCTTTTCTCTGGCTTGCTTGTTTAAGTTGCTTGCAAGAATGAAACTAACAAACTTACATAATAAATCACTTCTCGGTGTTAGATTGAGCTTAAGAGGAAACGCGGTGTGTCTATTCTCCATAGAAACGCTCTCGCCTGTTTTCTACCTGGTTTACGATCTTAAAGTAAACATTTTTTGCAATAAAATTAATATCAACTTCTTGTATGTTCCTATGTTTTCCTTTTTAATGATTCATTATATTTATAAGCACTAGAAACCCTTAAAAATGCTCAAAATAACTATTTTAGACGGCTGTCAACATAGGCCTGGTATACAAATATGACAACTGTTATTGAAAAAAGGAAAACATAGGGGCACATTTTATATCCTAATCATGCAGTTTACGAAATATCTTTTAAATTGGTCTAATAATGGAGGAGGAAATAGGCGAGAGCCAAACCTCGAATTACGACTTTTTACTTATGCTGTTTAGTCGGATATGCAGTTGTCCCTGTCGCACAAATCGCGCGGCCGAGCGCTCGCAGAGCGACAGCGATAGTTTATTCAAATACCTAATACTCAAAAGTCTCTCCGCCCGCATTTCCTCTTAATTTTGGTATACCCACGTAACTTTAGTGACAATTATATAGTACCATGGAGCTGGTCTGATTATACAGTCGAAAGGTGGCCATAGAACTCCGCAACGAAACACAATAGTCCTGCCGTGTTTGAGCTCGTTGGAATTGTCTTGATGAGTACCTACTACATACCTAGATGAGATGATGTAGTTGAAGATGAAGGTGGCCATAGGAACTCTTCAAAGGAACAAGATAGGCCCGTCGTGTTTGGGCTTGATTTAATGAGTAAACACGGATGATTTACGAAAATCAACAAACGCAAAAATATTTATCTATACTAATATTATAAAGCTGAAGAGTTTGTTTGAACGCGCTAATCTCAGAAAATACTGGTTCGATTAAAAAAAAAACTTTTTTTGTTAAATAGTGCATTTATCCAGGAAGGCTATTGGCTATATAACATCACGCTATGATCAATAGGAGCGGAGCAGTAGTGAGATATGTTGCAAAATCGGGGGAAATATTCAAATTACCACGCGGACGAAGTCGCGGACGACCCCTAGTTAAACCATAAAATTATTCTGTTTCTAAATTCCCCGTAGCAGCACAGTCTTGCATTGCTCCTGATTTATGGCAATAAGTTCGCCCCTATTACATAGAACCTAGCAAAGATAAATATCTTGTGAAACTTTGGTCTTATATACTTCTGCCTACACCTTAGGCGAAAAATACATGACGTTATGTATTTATGAATCAAAATACACTTATTTACCTAATAATAATACATCATAATTATACATTATATAAATCTGACTACACACATCGGAAATAATTAATTTAGTTGGTAAAAGCAATCTATAGTAAAAGGAAATAGCGGTTCTTAATCTGAGTGAGTATAAAGCTTGGGCCGCGGGGAATACTCATACTTAACGTTCAACACATACCACACTCGAGCCAACTAGTGTAATCGTAGATTATGTAGTTTCCGTAACATATTACACACTAATATGATCGTAAGAAGGCTACCTGGGTCAAATTTTATCCATATATGGATTTATTTTAGATCTTTGTAAGATGTCAACGTTATTACCTACCAGACCAACGGCCGAAACATCGAAATAAATCGCTATGAGCAAGGCATGGTACAGCTCATGTTACTTGATTTTTGTATGAATTATAATAACCCATTTATGATAAATACTAGACAAATTCTAATTATTGAAACTAGAGGTCCTCCGATAACATTTTCCGTATCCCAAGTATACCCACAAACTTTGGTGTTATAAAATGTAGGGTCGACAACGCGCGAGTAATGCTCCTGGAATTACAAGTGTCCATTAACTTCGGTACCAACTTTCTGGCCAGCCGTACGTCTGTATGTCACAGTGGTACTATAAAAATAAATGTAATGTTGTTTTATCGCGGTTTCGGTATAGCCATATTTACTAATATGTACGGCAGAGTATTTAATCGGTGAATCCCTCGGGCCGCCAGTCGACGCTATGACCGCTCATTAGTCACTGCCGACCCCACGCTGGGAACACCTGCTATCCAATTTTATTTTACTCAATAGCTTTGAATTTTGCTACCAAAAAATTATCACAAAAAACTTTATTTGACATCTATGATGAAACTTTTCTCCCTCGAACCATTAAAAAAATGTCAATGTTAACATGGAAGTGAAACGTGACAAATTTACCTAGAAACCTTTTTTATTCAGATTTTATTTAGATATAGTGCCCTGCGGTGAACAAATATATCTACACAAAAAAGAAAAAACTTATCTACCTTTAACAATGTTAAACCTAAAAGGAAACTTAAAATTTATTAAAAAAATTACAACAGTTACAGTTACTTATACTGTCACGCCTGCTTTCTAGTAAGAGTAGGAACATTTTTTACGATCGGAAATTATTATAATAGCATGACGTTTTTTTAATTTACAACTCGTAAAAATGTCAGCAGCTTTAGTACTTGCTTTGTGGGTATTTTTTGTTTCGATATTCAAATTGAGACCAAATATAAATCCGAAATAAGGATGTCATTATTGTCCTGCTGTACTTGCAACCTACTAGAAAAAACATTATTTTCGCAATCTTTCTTTCGTCAGTATAATCTTCATGCCTAAGTAGCTCGCACCAACAAAAACAAAATACCTACTAGATAATGGTGAGAGAGTACCTAGTTAATGTTATTATAATATCGGTTTTCTGTAAAGTGAATTGTTTAATGTCATAAGTTCAGCTCCTTAATGAAAATCTCTTTATGAAGTACTTAAGGCATAGCGAGATTTGTTATTACGTAGATATATAAAAAATATTACGCCTTTCACTAAGGGAAAATGATTTCGAAGACAAACATTGAGCAATTGTGCGTGTGAGACCACGCTGCGTGTTGTGTCTAATCAGTTAGTCTCAACCAACAGCTTGTTTTTTTTTGTAGTCTATGGTGGTCTGCCAACGGCCTACCTGATGATAAGTGATAAGTGACTTCAGCAATTCCATGAACACGGGCGACACAGCCAATCCGCTGCCGTGTTTCCCAGGACTCCTATTTTTAAGTCGCAGTAATAGTATTTTCCCATCATTCGCACATGCAACTGTAGGTAAATATTTACATCGTCAATTTGTGAATATTTGTAACTTTGTCACATTTTTTCTCGTGATGTGAAAAACGTCAAAGCGAATGATAGACGACTATCGTTCCGCAATTTACTATGGAAATACGTGTGGAGTATCTGCAACAATATTTATGGGGACATTTTGCTTGTGTTCTCGATTGACAGTCACCTAGAGAGCACCTCGTTTATAGAGAGACCTACGATTTATAACCACTTGGCCTGCGCGGGTAATAAACCAGATAACTCAATTGGCACTAAAACGGGTAGTGTCGTCTTCTATGATTTTGAAGTTATATCAAATAGAGTTACGATGATCACCTCGGGTGTGGTTTGTAGCCCTTGTCTTGCATGCTGCGTATGTATACACATGATGATTTATTGTTGGGTGCAATTATTACAGTGCATTGCTATGTCAGAGTTACAAGGTATAAGAAGCAAGTAGACCTCAAGCAATAATTGTTTTGGTTCACAGAGTTAAACTAACTTGCACCAATGCAAGAAAACTTATATTATGGAAATTGTCTTATTTCTTTATATCGTTGATAAAAACAATATCAGGTGAGTCACGGGATCAAAGATCATGAACGCGCGTTAGCTGCACGCACTGCTAAGCACTTAAGTATAAATACGCACCACAAAGGTGCGTATTTATACTTAAGTGCTTGTTGCTTAGTTTGACTAATATTTATTTAAAAAGAAGATTTTGAAAATATGTACCACTTAAATTATA
This sequence comes from Trisateles emortualis, assembly GCA_947095525.1. Classification (NCBI taxonomy): domain Eukaryota; kingdom Metazoa; phylum Arthropoda; class Insecta; order Lepidoptera; family Erebidae; genus Trisateles; species Trisateles emortualis. The sequence goes on from OX352734.1 coordinate 12,012,331, forward strand.
GATAGTAAAGCTTATTGAAAACGCATTTGTTATGCTCATATCTCAGATACCTAGCGAAGTTAACATTATATAATACTACACTGTTTATAATGCAAGAAATTTAAATATAACGTACAATCAGACAATGTAAAAATAAAATAATAATACATATAAAATCATTTTTACCTGCCTATTTCAAGTTTGTAGCTTTTATAGATGCGATGGCAAGTCTGTGTATCAGTGATAGTATTTTACGACTTCAAAAAGCGAAAAATATCTGAATACAGATTGAAGTCGGTGCTAAAGCTACTCCTGTCACCTAATATTCAGCTTGGCACCGACTTAAATCTGTATGCCATATTTTTCAGTGGGTGTTTTTAGGGAGATATTTTTTTGATTTGATTTTCTGAAAAAAGCACTTAATCAATTTTGATAAAATTTCTATAGATAGTAATGAGGTAGCTTTACTTTACTTTAATAAAATATTGTAACTATAATGTAGTCTTCCTCTCACAAGTCCTACCAGCAGTATTATAGTCAGTTGAGGTTTTATTCTTAGCACAATGCCCTGTGAATACTCCAGTTAAATTGCATAGTCGTGTCATGCTACACTTTCACAGTTTGCCAATTAAGAAATGATTACCATCTCGTGTTTGCAATTATAATATCTATGTAGCGCTACTTCAATGAGAGAATGTAACTTGAAACTTGTTCAGTATTGTTTGTGTTTGTTGTCTGAATAGTGAAAACATTGTATTTATAATACTTGGAGGATAATCTAGTCAATTGTTTTAAATTAACACGCTGGTATAGTAGGTATGTTGATTTTATTTGCGAGATATGTCCGAGATGTGTCTCTAAGAGAAGACTCGTGCAGCAGTGGGATCTATATCAAGAGAGCTGGTCTGTATCAACTTTCTTGATAGAGATAGGGTTTCTAAGATATTTCTCCAATTTTAAAAAGTACGAGATGTGTCTCTAAAAGAAGACTCGTGCAGCAGTGGGATCTATACCAAGAGAGCTGGTCTGTATCAACTTTCTTGATAGAGATAGGGTTTCTAAGATACTTCTTCAAATTAAAAAAGTATGACTGGTCAAAACTTAAAAAAATGTTTGCATTTTTAAGATGAATGCACTGATGAATGTACTCACACTCAGGGACATAACTACACTGTTGTGTGTGTAATTATTTGGCTGTGGTCCTCTGTACGGTGGATGTCCTTACCCAGTCGAGCTTGCTCGCAAGTATGGTGCCCTACCTCTCTCAAGAGCAGCCATTGAGATTGGCTTTGGGACCGAAATCGGACTTGAAACATAATATTACATAGTGCAGGTTCTTTAGATATATAATTATCATTTCATCTTTGTTGTTGTGTCTATCGAAAATATATAGTGTTGTATATCATAAGTAAATTATCCAGTAACAGAACACAACAATAGAACATGACGTAGAAATATCACCGGGCAGTCGGCCACGGCCTGCGGCCCCTCCGTCTCCGTAGAGGCCGATAATAAATTGGAAACTAGATAAATGAGGTAATAGTAAATAAAATATATACACCAAGCTATTTTATTATTGACACATCATAATGTTGTACGATTTATAAATAAATTTGTTGCAGATACTTAAAATAGTAGTTGAGTACAAAACTTATATCAATAATTATCTACAATGGGTGGGTTTATTTGTATGTTACAATAGGCATTTCGCAGAAAATAATAAGTAGGTAGATAGAATATTAATCCGCAATAATACACACGACCTACAAATAAATTACGTAATTTTTAATATTTAGATCTACCTATGTAAGAGTATCTCTGTGTTACGAACGTCTAAGTATCTGTACTAAGTACGTTTTCCTATCACAGGGACGCTCTGAAAATAAAATGGGTCGGTAAGTGATACCTCTAGCATTACAATGAATACAATACCAAAAATTGAAAAACGGTGCTGCTGTATAGAATTTTTTGTCAAAAAACTGATTTTACGAAGTCTTAGGGTACAAAACAAAAAGGCAAATATGAGTCATTTTTATTATTGCAAGTACAATAAGTAAACACTTATTAGTTTGTAAGCATTATTGTGTACACTGTTTGTTTACCCAAATAAAAAAAATGTATATATTATATTTTTGTACGTACTTATATGAGTGTTTTAACGTATTCGTTTTTTTCTGACAAACATTGAGACATTTGTGGCAGTTTTTACACACATCTGAATGAAAAGCAGAACGCAACAAAGCATTTTTATACTGCACGTTATCTCTAAAGTAGGATGAATACCTTGTCGTCACTACTCGGATAACAAACAGTAACAAACGCTAACAGTTGCTTCCACATAAACACAACAGTACACGCTTTAAAGTTAATGTTCACGGATGGAGAAAGGAAGCTAGGGAAGCTACGTGGTTATTAGAACATTATTATCCTACAACTATTATAAATGCGAAAGTTTGAATAGCTGATGGATGTTTGTTACTCAATGACGCCAAAACGGCTGAAGGGTTCTGGATGATATTTGACATAAAGATTGATTATAGTTAGGAATATACGCAAAGTGTTCCGTGGGATTGTACACCCAGGGCCAAGCTGCGTGCCAAAGCTAGTTTTGTATATATTCACTATTATGTTCGTATGAGATTTGGGTGGCTTGTTAACATCCAACTCTTTCCAAATGTATATGGGTCCTTTATATACGGGTCTACAGTGCTGTTTTTAAAATAATGTTTTTCTTATTCAAGGGTTACCCATAACACAGAGCTATGGTGTTTCAAAATGTAAGTCGACAATGTGCGAGTAAAGTATACCTATAGTTAGAGACTAGAGAGGGAGGGGCGCGCTCCAAGTACTTTGGTGCGGGAAATGCTCCTAATATTTGAATGTCCATAGGCTATGGACATTCAAATATTAGGATGCAAATTCAAATATACATGGCTGTTTACCACCAAGTGGGTCTTACGATTGTTTGTTACCGTGGTATGATAAAAAAAAATGCTGTCTCAAACATTCTGTATTACATGGGGTGAAATTCTGGATCCCTGTGTTGTAACTAATATGTCAATATTAAAATGCTTGTAAGTACATTTTCAAGCAATTTATTTATTGTTTTTATTTTATGGCACTATATTGCATCTTTATTCTAATCCCTATTATTAGAACAAAAAACATTATGAAAAAAAATCATTCGCTTAAAATACCAATAAGGTGATAACAGGAGGTTTAAAATAAATTATAAGCAAATACTTCCATATAAAATGCCTGTATTCTCATATACCGTTCACGTAAAATATTTTACCAAAAAAGTATATATCTGGTAAGATAACAATGTATGTTTTTAATGTATTTTTTAAAGGAAATGGGAAAATATCGTGGGAAAAATTCATACGTTGATGATAAAAATAAATGTGTTCTGCAATACTGTGTAATGGGGGAATGTGGAGACGGTTGTACGAAGTGTCAAGCGTTCACCACAATTAGGAGACACTTCACACGTGACGCCTCTCGAAATAAGGACCATGTTTCAAAGAAAATTCGTTAAAGTGCGTAAGTACCTACGTATAATGGATTTTCGCGAAGTAGGTACTTTTATTATTAACGTAATCAATCAATGGTTTTAACATGCACACTGTAATTCAATTCGTATTCTTTAACATATAGAAGGAATTATGGTAAATGGAAGAAGTATGGTGCCTTTCGAGCGAGCAACCTCCAATCTGCAAACCTGCAAGCACCCACAGCCAAATTACTATAGGTATAGAGTAGTATAGTTGTGTTCCTGTGCGTGAGTAAAGATGTCAAGAGCTTTTCTAGGATGCGTTATTAATGTAATGTTTTCCTATTCCAGGGATACTCTGTAACTAAACCTTGTTGGTAAATATCGATATATAATATGCGAGTTACAGTTCGGAATACTGTAACTTCTCACCATCAGGCGGAGCATATGTTTGCCAATTCAGTAACATGAAAAATACAATATGACAAAGAATATTACTTATCGAATGAAAAAATGGGTTATATGACTGAATTATTTATGTCCCTATATATTATCTTGCTTATTATGAATTATTAAGTTTTCTAAGAAGCCAATAAAACTTCTAATATGACTGTTATTATTGTATTATAAAAACTAGGAAAATAGAACAAAGCCATTGAAAGACTTTAGTGGTTTTCGTACCGCGTAGGTTCCACCCAGACTTTGTGAAGGACAAAAAACTAGAGTAACAATAATATTATTTGTCTGTGGCAGATCTCTGTAAAAATATGTGTGTATTTTTCTTCTTAAGTATTTCTGCTTGTCGATGTCTGTGTTTAGAAGACCTTGTGCGGTCGCAAATGACTAATTGTTGGTTTGTCACGACGACGGCGACGTAGCTTTCACACTATAAAAAAGTAAAAAAATGAAGGTTAAGTACAAAGAGTAAAGAATAACATAGTACATAAGAAGAAAAATATTTATAATCATGTATTTTTTATGTCGTGTAGGGACTGAACCTGAAACAGGCCGTGCCATCGTTAATGACTTGACTGCCTTGGTGGTCCAGTGGTCGCAGTATGCGCCTGCTGTGCACGAGGTTATGGGTTCGATTCCCACACAGGGACAAAACTTTGTGTGATCCACAAAGTGTTGTTCTGAGTCTGGGTGTAATTTGTGTCCGTTAATTGTATGTTTGTGAAGTCCCCCGCGACACAGAGCTTGTTCTCTAGTGCGGGAGTTGTCTTAAAAAAAAAAATGACGGGGTAACCACGAACCAACCGTGAAGGCCATTAAAAGTTAATTTAAAATTACTATCTTTATACATTTTACGTAGTTCGTGGTTAACACGGTGACGACTTAGAGATGCCTTTAATTGCTAGGAAAGTCTAGGCAAAAAAGAATTGAGATGATTTATTCTGAATCAGCCTAGAAAATGGGTTAATCGCGTAACTATCTATGTATAGTCTCAAAAGTTAACTGTAAAGGCAACGGCATGTAGATAGAATAGGAGATCATTTTTTCGATATAAATTGTTCGTTTTGTGTGAAGTACGGAACTGTGAATACAAGAGTCGGAAGACCATTTGTTTGTAGGTTACGACAGCGCTATTCAAAAGGTTCTGAATTTCTTTTAGGCGAGTTTATTTCAAGTGTCACTCGAAAATTTTCGAGATCCTCTTAAATGAAGGCCTCACAGAAAAATCTTACAATTAAATTATGATCTCGTAAATTAAATATACAAACAAGAGTTTATTTTAAAAGGGAAGGTTTGATAGAATTACATTTTAGATATTTCTCGTTAGTAACAAACTGTGTTACCTACTTTTTTTTCTACCAGGGAGGCAAACAAGCGTACGGCCCGCCTGATGGTTAGCAATTCAATTAAGAGAGGTAGGGCACCATACTAATGAGCAAGCCCGACTGGGTAAGGACCTCCACCTTACAGAAGACCACAGCTAAATAACTACACACAGCTGTGTAATTGTGTTCCTGTGTGTGAGTACAAGTCTCCAGCGCTCATTTAGGGATGCATTTTGAAATAAATGTATTCCTATCCCAGGGATACTCCCATCTTTAAGCCTTGGTGTAAAAAAGTGGGTTGACAACACGCAAGTGATACAACACCTCCGGTATTGCAAGCGTCCATAGGCTACGGTAACTGCTTAACATCAGGCGGGCCGTATGCTTGTTTGCAACTCAAGTAGTATAAAAAAAACCCGCAACCTATGCCAGCCATTTAAAGCCATGTAATATGTGTAATATAATTTATACCAGCGGTATATCTTGCGTGTTGCCGACCTATTTTGTTTTACACCAGGTTTTAGAAAATAGGAATTACAGGGATAGGAAAACGTTTCTTTAAAAACGCATCCCTATCAGATTTTGTTTCGTGTCAATGTTAGATTTTTGTTAACAACTCACAAATAGCCGTTTGGTCCGCAGTTGTCATTAAAAAAAATAGAGCGAAAATCGAACCCATGACTTATGGCATAGCAGTCAGAGTCACTAAACACTAAACTACTTAATAGGCAATATGTGTGTGGCCCCTATTTACCATCAAGTATACATTAAGAATGTCATTTGAGCTTCGTTGTCATTTATAATAGTCACGAATTTAGTCGGATTCCCATTCTTCAAGTACCTAATTAAGATGAAAACAACCTTATGGAACATAAGGTGGGATTGTAATTTTTTTTAAGTCTACACAATTTTTTATCCTGTGTGGGAATTGAACCCACCGTGCAGTCAATATAAATACTTGTGATTAGTAGATATTTGTTCTTGTAAACTGAAAACCGAAAAAGAAAATAACGCCTAGTTCAGGTAACACAAACCAGCTTATGAATAATGTATAAGGCACCTTCAGTCTAAGCACTTAAAGGGTCGAAATGAAAAAAAGTCGCCAACTTTGCAATGTTGTAAAACATTTTTTTTGTAAATTAATAAATACGTAGTTTAAGCTTTATCCAAAAATACTTCAAAGTTATTTATTGTAGCGTATATTTAAGGTTTCATTTATAAATAAATACTGTAGCTCACAGTTATTACGACACTGCTTTCAATTTATTGAAACTATATACAACCTAAATGTTTTTACAATTTAATGAATCGAATATTTAAATTTTTAACATGTATTTTTAGTAATGTAAGTGCTTTGCTATTTTATCATAAACTAGCGACCTACCTCAAATTCCCATTGATGACGCTATTTTCATACAAAAATATCACACAATGTTTCTGACTTTTTTCAAATTTTATTTAGTTGCAAACTTTATCATGACAATAAAAAACATAACTAAAACAAAATCTGCCGACTCGGTCAAGACCACGGTCGAGACGTTCTCAAGGGATGTTCTGTCATACATGTGGCAATCGATTAAATTGATTTTAATACAGAATACATTCAAACAAACTTGTTTTGTTTACTACGACGTTTTAAGTACAAAGATAAAAAAATAACTGAAAACAACTGTTTTGCAATTGATTTTGAATGGCCAATCTAAGTGAAACAAAATTTTGTCAGTATATACTATTGAATAACATTAAGCTCCAGATGAGTCTTCGTTATTTGCTAATAAAACCTTAACCATTCTAATAAAATGTTAACGAATCGAAGTATTTAGTCTGACAACACTATATAAACAGAATACAAATTTATTGAATAGTTGTGATTGAATTAACAATATAATAAAAATCATTAGAAGAGGGTTTATTTATTTAATTAATACATTTGGGGAATATTCAACATTGCAAAGATCTATAACATTGCCAAGGCACAGATAATAGTTTATTTCTATTTCATACAATCTTTAGAAGCTTGAAATTATACATAAACGTTTATTAGGTTCACAACGTAAGTGAACTCTATGAAAGGATTTCCCGAAATCCCCACAGGGGTTTGAGAAAACTGTCACAAATCGCATAAGAAGATTAAATCTGTAAAAGATGCATGGAATTCTGCCATAGAGTTTGTAAAACACATTTTTTTTAAATTCATTCCATAAATAGGTTTATACGATGGAAAACCTCCAGCATATTCGTTTATTGACTACACCTACTAATGTTTTTTAAGTTTGATTTTATGTGGAGTGTAATATCCGGATCCACAACACCTATTTCAAAAATATTTTTTAAAGAATACTTCTTATACAATTTGTTTTATTACCAGAATTTTCATTATTCTTTATATATAATGATTAACTGATAATACTTGAGGATCGGGAACTTTTCAGCTGCAGACAAAAGCTTGGAATATAAGCTTACACACACTTTTCATTATATTTTTACTATTTAAAATCAACCACACTATTCTATAAAATTCATATGAAATTGCCAAACAACAAGCCAAACCGTCTACACCGCTCATGTTTTACATGAAACACGAAACTGTATAGTAAAATGTTGAAAGACGAACAACGTTCGCGACATAAAAGGAATCGCAGGTAACGAGAGGACAGTAAGACGAGTCGGTTACTCCACGTTACGTCCCATTATTCCATCGTGCAGACTCAGGAAGTTATTACGTGTAATGTAGTGGCGTCGGTACTCGGTGTTTTGTCATACAGACAAAAGAGCACACAACTAGATAGTTTCATAACAAACAACGTACCACACTGCTCTATACAAACCGAAATATTAGTGAAGTATTGTGACATGAGGCCTTATTATTAGGGTTGTGTCACAGTCATTACCTATGGACTTGGAAAATATGATATTAACGTATGGCGTATATGTTATAAAGTACCAAGACTCGGAACAGCCATATATATATTTTTTTTTTAATTCATAATTTTTTGTCTCATGTAAGTTTCAAACCCACAACACGCCGCGCACTGGTAAACGACTAGATATGAACCGACCGTGCAGTCAAAATTTCACTTTGTAAAATTTATTCGTAGGTACTACTTAATTAAATGATACCATTTGGCGAAGGAAAACATCGTGAGGAAATCCAGATGGCTTAAAAATGTAAGGGCACGTCTAATCCATATAGGCCAGCGTTTATGAATAAAGGTCTAAACGCTTTCAGCTCTTGAAAGAAGAAGAGAAGACACATGCCCAACAGTGAGACGTACATGGATAATAATGAGTATATAAGAAAGCAGGTTTACACTGCTCTATACAAACCGAAATAATAACGACGTATTTTGGTTTATTATTCGTGACAAGAGGCCTTCCAATTAGGGTTGTGTCATGCTCATTACCGACCGACTTTGAAATATGACATTGCCCGAGCCCATATGACCCGCTTAAATGCAAAATCTGTAATAACTTATGTTAATTCTTTCTAATACCTTAGATGGCACCCTGCCAGCTCCCTGTCCAGTTGTATTTTCGGTTTAAAGATTCTGTTTTTTATAAACACAAGTTGTGCACATTGTATAAGGCTTGCTTCCTTTATAAGGGGGCAAGCCCGACGGAGGAAGGAACTCCCACCTAACAGATAATACACTGTGGTGCAGTTATGCTCCTGTGCATGAGTACAGGTCTCCATTTTGGAAACACGTTTTAAAATATACGTTTTACTAATTCGGAGATACTCAATCTTAAATCCGTGGTGATAAAAGTTTTTAGGTACGAAACACGCTGTAGTGATGCTTCATGTTTTGCAAGAGTCTATAGCGTACGATAACTGCTTACCATCAGGCAGAAGTATACTTATTTGCCACTTAAGAAGTATATAAAAAATATATACCACTGGAACAGCGTAGTCGTTATCTAATAAGGGCAATTATATTTCAGCATTGCTTGGCGCTTTTGTATTATACAGTATCATTTTATCTTTTTTTATGTACAGTTATGTACGCACGAACAAACAATACTTTATTATTCTCTTCCCTGTCAGTAGTACATTGAGTTTGTTTTCTTGTACGAGAGAATTGTATTGAGAAATATTCGGTAGGCGGCTTTCGGCCGGAGTGACATTTATCAAGCACATACACAGACAGAAATCGAAAATATGCCTTTCCATTTGATAGCATTCTTCAATGATTTTACATGTAAAATTTACAGGCAGCAACTCTATATTTAATAATAAGAAATGCAAACGATAGATTACAATATAATTGCACCTAGCCATCGTCATCAGAAAATTTTTATCTATGACTTTACAAAGTAGGTACTGTAAAGTCCCCGCTCCTGCTGGTATCTTCAATAAGAGTGCATGTCTGGGGTCTCGCTTGGCATACAAGAGGAGTTGAGTACTGCAGCGGTAGGACTCCAGCTTTATCTCGAAAATACTTTACGCACAATGAAAACACCAAGTAAACTTGTATATAAAGTTTACTTGTTTTCACTTGAGCTTCCCTACTTAAGATTATAATCACACATTCAATAATAAAATAACTTATAAGACTCCTTTTTTTTAACGTAACCTGCTCATGGCTCTTATTTTTTCACGCCATCTTTTCTTTTTAAATGTTAAATCATCATTATCATGATTATCTCAACCCATAAACGTCCCACTGCTGGACACGGGCACTCTATATATTTGGAGGGATATAAACCAGGAGGGATATATACCACGCTGTCCAGACGAGTTTTTCCAAATTTTGAATATTTGAAGGCTATTTCATTTCTAAACGCTAGGGATCACTCAGCCATCAAGCGACCACATATAAACCTCTGCAGTACCTCGAAAGAAAGTGGCAGATGTAATTATAAATTTTTCATGCTACTTGTAAATATGCTATACCTATATAAAGTGGGCTCTAAGAGTTAATTACTAAAATGAAAGATATACACTGTTCAAAATTCTTGCTTTTATGCCGTTGAGGATTTTGATTAGGGTAAAACATTGCTTGGCCGGCGGCAACGACCTATCTCTGGACTCAAAAGACTTTTATAAACTTGTCATTATAAACCGATATAATTGTATGTAAAATATTATGACAAGGGAATGAAACTCCCTTGAAAGTCCCTTGTTACAGAAAAGAAATTAACTAAAACAACTGAGTGACTCTACATAATATTATAGTTAGAGAATTGTATAAAAAATATTATTTTAACATTTTGTAAAAGGTTTTTTAGTTTGAAATAGGCTTTTAGGCAATTTTAACCTTTTGCTAACTAGAATAAGATGAAAATTGCCAATTTGTTTATCATCACACGCCTTTCTTAGTCTGAGTGTGTGATTTATTTATTTAGAGGCTTACCAACTAAATACATACTTAATATGTATATTAAGTTATTACATAGTCTTTTTTTCACATTATGTATGTACTGGCATGTATTCAAATCATAGGAAAGCACAACATATAAAATTACTTATGTACGTGTTTTTGGATGTTACATAATTTTATGCAGTTTACAAAAAGAAAGAGTGTTAAAACGTACATGTTAGTTACTATTTATTTATTTTTATAATTGTCATTTTTCTAAAGGGTCGGCAACGCGCGAGTGATACCACCTCTGGTGTTGCAAGCGTACGCTACAGTAACAGCTTACCATCAGGCGAGCCGTATGATTGTTTGCCTCCTTGGTAGTATATTAAAAAAAAATGCTTGCCCTTTATTACATAGGCAGATTTGTTTGATAGTCCCAATTCGCCAACAATGTTATGTATTGAATTGTGACTATCATACAAATCAGCTTATCAGACAAATATAGATTCATACAAAAACAAGGTACGAAAATAAAACTATTTTAAAGGCAACAGTGCGTTACACGGTTAGTTTCTCTGTTTAGATCGCTAAAACACATTTTACGTATAAAATTATTTGCGAAAATTAATTTCATATTCGAGTCGAGTATGAAATACGAATGATAGAGGTATAATCCTGACTAAGCAGGATGCATATTGCAATTTAATTATGTTAGTAAAATTTTCTACTTATAAAACTGAAAGCATGAATAGCACTCATGCATGGATTTAAATTTCAGTCGTAATAAAGTTTTGCTTTGACTTTAGCTAGCTAAGAGATTATATTATAGTTCTAGAAACATCGATGTTATCATGATGCAAGTTCCGTTAAGCAAATCTCATGCTATCTCTATTTACCTTAACAAGCAAAACCAGCTAGAAACTAACTTCTAATTCCAGGTCGAATTTCGGCTACAGCCACCACTCATGTTGATTTGAGATTAGCCAAATATATGTTCCACATAGTGCACAAGTGTGAGTTCAAATACGGGTGCACTCCCACTTTCTTCATCCTTATATTTTCTTATACTTTTATGTATACTGGCAAGTCGATGATGTGCTAATAATAGGCTAAATTAAAAGTCCCCGGCATCGACGTTCATGTATGAAGAGGTTGATGAACGTAAAGAAAACAAAAGAAGTAGGTAAGCAATTGGGGACATAATGATATGTATGTACCTATTTACTTTTATGTATATTGACAGCCATGTAAAAATAGCGTAGTAGCAGTGAGAGCAATTTATAATTTGGACTTACGAGTTTCAGAGATTAGCGTATTTAAACATGCCTCGTGGTTCTGTTTAAGTGAGGTTCCTTAATGTCTTTGGTTGGAAATCCTCAGCAGGAGCACGATGTATGGAATTGTGGCCAGTATATGGAAAAAGGGTTATTATAACATGTGGTATCACTCATCTATGCCTGAATACTACTTCGGGGCAAATTGAGGTGCTATATTATCTTAAATATACAAAAAATACAGCTTGATAAATGTAGATTTAATCCGTTGATACAAAAACACCTTTACAAAACACTGAATACAAAAGTATTCGCATATAAACTTAGCAGAAATGAGGTCGATCCATTTGTGAGGTGCGTATTTCGTTATAGCTGAATCTTTTTGCAAGGGCTATCAAAAGGGAAAGTGGCTTGGTTGAAATCCAACGTAGATGTGTTCGGGCCGAGTTTAGACTTTGAATAAATCAGGAGGCAGAGGTCGCAAGGTGAGCGGTCGTGCGGCCCGGGCGGCGCGGCGGTGCGGACCGTCGTGGCCAATATTGCATTTATATGAGTTCGTTATGTGTTCGGTCAAAATTCTCCATCCTGTTATCGAACACCGCAGGCCACCTATGATATAAGTAATTTGTATTTAAAGTATTCCTTGACATTTACGAACTCCTTCTCCGTTTATTTCGACGAATGGAATATAACCTCTATGTATATGTTTTTAAGAGATTATTTCATTGAAAATGTTTAAGATAACATTACGCCTTTGTCCTTAAGTAGTAGACAGAAGTGGTTGTCACAAGTAATATAGGATAGAGACCTTAAATTGGGCACAATATTAGATTGCGGGCATTTTATTTTGCAGGCAAAATCCAATACATCCCAATCTGGAATACGAACACGGGACCTCTGCGAGACAACACTTTCAGCTCACAAGTGGAGCCTGACGTTACAAATTCTATTAGTTATAACTATAATATATATTATTATGATTAGGTACTGATAGCTTTCAACTCGCCTGTTAAGATAGACATAATTTATCGGAATAGAGATAATAATTATAACAATTCACAGAACAATGTGTGTTATACTATCTTATTATCTACATTCGATCTACATTCCAATACTATACAGGCATTATTGTATTGGATACCTTGACATTCTCAATATGATTATATGTAGTTCCATTGTATTATTATAACTAAGACTTCGAGTAAAATATCCAGGGTCGTAGCTAAGATCTGGCAACAGGGGCATGCGCTTGGGGCGTAAGCCTTCGACAATTATTCAGAAAAAGTCATCCAGTAAAAAATTACGAAGTCTCCATCCAAGAGACCAAGCCCTAGAGAGCCTAATTACTTACATATTTCTACTATATTTTTGTACAGTAAGTGAAAAATTGCAAATACATAATTACAATAGCTTTATTTATAGTGTACAAAGTACAATTAGAATATCATAGTCCGATAAAAATTGCAATCCGGAACGATTGGAAAAAGAACATGCACAAGATCAACGGCTTCAAATATTTTTTGACATACGTAGAGTTGTTTTAGAATACGGGCACCCATTGACGAATATTCTTCACGATTGGTACCTTTTTTAATCTATTAAATGGCAAACGAACATACAGCTTTCCCAGTGCTAAACAGTTACCGACGCCAATGCACGTTTGCGACACCAGAGAAACCTCTTGCGCGTTGCCGACCATATAAAAATTTTCGAGCTCTCATGCTATAACCTCTCGGAAGAATTAGTTGCTTTATATGTTACTAGCGACCCGCCTTCACTTCACTTATGTTTTTGAAGTGAAAACTTCTTTAGGTGCGTTAAGCAGTTTTTGGACAAAAATCATGGAACTCGCGTCATCGTCACCGAACGCTTTTCACATTCAAAAATAACAAAAATCATGGAACTTACGTCATCGTCACCGAACGCTTTCCATATTCAAAAATAAGAATCTAATAGCTCGACAATATAATTCACAATTTACTTAGTTTTCACTTCTATCGGCAGTCCCCGCAAAGACTGCCCCGCATGTTTTTTTTTAAATTTATCTTTTTTAATATGCATTTATTATACATTTACATAAAAAACTTCCAGAAGAATTTCTCTAATTAAAAGTGAAAACCGCATCAAAATCTGTTATGTGATTTAGGAGGAGTTAGCGGATAAATACGAGTAGACAGACAGTAATTATTAGTAATTTATACTATGTATGGATACATACATCACCACACACAACAGTTTATTAATACTTGAAATTGACATAAAATTAGGGAGGCTGTGAAGTACAACACGAGTATGTTGTAATTCAAGCATTTCTCCGCGCTAGCGTTTTCTCTTTGATTTGTAAACCCCTCCACACGTTTTCTTTCCCGCGCAAAAGAAGATTCATGCGTATGTAATACGTTCAAAGGCATTGGTTATCTGCTCGATTCTCGTTCCATTGTCTAAATAATATATGTATTTATGTAAATAAGTATTTTTATTAACTACATTCACTTCATTTGCATAAACTGTATTAACTGATTTAAGCAGGACATAAAAACGAACAATTACTAAAGATTTGAATCGTTCGTTTGGTTTTTGAAAAAGAAAACTAAATATAACATTCCGCCCCTTTTTTTCGTAGGGCAGGCAGAGTTATACCTAGGTAGCACGTTTCTGTCTAATATAAAATAGTTAATAGTGGGGGTAAGCATATTGACATAGGTATACTGGGCACAAATTCAGGCTAATGCCTGACCTGACCTGAGGATTGAACCTGTAAGGCGAAGGTACTTCCCCAGTTAGGCTTGGTCACTTTTATGGTGCCCAAGGTTGGTGTTGGTGCTCACTTAAATTTCTAAATCATTAAAAGAAAACTGCCTCAGTGGTAGCGCGATCGACTGCTGTGCCCTATACACCGCAGTCATTTATTTTACTTGTGTGACTTTTTAAACGTTTTGTCCTCGTTTTTCTTCGTTTTTTTAAAAGACAGCTCCCGCACTAGAGAACAAGCTCTGTGTCGCGGGGACTTTACAAACATGCAATTCTTCTTCTTCTCTATCGGTATCACTCTTGACAGAGTGGTCGTGGTCATCACTTCCGGTGTTAGTGGCAAGCTTAACAACGCGCCGCCACTCTTCTCTGATGGCCGCCTTCCTCGTACATTCATGCAGTGATGATGAGCCATTTGCTGCCGCTTTTATTTGGTCAGTCCACCTCATAGGCGACCTTCCACGTGGCCTGGTACCCTCAACCTTTCCCTGGACCACAAGTCGCTCAATAGCCACCTCCCCTCGGCGGCATACATGACCACAAAAGGTGAGGATACGAGACTGTACCAAAGATGACAAACGCTGCTTGATGCCGAGTTCACGAAGTATTGAATCGTTGGTACGGAATTCAGTCCACGATACTCCGAGCATTCTCCTCCAGCACCACATCTCCAGCGCGTTTATCTTTTTCTTCTCTACTTCCCGTAGAGTCCACGTTTCTGCGGCGTACAAGAATATGGGGAATACAAGTGCTCGAACTAGCTAGATTTTTGTGGCTCTATATATGTTGCGGTTCCTCCATATTTTCCTCAACTTGTCCATTGCAGACCTGGTAATTGCCATACGCCTCTTCACTTCGTCGATACATCCACCGTTGTTCGTAATTAAGGCCCCCAGATAAATGTATGATTGCACCACATCATAATTAGCAATTTTTGTGGTTTCTATTGAATTGCTATTTATGCGATCTACAATCATCATTTTTGTTTTATTTCGGTTTATCTTAAGTCCGAACTCAAGGCTAACGCGTTCCATCTTGCTAAGAAGTTCTTCCATGTGCCGGGTACTGGTGGCGAACAAAGTGGTATCGTCTGCATATCGCAGGTTGGAGATCTTTAAGCCACCGATCGAGATGCCATCTGTCCAGTCTTCAAGTACAATCCTCATTACGAGCTCCGTGTACACATTGAACAGTAGTGGAGAAATAATACATCCTTGACGGACTCCGGCGCTGGGGTGGAAGTGACTGGACTGAACGTCATCTGCGCGTACTGAGGCTGTGCTATCCTCATATAGTCTTCGCAGGAGGTGTACCAGGTGTTTTGGAACACCCATCGTGCAATTAACAGACACAAATTACACCCAGACTCAGAACAACTCTTTGTAGGTCACACAAAGTTTTGCACTGTGTAGGGATCGAACCCACAACCTCGTGCACAGCAGGCGCATACTACGGCCACTGGAGCACCGAGGCAGTCTGTTTTGGTATTAATAGTTGTAAGGTCACTCATAACATAAAATCCTGGTTTCCAAAAGTTTTTCGCCAACACGCGATGAGTTATGCCCCAGGTATTGCAAGCGTCTATAGTCTACGGTGACTTTTTACCGTCTAGGTAGAATACAAATAATAATCTCTAGACAGATTTCATAGTAAGTAAATAGATTCAACATTTTAAAGAAATAAATTATGCAAGATAGCTTTCTTACTTAGTAACACAATAGCCTTGGTGAAAATATTTTCTTTCATAAAGCGTGGGTTGTTTGTGGAGTTGAACCGACATCTGCCTTTCGGCGAACGAGACGAGCTGTTAGGATCTTTTTGTGTTGCAAGCGGCTTCGCTCTATTTTTTTTCGTACTTTATTTTACGGAAAAGTGATTGTTTTACCTGTGGACCAGCAAAAATTGTAAAAAGCCGTACCAGAAGCAAAAATCGGGAAAAAAGACACTGCTTAACTACATCTTGGAATCAACATAAGCTTCAGTGAAGTGATAAAGTAGACCTGTGTGTAGGTCGGTATTGTATTTACCTATTGGCGTATTGTGTGATTCTTAAATTATTTATTGTACACAATAACATACAAACAAATACATATAAATATAACATGTTCAAAGGTGAGTTTAACTCAAGATCCGCTCATCCTATTAAAAACAAAGGGTAGATTTTGTAAACCAGCAGTTTTCTGTTTTTTTGGCATTATTGTATGAATATGTATGGATCAGAATATTGGACATCAAAAAGACGCTTGAACAAAAGGTATACCAACGAAATGACCTTGTGAAAGTGTAACTCAACTTAAAAAAGTCTGTAATGAATACATACAATCCCCTATAAAAACCGACTAAGATCGTATGGATATATCAAAAAACGTGACGAAGATGTGGTGGTCCGGATTGCACCAATGGTAAAATGTAGGAAAAAACTTTCTACAGGTCCAATTCTTACAACTTAAAATTCAAGAAGATTAACTTTGAGCAGGAAAGTGAGGAGACCAAATACTAGGTTCAGGGACGGAAGAAGACAAGAAGATCGGGCTGCTATGCCAGGCTTCTACCCCAGTAACTTTTCACGTACTCAAAAAGTTCTGATAGTGAATCGTGTTATAAAATATTATCTGACAACGTAAGAGCGGTGTATACAGCTTGATACGCCGCGACGACATTACAAAATCGTAAAATAAAAACGACTGCGTCTATATTACGGCGTGCGATGAGATTTCGAATGGCAGTCATGAAATAAAAGAGCCGATGTAGGGTGACTGTCACCTGTGTGTCTCTGATATATAACCTTTTTATATGTACAGAGTTAGGTGTTACGCTTGGCCCATTAAAAGTATACATTTTAAAGTACATAAATTCCGACACAATCTCAGACTGTGGCTTCTTAATGCTACCAACTTTTAGGGTTACGTACATAAAGTGTGCCAACAAAACCGTTCTTCTAAGCCTATCATCTGCCCGTCCGATTGTCTTGTACGTTTTTTTTTATATACATAACACCGCGCCTACCTTAAGATTTTATTTTATTGATTTCCACAGCATTCGGTCTTACGCTGACCAATGAAGTTAGAACCAAATACAATGCTATTCTTGGTATAGAAGAAAATAAAACTCGCGATGTTATAAGCTGATTCCATTGCGTAGTTTTTCGTGCACAACTATGGTCACCTAGCGGAAAGTGTCAACCAAAGTACAAACCATTTCAGTGAATTGTGCATTTGTAAAATTAAAATATGGTGCGTTAAAATATGGGTGTCCAACTTTAAACAATTTTCATACATTATTGGGACAAATTATAACATGGGTTAAAAATGCTGCCCTGATAATTGTAAATGCAGTACTCGCAAATTGGCGGTTCCGAGATAAACGCGGTAAACGTGTTTTGTGATATCTGCACAACAAGTCTGAATTAAATAATGATTTAAATATACCAGAAAAATAAGAAAAAAATCAAACTTTGTATTGATCAATTTTTTTCTTTACTTTATTATTTATTTTGGATAAAATGCGCATTACTGCATTTTGTTCTACCATCTAGACTTGTGAACATGACAGTATCACTAAGCCCAAAGGCAGTATTTGTGTCATTACTGCAAAATCACCTAGCACGTGTTCAATACTGCGTTTCTATTTATTAATTGTGTCTTATTATCATGCCTGATAGATTTATTAACCTTTTACTTCAGACGCGGCATTGTCGAATACTGCGTGTAGTTTTAGTGGCGCAAGAAAAGCTCTATAATATACTTGCTACTCTCAGACGCAGCAATGTTGAATACTGCGTTAAGCTTTAGTTAGTATTCGTTGCAAAGTACTAGAACGTTAAATTAAGTTGCAGTAAACATAGCAAGTACTGCACAACCTTCTAGCACATGCTGAGTACTGTATATCCTGTTAGCAAAAGTAATAATTTGGTGCAAGTACTGCGTATCTTGTTATATAAAAAACAGGTTTGTAATAAAAAAAATCATGAAAATTATTTTTTTATGTAAAGATTAGCCCCTTGAGGTGTCATTTTTGCAAAAAAGTGAAAATAGCAAAAATGACGATTACTGCACTTACAATTATGACGGCTGAATTATAGTAAGTACTCGAATCTATTACTGATTCTGACTAAACTACTTCCTGGTTTGGCTGATACCAAGAATAGCATAATATATTTATTTACTTACATTAAAGAATAACTTTCTCCCTGAACTAACCAATCACACCCTGAAGCCCTATAATTTTATTGTGTATAAGGCCTCTACTCTTTGTAAAAGCGTGTTAAATGCTCAAAACCTTTTTAAAACATAAATCGAGATATAAGTAACCTTCGGTCATCCGCGGATTCAGTTCGTGCTTGGTAGATTTTCTTCTTTGTTTCGCCGCACTGAAAATTTCAATTTACATACTTATTAAAGGTTTCATAACAAAAATCCTGAGTACAAAATCGTTCGCCTCGGAAATCCCTATTGTTGTTGCCACAAAAACGGTATTATTTTTCTTGAGTGAAATATTAAGTTTGGTTTCGGTACTTAGGTATAGTACCGACTTTCATATAGATTAATATGTCCGTGATTGATTCATCAACGTAGAGCCTAAATCGCTGTGGCAACAAACTTGAAAATTTGCCCAAAGATTTTTGAAAAAAAATCTATAAACGGGTAAAATTTTGTACCTATTTGTAGCGGCCAATAGTATAGTACATAATATAAGCATTAACCGTATTAGAATGTGGGGTGATTAATCAAAAGAGTGTTTTGTCATAGAATTGATACACACATATTTCGGGAAAACCATTTGCTGTGGATTTAGACTCAGATACTAGGAATTTTGGCTTAGCCATCCAACAATCTTCCGACTCGGTCCTCGTAATCCCAAAAGGAATATACAGTCTACGTAAACGAGTGCCATTGCTGCAAAGAATTATAGTGCAAAGTGAAAATGTATCTAGATTTCAGTGAAGCAAGAATTAAATTTATTCAGGCAGATTACGGTTGCGAAGTGCTGCATTTCTGAAATACGAGTAGGCACTTATATAAGTAAAGACGTAGGTATGTATGTGTTGCTCGCAGGATATAATACAATGTCCTCATAATCGAAATTCGGTCACGGTGGTAAATCTTGACAGAGACTAAAAAAAAACAGGCGTTCTCTTTATTCCCTCATTCTCATAGTCTGATGGGATGTAGTCAGACATGATCGGTGAGAGTCATGAAGAATAAGGAGCTTAGTAAATTAGTTAAATTTAGCGAGGACCCGAGAGACGTATTGTACTTACGTTATTTGGCTGTGATTTTTTGTAACGAGATAGTCCTTTCTGCGTCTGGTTTGCTCGCTCATACTATACAAACATGCAAGCCCGACCGAGGAACCCTACCTTTCTTATTTTATTTAAGAGACCTAAATAAATCAATATATTCCCTTTACCGTGAACATTCATAAATCATACAATAGGACTAACGGATACAACATGTCCCTAAGATATTACATAGAATAATCTCGAAAATATATTATACTAAGATATCAAGTAACATAATCAGGGTTTCTCATAAGTTCTTTTTGGGTAAGTTTTCGGCATTTGATTCTTTGGGATCGTGGGTCTTGTTGGGTTGACTGGATCACAACGGATTAGTTTCAGTGTACCTACTATTATAATATTAAGGTCATTTTAACTTTGTGTTATGTACATAATTTTCAGCTTGAATGAATATCAGAAAGTCACTTTATATCTATATTAGAATATATTATAATAATCGACAATTGATGTCGACAATGACGCAAGTACAAGGCGACTTGTGGCAAGGAGGGAAACTAGTTTAAATTATGTTGATAGGAAAATAACACATTAATTTATGATAACTTTTTAATTTCCTTATGTTGTATAAGGAAAATAGTGTATATTAAGAAACAGTTTCTGAAGTAAAGACCTATTTAAACAATGAAACGCTCTATGAAGAAACAAGAAGCATTAGGACATTATACTAAACATCGTTTAAAGTGTTATGACAGCAGGATTAACTGCTAGGCTTTCGGTCCGTAGACCATAAGACCTATTGGAGCACTAATAAAGTTTTTGAAACGTGGTAATAATAATCAATGTTCGAATATTGTACTGTATCACAAGTCAAACTACGCCGCAAAACTTAATTATAACATTATACAATTTATGTACGATTGTAATAATTTAGCCACAAAGTAGTCGAGGTCCCCATGGTTTCGATCTCAGCGAACTCCAAAAGTTGGTATGTTCACTCATTATTCTCGGCTCAGTCCTCCCTGGGGATTCGGGAATACGGTAACTTTTCCCTAACTCGTTGTCTCGTTATGTTAATCTCCTGCGGGAGGACCGGTCATTATTATTGCGCATTGACCGAAACGTTCCAGTGACCTCACTAACCTTACTATTTTGCTTGAGGTGAATCATATTTAACATTTAAAGGGCCATTTAGACGTTGCAAGTTTCACAGGGCATTTTTTATGTCATCTCTATTTTGCTGAGAGAGACAATGAAATGCAAGAGACTTGCCTCTTAGAACTTGTATCGTGTAAACGAGGCTTAAGACTAAACGTGTCTTTCAGCAATGAAACAGTTATTATGTAGATATTTGTTTCCATTGCTTCTAAATGGATAAAAAAAAATATAATACAGTCCATTAACTTTGTTGTAGATTGAAAAACTTAGGTAAAGTTAATTTTCTGTTTTTGCGTGTAATATTTTAATTTAAAAGCTTTGTGCGTGTTTCAAGACAGTTTTTATAGTGAATATAGTGACATCCATTGTCAATATTTGTCTGTGTTTTGTTGATTGTCACGGGCGGGGCTGTCTACGAAGTTTGACATTCGATTAATTATTTATGTTCAACCCGCGTATGGTTACTACCATTTTTATGTAATTTGTAAATGTATCTGATAGTGTTTATTGATTTCAGTATTCGACTGATTGAACATGTTTGCGGTTCGAATAAATAATAATACAAAGGAAAATTGATGAAAGGAAACGAGGACAGGCGTGGTATATACGGTCAGTTAAGCTTTGGTAAGCTATTGGTTTTTATTATTACAAAGTCAAAAAGGATGTTTACAGAAATAATGTTTAAGCTCCGTTTCTCAGAAATGTTGGAAGAAGATAAGGCGGAGATATCTTGATATAAATCGTGGATGGGAAGACATTTTACAAATGTCAAAGATGTTTTATTCTTGTTTGTTTAATGTTCATTTAACGAGAATAAATTAATGGATTTAGAAGTTTTCTAATGCCCAGGCCGCTATTGAAAACTTAAATTTGGTTTTTCCACAATACCGATAAAAAAAGCATAGAATACCCGAATGAGCTCGTGCCAACGTGGACAGACAGGTGTTGAGTCGGTGTAAAATATAACTTCACTTTAATTCTCAGCTTTAGCTTTGAAGTAGGAAGCATGCTATATTTTAGAACTTCCTTTTTTACGAAGCCGCTTATTTGCTTTAGGTAGGTATTCTGTTCTGTAGCACTATAATGATACCGATATAGCGAGAAGTCAACACTAAAATATTGGTGATGATAGTAACTGGTCTACCAGTTCTTGAGTTTGAGTGCGTCTGCTGATAATGTGTTATCGGCTTCGATTCCCGGGTGGGTTAAGAATAAATGCCCGATGTTTGTAAATTTTGCCTCCGAAAGAACGTAAGGCGTTGGTATGCCAGACCCTCTAGACAAGTGGCATAAACGGTAGTCAAATCGAAAAGTCAAAAAGTAAATATATGGTATACCGTAGGTAGTCGAATCGAAATGTCAAAAAAGTAAATGTATTGGATTTGACATTAGTTTACGATATCATGTTGTAAACTAACGTCAAATACCATATATTTACTTTTTTGACTTTTAGACATCAGCCCCTCTAGACAAGTGGCATAAAGCCACTTGTCTAGAGGGGCTGATGTCTCAGTTGTCGTACCAAATATCCATCACAGCAAGTGCGATATGTTCGAAACGTGTATTTCTGTGGAACTTGTGCACTATAATATCACCGTGATCAAAATTCGGTTAGGATGACATTATTATTAACGATAGAACTTCCAAAAAGAGACATCTCATTTAAAATGATTTATAATTTAGAATAAAATATGGTAGTGTGCGTTAAACACATTATTGTGTTTATTTATTTACAAGTGTAGAGGTGCGGAAAGGTCTTGACTATGTTTGACTGTGGCGATTTATTTAACGAGTAGCTTTATTTGTTTGTGATGCTGTCGGTCGGCGCGTGGCGTGCCCTTCTAATGCTACCCCATTAACTTCATGCCAGATATATATTATACCACTCTCAGCTTTATCACTTCGGTATTAAGGCCTACATAGCGTGTTTAACAGCTGTCTTTGTCTACGTCGTCGTTGCTTAATTAATGACTTAATAGTGGCTTCGTCATGTGTGCACACTGAGTGATGTATAGTGTTAAACCAAGTTTCTGCCACATCAGCTTAGACTGAAATACAATGATGGATAATTAGTTATTAAAGCTAATTTACTTAATACACTGGAATTAAAATAATATTATAACAGAATATCAATATGAGGTAAGGGAGAAGGCAACATACAGGCGAGTTAGTCCGACTGGGGAAAGCCCTACACCTTACAGAAGATTAAAAATATTACAGCTACTTAAATATAAAACAAAATTAAACTCCAGAAACTGGTATTAATGTATAATTTTAATAAGAACAGCGGTAAGACGACTAAAAAAGTAATTGGGAGAAAGTTAACGTGATATTATCATAATAATAAATAGGTTGGTGCCTACCTGTTCGAAGTACCTCGTAGCCCTAATGGTTTTCGAATGCGACTGCTGAACACAGAGTTCGATTTCCGGGCCAGGTTAGAAGGAGATAGTGTATTTTAAACCGACTTCATAAAAGGTGGAGGTTCTATGTTCGACTGTATGTAATTTTTTAAAGTATGTTCACCGATTTCTCTGCCATTTGTGGATCGATTCACAAAATTCTTTTTTTATTTGAAAGAATATACTCTTGAGGTGGTCCCATTGACACCAAGTCAGGACCTGATGATGGAATCTCAGGGAAATCGAAGGAAACCCTCAAATGTTATAGGTATTATCAATGTTTTTATTTTATATATTTGTTTACTTTTATTTTATAACTAAGAATAGAAAAAAAAAATAGCGACTTCAAAATGCTAAAAATGACTGAATACAGATTGAAGTCGGTGCTAAGCTGAATATTAGGTGACAGGATGAACATAGCAACGACTTTAAGGTAGGTATTTAGTTATTTTTAGCTTTTGAAGTCGGTAAATTTTTTTTACTGACATAAAATTCACAATAGATGAGAATAAATGCAAAAGAAAATTGGTGGTGTTTATACCCCTGTACCTCGAGAAAAACATAAAGCCATTGGTCTCTCTTCGATCGGGTTGGACTATGAGATTAAAGAAATAAAGAGTGCTCCCGTGTTTGCACACACACTTGTGCACTATAATCTCCCGCGTAGATGGCCAGTCTCCGTCAAGATTAGCCGCCGTGACCGAAATTCGGTTTCGGGACATTATTCATTACCTATTCGAGGTAATTAAGTTTATCCGAAACATGGGTTCGGCATTTATGTATAAAATGAAGTATACTTAATGTCAACTCGTCCGACACCCACTGGCGCAAATACATTAGCTTTTCTTCTTTAGTTTTCATCATAAAGGGTAAATTGTGTAACAGTGAAAATGTTTTCCACGAATGTTTAAATATAGAGTAGACGTATTTGTTTAGCATTCATAATAGAAAAATTGTAGAAAATTAACAGCAGAATATATATATTAGTTTTGACTTAATATATCTATTAGTTTTGACTTAATTTTAAAATAAACATAGAGTCACGCCAGTTTTCTAGATAAGTAGGCAGAGACTAAGGCTTTCTACTTGCTAAGAATTTGATATTGATTTTCTTGCGTACGAGTACAAAACATTATTTTCGCTTGCTTTGCTCGTCGGTTAAGGGTAATAATAATACAATACAATCTTGGAACAACTCACACACATTCCTAAGTATCCTCAAATTCCTAAGTAGATAAATAACTATACAGATGGTTAATCATTTTACTAGTACATACATACACTATCGCTGTCGATCAGCGTCGAACTTATACCTCATAAGTCGGCTACTTCCCACCACAGCTACTCGTACCATCGCTCTAATTAAATATTGTTAAAAATGTAGTATTTTAAAGAAGAAAGTAGGTACTCTAAAATCATAGTAAGACATACAAAATCGTTAAACGAAGCCCAAATTGATACGGTCGAGAGCGTTTCTGCCAAAACTCTTCAAATCTAATAAGTTAGAGAGGCTGCTGGCAGTAAAACCGCGATGGGATTAGATCGACGATAAGCACCACTTGTTGGATGCATTATAAAATATATTAAACGCGATCTAGTCTATGTAAGCGATGGATTTAAGTTTGAAAGCCAACTTTAAATTCAAATTTCAGGAATATTATACACTGTTCCTGAAATGCCAGTCTAAACTGTTATGTATTATTAAGATTCACCTATGTTGCTGTTTTTTTTTGATAAATCGTAAAAGTACTTTATAGAGTTTTATTCTACTAAAGAGGCAAACATGCATAAGGTCTGCTCGATGGTAAGCAGTTACCATAGCATAAGGACGCTTGCAATACCAGGGTATTACTGCCACCTACTGTTGCCAAAACTGTAAAATCCTTTTAATTCCTCAATTAAATAACCGTCCTATATTATAGGTAGTTTATTGCATAGTTGGTTGTTTAATCATATTAAGTTTAACCTACTTTCAACTCTAAGGCATAGGCCGCACAACTTTTTTTAAACGCACACACAATCGTAGGGAACAAACTGCAAGTGCGGCCGCTTGTATTAGTATCCCGTCCTTGACTAACAGAAGGAAGACCCGACATAGTAAACGTTTCAGCAATCATATTTCCTAAATGAGGTTCCAATATTGCTACGTGTTTCACATAATTCATACGATGTATAAACGCTTGATCGGCGCGGAGCATTGAGCCAAGTTTCTCACGAGTAACCCATAAACTATTCTGTATTAAATTGGTCTTTTTGTAATAACATTATAATATATCAAAGTTAAAACAGAACTTAAAGACCATTTGTAACCCAAAAAATAGTTATTTGGCCTTAAAATATTTTAAAAGTACAAAAATACTTTAGAAACCTAAAATACTGGGTAATATTCGGGTCACGTTTTAGTTTGAGTCTGTTTTAGAAGGTTTATTACAATTTATTTATTCTATACCTACTCGTATTATGAGTTTGTAAGAAATTCCCGGCTCACCTGCGCTTGAGTGATGACACGGGAAGCTGTGAGGATAATTCAATTATCGTCGGTGACGATATTCCCGGCTTCCAACGAGGGATCTTCAACATGAATATTTCTTAAATACCGGAGACCGTGACAGAAATTTCACCAGTACGAACTGATCTAATAAAAGACATATTTCGTTCATATATCTAAGAGAAAATAAACAACAAGTACACGGTATATTTGAGTTAATATTGTTAGGTAGAAATATGTATCACGTTTGTAAATAAGACTAAGATGAGAATAAGATGCCATAGGAACTTTTAGTCTTAAATGAGACATTTTAAAATTGGCTAAGAAGTTTTTGAATTTATTTATTACATATACAAGAATCTAAAAATACAAATTATAATAATAATGAGTAGAAATAAATTAAGCCCAGAGAGCATAAATAATCATGCTCATTACCTACATAAAGATTTGTTCTGGGTGAGAATCAAACCCTTGATTTCTGGCTTAGCAGTAGGGGCAAAAAGTCTTAAGTATTGTTCCTGTAGGTAAATAAATAATTTCTTTTTTTGTGTCTGAACATCCAAGGCATAAAATACATTTGGTCCCAAATGAGACGGACACAAAATTTGTAGTCAACAATACGGAGAGTGTAATCGGAAATTGCCTTATTAGAGGTAGGTATGGCCATTACATCGCGGCACTTACAACTCTAGTTTTCCTACTTCTTGGCTGGTTGATTTCGCTTTCCACGAGCAATTTATCTTTGGCTCTGCGGTCCATTATGTTAACGACCGTGCAAATAGTTCCGGAAGGAATAACCTAACATAAAGGGAAATTAACAGACACCTTTTACGCTGAGCTTGTAAACTGGATCTCGTAACGCATTGTTTGTGGTTATAACGCTAAGGATATCTATACTATTATAAAGAGGTAAAGATTGTGAGTTTGTGACGTTGTAGGAATCTCTGGATCTACTGAATCGATTTTCGAAAATCCGTGTTTAATGTTTATAAAACTCTCCGCGATACATGGTTTATTGCCAAATGCAAGAGGTTCTATTTAAGAAAAAAATAATTGTATATGTCAGTCAGTCTGCCAGCTTCTTAATACAATGTATTATACAGATGGAATGAAATTGCTTTTCACCAAACAGTTAATACAAAATACATCCCAATCTGTATAGCTTTATGTCCGGATGTTTTAGACGTACCAATGATCAGCAAACAAAGATAAAAGCGATCTTCACCGTAATTCAAGGATGTTCCTGAAAACCGAAAGTCCGTCAGCGTTAAAAGGAGTTCATTCCGCGAAGTACCATAAATAGCCACTATTAACTATATAGTCTACACTTCAAAAGGTAAGAGCACGGCGTTGAAAAAACAATTTTCCTTTTTAGAATTTCTTTAGCTGTCCTTCTAAGTCGACTTTAGTGTTTCTCAGCTAAGTTGTTTATTTAATACTTTGAAATGTTTATAAGTGAAATTATTGTGGTTTGTATTTTATTTAGAATTGTTCTAGTCTTTGTTTATCTATGTTTAAATAGGCAAAGGCAAAGCAGTTCAAAGGCCGTCCGCATAACGTCCTTATAGCGATTCATGATTAATTTTAATTATTATAATATAATTCGCTACCTTTATTATTTTGTTCTAGTCTAAGGTTCTCATTCTACAAAATTTAAATTTATTTTCTTTTTTTGGTTTGTTGCCGAGGTTTATGTTTTCAATAAAATAATCAAATCAGTTTTTCCTCAACTTCCATTTAATGAATTACGGTCTAATTTCGACTACCGAGCGACCTTAAGAATAATAATTTGGTAATATACATATGTTACGCAATGTTATATTCCTTTATTGGTACAATGTAATTATTATAATGAACAAGATTTATTATAAAATAAACATATCTTATATTAGGGAATAATATGTGTGAAGTTGTTGTGTGTAGTTGTATTAATTAATTAACTAGCATATATATGTATCTACCTATATTTTCGTATTTTCATATTTTAGTAATGGTAGATCTACATTTAAAAAAAAATGTAAACTCAATTTAATTTTCATTGCAAATACAAATAACAATACCGAATTAAATCATAAATCGCTAATTTGTTTACAAAACAGACAATTATAAAGTTATAAAAACCTTTTCAACGGACGCTGAATGCAAACAACGTTTGAAATCACGTCTAAATTTCTCAATTCAAATGAAAAATATAATAAATGTACTAAAAATAATAAACGGGCAGCATCCGGGATAAATAAATTCGTTAGCTGTGTATTATTTTAACAATTATCACGATATATTAACGGACGATCAAAATGTTCTGGGAACAAATTGTGTTGATTTATGGCGGGTCGCGCCACCCATGTCGCCAACGCTCGTATGGAAATAGAATGCATATGCCGCCACCACTAACTTGTTGTAAAACATTAACATTAGCTTTTTCATTTAATAGTGCCTTTATATTATATTTTAACTGTAACTTTATATGAGAATTTATTGCGGTAGTTTTTCCTTAACATTCAAAAAGCAGGTTTGTCGGTTTTTTACCTATAGATGTAGCCTGACCATGCAGTGACATGTTTTCTAATAGATCTTGTTATGCGATTATGTGTCATTTTTAACCGACTTCAAAAAGAGTAGGTTATCAATTCGTGTGTATTTTTTTTTTATTAATTTTTTTTATTTGTTACCGCATATCTCCGTCATTTATGGACCGATTTGAAAAAATCTTTTTTCGTCTGACTGGACATACTTCCAGTTTGGTCCCATCAAAAGAAAGTTCTGATGATGGGATCCATGAGGAATTGAGGGAGACTCAAAAGTTATAGGCACACATATAGCAATTTCAATATTTTTAACAACTAATCAATCATTTGCATTCAGAAAGTGTAATTTGGTGAAGTAAAACTGATGAAGAAGACCACAGATGGCCATATGAACTTTTCAATAATAAGTATTTTACTGATGGCGATTATTGCTGCTAAGCAACTATTAATAAGAAATAATGACGTGAATGAATTGAGCGCGGATTGCACAGATTAAATATTGCTTTTAATACCTACTTGACGTGTGTTCAGCCCGACGCTCAGACGATTTTATTCGATTGTAACAAACAAATATTTGAAAATTTTACAAATTGCCGCACTGAAGTCGGTTTTTTTTGTTAAAATTATTTGGGTACCATACGTCGTATCTATTATAACCTATACTGACTACTAAAAATGCGAAAATAACTCTGACTGTTTCTATTTCTGCTCCAAAAAGGTTTTATTAAAAGTTGTCGTCAATTAAGATTAATATACTATGTTATTATTAAAACGATAAAAAATATGACTAAGGTAATAATTATTATGTTATATTTTTTATTTTATTTTAATTATTTATTTAGAATTGAATAAGTTTACCTATATGATGCCTTATTATAATATGAAATGGTCATCACAATTATCCTCATCTTAGCCGGAAGACGTTCACGGCTGGACATAGGCTTCCACAACATAAGGTCAGGAGCCGACATTGACCCTCGTTACCTTAAAAAGGTTACCTATAATGTTTTATAATATAATAATATAATTTAAAATTATATTTCGTTACAAAGTTATGTTTGATGATAATGTGATTAGAAAATAAGCTCACAATTCTACGAATTAAATTTCTTAATTCTTTTATCATGTCTTTGTCAGGCGAGTCTTAATAATTACTTTTATAAGAACAGGATTAGTTTTAGATTCATCAATTAAATACATTAATGAAATTAAATGGCTGGATATTGAATACTGATCAAAAATATTAGGTATTAGTTCTCTCTGACAACAGTAATGAAAATTGGATATTCCTTTCTTTTTTATATGAGAAATTAGATGAGACAAAGACAAAGATCAAACAAAATCAATGAAGCGGCATGAAGTTGCTCCTTTATATAATACATTGATGTCTAGCTATTGTAAAACTTATCTATATAGCTTTAGAAACGACTCTCACGGAAAATACCCTGTATCGCGAAGGGCTCTTTTATAGACTTTGATATACGGAAAATACGCTTTAAAAGAAGTATGACACCATGCAAGCGAGCAAACCCAACTGGATAAGGACCTTATAGATAAATCTGTGATCTGTGTGATTACAGGTCTCCGATACTTATTCAGGATGCTTATGTAAAGAAACGTTTTCCTGTTCGAGGGAAATACCCATCGAATAGGAAAACGTTTTTTTCATCACAAAAAGGCTCTCTACGGTTGTCCTGACAAGGTGTCAATAAACGAAGAAGTAGTAAACTGGAAAACGCATCGGTGGCAGGCCTCCAACAAGGTAGACTGAAGACCTGGTGAAGGTTACTGGCAGTCAATGGATAAGGGCACTTAAGAATCGAATGTTCTAAAAATCATTTTGCATACCAAGATTTTAAAAGTTTGGCGTTCTGATCATGACTCATCCTTGGTCATCAGCTTTTTCTTATCGTATGGTTAGTGACCAACCTAGTGACTGAGTTATTTAGATCGCCTATTTCAGGATTCTTGATCGTGATCTAACGATTTTTAACAGTTGGGACCGATGTTTAACGTGCCTTCCGAAGCATGGAGACGCTCAGATGAAATACCACTATGCGGTCAACCGTCTATAGGTCGCACCTTCGTTAGCTTAATCCCCTGCACGCTATCGCGAGTGCACCTGGCTATGAGCGCTTTCAGCTAAAACGATAATATTAAAGCAGCAACTGCCAGCAAATAACGTACAAAACAATTAAAGCTATTGTTCTCTAATAATTTTAAATTTGTTACGAATCGTTTAGAATAATTGAAAAAGGCTTTCGCAGTTACAGTTATTAACTGATACTTCCCTAATGTTTCATCTTTGTGAGTATTTGCACGCATTGTTCAGTCGAAATAGGTTTTTATTCACAACAAAGCCTTGTGACTTCGTGTTGTAACAAAATTATGTGAAATGGAAAAAGATTTTTCTTATTTTTTCATAAAAAAATCATTTCAGAGAGCGCTTACTCTTTTGTCGTATCGAAATACTCCTGTAAATTATTATTACTTTTTTACTCTAAAGTATTTCATATTTTGCTAAACGTAGAACTAATAATTTAGCCATATTCTTGTTTCATATACGAGTATTAGTCGTTGTATTAAATACCAAGTAATGTTACTGACATGACGTAACTTTACGTATAAAATATGAGATGTTAGAGAGAGTTTAGGGTTATATACTTGTACGATATTGTAGATTATAATAGCAAAGAGCTGTTAAGGGTATACATCAAATATTTACAGGCGCGTACACTCAGTCCACCTGTGTCCTCAGATTCAGATAAGGGGCCGTATATAAGCCACGTTATATTTTTAAATAAATTAAGTAAATTTAAATTAATCGTATTATTGATTACTAGCTTCCGCCCGCGGCTTCGCCCGCGCGAAAATTCCTTCGGGAACTGAGTTTTATCCGAGATAATAAGTAGTCTTTGTGTTATTCCAGACTATAATCTATATCTATGCCAAATTTAATCTAGATCCGTTTAGAAGCTTTTGCGTGAAAGAGTAACAAACATCCATACATTCTTTCAAACTTTCGCGTTTATAATATTAGTAGGATATTGCTTATGTAGTACTAGATATAGCGAGTGCACAATCATAAACACTAGGTCAGTTTTTAAGTTTAGATTCATGCTAGATATTATTTTCGTTAAAGGCATACAGTCCGCCTGATAGTAAGCAGTTATAAATAGCCGGTAGATGCAGAATTACAGGGGCGTTGACTGAACCTAGCATTCGGTAAACGATCAGCGGGTTAAGCTACCACCGCGGTAACCCTATAGATGGGTGACCGCATAGTGGGACCGTCCGGCAGTTAACCGACTATTAACTTCTTCCGAAGGCACGTTAAAAGTCGGTAGACACTAAAGACTATACGACCAGAGGCACTACCCTTATTTTTAAGACAACTCCCACACAAGCCCTATGTCGCGAGGGACATTACAAACTTTGTTCCGTGTGGGAATCGAACCCACAAGACGCCGCGTATTGGTAAATAGCAAAGTAACTATTTAGGCCACCGAACCAATCGTGCATAAAAAAAAAGTATAGTTATTTAACTGTAAGGTGGAGCTCCTGCCCCAAGCGGGCTGCTATCACATTATAATGCTCTACCTCTCACTCCATTGAACGTCTTATAATTAAGTTTAGTGATATAAAATATACCTAACTACCTACATTTTAATATGTATATCAAGAGGTGTTAAGAGATCACTAACCTCTGGTATTACCAAAGTCCAAGAGCGTTGGCTGGCAGCTGCCTTGCCTGCCATCATTGGTATGCATGTATCTAATTTGATACCTATTAACCGTCTGTTATGACACCCACATAAAATTATGGAGTGTTCTATTCTAAACCGATTCCAAACGATGCGACGAAATACGATGTCACATAACAAAATTAATAATATTTCAAGAAGCTTCCTTTTACATTCTCGCTCACGTTCGAATTGCTGAATTTTATCTACATCTTTTCGGCGACATTAAAATTCTATTTTATTGGTATTTTACATATAAACCTTTTGGATTAGAAAAGAGCTGAGGGCAATTTTGGGATCATTGGCTTTACGAGCCATAAAACCTTTTTTTTCGTAAAGAAGTATGTGTGAAATATTTTCCTTATATTTTCGTCATGTTGTTATCGCATTATCCCTGAGAGGAAGAGTATTTTCCAAATAGTTAACCTCATTAGAGTGGCTTTCGCGCTTACCTTTATGTCTGATGTTCAAGTAAATTAGTATACGTTTCAGCTTCCGCGTTGAATATCTAAGTTACGGAGGAAATAATATTTAACGTACATTTATGAAAATTAATGCGCCATTCTAATATTATATTCAAGTACCTACATAATTAAATTACCAATTAAGCGTACACCATTGTGGATCTATTTAAATCCTGACCATTATTTGCTGGACATAAATTATATTTATTAAACTGTTGGCTTTAGTTGACAAATTATGTTTGATACTTCTTTCCAATTAATTCATTATATAAGCGCTAATGCATACTAGCGAACTGATTATTATTTGTACGGTTGTAGATAAATATGTTTTACAAGTGTTTTTAAACTCACATAGATGACAGAAGAGCATGCAGAACATGGGTATTATTGACACACGTCTGTTCTGACTCTTACCTTAAAACCGACAAAACGTGTGATGATTGACTGCATAGACTTTAATAGACACTTCATGTGCCCAAAAGAAATATTTACAAATCAGTGAAAATTTAGGAAATACTGTTATTTCTATCAGTGAACTTAGTGGCTATTACAATAGATCACTAAATGGTCGCATACAAAAATCTGAATAAAATTAGACAAGTGTAAAAATAGGCTTATTTTTCTTATCTTATTTCTTTCTTCTAACATGACAGCTTAAACTTAGCCCGCAAGCGGCGGGCTCAGTTTAAGCTGTCATTGGTAGATTGGTGACATTCATAAGTGTCATAAACGTCACCAATCTATTGATTATCTCATATTATAGTAAGCAGCAGTATCATCATGCACACTTGCTTTTCCTTTTCACATCTGACATTGGCAGAATTGTCGACATCGGCATTACTTGCCATATCAAAAAAATAAAATAGAATAGTAAGCAGCAAATATTGCACAAATTATATGAACTTTACAACAAGGATTCCAATTTACAATTGGTTGGTAAATATCATCTGCTGTTGGTTTGTAATATTGAGCTTATTAGCATAAAATATAAGCCACTACAATCGTCCTATATTAAGCCTATAATTATGGAAATTAGATCATTGCGGTCTATATGTTCATGCAAAATGACGCATTTGTTAATTATTGGTATACACAAATTAATTTTCAATATTAGTATTTAATATAAGCTTAGTCAGTATAAAAAAGGTGGAGGTAAACACTTTATCACTTTTCTTTATCTATGTTACTCGATTACCCGAAGACGGTATTGGAAAACGAGATTGCCAAGTATTATTTTCCAAGAGTTAATTTCCATAATACAGTCTATACATAGGTGCTATGACAGTGCCATCATTATAAAACTAACGCAGTCTCCTGCTAAATATATTATGTTACATAATTCTTCTGTACGTGTGTATGGTACTGAACTCCTTCTAAACGGTTCTTGTTCACTTCTGTGTCCAAATTTACTATTAGATCCGGTAGGTGGCGCTGCAAGACAAAATTTGAAAGACCTGCCAGTTATCTATATAGGTAATTGGTATTTTTACGTGTACGGTCTGAATTTGTAGCAAAAATCCCTTGTTTTTTTGTCGAACACTAAAGATGGATATTGACGAAGACATAAAACCGACCATATTATTATAATGAATTGATATTCCTTCGTTAGTGAAAGTAAGTAATTACGGTAATAACTTTGAAACAATAGTGGTGCCTGTTTGTTTTCTTTACCCGGTTTGTTAGCAATCTAGTTAACACAGACCAATAAAAGTTTTACTAACGTAAGCGTAAAACTTGACCTTTCAACATACGAGGATAACCTTACACAAATATACACAATAATTATAGCTAATAAGTGCTGAAAAACAGTATCTGTACTAATATTATTAATGCGTAAGTTTTGATGGACGGATGGATGTTTGTTATTCAGCCACACCAGAACGCCTGAAAGGATCTGGATAAAATTTGGCGCAGTGATAGACTATAATCTAAAATAGCTTATACGCTACTTTTTATATCCCGAAAATAACGTTCTTGTGATATGTATTTGTTTTTGTTTTCGAGACGGGCAGCTAATCTTTAATAAGTAATTTGTAGCCAATAATTGTCACGTCTTTCAGTTATTGACAGACGCAGCGTGGGTAGGTCTTCAACAAAGTGGACCAACAGCCTAGTAAAGGTTTCAGGCAACCGATAGGCAAGGTCAGCTCAAGACCGAATGCTGCGGAAACCTTGGTGGATGCCTATGACCAGCAAAGAGGTTTCGGCTAAGACAATTATGCAGACAAATATTTTACCAATATCCTCAAAATTGCGATAAAGTTAAAATTCATCGTCGATTAGCGATCTTATTATGTGTTTTTCTCAAATTGCCATCGGACATAATGATCATTTTTTTAAAGTTATTTACTAAGAAAACTTATAGATCATATTATAATTATTCTATTACAATTTACGATCATACCTAAGAATGTAATTGCCAAATAAATATCGTAATAACATTAGTCACTATTGGTGTATTGGACATAAATCAGTGTAAGCTTTAACGGACTTTAGTTGTGCTGCTGTGCGGAAGGAATCGGTATGAATGTTGTAGTGTTCGTAGCAAATGACTTATAGACTAGATAGCTCAGTCCTTTGTATGCTTCTTTTTACATCCAAAATGTACATAGCAGTGTCCTGCTAATTGTTCGTTCTGGACTTAAACGCAAAAATAATTACATTAATATCATCAACTAAAAAAATTACTCTTCAAAATTTATTAATTATTTATTTTATTTTATTATGGGAGCTTACGGCAAATTTTACAAATTGTAGGTACTTATTTTATAAGCTAGCATATACCATTTACAAGCTTCCACTTGTGGATAGAAAACAATGTAACAGAATTTTACCAATAAACATATTACTTATAACAATACTTAGTGATGGTTCTTTAGACAATATATTTACTACAGCATATGCAATAATAGCACTAATATTTTCAATCATATAAAGGTGCATTTTTTATGAAATTGATTTTATAATATAATATATAAGCTCTACGTTTCATAAAGTGTAACATTTCAATTTATTTTCTGTGATAGTGAAATTAAATTTTGTGCACAATCTCATTGGAATAACTTGTTTAGCGGATGAATAAGTGCCTGTTGGCTTATTATCTCGTTTACACATACCAGAGATACTTCGCTAACTGTATTTTTGCTATCTCTAGAGACCGTATTTCAAGCGTTATTTTACTGGTTTATGTAAATAAGCTCCATTTTTATTAATATTTCACTGTTGGGATCGAGACTTCTCTATAAGAAGAAGGTTATGCCATAGTTCAAAATGCCGCCCGAGTAGTAATAGGCTTACAAACATCACACACTTTTGATAGAATTTACTTGTATTTTTACAACATACAATATCGCACGTGCGTACAGCGATTTATTTTTTATCCTAATTTGAAATTCTTAGAGGCAACTTTAAGGTCGCCATAGTTGTCAGTTGGTTTTACATTGAAATCATAGACACAAAGAACATCTAGACATTGAGCAATCATTATTTTGTAGATAACACAATAATTTTTGTGTGAATGGGAATCGAACCCAAAACACGCACACACAGTAGTAAATAGCTCGGATACTAATCAGGTAGTCAAAAGGCCAAAAGCGAAACAAGTAAATAAAAAAGGTTTACATGCTTTTTCGAAATATTGGTAGATCAACTAAAACCTATTGTAATAAATGAATATCATGTTTTCCACAAATTTTATGAACATTACTTAAACACGTTGTTTAGTAGGTACACTGGTAATTAATTTCTAATTTCCACGTGATTGCGAAAAGCCTAAGGTACGTTGCGTTAGTCTATAACTTGTCAGGATAAGATTTTCCACTTGGCTACATTTATTACACAATGAGTTACTCTTATATTCTTACTTTATTAACTTATAAAGGTATTTAATCCATCATATTTAATTATACGAATACGATCTTCTACTGACTTTTGAACGTTACTTATATATGTATTTACCAGTTCAATTCGTATAATGAGAATTGGTTCAGATTTAAACCAAATATTTGAAAAAGATTATCATTCCGCAATGCGTTTTACGTTTCTTTTTTTATACTACTTGGGTGGCAAGCAAGTATACGGCCCGCCTGATGTTAAGCAGTTACCGTAGCCTACGGACGCTTGGAATACCAGAGGTATTACTTGCGTGTTACCAACCCATTTTTTTACACCAGGGCTTAAATATAGGAGTGTCCCTGGGATAGGAATACGTTTCTCTCTAAACGCATCCTTAAATAAGTACTGGAGTCCTGTATTCACACACAGGAACTCAACTACACCGCTGTGTGTAGTTATTTGGCTGTGGTCTTCTGTAAGGTGGAGGTCCTTCTCCAGTCGGGCTTGCTCGCTAGTATGGTGCTCTAACTCTCTTAAAACGTTTTTAACAAACCTCAACGTATTCTTATACCAGTGATACTCCATCTCAAAACTCTGGTGTAAAAAGTTGTTGGATGATGCAAGTGATGGTCCAAAAAGCGTCCATTGGCTACGGTACCTGCTTAGGCGGCCCGTATGTACCTAAATAGTAGGTACATAAAAAATACGAAGCCACGCACACTTCAATATAAATAAAAGCACAATACCTTGACAATATTAAAGTCGAAAAATCCGTTCACGAGAAACGTCACGTGGTGTATGGATAGTCCCTAAAGGGTGCTACGTGGAAAGTATTTTATTACAGATACACCGAAATAAGTGCTTAGGTATTTATTGTCATTTTATTTGTTCAAGCGTACTGCAAACATGTATTATATTCGCGTAACCCTTTTCAGGGTGTCTGCCACTTTCTATTTATGTCAGTACGAGCTGGGTGGCGTGCCCTCCATAAATCAGAGCCGTTTTGTTCAAGCCCATTACGTCGTTTTACCGCCTTCCTACTGAGACAAAATTAGATCATACCGAAGGGAAAACCCCGTTCAAGCCATACATAACTTTTGTTGTAAAACGTTACATACAACGCAATACGTGTTGGCTTGTTTAGTGCCGGAGTGAAACTCCCCGCGCGTCATCATTTGTTTCATATCCGATATGGTGCGGATCCATTTCCTACTTGCAAGTGGTTCCGACGCTTTGTACAAACAATGATGTGTTGTGAACAGAAAAACTTGATTATATATCGTTTCAGCTTGAAATTTAATGGTTTTTGCAGAATTTATTACCATAATATTGTAATAAATAAACATTATTCACACTTGTTTCGTTGTATTGGCCACCCGTGGCTTTGCTTGCGATTGTGATATACCAAAAAAAAGTGGCATATTATTATGTACTGCTGTAACACTAGGAAATAATGTGGCTTTCTATTAATATAATAAATTTCAGAATTTAGTCAGTATTCCAGTAAAGTTTTTAAGTAGGTATATACTTATCAACATTTACATCTTTTTTAAATATAAACATGGATAATATTATCTTATGCCAATGTTAAATAAACTGGCATATTACAAACATCCTATTTAAAAAAAAGAAAAACAGTCAGATGAACGACATCTGACGAATGAAAAACAAAAGAAAAACGGATGACAATATAATGGCGGGAGTGGAATACCAAACAGGTGCAAAAATGTGCATAAAGTTTTATGCGTTTAATAATAAATAATTGGTAACGATAATTGTGTTCAGTGTTATAACACTTAATTACAGATATTATTCTATTCGGCAAAGGAGAAAGAAGTATATTTTGTTTATTCACAAAACAATAATTAATCAAAGCACTCGCAAGTCCATTTATGCCAAGTCTACATTTTCACTGAGACAAACAAAACAGTTTACATACAATTGAATTTCAAAACGATTTTAAGTTTATTACATTTTCAGCTTACATATTGTATTAATTAGCATAAGTTATAATACGTTTCTGTCGCATTTTAACACTAAGTAGGTACTAGATGAAGGAAAAGGTAAATTAGTGATTTATGTTATTTAAGTATACACAGATAATACAAGACGTTGAAATAGCAAATTACATAACCATAGACAAGTCCGATTAAAAACTTTTTTAATACTACTTAGGTGGCTCGAGCGATAGTAATGGCACTTACCGTAGCCTATGGACGCTTTTACATCATGGTATACAATTAAAAAAATATCTTTATCTTAATGTGTCTTAAAAACTTTACCATTTATGTGCGCTAAAGCCGATAGATCGCATTGCGTACGATCCCTCTGTTTTGGCTTTCCTGACTTGTTTGAATCTACGATGCAATAGGCAGATAAACAGAGACTTAGAGCCCTCGCAGACTGCAGACCTAGTATAGACAGGTTGATCAGATTTTAATCTCATCTCATCAAAAGTATGCAAGTGCGCTCATTGTAACTATTCTTCATACTAAATTTACAATAGACCAATCTATGGGTGGGTTAAAGACGTAGTGTGTCGTGGGTCTTAGAATTATTAAAGCCCCGATTTTTGCGTCGGAGCTTAATAAAAATAACGGTGACAGTATGTCAAATATTTTATTCATGCCTACGGGTATGATTTATGCCATTGCCCTAAAGCGTTATTTGCAATTTAGTACCTATCTACTAGCTACATTTTAGGTCATGGATCTATATGTAGTAGGTATGGTTATGAATACACACGTTACAATACGCAATCATATTCTGATACCGTCAAATTTTATTATTTTTATGTTTTAGGGATATGAAATTCGTTTGATCGGAAGGTAATAACATCACAACGGTGGTATTAGAGAAAATATTTTATATTGCGAACGTCCATAGGCTGCGGTAATGTATGTAAGTTGTTTATTGTGATATAGATGCTTACAATGTCCGCAGCTGTATGCGTATACGGTATATGCCCGGTTACCTGTTAAAAAAGGAAAACGTTGTACCTGGTTCGTAGAAAATGTTTCTTATTCTAGGAGCTGACAAGCTTGGGAAAACGTTTTAATATATTTTATCGAAAGCCATTTTTAATGCTGTATGCGTTTTGTATTTATTGGTAGGTTCTTAATAACTCGTAAGTTAGGTTCACAACTATATACACAGTCCCTTCTTTAGGTACTTTATTGATCTACTTAGATAAGACACAGACATTCAGTTGTTACCTACAGCTACTGAATGAATCCAACCCCTTGTATCAAAAAATATTCATAGCTATAACTGTTAACGTGCGAGCAGAATACTGATATTAACCTCGTAACGAGAAATTAAGTAAATAAAACTAATTTTGTACAATATATTTAAAACCCTTAAAGCAGTATTTAATAGCGATGATTCATTTAAAAGGCAGATAATTTATTTAGGTTAGTGAAACAGAAGGCAAGGGGTGGATGATTACGGACGGTGCGGGGGGTATGCGGGTGAGGCGCGGGTGCGGTGCGGGAACGACGCGGGCGCGTTTAATTGGGTTTGTTTCGAGATCGGTTTCCTTGGAGCGATGTCCCCTGTCTCCCCGCGCCCCACTAATATTAATACGATGAGAGTGGCCCGAGAAGAGCAATCATAAATCCTGTCCGCTGAGAGTAAATTACAACGTCAGAATGTTTAATTTCATAACTGACAGCTTTCTTTCATTATACTTTATTAAAATGTTTCTATCGATCAGGTAGCTAATAACTTACGTAGCGTGTAATCCATAGAGCTCTAATCAAAATGTATCGACTAATTAGATTCTTATTTGCCTTTAGTTACTGTTTAGTATACTTAATGTACGCACCTATACGTGACAATATAATCGACTTGTATAGTAGTACCAATTTCTAGGTATACTAATTTTAGGTACATTCTAAAAAAAATGTGAAGGAACCATCTGGCTAAGCTCACATGTTTAAGTATAAATTCACAAGCTATGTCTGTTCCACCAACCCGCATTGGGCTAGCGTGTGTGGATTAAGGCCTAAACTCTCTGTTACCTTGATAGAGTACTGGAGATTCGTGCCTTGCCATATTTTATTATTATCATCATCTCACATAGAATTATTTTACATCAATAGACTAAATTTTTGTGTACAATAATTTTATCATAGGTGTATCTAAGTTACAATGAAGGGTGTTTCATGGTGTTTCATTTATGGCAAGACTATATAATATACAAGTAGATACATATAGTAAGTTCATTGTGTTTATATCGTTTAAGTCTGATGGAGCGCTCCGATGCGATGGTCAGATAACGGGCATTTGAACGGTGTCGGAACAATAGACAAGATTTACATAGGATGCAAGTCAATAGCTATTAAAGATCAACTTGGCTTTGCTATTTTCTCAGGCATGTTTCTATTGCTTTTGTTAACTGTCTGTCAAAATGAACATGCTGATCATATTTACTTCGGATAATAACGCAATCATGTATTATTATTATTAACCTTTAGATTGCTTTACGTTTTAACCACGTTACAACAGGCATGGTATCTTTAAAACAGGCATGAATTAGACCATAGATTGTTTTTTATAAAATAGAATTATTATATATTACTAGCTGTTACCCGGAGATCTGCCCGCGAAAGCAATGACAAAAGTAAAATAAAAAAATCTAAACTATAATCAACTTACTAAGCACACATAAAACTATAAAGTTGGTTCGCTATTTTATTATTTATCATAAAAACCTAAATTACTTTTAGATTCAACCAACTATGTAAATCTTATTAGTTAAGTGTCAAGCTCAAAGACGAGATCCCCTATTTGAGATAATTCAAGTAACGTCAACTGTATATGTGGCAACTCTAAGGTGTCTGGTACATTAATGATTTAAGAGGCGATTAGGCCACTACCATCCTAATGCTTACGTACCATTTAGAGGCAAATGACGTAATTTGATATAACATAATAGTAAATCTTAAATGAGTAGAGTAATAACCGTACTATAGAGAAGGTAAGCAGAGTAATTACCAGTAAACACAGCATGTCAATGTCGCTCTGGATAAAATTGTTCGACGTTTTAATACGCAGTTTCTGTGGGACACGTTAACGAGCAACATGTGGCTAAATGATTTGAGATTGCGTAGCTTAGTTTTAAATGCAGGGCTCATTCAGCGAGCGGGCTTTAAGTATAGATAATCCGGCTTTTAGTTGGACGAGTGACCTTCCCCATACATATATTATAGTTGACATCGTCCCCCTGTTGTTTCGCTGTCGCTCACGGTCGGGCTTATGTCTGGTTTCCGTTTTAACTTTGATACATGGGTAGAGGAAATTTTCGACATTGTTCTGCGAATATATATGTATCATATAATGCTATTATTTACCCGTATTATTGAATTCTAAGAAAAAAATGTGTTGAAATAAAACTATAATTCATTTTGCTAGTAACCAAATTTTTATTAGACAATGTTGAAGACGAGTTTAGTTTCTTGATTGCAGGATTGGTTCATGGTTACCTCGTCATTTACCACTGCGCGGTGTGAGTTCGATTCAAACGAGGTAGGGCACCATACTAGCGAGCAAGCCCGACTGGGGAAGGACCTCCACCCTACAGAAGACCACAGCCAAATGACTACACACAGCGGTGTAGTTGTGTTCCTGTGTGTGAGTACAGGTCTCCAGCGCTCATTTAGGAATGCGTTTTGAAAGAAACGTATTCCTATACCAGGGTTACTTCCATCTTAAAGCCCTGGTGTAAAAAAATGGGTTGGCAACACGCAAGTGATACCTCTGGTGATGCAAGCGTCTATATGCTACGGATACTGCTTAACATCAGGCGGGCCGTATGCTTGTTTGCCACCCAAGTAGTATAAAAAAAAAAAAAAACGACAAAAATGTATATGATCCATAACTACTACGTACTTTGTGTCCGTTAATTGTATGTTTGTAAAGTCCACCCTTCACACCTTTTAAAGACTATTACTATGGAATCTCAAAAAGACAGTAAAATATATG
The DNA here is from genome assembly GCA_947095525.1 of Trisateles emortualis. Lineage (NCBI taxonomy): Eukaryota > Metazoa > Arthropoda > Insecta > Lepidoptera > Erebidae > Trisateles > Trisateles emortualis. The sequence continues at coordinate 12,054,750 of OX352734.1, forward strand.
TATATTGTGTTTAGTCATAATCCTAAAATAGCTTGACGATGGTTCTGGCTGTCAAGCCAAAACAAAAATCTTTAACCGGCTTGTAACCTTTGATATTGTTTGACCTACTTGTCACACAAAAGAAGATCTAGTTACTACCCTGTCTACCAAAGAAGATCATCAGGAATAAATTGTCCTCAAAAAGGAACAAAATACGCAATGGCGAGAGCGGGAGGTAGGTACGTATATGCCTATATCCAATTTGTCACCGGAAGGCAAGTTATATTTGGTTCGGAAATTGCGGCGGTGTAGTGTCATGTGTGACTCACATGTTGAGTTGACGTGCCATGTGACGTCACACACTCTTTCCCGTCATTGATCACTTAGCACGCACCAGATACAATATTTAGAACGTCTTCACGCTAACACCGTATATTAATTTTGGCTTCCGTTAAAACTTAAGATTTTTCTTTTTATTAACATTTGTTAATGGTTTTACTGAGAGTGTGGAAATGATCGTGGATTTAAAAGCTTTTAAACTGTTTATAAGGTGAGAAATGTTTTCACGTGCTCCGATGTAGGTACCTACATGTTTAATGTAATACACGTAGAAAAGAAGCGATTGCCTGCGGTTATGCTCCTTCTTTTGTGAAAGATTTAAACTCTTCATACGTAAACATTTTATATTATATAAAAAATAGAATTATGTTATTATTCCACCTTTCCTGCGAGGTACAATTATCCTGGTGCTTATAGTTTTTTCCATTTCATGATAGGCCGAAGTTTAAAATTGGCCAAAGTGTACCTAGCTCTTTTATCCCATTATGTATTCGTTTATATTACTACTATCAGTACTCGACCATGTATCTCAAAGAATGATGAATTAAGTGTTGATGGAGAGAGAGAGGGAGACTAAAAAAAAGTGATGGATTGCGTAAGGGGTAATAAATGAGAGGAGAGTGAGTGTTTACACGAACGAATGAAAGATGTTCCCTTTTTCAGTCGCCTCTAACAGCCGTTCAACTTATCATTTACTGCGGGCAGGCAGAAGAAGAGACTTGACCATTTTGAGTTTTTTTTTTACAAATTGCCACCTTTTTAAATTAAAACTGATACATAATACAGACGTATAACCCGGCTGAATAATGCCATAATTATTAAGTTTATTGCATTTCATAATAATGTAAGTCATAATCTTTGTAGGTGTTTACAAAAAAAAAATCTATTCATAGATATTAGAGTCAAAAAGTCAGTCGATGACGATAGATCGATCAAATATTCAAAAATATGTGTGAACTAACATAAAAGCAATTGCTATACACAATCATTGTAAAATATTTTTACGTAACGCGACCGCAAACGAGAATTGAATATCACGATGTTAGCAAAACATAAAAAAAATAACGAATACGCATACAAACAATATTGGCTTGTCAATCAAATAAAATGTCATGCACTGCGTTGTTTTTGATGTTGTCGCATTTTCCCGAAAAACGCTTCGTTTATTACAAGCAAATTTCATATAGTTACGAAAATCATGTAAATGTTCATCGTCATATTATTATTTTCCACTGCACTACGAACGGAACTATCTACGGTAATTTATAATAATGCTTTTTGCATATCTGATTCCAATTAAAAAGTAGGTATATTCGGAATAAAGATGCATAGAGTACATGCATGTAATTAAACAATATCTTTATATAGTTGGCTGTTAAAACTTAACAATAGGTATTCTCGTTGATAGACGTATTAATAAGAACCACCTGATACTTTGTATACGGTGTTCCGGATATTGTATAACATATGAAAAGTTACATTAGATATAGTGCATAAAACCTACTTATACTTATTAACAATAAGAAGCTTTTATTTAGCTCGCAATATGTTCGTTAAGTGTTTCTTAAAAACAAAACGCTACGCTACTTTTATTTTATCATATTGACATCAGTCTCAACATAAATGAAAATTGAATTCAATCAAAGTCTAATGTTGAATAGAGTGCGATAAAAATAAACCACCTTAATGGGTGTAATAGGTAGGTTAGCAGTTTGGTCAGGGTGTCGCGTGGTAACGATAAAAATCTCAATAAATAGGCGTGAAATACATATTAGCATTGTTTACCTCGTTAAATGTTCTTAAAATGCATTTTTTTCTTGTATTTGAGTGTTATTAGTAGACTTCTTTTCAAAAACTTGCAATTTAACTTAAAAGGAAAAGGGCCCTTCTAAGACGTCCAAAACTAATGATTACATTGTTAATAATTTAAATAAATAACTTCACTTTCTATAAATAATGAAACCGACTTCAAAACCCTAAAAATAACTAAATACATATTGAAGTCGGTGCTGGTTCATCCTGTCACCTAATATTAAGCTTGGCACCGACTTCAATCTGTATTCAGTTATTTTTAGGTTTTTGAAGTCTGTTTTAGTTTTTTTTTCATTTTCCTTTTTTAGTGATAAAATAAAATTAAAAAATATACGAAAAACATTGTTAATACCTACAACATTTGAGGGTTGCTCTCGATTTCCTTGGGTTTCCATCATCAGATCCTGACTTTGTGCCAATGGGACCACCTTTAGAGTATACAAAGTACTCTTTCAAATAAAAAATAATAATTTGAGGATCGGTTTATAAACAATGAAGTTATCTGCGAACAAACATAAAAACGCATATATACGGTCGAATTGAGAAACCTCCTCCTTTTTGAAGTCGGTTAATAAAGAGAAAATATCTGATATTCTGTGTTGTTTTTTATACTCTCAGCCAGCCGGGTCAGGTAAGCAGTTACCAATTAGCCTATGCTGAATAGATATTACCTACGCGTGTTGCCGATCCAAAAATTGGTACCATTGGTGATGATGATGGGAGATTATGGAATAAGAAAACGTTTCTTGAAAATGTACCCCTAAATGAACACTGAAGACCGATACAGAAACACAAGTACACTGCTGTCTGTAGTTATTTAGCTGTGGTCTTCTGTGAGAAGGTTGTTCCTCTCTCTAGTAGGTATTCATTTTTTGTTATCATAGTCAAATATGCAAAGTTTAAGTGGATATAAGACAGTATCATTACTTACTAGAAATAAGTACATATACTTCTAGAAGTTTCGCCTTAATTAAATTTCAAACGATCACGAACAAGCTTGTACAGAGTAAACTAGAAAATTGAATTAAGAAAAAATGGTATCATTGAACTAGTCAGGAGCGGTGTGAAGGCGCTGTGTAAACTTGGTCCCGAACCAATAGCTACCGAAAGCAATTATTTCCAAGAACATTTATGTTTCTAATATTATTCTACTAGCTGTATTTATTTTAAGTCGACTTTTGTTATTTTCGTTCTAATACGAATGGAAATAGTCTCAGTACTAACTGTTCAATATTTTTTAACATAGTCAGATATACTATATGCTATCTAAGCATCACGTATATTCCGCAAGGGGATAGGTAGACAAGTATCATACCCGATTTTACTATGTTAGTTACTTGACGAGTCATATCAGACTCCGGGAAGATATTGAAAAACACTGTGCATAAAGCCCTCTAAGCATCACTGAGGTTAATGCGCTACATATAAAACTATACTACATTTTATCTGTTTATGACGTTTAAAAATATCTTTATCTTAGGAAACAAATCAAAACGTTTTTAATTTAAAACTTAATTTTACAATAATATTAACATTCGATTTGAAACCCACGCTGCAAACATAAACTGACAAAAGAATAAAATTTAAACTTCTTATTTTGAAAATAGAATATTATTTTGAAATACTCGTACATATTAACAATCTTTATCGGTTAACTTTGTTCAATAGATATTATGGAATTGAATAGTTCTAGGCATCTCTTTGTGATCTGAGTGAGTGCAAAAGGATTTCTGAGTGATGCAGAGGGGACCTTAATCTATCAAATATCGATAGTTTGCCTGATTAAGTAAAAAAAAAACATACTTAAGTAGGGTAGGTACGATTTTCACACGTTGACACTGAAAAATATATGTAGTACTAGGGTCCTAGTTGGAATATATACTTTCATATTTTTACCAGTAAGCTTTGTCTAGTTTCAGATCAGATCTGAGTAAGTTGTCCTAGGATTTTTTCTATTTTTTTAAACTAGCATGGACACTTGCAATACCAGAGGAGGTATCACTTGCGTGTTGCCGAGCCATTTTTATACATAGGAAACCGTTTCTTTCAAAACGCATTACTAAATGAACGCTGAAGACCTATACTCACACAAAAACACAACTACACCACTTTGGGTAGTTATTCGGCTGTGGTCTTCTGTAAGGTCTCCTTTCCCAGTCGGGCTTGTCCGCTTGTATGGTGCTCTAACTCTCTTTAAATATATTATTACTCTAGATTTTCATTATTTATTAAATCCATGTAGCTATACCTCTTAGTTAGTTAATTATCGCCATTGGCAAAAGAATTTGTCATTACTCATTTGTTCTTTTGCCTAGTTAGTAACCGACATCATATTTTTAGGCTGCCCAAAAGCTGTGGCTAAAAAAAGATATAAAAAAGGTTCAATAACATAACTAACATATTTAGTTTAAGTATCCTACCCCAATAATACTAAGCCTATAAGACAGGTAATGCGGTCTGACGCCTTTCTCAGGACAATAATTTATTTTCGGGTTTTCTTAGGCTATTTTTTCTAACCTCTTACGCTAGGATAACACAATTACGCGCCATCTTAGAAAAATGTTCTATTCCAACATTAAAGAGATTGTTGTTAGAGATTGTTAGATACGGCTATTTTACTGTGTAATTCAATAAATTATAACTTGATTTCTTAATTCTAGTATAATTAATGTTAGTTACGTGTTTTTGTGCTAATCAGTTTCGTGTTTTATTTAAACTAATTATATATAAATGTTAAGTATGTGTACGCTTTAAAAACGGCTGAAGCAATCGTAATAAAGTTTGGCAAGGATATAGATAGTACCCTAACCCGCAGGAAACAGCTAGTTACCTGTTAAAACTTACATTGCAATATATTCAATAGAATCTTTAAAAATATTTATTTTTTAATTATACATCGATCATGATGTGGATTTCACGTTATTTTATTCCGTGCGAGGATCGAACTCGTTACCGCGCAGAGTTAAATGGAAAGGTACCATAAATCACTGCAGTCTCCGTTGACATTGACCGCAACGACCGAAATCGGATTTGAAGGGCGATTATTGGTTTAAGATTCAAAAGTCAAGTGCTGAAATTGATTAAACAACGGTATTTAATTAATATCTAAGGTACAATCAAAGTGTTTGTACTTAATCAGCCACTTAATCTGTTAGTTACGACTTGACCCTCTCAACCAATCTTATGTCTATATGTTTAAACTTGAGAAACTGTAAGGGTGCAATCGCTAGTTTATGTTTAAGAATCATTTAGTAACTACTACTAACTTTGTTGATAATTTATTTTATGTATTAAGAGCACATAAGTACATAGATATTTATACATCAATGATTAAGACTTAATGTTATTAAGATTTTCATTAAATCCTACTAATATTATAAACACGAAAGTTTGTAAGTATGGATGGATGTTTATTACTCTTTCACGTAAAAACTACTGAACGGATCTGGATGAAATTTGGCACAGATATAGATTATGGTCTGGAATAACACATAGGCTTCTTTTTACAGCGATAACCGACATACACGCGGGCGGAGCCGCGGGCAACAGCTAGTCTATAATATAAATAAGATATTTAACAACGTAGGCATTTATTTTTAACTAGCGGTTCATTCCGTGCTAAATACGTACATTATGTAACCTTTGTACAAGATTTTAAGTTTGTAGTCCCAGCTGTTTAGACTCTGCGTTGATGAATCAGTCAGTCGGGATATTTATACTAATAATTTATACATACATATCCCGATTGACTAATGTTCTTTTAAAATGACATTGGTCCTTGAGACACGGCGAAAAGAATCGAAAACCGCTTTTACATTTTTTCTGGCTCTTTTACGGATCTCCTAGTTTCTGATACGACCTCATAGGGAAACTTTAAAAATGGTTAGCTTTAAAGACTGAATGCTGTAGAAATCCTTGGGGGCGCCTACGTCCAGCAGTGGAAGATTTTTAACCGAGATGATGATGATTATTATGAAGACGTTATACTTTAAAACTAAGTCACCTTTAGCCATTTTGATCCTCAAAATGAACAGTGAAATTGGTAAAATTGAACAGTGAATTCCCGAACACATTTCAAAGCAAAGTGGAAGAAAACGAGTTTATAACTCTTTGAGAATAAAGTGCATCTCTTGATATCAGTTATTTTAAGGAACCCCAATAAAAGGTTCGATAAAAGTAACGAATCACAAGAAAAGAAAATCGGACCGAAAACTCCTGGCCCAGATGCGACTCGTAAATTATTCGACGTATAGCTGCGCTTTTACCAAAGATCTGATTCTCGTAGAATAGGAACGAATCGTGGGTATTATATAATAAATCACTACCTATGTAACAATTTGCTCCGTATTATTTAGAACTGTTGCGTGACCCAGTCATTGTATGACAAATACCTGTTTACGTCATTAAATTATGTATAATTCTACACATTTATGTTGATTCCATTCAAAATTTGGCAACTGGGTTTGGTAATTTGTAGTCTAAAGTTATAGGGAATGAAAGAGGTACACTACGTTTTATTAATGTATTAGATACGATACATTATTATTGATCTCATTTAAGTTGACTGCATGTGTGGTCTATAACACTCGTATTATACTATATGTACTAGATAATAATATGAAGCTGAAGAGGTTTTAATTAAACAATCTTTTACCAATTTAAAGCAACGTATTCCTGAATGGTTACTTTAAATCCACATACAACGTTAGCAAAACCAAAAATAAAAAATAGTTTAGATTGGATAGACAATAAAATGATTCGCGTATATTTTTACATAGCAGACATATTTCAAACATTTTTTTAAAAGAAACAGATTTGTTTGTGTTTGTCACGTCATAACATGGTCTATTGTTAATTTTGACTACGGTATAAATACGACAGCACATCACAACATAGTAGGGAGGTTATAATGCAAATGTTTATTATCATGGACACCATGCCACTGGCATGTAATATTCTACAGTACACCTCTCATATATTATGTAGGTATCTATTGTGTTAAAACATTTGTAATTATTTCACAAAATGAAATGGTACTAAAGGACAATTCCCGCACTAGAGTGTTTGCGACACTACTTGTAGTTGTAAGGCATTTTACAAACTTACAATTAAAATATTTATCCCGTATGAGACTCAAAACTACATTGATTATTACGTGATAAACAAAATTGTAGTTCTGAGGTTGCCTGTAAGAAAGCTGCTTTAAGCGATAAGGCCGCCCATTGTGCATAACCATTTAAGCAAAACTATGTTATCAATAAAGAGTTATATCTATCTACTAAAACTTATGGACAAGGTCAGCTACAGAATCGAGTGTTGTGGAAAAATTGCAGTGGACGTCTTTTGGCTAAGATGAAAAACTTATGCAACGGTAAAGTTAATTTAATTATATTTATTAAAAAAAAAAATGATAAATTGATAGAGAAAACTTGACATATTTTTTACGTAATATTATATGAAATGTTTGTTAACAGTTAGTCATGTCGCTGTCATGAGATGATATATGTTATGTGCAAGCCGGTTCTATCAGATATTTTCTATTTCTGTCACGATGCGGGTGGCGGTCATACGGTAAAACCAGCAATATTTTCGTTAAGGTACATAATCCTTATATTTTTTCGTTAGAAGAATAACACAGCCTGATAAATGTGACTGTTAACTGAGATAATATACAAGACATTCAACGTATTATCTTACGACGTTCCTTCAAAGTGAATCTCTCTGAATAAATGTCAACATTAAGCATTATAAATTGTTTATGAATGTAGGGTTGTAAAAAAGAGTACACAATGGTTTTTTATACTACCTAAGTGGAAAACAAGCATATGGCCCGCCTGATGGTAAGCAAATAATACAGAGATATCATAGACTATGTACGCTTATAATACCTGGAGCATTACTCGTCGGTTAACGACCCAAAAATTTAACACTAGGATTTTGTGCTGGGATAGGATAAAGTTTCTTATAAAAAGGCATCCATCGCATCCAGGAACACAACTACACAGCTTTGGTCTTATTAGGCTATAGTTTTTTGTAAGGTAGGCAGTACTTCTCTCTCTCTCTGCCATTTAAGTTTAAGTTTTGCTAGCTATCTTAAGTCACCTCAAATTGAGGGTGCGATATTTATATATTGCAGTGGAAACCAATTAATTAGTATTGGATAGTTTATTTATAACTTCAGTCTGGAACGATGGGTAGGCAAATTTATTGATTGCTATCTAATTGAAAAGTTAATGTTAGTTTAGGTACAGCTTGTGGACGACAAGAGTCAGAAATGTAATTAATTTCCTTTCGACCAAGTAATATACCTAATTATAGACATGAAGTTCCTAAAAATTATTGAAAATGTACTAAATAAGTATATTTTTATACTATCACAAAAACAATCTGCTTTCCATGAAAACATCCGATGGGAAGCAGCTTTGTGCATTGATTCTAGTCTGTAGAAACGAGACTTATGTTGTATATTAATATTATAAATGTGAAAGTTTGAATGATTGGATAGATGGATGCTTGTTATTCAAACACACCAGATTTGGATGAAATTTGAATAGAGATCATATTAATTCTTGGGAAAATGTAGGTACGGTATGTGGTATAGATTCGAATTTGTTTTCACAGGCGGATCTGCGGGCTACAGTTAGTGTATATATCATCAGGTTAGGCTTGTCAATAAGTTATTATTCAGTAAAGGTTAATAAACTTCATAGCTAGGTATGTGTTTATACCGTGTCATGCGTATTCACAAAGTGCATTAACAGCATGTAGCAGATGAATGGGAGACCATTTCAATTAACATTTCCTCTTGTTATTGCTTATTACGTCATTCGTTTAATGAAAGCGATATATGGCGTTCATTTAGAGGCGGCTTATTAAAGTGGCTGTAAATTTGATGTAGTGTTTCGAAAACTCTGCCTTTTTAATGATGATGCCACTGTAATAACGAATGTATGTGTAGGAGTTTGCTCGTCGACGGGATAAAGTATTTTTTATATAACTTGTTACTTGTTACATGGTTACCTATGGTAATTTAGGCATGCTTTCTCTTTTTCATACTACTTGGGTGGTAAACAAACATACGGCCCGCCTTATGTTAAGCAGTTACCGTAGCCTACGGACGCTTGTAATACTGGGCTGACTATCACTTGCGTGTTGCCGACCCATTTTTTACATTAGGGCTTTAGGGTGGAGTATCCCTGAGAAAGGGAAACTTTTCTTTCAAAACGCATCCTCCAGACCTGTACTTATACACAGGAACACATTTAAACCGCTGTGTGTAGTTATTTGGCTGTGGTCTTTTTAAAGGTGAAAACCTTTCCGCAGATGGGCTTGCTCACTAGTATGGTGCCCTACCTCTATACAAACAAATGTAAACGTTTTTTAAACAAACGTTTTCCTACACCACAAAAGTCATCTAGCATGCCTTTTTAGGTCCTATGTAATAGGGCACCAGGCCAATTTTATTCGTGTCATTAGGTACTGAGCATTTTCTACACTAAAAATAAACATAAATAGGATTATCTAATTTATACGGAACTTAAAGCACTTCAATAATGTTTTATTGAACTCCTTCAGTTGAGTATTTGGCTTTTTGTTTAATTGGAGTACTCTTTATTTTCACTAATAAGACAAAAACCTTTTAGAAAAATCTTGAGGAGATTCGCTAGATTAGTAGGATATTCTGTTCGACTCTGTGGGATTGGGAAACGAAACAGATCGTAATCCCTAAGATACGATTTATTACATTCTATTTTCGTTCATAAAGTCTTCATTTTTTCGGAGAAATCGGGAATAATACTTATGTATTTTTAAAGACCAAAGCTAAAAATAAAACTACTTTAGTACCTAGTGTATTGTTTTTTCAGTGATTAACATCCGATTATATTTTTAATAGTTTTGCGAATTGATTGTAATCGATATTCCACCAACTCGCATTAGGTCAGCTTGTGTGGAGTAAGACTTAAGCTCTCTCAGCTATCTTGATGGAGTAGAAGAGACCCGTGCACAGCAGCGAGACATGAATTGCTATTATATACATTCCACGTGAACATAGACTAAGCAATATGATGTTCTATGAATAACTCCACGTAGTAACGAGAATAACCATCGAGCTAAGTTCGACGCAAGACATTTTTTTGTTTATTGACTCTGGTCTACCAGCAGAACAAAAATTAATAACATAACAATTTTTCAAATCTTAAACATTCTTCTAAAATAGGTTAGTACAAGATAAATGTTTTTTGATAGCTATGATCAAAGACAAATATTTTAAGATGTACTTTAAAAAAGGTGAAATGAAATTTAATATTCTTGTCTGTTTGTTCCGTTTACTCAAACAAACTGGATCTATTTTAATCGTAACTTTCTTGTGGATAAGAAAGATTTTTGACTTTTTGATTACATATTTGTTCTTAAAGTATTTTGACAAAGCATACTATCAAAGACGTATTGGATATTGATTATGTGTGTATTAATAATGTTGTGTTCAACTTGGCAGCGCAGATATTGCGGTTAATTCCGTCAGAATACACATAATATTATGATAGATAGTTTACCTAACGATTAACTGTCATTTCCAATGCCATCGCATAGTAATTTAAATAAGAGTCTGTTTACATCTCCCCACACCATCCACTTGCCAATTGTTTTTTATCTGTGAACTACTCTGTTGCTTTATAAAGTAAGTAGGTAGATAATTATGACAAATTGCACTGTAAAATAATAATTGTAAGAGAAGAACACACTGCTATGCGCAACGCCCGCGGCACGGCGGCATGAGGTAATGTGAGCCTGTTTTTGGTGTGTGATAGGTACGTACCTTCATATTATAAATTGTAATTTGTCGTCAGGGTTTGAAAATTCTATTTTAGAGTAAATTAATACATTAGCTACATAGATAAAGGAGCAACAACGCCTATTCAGTCATCCAATATTCGCAAAATGAAAACGTCAAGAAAAATGCTTTATTAATAGATACCTGTTCAAAGAATGAAACAATGAAAAATAGTGAAATATTTTACATTTCTTTCTTTTTTGGAACTTTCGCAGCTTTTATTAGCTTAAATGAATCAATATTTTTTTCCTTTCTTTGCCTTTTCTTTGATAAAAGTAGAACGTAGGTGTCTGACCTCTAGCGGGTGTAAAACGAGAATGCTCTCCCAGTCGTTGTAGGTACAAGTTAACGCTTTACATGATCCTTTCTTTGTTTCAATTTAACTTGGACATTTATGATCGTCTTATTGCGGAATTACAGGACGAAGCGGCGGCGGAATGTAGCAGAATCGCCGGGACGTGCTCTACTCATGAGCTCTGGGGGATTCCACTAAATCCTACCTTAGCTCCCTTGTTCAATCTGTAATGATAAAACTTTAATGTACAGTTATTTGTGAGAAATAAAAACAGAAATCTTCAATTTTTATATATGTCTTCATTATTGTCTTATCTTTGTTATTTCAAACTAATCAAAGATTCCTTAACTAATTTACATTAAACAAAGTAACTTAATTATATAATAAACTAAAATATTAAACTTGTTCGTTAAAGTTATGTTGATTTTGACATAGTTTGTAAATAGTTATATATAACATAACTGTAACGATATTGTTTCGTGAGCAAAAGTTGCGGCGTCATCTTTTCACGTATTTTATAGACAAAGGAGGATATTTGACGGTAAAGGCTTTGCCTGGGGTTTTGTGGATACAGGAGCGTAACTAACTCTGCGAATGAAATGTGTTTTACTAGACAAATAACTCAGGTTACCGTGGATCTATTCCACGTAATATAAAATTCATTAATGACGTTTATATTCCCGTATATACATAATTAAAAATAACATAGGTAAATAGCCTTTTTAAACAAGCTTTCTTACCCAGGATAAATATAAAGACCACAAAAAGAACGGCTCGATGTTAAATTTAATTAAGTAGATATACAGACGTGTTTATGTTATATTATTATGATTATGTTTTTGGTCTATCCACTATTCACTATATATTAACCTCCCTCCTCTGATGTCTGGTGGATAATCAATGTTTGCTGCACTGTTTTCATTAAGTTATGTATTGTATGTATTGAGTGTACTTTTATATGTATTGTTCTGTTAGTCAGTGTTGTTTGCTTTTGTAAAATAATATTGTTGTATGGAAAACATAACATTGAATTTGTTAAATTAAAAGTTACTTTGTATGAAACTTGGCAGATCGTTCTTTGTGTGTTTACTTAAGTAACTCACTGTGTATATTGCCCTGTTTCAATGGAAATCACTGTTTTCTTTTTACATGTGTATTCTGTTGGCACGATAGCGGCCACAAAAGGAAATGAAAGTAGGTGACCTAACATAACAGTTTTAATTAAGCGGTACATCTTGAACCAATGGCGCCAGTTCAATTAGTTTTTGAAAAATAACTCTCCCGTTCGTATCCCACATGTGAGATTTTTCAACAAGTTTCTCAATTTAGGCGAAGGCTTAGCAGTTTTACGACACCCGAGGGACACTTCGCCATCGTTTTGCCTACAAATTATTATTTTATATAAAGCTTTCGTCGATAGTTTTATTATATTAACTCTGAATTTTCGACGCTTAATATAGAATTTTAGTCAGGTAGGTATTTGTTAGTATACCAGAAATATAATGATATTTCTGGTATCCTAACAAATACCTAAATAAAAATCAAACTATTCAACTGATCGTCATGAAATTTCACACGTTGTAAGTAGTACAAAAGACATAAGAATTTTGAATAAGATTAAAGTACTATCGTCATATCGCGCGAGCAAAGCCGCGGGTGGAAGCTAGACATAGAAATAGAATAAAGCTAAAATAATGCTTGTTTTTTTGATGTGCTAAACTCTAAAACTGCCAGTCATATTTGAAAGCTTTTTATTCATTTGTTCTCATTCTTGAGGAAGGTTAAAGGTTATATTATATCATCACGACCCAAGTATTGGCATGGTATGGTAGTAACAATAAACGGGATGAAATCCAAATTGAATGCAGGTGAAACCACGGAGAACAGCTATAAGTTATAAATTGGATTTGAACAGAAGTTTGTTATAAACTTTCACAAATTTCGTATTTTATTGTCGTACGGAATTTTGGTTTCAACTTTATCTTGAAGTTGTTTCCGCATGCGGATTAATTTGCGCGGCAAATCAGAAATAGCTTCTGGTTTTTCCCAAGTGATTACAGCAGTACCATATTTTTTTTGGCTACTTAGTAGTAGTGGATAAATTATGCACTACCAGGTGGTAGTTATTTAATTACTTCTAAAAAAATGGTTATATATCGAACAGCTATACGCCAGTGACATTATAATAATACTAGATTCCGCCCACAGTTCCCCTGCGTATCCCACAGGAACAGTGATTTTTGGGATAATGTGGTATTTATATCTTATATAGTAATTTATATCTGTGCCAAATTTCATTCAAATCCGTTCTGTAATTCTGGCGTGCTGTGTATATTAGAAGACTATATCTTAGTTTAAATCGTAGTGTTGAGGAGTAACATGGAGGGTCATCATTCGTGTTGCTTTAGGCCTAAGTGCCGATAGCCATCACGAACATTGCAAACGGAACAAGATGTCTATCTAAGCAGATAGTGAGGCATGTTGTGTACACTTAACAAGCCACGCGCATACTTAATGTGTTAAGGGATTACATGAAAAGTGGTTTGCAATCTAAATTATAAAAATCTGTTGTACTATTTAGGTATAATACATACATACATACATATCATCACGCCTGTGTCCCAGTGGCGTAGGCAGAGACTATGGTACGCCACTTGCTTCGATCCAAACATACTTCCTTCGCCTCCTCTACATTCATCAACCTCTTCATGCATGAACGTCGATTCTGGGTACTTTTAATTTGGCCCTTTTTTAGCAAATCCCCTACTTGGTCGCTGTATGTTCTCCTAGGGCGGCCCCTACCGACATCTCCATTCATTCTTGCCCGATATACCTACAACATACCTATATAGGTATAATAGTGTATTGTTTAATGCAAATCGGCGCAAAAAGGTGACGAGAAATGAAACAAAATTTAAATTGGTTGAAAAATTACGAAATTACGAGAATTTTAATCTCAGTTATCACGAGCACAGGAGTTAATGAATTTAATATGCTTCATTAGTTATGGCAAATAAAGTCCAATGAAATTATAGAAAACCGAACCATCCTGGCTTTGCATGAGTAGACAATTACAGCTTAGCTAGGTATTAGTATAATATAAGTTTGGGATACCTAAACTTATATTATAATTATACCTTATATTATAAAAAAAGACTTGCTCGCAAAATAAGTATAAGTTACGAGAAAGACTTTTTGAAAACTAAAAACGCCGAACAAAGGTCGGTCGCTCAATAGGTACTACGTAAGTTGCTCTTAGACAAGTAAGTCGCAATGATCTCAATAGACTGTTTTGTGTGTTTGTTATGCTAAGGCCACGGTACGATTACCTACTTCATATAATGCTTTTTTGTCTAACTAAAGACATTTGCGTAACATATTTAAGTTGTATAAACAGTTTATTCGGTAAATTTTGACAAAATGTTACTTTGTTACAAAAGTAAAGATAGAAAAAAACATGAATTATAAACGTGTGTCGAATAACGAGTTTGCACGAAAAAAATTCCAATCTGTAAACGCCCCTAGTGACTGTAATCGTCGTTTGTTTGCAAATTTAAAATCTTCTTTTGAGTTAAAATAGAACAATACATTATTAGAAGTATCACAAGTACCTAAAGACTATTAATGAATGTATTCAAAACATGTAAACAAGGACTATCCTACTAACATTATAAAAGTTTGTAAGAATGGATGGATGGATAGATGTTTGTTACTCTTTCACGTAAAAACTACTGAATGAATCTGGATGAAATTTGGCACAGAGATAGATTATGGTCTGGAATAACACATAGGCTACTAGGTTTACAGCGATAACCGACATCCACGCGGGCGGAGCCGCGGGCAACAGCTAGTTATTTATATAAATCTACTAATATAAAATTAAATATTGTTCTTTAGAATATTATTTCGTTTCTGTATCTATTTGTTACACAAAATCAACGACGTCATCTTGTAATTTCAGTTTCAGTTTTCAAAAGATCTGTATTAATGCACAATATAAATACATGGTGATACGTTACAATTCCAGTGTATGTTTAGTCCTAGAACGTAACAAAGTAAAGTAAATACGTTTGGTATGCGCGTGCGCCTTTACAAACATTTCAAATACATAATTATAAATAATTTTATTCTATGAAATAAACTTAGGGCTTAACTTTTATGACATGTTATTCTACGTAAGCTTTAGTTAAGCATTACATTTATGGGCATACCTATGTAACTTAATAAACAAATATAGTAATCTATCTAGTAATCAATCTTTATTCATTCAGTTTCATTATTTAGAAGCTGATGACGAATTTCATAATAATCATAGCATTTTCTGGGCACGGGTTTCATCTCGTCTATGAAGAGAGCATAGGGTTTAGGCTGCTAGTGCGGATTGGTTATAAACCTATGGTGAATTTAAAGTTATCAATTAAAATAATTCTAAACACATTTTATCAATTTACAGTTTAACTAATTACGTAGGTACATTCTAGTTGTAATAATTTCTGTGTTGTCCTACTTTTTACATTTTCATACTAAATTTTCATCTTGTGCAAAATATGATTAAATTCCTTTATAATATATACTTACTCTCAGTTAACTCCTGTAGTATACATATTGTCTAAGAATATAAGCTTCTTAATAATGCTAAATATTTATACAGTATTATGTATGCATGCATGTTGTCTTTCAAAATTGTGTGTCCAAAATTTCGTAGTATCTGAGATGACGGTCAACGCACTATTATCTGCCGTGCAATGCAGCAGCTTTGACATAATGTGGGTATAACTAAAACAATGACCCATTTAAGAAATAAAAGCGCTTAGAAATTCTTGGCTCATGTCTCGTAAAGGTTAAAGTATACCTACGTTGTATTTTCGTTGTAAGGCAATGTAAGAGAATATTCAACGGATTTTTGTACAATAATATTATAGAAAGAATGAGGTAGATATCACACTAGCGCATAGCGTGAGGAAATTGTTTCCGATAAAAGGCTGTAATTGTAGTCGGTAAATTGCTTTCTCTTTCTGTATCATACGTTCAGTATTATCTATCGCATTTATTATTTAAATCTATAAGTAAGTACACGTAATAATAACGCAACAAAACTGAACGATGTTTAGTATGGAATAACTTATTTTAAACAGTTAGGTACTTTTAAAGTAAATTAGCTTTTACCTACAGCTTCGCTTGCGTGATATATTCATAAAAAGAAGCCTATAGCAATTAAGAATAATGTAACTTCCTATGAAATAACTGAGCCTCTAGACAAGTGGCTTATGCGATAGTCAAATCGAAAAGTCAAAAAATATAATAATAGTGTATGGAATTTGACGTGAGTCTACGATTTAATGTCGTAAACTTACGTCAAATCCCATACATTTGCTTTTTTGACTTTTTGATTCGACTATCGCTTATGCCACTTGTCTAGAGGCTCTGATCAGTAGATATCACACTAGCGCATTACGTGCGGAAATTGTTGTCGATAAAAAGCTGTAATTGTAGTCGGCTAATAGCTTTATCTTTCTGCATCATACGTTCAGTATTATCTATCGCATTAATTTTATTGAAATCTATAAGTAAGTACACGTAATAATAACGCAACAAAACTGAATGCTGTTTAGTATGGAATAACTTATTTTAAACTGTTGCTTTTAAAGTAAATGCGCTTTTACCTATCTACAAATTCGCTTGTGTAGTATATTCATAAAAAGAAGCCTACAGCAATCAGTAATAAAGTAACTTCCTATAAAAGAATTGTCAAAATCTGATCAGTAGTTTCAGGGATTACTTCTTACATCCAAACTTACAAAATTACTAACTTTACCTCTTTATAACATTAGTAGGTACATAAATATCGACAAAAATAATAATTCGAATATGATATGACATTTAAAACTAGATGTTTATTAATATGGGACTCTATGTGAAGATTGCATAAATTATGGAACACATTCATGAGCGGCGACGAGTAGGTTGAAATGAAAAGGGTACTAAAACAGTCAAATTATGTTCATTTCTATGCTCTGAGCAATATCCGGCTGGTCCTCCCACTGCACAGTCCAATGGCTAAATTTAACTGAGTAGCAATCTCCGGTCATACAACAAATTTTATCATATTAATAAGCGACAGCTGGTAGAATGTTATGATAACTAATAACTAAGTACATATTTAACAAGACACACGGGACAAAACTTTATGTGATTTTTAAATGTTTTTTGCAAGTCTGGTAGTAATTTGTGTCCGTGAATATGATATAATAATAATAATCATTTATTTATAAGTTACATAGACCTATGAGTCTATGTAACTTGTGAATATTATTAAATGTAACTATTATTATTATATTGAACGTACCTACGTTCAATATATAATAATAATAGTCACATTTAAATGATTATTATTATTATATCATATTCACGGACACAAATTACACCCAGACTCGCAACAAACATTTATAAATTACATAAAGTTTTGTCCCATGTGTCTTGTTAAATATGTACTTAGTTATTAGTTATCATAACATTCTACCAGCTGTCGCTATTATAATATAATATATTATTATTATATTGAACGTACTTACGTTCAATATAATAATAATAGTCACATTCACATTACATTCACATAGATTCTTCTGGCAGCAGCTAAGTTTCTTGTAGTGATATTAACACACACCCGTTATATAAGCGCTGTGTATCGCTAATAGCACTCTTCACATTTTTACAGTTGTAACTTTGAAAGTTGTATGATCCATGGGCACAAGGCAATGGGCCGATGGCAGCGGGCTCTTTGTGTACAAACCTTCTAAAGATAATTCCTTCAGGCCATATTTTTTCATCTAAAAACATTGATCGCTTAGATTCAGACACAAAGAATTTGAAGGCTTTGTGATCTAACAACTTTTTTGTGTATACCTTTTCTAAAAACACACGCGATAAGCGAGCTACTACCACTTATTTCTTTAGACTATTCCTTTATGAGCACCGAGTTTTAAAGCATGCTCTAAAACTTATTAGCTTAGACTAAGCTATAACTAGTTTGCTGCTCGAAGTGTAACAAAAAATAAAAATAATTTTATTCCTTATTAAGCGAGCATCTACAGTAGTTTTCTAGTGATGATGGGATGTGCCTATATTTTGTCAAAATTATAAGATTTATTTCTAATATGTAGTTAGTTATACATTTTATTTATTAAATTACGTGTCACGTTGTTTGTCCGCTATGGATTACTAAACTACTTAACCGATTTTCATTAAATTTTGCACTGATAGGATAGTTTAAATTATTATATTGATAAGAGCCTTTAATGTAACCCGGGCAAAGTCGGGGCGGGCCGCTGGTTATATTATATTTTAATTTTATTTATGACTTCTTCAGTGGCTTAGTGGTTGATATGTGCGACTACTGATCTCAAGGATTGATATTGGGTTTTTCTGTCAAGAAATTCACTATAGACGCCCGGAGTTTGGAAATTGGTGGTGTTTACACCCCCGTGCCTCGGAAAGCACGTAAATCCATTGGTCTTACGCCTGATCTAGGCACTTGTGTTTGCGCACACACTTGTGCACTATAACATCTTCCGCGCAGATGGTTAGTCTCCGTTGAGATTAGCCACCGTGACCTAAATTCAGTTAGCAGAACATTTATACCTTTATAGCTACGTTTATATAGTAAACACAAAAAGTGTCAACACCCATTTTCTTGTTATTGACATTTAATTTACACTTACAAAGATTGGATAGAAGTGACAGTACAGAAAATGTCGTCATATTAACGTTGTGGACAGCTGAGAGCCGCCGGATGTTCTCGAAATAAACTTACCGCGTTCGCCGGCCCCGCCCGCGCCGCTTCTCATACCGCACTTCAACCAAGTAATAACTATAGACGGGCACTTCCTAAACTATGATTGCACAGATAGTTTAATGTCGAAGGTGGCTTTGCGTCATCAACACAGCGCTAAGTCATTGTCGAATGACTGATAGGATAGTAAACTATCCTAAATTGAAGTTAAGAAAAGTTAAATTGAAGGCTCTTATCGAGATAATAATACAAATATTATTATCTCGATAAGAGCCTTCAATTTAACCCGGGCAAAGTCGGGGCGGGCCGCTAGCCGCCGCGAACTCCCACACGGGTAGAACTTTGTTTGATCCATTTTTGTTGCATTTGGATGTATTTTGTTTACGTGATTATGTTTTTTATAGATTCCGTGACACGGCTCGTTAACTAGTGCGGAAGAAAAAACAACAGTGTCATCATGTCATTTAACACCTTCATGTGGACTGTCACCGAGAGGAAAGCTCTCCTACGTAAACTACCGACTATGAACAAAATGAGCTGCTTTATTGGCTTAAGAAAAGGGCCCGTCTATAGCTATTACTCGACCAGACTGCGCACAGGTGCTACACACCACATGCATCATACTTCAGATATAATTAACGCGTGAAAGATCGCTAGAAGCAGCGACCGTAAGCGACACTAGCCCTCACTTGTACAGCTTGTATTAAAAATAGACAAAGTTTAATTAATCTTGGAATTTATTCTTGACTTTCATGTTTTATGGTCTTGTTACGGTAATGTTACGACATAGAAATTGATATAATGAGGTAGCCAGCTGACTTGGTAAAAATATATACGATATTAAATTATTTGAAGGAGATGTTTCAATTTATAGGACAATCAACTGCCTTGTTGGATTGTGACGCAGAATGTCACTTTCGCAAAATGCCAACGCCAATAATTTGTTTACTTTTGCAAAAAATCAAGAATCATTTTCGTAGTATTTTACTTTTGTCATTTTCGCAACAAGTCACTAAGATCAAATCTTTGGCGACGTCCATTTGCGAAAGTGATGATCTGCGTCAAGACCCAGCTTGTAAGCTTGTAATCTTGACTTGTTTGCCGCCGATCATGGGGTTTGCCGTACCATTACCTGAGGGCATCATGGTACAAATTTTTAGTAAAATCTGAAATAAATGACTCCGCTGGTATATACTATATAAAAATGCGGCACCTAAAATAAAGAATGGAAAAGTTAACAAACTCTTGGTGCGTTTCTTTAAGAATTCTCTTTTGTAGTACAAAGTAGTTGTAGCACATAAAGTGTTTAATTTTTTATCAAAGATTTCTTCTTATACTTTGTTCTATTTTGCATTTTTCTTTTTATCTACCGAAATGCAATGAACTTTTTCTTAAGTACTTGTTTGTAGTTTGTTATATTAAAAGAGTCCGCGTTAGAATACGAACCCTAGGTTGTGGGGAGTTTTTACAGAGACGAAATTGTACTGCACAAACTACACTCATCCTTGGAACAACTATCTGTGAGCTACAAAAATATTAGCCCACAAAAGCCACGCTCAAAGCCCACGTTAGGCGTAGTATAATGACCACATTCGCTTTTAAACTTACTATAACTTACATTATTATTATGCCGTGAGGTAAATATTTAAAAAACACGTCTTTTGAAATTATGATGGAATGGAACTAGAATAGGAGGAAATAAATATAAAAACCAATATCAAAATCAAATACTTATTAATTAAAGTTTTACAAACTGTCTACGAGACAAAAATGTTTGGAGGGCTAGGCACTTCGGACCTTTTAAGATTTTTTATGCAGAAAATTTGAGGATGTGAGTCATGGACCTCAAACATTTCTGCACAAAGTAATGTAATTTTATACAAAAGTTGTTAGTGAATAATATCTTTGAGAATGAAACAACAGAGGTAATCTCGTACTTGTGTTCCCGACACACGTCGGGATTGCATGATTAAGGGCTAGCTATGTTCCTTTACCCGCTGTAGCAAAATGTTTTGACTATTCACGAGGATGACATGGTGGATAGAACTTTATTATATCATTAGTGGTATAGGTACCTATTTTGTTCGAATTAAGTCAAATTTACTATACAGTTCAACTATTCTTAATAACGTACGATGGGTACGAACAAGGTGGTCCTGGTGGTATTTTTACCCTACGAACAAATAAAAACTTGATGTAGGTAACTTTTACAATCAAAACTCAAAAATGACTGAACCAATCATATTATTATTATGAAGTGTCATTTGCTTCGTATTTAGCGTACAAGAGCAATAGGATACATGTTTGTAAAGAACATTAGAAATTACAGTTTTGATACTCATGACAGGTCTTACGAAATCATTACACTGTTTCTGTAATCATATTGCAATTTCCTCGTTTGCAAAACTAACCACTAAAACGAGTCAAATTAAAATAAACACTATCAACTCCGGGAAAACAATGAAAGAAAGAAAGAAAAACAATTAAAAAATAAGTTTTATTCCTAGATTTGGTTAAAAAAAGAAACATTTACGTTTCAGATATATGGTAGTATTGCCATGAGATTGCCATGATTAAATATGAAAATAAATGCAATATTATATTGAAATAAGTGTATGGCTAATTATTTAGATTTTCGTTAAAATATTTTTAAACCCACCGCGTTGTTGCCGCCGCGGAGCTTATAAAATGTACCGGCGCTTTATAGATTTGCTCGCTTGTGAAAATTATGTGGCGGAATTGTGCATGAAAATATTTACTTCGAACTACGATTCAAAAGTGTAATATTGAAAAATTCCTTTGCCTATTCACGTAGAAGTTGAACCTACAGCAGAAAATATAAAATGTTACGAAAGTCGCGTAACATATTACTTAATGAGATTAAAAGCTTTAGAGTTATTTTATTTCAATTCCAGTTGAGAGGTTAGAAGTATTTATAACATTTACTTTTGAGCTAAATTGTATATCAAACGGCAAAACGTTTTCTAACAAAACATGTCATAACTTAAATGTACCGCGGGGCAATGCATGACATGGGTTATAAAAGGGAGCAGGATAGCTGATACAACCTTTTGTTTCTATAATAACTCGAACAACTTTGTGGTTGCGTGATGAAGTAACAAAGAATCCCCTATTTGTCTAGTAAGCATTAGTGGAACAAAGTTTTCATGTTTCTCACCCGAGCTACGACGCGGGTGCTACGGATGTCGCCGCCCAAACTTTTCCTCGAACGGCCACAACTTTTATTTAATATTTCCATAGGCTGCAATCCCCATTCGGTCAGGCTTACGAGCGCGCATTGTTTATAACGATTTTTATTTAACCTTTTGCCGCTAGGGTTATATGTAGAAACAGTGCGATATAAATAATTTATAAAGCTAATAATGTACAAATATGTGCCTCTGTTAGATCGGAAAGCGAAGCAATAAAACGTGTGAGGCGTGTGCGGTCGGCTCCCGAATAAAAGGACGAGTGTGTGTATAAAAACTCTAACGAGGATGTAGGACAGTGGTGGCCGCGCGGTGGTGCGTCATACCGTTCTCGCGCCATTAATCTCAGCTTTATTATAAACACAGAAGCCGACTAAATCATAAACATGCTTAATGTGGACCTACTTCATGAGCCCTTACATTCGAACGCTTTAAATAAAGTGTTCATTGAACTATTCGGTTTACAACACAAGTCGTAGACGCAGTAATTTACTTCAATTTTATGAGTTCGTTGACTTATTACTAATTACTCAGTAAAAATGTACCTAAGTAATATAAATTAAGATGAATATGAATTGTGGAAAATATAATATTCTTTTATATAGAAAGATTAATGTACTTGAGAAATGGTTACGACGATTTAATATTCAACTTCTCATTCGGTAGGTTCTCTGTAGGTGTGATATCGTGTATCTCATAAATTACTCAAGTGTTTGCGTGAATTTAGCGATACCATTTCCTGCTTACCTACGCATCGGACAGTGAAAAAATTGTATTTGGGATTGGGACAACGATAAATTATACGCGATGGAAAAAATAACTCATTCATGCAACATCTGTTAACAATGGTCCAGAGGGATGTCATACCTATACTTCGTTGTGTAATTTTGAACCTATATTTTTAATTGCTATCGACATTTTATACCTAGGGGCTGCCGTGATCAAATATTTATTTATTGATGAAACAATACAAGCAAATCAAAGGCGGATTTAACTTCATAGCAATTTTCTACAAAATTGGAGATAAACGTAGTAAATGAAGTATTAGCAATTACAATATATTATACTAAAACTAAATTAAATGCTGTTCGTTGGCAAGCACATTACTTGAGAGCTGCTAAACCTATTAGGCTATTTTTGTTACAATTATGTATACCATTTTTGCTTGGAAAATATTAATTTGGAAAAACTATGATTGAGGAATTATTTAAAGGATACATTTTTTTATTTCGGGTCAGCTAATCGCAAATATAAAACTTAATTCTAGACATTACCACAGAATATTTAATAGACATTACCGAGAATACATAAGAGTCCCCGCAAACTGCTGAATTACTATTACGAGTATCTGATAGTCTGATCAGGTTAATCAGTATCCGCACATTTTGAATAATTTTATTGATTCTTCATAGACACTTATTGGAAAACCGACTAAATTAACGGTCGATTTAAAGTTTGTAATCGTTAATATCGTAATGTATTTGATGTAAAATAAAGAGATTTCTGAATATTATGATGTCAAACTGATGACGTCTACCGTTAAGCCAGATCTCTTGTTGTAGAAGTGAGGCTACCTTTTTAAGATTGGCGATCTTGAGCTAAGGTGTGAAATACGAACATTTTATGTATCTGTTATGTGAATATGAACAAAAAAGTATTTTCAATGAACATGTTACAATCACGTCTGTTGGCAAAACTTATTATTACCACGAAGGAAATCTTATTTTATTTACTCCTTATTAATATCCGAATGAATGTTTTCCTTTCTTATTATTTTGCTGAATATTATTGTACTCACACCGTTCAGTCTTTCAGACAAGTTAATGCGTAAATTAATTACTATATTATACACAATATAGATATTATAAGGACGTACAAATAAATTAATATTATCCCGCACAGATGTTAAGGTCCGTTTGATTTATTATAGTGAACGAAAGTTAAACAATACGGGAATGAAAATGTATTTATCGACACAAAATGATCCCTGTTTCCTATTATTGACGAAGTTTTAATTGGTCAAGTTTGTGATCCGTCAGGTATATTACAGCTGTTCTTAATCATTGCGCTGAAGGTTTAGCGAATTACGTCACACGATATGTGTGATACGATTAGGGTAACGGTCAGGATATCTCATGAAATTTGTTTGTTTAGTCCAGGAGTTGTCGTTTTAAGTTTTGTCCGTGTGGTGACGGATCACCACCCCTTTCCATCGCTGACGGATCACCATCCCAAGGATGACGCAAGAGTCGACTAAGGGAGTAAGTCAGGCAGACAATATCCACTGCAAGACGGGGAAACCTCGAAACAAAACCCTATACCAACCCACCTCAGCTTCGCCCGGGTTAAACATTTTTTTACTAGTTTAAATACCAATTTTCATAACTCTACCTTCAAAAATGAAGAACTTTTATAGAAAATTGGATCCCATTTTTCTCGACCTTAGGGGTTTATTCAATGGTGGATCGAGATTGTGGATCCTAAAGGAAAGAGGGGAATTTCCAATAATCCTCTCTAAGAGTTTCGATGACAAATAGATTAATTATATTATTTTTAAAGTAGAATAAAAATAATTATTCTATTTGTCATCGGAACTCTCAAAATAATACCTAAGGGTATTGTTTATGACGCTCCGCCGCTTTCACAATGTTTACAAATTTTGTTTTGATCAACATTCTTAGTGGGTATTCGTCAGTTGTAACTTGTAATTAATCTTCGAAACTCACCCATTCGATTGTTGCCAGCTTAATTAAATTGTAATCGCTGTTTTCTTATCAATACCTTTTTTATCTGAACAGAGCTTTATTAAAACAAAAGAAAACAACGTAAGCTCATTTATTTGTTTTATTTTAGAAGCTAGTTAAGAGTTTTATGTATGAAGTAGGTATGTGTGTATTTGTCTGTGGCATCGTAACTCCCAAGCGGATGGATTGATTACAATGGGTTTTTGTTTCAGTACGCGCTAGGGCGGGAATACAGATCTACTATAAATGTAGGGCAATAGTAAATATAATTAAAGAAAAAAATAAGCTATTAATAAAAGAGGTCTTGTAGTTTGTAATTTTACTGATAATATAATATAATTATGTAATAAGCAACACTGCACATGCAACATTTGCCTTGTTGAAAACTTTACATCTGGTGGAAATTGACTCAGCCGTTTTTAACCGTTAGCATAATTGAATGTAACTAATAAGACACTCTTAACGATTGACCGATAGTGTATTGAGCTTATGTTCAATTTATAGTTACACATAAGTTGCGCATGGTTTAACAATAAGAAGCAATTATATTATCAATCAATCACTCGGTCAGCTTGTTGCAGTCCACTACCTACATTTATAATAATGTCGTCCTCTACCAATTTACACCACAACACTCGGTCTAGTTAAATAACAATTTAGTATAATAATGAAACTAAATTGTTGTTTATGTACAAGTATTATGTATTATAATTAAATCATATTGACAAAGTTATGGTTTTGTACAAAATGAGCTTACCTCTAGCCGGGTTTAATGCCTATAAAACTATTACTTAAATATAACAATATTGCTTATAAGGATTAAGAAAGTTCCCGAGGCCCCCGTCGGCCTATCGTATTCGAACAAAACGACATAAATCTAAGTTAAAAGTTAATTTTGTCAATCCGGATAATTCCTCAAGGTTTAATCAGACTAAGTTGGGTGTAATTAATGTTCACTAAGGCCACACAATCTAGGAAAGCTTCGGCTTAGCCCGCTACGGAAATCGGAGTTTGCAACGAGCGGGCTGGGCGCTGGGGCTGTAGTGCGCTGAGATCACGCCGCGCGCCGGATCGAGCGGGACAGCGCGCTGTGAGCCGGGTGCGTACCGCTCGCAGCTCGCCGGTCGCCGGTCGGCGGTCGGGCGGCCGTAGCCAGTGCCATGGGGGCGAGCGACCGCACGAAACGCTCCGCGCATCTACCGCTGAAACATACAACCCCCTTATTAAAATTTACGTCACTCGCCTGTCAAAACTCAGTCAAACAAATAAGTCTTCGGACCTAGTTCATTAGACGCGTCCCTCAAAGGAAGTTTTAATAAAATTATTAGACTAACACTACGTTAAATAAAGTGATTTTGTTTACCGCTATTTGTGCGAGTTTCAACAATTGGAAAACTTTTCAAAGGACTTTACGGTAATGTTATGGATGTGTGTTGTTATCATAAATAATCTGAAATTACTTACATACATATAGGTACATCTGTTAATTGTTCTGTGTTCTATCGTTAGTCTGGCTGATGACAGTTTTATTGGGGAAATATATTTCTACCATTTGTAATAACGACAACAACATTAATCTTTAGGAAAATAAAGGTATCAAGTATCAACCTATTAAGAAAAATAATAGTTTCATTAGTTTTTAAACTTACTTTAGCGTAGATTGTAATTCGTTCTTTCTAAATAAAGAAAGCAACTTTCTAGCATTATAAATGCTCAGTCATGTACACATATAAAATAAATAGAATCAATATAGAGAATAATACATTGTCATATGTAGCATTAATCGGGTGCAAATGAACAAAAACTAATTAAAAGAACATGAGGTCCAATTTCGTTACGTCACAGAAGATAGGGACAGATAAAACTTGAACGAACTCATCGACAGTGACAATTGCGGCTTGATTAAAATGCAGAACAAAGGATCACCATTTCGTGGTCGATTTTATTAGAAAATTTGGAGGCCAATGCTTTGCGGTGTATCGCACCGAATTTCGACCGAGGTGTTTCTTTTTCCTTTTCTTTAGTAAATTACTAGCTATCTACATAAAACAGCAAACAAATACTGTGGGCACTGAACCTTTAAGAATCCTTTAATAAATAAACTGAACATTTTTATTTAATTGCTTTTTCGTTCAAATAATTTTGGCAGCTGCCTCGCCCTTATTTGATACTTAATTTGTTTTAGAAATTCTTTACCGACAACATTTCTAAATACTCTTGAATTTACAAAGGTAATTAAAAAGTAATGAATATATTTAATACTTTTAATTTACAGCTCAAGCGTCCTAAATTATTTATTTATTTTAAAATAGCAGTAATAAAAGGCTTGTCCGTTTGAGACAGGAAGGCTTATAGAACATCATAGTCAAATAATTACAAACCGTGTTCTTCAGTTCTTGTGCGTGAGTGGGTAGGTAGGTACATGTCTCCAGTGCTCATTTAGGAGGGTGTTTAAAAAAAAAATGACTATACACAAAATCCTGATGTTTGTTAAAAGGTGTTGGGAGGACAGAATGCGAATAATGCTCCTGGTACTGCAAGCTTCTACTTACGGTTACTACTTACTATCAGGCGGTCTGTATGCCATCTATGTAGAATATAAAAAATATTAAAATGGCAGTACCTAATAAAAGGCTTGTCGACGCGAAGACAGACAACTTTAGTGAGGTAATTTCTATATAATAAATGGATTCAACAACTTTCGTTGCCGTCAACGCCGCCTCCGCAAAATTCAAATATTATCCAAAGCTTTTTCTCCTTCAATCTCGGGTTATAAATCACTTAGAAATGATTAATTAAAAACGTTACATTACGTAAAATTAATTATTATATACAGCTGAAAGGGCTTAGAAAGCAGTTTATCGTTCCCGTGATTCTGCATTATTATACAATATTTTAACTCTAGACCTCATATGAAGGGGAAGGTTTTATATCGGCTCGATGTAAATCTCTATCAAATATGATTGTCCTTAATATACTTGTAAAATTTTGCCGATGCGGATATAGGTAATCAAGCCATTCTGCAGCAAGGTCTTGGTCTATTAGACTGCTAGTATTGAGCATTTTTTTACAGAGTAACAGCGTGCAATTGGCTTCGGGAACTATACATAATGGTAACAGTTACCATAGCCTATAAGCCAGGGCCTAAGGCTTTCCAATCTGTCTGTCCATTTTATTTCTTATACTACTACAGTGAGAATGAAGCATACGGCCCGCCTGATGGTTAACAAGCAGCTACCACAGTCCGTGGACGTTTACGCGCGCGTAACGCACATTGACGAAAATACATCTTGTAATACCAGAGTTAAATTTTATAAAATTACGTATAATACAGATTTATAATGAATTTGGTAAAAAAAGAGACAATATTAAGTAAGTAGGGAATTTTTATTTACGCTCTTTCTTCAAATGGTTAATCTTAGTATGTTGTCAAGTGGAAAGGTGGCCGCGCTAGGTGACTTAACCCGCTAAACGCTTACAGAACAGAGCCTCTAGACAAGTGGCATAAGCGATAGTCGAATCGAAAAGTCAAAAAAGAAAATGTATGGGATTTGACGTAAGTTTACGACATTAAATCGTATTAGCCTTCTATGGTTAATCAATATAACTCGCTGTCTATCAAATAAATAAAATTAAAATAGGAATGACTTAGTCATGCGTTAAACAATTGTAATTAATATTCGACATAATTTCCAATTTCGGTTCATGTAGGTGCGTTTTATCTTGATGAAGTTTATAAATTTAAATGGACAAAGTATATTATGTTGTGCCCTCAGAACTAGCTTTTCATAGTGGCTTCGATATCGTATTATTTAAAAAAAAATACAAAAAATAGGGTTAGTAGGTTCAATTTATTTTTGTACTGTAATAGCTTTCCTCCCTCCGTTCAGCTACATCATTTATAATTATAATAAATTCGAAGATGGTGTGACTCTCACTAAGTATGCTGACTGTAAAGTGAGAGGTTTCAACCGTGACCTATTGCAGAAAGATGGAAGGGCTTTTCTGCAATTATATGCTGCTGTTAATAAGAATCATAGATTTACAATAAGGCGCTGACGAATATTCGTTTTTCTGTCCTCACAAGCCACACCCTATCAGCGAATTAAATGCATAAAACTTTCAAGACAATATGTAACAGAATTAAATTGCCCAGTAGGTTACGCGTTAAATGGAATAACCCATTTAATGTGGAACCTACTGGGCTATTCAGTACAGGCACTTAACGTACCAAAGTACCTACTTACCTAATTGCGTTTGGTTCTCAGTGACTTGTTCGCGGTTATCGTCTTTGTCGAGAATGTTCAGATCGTTTTCTACACGTGTCACTACTTATTTGATCGGTCGGGGTCCTCGCCAAAATGGATCTATTCCGTGACTTACTTACATATCAGTCCCTAAAAGGTAACTATGAGATATTTATTGTAATGTATTGTGTTTTACATATATTAGGTATTGTCTTTATACGCAGTGACATCTTCTACGAATATTAGGTCAAACTATAACTGTGACTGAATTTATGTCTGTTTCTTAATTTAAAATTGTTTTCTGTTTATAAATAGATTCAACTACACATGTGGTCTAGTGATTGTAGTGATTTCCTTGCCATGTGGGTTCAATTTCACACGGGACAAATATTTGTGTCATCTAAATGAAATGACTGTTCTGAGACTTTGTGTGTAAAGTACCCCTCGCCACACAACTTGAAAAAATGGTATGTTTCATCGTTCTAATCTCGTGGACTACTAATCCACGAGATACTAGCCGATTCGAGAAATTCTTTGACTGATCGAAAGCTCAAACTACTTCTGGTGAAAATTTGACTTCATATCAATATACCAAGCAAGCAAAGCCACAAGCTAGTAATGTTAAAAGTAGACAAGAAACCTAAAAGTTCAGATTTAATAATATACACCGTGAGTCGTCGCGCCATAAAAACTCATTTTAATATTAAAAACACGTTAACAAGTCTTTTGCAAGTTTAATTTTGAAAATGCCTTACATAATGCTTCATTTTAATCTGTATTATATTCACGTTGTTGGGCGTCGTTGTTTAATAAATAAATAGTATTATAATAACTTGTGCGCATGAAATATCAAGAAAAGATGGAATTTTTAACTTAATTTTGGTCTTTCTTTTCGTTGTTATTTAAATACAACTTCCATATATGAAACAAGGGCCTTTTTTAACCTACAGAAAAGCAGAGGAAGCATGCTTGTTCACTTAGACACAATAAAGTCATTACTACAATAGAAGGCCAAATAAAAGTTAAAAAAAGAAAGCAATGCCAAAAAATTAAAATATAGACCAACCAAAGGAAAAAGAAACTGTAGAGACTTACAGGGAATTAAAGAAAATGGCATTGGATAGAGAAGAATGGGATTTTTTACACCGATTAGTGCCTAACACTTATATATTTTGGACGGATTGCTGGTTAGGAAGTTATTTATAACAACGTTCAAAACAACATTTATCCAATTTTTGACATTTTTTCTCATAAAATAAAAGCAGAGACGGGGCCAAAGAAAGTTAGCGTTTTCTGAAAGTCTGAAAGTGGAACGAAGAAAGCTTCAAGATATAAAAACTAAAATAGAGACCGCGCATAGAATATGTATCTGAGCCCCTAAACCTTAGGCTACACAAACATATACATTGTGTGTAGCTACATAATATGTATGCTTATATATTACGTGAGGGTAAAAGTAGGGTCTTGATTGAGACTATTTTTGTGAGCTTATATTTGGTTTACCACAAATGGGACCAAACCAATATATCATTCTATCGACGGTCTTAATTACTGTTTGCTATTTTCGACCGTTGAGTACCTAACTAAGATTAATTACAATAAACCATTACGAGGACCATAAAAATATTTTAATCGAAAAGAAAAAGTATTCGAACAAGCTTAACCCTTTCAATCATTTTGAGGCAGTTCATTAAAACGGGAGTGTTTTAACGCTGACGACAGGAAAATTAAAAGGCGTATAAAATAACAGGGTGAAAAATGTGAATGTATTTATGAGGAAAATGCATCGGTTGTACAATTCATATGAAGCATGAAGAATAAGCGTTGGCATATCATCTCGTTAGGAAATATGGGACACGGTGCGACGCGCTCAGCAAAATGTGTTCCATTGCTCTTTGTGTCGCTTTCTTTTGTTCACTGATCTACCCGCATGCCCGGCGTAACGTGTTGTGTAGTTTTTCAATAACCCACTACACACCTACTAATTAAAGGGTCGTTTTGAATGTGTTGGATTCAGGACAAGGGTATCTGTTCGTAGTTTCTGAGTTTCTGAAATGGGATGTGACCTTTTTGGTGTGAATTGGTATTGTCGGCCTGTTGATATATTTATGATCATTAATTATTTTGTATTGCAGTGTTATGAGGCACTGCGATTATTGCTGAGCAATTTTTTTTGGCTTCTTTTGCCAAAGCAGCTAGATGCTAAAAGCCGAGGATCTTGCTAAACGATATGCACTTGGAGAGGCCTACGTCCAACAATGGACTACGATGGGCTTATGATGATATAATAATACTAAATTTCTTTATGGCATCGTAAAATATTACTCTGAAAACAATATTGTAGCTCCATTTTTCTATAACTTTATACTTAGAATTATTAATATGCTGAGATTAATGTAATTCGATTAGGAGAAAATGTTTTATTGAC
This sequence comes from Trisateles emortualis, assembly GCA_947095525.1. Classification (NCBI taxonomy): domain Eukaryota; kingdom Metazoa; phylum Arthropoda; class Insecta; order Lepidoptera; family Erebidae; genus Trisateles; species Trisateles emortualis. Next base: position 12,086,425 of record OX352734.1, read on the forward strand.
TTTGACATAAAGCCCTCCAAGCTCTTTCTTTGTCAAAGGAAGAAGTTTGATTAAATGCTTTTGTTTATTGATGAAAAAGAAAAATATAACAAACACGTGTTAGAAGATGAGACAAAAGGAAACAAGATACGAAGAATCAAGGTCGACGAAAATTAATTAATCTTGTAGTTAATGTCAATATAACTATAATTATTGTTTGATTGATGAAACATGTACTCTAAGTAAAATGAAATATGGCATCACGGCTATTAACAAAAAGCGGTAGGCAGTATATTCCCCACGTATAGCAAGCTACTCCATGCTAATAAAAACATGTTTCAAATAATATATTCTGACATCTTTTGGACTTGAATTTATACTATACTTGACGACAGGCCACAGCATACCGATTCTTACACTATATTTTTACAAAATAATGCTGGTAGCTCAATTTCTTTTAAGAGAACTTTAGTACGAGGTAAAAATAAGATTATAAGTCATACTGTGGCCTCAATACGCAAACGTTTAAAGAGTTATACTGACCAAAAAGTCCTTTCAGTTCATTAAATCAATTTCGATGTCGTAATATTAACGTAACAAGGCTATATAAGCATCGTAACTTATAATACTGGGCACAACCCGTGTCATAGTTTATGAGATATTAAAATAAACAGTTGTCCATCCCATGAGCAAATTTTCAACAGCTTTTGATGTTTGAAATCTCTGAAGTGAAGTGATAAGTTTGTTGTCAGTTTTGAATGTCGAATTCATCGTTGTTAGTTATTATAGGCATTTTTTTTTCTTTTTTTTAATCGGGATCAATAAAAACACTTTTTTCTTTCTATTCTTTTCTATCTTTAGTCCAACTTATTTTCTAGACTTCTTTATATTATTGGAAGCTTAATTTTTAATGTTATTTATATACTGACTTTGCCGGTTTCAAAAAGTGGCTAATGTTTTTTCTCATGCAGCTTTTTATGTTAAAAATCAATAGCCATGAGGCTATTGGTTTTTAAAACTTTCATTAGTATAATGTTTATGTTCTGAATTGGTTAATGATTTTGACTTTGATTTAAAATTTAAAATGTGGAAAGTTCTAATGAATTTGTTTCTTTAATTGCTTTAACCCGATCTCTGCACCGAAATGCAGAATTGTTACAAAATTACAAGACTTAGTTTTGTTTTTTCTAACTATCTTTTCACTCCGATGCAGATGCCGACTGATATAATTTTTAAGACTAATTTTGTGTAGACAACTAACAGACAATGAACGAATAAAATGGATGACCAGAACCACCGAGAAGTTAACTTATTTTTTGCATTGCCTTGTTTACCATTCTGCTTCGGTCGCATTCAACGCTTATATTACTATTAATATTTAGTTTATTTTCTTTCTTTACTTTTTACTGCTACATAAAACTTTATTTTTATACTATAACTTAAAATTCTAGCTACATTTTATTTCTTACTGTTATTAGGCATATTATTACTTCACGAACACCAACTTTACTGAACATAATACAATTTGTTTGTTTGATATGTAATCACGTGATTACAGTAAAAACAGCTGATATTATTACAACCGCAACAATGATTAAGTACATTTTGATAAAATTAACAGAATTATATTACTTAGTTATTGAGTTTGTCGAAAATTTTGCGAATAACACAAATATAATTAGTATAACATTGGTTTCCTAACGGATGTTCGGAGCTATAAAGCCTTCAATTAGTAAGGGATTCTCTTTTCTCGGCTATTTCAGTCAATTAATGAGGTTCTACTCTTACATGCCTACTAATATATCGTAGCAATACTCGGTCTAAGGCTTTAGATGTTTCGTATACGAAATTAAGTAGGCGATTACAGTTTATCGTTAGTGCGAATATGGCCAGCAATATTTCTTATATTGTTGTTCAATATAACACTAGTAACCTTTTTAGTATGTTCCACTGCTGCGCAAGTGTTTCTTAAGCCCTGGCAAAATGCGGGTTGGTGAACTTTTTTTAATGATGTTTTCCTTCGCCGTTTGCAGATGGCAAATCATTTGATTATTACATATAAATTACTTCACATTAATTCACATTCATACTGCTACCTGAGATCAAACTCACAATTCATGTGATCATAATTTAATCGATACTTTCCCAATCTGCTACTACGGCTTCAACAATACAAATGAAAAATCAAAACAAACAGTTTGAAATAATCAGGTTCTATAGGTATGTATATTATCGTTTGTTGAGGAACGTTTGGAACTTTAAAACTTCTCGCTGACGAACAGTGTACATAAGCGAATCGGAGAACTCTTCATTTGAAAGTTTTGAACAATTAATGGACTTGGTTATGTTTAAGTATTGTGTAAGTATAAGGCTAATAAAGTTTTGAGAGAGCAAAGTAACGTCTATAGACTAGTTTGTTTAAAGATAATTTAAAGCTTTAAATACTTACAATATTCTTTTCTGTTTTGTGTACTTAATACTTTATCATCCAACTGTTCAATGTTTTATAATATTGGCTATATTGTTAGTAAAACGTTTAAAGCTAACAAGAACTTGATGATAATAATATTCTTTGGGACAACTCACACACGTCCCTCATCTGATCTGATCCCAAACTAGACAGAGCCTGTACTGTGGCAACCAGACATAATAAAGATAAATTACACCCAGACACAGAACAAACAATCGTGCTCATCACACAAATATTTGTCCTATGTGGGAATCGAACCCACGACTGGCTTAGCCGTTAGAGTTAGTGACTATCAGACCAACAAGACCGTTAATATGGATTTTTATATAAATTAGGTACTACAGTTACTGTATAACTGGGGCATTACTAGCGTGTACTCTGGTCTAAATTTTTTTTGGATACGTAATCCAAAAAAAATTTAGACCAGAGTTTAGTGATGTTGTATCCGTGGCATAGGAAAATGTTTCTGAAAACATATCTATAAATAAGCACAAGAGACCTTTACTCACGCACATAACCGCATCCACACCACTGTGTGTATTTGACTCTGGTCTTCTATAAGGTGGAAGCCCTCGCGTTTGATCGCTTGCATAGTGCCCTATTTCTCTTTAAATAAAGTATGAATATATAATACAGGAGATAAAGCAAAAAATTAGACTGACTTAAGAACGGCATATATTTTATTTTAAATACTCTTTAAATTAAATGTAATATAAAAATGGACAAAAATCTCGACGGATTAAAATTTTTGATTACTCTTGTTAACACTTTCGTGGACAGTAATATAGACACAATATATGTTTTATTGTCATGACGTCTACAGGCGTTCACTGTCCTTCAAAGTGTTAAAGTTAAATAAAAATTGACTTTTCAAATACACAATGTTTTGTTTTTGTTAGCCTCAAAGCGTTATTAAAAAACTTTGTTTTTTTAATAATAATTGACATTGCATATTTCATGAAATTAAGAATTTCAAATAGCAAGTTTCAACATTCTTTTTCATTATATTTCATATTATTATGATATTTTATTTACTTTGATAGTGTGTTTTTTAATCAAAAAGTATCTTATAAAAAACATTATTTTCAATAACGTCTACCACATAAAAATAACGATAGTGGATATGCTGGGCCAGATTGAGTTAAAACAAAAATGAATTGAAAAGTAAAATAGGGCTTAAACTTTACAGAAAAAGAAATATTGATAATTTAGTATCAATATTTCTTTAAGAATATTTCTACTGAACGTGGTTGCTCACTCTCCAAATTTCATCTTTAGAGTTCGAGATATTGAAAAGGGCGGGCTAAATTGAAGGATTAAATGTTCCGTCTGTGTCAATATGATAAGAGCTGTGAAAGGGCGGAGCGCCCAACCCCGAATAAATGTAAAATTGAAACACAGAACAAAGAAGCAGAGCAACGAGATTGGTCAGAGGCAATCGGTGACAGCTGTGGTTCATCAGCGTTCCCTCCTCAACCTTTATGTTTCAGCTGGCGCAAGACCTTTTAGACTTCCAACTATTTCAAACTTGGGTCTTGCTTCAAATGTATCTCATTATCATCTCATCAGCCAAAATTGTAGACAAAGAAATGCCTCTTATTAATGTCTAGTTTCATACGAAAACGGATTTTTGTAACAAAATATTAAATTAGTATTTCAACGTAAATATATTTGTGAAAATAAGCTAAAATGCTTTGTTTTTGGACAACACATTTTTGTACAAAAAATAATCAAAACACTCCGGAACTTTTAACAACTTTTAGAAGAAAAACTTGGATTGCGGACACAAGTTGTACCGACGCAATATTTGAAACCTACATAAAACATGCTCTCGCCTTCTATGTGAATTGTTTTTGGATAAAATCAAATTCTATTTTCTGCTTCATAAATTGAATTCAGGATTGCCTCGAGTTTGAATCACGTTAAAATAAGTTGTAATGTGATATATTATAACGAACAAACCACTAATATAATTAACATTTACTTTGCTCCGTACATTATTAAATCGTACACAGTTTATATCGACCAAACTAAAACCGTTTTTCGCTAAATTCAGCTCATTCAACCAAAAATAATGTGTGAAATTTCGCCAGAACGTTAATCTGTCTAGGGACGCTGGTTTTTTATTTATACGTAAATCAGGCTTCTAATATTCCCGCATTTGGAATCCTCGTACGATTTCACTGGGCGTTGGCTGTTTGAGTGTGTAACGAATAAAGCTCTCTTTTTCAGGTTCAGTGAAAAATGGAATTGACATAAAATATGTGCGTGATTGTGTGGCGAACTAATGACAGTCATATTGTGCGCCAAATGTAGATACTTTTGTGATCAAAAGTAGATTGATTATATTGTACTGTGACGAGTTATAAGGTACTAGTGACTGAATTGTGCTATGGTGTGCTTCCGAGACCGGATATCAGGTGGCATGGAGGTGGTTCCGTCAAGCGGAAGCCGCTTCCTCGTGGCTTTCTTTGCTACCGTCTTCTGGGGAATGGGTAAGTAATGAGCATTTTAATAAATAATATAGAACTATTTTAATGTAGAAACTAAATAATACTTTTGAGAGCGACAACCGCAGTAACCTTGATTAAATTAATTCTGTTGCTATGTTTCACAAAAATTCTACTTAGAATGTGTTTTCTGAATTTATATCATGTTTGCACTGCCTTGGACCATGTCAGTGTGACGGTACGTTGTCACATGTTGTGTGAATACGGCGAATACGATATGTTAGTAAGATGAGTAGACAACATTGTTGAAAATATTTTTTGATGGATTAGCAGGTTTTAGATTTAATATAAAAGGTACATTCCCGAACTACAACATCTGTATACAAAGAAATACATTTTTACTAGTGGTAGAGTTCTTATTACAAGAGCCATCTTGAGGGATACTTACTGCTGTAGTATATTTCTAATATTCTGCTGCTTAGTGCTGCAAGCAGGGTGTTGTAGGAATTTAAACACTTTTTAAAGAATTGCGTAATATATTATTAGAATCATAATTAATCTGAATCTAGCTATATATTTGCAAATTCAATTTTCTTGCGGTGCTTTTGAATCAGATATAAATTATTACGCTACGTCGAAACTGAATTATAACGTGAACAACTCAACTACAGAATTCTACATCTGTATCTAAGTATATTAGGTCTCTACGGATTTAGAATTGTATAGTTATCGTTCGTACTATTAGTTTTTGTTTGACTTTTGATTGACCTTTGTTTTGGCTGTGCATTGATAATATCAATTATCAGCTAGGTACTTGTATATCCTAATATTATTATAAATGTTTGTTACTCCTTCATGCAAATACTATTAAGACGGATTTTGAAGCAACTGCATAATGTTATCCACGTTTACTTACGAGTAGGTACGGTGAAAGAAAACATCGTGAGGAGATCTTTGGAATGCACTTCCTCTGGAAATCAGGATGTCCACTAACCGTGATACTTTCAAGGCTAGAGTACGGCAGCTTTATAACAAATATTTAGCAGAATCATCACAATATTTATAATTAATTTATATTATAGTATGTATTTATTTATATATATTATACTTACATTTCATATTTATGTCTATGTTATTATAATATATGTGTAATATGATAATTAGTTATATTATTTTGATTTATCAATTCTCTACGCTTTAATGCACCTACCAAGTTTTCTCTCTGCATCACCCAAAGGTTGACTGGCAGAGAATGCTTTTGGCATTAAGTCCGCCTTGTACACATTTTTTTGTGCAAAAGGTTTTAAATAAAATAAAAATAAATAAAACCCACATGTCTTAGAAGAAATTCTTAAGACATGTCTGATTCACCAACCCGCATTAGGCCAGCGTGTGTGAATTCAGAGCTGAACCCTCACTCTCTCTTGATAGAGGAGAGGAGACCCGTGCCCAGCAGTGAGACTTAATATATGGATTGCTATTATTACGAGTAGATGAAATGTATGTGTCCGTGAGTGTATAATATTATCGTAAGTATTTTGATTCAACGACACGTTACCAACGTCAGTGGCGATAAAACTGAACAAATGAATGACATGTGTGAGTGAATGACAGACTAGCGGGTGGCGCACAGGGTGGTGACATTATACGCACACATCTATCATCTAGAATGTTATGAGTGGGAGATTGTCTTTTGGTTTCACATGGTCGCCATTTTCATTGAAGTTCTTTTTTAGTACCTACAAGAAAATCCGTGGATATTCCTTTTTTTGCATTGAATTCGTGATTAAAAGAAACAAACATTTGTCAGCTGTTTCCATTTAAATAACTATCATCAAAAAAGTTTTGAGGGGGGGATAGTATTTTGGTTTTACGGAAGATGTAAGACATTTTCGTTTACGTTTTTTCTTTCATATAAATATTTTTAATTGAATTCATGGTTTTTTTATATTTGCAGAATAGCAGACATTTGTCAGCTGTTTCTATTAAAATAAATAGAAGAAGAAGAGTTTTATGAGTGCAAATGAAGCGAAAGAAGTATGTCAAGGTCGTAGCTAGTGGTAATCCGTAGTCTCTGACGTGCATGTTTTTTAGAGGGGCAGCGCGAGTAAGTGTGCCCGAACGTAAAATTACAAAAATATCCTAGAACCCAACCGCAGGGCTACCTATCGAGTCCAGATAAAAACTCTCCTATCTCTTAAGATATTTACAAAAATTAATTAAAATCAGTTAATTGGTTTTTAAGATTACCGTTAACGAACATCGTGACACAAGATTTTTACATTTAAGGATATAGACATATTATTATTACGTCATAATAAAAAGTCTTTATTATGATAGCAGGTTTCAATTTACGAGTGTTTGAAAAAAGGGAAGCACCACTAAAGATCAATTACTCTATTTCGGTTTTACTGTTTTTATATATTTTTATGATAACATCATTGCTAAACGTTATGGTGGGATATAGACGGCAAGGAAGCGTATATTCCTATGCTCTTGTGTGTATTAAACGTTCTTTTTTCTTGGGTTTATGAAAATATGCACTTACATTTGATTGCTATTTATGTTACGATAAAGTGACGGGTTATACGTAGAATGTAAGGAAGATTCTAGAAATGAGGCTGCCAAGCCTCAATTGGATTCTTTACGGGAAAAATGAAATAGCTTTTTTTGGGTAGGGTTGATCTTGTTTTTTTTTAAATAATAAGTATAGGACATTTGAGTGTATATATACATATTATATTTAAACAGTTATGTTTAGGTTATACAGATATTTTTTTTAAATCATGAAAAGAAAAATAAACATTCTTATTTTGCTCTTAAACATAGCTATATACTTTTTTTTAACAATTAGAGCTGGTGTGTGAGAGTAGTGTTGAGTAGTATTTAAAACTTTTAAAATCTGTTTTTAAAACTAATGCTAAATGACGAACTAGCAGGTTGTTAGTTTAAAAAAAAACTTTAAAAAATCCTTTTTAGGTGTTTAAAAAGGCAAGGGGCACGCGTTGGTCGAAATTCAACTATTGGTAATTGCTTTCTGTAGTTCTTCTTCGTATAAACTTTAATTATGCCAAATCTCACACTCCGTGCGCGCAATGGGTACTTCAAAATGGGTACAAAGTTTTTACTTCACTTATTAATATATTATAGGTTAGCTGTTGCTCGCGTGAATTTCCTTTATCGATAAAAATATCCTTCCCTAGGATCCCATCTATCTTGAATTTTTTTATTAAGATCCGGTCAGCCCTTTAGTCGTGAAAGGGTAACAAACGAACAAACAGAATTACTTTCGCATTTATAATATTAGTATGGATATCCCGTTTATCTGTACGCCCTATATAATATAGCGCTATATAAATCTAATAGACATCTTTTAGCTATTGAAAAGCACAATCGCGTGCAACACTATTCTTCGCTCTAGTTTTCAGTCAGTGAATCTGGTGTGCTGCAGCGGATTGGAAGCCATATTGAGGTTACGGGACATTACACACTAAGCGGTACATTGACTCGATCACGCGCTCGATCAGTTTCATCATGACACATGACATTTATGTTGCGGTCTCCGCTGCAGTATACGTAGCCTTTACTCACATATTAACCGCGTTGATGAAACGAAAATAGGTAATTGAAAATGCGTAGTGATAAAACGATATCGTATTGCGCATTCTAAATATAATCAAGTTCAAAAATATGTAGTGGACATAATCAGGTGCACGTATCTAATAGAATAAGGTAACTAATAGATCGGTGGCCATCATCGTCATTATCACAGTTCACTGCTGTACATAGGCTTTTCCAAGAGGACCCCACTTGGCACAATCCTCGGCTTCTCGCATCCAGTCGTTCCAAGCCACTTTGCGAAAATGCCTGCCTAGATGTATTTCATTTGAGCATCTCCAGGTTTTGGAGGGCACATCAAAAGTCGATTCCGAGTGTTACAGACTTTTGATTACGGCAGAAGTCTATGGTATGGCATACCACATCATATAATGTTTCTCGTAACAACATAATATGGCTGTTTTCGCAACTCCACGTCGAGGCGCGTATATTGCGTGCTAGTAATGGCAGAATAGCCTATGACAGTGTCATTCAGATCACAGAACAACGTTGTTACTAACCGTTCGATAAGAAATAAGTTTATATTTAAAAAAATATTTTTAAATACAAGCTTTTATAGTGTATTAATGTAATACATGGGTGTTTCTGCATTCAATATTCTTAAAAGAGCCCAAACACGACAGTGCTATCTTGTTTCGTTGAAAAGTTTCTATGACTACCTTTGAACATCATCATCACACACTGAACTCCACCTAAAAATATATTGCCCGTAAAGCTACATCAACAAATCTAAAAACGACGCAGCTATCTTGTTTCATTAAAGATCTTCCGGCTTCACCATCTCGTCCTGAACACCCATCTAAGAATATAGTTCTCGTCAAGATAAATCCAAAACACCCAAACACGACATGGCTATCTTGTTTCGTTGAAGAGTTGCCATGGCCACCTTCCGGCTTCATCATCACGTTCTGAATACCCATCTAATAATATAGTTCTCTTCAAAATAAATCCAAAACACCCAAATCCGACGCGGTTATCTTGTTTCGTTAAAGAGTTCCTATGGCCATCCTCCGACTGCATCATCAGACCAGCGCCATGGTACCATATTATTGTATTGTCACCGAAGTTACCATTCAGCAATTTCAGCTTCATAAAACACCGGGAAGTACTTCAAATCTAGCTTACAAGATTTGCCTCTAACATAGGTACATTGCAAGTTAAATAAAAACTTGTAAAAGAAGGTTAGTGTAATTGTGGTCCTGTGCGTTTTAGTGCTCATTTTAACAAATATCCATGACGGTTCTGCGAGCTATGTGCCCTGCCCATTGCCACTTAATTGAGGCAATTCTACAAGCTACGACGGTCACTTTGTAGTATAAATATATAAAAACGAGTGATAATGCCTTTAGTAAAGACTTGTTAAATAAAAACTAAATTTTTATAACAAACATTTCACATAATATACAGTCATAATAAAAGCGTTGTAAGGGTCACAATAACAAATAAAACACACGCAACGGTCGCCATTTTTTGTTGTACTGTAATTTTTGGTCTCTTATAAAACAAATATAATTATGTCTGTTTTTACGTGAGAAAAAACATTAAATAAACACTCTTTAGAATAGAATAAATTTTATTAGAACACATAAACAAAAAAAAACGATAAAATTTTTAAATACAACCAAATTAAGAACCTTCTTCTTTTTTAATTAGATTAAAAATAAAAAAATAGTTTTATGTCTATTAGTCCATAGGTACAATTATTAAACGTCTCTCTGTACTCGTATAATTATAATTTATATGGATGCATTAACATCTTAGCCGAAATACGTTCATTTCAAGAGCACTCGGTTCTGAGCTATCTATGTCCCTCGGTTTCCCGCAACCTTTACTAGGTCTTCGGTTTACCCATTGATGCATTAGTAATCCTATTTTCAGGTATATAGAGTTTCTTTTACAGAGGATTTTTTTTTGTTTGAAAATAAAGTTTTATATGAATAAAAAATTTTTTCAGCTCTTAATTTTTAATTCAGTATTTCAGTTAAGATTATAAAAATAATATAACGATAACTACGTTACAATTAAATGATTATTATCGTTATTATTACGCAAATAACTGGCTATCCAAAATTCGATTACGTTTCGCTGCGGTTAGTCTAATTATGTCTCAAATCTCGGCTCGGTTAAAAGGCTTCGTTACAATTGGCTCAATCATTACAAAGATTATCTAGTCTGTAAATCTTTTCGACGGGCTTCTCCACAATTAGCAATAGTAATCCTTTGTATAATGCCACGGCTCAACCGAATAAAAGCGTAAAATACAAACTGTTAACTTAAAGCTTGCGCGTAATTATACGGAGCTGGTGATAAACAAATTGACTGCACGGTTGGTTCAGTGGCTTAAGTGGTTACCTCGCTTTACCTACGCGGCGTGGTGTGGGTTCGAGCCCCACACGGGACAAAAAAATGTGTGATTCACAAATGGTTTGTGTCCGTTAATTGTACGTTTGTAAATTTCCCCGCGACACCGGGCTTGTGCCCTAATGCGTAAGTTGTCTTTAAATAAATAAACGGACGGCGCGGACGTACAATACATCAGTGCACCGTAAAAAAATGACAATATAGGTACACTTTACATTGAATATATACATTATTGATTGATTACAGATTGACAAAAAATACAAATGACGATATCCTTTCATAAAATTGTACAATATTATGTACTCTATCCTACTAATATTATAAACGCGAAAGTTTGTAAGTATGGATGGATGGATGGATGTTTGTTACTATTTCACGTAAAAACGACTGATATTGGCACAGAGATAGATTATGGTCTGGAATAACTCATAAGCTACTTTTTACAGCGATAATCGATATCCACGCGAGCGGAGCCGCGGGCAACAGCTAGTAGTACCATAAAATTGTAAAATTTTATCAAAATCCATCTAGTACATTTTGCGTGAAGTAGTAACAAACATTTATCCTCACAAACTTTCGCGTAGAATTACGCCATTATCCAACTGGCCCATCAAATTAAGCAGTCACGTGTAATCGACTACAAATACAAGGTTGAGTAATTTATTGTTCTTGTTGTTAAACTTTAGTCACTCAGGTGCGCACCTAAGTTTAACATTTAAATGATCAAATGGCCTGAGACGAAGAAACAAATGCTCGAGTGAGTCTCAGCAAAATGGTAATTGTTTTATGTTCTGATAATTAGCTCTACTAACTTGATCTGTGTGAAGCATTTAATTGTCTTCTAATGTGAGTTATACTTATGTATAACAACAACCCACGCAAACTCAAACGATGTGTAAGTGAGCTCTAATTTGTGTCTTTGGCATAGCTGAAGTCCATAAATAGTTACCACTATCAAAAGGTCGGCCGCTAGCTCATATATATTAGATTTTTTTTTTTAAGTTTTAGTTTTTTATATTTATTATTGTTTTAACTTTATAATCTCTGTTAAAAACTTAATTTATATGCACCTACTTCGTAATATCTCTGCACCACCTTGGGTTGACTGGTAGAAAATGAATCTGACATTACGTCCGCCTTTATACATCATTTATTGTGTATTATTGGTTTTAAATAAATAAATAAAACCTAAAAACACTGCGTGACACGGGAATTGAACGTAGGCCCTCACGATCCACTGCGTCACATCTTTTCTTTCTTTTTAAAAGACAACTCCCACACTAGGAGACAAGCCCTGTGTCGCGAAGGACTTTACAAACATACAATTAACGGAAACAAAGTACAACCATTTGTGAATCACACAATTTTTGTCCCGTGTGGTGATCGAACCCACAACCCGCCGCGCTGTAGTTAATGGCGAGGTAACCACGTAAGCCACTGAACTAACCGTACAGTATTAGTATGTGCGTATATACCGCAGGATCGGAACGATGAAGTTTGAATTTTAATACGGTTTTTGTTTTATATCGCTGCATTCAATCGGCGTGAAGCGCTACAATTTAATAATAGTATGTAAATTGATTGGTACGCTAATGAAAACATTATACGTTACGGCAAAGCTTTCATGTGATATTAAATTGTCCTGATTAATCATAACTACATATAAATTAGTAATAATGTTATTCATAATTAAGGTAAAATACGCAAATGGGTTTTATTAATACAGTCACACTGAAAGTCACAGCTCTTGTCTAGTATTAGAGAAGTTAAAGAAAGGGAGGGACTGATACAGTCTTACAGATTACTAGGCCTAAATAGTTATGGAACAAGCATATTCTTATCCTTACTAATATTATAAATGTGAAAGTTTGTAAGAATGGATGGATGGATGGATGTTTGTTACTCTTTCACGTAAAAACTACTGAACGGATCTGGATGGAATTTGGCACAGAGATAGATTATGGTCTGCAATACCACATAGGCTACATAGGCTTTTTGCAGCGATAAACGATATCCACGCGGGCGGAGCCGCGGGCAACAGCTAGTTATTTCATAAAAGTAATGAGAATGATAAAGTGCCTACCTATAACCTAAATCGTACCTTTTTCAGTTAATAAAGTTATAATACGAGTATATTTATAATAATCTTTATATTTCTACAGGATTTTTTGTGTAAAGTCTGAGGCACATTAATGTTCCGAGGCTGAGGTTTTATATTCTGAATAACTCAGCCTGTCAAGTTTAAATTTGTTGCGAACTATGAAATACCTTCTCTTTTTATTAATGGTGCCTTTTGGATTACGATTGTGTATTGTTTGACGAATTGTATCTGCGGGCTCAGTACCTATTTATTTATATATTACTTCATAAAATCTTTATTTCATTTTTTGCTAGGTTCCGCCTACGGCTTCACTCGCCTAGAATCTCAACAAAAAAATAACCTACCTATGTTATTTTTTAGGAATTCATTGTACTCCGTACCAAATTGCATTAAAATTGATTTAGTAGTTTAGCCGTTTGTATATATATGTAGGTTATATGCGCAAATGTTGCAATTAGTTAATAAATAGATAACATACATATATGCTAAAGTAGGCAGTAAAGTAGTTCCAACACAGTAATTTATCTTTTCGTGTATTTACACTCAAAATTTCATAGAAACAAACTCAATATTTGGTGAAATGTTTGATAGCTATACAAACCAACTACTCCAGTTTACGTTAGCACTCGAGGTAATGTTGAAATTCCCTCGCGAGGCAAGAAGCAATATTCTGTCGAATATTATATTTGATAGTTCGAGTGGCCTAATGCTCGCATAAAATCGAGGCCGCGGGCTAAAACGTGCTCGAGAAGTAAGGAGTTTAAGAGAATTCACTATAATTATTTGATCAGAGGCAGGAAGTAAATCTATTGAAATCACTGTTAAATATTCGACTGTAAATGTCTTGATTCTATCTATCTCTATATTCCGGTGCAAGACCACTGGACATTGATTTCCTCAAGAATTTCCACAGCCCTCAAGTAAGTAAGTACTGCCCTTATCCATTGACTGCCTGCAACCTTCACCAGGTTATCGGACCATCTTTTTGGAGGCCTGCTCACGATGCGTCTTTAAATTAGTGGTCGCCTCAAAAGAACCTTGCTGTTCATCAAATATACTAAAATTTAACAATACTAGGCATTTTAAGGCCAGATGGACCTACGATTTCCCTCAATGAATAAATATTAAATTGTGAAATGAACTCCCTTCAGTATTCAGTTTTCCCTAAATATTAAAACATAATGTTCTTCAAGAAAAGGAGTAAAGTTTTTAAGTGTCGACAACGTGCAAGTGCTTAGGCTCCTTAGGCTACGGCGACTGCTTACCATCAGGCGAGACGTATGCCTAACTGACTCCTTGGTAGGTAGTACCTACTACCAAACGATGATAAGAAAATAATAGTCCGCATAGGTTTTATGCATATTTCTCTCCTTAGTAGTATAAAAAAAAGTTTTATAAAGATCTTTTTTGAGCTTTAAACAATTTTATTAGTTAGTTAAATTGGGCGAAAATTATACAATACATTCATGAAGCGAAACGAAGCACGGAAGCTACCGAGCCAATAAAACTTTTAATTGCTACATCTATCTCTTTAGCTATTTTATCATGAAACAGCAAGCCGGCGGAGAAACTCTCTGATTGTCTCTTGATTATTTGCATGGCAAATACAGTTAATTATTTCTACGTAGAATACGTAAATTAATTCAAAGGAGTAGCTATTATTCGAATGTGGAATTAGTGATTCTCTAGACTGAGGGAAGTAAACGCACAGAGTCGTCGTCGTCGTTGTCTCCAAATAAATTAACCCTTGTCTCACTTAGAGCCATTAAGGCGACATTTGTATCACTCACCGGCAGGAAACTACCAATCTGTTTCAGTCAGTGTCAATTGTGTGGACACGTCTCAGTTTTGCTTATAACACGACGTGCCAAATCATATATTTTTTACACGTAACATTGCGATAATACAATAATAATTTGTATGCCAAAAGATATGCTTAACGTGTCATTCAATAATATAAAGGAAGTGTACGAATTTTGTGAGTTTGTTCATATGAGGACGATAATCTCCGGAACTAACACACCAAGTGCATACAATATACTATAAATATAAAATAAGCGATCAAAGTCATGGAAAAGGCTTGTCTATTATTTTATAAAAAGGTTGATTATCCACTCCGACCAAATATTCTACTTATAAAAGTAGAATATTTGGACGGAGTGGATAATCTCTTAAATTACTGATGCGATTCTGAAAATTCTTTCACAAATAACAGCCTTTATTATACCTGAGTGCTATAGGCTACTTTTACAGACCTAAATGAGCGAGGCCGGAGGCATAAACTAGTTTGAAATAAACAACTCAGTTTATTCAACATGAAAACGGAGGTAGCTGACCAAAAACAAGGTTACCTAATCAACTTAATAGTTATAGAGATCGCTTTCATTGACAATAATCCTGCGGTTAGACTCTGGGATAGCTGGATTAGAGACAGTTAAACAGTTTATATTTAGTATTTCGAGTCAACAGGCCAATCGATTAGAGTCCAAATGCCTATTGCGTAATTCAGTGGCTTATACATTTTAAAAACCCGATCCGTACATCGCTGCTTCGTCGGGTGTATTACAAGGTAGTTACGTGTTAGCGGATCGACAGATTTGCAAGGTTAAGCAAGCTTGCCAAGGTCGTTCCATAGACAATTTTCTAAAAAAACAGTAAGACCCCTTCGTGAGCCGGTAAGAACGTAAAGCCGTTGGTTCTGCACGTGGTCTCTCTTCGGTCGCATCGGATTGCCGCCCCATCAGACTATGAGAGTGCAGGAATAGAGAGTACACCTGTGTTTGCGCACATACTTGTGCACTATAATAGGTCCCACTTTACTGACCGAAATCGGCCTGGACGACTATTATTATTACATGGGATAGCGCGCTCACTGCTATTTAATCCCTAACTTCTTAGAGTCTGTACCTACTATGGCAACCAGGCAGTTTATACATAATTTCTAACGAGACTCAATACATAAAACAGTAGGTACTCATCAGACAAAGATAAGTCCTGCTTGAAAATCGAACTCACGCCCTTCGGCTTGTGTGTCACTAACTACTAGACTAACAGATCAGTCAATCAACACACAAAGAAGTCTGTACCCAGAGACGTAACAACAATCACGAAGAACACATTTTTTTGTACCGTGTGGGGAACTAACCCACGATTTGCTGTTTAAAATGGCAAAGCTTATATACATATCGTAGCGCCTTCAATACAGTCACGGTGGTGGGTAAATTTTGCCAATTTTTATAATTATAACTCTGTTACTGACAGTCATTTTTTATTGATTTCTTTTTTGGAGTACCGTTGTCAAAAGAACCATTATAAAATTGTCATTTCCGTCCGTCCATCCGTTCTTATATAAAAGGCTTATAACTTCCTCGCCTTTCAATAAAAGTTAATGAAATTCCAGGCAGGTGTCGTGTACATTTGACTGAATTTAGAATAAAAAATAAAGTGTTTCTAACACAGTTCATAACATTCAAAAACTGAAAGCGAAAAGTTTTTCATGTTTCAGGCATATGAATTGAAATGTCCTTTCATTTAGCTCTCGGATTAAAGCCAGTGAAAATTTCCAACTGTCGAAAAAGGCTTACTGTATTCCATTAAACAAAGCTAAGGACCATTACGAGTTAACAAGCTTTAAAAGACAAAAAAATCGTGATTTTCAAACCAAAAATATACCTAGATATAATTTTGAGATATTGTACCAATCATTTCGGCATTTTTTGAGAGAGCAGTACTTTTATTAATATAAAAAGATTGGTTAGAGAATTAATAAACTGACCACTTTTAGGTTGACTGGTAGAAATTGTCTATGGCATTAAGTCCTTATATGTACATTTCTTTTTGTGTATAATAAGTTTTAAATAAATAAAGTGGTCAAATCTTAGTGAAGTGCACACAGCACAATTAGGTTTCACAACTACGAATAAAATTGCCGGTATTAAACTAATATTAACGATTAAAATTTATAAATAGAAATGAATAAAAAAAACCTTAATCAAATGAAACACGTAGCGCATCTTCCGTTAAACAACGATTCACCCGTGCACCTGAACCGAATTTATATTAAATTTATTTTATAACCCGGGAGAGAAAGTGCATATAAATTTATACTTACGATTAGTCTGCAAATGTGCTTTATAAACTGAGAACTCCTGTCGTCTTAACTAGGATATAATTCTTTAGACGTCAGTGTTCCTCTCTTGTGTGAGTACAATGTAGTCGTTTTAGAGGAGAAGCCGTTTTATAAGACTGATGGAGTGTATATGTGTGTATGTGAATAATTCAGTAAAAAACAAAATATTTTTAAATTCATAAAAGCATTCATAAAGGCTCTCTCTCTCTCTCCATCTTGATAGAAAGAGACAGAGAGACCAAAACAAAACCTTCTATCTCTCAAGAGAGATAGAAGGTTTAGCTCGCTCTGTCTCTTAATATAGGAGACGAGACTCTTGCCCATCCGCGGGACATATGGGTTGCTTCAGTGAAAAAAAAAATACACACCAATAACTTCATGAAAGAGTTTCTGTAAGTACCTATACATTATGATAATTTATAAGCGACCGACGGTATCAAATTATACCAGAACTCATATTTCACGTTTATTTTATCCAATATGGTTAAAATGCCTACGTTTTTCGTAGCTTATGAAAATAAATAATATTAAAGTTTCAATAAAATACAAGCGCTAAATGTTAATATTGTAAAATCATTCATGAATGTGTTGCAAAAAAAACAATTTTGAAGGCAAGATCCCGATAGATAGGATAGAGTAGAATCTCTGACGTCAGAACCTAGTTCGGCTTATTCCCGTGCGCCCCAAATCTATTGTTCTCTAAAATTCATATTTTCATACATTGATTACCAGGAGCTCCAAGGATGTTTGTATTAAAATAATAAACAAAGCCACATTTACCACTTTCATTCCCTAGAGCTCCAAAACATTGTCTAGGTACTTTGAGATTTTATTCCCAGCAGCTCCAAGAAAATAGTCAATTCTTTAATATAAAAACCGTTCCCACGAGCTCCAAAGTTTTTAAAGTAACGTAGGCAAAACAATCCCGAACGTAATAGTAAAGTACGAAATCTATAAGTGCGTCCACTTATAGATTTCGTACTTTACCATTCTTAATCTATGCTCGAGTGTGGGCACACTTGAGCATAGATTAAGAATAAGGATTTTAAGAGATATACTTCTGGGACTAAACATGTATTATTTTTAGATCATGCCTTTAGTCTTCTTTTTGGTTTTTTATGCCATTCAAATAATTTGACAACCTTGATAAGTTGCATTACGAATATACGACTTGCTTTATTTCGAATTATTCTAACCCGTACCTCAATTTTAACTGTGTATGATTTAGAATAATTATAATAATTATATATAGTAGATACGTAAATAAATAATGAAAAATAACTTTTTTTTTCAACTCGGAATTTTACATATTTTAAATCTTCTTGCGCATAAGAATTCGTTTTGTAAATAAGATTTTGAAACATGGCCTGCTCGACTCCGCAAGATTTTGTAAAGAACTATATGTTTTTGAGTTAAGCTTCATTTTTACTCAAAGAAGATGAACTGTTGTTAATATAATATATTATCCAAATGAGCCTATGGACCAACGAAGTGCCCACCGTATGCTAGTTTGTGATATGGTATATTCTTGCACAAAATACTATGGACTCGGCATGTATTGTTTGCGGGCCGGCTAGTAAACAATAGCCACCGGCGCAGTTTTTATTTGTTATATGGGAAGAAGCTCAATACTTTGTTAAATATCATTGCACTAAAAACAATCGGAGCCGTCAATCGATTAATAAAGACTTAAAATTAAAAAATATTTTACTTATTTATTTAAACTTTATGCACATAATGTACAATGGAGGGCTTAATGCCAAAGGCATTCTCTACCAGCCAACCTTAGGGTGATGCAGAGATAAATGAAGTAGGTGCAAGATTTCAATAAGGAAAATAAAATTGAACCGAAACACAATGTAATAAAATGTATGACTTACTTTTTAAAACTTTAATTGAAAACTTTGATACATTTTTTAAAACACTGAGATGTTTTAATATTTGTGAATTTAGATTTTTTATTTGTGAATTTTTTTTTTTTTTTATTTTTTTTTTTTTATACTACTTGGGTGGCAAACAAGCATACGGCCCACCTGATGTTAAGCAGTATCCGTAGCCTATAGACGCTTGCATTACCAGAGGTATCACTTGCGTGTTGTCAACCCATTTTTATACACCAGGGCTTTAAGATGGAAGTAACCCTGGGATAGGAATACGTATCTTTCAAAACGCATTCCTAAATGAGCGCTGGAGACCTGTACTCACACACAGGAACACAACTACACCGCTGTGTGTAGTCATTTGGCTGTGGTCTTCTGTAAGGTGGAGGTCCTTCCCCAGTCGGGCTTGCTCGCTAGTATGGTGCCCTACCTCTCTTAAAAAAATAGCTTAAAACTGATTGTGATAACCCCAAACTGTTTTTTTTTTTAAATTGATACTATTCAAATTACGTTAAACATAATGGTGGTTGTGATGACAACAGGTATATTTACAAAAATATTAGTAATACCAAATGATTTTATACATTTTTTTATACTACCAAGGAGGCAAACAAGCATACGGCCCTGGCCTGATGGTAAGAAGTTATCGTAGCCTATGGACGCTTGCAACACCAGAAGTATCACTCGCGCATTGTCGACCCTTTAGAAACCTTATAACTCCTTTCTTGAAGATCCCCATGCTATAGTCTTTCGGGAAAACCTAGGCAGACAGCTCATTCCACAATTTAATCGTACGTGGGAGGAAATTCCTCATTTTTAAAGACAAAATACATAATTTAAAGCAAATAATATGCTAGTATTATTTATAAAAGAAAACAAAATCTCTTTATTTACTACTTTCTATATAAAACCATGTTTACCGTTACCTAATAAAAAGGTAATATTAAAGTATTAAATGTTTTAATTCTGCTAACCGTACACTTTGTTTTGGAGCTGTTGGGAACACAGTATTATGTGGGTCTTTTTTAATTGATGTAGTATATTTTGGAGCTCCTGGGAATTGATGTATGGAGATAAGAAGTTTTGAAGAAAATACCTTTCATAAGTTTTTGGAGCCCTTGAGAACGATTTTATAAAATAATAATAATATTTAATTTTAGTCTTGGAGCGCTTGGGAACAAAATCGTGGAGCGGGCGGGAATAAGCCCCTAGTTCAGCGTTGAACTTATACAGCGCTAAATAGTGCCAAAGTATTACATATTTTAGTTTTGCCACTAGAATAATACGTAAAGAATAACCTTTGTACCCCTTTTAAGCATGAGATTTGGCATAGTTAAAGTTTATACGTAAAAGGAATGCAGAAAACAATTAATGGTCGAATTTTGACCATCAGGCGAACTCTACTTGACTGCACTATACAAGTGGTGAAGGTGCTACCAACACCAAGTGTTGTCGGTTCGATTTCGTTCTGAATATTTATTTTGTTTCCGTGATTTGTATTTATGTATTAGGACTGGCGGATTTATTTGCTCTCTGAGATATGGTGGTGTCACACCGCAAATGTCTGTTATCATCATCATCACAGCCTGATGATGTCCACTGTTAAATATGTCTGATCGTGTAGCTAAAATTTCACACACGGCAATCTGAACTTAAACTAGACATAGCCTGTAACGGCAACCAGCCCAACTGGTAAACATACTAAACCGATATCCTACGTGAGCGACGAATGCGATGCGACGAACGAGATCAAAACAACGGCTACCCTGCTTGCGTCCTATCTGGTCGTTTGCGGCGAAGCGCGGTTTAGCTTCGCATTATATTGCAACGCATCGCTTCGCGTCGCGTTCGTCGCCCGCGTAGAACACCTCATAATATATATTTTTGGGACGCGACGAACGAAATCACAACAATGGCTGTCCTGCATGCGTCCTATATGGTCGTTGGCGGCGAGACGCGTTTTAGCTTCTCATCACATTGCAACGCATCGCATCGCGTCGCGTTCATCACGTAGAACACCGCCTTACATATTTTTAATACATACATAGGTATTGCAGATAAGTAACACTCAGACACATAAACAAACAATCATGCTCATCACACAAAAAAATGTCCTGGGTGAGAGTCGAACCCACGACCTTTAACTTAGCAGTTAGAGACACTAACTACTATACTAACGAGGCTATTTATAGTGTAAGTACGTTTTTGTTTTCATGTGTAATAGTTTTCAGCTTTAGTATTTTCATTTCTGTCGATATTGCACGAATTATTTGACCTATATGCTAAACACAATGACGTTTTAACTACTGTGAACTAGATTTAAAGCTATCTTTAGTGTGTCATATATTAGTTTTGTGCCGCACACCGATCAATATTGAAAGCGATTAAATATCGGTGACCCTCGACTCGGTGATAATATGGTAGTACTCAAACTAAATTATCGTAGTTTTATTTTTCAGGATGTACGTTGATGAGTGAATTATAACATACTTAATATAGAATCACGCTAGGGGTAATATAGGTATTTCGCCAGCTAAGTTAGGTTCCATTACATATTTAAGAGCAGAAAGCAGGAGCTCATTTGCGGATTGCTTCATTGGACTATGTTTGAGAGAGAAGGAATAGAGAGCAACTGTGATTGCGCAAACACTTTACTCTATTAGCTGTAATGCGCCGCTCCACTTGTGTGGATCGTGGTAAAAAATACCATATATCTTAATAATACGCACAAAGGCCACAAGACTGAGCAGCTTTTCTAGACAAGTTTGTTTAGAGAAGCCATCGTGAACGAAATTAGACTTTGGAAGACTAAGTACATATAGGTAAGGTTCCATATGGTGGCGAGCCACTGTCATACACAATTCCAGCCTACTGATTCTCTGAGATATGGTGATACTGAGTTTTTTCGTAAGTAAAATCCAATATTGCTGAACCCGGAAATAAATTACAGAAACAGAACAAATAATCGTACTCATTTTATAAATATTTGTCCTGTCCAGACTCGGGACAACCACTTAAGCCACTGAACCAATCGTGCAGTCAAATAGCTATAATATATATCAAAAGTAACCTTTTACTACAAATATTTGGCATTAACTTCCTGTATTTGGATTATACGAAACTATCCAATCAAGTGTAAAAGCTATGTAGTACCTACCTGGAATTCGCAAGTCAGTAGGACTTGCGAATTCCAAAGAACTGAGGGAGAAAAGCCACATCGCTTGAATTGCGTTCGACAGGCCTGGCCGGCAAAACCAATAGGCTTTAAGAGGAAATTGTTGTACGTTCCCACATCATAAATGATGCGTACACATACTCACGTACACCTACACATGCTATTATTACGGTCATTTAACTTTGTGTTAAAACAACGAAGATACATTTTTACCAGTCTTTAGTACGTATAAGTATGTGATATTATAGAAACGTTTTTTTATCCCAGGGACATGATGTCACTTGGCATTTATCATCGAGCTGCATATAATATCTACAATATGAATAAATGATATTGATTTTAATTTTCCTGCAGTAGACTGCAATTACAGTGAGTTCGCGTACCCCTAAGCGTAGTAAGCGATTTAACTCATGTTTGAACTTAGATTCTTTTTGTTTCATAAAAATAATTCGCACATAAATTTCACGATGTTCCAATCAACAATATTCGAGTTATCGTCGAACAAACATTTACGCATACAAACACCGGATTCTTCCAGTAAACAGAGTTACTGGAGAAAACTTTGCTTGCTTTGCGTTCAAAAACAGTCAGTTAGCTAGGGTAGAAAGAAACACCTTTTCTATTTTTTAAAACAAATGTTTTTACCATTGCCCATTTCATATATTTACATGTATTCTGCTTTTATTTAGGTATTTTCTGAATTGGGTTTGTTAATGCTTTACCTGATAACAACAGTACCTAGTCGATTTATATCCATTCTATTATCTCCATCCTACCATATACGTCGGATTTCCAATCATTCCAAAAATCCAAAGCCGTAAAATCGATATTGAAAAACATACATGTATTCATATTTTACACTAGTAATACTCGAGGCTTACCATCGCCAATCCGTCGGTATGTTCTATATAGAAATCCCGAGGATCTTTTGGTGTAGCGAAATACAGAGATACGCGGTTAGGAATGAACATTTACAGATAGGTTATGAAGCTCATATTTGTTCCGCTTTGCTTACTAGCTTACGGCTATCTCTGTTGTAGGCATCTAAACGTAACCGCCGAATAAATAAAGTTGCCACTAGCAATAGCGTGTAATAGGAGAGTTTTCCTTTGAGTGTTGATACTTTTTAAAAGTACTTTTTACTTTTCAATGATTGGAAATTCGCTTTGAAGTTGACTAGGATATGTATGTAGTTTAGATTCAAAGATAAACTTGGTTTACTTTACATGGGGCTAAATTACGATTTAATTAAAAAAATATATATTCGAACAACTTACGCATGGCCAACTTATCCTAAACTAGGCAGAACCTGTACTACGGCTACAGACTGTAAGCACTTACATGTTTGGCGAAACCATGGATTAATATACCTCTAAGATAAATAAATGCCCAATACTATGTGTGAGTTAAACATCTATATCTCAAACATAGAAATGACTCTGATATCCCTTTTTAAATTTAATTACACTAATTTATAGTATTGTTCAAAGCCAGTGGAAGTAATAGAACAATAAAAACAAACGCTAGTCAACGAAAACCACAAGAAATAAGCTTTTAGTTGTTTCTTAACGTCGCAGTGGTTAACTCACAGCTAAGACCACACAAGTGGAGTAATTTTATTTAGTCAAACAAGTCCCATAAAACATTTTGTGTGTGACGCAACTCCTTATCGCAGTTTAGTGGTTAAAACTTTTTGGTCCTATTTTATTGTGGAGGGTTAACTATAGTATAGTAGTTGGTAGTATAGAATCTCCTTTATAGTAGCGTAAAAGCCGAAAAGTGAATACCTTTTTTTATACTACTTGGGTGACAAACAAGCATACGGCCCGCCCCGTTAACAGTTACCGTAGTCTATGGACGCCCGCAATCGTATCACTTGCGTATTGCCAACCCATTTTTTTTACTCCAGGACTTCAAGATGGGAGTATCCAGATGGGAGTACAGGTCTCCAGCGCTCATTTAGGTAAGCTTTTTGAAATAAACGTATTCCTATATACGTTTATTTCAAAAAGCTTACCTAAATGGAACACAACTACACCGCTGTGTGTAGTCATTTGGCTGTAGTCTTTTGTAAGGTGGAGGTCCTTCCCCAGTCGGGCTTGCTCGCTAAGTGCTTCTCACCCCGCAAGCCCCCTAACATAGAGTTGTAACGCAATAATTTAACTAATATATCGAAACAAGTTGCTGATAAAACCATGCGACGTCGACGCTAGCTCTCACGCCTGCTTGCGCTCTGCCCGCAACGTTATCAGCCCGTACTTGTACGCCGATTAAATCAGCCCTGGGCGGAAGATATTTAATTTGACATTTTGGCTCAGTTTCTTTACTACTTATCTATATACTATGTTAAAACTTCCAAGTCCTACCCTAATGTGGAGAACTAACTTTGTCTTAAACAATGGATATTCTCAGACTTTCTAACTCTTCAACATTAAGTTTATTCATCAATCTTTCATTCGTGCGCACTCAACCTTAACAAAAGGTTGACTTAGTTGATTAATGGAATTAAAAAAATCGTTTGTTCAAAGTGAATACGGTTTATATAAAGAATTATAGTGGCCCATATGTTTAATATGTTATTTATCACATACAGAAAACTGACAGGGTGCTTTTATGGCACATATATGGAATGTTAAAAAATCCGAAGTTAAATATAAACTGTGTGTCAACAGAAAAGAATAATATCCTGTAATGTAATATAGAGTTATTTTAATCATGACGACCCAATGCCAACGGAAATTAGCCAACTGCATAGGCTACACCATGTTTTGTGAAGGGCTTTCTCTGGGATAGGAAAACACATTTTTATATGAGCACTAGAACCCTTACCTTTACCTTTACGCACAGAATCTCAACTTTATTACATATAAAATAAAAATACATAAAAGCCGATTTTTTTAACCGATTATACAGAGCCTCGCTTAGAATGGTGGACCATATTTTAGTGCAGTCTCTTGAACAAGGGAACAAACTCTGCACTTTTGAAACATACTTATACAATTGAAAAACTACTCCTAGAAAAGGAGCAACTATTAGTCAGCAACACAAATATTTCCCTCACGTGGGAATTGAACCCATAATACTAAACGCTAAGTCTCCATGGCTAATCAATTGCGGTAGTAATTCTCTGCCAATTGTATTATACTCGCTCGAAGTTACAAGGAATTTTAATCGCACTTTTATTACAATTTCATATTCATTTGCATGTTTAGTTAAATGTCAAACATCAATATAGGTCAAACCTGTTTACCTGAATAATATTAGTATGAAAATTTATATGTTTGATTAATATCAGGATTACACAATGATCTAATATTTATTGGATAAATTAATTATTTAATTTAAACTTTGCAGCCAAAAATACACAACCGCGATTTGCAGTTTTATTCATGTGCGTGTGTATTGGCATCTTTTATACTTTTTGGGTGGTAAACAAGCATACGGCGCACTTGATGTCAAGCAGTAACCGTAGCCTATGGACACTTGCAATACCAGAGGTATTACTTGCGTGTTGTCGACCCATTTTTCCACACCACGGCTTTAAGATGGAGTATCCATGGTATAGGAAAACCTAAATGAACACAACTACACCGCTGTGGATAGTTATTTGGCTGTGGTCTTCTGTAATGTGGAGATCCTTCCCCAATCGGGTTTGCTCGTTAGTATGGTGCCCTACCTCTCTAAAAATACTCATTTAGGACTGCGTTTTTATAGTAACGTCTATTGGCTACGATAACTGCTTACGGTCGTAGTCGCCTTGATTGCTAGTACTCGTATTGTTACCAAAACAAAAAATAACAATTTGACCTGGTGGAATAAACAACTCAACACTTGGACTGATTGATTGTTTCCACATTTCATTTCCCTGAACTTTGTTCGACCATTATAATTTCAGTGTCAATACATATTTAATAATTATATGGGTCTATATACCTATTAAATTGTATATATGAACTTATTATTGATAATATATAGATAACAATGGGTACTGTCACGTACCTTGGTGACACACATTAAGGTAGACATTAGACAAAATCGATTCGTCATATCGAAAAATAATTACATACCTTCCTAACCATCAACAAAGCAGATTATTAGGCGACAAATGACTGGTCTGTTAATTTAGTGGAAAGTGATAGAATTCGAACAGAACATAAATTTGTGTGATGAGCACATTTTTTTTGTTTTGCGACTAGGTGTAATTTATCTGTAAAACTTGCACTCCCAATGCATTTGTACAATTATAGAAATTGTATCAATGTGTCCGAAGGCGAATGATGATATATTAAGAAAATCATAAAGTATGTTTACCATAACGGAGAAGGGGTCTAAATCGCGTAATATTTTGAAGGATTTCGTACCTTTTGTTACCCGACGTTTCGGTCAAACTCCGTTGTCCATTATAGTATCTAATAATATGTGTACATATTATATCGTGAAATTTTTAAATAATTTATGTTTAGTTGTCTGGTTGCCATAGTACAGGCTCAGTCTAGTTTTAGATCAGATGGGCGTGTCTGAGTTGTCCCAAGATAATAACTTTAAGGATCCTTGAACATCCAGACGTACATAGGTCAGGGACTCTGAAATCGTACTCTATTACTATTACTTTTTATGAGTTATAAAGACGTTTCGCCCGCCATTTGTTCGCCCGAGCGGGCCGAACGACCTAATTACAAAATTTCTAATATTTGATTTGGCGTACTTTTCATGTATAGAAAGCATCAAAATCTGTCTATACATGAAAAGTAATAAAACCTCCATCGGGCGAAACGCCCAATCAAATATTATAAATGTTGTAATTTGGTTGTTTGGCCTGCTCAGGCGAAAAATAGCGGGCGAAACGATCTATAACTCCTTTTTATTACCTATTTCCTTTTTTTTCCAAATATAATCAAACAATAATTATGAAGGCATAATTAAGCGTTACCAGGAGCACCATCCGCTAATTCCAACCTATCCTTATTAGGATAGGTTGGAATTAGCGTATCCTAGAGATACACCATCACAAATCTCTAGTATTTTGGTTACTAGAGTTTTGTGATGGTGTATCTCTATTACACACAGGCTACAGTAACTAGTTACCATTAGGTGGGTCGTAAGCTTGTGTGCCACCTAAAGCTGATTATCGACATTCCGAAGCTGCCTCGAAAGGCTCCTCCACATCACAAGGTGTCGAGAAGTATGAAAAAAAGATAGCTACTCGTACTAACAATTTTGTTAATAAACTGGTAATCAATAAAATACAGTAGGTACATCATTCACTATTCGTTGTATATGTCACTCGCCTCTATCAATGTAACGTACTAGATAAAACGATTTTTTAGTCCTTCGTCTTGATCCGAGAAGTGACATAGGATATATGAGTTGTCATAAAATCTAATATGGCCGCGCCTGACAGCCTTTGATAGATTATGGATTTTAATAAAGTCTTTACAATGTTCTCTACTGTAGTGAAATATTTATTTAAATTACTATGAATAATAGTTCAGCAGTTTATATGTATTTTTAATATCCTACTTAGGTGGCAAACAAACATATGACCCGCCTGATGGTAAACCGTTACCGTAGCCTATGTATGATTGTAATATCGTAAGCATTACTTTTATTTCAATTTACTTTGTAATAAGTTCAAATATTTTAACACAACAATGTGTTAATAAAACGTTTCTGCCGACTACAAAGTCACCACAATCTAGAACAAAGCAAAAATAAGGTTCGACGAGGCACGACTAGATATTATTTTAGTCAAACTTTGCATGTGAATTGCAGGACAATAGTCATGCCATTTTTTTTTTCTTATAAAGCGCTATAAGATAGTTGTTTTATAACCCTTTAAAACACAAAAAAAAAGATTTTTCCGTATCGGTGCAGGCGTTTTCGAGTAATTGGTAAACATACATAATAAAAGGTCCTGACAAATTGAGAATCTCCTCCTTTTTGAAGTCGATTCATTTCGAATTAGCAACACGCGAGAGATACCCCAACTATTATTGCAAGTGTCCATAGGCTACGGAAACTGCTTTCTGTCAGGCAAGCCATATGCTTGTTTGCCTCCTAACTAATATTAACTAAGTTTATGCTAGTAGCGGCGGTCTTATCACTAGCGGCATGTACGGCATGTACCTATAGATTAGTATCAGAGCCCGCAATGTAATTCAATAAAGCAAACAGTAGCTATACATAGTTAATAGTAGGTATAGTCTACAAACGGACCGAACCCAAAGTCATTGATATCTACAGCTAAAGTGTCCACATGATTGATCGATGCCACGGTCTCCCTTTCAACCTTACACTTATATATTATACTCGTTATTTTGCTTTTAAGTAATCTGTCCTCGGATTATTGAGTAATGCCTATACGACATTATATACGTAGGTACCTATTACGAAGTGCTTTCAATTTCACAGAAATTTAATTTCATGTGAAAATTAGAATGTAAGTCAGTCAAAGCAAGTGCCACCTTAAATAGTTGAAGGAGGATTAGAAAATATTCCTTTTAGTTTTATATTTATTTTATTACTTTTTGAAAAGACAACTCCCGCACTAGAGAACAAGCTCTGTGTCGCGGAGGACTTTACAAACATACAATTGAAGGATACAAATTAAAAAAAACACCCAGATTCAGGACAATTCTTTATGTTTGTCCTGTGTGGGAATCGACGAACCCACAACCTCGTGCATAGCAGGCGCATACTGCGGCCACTGGACCACCGAGGCAGTTAGTAAGAAAAAAGAAAAGTAATTCCAGTCAATAAGAAAGTTGCGTTAAAGCCATTTACTTAACTTCAGTTTATGGACCCACAACTGTTAGAAATCCAATTGAACATAGGTATATGCAATTAGATGCAAAGATTTAATTTTAAAAATATAATTTCGGAACTAATATTTTTATATACGGTGAAGGAAAATATCGTGAAGGAAACCAACATTATATTTGGAGAAATTCTAATGGCATATCTGATCCAACACGTTTTAGGACAGCGTGTACTCCTCTACTCTCTTGATAGAGGAGAGAAGGCCACCAGCAGTACATATATGGTTTGTTATTGTTCTATATATTATATAGCACAAGCATTATAATAGCTAGGTCAGTGCGAAGCTAAATAATCATCTTCTTCCCATCTGGTCAGTGGGCAACCTGGTGACTAAGTTATATAGGTCGCCTATATTTAGGCATCTGTCGTATTCAACGAATGTGTTAAACATTAATCTACAGGCTTACAAATCAAATCCTAGTTTATTAAAACAATACTTCTAACTGATGTTTAATAGTGCGTACTTAACCAGTAGCACTTTAACAACAACAAATCATTCCAAAACAACAAGTAACTAAGCACTTGTGATTTAATTTATCTAGTAGTGGTTAAGCTATCCTCATGTTGCTTAGAACACAGTTTGATATGTTACTAAATAGATGTAGGGAGATTCACTACGGCTACAAGTTTCTTGAAACGTTCGCAAGTTGTGCAATTACCTACTTTACAAGTCGCATCCAAACTTGCTTCAAACACAGAGCCGAGTTGCACATATACTCTAGGCTATGAGATGCTCGTAACTCCCTAATAATTTTGACGTCACATATGTGTCTACAAAGTTCTCTGTTTAATGCATACTGCATGCTTGATCTTCAAGGGTTAATATTAACTTCAGTGCCATTAACTGTGTTGTACGACTAAGACCCATCGCTAATTACTGACTCTATAGTTTAGTCGGTTAGTTTACAAACTCCTGATATAGAAAAATATAGGTATGAAGAATAAACTCTTTCAGCTTTGTACTTTAGATTCGTACCTAGGAGTGGCAAAAAATAAGTATGGGTTGCTATCTACATGTATACAGACAAGTACGCGACCTTAGATCCTTGAGCCATAATATTAAGTGTCCTCTGTCTAACTTTCCTAGTTACTTACTGCGATTCCCTGTTTTACATTGTCCTATCCTAGTATTCCTCATGCCTAAGTATGTTTAACGTCATTAACAATGGTGTATTTGATACAAAACAATGATGTACCAATCCAGACGGTAATAAAGATGATGAACATGTTATTTCTCTCATATTATCTTTAAGAGTCGATACGAAACGAAGAATATCAAATGTCTTAAGAGCTAAGTCTAATAAATAGATAAGGAGAATATCGCGTACTTGTTTTGCTTTAAAATTATGTAGAAGCAATCTCCATGAGCTCCCAAGAAGAACTTCAGAAGTCGAAAACTGCAATAAAATATATTCATAAAACATACATCTATCCATAAAGTATATAACAATCGTAAAACCAAGAAATGGATGAAGGCGAACTCCTAATTTTATTGTATTGCATTATTCAAGTTATTTCAAGCAAGTAAAGCGATACAAGGAGGAGATACGACGTAGACAAGTGCTTCGAGTATTGCTAGCTTACAAATATTTATTCAAATAAATAAAAGATAAGTAAATAATGATCACTATTCACATATTGTCCTTTCATTACTAGATGTTTACCGCGGCTCCACCCACCGGCGTGGCCCTACTCTATGTCCTTTCCCAGGATACCAGCCATCTCCTGATTAAGATACGTTAATATCAGAATGGTACCCCAGGGATGGTACAAGAAGGACGACAGTCAGAGCGCTGGGAGGATGACCTTAAGAGTCCGGGCTGGATGAAAATTACTAGAGACAGAGAGAGCACAGCATTACATTACATGCATTACACACTGCATGCCTGATAGTAGGCATGTACCTTAACAAAAATTGCACCAGGGATGTCACTCGCACGTTGTCGACCTGTAAAAGCCTTTTATCTCCATTCTTGAATTGAATAACTCCAGGCTATAGTGCCTTGGGAAAACCTTGGAAAACCTTTTCATTAATTGTATCTACACTAGGCTCTTGCGGCAGTCCTGGGGTCCAAATATTCGGTCAATGTGAATATGCCTCGGGACTGATCGACTATTACAAGCTCCGAAAAAACTCTGAGGTTACAATCTTAGTTTTTCTCGTGATGAAAATAACAACTCCCGCATTAGGGACAAGCCCTGTTGAGCGAGAGGACTCAACAAACAGAAATTTACGGACACAAAGTACACTGGCGAGCAAAAAAATCGACTCACTTCATACTTTCGCACTCAAAGTGCTCTAGTTTTAAAACTAAGTCCTAAATCTTAACTTAGGTCTTAAATTCTTTAAGTTCTAGATGTTGGCTTTAAAATGAGTACAAATACTCTTAACTTGTACTCATTTTCTTGAACAATAAATGGTTTCAAACTTTGTGAGTACTAAAACTTGAAAAGTTAAGGTAAAAAAATAAAAAATAAAAGACATCATAACATTTTAAATAAACTTTATTACTTAATGATTACCACTTAATAACGAATGTTACCCCCTCTTGCTCTGATGACAGCTTCTAAACGGATCCTCATTGACTCAATGAGGTGCTTCACTCTGTCTTGTGGTATACCCTCCCATTCCTCGGTCAGAGCCGCTTGCAGGTCAGCTCTTGTACCTGGTGCAGGATCTCTATCCCGGATTCTTCTCTTTAGGTCATCCCATAAATGCTCAATAGGATTCAAGTCCGGACTACGAGCTGGCCAGTCCATAACAGCGATACCCACTTCTCGCAGGTACTGCCGCACGACATTTGCGCTGTGTGGACGGGCATTATCCTGCATCAGGATGAAGTTTTCTCCAATAAAACCAGCGTATGGGATGACGTAGTCTTCCAAGATATCTTCAATATACCGATGTGCGGTCAACCCTCCCACATGGCGGCCAGTTTCAATGAAAACCAGTTCAGTTTTTGCTTCCAATGATATGCCAGCCCACACCATGCAGGAACCTCCTCCGTACGCAACAGTTTCTGCTATGCAGCATTGTGCGTATCGCTCCCCCGGCCTTCTGTACACCCTTCTCCTTCTGTCGCTACCATGTAGGCATACTCTGCTTTCATCCGAGAAGAGAACAGAGCGCCATTGATCCTCAGTCCAATCGACGTGTTCTCTTGCAAAACGTAGCCGGGCTGCTCGATGACCTGCAGTCAATTTGGGATCCGTTGCTGGTCTTCTTGGAGTGAGGGTTGCTGCCTTGAGTCTTCTTCTCACTGTCTAAGAACTTACAGCTACCCCACGTGTTTCTCGGAGCTCCCGTTGAACTTGGACCCCGGTGAGAGAACGATTCCTCAGCGAAGTACGGACGATAAAGCGATCGTCTGCCTCCGAAGTGGATCGATTTCTACCGGAACCTCTTCGAAAAGCGAAGTGAAAGCCACCAGTCTCCCGGTGCCTTCGGTATATTCTTGATACCGCTGACTGGCTCATCTGCAAAGTACGAGCCACTTGACGTTGACTCAGGCCCTGTTGCAATAGGATAACTGCTTGAGCCGCTGCTTCCGCTGTTGTATCCATTTCCGGGAAATTTTCTTGCTTGGAGATTGAGGAGATGTGTACCTGTTGACGTTTCACGGTCAACTGATAAGGGTGAAAGGGGTACGTCACCTTTTATACGCCCTAAGGTCACGCAATGCTAACTAAGTTAACGAGTACGAAATCATACAGTTACTGTTCCTCGACTTTTGTGACAATGTCTAAAAGTTAACACTGTAGTAATTGTTATTTTTTTTAAAGCTAACATCTAGAACTTAAAGAATTTAAGACCTAAATTAAGATTTAGGTCTTAATTTTAAAATTAGAACACTTTGAGTGCAAAAGTATGAAGTGAGTCGATTTTTTTGCTCGTCAGTGTAGTATACACAAAGTTTTGTCCGATCGCGATGTAGGAATCGAACCCACAATGCTCGGCGCGTTGTAGGTGGAAAGACTTATCTTACTACCAGTTGTGCTCACAACCAAAATGGTTCCCCAGACTACGGCAAAAGCATTTACTCCCGCCAAAGATAATATTGTAATTTTCAAACTCAAATTCCTATCAAAAACGTAGATATAATCTATAACGTTGTACTCGATATTGTAGATTGTAATTATTTAAATTGGCTTTGTTACGCATTTGTGTTGCCATTATGCCTGCTATAACGGTTAAATTGGCATTTCAGTTGATTATTCATACTACTAAATATTAATATTTTAAATGAGAAATACATTTCAATGACTTTGCTGGGGAATTGTACCTAGTCAGGTATGCATTTCATGTAATGGCAATAATAGCATAATAATAATCGCGATTTTTTTTGCTCATAGACCGAAAATGTTCATTGAGCGAGTAACTATTCACAGCGCGTTTTGGAAACTGTAAAACATCCACATAGCGAAATTCGTATCATGATTATGCAATGAAAAAAACAAATGAACCATACTCATAAGCAGAAACCGTCCTCCATAGGTTATTATAGTTAAATATCACCAGCAACCTGAAAGAAACTTTAGAACTTCTACTCTTTTTTATGGTCTACTGATGGTTAGTGTTATGTAGGAGGTAGAGGAAATGTGGGAAGTAGAGAAATGTTGGTACTCAGAGAAGTATCTATTGAGTAACCTTTCCTCCACCTTAAATAATCTGTTGGCAAAAAAACTAAATATATCTACTGTTTCGAGCCATCACAGAGTCCTTAGTATCGACTCACTTATAAAAACACAAGATAACCCTAATGGTGTCTTTTTAGCGGTTCTTTTGTAGTGTAGCAGTACCTACTTACCCGGTCGGAATGCTCTATTTTACTTTAACGAGAAATCTCACTGTGACCTACTTTTAAAAGTAGTAATTCATAGCATTTGAATAAAAACATAATTATCTAAGAATAACTGATTTTTATATCAATAATAAATAATACTATATGCATGCATGTCAGTAAGACAGGCGATATTACTAAGTACTAGTAAACTTTAGGTTTTACCTTCTGGTAAATCTAGAATTTATCGTAGTTTGTGCTTTTACAGCAACACAAATAAAAGAGCATAACGAAGTCGACTGTCAAAGCCTTTTCTGTGAGCAGAATATGAAGCACTTACTTCTTATGTATCACTTTGAACTTTACTTACTTATAAAAGAAAAAGATTATTGCTAAAACAAAAAGAGAAACGTCGAAATCGCCTATAAAACTGGGTCTGTTCGCACTCGATTCTCTCAGGAGTTTTGTATGTAAATACGACGGTATTGTGATGACGTCACCGACCCACATTCTACTCTAACAGGATTAGAAAAGTATTAGAAATTCTACGACCTTAGATTACTATACGTGAATTAAATATATTCATATTTCTTGAAGTAATGAATGCGTGATATGAGAAATCTCTCTCCGTAATATGTACGGAATAACGTATGAGTATACGACGTATTTGATATGGATTAAACGAGTCAAGGAAAATGAAGTTTCGCGAGAGATATGTTTGTTTGAGCTCTTTTACATGCTACTGCTGTTTTTATACCAAAAGCGTCTTGGAGTTTGAGATTTATTTTTTATTACAAGGCCATATTATATGTTAGCTAATCATATACGGATTTTGTTTTATTTCGAAACAACAGTATTTAAGCTTAAATCTGTTCTATATTTATTTATTCAGTATCTTTTCAAGTTTACGAACATTTTAGAGAACTGGCCAATACCCAGGGGCAATGTAGGCGAGTTCTCTAAAACATTGTTTAGTCTGACCTCATCTATTGTTTCTCTCAAACAAAGGAAGATATTCCGATCAATGACACGGTAGTTTACTTGGGAATCAGTGCTACACCGACATTCTGTTTGCGGTTAAAACTCTGGTGGGCTTTGGAATTCTCAGAATTTTCGTGCGTAAATTCGAACGTAAGGGCATGTACAGGTGGTACGGTACGATGGTAGCCGGCGGAGTGTAAATATTGCAATGTTTGTTTGTGTAGGCAAATTATACATAACGAGTTTATACTAACCGTGGCTCCACTTAAGCCCGATCTGCAAATCAGTGCTGCAGTATGAAAATGCCGCAACACAGAGCTCAGATAGAAACCTGTTCTGCATAGGCAAACTTAACTGTTTTGTGTTTTTATAAAATTTGGTGCCTATTTATTGTTTGTCTCTTATTGTCGAAAGAAGAAGAAAGAAAGAAAAAGGAACACAATATTCAAAGCCTACCTAAATCTTTAAATATTGTAGGTATCTATTCGTTCGATAGAAGCCGAGCAGAGTTATATTTCTTAACACTTAGAACGCCATGAAGACCAAATGCAGGTATGCTCAGAAGCCAGATAGGGCAGGTGCAGTGAGTGAATGAGCTTTCAATGAAACTATTTCCTATTCTAGGTTTATCCATAAAACAAAACCAAGTAGAAAGTTTTTGGGTCGGCAACGCAAGTTATGCCTCGGTTATTTCTATCATCAATGATATATATAAAATATTGTTTATTGCATGCCCTAAGTAAATATAGACTGGCCTGTTGGTCTAGTGGTTAGTGACTCTGACTGCTACGCCTGAGGTCGTGGGTTCGATTCCCACCCAGGACAAATCTTTGTGTGATGAGCACGAATGTTTGTTCTGTGTCTGGGTGTTATTTATCTATAATATGTATGTATTTAGAAATATATAAGTATGTTTATCAGTTGTCTGGTTACCATAGTACAGGCTCTGCCTAGTTTGGGATCAGATAGCGATGTGTGAGTTGTCCCAAAAAATAAATATTATTATTAAATAATATAAAAGGTAAACAAAACTCAAAAGCTCTACAGTGGCCGGTGTTATCGCTAAAACGATACCTATCTTCCACTCGTCTCATATGCTTATTCTAAATAAACTATTTTTCTATTTTCCATCTGTCTGAAAACTTGCTTCAGACATCTTTTACTATCTATCCTCTGTTTATAGTCAATATTTCAACGTGGCATTATTGAAATTACAGCGGGTCTCTCACAATAGCTATATATCAAGAGTTGAAGAAAAGTTTACGAATAAGTAACGTTGATTTAAGGTTTTTATACTGTGATATCTTATCGGCTCTTTACTAATGCAACAATAACCCTTTCCTCTATTTTTACGACTTGTTTACATCGATAACGAGCTGATATGCTTATGTTTGTTATGTACACAAGCAGCTTATTTGCCTAAGCGTATAATTCTGCAAACCACGCACAAAAGTACATACAATAGAAACTGGTGGGTTCTTTACATGCAATACTGATAGTATTGGGTTGTCCCTCGAGATATTAAAGGGACAGGGTATTCTTACTCTTAACATAACATTGAGGATAGGTATAGTATCCACGTTTCACCAGCTATGAAAAAATTTAAAACATGGAACATTCATATGTTCCATGTATTTTTTATACTAGGTACTACATTCATAAAGAAGCGTAGCTTGAAATAGAATAGAAAGCAAAAGTATGATTTTGACGTAAGTTTACTACAATACATTATTATATATAAACTTATGCAAAATCCCGTACATTTGCCTTCTATTCTGTTCGACTACCGTTTATGCCATTTGTCTAAAGGGGTCAGGAGCATTACTTGTGCGTTGTCGACCCTACGTCTTGTAACAACAGGGATTTGTGATGGAGTTTTTCCGGGATAGGAAACGTTTAAATCAGCACTAAAGACCTGTACTCACGCACAGGAACACAGCTTATTTAGCTGTAGATTTTATAAAGTGGCGGTCCTTCCCCATTCGAGCTTACTGACTTGCATGGTACCTCATCTAAACGGTCTTTCATCTATAGACTGAGTGCTACAAGCTAGCAGATCTTTCGATTTGCGGTATTACTTAGCTATGAGTTCCATCTAAGTCAAGTAAGTAAGTAGAATATCACCGACATGTGTAAAATGATTTTACAATCACTTAATTATTACAATTACTTAATCATTCGAAAATCATTGATTTTACAATTACTTATTATTATTATTTTTTTTATACTACCAAGGTGACAAACAAGCATACGGCCCGCCTGATGGTAAGCAGTTACCGTAGCCTATGGACGTTTGCAACACCAGAGGTGTCACTCACGCGTTGCCGACCCTTTAAAAACCTTATAATAATAATAATAATTTTTGTGAATGGAATTGAATAAAGAGAATAATAATAATCATTTATTCACAAGTAACTTAGACTCATAGGTAGGTACATTCAATATAATAATAATAGTCATATTCACATTACATTTACATAGATAAACTGTAAAATTTGTCAATAAATTAATTAATTAAAAACACTTAAAAATAATATTAAAAACTAGTTGCTTTAGACACTGCGTGCAATATGTAGCCCACAACAGTGCCTAATAATATGACAATCCAGCCTTTCTGCAAGTGTAGTCAGCATGCTGTTGGTGCTCCCCCGCACTCGCCGCACCAGCGAACTCCTTTCTTGAAAATAATCAGAAAATGGGGTCTTGCCCCATCTATCGATATGAATCAACATGATAATCGATATGAATCGATATGGATCGATATGAAGCCCCATCCCAGAGATGATAAGACCCCATTTTCTGATGATTTTCGAATAATTAAGTAAGAAATAAATAAATAGGTCATTTTAAAGACATGATCCTATGTCTTTGTTTCAATTTATTTCCTACACAGGATGACACGCACATCCTTTAGCCATCAGATCAATTTGAGACTACAAATTGTTAAATCGCTATCATCCGTATATTCTCGTTTCATGAATGAAGATTACAGAATAGAGTAAAGTGACTGATTAGACAACAATTTATATAAAGTGGCACACTGCACGGGATCTCCTACTATAATGTTTTGAATGCGAAAATTTGTATGGATGGATGTTTGTTATTCAATTACGCAAGAATAAAACTTGGCACAGAGATAGATTCTAATCTGAACAGACATACAGAGGCTAACTACCGAACCGAAAAAAATCCCGTGGGATTGAAAAACCGCGAGCTGTTATTAGATAAAGCGTAAGGTGTAAAG
Organism: Trisateles emortualis; assembly: GCA_947095525.1. Taxonomy (NCBI): domain Eukaryota; kingdom Metazoa; phylum Arthropoda; class Insecta; order Lepidoptera; family Erebidae; genus Trisateles; species Trisateles emortualis. The sequence goes on from OX352734.1 coordinate 12,124,413, forward strand.
TAAAGAATATATATTATGTGAATTAAAACCTCTCTCACTCATAATAGAGGAGAGGAGACCCGTGCCCAGCAGTGGGATATAATATATTATTATATGAGTTGCTATTATTATTATGTATATACATATATATAGACATGTAAAATACTATGATTGATGACTTTATTTATGTGCGAAAGCTTATCGGGGTGTGAATATTACATGTTTATTTATTTAGGACATGGAAGAAAGCTAGGTAAAACTAATATTAGTCATTATTACTTCTAGTGACATAAGTGTGAGTAAGCAGACCATACAGTACAAAAATAATGAAATCACCAATTAACTAAAAAGGAATTACCAAAGTAGTTTATATTAATGTTATAAATGAGAAAGTTTAGGTGTTTGTTACTTCATCATGTGAAATGGCTGAACGGATCTGGATTTAATGTGTAAAAGAGATAGATTATAGTCAGAATAGCACTCAGGCTGCTATTTATCCAGAAATATCAATATTCCCGTGAAATTGTAAGTTCGGGAAAAGCCGCGAGCGAAAATAAGTGACAGATATAATGTATATTTATTAGAATAATTCTAAAATTAGTCTTATCTAATGAATAACTAAAACTTAATTCAATTATAAGAACTAATTTTAATTGATGTTTTTACAGAGAACACGAGTTCAGATTTGGCTCAATTCAGCAAATTTCCAGCTACGTGGCTGACCCATTTTTACTAACTATATTTACAGAAGCAAATTATCGACCAGAATACATAATCAGCAGTGGACGTATTTTTAACGCTTTACCTAATGACATTAAAGAATTACCTACTTATAAGTTCAGTAAATAAAATTGTGGCTTTTAGGAAATACATTTTCTTTAATAGCTGAAATATTGCAATATTATAATTATAGAATAAATAATGATAGTATTCATAATCATCTCAACCCATAAACGTTCTACTGCTGGGCATGGGTCTGCTCCATACACTTGGAGCGATATTAACCTCCTATACAACTCTGACCAGACGGGTTGGTAGGTATAGGGTTTTGTTTTAAGTTTTCCATATCTTGCAGTGGATATTGTCTGCCTGAATTACTCCCTTAGTCGACTCTTACGACACCCTTGGGATGAAACGGGATGGTGACATTTGTATTCTCAATCCGTGACCACACAGACAGTAATTTATAATATTGTATTATGTATTTGCATGACACCAAGCGACAAAATGTATAGGATTTATTGTCTCTATTCTACCTGTTTTTGTACCTAAATGTTAAGCAAATAAAGAATATTCTATCCTATTCTAGTACAACCAATACATAATAGATAGACTGAAGTGCCTTAGTCACAGAAGTCTATGCCATTTCGGTATCACATTACGACTCTGTTTACACTTGCCTAACAGCTGCTTTCATTGCTCTCGGTAATGGAAACAGTAATCGTGACTACTACAATACAATGGCTTCACGTTTCATGTTAACTGTTAATCAGTTTCATAATATATGCCTACAGTATAACTCAAATGTAGTGGTCGTGAGAGGTGTACATATAACATTATAGTCCACAACTTTATAAACCTAATGCCTTATTTCTATGCGTATTTATTTTGGTTTAAATATCGATTTCGATAATCCTTTTGAATAGGGCAACATTAGTTCTATTACTGTATTAACTTTTTAAATAATAAGACGTTTTCTTTCTGCTCTCTTGCTAGAGGAGAAGAGACCCGTGTCCAGCAGCGGGATATAAATAGGGAGCTATTATTTTTATGTAAGACTTATCCAAACACTTTGATTTGTCAAAGATTAAAATCTTTGTCCAATCAAAGTTACCTGAGAATCAGAAACAAGGAGACCCGTTAGGGAACCAAAGTGGGTGACGTAGCTGGAAAGTTACCTGAATTGAGTGGTAATGGACGAACAGAGTACATAGCTCGCAAAACCAAGGGCTGTTGAGGTAGAAAGATTTACTTAAGTTAAAACTTAGTTATCAGCAATCTAAAATATTCTAACACGTCTAACTTTAGAACCCCATTAACCCATTTACACAGGCCAGACGATGTCAACTCAGAGTAAATACTTATTACTAATTATCCGTGTCAGTTGAAGGTTATACGCTGGGGATAAATTTAATTTATAATACTACTGCCAGTTACAGATATGTGGCGAAGGTTGACCCTGACTACTTTTCCCAATTACTATTATTTAACTTTGCAAACATAAAACTCTTGAATTTTCGAATACCGTTAATAGTCAGTTTAAAAGCCGATATTTCTGCAAATATTTAAACTGTAAACATATTATTATTATACTTGAAGATAAAAGCTATTAAGTAGAACATTCCACAGCTTTTTTTCACAACGTTCATATAAGCTATTTATTTGTCTGCAGGTGTTCGAGGTCTTCACAACTTGGAGATTAACGTACCCAACGCCGTGTTAGTAGGTGAAACCGTGACACTAGAATGTAGCTGGCAGCTGGAAGATGAAGAGGCCTTGTACAGTGTGAAATGGTACCGAGGGCGGGAGGAGTTCTACAGATATATACCAAAGGAACTTCCTCATACAAGAGTGTTCCCTCTGCCGGGGATCGAGGTTGATGTAAGTAAAGCCAGTCTTCTCGATTACTTGTATTAAGTTTGCAGCGGCCCATCTTTCAAGCGTGGTGGGAGAGGAGCGGATGGAGGGTTTTAGGCTGTGTTTCCTAGCCTCGCTCAGCGCAGCGGTTCTATCGGTTCCTAATAAACACATCCTTCGCTATACATCTTTGGTGGAACCACAGCCTAGTCAATTAACGCATGCCGGCCACCTATCATCTCTAGACGGGCGAACCCGACATACCTACCTGCTTCACATCACAACACAAGTTGCATTTCCTTAAAAAAATATAAAAGCCACTTAAATAAATCAAATTTCTTTTTTTTTCAATTTTTAGTGATAAAATAAAACTTATGAAATTAAAAACATTGTCAATACCTATAACATTTGAGGGTTGCCCTCGATTTCCCTGGGATTCCATCGTCAGATCCTGATTTGGTGCCAATAGAACCACCTCAAGAGTAAAAAAAGAATTGTGAGAATCGGTCCACAAATGGTGGAGAAATCGGTGAACATACATTTAAAAAAAAATACATATGGTCGAACATAGAACCTCCTCTTTTTTTTTGAAGTCGGTTAAAAAAAAGTTAAGTTTAGTGCGATGTCAATTGCTACTTGTTAGTTTAAAATTATAAATTCTAATCAAGAAAGAAATTCATCCAGGCTTTTTGTCACCATTTATCATTTAACACGATTTATGTCTCAGTTGACACGTGACGTTTTGACAATCTCTGCGCGAAAAAAGTTATAAGTTAGGCATTTAATATTTGAAATCTGAATAAAATGAATTAAATGAATGACGAATTATTTAAAATAAAATAATAATAATAAATATTTAGAAATAAATATTTATTCAGATAAAAAAGACCAATAAAAATGTATCAATCAATGGCCAACCTTGTTTGATGTAATTTTATTGTTAAAAGTGTTCTAATCACATGATTAATCTAATCCGCATTAGTGCAGCGTATGGATCAATTGGGGGAGGCCTATGTCCAGCAGTGGACGTCTTTTGGCTGAGATGATGATGATGATGATATGGATCAACGCGTTTTAGCATTCTCGATAGCTCTCGATCTCTCCTGCATCAAGACATGGAGCAAAGCCTGGAGGATGAAGGGTTTTACACTGCAAGTCTGTACAGCTTCTTGTCTTGCAGCTTAAGAAACAAAGGCTCCCGATAGTGCAGCAGTTTATTTAAACATAACTGCACCTTCAGTTGGCTGCCGAGCACGTAGAGAAGAGGTAGAGGTAAAATAATATAATGCATATATAGATCAATCTTATCCTTCGTCTTCCCTTTTTTCTCTGAGGAGTCGAAATGTATTTATAGACTTGTGAGGTCTATTATCATTCACTTGTTTACAGATTTCGTTCTATTTTTAGTACCTATTCATAACTGATAACACAAATAAATCTTAATAAAAAACCCAAATTTTTTATTTTATTTATATAGCAAATATGTCGAGTTTACGAAGTAAATATCGTATATATTATATCTATATATAATATCGTATACTCGTAATTGGTCTGTATGTATTCTTAAATCATAACTTATTTATTTTTTCATTTCGGCCGGCTGATTCTCTAAGAAACAGCGATGGCAAACTGACAGTTGTGATCGCAAACTGACGGTTGTGATTGCTCGGTGACGGCATAATCTATTGAGTAAAAATCTAAACGTCAAAAAGGCTCGGTTTTTGCTCTCAAGGAATACCGATTTTCAATATGACAGCCTGATTTTGCTCGGTTTTTGCGGCGACTCGGTTTTTGCTCTTACGGAATACATAAGTTGTAAATAAATTGTAAAAACCCGCAGGGGGTTTTTACAATTTATTTTGTTTCTTATACGTATACTATATTTATTTTATTTCTTATATAAATAAAACTAAAATATTAATATATATATATAATTAATATAGATATATTAATATTATAGAGCTAAATACTTTAGAAAATATTTTTGTACCCACTTGTCTACTTTTATTGCAAAAGCTTAGGCCATATTATAACGCTACGATCTATGGGAAACATGGTAGTAATTCACGGGGAACAGCTAGGGTATAAAAAGATCTGACATTTGATATTATACGAAGTAGAAAGCTTCTAAGTTTACATTAGTTTTATACATCAGGACGGACTGAACCACAACACTAGATATACCCAACAAACAATGAAGCGGACCAGGCCGTATCGCTAAATTATAGTTTACCTAATTCTATCAATGCATGGCTCTTAGACCCTGCTGTGTGTGACTAATGTTTGTAGACGGTACTTAGATATATATTTAAGTATAAGTCTAATGGAGGTCTGTGTAAAATATATATATTGTAAGTGAGATCATAAACTGGCTTATATATTATTGTAAATAAGTTTTTTTTCGAAGAATACTGAAAAATTCTTCCTTCGCGGCCCTATGTAAATAATAGGGTATTTGATAGGTGCAATCTTTATTCCCTCAATCTTATAATGCGATGGGATGGCAATTTGACACTACCGTAGACAGATTAGGCATAGGAGCAACAGCTTTACGTGCTTTTTGAGGCACGGCGATGCAAATTTTCTAACATCGGGCATTCATTGTGAAAATTTTATAACTAAGTTTTGTTTGTTTGATAGTTTTTATCTCGATAAGTGGTCCTCAATTTAAAACCTTTTTTTATTGCAAATGCAAGTAATAGATGTAAAAACTTTTTATTTGAAATATGTAAAAATACTTTCTAGCGATTTCGTGCATCTTTAAGCAAAAATAATATTTTAATTTTACTAGTTATCGCTGTGCATTGAGCTGTCAGTCAGTTAGATAACTTCATCTTTTATCTCATACAGATTCGTCTTCCTTTCGCTTCGCTAAGCTACGATGACAAGATAACAATATATCTTAGAACGATGTTTTCCCTCTCTATTTTTCTAGTGTATTTGTACACGGGACAAACGTTTTTAAACTCTTACGTTACGTTATAAGTCATATAAAAAAAGTACATGCCATTTCACAGACGAAAAAACTCAACTAGATAATAATATTGTCGTCCAGACCGATTTCAGTCACGGCGGCCAATATCAATGGAGAATAGCCAACTGCGCAGGACATAATTATTATAGTGTACAAGTGTGCGCGCTAACACAGATGCACTCACTATTCCTTTACTATCATAGTCCGATGGGACGGCAATCCAACAGGATTGACGGTTTTACGTGCTTTCCGCGGCACGAAGGGTTCTTGCTGTATTTTTAGAAAATGTTCTATCTACGATTGCTTAACCTAGCAGACCTATCGGTCCGCGCCGATAACACTTAGCTATGAGCCCCCTCAAGGCTCAGGCATAGTAGATAATATATATATTATAATAATATACATAAGTAGCTATTACGTAAAAAGCCCCTTTTAATATTAGTACTACATAATTACTTAAATTAATATTTATGGCCGTCTGCGATAAGTGTATAGTACAACGCTACGTAGATAGATAGATGACTCTATATTGTACCAAGTGACATTTGTCTTAATATGTTCTACCTAGTAAATATATAATTTGCATTCACTATTGATTTTGTATCACTGTAAAGAGGTTGAATATGTCTTGATCAAACAATTACATTGTAACTACGCTTGTACTATATTCCATGCAAATAAATTATGGTAGAAAAGTTACCTACATCACAAATTTATTACAGAACATGTCCTTCTTGTAACGAGGTTTAATTTTTAAAGTAAAAACTTCTTTAAGCGCGTTGAGGACTTTTTGGGTGAACAAAAATTATGGATCTCGCGTCATCGCCACCAAACGCTTTCCATATTAAAAAAATAATAATCTAATAGCTCGACGACTCAATTCACAAGTTACTTTTACGTTTTAAATTCTATAGGTAGTTCCCAAAGACTGCCTCGTGTGTTTTTTAAAAGTTAGTTATTAACTTCACTGTAGGCAGCTATCGCTGGGTATGCAGCGAGCTTGTGCCTTATATTGCTAAAGACCATGAAAAGCAGCTACGCTAGGACGTCTGCACCATTGGCAATAAGGAAAAAAAATCCTAAGAATGCAATATTGAATTAGTAAAGAACAAGCAACTGAGACAAAATTCATTTAGTTAATTTCTTACTCGTTGCTGGAGCTAGTCTAGTTAACATTAGTGTTTCACCACAACTTCATAGCATCTAAGCTCAACGACAAACTTTGTTTTTCTACTCGCACTCCAGCAAGAAATAGCGTCCCGTTCGCAAAGATCCACATTGGAAGATTTAGCACAAATCCGTTCTTTACAAGTTTTCAAACAAATTTTACGACCACTACTGATAAAGTTGAAAATACGTATAGCATGTTATTTTACAACCTTTATAGCTTCTAATATAAAACTACCAACACCACTAACATTAGAGCCGTTAAAAACAAAAATACGGAATAAAACTAAAGTACTTACTATAAAATAAAAATAGTTGATTTCTTGCGAGTGCTTAGTATATCAGGTATTGGTGGACAATAAAGTTGTTTAGTACCAAGGTACATTTTGTGGTAGGTGTGGAGTTTGACAGAGTGTTAACGCTATTTTTAATCTTGGGCATCAGTTTATGTTCATTTGAAATTCGTAAGATATATGGTAGGTATATTGATTTGCGTCCCTTTTTATTACCTACCACACATATTGTAATTCATACTAATTTGTAAATATTATACTCTGGTGATTAAAAAGTATGGCCCGAGTTTCTTGCCAATTATTCTCGAGGCCCTAACCTAGTCAGCGAATTGGCCATAGAAAAAATATGCTGGAATTTGTTTTTTTTAAACGAGTTTGATTTGACTAGATTAAGATTGTCCGTGTACTAAAGGCGTAAGTTTTAAATTGTCAGACTGTCTAGTAATGAGTCGTTAGTTTATCTAACACACTGTAAACATCACTAAACTTTTCCTTTACTTAAGAAGTTGTGAGAGGTGATAATCGATTTTTCCTTTGTTCCTATCGTACTAAAGTTTTACAAGATTGTACCCGTTGTTTTATATACTTACTTACGCATAAAACCACGGTCGGTATACTTCAGAACAAGTGGTATACTTTATCAACTAATATTATGTAAAAGTATCTATGTTTGTTTGTTCTTTCTCACGTCACAATGTAGGTGTGTTGATGTTTTTTGTTGTTTTGGTCACGTTGGTGTAGTAATCGTTGAGTGTGTTTATTTATCACAAGGTATCGGGTTCGATTCCCGAGTCAGGTCAAAAATTGATTTTGGGTATGTCTGTTAAAAACCACAGATAATGCCCGTGTTTTATCTCGGCAGCATGCAAAGTAATTGGTCCTTTACCTGATCTCTCTCGAGATGTGTCGGATTGCCGTCCCATCGAATTATAAAATTGAGAGAATAATGAGTGCATGTTTGGGCACACACTTGCACACTATAAAACCTTGCAAATGTGACCGCAATTCGGTAAGGAGAACATTTTTACATATAAGTTAGTCTGTACTTATCTACAATCAATTATTAATCAAAACTTACCACCACTTTATTATTATCATCAATATTTCCTGTTCAACCAAGGGTACCCCATAAGAAATTACTTTTACCAATAATGCCTCGAATTGTATATTTCTATAGAAATCTATTATATAAAAATAATGTCATTTTGTGTACAATAAAGAATTATTGTATTCTAAGCCACTACAATCCAATCGCTTTGATTAAAGACTAAATTAAAGTAATTACTTCTTTAGTCAAATCGTAAATAAGTGGGTTTTAATACTACCAGGAACACAACTGCTTTGGATACTGTGTTGTTGTTTGGCTTCGGGCTATTACATAAGCAGGTAGAAAATACATTATTATATGTAACAAGGTAGTAAGGTAATATTAAATTTGAGAGAGGTGGAGCACCACACGAGTGAGCAAACCCGAATGGGGAAGGACCTCCAACTTATCTGTAATTATATATCTACCTGCTTATGCAATATTAATGTCCTCTTTTTTTCTTCAACTTATAGCCATCCTATAGTGGGTCAATATTTATTATATGAATACACAATTATTGATTACAAATTTATATAAAATTTGTTACATACTTATAAATGCAGGAGGTATGTAAAAGAACAAAGACCAAAGGACCGTTTTTTATTTCTGTGTATTACCTACTTGTGTCCTTCAAACGGTCCAGATAAGGAAATTTAATTATTTGTATTTAATTTCTTTAGTACGTTTAATATAATATGCCCTTTACGTATTTTGAAATCTTTTGAAATAGAACGAGAATAAGTACTTACAAAGAGTTTGACTTGGGTATCAGTTTATATTAAAATTTATGTTAACAATTATTTTTTTCTTATTGTTTAGTTTTTAGCACGTAAATTTTTCACAGCTGTCATCAGCACTAGGCCAATGAGATTCCACGATAACTGCCGAGTCCTGTAAGCCAGGATCAGAAACAATAAATTCTTGCAAAAAAATAGCTTTGATACTTAAGGAGTTTTAGAAAAGCTTAACTTAGCCAAACTAAACTGAATGCCCATTCACGTTTACCTCATGGTACGTTTCTTACGCGCCGCGCTATATCGTAGCCTAGCTAACACTTTTCATAAATACTACTTAGGTGGCAAACAAGCTTAAAGCCCGCCTAATGGTAAGCAGTTACCGTAGTGTATGTACGCTTGTAATATCTGGGGCAGTACTCGCATGTTGCCGACTTAAAAAAATGTAGTTTGTTTTTAGTAATAGAATATCCCTAGGATATGAAAACGTTTCTTTAGAAACGCATCCGTAAATAATTAGGTATTGGAGACCTGTAATGTTTAATATTGTTTTAGGGTACCGAAGTAAACACGGGATCCTTATAGTTACACTATGTCCGTCCGTTCGCCTGTCCGCAGCTTAGCTCAGAGACTCCTAATATCCTATAGTCCTAGAAAGCTGTAATTTAGCACGAATATACATATTAGTCATACCGAAAAATCTTGATCCTGTACATGTAAAGTGGGGATGTTTATTTTTTCTCAAATAGGTACCCCATGGTGTTGTTTATCGTTGAATAGGTCTTTTGAAAATATTGTAGGTTTGTTAAGACAGATTTTGACGGGACAACGTCTTATAATTCGATGGAGCCGGCTGCACGCACGAAAAAAGATGACGTATGCGGCGTTACCTCGCTCTGAGGCGTTCCTATCCATTGTGCAAGCGAGAGCGCGGAACGAGCGACAAAGAGGCACAATCGGCCATTCTTATGACGTTGTCACGTGCAACTATCGTCAGTAAACCGACTTTACAGAGCCTCTAGACAAGTGGCATAAGCGATAGTCGAAACAAAAAGTCAAAAAAACAAATGTATGGGATTTGACGTAAGTTTACGACATTATATTGTAGACTTATGTCAAATCCTATACATTTTATTTTTTGACTTTTCGATTCGACTACTGTTGTTGCCACTTGTCTAGAGGGGCTGACAACCGATGTTTTGATTAAGGGATTCGTTTGTGAAATATTAATTTTATTGAAAAAAAAACCGGATTAAGTACTATGAAATCTTAATAAATGTACATCCGTGGGAAGCCGGAACGTGCCGTTATATAGAATTATAATAACAAGTAAAAGTATTCTTGTGCTATATTTAGCGACACAATTATCTTTTGTGTAGTCACATCACTGAATCACGTGTAATAATCCCGGATTAATTAATTATGTTTATTATAGAGATTGATCAATCATCACAAGATTATGAAGCAATCAGTACATAATACCTATGTTGTTAGGTATATACCGGTAGATACGTGCTACAGTTACCTATACCTATGTATACTAACTATGGCAATACGCTCGCCCCATTATTACACGTATCTCAATGGAGATTAACCAACTGCGCAGGACATATTATAGTGCACAAGTGTGTGCGTAAACACAGGTGCACACTCTATTCCTTTACTTTCTGGTGGGACGGCAATCTGACACGACCAGAGAGAGATCAGACGCAGGACCAACGAGTTTACGTGCTTTCCGAAGCTACGTAACGTAACAAATTAAGAACGTTCCTTCTTTTTCGAAGTCTGTTAAAACGACGACCTTATGAAAAGGTTAAATTTGAAACACTATTATACGATTAAATAATCAATTTCCGAAACTTTTAGTGCATAGTTGTATTATACATGCGAAAGTAAGTCTGTTTGTCTGTTACCTTTAAACTACTAAATGACTGAAGAGACCCTAAATTAATTATTGTATCCAGGCGATGGTATCCCGCTTTTCCAACATTTTCCATTGATATTTCGCTTCTATTGGTCGCGTGATGTTATAAAGCCTCAAGCTTTTCTCGATAGATTATTTATTCAACACCAATATAATTCTTGAATTCAAACCAGTAGTTCCTGAGATTAGCGCGTTCAACCAAACAATCACACTCTTCAGCTTTATAACGATAACGAAGATCCACGTGGGCAAAGCCGCAGACATCATCTAGTTTTATATGTACCTATTTAAACTGTATAAATTGGGTAACAGTACAAATAATGCAAAACGTCTTGTTATTAAGATCACACGCACTCCACGCATAATTGAAATTCACTCCGACATGCTCGACATTGTAATTATTGTAACACATTCTGTTAATAGGTTCACGCACATGTAGTAGTTAGTGGAGTCTCTACATTATAATTATTATGATATATTATTTACTTATTTTATTTACTTAACAAGATAAACATTTATTTCGTGTATTTGTGGACTTATTAATCTGCAGAGAGAAACAATAATATTTATTTAGGAGAACTATTGTCTTGTTCTCCACACCGATTTTTGACCAAGGAAAACCTTATGCTGTCATTTATTGTTTTACGTTTTCGTATTAAATGAATAAATGAGTTTGACTTCAAATTTGACTTCCTTTATAGGGACTAATCTCAACAAAGATTAGCTAATCGTACAGGAGATCTTATAGGGCATAAATGTGTGATACAGGAGCACTTTCTATAGAGTACTCCTGTAGTACCTGTGCATCACTCTATGAGAAGGAAGGAATAGTCCAGATAGAAATCAGGCGCAGCACCAACGTGATTACCGAATCAAGGGGTATCGCTGTTTAAAAAAAAACTCACCCATCTACAGACTAACCGTGGCAAGCTTGCTTACCTTGCAGATCTATCCAATCCGCGCCATTATTACTTAGTTACGAGCCCCTCAATCTCCGTTTGTAGACTATAGCGCCATCAAAGGCTGACATATAAAATAACAATAGGTTATTTCACCGTCTCGACATCATATGCGGTAGTTGTAGACACTATTAAAGCGTAAGATTATTGACGTAATTACTGCGCTACGACGCGGCAACGAAAGGAGACGTAAAACAGAACAACAAACGATATTGTCAGAGAACGGTATATTGAGAGTTGTGTCATTTCGCGTAACTTTGATGGCCGGACGCGTTGTTATAGCTGTGGAAGTTAAAATAAGAAACTCTGAAATGAAATGAAACATCAGATTAGAAAGATGCGGTTTAAAGGCGTTAGAGAGTTGTGGAAGATTAGAAGAGTCATTGTTGCAAATCTTTCACGTGGCTTTTTGATATTTCAATTACGATACGATGTGATATTGTGAGAGCACCTTATATTGAGAGGTGTGTCATTTCGCGTAACTTTAATGACCGGACGCGTTGATGTAGCTGTGGAAGCTAAAATAAGATACTCTAGCATAAATCATTCTTAATTACGTAGTCATAACATTAGATTGGATAGGAGAGAATTATTTTAGATTAGCAGAATTTTTTTATCATATTTCGTGGAAAATAATAAATCGCGAATGTCACATAAACAAACGAAATATTTATATGTGAAGATTCTGTCAACCTCCACTTATTTGTTGTATGTATAGGTGGTCGCAGTATTGGGTTATTAACAAATAAATATGTTTGCCGATGTTACTCGCTGAAAACGTAGTTTTCTACAAATGAAATCGGTGTAGTTTATGAGTTGAGCCATTAGAAGCAAACTAACAAAAACCAACTGAAATCTCTTCTTTACTTAATATTAATGTAGGTATTTTTTACTTTTAGACATAATGACGTTACTTAGTTTTATATTGAAAAATGGAAATACGATGCTTGTTTACAATAACCAATAACTCCTTAGGCCCTTTATTTTAAACTTCATAACAATGGGATACAACATGTACTTACATAGGTATACGTTTTGTAAATAAGAGTTTAATGATCATTTTATTCGCGAATATTTAGGCGGAGGCATGAAATTGCAGAAGCAAAGAAGCAAGAAGTGAAATAATTCAACTTGCGACACTCTTGAACACTGAAGTTGGCAAATGTCAAGCTGAGGAGAAGTTACAAAATGAATATGCGATTGATAATCCAAAACATGGCGCTGGCGCGCGAAACTTTGACATTAATCTAACTAATATAGGTTTTAACCTAAATAAATGGCGGAGGACTATAAACTATGTGTTATCTCCCGTGTACGGCCGCGACACGGTTGTGAAAAGGTCGAATTAGTGTGTTATTTTAGGGCTTGTCAGGCTCTTCTTTTATTTACCTAAGTGCGTTGGATATAAAGGACCTTAAAAGTGGCTTCACTTAGAACGATCCAACTGCCAACCACAGATTGTTGAGATACAATCCTAAAAAGCGATGCGATAAAAGACTAATCTGCTGACTTCACCTCAGAAATGAAACCTTCTTAGCTTTACATACTCATAAACATATAGGTATATTATATGCACACACATCATTCTATATAGAGCTTTTTTCCCAAAAGTGCCCAACGTGCCATATAATAATAATAATAATTAGTTTTATTTCAGAACCAGTCCATATACATAGTTAATTATAGAAATACATTGAGCAAGTTAGGTTACAAAATGTCAATAATAATACAAAAAAGATGCAATAAGAGAGAAATTAAGCTATATATATACAAATAGAATCAATATCATTAAATCAATTTATGTCAATCTTTAAGGTAACAAAATAAAAATAAAATAAAAGAAATCAAATTAAATTAAAATAAACATAATTATGATCAGTCTTGCCCAATGATAATTTTTATCCATTTAAACTGGATCGGACAGTCAAGGCGCGAGGCAATCATCTCTAGGATGCCGTTGCTGCTGTCTCTTACACGTCTAAGTAATGAAGCTACCTTTTTGCGTATTATCGCCGCATAGCCATCCGTGTGTGCTTCAGCAAACATTAGTGAGGCACTGCAGTAGGGAGGCAGCCGCATCAGCATCCTAAAGATGTTGTTATATTGCACGCGCAAGACACTGGCGGCCCGACGGGTATGACTTACCCATAGGCTGCTCGTGTAAAACGATTGGCAATATGCCTTGAACAACGTGATTTTGACTTCGATAGAGCAGCGAGCAAACCTACGGGCAATCATATTCCCTCGGACCGCCAATGCCATGCGTTCTCGCTCTATGTCCGCGTCATCAGACAGATCGTCAGTCACAATATGTCCCAGGTACCTAAAACTGGTTACCAGATGCCGATGCTGGTTGCCATATGAAGTTTTCTGTTCAATAAATCTTTTAAGGGAACACTAAATACCATTTTTAACACCACGACTATGTAGTCGTGGTGTTAACAAATTAACTTTTAGGTACATGTGTACCTAAAAGTTAATTTGTGACAGAACATAATATGTTATTTAACATATTATGTAATTTTAGGCACGGTACAAATATCCTTTGTTCGTAAAGCCAGTATATCTTCACAGATAAAAGGAAATTCTAGTGTCGATCACCTCAATTTCAGCCGCTCGGGCAACCCGGATAACGGGTCTAGGCACGCTGCAAGTAATTGTCTTGTACGATCGTTTGACACTGTTACTAACTGCCTTTTGTCAAATATTCCGAGACATTTAACTTAATTCCTACCACTATTTCGTAATTCATACCTATTTTCAAGCTTATATGTATATAACTACACACATAAGAATGTGTAAATCAAACCTTTAGGTCTATTTAAGACTTGTTTCAGTAAAAATACGGAAAACCCCTAAGTATACCAATAAATTTGATACATAACTAATATATTAAATAAACTAGCAACCCGCCCTAGCTTCGGACGGATGCAATTTTAGTACTTATTAAGAAATTGAGAAGTGATGTCTCCTTCTTATGTCTTTTTTAATATTTTGGTTTTTATTCTTAAAAGACTTTCAAGACTAGAAAATAGTCTCTGTATCTCTGAAGGTGTCTTAGACATAAAAACACGGATACAACTACTTACATACAAACTCGGAACAACAATTTATTATAATATCCCAGGATCCCATAATAAGACTACTAACTAAGAGAACTCTCGCACTACGGATAAAATCCTTTACAAACATACAATTTACTGAAACAATGTGCACCCAGGTGCCAGATCAAGTAAATGGCAATTGGTACTTATACCTACCAGTTATATTTATAATGGCACAAATAGTAAATACATATATACTTAAAGCGATATAAATAATTCGTATTTTTATTAGGCTCTAAAATGTTTATTTCGGATGCTTTTCCAATATCAAGTAACATTAATCTCAATTTGTGGCACTATAAATTACTCGCAAATTGTAGTATTTAGGGTACTTAACCTTGGTAGGGTGCTTTTTAAAATGAAACGTTTAGAAGATCGATATTGAATGTTCTACTTAGTCAAGTTTGTGGCAACAGTAATTAGGTGGGGCCCAAACTGTGGTTCTTACTGACTGGTGTGATATAATGGCTTGCATACAAATGCCAAGTCGGACATGGCCTGGCCGGCAAAAGTATGAAGCCATACCCGGTATATATATATATATATAGGTATGGATGGCTTTTATCCCATTGATATCTATGATTCTGCTTTACATCATCCGCAAACTGCCTCAGTATATCGCTATTTTTTTATACTACTTAGGTGGCAAACAAGCATACGACCCGCCTGATGGTAAGCAGTGACTGTAGCCTATGGACTTGCAACACCAGGGACGTCATTTGCGCGGTGCCGACCCTTTAAAAACCTTATAATTCCTTTCTTGAAGAAATTCATCATCAATCACAATCTAATTGTACGTGGTAGGAAATTTCTTTGAAACCAACGTATGGTACGGCATGTTTGAGGTGCTGGGCTGTGATGATGAACTCCCTGTCAGTAGCCTCTTTAATACAAATACAATCAATCAGCATGTTGTCCGTGTGGTGACGGATTAAGAATATAATTGTCACCACCCCGTTCCATTCTGAGGATGCCGTACGAGTCGACTAAGTAAGTAAGTCTGGCGGTCAATATTCACTGCACACACAAATCCTACAAATATCAACCCGCCTGGCCAGCTTAGTATAGAAGGCAATATATATAATAATATAAGTGTATAGAGGAGACCCGTGCCCAGCAGTGGGACGTTTATTTGTTGAGATAATGAATCAGGCTGTTTCAGTCCACTTTTAGACTAAATGCATTTATTCACAATTTACAACTCATTTATATGTTACTTATATTAATATAACTCAATAAATCGATATACCTAATTAGATTTTTGTAGCTCGAATAAATGCCACCCAGCCCGTCTTAATGTACGAGAACCTTAATCGTACTCTTCGTGGAAAGGCACCATATATTTTAAAGGTAATGTGAGTGACGTAGACAAATGTCATAAATTCATAGCAATTCATATTCAACCTAAATAATGACAACAGCAGATATTTATGAACTGTATTATATTTTTGTTCATTTTGGATGATTATGAGTTGATTTGATAGTCCGATATCGTTTGCTTGCTTCAAACGAAGTTAGTAGAATAGAATAAACTATTACGCAAGCGCCCATAATGTATATTGTGATAATATTTCTTCAATAAGTAACGGTAAAGGTATGAAAAATATTAAAATCATTGACATACTATTAGATTATTTATATTAATCACTCACAGAACAACTATCTATGAATCGAGCAAATGTTACGTGTGGAGATCTAACCAAAATCATTCCTCTGAAATAATAAATGGTAAGAATAAAACATATATTTTTTTATATTACCAAGGAGGTAATCAAACATACGGCTTGCCTGATGGTAAGCAGTTACCATATCACTCGCGCATTGCTAATACTTCAACATCCTTATAACTCCCTTCTTGAAGAGTAAGTCTGCACCTTATCAGTCTCGGTAGATAAGAAAATATTAAAAAATTTAGATTTCGTAAAATATACGGCCTTGTTTTGACGCATTTATATGTAAGTTTATGAATATGGGCGATAGCAAAATCCTCAAAGAATCCAGGACATTTAGGAACCATAGTTTCATGAACCGCTGCCACTAATTGTTCTGTTGGGAACCATTACTATAATCGTCACGGCAAAAGGTTTGGCGATGGCAAGAAGAAATTACTAGTGCTTAGTGGAATGTTGGCGTTTATCTTTATGATTTAACTCTTCCGTGGTTTTCCACGACACCCATGGGAACTTTTAGAATTATATATACCAAACTAGGGTAATTGCGACTGTGGCTTAGATAAATATAGCTTATATTCAACAATTTTCGGCAAAAGAGATTCCTATTATGTCACTTTTCTATTAATTGTTAAAATTAAGTTGGTTTTAATTTTTGGAAAATAGATGTTAAGACGATAAAAAGAATATCATTGTAGAATATTCTTAAAATACCTAATAATTAATATATCGTCGTTGTTCAATATTTACTACAATGTATTTATAGAAATAAAATAAATTAGTTCGAGCAATAATTTACAAAATAAATCAAAGCTGTCAAAATACCTTCTACACCCACTTTCTCATCTTATTTGGACCCCAAATTCTAAAGAATCAAGTTAAATAGAAAAAGATTATTATGTCTTTTGAACCTCGACGATTCATTTCCAGAAATAACTATAAAAAATGACTTAATTATGTTCTCTTTTGTCATTAGATATCGCGGTCAGGAGCTCGTCGAGTGGTGCTGCAGCAAGCAACGCCAGCCATGGCCGGCAGGTTCCGTTGCGAAGTCTCAGCTGACGCACCAACCTTCCACACCGAAATACGATCAGCACCTTTAGAAGTTGTCGGTAAATAATTTGATCAATTCCATTTAATATTCTCAATATCTTAAGAATTCTTATCGGCGCGCCTTGGTATAGATTCTATGATAATTTTGCCATCGAAAATAGCTGCCAATGAAGCTTATTGAGATAACCACCTGCATGCCGCAGGTGTTGCATAAGAACGTAGACTGGAAAAAAATAATTGATTTGTCCATATTGATTTATATTATGCTGTAACTGAGTGGGAAAATAACTGAATTGTAACAAGTAAGGTGTGAGTTCAATCCTAACTAACGTAAATTTTACGTTATGGATTTTTTACATAATATCTTGAGATAACACACATATTACCTATTAAACTAGGCATATCTCACTGCTGCTCCGCTCCTATTGACCATAGTGTGATGTTATATAGCTTATAGCCTTCCTGGGTAAATGCACTATTCAACACAAAAATATTTTTTCTAATCGAACCAGTACTTTCTGAGAATAGCCTGTTCAACGAAACAAACAATCTTCAGCTTTATATTATAATATATATTATGGTTTGTCCACAGCAAAAGTATTGCATATGTTTATAATATTTTTTAAGGATTAACCAGCGTAGTTTTTAAAAAGCTGGGATTGTACTCACAGGCAAAACCGCGGGCGGAGACTAAGTTATAGATAAATTACATCTAAAAACAACAAAGAATCGTGCTCATCCCACAATGATTTATCCGGGGTTGACGTCGAACCCATGACCACTTCAGCTTAGCAGTCTAAAAGTAACACAAACATCATCACATTTTTTTAATAAATCAAAAAAATTAAGTGTACCTAAAAATTCTCTGCCTTGCCTTTATGGAGGGAAATTCCCATATTAGTTTCATTCTAATCACGTTCGTAAATTATAAGGTATGGATGGCTTTTATGTCTTTAAAATTAACGATGTCAGTACGTAAAGCGTTGGTACGGTCAGAATGGGATTAGGATTACCGTAAATATGGTGAATTATTGGAAAATGGAAATTTACTTGAATATTTACAGGAACTTTTAGAATTGAAAGCTGTAGATATAAAAATATGAAGGAAAAATAAATGAATCCTTTTAATATTGGTCACAGATGTTTATTCTCGAAGGGAATTTATATTGACAAGACGTTAATAGATTTATATTGATCGACATTCTAAGAAAATGTTAGGGGTCGGACTGTTTTTTTATAAATTAACTTTAATTTGATTTCTTGGTAAGTAAATTCAAGTGTTTCTCTGTAATGTCATAATAACAAATGTTTTAATTTTAGGTAAACGATAGGATCAGTTGGCACCAAGAATAATAAATAATAGTGTTTAAATAAAAATCCCAAAATAAATAAAGAGCGAAAAAAATAAGTGTTTTATAAATTCACATTAGTTATTTGCATGGTACTAATAACAGTGTTTGTTGAGAGCAAACTTCATTTTTTCACAATAACTTTATAAGGAGTTAAATACTTTTCTCCTTCTCCTTAGGTTATTAAGTATATTTACCTTCGCAAAAAAAATGAAATTCAATAATCACGCAGACGAATTTGTGGCTAGCAGTTTAAAAATCTCTTTATGATTTTTGAGACTTTTAATTCGCTAAGGGTAGAAGAAATTATAACGAGAAAGAACTCACATATCCTAGCAGCAATTCACTAATCCGCATTGTGCCAGCGTCCGTTGATTTAAACCCTTTTTAATTGTATTTCTCTAATTAACCTTCTCAGCTTTCTTGGTAGACTAGAGGACACCGTTGCTCAGCAGAAGGTATAACGTGAATGACTACCTAGGTATTTTCATAATAATATTATCTTCAAACCTTAGCTTAGAACTCCATTCAAATGGTCGAGTGGTTAGGGACCCTGACTGCTCAGCCAGAGGTCTTCGGTTGGATCAGATGAAATCTTAATCGGGACAAATCTTCGCGTGATAAACACGATTTTTCTGTTTAGGTATAATTTATCTATAATAATATACAAGACCCTTTTATTATTAATTAAGATAAATAGATAACTTTTTAGTGTACCTACACCCCCTTCTATCCCGAGGGTGTCGTAAGAGTCGACTAAGGGAGTAAGTCTAGCAGACAATATCCACCGCAAGAAAGGGAAAACTCGAAATAAAACCCTATTCCAACCCGTCTGGCCAGCGTGGTATAGTTGGCTAATATCCCTCCAAATGTTTGGAGGAGACCCGTGCCCAGCAGTGGGACGTTTATGGGTTGAGATGATGATGATGATGACACCATGAGAAATAAATACATTTTATGTATTTTAGAAATATATAAGTCCCTAACCAGTTATCTGGTTACAGACTTTGTCTTGTTTGACATAAAAAAGCAGTGTGTATTGTTCCAAGATGAAAAAGTATGTACCTAAGTAGTGAGGTAAATTAGCCTATGTACGCCATATCTCTTTAGATGACTATACGCATAAGTAGGTATGCACAATATACAACGGTGAAGAAAAAATAATATAAAAGATTTTGCTATTTCACAACAAAACTAATATAACTTTTAAACATAGATAAATAACACTGATATATAAAATAGCAATTACTTATAATATTATTGCCAAAGTTTTTCCGATTAAACACCGCCACATTCAAGTTGTTGATATTACTTTATGTTGTCGAGATAATAACTTTATGTGGATTTATGTACAAACAATTACTACCACTACGACGAACACAAGGAAATATATTAATGTACCTACTCGTAAGAGAAATACTCATAAATCAAGTTTTCCATTGGCTGTCCAAATACATGTTCAAAAGCAGTCTTTTAATTGCCTTGTTGGTCGCTGAGAGCGAGTTAGCTTTCCGAGTCAGGCCAGAAATAGGTATTGCATGTTTCTGCCATAATGGACATAATCATAGTCAATGGATTCTTAAAATACATGGGTCATCACTCACATGTTGCTGATCTAGTAAATAGTTTAGTGATTTTATTTTTCTTCAAGATGCCTTTTCAGGCTTACCTACCCTAAAAAGTCGTCATTTAAAAAAAGCCGGTAAGTATTATCTAAACGACAAAAGATAAACTTGTGAAGAACTTTGGCGTTTAGATTTCATTTAACTTTATTAAATTAATTTAGTGAAAAGAGAGTTTACTAAAGTTTATTATCGTAACTACGTTAATAAACTTTAGCTAGTCTCGGAGAAGTATCAACTGTCATCTTCGAAAACTGAAGAACATAATTATAATAATAAAAAAATAAAAAAAATACTGACCGAAGATGCAGCGACTATCAGGGGCCGTTTCAAATCGTCCTTTTAGCGATTTATTTAAGATCTTTATTTGAATTTCGTACGATGACAACCTTAAAGCTACGTAAAAAAGTTGACATCGTAGAAACTTTTAATATAGAAAATAAATCACTACATCGACGTCTATATCTTAAACAGACCATCTCAATTAGGACATAGTAAGAACTTGTTGTTATAGTATTTCTATCTACCAATATCACCAATATTCTACGGTGGCAAACAAGCATAAGACCCGCCTGATGATAAATATTTACCTTAGGCTTTGGACGCTTGCAAAACCAGAGGTATCATTTGCGCATTGCCGACCAGTATTCCTGGGATTGGAATACGTTTATTTTAAAACGCATCCCTAAATGAGCGCTAAAGACCTGTACTCACACATGAATAACTACACCGCTGTATTTTATTTGGCTGTGGTCTTCTGTAAAATGGAGGTTCTTTACCAGTCTGGTTTGCTCACAAGTATGGTGCCCTACCTCTCTAAACTAAACTAAACTGTTGTCAAACTAATCTGATGAATTGATGGGTTTACCTATCAAATATCTCTAGAGTCGCTTAAGTTAGTGCTAAGCTGTGAAGGCTAGCACTAATTTGACTGACACTAGAGGCCGATGACGAATAATTCGACGGATTGGCAGCGGAGTCATGAAACAACTACAAGTAAATCCATAGTTTTGTAATATACTTGGTCATTGGTTTTATACGTCAAAGAAATACATAAAAAAGACATTTAAAAGTTTCCCATTACGGAAACTTTTTAATGTCTATTTTTTAAAGGGAGGTTTAAAGATTGTAGATACAGCGGCAAAAGATAAAACTACGCATTTCAAACAAACACTATAAAGACTCAACTTTGAAAGATATTTTAATTAAAAGAAAACGTAATCTTTTCTTCCTTTGGAAGTCATGAAATAATGTATGATTACTACTAAATAAAAGTATCTATAAATATAATTCGCCCTGACTGACTGTCAACGTACAGGCAAGACTACAAAATGTACAAAGCCGAAATTCGGATTATACATAACTTTACGAGTATATATATAACGTAAGAATTTTTGGTAATTCAATCCCTAAACAGGTAAAAATAGTTTCACCCAAGCAAAGTCGAGGCAGGCCAATAATTTCTTCAGTTACTAAAATATTAAGGTTACCAAATCCCCACTTATATATTTCTTACATTCCACACACAAAAATAAACACCAAGTTTTCAAAGCATTTTAAAATGAAAAATTCTTGACGCCCGATTTTATTATGACAAAGATGATTCATTTGAATAATACTCGTTGACCCAATAAAAATATTAAAAGGGAAAAGCTCGTGTTACAAACTCACAACAGGTTTTTTGTTCTTACTGTAGTGCTAATTTAATAGAAAGGTGAACTGTGTAAACATGAGATATTTTATGTGTCCATTACTGAAAACATTTGTCCACTTTATAGAGATGTCAGCTCTACGTGTAATAACATTCTTATTTAAATAAAAAACGTTCGTTTACAAACATTATTTTGTAATAAAGTTAAGGAAACTTATTAGAAAATAATAATAAAGGACCACAGCTAAATACAAAACTACATACGAGTACAATGGTTTATATTCGTGTACGTGAATAGTGTTCTCCAGTGCTTTTTAGAGGTGAGTTATTTCTTAAGAAACGTGTCTCTAACGAGTTAATAACACAAAGGATCGGATGGCGAGAGATGCCCTAGGTATTACAAGCGTCCATAGGTTACGCTAACTGCTTGCCTATTTTACGAGTCTTATTGTAGCTGGTATAGCGTGGGTGTTTAATGCTCACCCACGCTTTACCAAGGATCTTTGAAAAGCAAGACGTGAGTGTTTTATTTATAAAAGCAAAGAAAATTTTCTTCCGTAAACAAACCGCATTTATCTTTATTCACATCAATAATGAAACATCGTCGTCATACGTTCGTGTCGGTTACCGATTACATTTAAGAGCCGCTAAACAGAATCCGTTACAGTTTATAGTCACGCGACAATTATCCATATCACGTTGTGCCTACCACCAGTTCACCACCTACAGACATCAATACATCAAAGTTTAAACAACTATGCTTCGAATATCGATGTAGACCGAATTCCTTCATTTTGAATCGTTCTTTGAGCTCGAGTGGTCGCCTCCTCATTCGTTTGCTTTGTTGTAGTTTCCAAATACTATACTTGTGAAAAAATAAACGTGTTTTTTCTTTTCTTTTAAAGAAAAATTAATTCAGAAACAGTTTGAGAACATTTGCGTCGTCACACGTAGGTATTTCCCGATATTTGTGTCTACGGGCCACATATTTGGGGCACCTCTATAAGTATAAAAACAATATTTAGAAAACAGATCAATTCTATGGCAGAAATGTGTAAATTATACTGAACAATGGTATTTTGGTCATTTCAAATATTATGTTACAAACATTTATTTGGATCAGTTTGATTGTTTCAAACACTTTTTATATTATTCAAAATGTACGTGGGATCCGGCTGGAAGATATTACTAAGAATATTACCTATGTCACTTCATATAACTATCAGAGAAAATCAATTTTGCAAGTCGAATAAATTTCACCACTTGATTTGATACGGGTTTCGGAGTAGTGTAGATTCAAACGCGAATTATATTATTATTAAAAATATGGAGAATATTCTTCTTAGCTACGATTTTATTTTATCAAAATGGCCCTTATTACATACGACTACGCAATTTATTAAGTCCTCAAATAATATTTCGTTTATAATCGTCAAAACGTCGCCATAGAAATTAAGTGTGAAGTGAAACACGAAACTTTGTTTCCTCACCTTGTAATAGACACCTCAGCGTCCATAACGCTGTAACTTTGTTCATGGACCTCTCTAAATTACAGGGCTTTACCTGTCCCATCATGACGTGATTCTCTGTCATGAATCAAGGCTGACGAGCTCATTTGTGAAACACGTTCCTGTTACACGGATTAATTAGGTTCAGGGAATTTCAGCAATTTTAAACTCACAATTCAATGATGGCGCACATTCCGAACTTGATATTTACACACCACATCAGAGATGAAGGCGGTTGTAGCCGACTGGGAAATGGGAATTTCACTTTGTGGAAATTGTAATACTAAAAAATGATTGCCAACAGCTTTTTGTCACATTGTGAGGAAACACATGCCTTAGAAGAAATTATAAAGCTAGCGTGTTAAGGCCTCAACTTTATCAGCTCACTCAGAATAGAAGACCCGTACCCTATAGTAGCACATATATTATATGTATTGCTATAGGGACCGAAATTACATATTCTAAAAAAGTTATATAGTATTTATCCGCTGGTTAAATAAAACAAATCTGTTTGACTAAACTTGTCTTAATTTTTTCTCTATCTAGAACGCACACTGTGACCTACAAAAAGGACAAACAAACGTGCCATAAACACAGCCTTCTGTATTAATATGAGGGCTCTAAACAGAGTATATCTACCTTGATTTTATTTAATCTTAATCTTTATTTGCCACAACAAAATGTTTGTACCAGCAGTGAGCACGTTTTGAGTTTAGGGTAATATTGTTTTAGCCTCTTCAGTTCAAAAGATATATATTATTTTAAACCAGCGTGTTTTCTTTACTTTCTACTTCTGCGGTGTTTTCATTAAGAAAGGTAGATTGTTTTTAATTTCCTTTTCAGACACAGGCTATCAAATTTTCTGTGAGGTTTTGCGCGCTTTGTGTTACGTATAGTTTCACACAATTAATATTGCTCGGTTTATATTAGAACTACTTTGATAACCAACTTCTATTATATAAGGACAATGTCATAGCCGTATTATGATTACTCAAAGGTTCTTCTAGTTACTGATCTTGTAGTAGACTGTCTGATTTATCAACGCAAAGCCACAACCGCTGGGGCTACAAACTTGAAATTTCGCACAAAGCTTCTTTAAATGACTTAAGTAAGCACTAAGATTTTCGATATTCAAATATAAAATGAAAAAGTGATCTAAAATCTAAATGAAAAAGTGATCTCAAATATCTTAATTTTAATGTACACTTAAATTAGACATAAGACCATTTACAAGAAGGGTTGATAACCTGAGACACAGGAACCTTTCTAGTTCAGGTGTCAACCTACCATAGTATCTATTGCTGTGATACAATTTATGAGTACCTACTTTAACCTGTATTGTACTATGGTGAGAAATAAACGATTTTTTTATTATTTATTTATTCAATCCCTAAACGAATCAAAAAATGTTTCTTAATTCAAAGAGCGATCAGCCGCTAGTACGTAATAATAACTTGTCCTGACTGATTCATCAACACAGAGCCTAAACTACTTGAGTTACACACACGTGTAATTTTGCACATAGTACGTCTGTGTGGTGACTAAAAAGGTCTTTAAAAATTCAATCCGTAAATGTATAAAGATCAGTAACTTTGGAGAAGTTGGTATCATCTAGTACAATACATAAACGACACGACGCGTTTTGACACGATCATGTATAATTTAGTTACCTTGACATTGCTTGCTACTTCGACCAGGTTTCATAGACCGTGGTCACAAGCTGGTAAAGACATTCAGAATTTTTTATTGTGTGCCATCTACTAACCCGTTTAGACTATAACAATTTATTTTGTTATGACTCTTTCTAAATTACTCTGGAACCATTAAGTAAAGTACATTAAATATTTTATGAGAACTCGACTTCTTAATTTACATCTCCCAGTTACGATGAAAAATTTTAATTAATATCATTACGGATTATCTTTACAGGATCTGTGTAAAATATACCTACTTACGTAAATTATAATAATTTATGCAAACTTAGAACTTGTTACATAATATATTTAATGCACTCTTTACATTTCCTTATTAAAAAATGGTTGGAAAATATATTTCCCATACTAGGGAATAATACTTATTGTCTCCAATATAACCAAATTTCGCTCACGGGCGATAGGATATATTATAGGGAACAAATGTGTGTGCAAACACAGGTCTTTAGTAAATTGCTCTCTTAGACCGATGGGACAGCAATTTGAAATGAACGGGAAAAGATCAGGCGTACGATTAACGGCTTTACGTACTTTCTGAGGTACGGTTGTGTAAACACCGCCAAAACTTAGGGAATCTATTCCAAATTTCTGGCAGAAAAACAAATTACAATTTATTAGCCCGAGCCAGGAATCGAAATCGTGACCAGCGGTCACATTTAATGACTACTAGACCCACGAGGCAGTTAACAACGGGGTTTTACAAACAGCCAAACAATGGACACAAAGTACACGCAAACTTGAAACAACTTACAGTAGAGAATAGTTGATCACTTAAACCACACGTCACACGTGCAATCAAATAATACCAAACCGTTTTGAGATCAACCAATCTTTTCACTTCAAAAGAGTTCATCAGTTTATATTTTGCAGAAGCTTTAGAAAACGTCCCACTGACCTAAGAGATAAACCTTTTCAGACATTAGACGAACTAGTGTATGAAAGCTTTTCGGAGTGTTCTAACGTTGGGATATAAAGGGAATTTCGTGTCGTTGTCAAGAGCAGACTAACACGTTCGTATACATATACTACACTACCTGGCTGAGTTTGCTTATGTTTATTATCTATACTTTATATATCTATACTAATATTATGAAGCTGAAGAGTTTCTTTGTTTGGTTGAACTTAGCGAGTTCAACCAAACAAAGAATCTCAGAAAGTAATGGTTCTATTAGAAAAAATATTATTATTTTTGTTGGATAGTGCATTTATCCAGGAAGGCTATAGGCTACTATAGGAGCGGAGCAGTAGTGAGATATGTTGCAAAATTGGGAAAAATATTCCAAATTACCACGTGGACGAAGTCGCGGGCGACTCCTAGTAAAGGATAATACGACTGTTGATTTATATAATAGAATATAACATAGTCACTTGCATTTTTCTCAATAGAGCAGAGATATATAACAGCGAGATTTTGCCGAATTTATTGCCATAAGTATATTGGTCGCAATTCTAGACTTCGGGTTAATACTTAAGTACTTTGTCACAAAATCCCATTTTTTTCCAAACTCAAACTAAAAATTCATTTTATTTTAATAAAAAAGAATTGCTTTACTGCTTACTTTACAAAGCAATTCTTCACTTCATACTACTCTTCACTTTAACTACGTAATAAATAATGAATGATAATGTCAGCCCGAAAGATATCAATATTAACCAACTTACATACGACTATATAGCTGACGAGTGTAGAGCCGTCCTGAGAATTGAACCGGAAGAGAAAAGACAGCCACTGAGGCAGTCTTTTCTCTTTCAATTTTTACACTGAAATAACGTTGCATTAATCCTTACTAATATTATAAATGTGAAAGTTTGTAAGAATGGATGGATGGATGTTTGTTACTCTTTCACGTCAAAACTACTGAACGGATCTGGATGAAATTTGGCACACAGGTAGATTATGGTCTAGAATAACACATAGGCTACTTTTTGCAGCGATAACCGACATCCACGCGGGCGGAGCCGCGGGCATTAGCTAGTTTTATAATAATGTAAACGGTTAGTTGCTTTCTAGTAAATGTCAAGAGGGCACCCCACTTGGTGAAGCGGAGTAACCAAGTTCATTAAAAATTTAAACCACGTCGTGCTAATTAATGTGTGTACCGTGACTTTGTTATGAGTGTAGGCACTCACAGAAAACTGCAGCATCAAATGCCTCCTCCATGAATTTTTACGAGTCTTAAAATATTTTTAACATTCAAATAAAATAACATGCAGATGTGTTTTTAATTAAACTTGTAAGTTATATTCTTTAATATTTGGAATTTTATCATTTTGTGTAATGTCGTCAGTAATTTTTGTCCACGACTTTTCCTTAGTTTCCATTTCGTTTCTTGCAATGAATTTACTACTACTACTACTCTAATGGAAAGTAACACATTCTGAACCTCACAGTAACCACGGTCTAAGGAACTCTTTATGAAAGAGTTAGGTTTCTTTACATTGTGTTTTTATTTTTTCGATGCCAATGTCGAAACCATATTTCGAATCGTTTTGGTAGCACAACTTGGCAAGATTATCATAGTAATCGTCTATCAAAACGTTAACATTTTTCCAATCACAAACTCGTATTACGGATACGGCTCTCCAACTTACTGCTGCAGACATCATTTGGCAAAGTGGGGAATAAATGATCCGTCCGATACCGTACGCGAACGTGGTGCACTCGATTAAACTGCATTTACTGCATTGCCCAAAGTGTCCATACTACATACAGATATAGTAAAGATGACCTCAGTAATGCAACTAAATATATATTTCCCGTGGTTACCCACTAGACTGTAATTTGAAAATTATTCCATCAAAAAGAAGAAAATAAAAACCATCATAAAACCCTGGTATTATTTTTTGGGTGGGAAACATGCAAGTGATACCTCTGGTATTCTGGTCCATAGGGTACGGTAACTGCTTACCTTTAGGCGGGCCGTATAATTATTTGCTACATAAGTAGTATAAAAAAGAAGCCCTCCATTTACACTTGTATAATCACCACTCCATAGCTCAATTTTAAGTGATTTATTTTAATAACCCTGGATTGGCTTATTTTATTATTATAGATATAATTATAATAATAACATAGACTTCCCTATATCTAATAAATCTTATAATAAAAAATGCCGGCCACCCAAAAACCTAATTTCACCAGACTAAAATACTGTAGTTGACTACGTAGCCTTTATAGAAACCTACAGGGGACGCCTGCATTCAACAGTGGACGTTATCAGACTGACACGATGATGATAATCGTAGTTGAATATTTTCTTCGCGCATTTTCTCATTTTCCTGTGCGTGAGTAGAGGTCACCAGCGCTTAAATAAATGTTTTCCTATTCAACCCAAATAAAACAAACCTTGATGTAAAAATGTTTTTGGGTCAGCTACATGAGAGTGATGCTCCGGGCATTACTAGCGTCATAGGTCACAATAGTTGTTTGCCTTAAAGGTGAAAAATAATAATTACAAATAATGTTCTCTTACAACCTATTTGTCAAACAGGTATCCGCAATACGGCCCGCGTGTTGATCAGTATGTCCTAAGTTCATTAACGCGTCGCAGACCTAATTAAAACTCGCAAACACTTTATGTGTAGGTACTTTACACACATTAATATCAAGTTTTTATTACAGAGGCACCAGAATGGGGTCCTAAATTGGTATCAGATCGATCGTGGTACGGCGTTGGATCCACTCTGCGGGCTACATGTGCTTCTCCACCTGCTCACCCACCCGCCAATTTGACATTCGCACTCAACGGACGGGAGGTAAGATTAGTCACTTCTAGCAGTCAAGAAATAATATTTGCAATCTTTAATATAGTCTTCCAAACCGGTTTGGTCAAAGCGGCCAATTCCGTCAGAGATTATATATTGCAGTCCCTTTTCTGCAAAACAAATAGCAGTACGACAAAACTGTCAACTACTATGGCGTTACAAAGTGTGATGACGTCATAACATTCGTTCTTTTACAAGCAATTTAATTTTTGTTTCCCTTTTTAGGGGCATTTTGGGACAGAAAACATAAAATATATACATACCTAAATTATAAATTACACCCAGACATAGAACCAACCGTACAGTCTTAAAGACTGCACGATTGATTCAGTGGCTTGAGTGGTTATCTTACCATTTATTACCGCGCGGCGTGTTGTGGGTTCGATCCCCATACGGGACAAAAAATTGTGTGATCCATAAATTGTTGTCCCGTGTCAGGGTGTACTTTGTGTCCGTGAAATGTATGTTTGTAAAGTCCCCCGCGACACCAGGCTTGTTCTTGGAGTTTTTTTTACAAAAAACAACCTGCTCATCACAAAAAGATTTGTCCTAGAATCAAACCCACGACCAGCTTAGCAGTCAAAATCATTAACCACTAGAACTAAAGGCCAGTCTAAATATAATATCCAGTGTTTTATTGACACATTACATCCTAAGTTATTAATATTAAAAGTCACGATGCGAAAGATAATAATATTATAACCATATTGTTGGTAGTTCCAGACATGCCTAAGTATCTCATTTCCCTCAATAAACTCTTTCATCTCATGAAAGATAAGCTTCCGATATACCCTGTGGTTTCATATTAGCGCAGAAAATAGCTTCTTTACATAGTATATAAAACAAGGCCGCTCCCACTGTTTGTTCGCTTAGATCTTTTAAACTACGCATCGGATTTTAATACAGTTTTCAGCAAAAATAATTAAAGAGAAAGGTTTATATATAATACATGCATTACTATAAAAAAAATACAGAATAAACCGAGGCAAATCGAGGGCAGGTCGCTATTTCATAGACTAAAAGTAAGGATTTAATAGGATAGGATTAAGGCCAGAAATATGTTTTGAGTTGTATACACTTAACAAGATGCTCATGTTACAAGAAAGGTAGGGTACCATACAGAAGTGCAAGCCCTACTGGCGATGGACCTCTACAAAAAACCACAACTGCAAACAATGGTGTAATTGATTTACTGTACATGGGCACAAATTTCCAGTGCTCATTTAGAAATGCGTTTTAATAAAAATGGTTTCCTAAATGAGCGGTTGAAACGGACCAGCATGAAATTTGGCACCAAAATCGATTTATAAGTAACATGAAATAGCGCATAGGCGACTTTTGAGCTAGGAAAAATCAGTAAATCACTGTTTCCGTGGAATTGCGCAAGGGGGCGAAACTGTATATTAAAAGCTAGGATAGAATAAAACTGGGAATTTTAAACTCTTTACTAGATATTTAGCTCGTATTAAGGGCAGTGGGTTGTAAGCACATTAGCTACACTTAACGAGAAGCACATGTTACACAAAGAAATTTATACTTCATGTAAGCTGTTTTAACTTAACTGCTCTAATATATCTGTTAATATGCATAAGGTTTTCTTAAAAGCGTTAAAATACGTGTTAAATACTAGTTTGGTTGCAAAAAAGGAAACGCTTTGCATACTATAATATACTCCCATACTATTTATATACAACGTAAATATCAGAGCTATATTTAATGTCTTTAAAAAATCATTTTAAACCATCATCCCAAACATTCCATGTATCAAATCTATTCAGGTTAAGTCAAAAATATCAATTTATAATATCACATATTTTTGATATTCAATTCTGTAGAGAAAAATCAAAATAACGTTAAATTTTTTTGCACGGTATAATGAATCGCAATTTTCCGCTTCAATATTATTCCAACCTGGTTGGTACCTATATTCTGTGAATTCTTACATAAAATGTAGGTACAACGATAAAAAATAATAATGTTTGGAACAATAAATTTCCTCTGACGTAACAAGAATTTTCCCACCGACTTTATTAAAATTGGCATTTTAAAAATGCGTTTGATCAGTGTTCGTTGGACAGCGACAGACAGGGGTTTGCGATGTCCGCGGCGGACAATGGGCCAGTTTCTACTTCACTTTGACGCGACCGTTGTTTTTGCTGCCGTCACTGCCCGTTGTGTAGGCGAGTTCATTAATCACAAAACGGCTCAGGAGCTACATAAGCTGCCTTTATCTATAGGAAAGCTGTGCAATCTCAGTAATATTACCGTTCAGCCGCTATGAGCGTATAGTACTACATATTAGATTGTTGTATAAAAGCAAGCCATAATGTCTCTCTGCTGGGTATAGGTACCCACTCTTCTATCAAAAGAGCCGAGGTTTTAAACCTTAACACACGCTTGTCTAAGATGAGTTAGTAGACATACCTTCAGAATTTCTTCTAGGCCATGTAAGTTTTCACACAATGACTTTCTTCATACACGAAATAAAATTTACTTTAAGTCGGATACTTCCCACTCGGCTAATTATTTTATTAAATAATATTTTGTTTTTCTCAGATCGACATGGAAGCACTTATTCACGAACTACCATCATGGTTTAAATGGGACCCACCACCGAAAGCAGAGACAACGACTACAGAACAACCAGACGATGACATGAATTTCAATATTTTCCACGACGAAAGCAACATTCAGTATTTGGACGAGTCTTACATAAATCTACATAAAGAGGAAATTAGGAGGCCATCGAAAGAGAGTTTAAAACCGTCGTTTGAGAGGACAGGTCCGGATAACAGACTGCCTTCAATAGGAGAAGTGTCGTTCGTGGTTCGAAACGAGGCGTTCGAGCGTGGCAGTCTCCGGCTGACCTGTATAGCAAGCATATACAACCTGTACGCGGCACGCGCCGAACTAATTTTCGATATGGAGCAACCAGAAGTTGCCTCCGTGCTAGGCGTCCGTAATAGAGCAGTAGGTAAGTGCAATCGATACTTGTGTACCTAGTTACTACGTGTCGCGACACGAATTTAGATCAGAATACGAAATCAAATTTTACGTTTTCAGATTTTCTGAAATAGTTGTAGCAAATTCTAATTTATTCATGTGGAACTAATGCTTAAAATTTCTTTCAAATAGCTACTGGATGCAAACACTTCATATTTTAATTAAAATTAACATAATATACGTATATAAGTATAAACAAATTACTTTCAACATTTTCTAAGTAGGTTTCTCGCCAAATTACATTTGATGTAGGTATGGGAGATTTTAAATTTGCAACGACGGAATACCGTTTCATTATTTTGACATGATTTATTGATGATGTGAATTTAATATTGTATTCGCTTTACTTTGAATAAAAATATTGTCTTTATTATTGTTTCAGATTTAACACCTCGGAGTATTTGGAGAATATCAACAACGTTCGTACCTTTATTATACATGTATAGTGTCCGGTAGTTCATTCAAACACTATCTTATATTAATTAAGTACAAATATATTTTTAAGTACTCGCTATATAATAGGACGGTTATATAAGTTTCTCTCATTGTGTACAAATTCATTGAACATATCATGAATTTACACTTCATTGTGACACAGTGACTTCCTTCGAATATAGTTGTGACTACGTAGTATGTACGTATGTTTTAAAAAAAAACTTCTTTAGTCGTAGGTCAAACTGGCCAAAAATAGTTTTTAATAAGAGAAATTTATCTGAATTAAAGGATCTTATACAATATGCAAGTTTTACAAAGCAACCCACGGATTCGCTCTTATTATATGGCAATAAAACTAGCCTGTAGCTTTAAGGGTTAATAAAGCTTTCTTTAGTGAAATAATTGTTAGAATAGGATCTGTATTTTCAGAGTAAATCCCCTTCATAAAAACGTAACTACCAACTTTAGCTCTTTCTAATATTGGCATAGGTTTTGGACAGACTGTAGTAAGCAAAAAAATGAATGAAAATGTATGTGCAAGTAACAATCGAACTAAAAGTGGGCGTTCATAAAATTATTGATGCTATCGAAATGGAAGTAGGTTCTTCAAAGAGGAAGTATTGAACAATGAACATTAGCTGTACGAACAATTATTTTCCGACTGAAATGCAATGAATTGTACGTTCGAAACGTTTCCATTCATTCTTCAACTGAATTGTTTTTTTTTGAATACCTACATACAGTCGGTAAATAAATCTACAAGTACCAATAGAGCCTCGTCAAATAAATCAATGTTAAAGTTGTTTTCAGTCTCCTTTCGCGTACGTAGCTTGTTTTTTTAATTTTCTTCAAAGCAATGAATTCTGAATTTGAAATCTTGTTCGTTTACACTAAGGTATTACTTCTTTATAATAAAAGTATCTTTCAAATCGTAGTAGTGACAATTTTGTGTCTGCTATCAAGCTAAAAATATCATACTATGGTACAGTCAGCAACAAAGTAGAGGAACATTTTTGTTTTTAAAACTTTTTTGTGTTAGCCAGTTCCATTGTTCGACAAAGGTATCCCCCAAATTCTTTCACACAATTTTTTCTTGCTAAAAAAGCTAAAAAAACATATTTTAATTTTAGAAAACTAATTACATAATATAAAAAAATGATAATAAACACTAATTTTAAAACAAATAAAATGCAGTAAATATTTAAAGTATTATTGTGTTCATCGATTAGCTTTCCTATTAAATTCATAGTAAAAAACAAAATCATTCTGTCAATTTTGTTGCTGACAGCCCTTAAAATAGGCCTCAGTACACGCCGAAAAAATAGGGGTGTCAAGAAACTTGCCTTGTAAAACTTGCACATTGTAAATAGCTCTTTAGAAACTAGCAAATAATATAATAAATTTGTAGAATGATTTTAAAACTTACGGAGAACCATTTTACCTATTGTAAACAGAATGTTAAATTAAACATAAGTTTGTATACAATTGTCATCTAATGACTTTTGTGTGAATATAAATGAAACATAGCTTATTATTCTGAACACAGCGGTGACAGCAATGTAATTAGAGTACGCCGTGTCCAAAGCGAATTGCGTAAAATAAATGTTTTGGGAACCCAAAGTTGCGGACTAGAACTAAATTGTAAATATACAAAGATAGGACAATTTAAATTATATAGTATTT
The DNA here is from genome assembly GCA_947095525.1 of Trisateles emortualis. NCBI lineage: Eukaryota > Metazoa > Arthropoda > Insecta > Lepidoptera > Erebidae > Trisateles > Trisateles emortualis. The sequence continues at coordinate 12,158,662 of OX352734.1, forward strand.
TTATTATATGAAACTTCGCTCTAAGGAAGAACGCCACTATTGCATAAACATCAAGTGACGTAAATAAACCTAGCATTACCCCTTCGTTCGTCGTTAGGTGTATGACACACTGACTTTTGGCCATCTATGTTAGGTCCCATGTACATAGCAGATATAACAGTTCCAGACTCATTGCTACTAAATAAAAAAAATCTCGACTCGTGAATTGATTCGTGCTACACAAGTGGCATAAAAGTTAGTAAAAGAATTGAATAAAAAAATAGTGTATGTGGTTTGACATATTTCACATAATTTTCATGTAATAAAGCAAACTATCACAAAAATAAGCTTCCAAACAAAAATTTGACTAATTACAAGATGTATCGAACTTTAGACTTGTATTTACTAAATAGTGCAGTGCAGTAAAGCAGTTCTTCCTTAGCAGAGAAGAACTTAATCTGTGCTAATCTTCCATTCTTGTGAGGTATGACGGCATTGTAGTACACAAAAATTAATTTCATGATAAGTTGGGTCAAATAATAACCCTTGGCAAAGACTGATGAGTAAAGTTTAAAAACGTGGAAAAAATATAATTTTGTTCACTGTAAATATCTAAATAATTGATTTTAAATAAATTGTCTATTTGATTGTTAAAAATTACAATAACTTTATCTAAATCCTTTCTAGTTTTCATATTGAATTATTCTTTTATCACTTCGATGGGATTTTTAAATTTCAGACGTGTCAATGAGGTTAATTAAATTGTTATTAATTGTAAATAATTAGTTATAATATCATACACTATGTAAAATATGTATTATGAATGAATAGAATAAACGAGATGTTGGAATTTATCTACATTTTTCTTTCATTTTGCCAAAAAGTTTTACTTTTTTTTTGGCTTTACGAAGCCTTTACAACGTAAAACAGGCGTATGAAGAAAAGGACACTTTATAATTATATTCTTCAGATAACATAAAATAACATAATACTGTGTTTTTTTTAAATATTACTATGGTGGCAAACAAGCCTACCTGATTCTAAGCAGTTAGGAGTATTACTGGCGCGTTGTTGCCGACGCTACATCTTTTTAAACAGCGTTTTGTGTTATATATAACTGTGGGATAGGAAAAACATTATTTAGAAACAAATATTCAGACGAGCACTGGAGTCCTAAAAGTAGTTCATCACACCACCGTTTATAATCCGATTCTTATCTACGCGGAGTATTGAGTCCATTATTTAATTTAATTAACTAACTAAATATATAAAAATATAAAAGAACCAGAACCGACGTTCATGCATCAAGAGATTAATGAATGTAGAGGAAGCGAAAGAAATATGTCTGCATTGAAGCAATTGGCGTACCATGTTCTCTACCTACCCCAAAGGAATACAGGCGTGATGATGAACGTATGTATTTATTAAATTTGCTCTTGTGATTCCATTGGAACTAATTCAATTTTTGTTGATTTTATCCGATACCTTCCACATAGGGAAATAATCAGGCTAACATACATATTTATGGAGAAATTCTCTTGCAATTACATTATACGGGAAGACATTTACATTTCCACATACGGGACTACACATCATAAAATGAACATCAAACAAATAATACAACACTTAAGGGATATTGATAGTATACATTTACGTCTATAGCTAGGTACTTAGGAAGAATAACGAAGTAATTTCCCCTTGGAAGAGTTCCACCTAAGCCTCAATCAATCATACCAGAAGATTGAGTCCACAATAAACAGTAGAAAATCCAACCATTATCCTTATGGAGAAAATCATTTATTGAGCAGTTACATTGTAGGAGAAAATGGATTATTCAGCTACGAATCAGCGATGATGTATTAGTTCTATCTACTTTGACTTGTGAAGGTATACCGTGAGTAACTTCGCTATGAAGAGATACTTACTGCAGATAACGGAATAAGAAAACTTCTGCGCCAGCATGTTATTGACAACATGATATATTATTATAATAATTTGTTTTATAAATCAACGCTTATAGTCCAAAAGTGAGCAACATAATACTTTTGTCATTTCATAAGTCATGAAAATTCACAAAATAACTCTTGTATACATGCAGAATAATAAAAAACCCTCTGCGGCGTGTTTAGCCCTAAAATAACATAGGAGTAAACAAATAAAACTTAATTTGGTTAAAATATCAGTTCTAAAATTTGAAGTAAATGATATTTATAGTATTTTCTACTTTAAATTAAGTATTTTTAATTAAGTTTTGTCCTACCCTCTTTGTTACTCTAGGGTTAAGCAACCCCGTCGCAGGGTGTCCAGTAGAGCGTTTTATTATTCTGTAGGTATATAAGAGTTCGTGAATTTTCATGACTTATGAAATGACAAACAATACGACGATGGCTTTCCTTCTATTAACACCTTACATTCAATAAATGTATTCCGTACAAAGATTTTTCTTATTGGGTCTAACGGAAAATCCATTTACGGTTCTGATAAAACCGTATATATTAAGGTAGACGGCAGTGGCGTAACGTCCGGTGCGCCTTTACCCACAACAAAACCAACAATTTATTTTCAGTATTTACCAATGTCGGCAACCGCCGCCGCGCCGTACGGTAGCTGCCGCTATTGTAAAACCAATAACAATCAGTTACCCCGTTCTAAGGCTTTCGCCGGCCGACACTATTGTCTGAGCTCTTCGTTAGGCCGCTCTTTTCATTTATCCAGTTGCATTGATTGGACGAAATCCATCATGGCTCCACAGTCCCTGTTGTGCCTGCCCATTGATTATTCTCCTCAGTTTCGTGAAAATGAAACTTTTACGAATTGGCGACGACGGTTTTGGCCTCTAACTAACTTTAACTCGGTAACAAAGGCCTGAGCGATATCAAATGAAGAATTCATAAATTTTAATGTTAAAGTAATAACAATGCGAGTTTACAAGCTAAATAGATTACGGTAAAGGTAGGGTCGTGTGGCAAATTATGGACTTTGTATAAAGGGATGGTCGTTTAGTGAAAGTATATATAAATCTACAGACGGTCTTAAAAGCAAAGTTGAAGTTTGTTTGTGATAGCCGCGGGCTCGTTCTAGGCACCCACTGAAAGCACTTATGAATGCCGTGTTCCATATATCTCGCTCCTAAATAATGGCTGTGTAATTTAGCATTGTTCATAAAATGAGAACAGCTGACGTAATGCGTTTAAACGTGATTGAGTGTGTATAACATAACAACAGGACAGCTATTCAAACTGCGTCATATGCAATTACAATATGACCGTAAGCTTTAGTAATAATAAAAATGTTTTGTCAACTTATACACGCCCATTTGATCCTAAACAGCCTGAAGTTTGGCAATTATATATATTGTTAAGTACATACATGTTCGTCAAGCCTTATCCAAACACTGCTGGGTGTAGGTCTCCTCTTTTGTGCTCCATCTGTTCCGGTCCTGTGCCAAGCTCATCCAATGGTTTTCCGTCCTCCTTCTTATGTCGTCTGACCAATGGGTGGCAATCTTCTTCAGTTTCGCGGCCACCATTCTGTGACAGGTTTGGTCTACCTACCGTCTTCTCTCGTAGCTAGATGTCCTGTTCATCTTCACTTGGCTTGTCAACCGTTTACCCACATCTACGACTTTCATCCTACGTCGAATTTCTTCATTAGGTATCCAGTCAACCAGAGAGATACCTAGCATGGCTCTTTCCATAGCTTGTTGTGCATATTATAGTTAAACAATTCCCAGACAGAACAAATCACGATTCTGTGTACTGTGTTTTTTTTTAAACTACTTGGGTGGCAAACAAGCATACGGCCCGCCTGATGTTAAGCAGTATCCGTAGCCTATAGACGCTTGCATTACCAGAGGTATCACTTGCGTGTTGCCAACCCATTTTTTTTACACCAGGGCTTTAAGATGGAAGTAACCCTGGGATAGGAATACGTATCTTTTAAAACGCATTCCTAAATGAGCGCTGGAGACCTGTACTCACACACAGGAACACAACTACACCGCTGTGTGTAGTCATTTGGCTGTGGTCTTCTGTAAGGTGGAGGTCCTTCCCCAGTCGGGCTTGCTCGCTAGTATGGTGCCCTACCTCTCTTATACTGTGTTTTATCACACAATGTTTTTTTTCTGGGTGGTAATTGATTATTGAACCCACGAGCTGCGGTTGGCAGTCAGGGTGACTAACCAATAGACTGAAAGCCCTGTCAACCAAATGTATGCAAACATCAGATTGAGTAAAAACAGGATTAAGTTTGCATTGTTCTGTCGTATCAATCGGTTTCAGTGTTATTTTTACCCGACTTTGGAAAAGCCAAAATAAATAGGATTTTTGACCTTTTTATATCGATGTCTTTCTTTATAAATCTTCTTTAAATTTAAGCGTTTAAATAATAATATAATAAGGCTTATAATACCTACTTTATCCTACCTTACCCTATTTACAAGAGTGATTATTAAATAAAAGTAATTTAACCTTATATAGGTTAAATTACTTTTATTTAAAAGCTTCAAATAAAATATCTGATTGAAGTCGCAGTTCTGAGGAAAGGTGCCCAACACTGGGCCACATTGCCACGCTGGATCGCACGGCTAATTGTTAAAGACCAGCCTTATCGTGAGATGACTCGACTAAAGGCTTATTATTATTATATTAATCTTTAAACCATAATTGTTTTTGCCATGTTTGTCTAAAGAAATATGTTGCCTTAACTAACATAAAATTCTCGATTAAGTTCAGATTATTTACTTGTGTCTTGCCTTTCAATGTACGAATAAATTCATTTAAAACAGTTTTTATACTGTCGGGTTTTACTTGGTCTTTTTAATTACGTTCTAAGTTAAACATTTAATGAAACGTAAAATGTATTTAAAAAATCACAAGATTTATTAACAATTTAGCTTTTGAGGTTCTATATTAAGTCTGAAGTGAGTAAGCCAAACTCAGAGCCCACTTGATGTCTGTTCAAATGTAAAAGTTTGTGAGGATATAATATATGAATGGATGTTTGTTACTCTTCTTTCACGTAAAAACTACTGAACGAATCTGGATAAAATTTGGCACATAGATAAATTATAGTCTGGAATAGCGAATAGGTTTTTTTAGACGATATATACTTTTTTATAGCTATAACCGACATTCACGCGGGCGGAGTCGCGGGCGACAGCTAGTATTTGATATTATTAAAGGTAAGTAATGAAAAGTCCTTTAGCTTAGAATATTACACATTATTTAGAGAGAATTCGGTATTACAGGCATCAATAGGCTACGGTAACTTCTTAATATCAGTCTGTATGCTTTTTAACACCCATTAACTGTAAAAAAAATACAAATTAAAATCTGATAGTTTACTTTTTTAAAAGAAAGTAAATCGAATACAGAAGCGCAAAGATAATATGTATGGAAACGAGGCTAGCGAGTAGGGGTGACATGAAATATTGGCAGTTTTCTGTCAATATGCATTGTAAAGTATGAGTGATACGGCCGGGAGCGAGGCATCGTCGGGGACACGCGAGCCACGCACGCCACCCCCTGTCACTCGCCAACTGTTTGTTCTGACCTCATACTTGAACGACAACCTATCTCCGTAGCACAATATTTGTTCCCATGCCAATAACAGATACTAGAGAATACATACAAGAATTTCAATTTCATATGATTTTGGTGTTTTCTTTTTTGTTCTTATAGAGCAGGTAAGAAGGTATATTAACCAATTTGATATAATTGTTATGGTACGTAAGACTTTGAACGCCATGCCGGTCACCGGTGACAAACAATAGATTTTCGACACGCGCACGATGACATAAATTCGATATAACAGAGACAGTGATATTATTTGCAAAAAACAAAAGACCCTCGGGCATATCACCGCGGTTTTACATCGTTTTGGTATCACGTTTTTGCGGTTATTGCTCATCATCAATGGTTTTGGCTGACAAAGCGTGTACGTATTTCAAACTTTCGAAAAATCTACGGGATTTCAATAGTATTTTTGTACGAAAATCTTTAATCACACCAGTGCAAGGCCGGGGTGGACCGCTAGTTTAAAATAAACTTTGAAAATATATATAAGCATTATACATAAACATAGTACTAAAGTACTTTAGTGTAGTTAGGTAACATAGTAATTAGGTAGTGTAGGTATAATGTTTTCTTAGGAATACATTATAACTACACTTAATATTATGTATTTATCAAGTAAAACAAAAGAGAATTCAGTAATTGCTTATTTGTACTAAAAGATTGGAATAAATAGTAGGTTATTTTCTGAATTTATTAAATAAAAAGAGAACTTTAACCTACCTGTACTATTAAGTATTCTGTGCCTCGTCCAACAATAATTCGGATACCGAAATATCGAACTGTGGTATTTAATAAGTTAATAGCCGATTGTATACTTACCCTCAAAACAAACGTTCCTTCAAAGTAACCAATCGTAATATAATATTCAGCGACAGCTACACAAATTAGATTACCGGGCATTCCTTCTTTAAGAAAATGATACCGCGCGGTGGAAGGAGAGTAAAGTTAATCTTATTAGAATGACGAACTTAGTTTGGGCTACTAACTAAGTTTAGCTCATAAATACGGGCACAAAATGTCGCCGCCAGCTGCCACTGCCTTAAAAAGGACATAATAAACAAGAGACGCTTGATCTTTGGGAAATAACACCGGCTTATTATTAAAGTTGGTGCTCTTCAGTTTGTTTAAGTTAACCAACGTGTAGCTAAAAAAGCTTAAACGAAATGTATGCAGGCATAAACAAGGTGGACTGACGACTTTGTAAAGGTTGCGGGTAGCTGATGGATAAGGTTAGCTCAGAACCGAATGCTATAAAAATCTTTGAGGCCTATGTCCAGCAGTGGACGTCCTTTGGCTGAGATGAAGATGATTAAAATGTTTGCGAAAAATTGTTGTTTAAAAAGGGTACTATAAGTAAAATGTCTATGAGGAAATATATAAAATATAATATCATAGAAAGGTACGGCACCATAGAATAGAAAAGAATAGAATTAAAATCACTTTATTGTACACTAATTACATTAGATAATGAAATGCTTAAAACAACAACTAAAGAAAAACGTTGTCAGTTAACTTGCCTTCAGCTATCTTTCGTCTGGAACATTTTGTATAAGAGCCTACACCTATTATCATTTGGTTAGTGGCCAACCTGGTAACAGAGTTATTTAGATCAAGTTATCAGATTTAGGCCTCCGTCGTGTTCTAACGACTGTTAACATTCAAGACCGACTTTTAACGCACGGATTAATTTATAGGAATATGGGTAGACAAAGTTAGAAATTTTTACAGTACAGTTTCAAACCGTACTCTCTTTCTTCTGCGCATTGCCAGCCAGTTAAGTTCTATTACTTAGCGGGCCACCTCAACAAATCTTGTGCCTAAAACCTACACCTTGAATGTTCTTTCCGTGTATCTATATATCTTGTATTGACTGGCCTGTTGGTCTAGTGGTTAGTGACTCTGACTGCTACGCCGGAGGTCGTGGACACGCAGGACAAATGTTGTGTGATGAGCACGAATGTTTGTTCTGTGTTTGGGTGTAATTGATCTATAAATACATATTTAGAAATATATAAGTATGTTTATCAGTTGTCTGGTTACTATAGTACAGGCTCTGTCTAGTTTGGGATTAGACAGCGATGTGTGAGTTGTCCCGAAAATATTATATTTATTTAATTTATTACATAATTCAAAGTACCGTCTAAGACAAATAAGATGATATCGAACAGCATTTTTATCTATGTAGTTATATAAAGTTGATATGTATCTTAAAAGCATTCACATAAGTAGCACAATAACGGCAATAAACAAATCACTTGATGTTAGCATATTTTTGTCCTTTGGGGCAGGTAAAAGGTTCATGTTTATTGCTTACCTTGTTTATGTGACTTTTTGATATGGATATCTACGTAAAGCAGTGTCGCTTCTCGACCCATTTTAACTTGGCATTACATTAAATAAGCCACATATTAGCTCTATACAAGAATTGCAATTCTAACGCTCGTAGAAAATGATATCAAGAGAATTGGGTTTCTAAACTTGGACCTAATTATACCTATAATGCAAATTTTATCGAATGGAAATTAGGTATGTATATTTATATATTATTAAGAAAGCTAGAACTCCTGTAGAACGACCTACACAGAAAACCACAGCCAAATAACCACACATAGCGGTTCCTGTGTTCACACACAGTACAGGTCTCTACCGCTTATTTCGAAACTCCATTTTAAAGCCCTGATGTAAAAAAAATGGGTCGGCAACGAAGTGATACCTCTGGTATTGCAAGCATCCATAGACTATGGTAACTGCTTAGCATCAAGCGGGCTATATGCTTGTTTGCTACCTAAGTAAGTATAAAATAGTACACCATACCAATATCGGATTGATCAATCTCAACGGAGACTAACCAACTGCACAACACTTGTTATATATAAGGCACAAGTTTCTGCGCAAACACCTGTGCACTCTTTTTCTTTATCTCGTAGTGAGATAAGACGGCAATTTAATACGACAGTAGATAGATCAGGCACATTAGTAATGGTTCTACGTGCTCCCAAGGCATGGCAAACAGCAGAAATTTTCGATGGACTTCAACTCATTCTGGGATTGCCCTGCAATACACTAAGTACCTATTATTGGCAATTGCTAGTCCACTATTCATCAGCCGAGATGTGAGTAACGTGTTCAAATCAGGTTCATTTTAGTGCGGCTTATTTTAGTATTCCCAACCCGCTCGGTATTAATTACACCTAGAATACTTAGTGCTATTAACCTTTGACATACCTCGACCGAAGAGCGAACCTATTTACCAACAAAATTAGTGACTGATTTTAGTATAAAATGTGGCAATAATATGAATTATTAGACTATAAGCTATTCTTCTTCTTTGTTTGTGTGTTTGGTTAGTGGCCAACCTTTTTTTTTTATATACTACCAAGGTGGCAAACAAGCATACGGCCCGCCTGATGGTAAGCAGTTACCGTAGCCTATGGACGTTTGCAACACCAGGGGTGTCACTCACGCGTTGTTGACCCTTTAAAAACCTTATAACTCCTTTCTTGAACAACCCCATGCTATAGTCTCTTGGGAAAACCTCGGCAGGGAGCTCATTCCACAACCTTTATCGTACGTGGTAAGAAATTCCTCTGGAATCTTACGGTACGGCATGTTTGAGGTGCAAGGATGTGAGGATGAACTCCCTGTCGGTGGCGAGAGGTGCGTTGATAAAATGAGGCCGTGGGCATCATCTCGAACAATTCCTCAGAACACAGCCCATTGTACAGGCGGTAGAACACACACAAGGAGGCGAAGTCTCTCCTGAGACTTAGTGGATCAATACCGCCTGTGAGCTTGGGCTCGTCAACAATCCTCACAGCGCGTTTTTGGATGGATTCAAAGGGTCCAAGCTGGTATCCAGGTGCTCCCGCCCAAAGGTGGCAGCAGTACTCCATGTGGGGCCGGACTTGCGCTTTGTAGAGCAGCAGTCTTTGGCCCGCGGTGAAGTACCACTTTGCCCTGTTGAGCACACCTAGCTTTCTAGATGCCAGCTTAGCCTTGTCTTCCAAGTAATGGCGGAACTGGACTGTTATTTATGAGGGAGTTATGTATATTCAAAGAGATTCGATGAAAGTACTAAGGTGCTTAGTGGTTGCTTGTTAGTCTATTTATTTCGGGAAAAGAAACTGTCACATAAAAATAATAATTGTAACTCTTATAAGTACCTATATCCCACTGCTAAGCACGGGTTTAACGGGGACTCAGTGGTTTAAGGTAAATATATATTATTATTATGAGGGCTGTTTCATGATATGCTCTATGGTTTCAGGGAGAAATTTGATCAAAATCTTGTAAGTTTTATTAGAAGTTTCAATAAGGTCCCTTATCAAGCCTTTTTTTATAAGAAAGTTGCTTAAACTGTATCGGTACTTTGGTAAATCTGCGTTGCACTTTATCTAGTAAGTCTATATTTTTGATAAAGTACGGGTTTTGAGTTTGAGTTGAGACTTGTTACTCTGTTAATTGTAGTTACTTTTGCAATCATAATAAGTAGTGGAAGTATTGATTTAAAGAAAGACGTCGGAGCGCTAGGGAAACACCGCTATTTATATTATTTTCATTCTAGAACTTACTTACTTGCTTGTAGTAGGTGTAACTATTCAGGAATACATAGCTGCTATCGCACGATTGACCAATAAAGGTAGTACTAGTTATTTCAGGCCTATTTGAATTTTGTACGTTTGAACTTGGAACACGCTCTGTTACCTAACATCCGGACTTCAAACGTTGTGTAATGCCTGATGTCCAGTTGAGCAAATCGCCGCTTATTCGCTTTTAGTCGAGCAGTCTTAATACTTTGTATACCCACCTACATGTTGTCCCTGAAAGAGGATATTTTTTTTTTACTAATATTATGTATGCATTTTTGGTACTTAATCACGCCAAAACGGCTGAACGGCTCTGGATGACAATTTTTATTTTTGATCTTTACACCCAAACCATGGAAACCACGTTTTTCTTAATTAAATTTATTAATTAACAATTTGTGCATTGTGTTTGAATTATATAAATTGGTCAAAAGCCGTTGATCCTACGCCTAATGTCTCTCTGGTCGTGTCGGATTGCCGTCTCATAGGACGTCATAGAATTAAGATGTGCACGAACACAAGTGCACTCTTCATTTGCACACTTGTACACTAAGTATAATTTTCGCCCGCGCATATTGTTAATTCTTCGTCGAGAATAGAAAAGACCGAAATTCAGTTAGGAGAACATTGTTATTTATCGTTAGTTCCATGCTAAACAAACAAAAGAGTTTTCATATAAAACGCAACGATATTAATAAACTAAATGCGTACGAACGAGATTGTAGTTATGTCACATTAGAATCATAAACGATACGCGTCGACCGCAGGTTATTTATTATAAAGAAAAGTTTTCTTATGGGAACACAAACAGTGGCGGACACAATAACGGGGTACAAGTTGGTAAATTGGATTCGCGCCCCGGGGACGGGCGACAGCGGTAGCCGGCGACAGCGAGGGGAGGAGAAGGGAGTGTGGGGAAAGAGGGTTAATCACGTCACGCCGCGTGTGGAGACTGCGAGCGCGCCTCCGCTGGCCTTCAATAACCTTCACGGAACCTCAACATGCTGAACTCATAGTACAAAGACGATGCAAGCTATTACAGTTGACATGATTTGTTAGCAGATAGAAAAAATTTAAGAGTGTTTTAGTTACCTACCCACATTATCGTACAATATTTTCTAGACATCGACCAGGAGCTGGATATCGCGTCCTTATGGAGTAACTTTTCACCCTAGATACATTGATTAAATTAGTATTTTAAGTGTTGCATTGTGTGAGGTATTTAAATAAATTTGCATTTCAAAACTGGAACTGTGGACTTAAAACTTACTCAGAAGTACATAAAAGGAGACAAATGTTATTGTTTTGTTAAAAAACACCGAGACGCTGGCTCTTTAAAGAGTTAAGAAAAATCTTAGCTTCGTAGCGGACACTTGAATTTTACGTCGCTCGTCGCCTTTAAAGATTCGCTGTTACTCTCATTTTCTATTGTTCAAACAATGTAATTAAAATAACCTTTTCATAATTACAGTGTGTTTGACTTTAATTATAAAAATGTTATTGAAATATTTATATAAATATGAGAATACTGATGGCTGCTGTGAATCAAATTCAATTGTAAAACCTGAGAGTATAAAACAATATTTACATCACATGATTGAAATTAATTTAGCGAGTGTTTACATGCCGTCAGTCTCGATTGTATGAGGAACATTTTATTTTATTCATTGCGACGTAGCAATTGGCGATGGCAGTTCTCGATTTTCTGTACGAAAATATTGATGAATCGATTTAGGTATGGCTGTGTGCTCTGTATCTGAAAATAATTGCATGATCATTAACTTTTACCGCGGGGTAGTTAGTAGTTTTGAAATTAGTTTACGTAGATATAACATAGCATCGGATTTATTTTCTAAGCATATTGGCCTGTTGGGCTAGTGGTTGGTGACTCTGACTTGCTACACCGGTGGTCGTGGGTTCGATTCCCACCCAGGACAAATCTTTGTGTGATGAGCACGAATGTTTATTCTGTGTCTGGGTGTAATTTATCTATAATATGTATGTATTTAGAAATATATAAGTATGTTTATCAGTTGTCTGGTTACTATAGTACAGGCTATGCCTAGTTTGGGATCAGTTAGCGATGTGTAAGTTGTCCCAAAAATATTATTAGTATTGTATAGGTGTGGCCCGAAGGGTAATTGAACAGGATGTCTCAGGAAACGCTGACAGCTAAAACTGATGTGATGAGCCGCCCTGACCGATCTAGAGGACATAATTATTTGCAATTGCCAAATAATAATGTACTGGTGAAATCGTAAAATAAAACTAGGCGGTTTAAGAGGACGCATAATTATCATCGGTGAAACATGAAATGTACGGACTGCTTATCTTATAATGATATTAAAGAGGGATGCTACATTTCGGAGACAATATAATTCTCATTATTTATATACATTACTGTATATAAATAATGAGAATTATATGTAGGACGCCCTCAGGCGAGGTGGAGCAACGATCTTCGCAAAGCGGCTGAGAGTAGCTGGATGCGGGAAGCCGAGGATCGTGCTAGGTGGTGTGCCCTTGGAGAGGCCTATGTCCAGCAGTGGACTGCGATAGGCTGATGATGATGAAGGAACTATCTGCCCCATCGTATGAACTGGATCACTTTATAAAATTTTATGAAGCCTTTTGGAAATTAATACCTACTGCTCAAATGTTTATGTTCTGTTACAAAAAACAGTTAAAGTAGGTATATTGTTATATTTGTGAGGGACTCCTATGTAAAATTCGACGGATATGCGAGGTTAAACTATGATAGTAGCAAAAAATATGTGAATGGGTGGGTTACCCATCCACATATCTTTTTCCATATTAAGGCAATTAGGTAAAGGCCATAGATGATGCAGGCCTAAAATTTTAAACGATAAACACTTAGCGAAAATGTACCGATTTGTAGGTATTTTTTTCGTCAACTAGTGCTTCTATTGAGCCGTAAGTCTTCCACTGCTGGACATAGGCCTTCTCACAGCATTCGGTCCTGGGCTGCCTTTATCCACCGGCTGCTCATCAGGCCATCAGTCCATCTTGTTGGAGGATCTTAAAATTATTAATAATCTGTAATAATCATATTTTATACGCAATCTATTTTCGCCATTGTATTTTATACCATAAATGAATCTCTATGAATATTATCGTATACATTTGGTTATACTATTTGAGTATCCCCTTATTATCGTTGCCAATTGCCAATAGCTGTTATATTACCGGCCACGGTGGCTAATCTCTACAGAGACTAGCCATTCTGTGTTGAACATATTATAGTGCTCAAATGTGTGAGCAAATACAGGGCCACTCTTTATTTCTTCACTTACAAATATCATGTGTAAGATCAACGACTTTACCTGCTTTCCCAGGGTGGGTATTCAAAGACAATTTTCAAGCCTTGTGGCAACGAATTTTTGGACAGAGAAACCCAAAACTTAATTTTGCTCCGACCTGGGAATCGAACCCAGAACCTTGTGTATAGCAGTCGTACGCAATGACCACTAGACCAATGAGACAATATACGTAACATAGTAACACTTCGTGTGAATGGATTTTATTTGTAAGAGCTTTATAGAGCAAATTGTCTAGTATTTATTTGGTAGCTATCGTGAAATCTGCTAGCACTGAGCCGAGAGTGATAGATGTGTCCACTCAATCTCTGTCTACTCAGATTATAGAGAATTTACATTTACTTAGATACCTAATAGTGACAGCGACACCGGGTTTTATTTATTTGGTATTTTACCCACGCGAATAACAAATTAAGAAAGCAAAAAATTGTGATATATTTATATCTTTCTCTTATATACTACTTAAGTGTCAAACAAGTATAAACACAGTACTCATCTGATGGTGAGCAGTAATGGCCGCTAGTAATGTCAAATACACTCAAAAAAAAAACCTGTTTTTGTGGTGGGGAAACGCACCCTGGGATAGGAAACATTTCTTCATAAACGCATCCTTAAATGAGACCTACGAGTATACTCAAGTACCGAGATACAACAACATCATTATCTTTAGTACAGACATACTAAAGAGTGATGTTGCTAGTTCTATTACATACATTTAAAACATCTGAATACCTTTTACTTTTATTTAATAAAAAGCAACAATTCGTTTGACATTTCGATAGATCCCTACTCAATATATATTCACAAAATTTCCGCGACACAAGTCCCCAGAGATATCACACAAAGTCGCGACAAGTTGCCAACTTGTGACGTCTACCTTTTTTCTAAACCTTTTCTCTCTTCAACAGTGTGGAAAATGTCTGCGCAATGTCACGTGACTTTGTCCATAGTTAGTTTTGTAATGTACTAGCGGTCCGCCCCGACTTCACCTGGGTTTTTAAAATATATTAAGTACTGAGAATCAGCCAGTCAGTGACATCATGTAATTATATACCTACGTATTAATTCTTAGACCACTAAGAGGTGACTTTACATGTCTTTTTTATTACGCACAAAAACATTTCTATATCACTGTATAGTAATTAGGCTGTGAGGTGTAAGTCCTTCTACAGTCAAGCGGTCACTTGTATGGTGGTAACTCTCATGAAATGACTATATGAACCAAACAAAACGTTAAGCGAACAGTAGTTTTCTTAAATTCAGAATTAAATAACAAATAAATTACTTAAAAGAAAGGAGACAGAACATTGATTTATTTGACGAGGCTCTATTGGTACTTTTAGATTCATTTACCGACTCTATGTAGGTATTCATAAAAAAACAATTCAGTCGAAGAATGAATGGAAACGTTTCGAACGTACAATTCATTGCATTTCAGTCGGAAAATAATTGTTCGTACAGCTAATGTTCATTGTTCAATACTTTTTCTTTGAAGAACCTACTTCCATGTCGATAACAACAATGGACGTTCATAACGCCCATTTTCAATTCAATTGTTACGTGCTACCTGTTTCGATCAAAATTCTTAGCAATTTTTACACGACTGCTTAATAAACTGAACTTTTAAACGGCTTTTTATAATTAAATATATGTTCCTATTCTGATATATCGACGGTGAGGTGTTAATACCTAATAACTACAAAAAGACAATTTAAATTTACTTATTATTGGATCCGTTCAGAACAAGGATATTATAAAGTCTTTCTTACTACTTATTATATTATTGGTTCAGAAACTTTTTTGTAATTAACAACAAACACCCAAACAAAAATTTTGGCATTTATAACATTAGGTACCTACTTGATTTAGACCGACTGGGATGGAATTGCTCGCATCACATTCAACTGCGTAGATAGGTACCTACTTAATAAATCAAACGCCAAACCCACTTAACACAATAATGTACACGTATAATGTACACGTATAATGTACACGTATAATGAGACATTCGTTGTAAATGTATAATAAGTAGGCAGTTTAAAAAGTAAATAGCATTTGAGTGGCCGACATGTTAGCATGAAGCAGCACTTAAGGCCGAGCCCGGGGGTACGTCCATGTCTACGTTACGCTTTTTGCTCGGAACGAGTTGCTACAAAGTGCTCTTCGGGAGCCTGTATACCACCCTCTCAACATTAATGCATTCCATTACGAGTTATGCTACGTCCATGCAAATTAATTTTCATAATTCTTCCGAGCTGTATGCTATTCGACAATTCATATTTTGACGTATTTTACAAATCATACCGGGATCATTCACAACCAACTTTGTAATTGAAAATGGAGTATATATTAGTAAGTATATTAACACACAGGACACGTATTTAATGAACGTACTTTGAATACAAAAATTCATCCCCTGAGTATCATTCGAGACTTTTTTTAAATTCTTTAGTGTTCTCATTTCAGATGTGACCGTTATTTTTGTTTTATATTAGGATATTTATATATTGGCGGTACTTTCATTGCGTATAAGATTTACATGTACAATTCGGGAAAGATGGCGCTCTTTGAAAGATTTATGTCCTGCGTTGGTCCTGCTAAGTCTGATCTCTCCTGTGTCGTGCACCGTCCCATCGGACTATAAGAATGAAACATTGAAGAGGACAATTTAATATAATGAAGTGAACTGCCGCTATCACTGATCATATTATGATGGTAACACCTAATCATAGTAGGTCATCATAGGTCAACCTAAGGCTCGTAATGCAAATCGTGAATTTTATTGTTATACTTCTAAAGTGAAATAATACTACATTCTCGCGATCGTCCTCATAGTTTTTTTGGAATTCACGAACTCTTCAATTGCTTCGATACCATATTAAATATACAAGCTTAATTAATAAGTAAGTAATTTGATCAGTCAAAATATATTTACCTGTCATACAAAATAACAAAATCCGAGAATTATACGTTAACGTCTTTTTAGAATAAAATCAATAATATCAGCTCTGTCGTATGTTTTCCAAACTCAATCTGTTGGAATCTGTTGTAGACAATCCGATTTGAATGCATTATAAGCATGTGAACAGGTCGTCCATTTGTCATCGTATTACCGTTTTCAGTGGAACAATGCTTGTTAAGGGCCATTATTCTATTTATTCCTTTGACAATCATTACGACTACTAGATAAGAATCGGTGTTTTAGTCAATCATACTTGTGTTATAAGAGCAATAGATGTGATAAATACTATATAAAAGATTAAAATTTGATTGTACCGACTCCTAGAGCCATACCATGGCGTCCTTACAGCGATTTCTTTCCGATTTTAATTTGAATTATGATGAACCTTAAAGTAAGTTTATTAAGTTGACATCTTGCGGGTTGTAAAGATGATCACTTTGTCACCAACTTGAACTTTGTGTCCGTAAATAGTATGTTTACCTTGGAGGAGGCCAGCAGTGGACGTCTTATGGCTGAGATGATGTTTGTGAAGTCCTTCGCAATACAGGACTTGATTCCTAACACATATATTATGTATTTTTTGTAACTAAAGAGGAAACTTGTGTCACCTGAAAACCCATCAACTGAAAAAACGCTGTCATTATTAAATACCGATCGTTATTTATTGTACAACATATTAACCTTCTTTAATATTAGCACAAATATTTTAGCGGAAGAACCCCAAATTAATTGGATTATATTGCGGATAACAACCGCAGTAACTCATATCGGTGCCTAATCGACAAAGCGGCACTTACAACCTCTGCACTAATGGGCTAATATAGATTGGATGTATTTGTGGCGCGTATAAGCTAGGATTTTGCTCGTCGCGTCGCGTCGCGTCGGTGACACGTAATCACAACATACGACCTGTATTGTTATTTGAGGGCACCATACAAGTGAGCAATCCCGAGTGGGGAATGACATCCGCTAATCAGAACACAGCGGTGTATTTGTGTTCCTCTGTGTGAGTGCAGGTCTCTAGCGCATTTGGGTCCTTCGCTGTTTGACACCACGACTTATTGACACCACGGTGTCAATCGCAGAAAAACGTTTTTTGACTTACCTGTTTGGCACCACTTTCATATTAGTTATCGACCGTGGTGTCAAACGACGAATATCTTATTTTGTTTTCGTCGATTGACACCAAGGTCAAGTGTGATTTGTGTACTGACGAAAAGAAAACGGTTATTACAACAAACAATTACAATCAAATGTTTAATGGAATCTTGGTTGTTATGGAATACATATTTATTAGTACAAATCATATTTTAATAAACCGTAAATAAAGGGAATAACAAACAATAAGTAACAAGAACTGAACGAATGCAGTTTGACATTTCAACAGACCAAAATAAAAGTCAAAATTGTTCGTTTTGAGTTTCGTGAAATAGTCTTACAGTTTGTTTGGTTC
Source organism: Trisateles emortualis (assembly GCA_947095525.1). Lineage (NCBI taxonomy): Eukaryota > Metazoa > Arthropoda > Insecta > Lepidoptera > Erebidae > Trisateles > Trisateles emortualis. The sequence continues at coordinate 12,176,556 of OX352734.1, forward strand.
GTCAATTATATTATAATTTTATGATATTAGCACCAACAATGTTTTCGGACAAAAAACACATAAAAATGTATTGTACAAGACCTAGCCCAGGTTCTATACATTTCTGAAACATCGCCTTTATATTTATTTGCATTTGCACTTTATAATATATGAAATACAAATGAATGTATTAGAAATACAAAATATTGCATTGTGTCAAAAATGCATGAACATTATCTTCGAAATAGGAATAAGTAAACTTTTACCTGATTCACCTTTTAAATTAACTGATTTCACTATTATTGCCTGGGCCTATTATATCCAAGATCTTATGATTAAAACTAATAATTTTAATGTGAAAACAAATCCATACTTACCATCCACTTTGAAGTGAGCAATTTTCGATGGCCCCACCGAATAAACGTGCAAGAGTTCTTACACGATTTTTTTTCATTTTGCCTATCTTACACCTACCTAATATTTTTTATGAATTTTAGACTCAAAACATGCCTATTATAATAGTGAATTTCTTTATTATAGGGAAATATGCTTTTATTACATGCTTTTTGAGTTACCAAGTATACAAGAATAAACATGTTAAAACCTACAGACGATTTGAGAATTTCTGATTGTTTTCAAATTTGGGTAATGTTTTCTAATCTTCTTACACGTTTATTCGTGAAAAATGTATGCAAATTTTATTAGTAATGTTTTATCCCACAAAATGGAAGTTTCAATAAAAATAGGTTATTAAAATTAAAGTATTTCTATTTTTTTTTCTAACGAATAATAGTGTAACATTACCGTGCGTTTTATTCGTTATGTATCGTTACAAATAAACGTGTAATGATATATTACTGTGCTAGTCATGTAAATTTCACAAGAGTAAAAAAAAATAGTTGTACCTATATTCATTAATTTCTTAAAAGTCGTTGATGTTTAAAAAAAATTAAATATACAAGTCTATAGTTTATTTTTTACCTATAATTCGATGATACATTATTTATAGCTACTTACAATGAATTGAGCGTTATTGAAGTTTAAACGTTTTTATTACACGCTTTTTATTAGCTTCACCTGTATGTTTGTATGTTTGTAACCGACTTCTTTGGGCGCGATTTTGACCCACTTTAAACCAAAACAAAATACAAAAAAAAGTGTATCCGATGTTGGGATTCGAACCCTGTTCGGTCGGTACTACCTTCGTACGGTACTGTGAGAAAATTACCTATTTGTGAATTTGAACTTATAATAAAAATTATCTGATATCTAAACCATCTACAAAAATCAAATTCCTAAAAGTGGACTTGACTAAGGGATTCGAACCCAGTATCATCGCATCGTTCGCGTTGGACTAATACCACAGAATGCTAATACTCCATCCATTATTGACAGTCCAATGAAGTTTTTACTTCTGCCGTGTGGTCAACACACACTCGTTTTTTGACTTAAGATTTTTGTTTGTTCTAACTCAGGTATTTCTACCCTTTCTTAAACGTTCTTGCCAATATATTTAAGGGCATGTAATAATAATTATTTGTATTTAATTATTTTTTACCTGCTGATGTCTTGAATATTAAAATTAAATTTTAAGAGATGTAGTAGTAAAACGTAGTAGTTGTTGCTATCGCAAAACTGTTGTGGGTATCTAAACAGTTTTGCCTTGCCAAGCACTCTCAGAAAAAATGTATAATTTAAATAAAAATCATGTAAACACTTTTGTGCATGATTGTTATGTTATAATAAAATACCAATGCGGCCGTTCTTTGCTGTTTTACGTCATGGTGTCAATCAACGAAGACAAATAAGATATTCGTCGATTGACACCGTGGTCCCAAACAGGTAAGTCAAAAAACGTCCTTCTGCGATTGACACCATGGTGCCAATAATCCGTGGTGTCAAACAGCGAAGGACCCATTTAGGAAGAAACGTTTTTCTATGCCAGGGACACTCTATTTAAATAAATTGGGTCAGCAACACTCAAATGATATCTCTGGTATTGCTGGTATTGCAAGGGTCATGGTCACGGTAACTGCTGAACATCATGAGCGGGTATGCATTTTTGCCACCTCTTAGTATAAAAAAAGCTATTAAAAACTGCCTGCAACAAATTGCAAAGATTAGCCAACTCCGCAAGACATATATTATAGTACACAAATGTGTGCGCAAACACAAGTGCACTCTTTATTCCCTCACTCTCATAGTCCGATGGGTCGGCAATCACACACGATCGGAGAGAGATCGGCAGGGGTATTCCGTAAGAGCGAAAACCGAGGGACCGCGAAAACGGAGCAAAATCTGGCTGTCAGATTGAAAATTGGCATTCCGTAAGAGCGAAAACCAAGACTTTTTGACGTTTAGCAATCGTGTGTGCCATTACCGAGCAATCACAACTGTCAGTTTGCGATCGCTATTTCTTAGAGAATCGACCGGCCGGCGTGGGACCATCGGCTTTACGTTCTTTCCGAGGCACGGTAAGTGCATGAATTTTCTTTACGAAAAAAAACAGTATCGATTTTTAGCCCGACCCGGGGATCGAATCCGGGCCTCGTGATCACCAATCTCACACATCGACCACTTAGTCGCCGAGGCAGTTTACTCTTAAAAGCACTATTAAGTTGCGAGCACTTATAGAGCTTTATTTAAAAAATTCTTTTTCTGCATGCATAGTAAACCTTTTAAGAATTGTGTTTGCGTTAATAAAATAAGTTGACTATACAAAATTTGGGTCTTAAGTACATAATTTTATTTTAAAGCTTAATGTACCTAGTACATAAAAGCCTAAAATGTTTTTTACCACTTGACCTTAAACTGACACACAGACTAAGTCAGAAAAAAACGTATTTCATGCATTTTTTTACGATCGGGTATGACGATACTTCAGAAGTTCAAGGACATCGAATAGGTTCACTTATATAATAATCCTTTTATAATAGTCCTCCTTACCGAATTTCAGTCACAACACGGCGACGGCTAATGTCAACGAAGACTAGCCATCTGCGCGGGAGCAATTACAGTGCACAAGTTTCTACGCAAACGCAAAAGTTCACTCTTCATTCCCTCACTCTCATAGTCTTATGGAACGGCAATCCGACACGACCGGAGAGAGATCCTGAACTCAAAGGATCTCTCTCCGGTCGTAAAAGGAAAGCACGTAAAGTCGTTCAACTTCTTTACGTGCTTTCCTAGGCACGGGAGTGTAAACACCACCAAATTCCGAACTTCTGGCATTTGTAATAAATTTCGTGACTGAAAATCGAACCTGAGACCTCGTGGCAAGCAGTCGTACCTACTCAATGACAACTATAATAACGAGACAGCTTTTCGTATATTAAACACTTCCCATTTAAGAACTCAAAAGAGAAATGTCTTAAATAAAATTGAATGGTAACTCTATAACTCTGTCACCAGGTTGGCCACTAACCGAACGATAAGAAGAAGAACGATAACTTTACATTAACAAATCACATTTTCTGAATAAGAGTATTAAAATTTCACGATCATATTATAATGATAACGTGACAAATCACACTTTTAAACCTTAGCCACGTACCTACTGTAGACCAAGATAGTCTTGCAGCTCAATACATTTACATTTCTCAAGGGATCAATAAAGATCCGAATACAACTTAGATAATCAAAATGTGCAAATCTTCCCAAAATAGAATTTTATTTCCAAATGGCCTGTGAAACATTATCCAATGATATAAAACTAGATAAACCCTAAGTATTGCTTAGATTTGATCCTAAATTTGAAATGCTATTTTGTAAGTATTCAACATTTTATTTACTTCATATTTCAAGGTTAAACTAAACTAGCAAATATTGTGCTTAATATGAGAAATAACATCAGAAATTCCTTCGGGGCAAAAGGCTCCCCATACATTCAGAGATTTTACAGCTAATCCTTGTGTCTTGGCAATTATAATCCTTTGAAATTAAACAAAACACATCCGCTAAAATTAGACACACATTTGTGGGGAATTAAAATAAACGTTTCCTCCCGGTCGCGAACGTGAGTCTCCGTTTAAAGAGGGTGATTAGAACTCACGTTGCGGTGGAAATGTGCGAGACACGTAACGACACAAGGCGACACGCACTTCTACGCACAACTGTCGTACTTCGCATTATTCGAATGCTGCAAACTGCGTAAACAATTTATCTCAAACAAGACAACAGCGTCGTCATATGACACCCTTCTATACAAACACACGCTCAAATGAATTTTCATACCCGGCTAAACAAAAATCAGACTAAAAGTAGCTTCCTGTCTGTGATACATCGTTGTATATAAAATATTCAACATTTTAACAATTCCAATGACCTGAATAAAGGCAGATCGCAAAAACTTTTCACATAAAATGGTGCAATTCTATTGTCGTTGGAGAGACAAATTTGAAATTGAAAATAGCAGTTGGAGCTGGTTGCAACGTTCCCGAGCCGTTTATTTAGAAGGGAGTGACTCCGCTTTGTTCTAATGTAACCACGGGATGCAGGTGAAACTTTCATAATTTACTATGTAGCTGACCTTCAGCTTTGTTGTTAAAGCACTTGTGTAATTTATTACAAAGTTTTATAAATGCGAAAGTTCTGCCGCAGAAGGCGCGTTAAAATAATTCTAGCCGTGTCAGGTGTCCAGGTGTCACTATCTCATTTAATGTTTAGAAGGCGGCTACTAAAGAGATTATAAATCTTGATTCTAATTATTTTTACTAAAATAGGGCGTAACTTATGAGTACAATTATAATTAGATGTCATGACGAAGACCTGATTTTACAAAAATATAAAAGAATTGCTATATAAGATAAATATCGAAATATATATTATGCATATCCACGAGAGTTGGTCGTTTCAAAATAGTTAAACAAAGCAGCTGAAATGCATCTCTATTGGTGTTCATTGTTTGATTAGTGAGCGAACGGTATATGTACCTATAGTTACCTATATATTATGGCGGTACCTATATATATGAAGACACATATACTATAAAATATATATATATATAGCTAGAGATGCCTCTACCATTTCCTACTTTCCTTATACTACCAGCTCAGCAGCAAAATAGTTAATGAACAGGCGTAAAAAAGCTATTTTATTATTTCATCCCTTTTCCATAGAAGCTTATCTTATGGTAGTATTTGTTAGTATAAGACGGTGTAAAGCTTATTTTCGGTCCCGGAGCGGAAACATCAGGGCTTGAGACTAAACAAATATACACAGAACTCGATTCATGTACCGACATAAGGGTATTTGCTATGTGTGCACATAAAAGTTAATGTTGAGATTGCTGAGTTGTGCCTGTGAAGTGGTCCGACTATTGGGTATGCTGTGACCAACGTCCTACTTTGCTAGGGAGCACGTAGATAAAACAATGTCTCACAGAGCTGGTTATCTACATAAGTAAACTGAACTACCAAGCTGTGCTACTAATGCTCCTTTTTCAGACTACAATAAAAAGAACGAAATTGTTTTCCGTATCGGCATTCGAATCGTATGCTAGCAATTTGTTTCGAGCTTAAAGTTTACATTTTGTATCTGTAAAAGTTATGTTAATATCTGTAAAGTAAAAAGAGTTTTTAATAGTAGGTACTTCGGTCGGCGATTTTTCTTTTTTTAAATCTAGAATTGCTATGTGTACGAGTATTTCGCGTATCTCTAAAACTTTACACCCACTCAACCACTTAACATCCAGGTAGGTAGTAATAATATCTATAAAATCTTGGAACTACTCACACGGGGCCATCTGTTCACAAACTAGGCAGAACCTGTACTATCTATGACAATCAGACAGCTGGTAAACATACATACAGCCATAAATTTATAGACAAAAATTACGATTAATTATATTATTATTGATTTAGATCTTAACATTTTAAAACAATTTTCGCAACGAAGTAGCAGGTAATTTGCCTACTTTTTTACTTCAACGATGTTCCTAAAATTTTCTTCGCTGATTGAAATTGTTTGTTGGACAATTTTTTTTGGGTCCTGACTTATTATATATTAAACAACCTTAATTTTTAGTCTTCAGTTGTTGTTTGAGAAACAATAAAAATTGCAATTTTTGCAATTTAAAAGTCAATCCTGTTAAGTCCTGTTATTTGAAATATAAAATAGAAATATTATTAGTGACAAATTGGGTACAATAAACCTTTTATGATGAAGTATGATGACAATACTCCGCTATCTAGTCTAAAATTGATGTTTGCCACGCCTACAATATTAATTAATTAATTAACTATTATACAGAATACGCGGATTCATTTCCAACTCAGGTCAAACCATTGTGTGATGAGCACGAATATTTGTTTTGTGTCTGGTGGGTGTAATATGGCCGCCCAAACTCAGATCACCCAAAATCAGCACTATAAGCCAAATATCGAACATTACACTAGAGGTATATACTACAGTGTGCACCACTTACAAGATATAATAATAAGAATACTTTTTGCACTGGCTCTTTTTTTTAATAATTTCCATCCTACGAAGGGCGAATGAAAGGAATAATTTCCAAGAAAGAGCAAGACATAACGGTATAATATCATTTATGTGAAATATTAGGAAACATTTCAATAGAAATATTTTTTTATTTATAGATGTTGAACATAAAAATTCGCGGTGGAGTTTGTGAACAGTTACAGTAAGTGGCTCGTTAATATTCCGCGGGCAAAGCGCGATCGTATTCATGTAAGCGTACATATTTGGGGCCATAAAATCAGTGGTGGTGAACCTTTTTTTATCAATAACGTAGCAAACAAACACATGGCCTATCTGGTTATAAGCAGTTAGGGCTACTCTATCCAGAAGAAGTTGAAATCAATGTGTAGATACCGCGATAGTACGTCAATATTTACAGAGATTTTTCAAAAACCTCAATATAATAATATGAATCTTAATATCTTAGTTTAATCAGAATTTTCCTACTTATATTTCACTAAAAGTCTAATTAAATTATTCCGAATGTTGTAAATAAAAAACGAACTGTTTCTATCGATAACACTGAAGCTTGTCAATTATCTACTGAATATAAAACAAGAAAATAAGCTGTCAAATAGGTGAAAACAAGTACTAAATTGTTTTGTCTTTATAAAAGCGTCGAAAATGATTAAATTATCGCAGCCTATAACCGCCTACAAGACCAGGGTAACAGAAGGAAGGTACTCCAGTCAGGAAAAGAACCCGTGGGGAACTTTCTATTGCCTTCGCCAGGGAACTCATTCGCGATTGTGCCTGAACGAAGTTTCATGTAAAATCGCACAGGATTGGATAGTTGTTGAAGTTCTAATACTTGACATGTTAAATTAACCCCAAGTCGTTAACGGAACTATGATAAAACGTGAATGTAGGCGTCATAGCAAACAATTCCTCGGAAACACTCATTGGACAAGCGATAAAACAAAAAACGTTTTTATATAAATGAGTAAGTATTTTCTTTTAGTTTTTTCGATTGTCATTATTATAGCCAGCGAATGCAGGGCTTTTAAATAAATGAGGTGTCGTGCTATTTGTGTGCAATAAATTGAATAGTTTTTCTATAGCTATTTTGTATTTTCAATCAGGATTCATTGAATTGAGTGTAAGGGGTGGCCTTAGTGGCAAAGCGACTGCAATATATAAGGCCTGACATACTTATACATCACATACAAGTCGTATTTTTCTATGAGACATTTTTAGTGGATAATGGCACTGCACAATCTTGGTCAGAAAGATTAATCTAAAATTTATTTTTAATATTCAGTAGGTATGAAAATTAAAAGCGTTCAGCGTGGTAATGCTGCTAGTCTCCTGGGCACGTTTTCAGTAGACATCGATGCGGAGGAATTTTACGACGCGTATTAAGCGTTTCTCCCACCCCCTTTTGTGTTGTTTTTTATTTTTAGAAATTATTTTTGATTTTATTTGTGTAAATATAGTTTTAGATGTAATATTGTATTTAATTATTTAAAATTAAGTGTAAATAAATGCATTATTTCTCTTAAAAAAAATGTGAACGTTAAAGTTTTTCTTTAATACCTACTACCTGCTTCTGGTTAAATATTAACGTTGGTACACGTACATATATCGGGGTTCTACAAAATTTCATCCCTAAGGTGATGAAATTAGGGGATTACCAGTTGTATGGAACTCCGTCATTTTGAAAGAAAGAAGTATCAAATTTTATATACTTGCTTCTAGTTAGTAATAAATGTTCTCCTGTATAGGCGTTTTTCAATATTCTACCTCTAAGGGGATAAAATAACGGTTCTACATATGTTTGAATGGAAGTCCGTCATTTTTTAAGTAAGAAGCGCAAAATTTTATATTATATTGTATATCAAGGTTTTAAAAAAAATACCTCTAATATAAATGTTTAACCCGTACAAAGCCGGGGTGGACCGTTAATTTTAATTTTATAGTTATAGGTCGTTACGATACCGATTTCTTTTCTACACTAGTTTAAAGTATTCTATTTCTATGCGGCGTAAAACGCGTGTTTCGTGGACTAAAGTTCAAGAGCACCACTTAACGCCACACTGGCTTGCCACCTCACCACGGTCGCTCCACGTGCATCTACTTGATTTTAAACGGCAAAGTAAACCACCTCGAGTAAATAAAACTTAATTAAAATATTTCTGCCTAACATGTTGGTGTGTGGAAAATGTAAATTGAGTTTCTGGTACAACATACGTAGCATAGAAAATTTTAACTATAAGTATTTATTTTTGCAGAACTTAAATAAGATAGGTAAGGTTCTCTGCGGGGATGCTGCGTCATTTTTTTGTTTTTTGCAGGTGTTGGCATCAAATTTGTCTGCGATAAAATAGAATAAAAACAAAATTAAAATATGCGGGTAACAAAAATACTAGGATTTTGACTGCTACATATTTGTGTGCTTGCCTCCTTGCGTTCCAGTAGTCATTTATCATGACATTCCGGGTTCGATAACCGGGTCAGGCTTTTCAATCAGAAATCATTATTAATCGAGTCAATCAATCTAATCTGTGTTTCCTGTTCTTTTTTTCTTCTGTGCAGAACTTCTGTGATACCTCTGGTATTGTAAGCGTCCATAAGCTACGGTAACTACTTAACATCAGGCAGCCGTATGCTTGTTTTCCACCCAAATTATAAAAAAACCTAGATTTACCACGCTTCATCATTATAAGCCTATAGCGATCCACATCTAGACGTGCGAACCACCTAGTAGGTCCAAACCTAATAGGCATTTATCGCAAGAGAATTTACTACATTATATTCAAATCGATGTTAGATACCCCTTATAATTGCAACCATTTACAATTTTATCTCAACCAGAATCTACAGTTTATGCGGTTATTAATATCAAAGATAAACAGGTTAGAGGAAATTTAATTTATATAAGTGCCAACCAACTAGGTATATAGCTCAGACTAATAGAATAAGATAGACGGAGCGTGTAGAACTCGCGCGTGAAGCCGCCAAAAGTCATACTAAATAGCAATGTCATACGTTTTCGTTTTCGCGCGCAGGCGATTTGAGCCGCTAGTGAGTACGCACGTCTAAACACGTTTTGACAAAATATTATTATAATGCCGTATTGTGTAGTAAAACGTTGTAAAAATACTTCAGAGCCGCTCAAATCGCCTGCGCGCGAAAACGAAAACGTATGACATTGCTATTTAGTATGACTTTTGGCGGCTTCACGCGCGAGTTCTACACGCTCCGTCTATCTTATTCTATTAGTCTGAGGTATATAGTTACACCTCTGTTAACTAGTTTGATAGAATTCATTCAAGATGTAATAACAAACTGTAGTACTATCGCGTTGCGGGCAACGTTACCTTTAAGCGGTTTGCTTTGTCCAAACTCTAAATTGAATCAACTCGGTTCTGACCGTTAATTAAAACTTAAACATAATTTCATATTGAATTGTGGGCAAACTGCTATGTTCAATAAACAGCCTTAAACTTTGTTGAACCTGGCTTAAGATAACAAGAAGAGGCGAAACTCATTAAAGTTTTACGTTGGATAGTAGCGCCGTGCCGCGCGTTTACCACCGTTGATCTTTCGACGCCACTGGAAGCTAATTATTGCTAATAGGTAGATACGCAAGGAACGCTTCTGAATTATTAATCTTTGGAAGTCAGTCCTGACTGTTAATAGTCATTCAGTCAGATAGATAATGACAGAAGCTTACTTATATGAGTGATTTGCACAACACTGTCACTAGATTCCCATGCAAGAACCACTCAATAAAACAAAAAGTTTTTATTATCTTAGCTGAAAATATCTATCAATTAACAAATAGAAAGAAGTATAAATTTTAATACAGGTAAGACACCATACTAGCTAGCAAGCCAGACTGGGAAAAACCTCCATCTTACTAAAGATCTCAGCCAAATAAGTACACACAGCGGTGTAGTTATATTTCTGTGTATGAGTACTCTCTGCGCTTTAGAATGAAGTACCATTCTAAAGCCCTGGTGTAATAAAATGGGTTAACACGCAAGTGATACCTCTGGTATTGCAAGCGTCCATAGCATACGGTATCTGCTTAACATCCTGCTTAACATCAGTAACTGCTTATTTGCCACCCATATAGTACTTTTAAAAAAATAGTTGAAGACCATAGAGATGTAGTAAATAGAGCAGCCGCGTTGAGCAAAATTTAGCAAAATTTATGTCACGTTTAAACTCTTTTAAAAATGGAACAAGCATTTTTAAAAGAGTTTAAATTATAGTTCACTTGCAGCGCTGTAATAATAATAGTCGTCTAACCACAAGGTACATTCATGCAGCGCTTTTTCGCTTTAAGTGATTTCTATCAACCAATCAGCTGCAGCGATTACAAAAATATATACTAATATGAACTGCAGGCTACAGACCGGACAATATACCTATTAATAGTTTTATGCCTAACGAACGTCATTGGAATTCGGAAACTTTTTATGGTGTTTATTTGTGTGATTAATTTCTTCTTTTTATTTTATTTATGGTTAAATACTTTACAAAATTATAAAGGTTTTTTGTATATTTATGAACCGATTTAATTATTTGATTTCATATGTTGTGTTTCTTCTTTTACTCATAGCTCAACCATTAATTAAATATACAATGAAATCTAATTTAGATAAAAATATCGTATGAATGTTTTAATCTATGTCAAACAAAGCAATATGGCGTCCGCAAAATATTTTCTTCGTATTTAATTTTAAAATAATTGTTTTTGTTTATTTACTTATGCAAACTGATTGCTTTGGATGCTGTAGTATTTCTTGTGTTATTAGTGCACTATCTTAACGCACACGGCGGTATATTCAAGGAGTTTACCAGTTTTTTCGAATATAAATAATTGGTAAAAATTTCTGCGCCCGAAAGCTAGCGAGAGTAACAAGTGACTGACAGGTATTGAGAGCGTGCACTTCAAATGAACGGCCTACAATTGGCAAGCAAGTGTCGACTCTATTTAAATCTAACTCAATGTTGAAAACACATGATTCGCGTCATTCAGTAATGTTTCAAGAAGTACACGCATTAATAAAATTTGAATAGTGATAAGGGTTTTAAATTTATTAAGGGACGGACCCAAATTTGCCAGCAACCTTAATCGGCGTTACCTTCATCTATAATCTCATATATCATCGAAAAAGAAAAAGTAAGATATTCACGTTATGGTTATGGAAAGGTACAGTAAATTTGTGAACTGTAATTCAAGATGAACGATACCCAATGAGAGTAGGACGTGATAAAACTCCACCGTATTGTACTTGTGTATTAAAAATAGTAAATTTTAAAATAGCGACGAAGGCAATTTAATTTTAATCTTAACATAAGCGTTTAAGTCGCTAATAACAGCAAAATAGCCTAACCTAAAAGATTTTATACGACAATCTGTTTTATTTATTACAATAAAAAAAACGGGATGCACATCAGGAGTGCCGACAGAAGTGAAAACACTCGGCAAAACAGGTGTTATAAAATTTATAGCAATTAATGTTTTTTTTTATTTATCTAGACGCGTTTGCGGTCTGCTATATGTACATGCATATATCGTCTCATTGCTTTAATAATCTGACAGTCAAAAAAAGATTTTTCGGATATGTCAAGCTGCGTCTCGTAACGGTGTCGCGAATCCAGAGATTTTATCTCATCTAAAAATATGCGTACCGTGCTAAAAGAAGTTTTCACTTCAAAAATATTGTTCTTCACAATATTTTGCGATAATGAAGTCTCCGTACATTTAATTAAAAGAAACATACATAAAATAATGCCAAAGTCCTAAAAAATATATATTTATAGAATCCATCATGGTAATGATAATGACGAAAACGCCCTGAAACATTGAAAGTTTGGCCTTTTTAAAAGCTAATGTATTTCTGACTTTTTTATTCAGTGCCCATTTCTCGCACTATTTTAAAAATAAAAATAATACAATGAAAATTGGTTAACCGATACTTTGTAAGTTAATTAAATTTGTAACTTTTAATTAATAATTTCAAACGAAGAATCTGGGTAAATTAAAAACAAAACGAATTATTTTTGTAACCAAAATGTATAATTATCTTCATGTAATTGAAATTGTGAAACTGAATAATTATGGTAATTACCATCGCTACATCTAATAACAATAACATCAATTCAATCAAATAATTAAATTTTGCTTTTTAAAATACTTTTTTGGCATAACTAAAACTGTAATTCTCTATAGAAGAACATGGTCCCCTTTGAGAGAAAGGCATTTTGCTACGAGTATATATTATGTTAGGTGTTACGATTAAAATTATTACTAGATATCGGTAGATTACTTATTTCTACACACTGGCAACATAGTGTGAACGCGTCGGCAAGTTGCGCGCGCGGTCAAGATATAAAACGGAGGGATCAGAGACGAATCGGGTCTTTTTGGGTTTGAGTTTGAAGTGGTGTAAGCAGTAGTATTATAGAGTATATGTAGTGAAACATACATATGTAGTGCAGTAATATTTGAATAAATTATATTGTATTAATAATTACTGTCAGTGTTTTATTAAAATTATGAAGAAGTATCATTATCACTAACATAAAATCCACTTAGATTAAGTCCACTAACAAACTTAGATTACATGGATGACTCTGTGGTACGATCTCTATATGAAAAAAGTCCAGAATCTGTAAGCAATTTGGACATTTTAAAAATTTGCGCCTAAAAGTAAAATTATGGATAACCTTAACAATATATGATACCATTCCAATTCTAGGATACTATTGAGTCATTTATTATTATTACATAAGTACAAAGTCACTAGAAACGGTTCATCTATATTATATACTAATAATAAAGCTGAACAGTTTGTTTGAATCGGTGAAACTACCAGTTGCATTTGATAGCTTAATTTTGAACAAGGTTATAAATATAGGCTTCCGCCCACGGCTTTGCCCGCGCCCTCAATACCTTTGGAACTGTGATTTTTCCGAGATAAGTGCTATTCCAGACTATAATCTGTCTGTGCTATATGTCATCCAGATGCTTTCAGCCGTGTGACGAGTTTTTTTGTTATATACTACTTGGGTGGCAAACAAGCATACGGCCCGCCTGATGTTAAGCAATTACCGTAGCCTATGGACGCTTACAATACCAGAAGTATCACTTGCGAGTTGCCGACCCGTTTTTTACACCAGGGCTTGTAATAACCCTGGGATAGGAATACGTTTCTTTCAAAAAGCTAAATGAGCGCTGGAGACCTGTACTCACACACAGGAACATAACTACACCGCTGTTTGTAGTTATTTGGCTGTGGTCCTCTGTAAGGAGGAGGTCTTACCCAGACGGGGCTTGCTTGCTAGTACGGTGCCCTACCTCTCTAATTGATTTAGTAACAAACACCCATCCAAACTTTCGCATTTCATTAGATTATCACTCTACGACCCAAGAGGTGCATCGCAGTAATGCGGGGAACACCTAGTATTATATACTACAACAGTAGCAATTAATCCGTTTGACTCTGTACTCTGTTCGTGAACAACTAAAATACTCACACATAGTACGAAGTTGCCTTTGTCATTACGACATAACTTCTCACTTCTAATTCATTCGTCACACGTGCTCGGAATATAGTTGAATATTCCCTTTTAAGATGAAAACTCAGGACCGAATGTTGTAAAAATCCTTAGCAGAGGCCTATGTCCAGCAGTGGACGTCTTTTGGCTTAGATAATAATTATGATGTATGAGAACTGAAGAAGGGCTACTAATATCACTACAAAGCTGATTTCAAAAACAATTAGGCAAGCGACCATGGGCTACGGTAACTGGTTAACATCAGGCGGGCCGTATGCTTGTTTGCCACCTAAGTAGTATAAAAAAAACATAATACGAAACTGTTTAGTGACCCTGGGTACCATTTATTTTCTTGCCAAATTTCATTAAGATCCGTTAAGCAGTTTAGTAATGAAATTGTAACAAACAGAGTTACTTTCGTATATATAATATTAGTATGGATGTTTACAAGTTATCTCGTTGTTATGATACAAGCTCTGCCTAGTTTGGGATCAGATGGCCGTGACTTGTCGTCAAAAATATATTTTATAGAATAACTTACTCATTATACCTACATAATACAGAAGTACAAGAATAAAATAGTAAAAAGAAATAGTTACGTACGTTATATAATTAACTAGAACCTATATCTTGTATATTAGATTTGGGCTTTATAATAATTTATCATTTCGTAAGTGACCCAACAGGCAACTGGCATTTCGTACGAGCACAATAACTGAAAGTGACAGCAGGCAATATGTACAACTACATATATTATTTTGTGAAGAATGTATTAGATATTCTACAGATTGGCCCAGAATAAAGATTCCAGGTTTATGAGATGCTAATGCTGGAACGAATGAATAGTCTGACAATAATGAATAAATTAAGAGCCTTTACAGAATACAGCTTTTGGCATCGATACAAATAAAATAAATTTTAATTTATTTAATATTGATTGCAAACATCTTGAACAAAGTGGGCGTAGTTCGCGCATATATAGTGATGCAACCAATTGCAGTCGTGCTGCAAGGTGTATAGTAAAACAGTATTAACCAATTACGTGAATCCTTCAATTCTGTGATTGGATCATTGCCGCGTCTTGGCCCTCGCGCCCAGCACTTACCACCAAAGAGACCTAAAAACTCTTTCTGCATTTAGGTGTTTGCCCGCGGCTCCATGGTCGGTTTCCTTTCACGATTAAACGGCTGATCGATTATAATTACCGCGATAAAAAGCACGGCGCATTTATACTAGGGTAAAACCGTTAGAGATGGCCATACGGGAGAGATGGCCAGTCGAAAAATTTCCCAGTAATATACGCTAGATGGAGTTGTGTTGCGATTAGTTCGCTTC
This sequence comes from Trisateles emortualis, assembly GCA_947095525.1. Taxonomy (NCBI): domain Eukaryota; kingdom Metazoa; phylum Arthropoda; class Insecta; order Lepidoptera; family Erebidae; genus Trisateles; species Trisateles emortualis. The sequence goes on from OX352734.1 coordinate 12,191,862, forward strand.
GTGCAGTGCTCGGGAGCATTACGTGATCAACATTTCGGACGAAAACAAATAAAAAAGTAAGTAAATAATGATTTATTTTTCATAGTAGTGCTAAAATTTTATACTAGGTTCATGTTTTAACTTGGCATGCTATATTTTCAATTAGTTACATGTGTTTTAGTGTGTTTTTTGTACTTTGCATAAACAAGTGTTCGTTCTAACCTCAAAATGGCGGTCAATTCGTTTATTATTACTTTAATATTCCGTATGGCCATCTCTCCCATACAAAAAGGAGAGATGGCCGTATTCACTCAGGCTTAGATGGCCATATTAGTTCGTGTTATTTTCTTGTATATTTAACGGTATGTTTGTTTGTTACAGATGCCAAATACGTATAAAAGGAAGGCTATAGCTACTCGTGGCAACTGGAGTGAAGATTCTTTGAAAGCCGCCATCAATTCCCTAAAAAATGGAGAAATGTCCGTATACAAAGCTTCTATCATCTATAATATACCTCGAAAAACCCTTGAAAGGCGGTACAAAAATAATAATGATAAAAAGGACCAATGGGGCCCACATCAATGTTCGGAGATGAAAACGAGAAGAAACTTTCCAATCATATTAAAATAATGCAAGAAAGAGGTTTCCCGTTGACAATGAAGGATTTGAGATTGATTGCCTTTCAGTTTGCTGAACAGTTGAATATACAACACAGATTTAATAAATTAGAGCAAAAGGCTGGTTATGATTGGCTACAAATGTTTTTACGCAGAAACCCCGACATCGTTTTGAGAAAATCTGAAGGCGAATCGATGGCTCGATGTCAAGGTATGAACCGGGTTGAAGTGAATGGCTACTTCCGTTTGCTAGAAAACATTTTGATAGAAAATGATTTAATGTCTAAGCCAAATTGCATATTCAATATGGACGAATCCGGATTACAATTAAATAATCGTCCTGGACGTGTACTCGCCGAAAAAGGCTCTAAGGCTGTATCCACTACGACATCGACTGAAAAGGGCGAGACCATTACTATCATTGCTTGTTGCAACGCAGAAGGTATGTTTTTGCCACCGGCATGTATAATGAAGGGCAAGAACAAAAAAAGCGAATTTGAAGATGGAATGCCCCCTGGATCTCGTGTGTTTATGCCAGAAAAATCGGCTTACATAACCTCAGCAATATTCTTAGACTGGCTCAAAATTCATTTTGTGCCCAGGAAACCAGCTGGCAAAGTTTTATTGTTGCTTGACGGACATTCCACCCATTGTAACTCAGTGGAAATGCTTGAATATGCTGATAAAAACGACATAATTTTGCTATCTATGCCTAGCCACACTTCGCATTTTTTACAACCTCTTGACCGGGCAGTGTTTAAATCCCTAAAAAATCATTTCTACGAACAATGCCGGTTATGGATAAATCAAAATCAAGGTCGCCGAATCACAAGACTGACATTTGGTTCTCTGCTGAATAAGGCTTGGGGTAAAGCTACTTCAACAGAAAACGCTATTTCGGGATTTAAGGCATGCGGCGTTTGTCCGTTTAATCCAGAGGCAATACCAGATTATGCTTACTTTGACACGCCGGCTGTACCCAACTTACCTCCTCGTATAACTACTCCTACTATAACGTCATTTAATGCACTTGAGGTCCAGGAAAATATTGAAAATGAACCTATACCGGGAACATCAACTGAACAAAATAGTGGCAAAGATAAGTGGACACCTTCTCGAATTTTGAAAGAAATATCTCCTATTCCACAAAAGTTAATAGAGGCCCGTAAACGTAGCAAGCAACTTGGCAAGCTTTTGACTTCTAATGAACATATAGCAATAAGAAGAAACAAGGAAGAAGAAAAAACTTTGAAAGAAAGTAAGCGTAGAATTAAGCAAGAAAAAAGTAATGTAACTCAAATCAAAGAAAAGAAGACTGATAAACCTGTGATAGTAAGAAAACGTAGAGCGGTGAGACAGATTTCAATGAGTAGCTCCGATGAAGATAATGATGAACCAATTTTGTGTGATACTTCGTACGAAGATGATAAAGAAAATGAAGCAGATAACTGCGCGGGATGCGGCGAAAATTATTACAAAACACGTCTTGTTGAAGATTGGCTTCAATGTTTAATTTGTGAAATGTGGGTACATGAAAATTGTACAGAATTTGAAGATATGTGTGGAAAATGTGGAAAAAAGAAGAAAAATGATCTGAAGCAATTAAACATTATTGGAAAAGGCAAGGGAAAGGGCAAATCTAGCCATGGCCATCTGTCCCGTAGTACTAAGGCCAACTCCCCCTGATGTGTCGGGTGAGATGGCCAACTACGTTTTTTTCTAAACTACATTTTATATGCTGTTTTTATTATAAAAATCTTTGTATCGTGTTGATTTTTCGAAGACTAATTATTGTTGATTATTTTAGGAATAAAAGTTTTATTATAACATAAATATTTTTCATTTTATAAGCCTTCAAAAAAACTATGGCCATCTCTAACGGTTTTACCCTATTAGTATAGATTCATTTCGTATTTACAACATGCAGTTTGAATTACACCATTTTTAAAACTGTCCTTTCCGAGCAAGTGTTCTATAATATATTTAAAAGGAAGAAGAATGTGCATTTATCTTTACCCGTCGACAGAAAAATTAAAAGCATCTTTATCCAATTTTATACTTTTAGTGCATAAAATCGTACCCTACCAGTAAATATAACAGCGCTCATTAGTTAGGATTAAGATAGTCAAGTTTGTAAATTGACAAGGCAAAAAATGGTAAGGGAACTAATCTATTAGTGCTAACTCGTACCATCTGGTTTGTCTGAATTGTGAGTAAGGATTTAATGGCCAGAGACTTCGTCAATGTCATAGAAATAAACCATCTGGACATGTGCCCCTACTTTGTATACAACGTTTGTGAACGAGGCATGTACGCGGTCGACCCTTTCACAGGCTGGTGCTCAATTTGCATTTATTTCAATATACTAAAATTAAATTAATTGTCGAAGCTTTTGAATTTGCATAAAGGGATGGATTCACTATGATTACGTATAAAAATTAAGAGCTTTTATTAGTCAAGGTGTCTTAACTAAACACAGAATATATCTTACTTTTTGTTTGTTTACATTTCACTACGTTCCGATCATCAATTATATACTCAAGTTATTGTCGAAAAAACAGTTTTTTATACATCTGTTCTGGATAAATACTTTTAAGTTATCCCATTTTTAGCACATCACTGACTTAATTGATGTATGTTACCTTATATTGCTATCTTAATCAATTAAAAAGTTTGCTACTACATCAAATATATTTTCTAAAACTTAGTGCTGGTTTGATTAGTTTGTTACGTCTTTGATCAGTACACAATACGAGGAGGTCTAGTTAAACTAAAGGTCCAATAGAAATTCCTATGGCGCAATAGGTTTTGCAATATTAATAATTGTTTTAACTTACAATGGAAGTTAGATTTACAAACAAGCATACGGACCGATTGATGGTAAGCAGTCATCAAGCTTATGAATGCTTTTAATACCTCATGATACGCTTGTTGCCGCTCCAAACTCTTTAAACCAGGGTTTTGTTACGAGTAGCCCTGATAAAGGTTTCTTAAAAACAAAAGCGTGTTGCCTTTTATTCAAATGAGCAATGGAGACCTGTAGGTACTCACGCACGTGAGCAATTCAAAACAAACAATTCTACAGCACTGTGTGTAGTTATTTAGCTGTAATCTTCTGTTAATCTGTGGAGGAATTTTCTGTCCTGCTTGCTAGCTCGTGTGGTGCCCTACCTCCCTTAGAATAATATGGTACGGGCTTCAAAACAGTACTTGTATCTTACGACGCCCTTGACCCCTACTAAAGGTTCACTCGTGTTAATGAATGCTATTCAGAAATTTTAGTCTTCAATTATAATTTTATAATAACAACATTTCTCTTAATCAGATTTGATGCATCCAAATGTAATACTGTTGATCAAAGAAAATGTTTCAGTATCAAATGAATGAAGTAATTATTCTTATTCTCTAAAAAAGACAACTTGTTCTTTAAAAAGACAAATCCCGCAGGGGTATTCCGTAAGAGTAAAAACTGAGCCACCGCAAAAACCGAGCAAAATCGTGCTGTCGGATTGATAATCGGTATTCCGTAAGAGCCCTTTATGACGTTTAGTTAATAGATTGTGCCGTCACCGAGCAATCACATCTGTCAGTTTGCAATCACAACTGTCAGTTTGCCATCGCTGTTTCTTAAAGAATCAGCCGGCCGGTGCACTATAAAAAGTTATCTATCTATGTAATTGTTCTTCCAATGCATTTTTACATGGTAATATTTTGACATTGACAGCTGCACAGTTATAAAAATCAGACTATAATTACTTGGAGCCAAATATCAAAATAGGTACTCTCGATTGAGATTTTTATTGAAGCTTTTCATTATAAGAAATGGTTACGCATGTGGAAATGTTACAATGTTACAATGAAGGCTATTGCTGCTTTGTGGAATGAAAAAGACTTTTAATTAAGCATTAGGTACGAGTTTTAGGTAACAGCATCTTTTTATTTTAATTAACGTCTCTTCGAATTGTTGTATTTACCGATCGTATTAGGGTTCCGTAACCCTTTTATAACATCTGGACTTAAAAAGCTAAAATTTCGACGAATTTGTTTTACAAAACGTGTTTGCCATGACTTATCTAATTACATAACTTCATGTTGATATATATAATTAAGGCTGGTCTGTGTGTTAAGCGTTTGTGACCCTGACTGCTACGTCTAAGACTGCAATCGTGTGTTCGATTTACACCCAGATAATAATTTGTGTGATGAACACGATGCTTTGTTCTGTCTGTCTGTTAAAAATATATGATCATTATCATCATCATCTTAACCAAAAGACGTCCACTGCTGGACATAGGCCTCCCCCAAAATATATACATAGGTGTCTTTACCAGTTCTCGTAAATCTGGATCAGAAAGCCGTATATGAGTTATCCAGAGTAATTATTTTTATTACTTTATAATCAATTAATTAATATCAATTCTGATAACCCTGCTAAAAGGAATACATATTTATCTGAAGCTACGGAACCCCTAAACAATATTTCCTTTCATAAATAAAACGGTTTATTTTGTGAAAACCTATGATATAAAGTACCTAGATTGTGTTCGCTGCTGCTGTCAGTCATCTGGTGAAAGCTTGGTCAAACCTTCATGTATCCACGTCTAGTATACTTCGTATTCACCGTCACAGGTGGCGCAATCTATCTTCAGTGCACGTTGAAAATTTATTACTAACGAGAAGTGAAGGCTTCAACTCCAATAAACAATACAAAATAAGTATAATTTACTAGCATATGCCCGCAGTTTCGCCTGCGTGGATGAGTGAATTATATTAGTTGGATAATTAATCAGATCACATCTAACAATAGGCCCATCACGAGACAAGCTGTTATTAAGATTACCTACCAGGATAGGAATTTTAATAGGAATTTCAAAGTTTTACAACCGTGGTGACAGTCAAGCGTACAGCCCACCTGTTAGTAAGCAGTTACCATACGAGTAGCCTACGGACGCTTGAAATACCTGGAGCGTTATGTGGGGCCAGCCATTCGGCGATCACCAATCTACAGATTGACTGCAAAAAAATTGTTTCACCTCGCAGATCTACCGGGACCGGCAATAAGTTCTAATATATAATTTAGTAAATAATTATTTCAAACACGTACTAATAGGTGGCAAAATTGCGAGCTTTCCTGATATATCAGCTACTATCGACACAAAGAAGAAGGACTCATTCACTGTTTAGTCCTACGATCCTGTCGTCGTATGTACCGAATTACAGAATTAGAATATTTTTTATATTTTTCTCTAAGTGATTTGTCACTGCTTCGACATTGCTTTATTCTTACGATTTCTTTTGTACAGTCGGCAACGCGCTATTAGCCGTTTAGCGCAAGGATGATCATTAACATGCGGACATTCGTGAAACTGTTCTAGAAGTAGCGCAAGTGCTCGCGCATTCGTTGAGTTGCATTCACAAAGTTTATGCTTTGTTCCTCTGTATGCACCGACCTCTAACGGTATCTATATTCTGAAATGTTTTGCGATAATCATAAAAGTGACAGACCAAGTGCCTGATGCACTTAATCTATACCTCCACAAATTGAACCACATTGCCATATTACCGCAAGACAGCTGCGCCACAAAATAAAATGACTAATCTTTGTAAATTCAAACGTTTATATTAGGTGGAAGTATTTTATGAAAAATAATCGGTTTCTCCATTTAAAGAAGCCCGTTTAAATTCAGTACGTTGTAGAGAAAATGCCTTTTATATTGCTTGAAAGATTTTATACACTTATTTTTAATATTCCATTTTTATTATACTACTTAGGTGGCAAACAAGCATACTACTTAGGTGGCAAGTAAGCAGTTACCGTAGCACTGGACGCTTGCACAGGAGCACTACCATTGTGTAATTATTTAGCTGTGGTGTGTGGTATTCGCCTGCATGACGCCCTACTTCTCTTATATCTGTGGAAATATAAAATAGTGTTTTTTTTTAATCATCCAGATCCATTCAGCCGTTGTGGCTTAATTGACACAGCCCTTACAATATCCAAGAGCATTGGGATCCTCGGCGTCGACATCTCCAGTGACGTTCAGTTCCGTCATCACTTGGAAGACAAGGCTAAGCTGGCATCTAGAAAGCTAGGTGTGCTCAACAGGGCAAAGTGGTACTTCACCGCGGGCCAAAGACTGCTGCTCTACAAAGCGCAAGTCCGGCCCCACATGGAGTAATGCTGCCACCTTTGGGCGGGAGCACCTGGATACCAGCTTGGACCCTTTGAATCTATCCGACTTCGCCTCCTTGTGTGTGTTCTACCGCCTGTACAATGGCCTGTGTTCTGAGGAATTGTTCGAGATGATGCCCACGGCCACATTTTATCAACGCACACAGAGACGACAGGGAGTTCATCCTCACATCCTTGCACCTCAAACATGCCGTACCGTAAGATTCCAGAGGAATTTCTTACCACGTACGATAAGGTTGTGGAATGAGCTCCCTGCCCAGGTTTTCCCAAGAGACTATAGCATGGGGTTCTTCAAGAAAGGAGTTATAAGGTTTTTAAAGAGTCGGCAACGCGTGAGTGACACCCCTGGTGTTGCAAACGTCCATAGGCTACGGTAACTGCTTACCATCACACGGGCCGTATGCTTGTTTGCCACCTTGGTAGTATAAAAAAAAAAAAAATGAGTAACAAACATTCATCTATTCATTCAAACTTTCGCATTTATTATATTAGTACAGATAAATAATTTCATATTGAAACAACGATTGAGAATGATTCATGCAGTCGCATAAAAGTCAAAAGTAAGGTGGAATCTAGACGCATTTACTACGCCAACAAAAAACATGCCTCATAAGTAAAGATGCACGGGGTGGGAGCCTTTCAAGCGAGAAAGAGGGACAGAGCTATACACGCTATATAGCTCTGTCCCTCTTTTTCGCTTGAACTACTCACATTTTAACACGTCATGGTACGGCCCTTATCAGTACCTACAAGTAAGTAACATGTATAATATACATATAATACTTTGACTTTTTTTTTTATTTGACTGCCTTGGTGGTCCAGTGGCCGCAGTATGCGCCTGCTGTGCACTAGGTTGTGGGTTCGATTCCCACACAAGACAAAACTTTGTGTGACCCACAAAGAGTTGTTCTGAGTCCGGGTGTAATTTGTGTCCGTTAATTGTATGTTTGTAAAGTCCCCCGCGACACAGAGCTTGTTCTAGTGCGGGAGTTGTCTTTTTAATAAAACAAACAAAACAAATACATAATATAGTATTCTCTTAATCAACATCTTAAACAGTACATCCGATTAACATTAATACCACCGGCACCACCGGTAAACAGCTTTATGAGAATTCAATTTATGTAAGTGCTTTATTATTAACTTGTTAATTACAGTTTAGTTAACTAGTTGATAGGGTAGTCAACAATATAATACATATATGAGAATGTAAGTACCATACCTCTGTCGTGTAGAATTAGAAGAAGTCTTAGAATAAAGATGCACCATACAAGAAGGCTCAACTGAGGAAGGTCCAGAAAATCATAGCCAAATAGTCTAGTGCGTGCGTTTTTAACAAAAGGTTTTTCTTTCCCAGAGATATTCCATTACAAAAGCCTAGTTTTAAAACGTTTACGTGTGTTGTAACCATCTATGGTTACCATTACTGCTTACCATCATGCGGGCTGTACCTATGCACCCAAGCAGTATAAAACAAAAAACGACCAATTAACGCTGGAAGAATTTTGGTGCGATGATGAAGTCGGTAGTTGGACTTAGCAACTTTTCAACGAAACAATGGTATGCACTCGTTTTATATACACGGGTATTGTATTAAGAAGGCTTGATGAGTACCTTAACCTCAATTAATTAAAAATGTTTAATTTGGTTAAGACTTATTACTTATGTAAAGATAGACTGCATCATTGAATTGGTAAATGACTGTTAGAATGATGCAGCAAGTGGTACCTAAATAAATATATACTTAAACAATTTTTTTTCAAGTATAAACTTTTTAGGTAAGTTCTTTAGGTAGTGTTTTACATTCAATTGATGGGTTACCTACCAGATAGAATAGCAAAATTTCGTTAACTGATTGCCATTAGCTCAGCACTCAAAAATAATTAGCATGAATTTCATTTAGATATATTATTCACTTTTGGAACTAGTATCAGTAAAATGTATGTTATGAATTTCTTAGAAGGGTTTCTTAAATTTCTTAAAGAAAAGAAAGAAATTTCTTTACAAAGATTTCTTTGAAACTTTCACGATACATTAAGTGAACTTTATCACATTGAAATTAACTATCATTTACATTTTCGTCAACATAATGCCTTTTCTCAGCAGGTATGTAGATACGAGTATGTGCCACACTTTAATTTTGTCAGCTATGTTAGGTGGGCACAATTTCAGACTTCAGTCTAAGTATTTTTAAAGATTTCATAAAAGTAGGTTGTTTCTTTAAATGTTTGTTGCCGCGGCACTCCGTCATTTATGAAAAAAAAAACTTACCAATTTAGAACATAATTTTTAGTTTTGGTCCTATTTATAATTTAGCTGTATTGTAGACTTATTAGGATGGTCATGGAATGCACTTTAGCTGTAAATGAACAAATTAAGTCTTGGGTTAAAAGAGGTGAAATTTCATCCTGCATCCTGTTGTCCATACTTCAGAATCGGGATCTCAGGGATTTTCGAAATTCAACAATTCATTAGTATTTGAAGTCAGCTTTTTGTGTTTAAATTATTTATTAAACGGTTTTAAAGCCTGACCTAATATCGTATGCTTAAAATCTTGTGACAGCTTTTTAAACTCCTACTTAACCAATTCCTATAAAACTACAACACATCTTGAGATCCCATGACAATACAATATTATGATGGATTCACGAGGGTCTGATGAAGACAATTGCTTTCGCGTACAACTTGAGAAGGATAAAAGTTATGTGATTACTAATGCTTGATGACAAATCCTTGCATCGATTACTTGCATTAAAAATTCGGAGGAACCCGTGTTAGATTTCACAAATTATTTAAATATATCGATTTATAGTAACTTGAAGTGTTGTCAATAAAATAAAATAACTTAAAGTGTTGTAAATAAAAAATGAATAATGAAACACCTTTTCAAATTGCACAAAGTTTTAGCCTCAAATATGCCAATAAATTTAAATTGTCTCATGCTTTTAAATTTATTACAAAACGGACCCAAATTTTACCGGCAGCGGTAATCTCGTGCTTGTGAATAAGTTATTACTAACCGTCGCCTATAATCTTATTCATCATCAAAAAGCTGGATTTTCACATTCCAAGGGCGGGCTATGTAACCCTCTGTAATTTGTGACGTCTAACTCTGAGAGCAGAACACGTTTCTAACATTAAATTCGTTTTTCAACCCGTCACTGAAACAAAGACGAGAAAAAATGGTTTCAAAACCTGGAATACTAATGGAGGCACTGCAAAAATATACCCTTGACTTATCTTACTGTTTTGTGTAAGCTTTGTCATAAAGAAATGTTTTCTATGAAATATTTATGTATCAAAAGTATGTATTAGCGGGGGGCCGCCCCGCCTTACGCTTACCGAGTCACGGTCTCCACTCTAGGGCACGTCTGATCGGCTGTCGGTCCTTCTGCAGATGTGACTAGCCCATTGCCATTTCAGCTTGCTAAGTCTGCGAGCTATGTCGGTAACTTTGGTTCTTTGTCGGATTACCTCGTTGCGAATTTTATCCGCCAAAGAGACGCCGAGCACATAGCCCGCTGTGCGACTTTCAATTTGTGGACTAGTGTCCCAGTCCCACTGTAAGCGTCTACGTCTCGGCACCGTACGTAACAGGTAGGACGCATTGGTTGAAAACTTTCGTCTTCAGGCATTGCGGTAAAGGCGAAGACAAAACGTGACGTAGTTTGCCAAATGCTTCCCAACCCAACTGAATCCTACGGTTGACTTCTTTCTCGAAGTTGTTTCTACCAAGCTGGACAGTTTGCTCAAGGTAGATATACTCCCGAACAACTTCGAGCATCGAACCGTTGACGTAAATCGGTCCCGGAATGACATGTTCGTTGAACATAATCTTGGTTTTATCCGAGACCGACACGTCGTGAGGCTCCATTCAGATTGTGCAGCATTCCGCTCAACTGATCCAGAGACTCTTCAACGATGACTATATCATCGGCAAACCGATGGTGTGAGATGTACTCGCCATTGATGTTAATGCCCCGTCCAGTCCAGTCCAGCGTCTTGAAGACGTCTTCGAGCGCGTTGGTGAAAAGCTTGGGGATATTACATCCCCCTGTCTCACCCCTCGACGCAACTCAATTGGATTGGTCTTTTGGTCCTGAAGCTGGACGGTCATAGTGGCGGTGTCATATAGACATCTCAGCACCTCGATATAGCGCCAATCAATGCGATACCGCTGCAGAGCACCCAAAACTGCCCAGGTTTTGATGGAGTCGAAGGCTTTCTCATAGTCTACGTATGCCACACTCAGCGGCTGATTGTACTCTTCGGTCTTCTGTATAATCTGCCGAACAGTATGGATGTGATCCACGGTGCTATAGCTGTTCGAAACCCGGCTTGTTCCGGAGCCTGGAACTCCTCAAGTTTTCTGGGTCTCGTGGGTTCAGTCATCCATGATGCGTACAGGTCTTTGTAGAAACTCTCAATTTCCTCGAGAATCTCGAACCCTTAGGTCATGGTTCTGCCATCCGCAGTATTTAGTTTCGGCAGATGGGATCTAACTAGCTGGCGAGCGAAGACTATGGTGCCTCTGTTCTGTTCAATCGCAGCCGCGATGGCGCGGTTGTTTGAACATCAAAGGTCACGTCGCACCAACCCCCGGCTCTTCCGGTTGAGGTTTCCTCCATCTGACGAAGACATCTGCGTGGATAACATTTTCGTTCTTTGCCTCATAAGTTCGAGAGACTCGAGCGAGAGTTTAGACTGTCTGTTTACGCTTTTTTCCGGGAAACACCCTTCAAGACACATCCTGTAGCGTTCTGACCATTGTGTCGGTTTTCTTGTCGATAGTGCCTTCCGTTTCCAGCAGATCGAAACACTAATCAAATATATATACGTACATCTGACACAAACCAATGTTGATAATCTTACTTACGGATAAATGAGTGTGCAGTGTAGCGTCAATAAGATCTAGGTGTATATTGTTACAAAATAAGAATTCTTTTATTGACTCTTCTATTTTTAATATATCGAGATATTTGTGTATTATGTGAAGCTTGATTTTCTGTCACCAAGATTTGTGGAATGGACCGATACTTAAGTATTTTTTTCTAAAACTATTTGCTTTGTCTACCTATCGATAGTTAAGTGAATTATATTTTTCTTATAAAACTGCCTAGTACATGAAAAAAGATTTTATATCTCTTTGCTCCAGTGGTCGTTGAGTGCCGAGTTCGATTTCCGGGTTGGATTTAGAATAACTATTGGATTTTTCTGACTAAAATTCGAAATTGATGCCCGTAGTTAAAAAAATTGGCAATTTTTACCTTAAAAGCAAATAACGTTGGTTCTACGCCGGAACTCTCCGCTCATCAGACTATATAGGCGCTCCAAGCCAATTCCACTTGCTGTTTGGTAATCGATCAGTGGGTTAAGCTACCAAGGGCACGGTAACCTTATAGATAAATGACCGCATAGTGGTATTTCATCTGAGCGACTCCGTCCTTCAGAGGGCATATTTTATGTCGGTCCCGACTGTTAACAGTCGTTGGTTAGATGATGACAGAGGTCTAAATATGAGCGATCTAAATAACTCTAACAGGGTAGCGACCAAACATTATGAGGAAGAAGACTACCTATATATCTATAAGCTGCCGTGACCAAAATACGGATAGTAAGACATTAAAAATATTTACATTTATGCACATTATTATTAAAAACAAAATATTTTACACTTACCAGCGCCATTGTTTTATTAAAAATAAGAATACATTTTCCAACAATTACCTTATTCCATGTTCAATAAAGAAATAAGACTAAAATTAAACAGATTAATTTAATTTACCTTTACCCACATAATTTATAAAGAAAATGGCTTTATTTTACTCAATCCCACCGGCTCAAATCCCCGCATGACACTTGACGGACAGCAGACATAAAATGGCCGCCCTAAATCCATATTCTTGTTTTTATTGCCCTGTTTTAGTATTATCCTTTGTTTATTTTTCATATTCGTAGCTCAGTTGCAGACAATCCAGGCTAATTTATCACCTACCATTCTTAATAGCTTTAGACCACCCGCGGCTTCACTCGCGTGGTATGACGATAAAAAGTAGCCTATACCACTCGAGACTGATGTAAATGCCGCTTAGGGCTAATTAAATTACTGATCATATTTTTTGCCGGAATCATTAATGTCAATCAGCATTTATAATAGAAAATCAATAGAGTTTTTTAAGTATATATGGTAAGTGTAATAACCTTATGTAGTTCAAATGATGTCATGAGATATTTACAAAATATCAAGAAAATAAAGCCGTGTCGCGGGGTTTTTTACAAACATACAATTATCGGACACAAAGTAATCACACAAACTTAAGTTCCATATGGGGATTGAACCCACAACTCGCGGCGCAGAGGTAAATAGCGAGGTAGCGACTAAAGCCACTGAACGAACCGTGCAGTCAAATCAACCTAAATCTAAAGAAATACCGCTTCACTAGACCTACAACAACAACACACTTTTATCCGTCCTCTTCGAAGATAAAAGCGCAAGTTGCGTTATTTTATGTTTTGTCCGCTGTGTCGAGGGTAACATATTGCCATATAGCAACCTCAATCATCCTATACCGTACGGATTCACAGAAATTCACTCTAAACGATTAGGTTGTGAAATGAGCTCTTGGCGGAGGGTTTCGAATACAATAATTTTTAAAACCATATATTCTGTCCCAATAATGAATGAAAATTGTTCAATGCGCGCGTGATAACTCCTAGAATTACACGCTTCCATAGGCTTTGGTAACTGCTTACCAGCCAAGGCCGTATACTTGACTGCATCCTAAGTAGTTCAAAAAAAGCAAAGTCCGATCACAATCAAAATTAACCTTTTTGTAAATTTACATATCGATTGGGTTCTTTGAAAATTAGGCAGTATTCAAAAGCATATTTTCAATGCTGAAAATAAAGGAAAGAGACCAATTTTTACCGTACGGAACGTCGTTTACCAGCTTATTTCAAGCAGAAGGATTTACGTACGTTGCAATATGTATCTTGTTTCATTCATAGATTTCAGACGGTCTCACTTAACACACAGTCTGTCAACATCCTAAAAATAATGTACCTATTAGGTTGGGAAAAAAGTCTTTTCGCATTATAGTATGTATGAACTTGTAATAAAATCTCTTTGGCTTATACTATTTGTATCTGGCTGGTTTTGGTATCATTGAAAGTTTAAATTTTAAACAACATAATTCTAAATTCTAATTAGGAAAATGTGTGATTTTCATTTGTTTTTCGTACTGTCAAGATGAGACAAATCTAATGAAATGAAATGAACAAAAGACAATCTAATGAAGAAATTCGATACATTTTAAAATTTTACTACAAAAAAGGTAAAAATGCAACGCAAGCCGCGAAAAAAATTTGCGATGTTTATGGACCAAGTGCAGTGTCTGTGAGAGTAGCGCAAATTTGGTTTATGCGTTTTCAATCCGGAAATTTTGATGTCAAAGATGCACATGGCTCTGGTCGCCCTATTAAGGATAAAATGGATGCCATCGTTGAAAAAGTGGAGTAAGATAGGCATATCAGTAGTTACGACGTAGCTGAAGAACTGAGAATTGACCACAAAACAGTTTTGGCGCATTTGAAAAAAACTGGATACACAAAAAAGCTCAATATTTGAGTACCTCACGGGTTCATTGAAAGAAATCTAACGAACCGTGTACTCATTTGTGATTCTTTATTACAACGTAATGAAACCGAACCATCTTTGAAGAAGCTGATAACTGGTGATGAAAAGTGGTTTACTTACGACAAGAACGTGCGAAAAAGATCGTGGTCAAAGGCCGGTCAGGCTTCACAGACTGTGGCGAAACCCGGGTTAACTCGCAACAAGGTGATACTGTGTGTGTGGTGGGATTGGAAGGGCATTATTCATTATGAGCTGTTACCACCAGGCAGGACCATCGATTCTAAACTCTACTGCGAACAACCGTAACCGAAAAGTTCATCCTGTTTAAGTTACCTACTAGGAGTTAAGGTTTTTGAAAATTCTGCAACATGGCGTGCTGAAGTCAATTTTTTTTTGTTAAAATTATCATATTAGGTACCTGTTGTTTCTACCTGTGGAAACTTATTAACTACATATATTGATAGATAGGTTAATACTGTCAGATATTTTGCTAACAATTTCCTAATACAAATTAAACATAAAAAAGTAAAAATACCACACCAAATTTTAAAAGAAAACTATTAAAGTGAAGGCACTCTGACATGTTATATTACAGAAATAACTTAGTGAAGAGGACATCGAGTTCGTGCATACTGAGTTAACACTTTTAAACAGTCGCAAGACTCGCAAGACTTATTACAAGTATTTGTTTATTTGACCCACTATTCCTACTTGTAGTTGACTTAAATAAACTATTGTCAGCTGACATAGAGCTACTGTGTGCCAGACAATGAAAAACAAATACTTGGTGCATGTTAGTTTTTACTTGAGATATGTGTTTATCCGCTTTTAAAGAAAATTGCAGTTTTTGAAGGTTTCGATATTTGTAGTTTTAATATATTCAATAGGTATTTTCTTTCATTTTTATTGCTATGGTAATGTCGAAGAGTTTTAATTACATAAAGCGAGTGGTTATTGCACCCAATTACGTAGGTCAAGAGAAGTCAATAGGTAATGCCTCGCTGCATCTTCCAGATCGTGACCGCCACTCCAGCACTTTTCTGCCCTAACGCTGCAACGGCAATCGGTTCTGCGAGCTACGTGTACTACCCATTCGCACTTAATTAGAGCAATATTTCGAGCTATCTCACTCATTTTCAATCATTCTTATTCATCATTCGGAATGCAAGGAATCTTTTGAGGGCTTAGAATATGTCCAGCAGTGGAAGTCTTTTGGCCAATATGATGAGTTCATGTACTGGTACATTAAGTATTCAACAACATCATCACCATTTGACACCTTTTTTATACCACTTGGGTAGCAAACAAGCATACGGCCCATTCGATGGTAAGCAGTTACCGTAGCCTATGGACGCTTGCACTACCACAGGTATCGCTTGCGTGTTGCCAACCCATTCATTTTTCACCGTGGCTTTAAGATGGTAGGATCCTTGGAATAAGAAAACGACACCTGACAGCATTTTTAGTACATAAGTTATTGATAAAGTTATCAGTGTACCTTTATTGTTCTAAATAAAAATTTTAAAAGAACTTTAGATTTTCAGTGTGTTGTCTACTCTATAAATATAATTGTCCTAAGATATAACATTTTAACAGATGACATCATCAGAGCTGCAGGAAAGCACTGGATGCAGGCAGCTCAAGATCGGCCATTGTGGAGACATATGAGGGAGGCCTACGTTCAGCAGTGGACATTATCAGGCTGAGATGATGATGATGATAACATTTTATTTTAACTAAAAGTTCAAAATAAACGATAAGCTTTATACTGCTACTGTAGACAACCTGAGATACCCTTATATATTAATCAAATTACAATAACTTGTTCAAGATGTCCTCTTGAAACGTAATATTGCCGCGCTCGTGGAAGGACTGGCAGCAACGGCTTAAACTAAAGGATTGATTGCCTATTACACTTGATATTGCTAAAATTAGTTTAAATTTAACAAATTTATCTTTCAACCCTTTCATTTAAATAAATTTATTTTTGAAATGAGTGTTTCTTCAAGTTGATAAAGGCTAATGAAAATACTAATGAAGGTTCCCTATCCATTTGCCTAAAATTTTAAGACCTAATATAACTTAGCATATTTTTGTTAGGCATAATTATATTTTCGCATAATATAATTACGCATAACAGCTTACGCATAATGTTTTAGGCATATTTTTTCAAACCATAACAATGATTAGGCATAACTTTCTAATGCATAAATATATTAAGCATAAAGTTCTATAGCATAACTTTTTTAAGCATTATATCCTAAAACATAAATTTATTTACGCGTTCGTTTCTGGCACTCGCCGGCCGCTGCCGCGGCACGCTCGCTTCGCTCGCTCGGCTCGTGCATAAGAGGTCACAGTTCTAACCTAACCTAACCTACGCATTTTTAAAGAAGAAAGTAACCCAATCTATATTATTCTAATTGAAATTCTATGATCTTCATAGTATGCCTAGTCAAATTATGCCAAGTAAAAAAGATGAGTATACTTCTAAACTAGTATTTTTACAAGCAATTGCTAAAAATATACACCTAAAATAAATAATTATACATAATTAAGGACCACTGTTTCAATAAATTAACTTCTATCTGAGAAATAACCGCCATATTTATTCTCATAATAGGTAGAAGTTAACTAATATATTCTTCAGATAAAAGTTATCTCGCGATTGAAAAATCGTTTAAGTTACATAATGTTATGTATAATAAATAATTTGCATAAAAATTATTTTTGTTATTTACCTATATTAATTATATGCTTAAATATTATTATGCTAATAGTCATTAGGCCTACTAACGTCATGCTAATAGTCATTAGGCCTACTAACGTTATGCGAATCTAATTTATACCAACACAAATTAGTCTTTAACATGATTGTGCCAACATAAAAGGTATGCCATAAAAAATTAGGCCGAAGTATTATTATGCCAAAACAAATTGTGCCAAAATCGTTATGCCGAAGTATATTAAGACAAAGAACATTATGAGAAAAGAAGGGATCCCAATTTTAATACATCTTGGGGTGATTGAGTATCAAACATCCATCCATCTATCCATCTATCCAAATTATCGCATTTATAATTTAGTAGGATACTATAATATACCTTTCAACCCATTATGTACATTTTGATTTACAAAATACTTCATTTACTTTTGTAATATTAATGCACTCATAGTTACATTACATACACAAAAAATCTTGCAAAAAAAAAAGCCATCAATCAATCACAAAAACGATTGTCAATAATATTGAATGCTGAAATAATATTGATAAACGCGAAAACAATATGGGTAAACTATAAATTGAAATCAAACCCCGAGGTTTACAGATTTGAGTGGCCGTTATATAGATGAATTATTTATTTGCTAAACTAGAATACATTACAACTTAAACATTAATACAATAAGAAATAAATTATTAATATAACTTTTAGAAAAACGTTGTTCAAAATAAGGTACAATATCTAGATGGACAACAAATCTAGACGTCCTCTGTTGAACCTAAGCTTCTCTAAACTTTGCCCATATTTTGCGGTTTTGTGCCGTCTGTTGCCAATCTGTTATCTTAGAACACCTGATACACATTGAATCTAGAATGACGTCACGTAGCTTATCGTTTTCTACTCATAAAACCCTCTCGTTATTAATAAGTTTATGCTCTCATTCGGTACCCATGTCAAGAGGATTGTGAAGGAAAAGTTAAGCTGCCACCTTACGTACACTTGAACAATATAAAGCGGTCATTGTTTATATTATATTTCATCCTGCTACCTGCTTCAAACTACTACTTCAAAATTATATTGATTAAATTATTTAGAAGTTATAAAAAATATTAATGACAAAAACCCTTTAGCACAGAATACCTTTAGAAGGCCATGATTTTATTATAATTATTTTCATTTAGTTTCTACAAAACATTCAATCTTGTAAAGCTAAATACTTAAAAGCGGTAACACAAAAATAAAATCAATTTTAACATAGAAATGTGCATTCAGTGAATTTCAGTAGGTATAACATTTTCAAGGCAGTAACGTACTCGAAGATTCAAAGCGATATTTCTATCTGTTTGGCTATAATACAATACTAAACTCTCGTACGGATGTGGATCTAGATCTGCTGTGTCTACAGAATGCATTCCTTTGGTTTCAATATGCACTTTGTTTCATACCGCGCTACCTCAAAGGGTGTTTGGGATATTCCGAACCGAGATTATCGTACAAATCTGCTTCTATGTTGCTCTATAAGAATTGTTGTTTAGATTAAAATAGTAACGTTGCTTTGGAATATAAAAGATTGATATTAGGTATATTTTTAAATTGTAGCTTATGACCGATTATAATACCTGGGGCGTCACTAAATCAAAATTTTGTATCAGCAGGGTTGTGATGGGGTATGACAAAATATAAGGGGAAAGCTGCACGATTCCTGATTTTTCCAGATTTTTTTGTGCCTCGGTGTAATTTATCTACGTTTAATAAAAAAACAATATAGGTACATATTTTATATTCTGACTAGGTAACAAGCCTCATGCCACTGCCTTAACGACATGTATATTGAGCCGTTTTCTCGTGTACGGTTGAAAACATTCATAACTTATCGTATTTAAAACACATTATTATTGGCGGCAGCAGTATCGAGAACCCATTACTGGACAGATTTAGAGTAAGTATATATTATGTTACTCACATATTATACTCGTTCAAGCTTCATTGTGAAGAAACAGAATGCTTAGGTACCTTTTGTTGTGTTTCTACCTTACCTTCATATAGTGTGGCCTTAAATCTTCCAAGAAAAGGTATCAAGCGAACGAATCTCAAAGTAGTCGAAATACGTTTAAACTTGAGAAAACAAATGTTTAACTGGGCGCTGGGCCTGTTGTAGGTTCGTACAAATAGTAAAAGTATCGCTATTTGTTCATGTTAAAATATAGCTCTAGAAATGATCCATCTGATCTGTTAAAGAATTCAAAGCCTGAATATTTTATGTTTATCGTTCAATACATACCTGGTGGTATTGAGTGAAACTATATAGGTCAATATTATGTATATTGTGAATCTCGTCTGTTGCCATAATAACATAGCTGTTTGCCATCGGATTTTTTATTAGGTACGTAGGTGACAAACAATAACACGGACTAAGTTATCACGGGCATCACTTGTGTGTTACCGACCCGAAAATTGTATGCATGTAACTGCGTATCATCGATAAGCTTATACGCACTGAAAATATCACCCAACCTATAAACGCTTACGCAGATATTTCTAGATATAAATTTAATATAGTAGTTATTCACTTGCTTTTTAATCATTTTAATCAGGTTATAATAACTGAGAGTCCTAAGCAGATAAACCTTATATTAACAATGGAAGGTTTTTTTTTATACTACCAAGGAGGCAAACAAGCATACGGCCCGCTTGATGGTAAGCAGTTACCGTAGCCTACGCTTGCAACACCAGAGGGGTATCACTCGCGCTTAGGTTAGTTCAAAACAGAGAAGATTTGTTCAACAGAGACAGCTAAGGATATTACATGTTTGTGATATGCAAGAAACTTTTAAATAAGCATAACGGTTTTTTTTTTGTAAGTAAACAGCTTAAGAATAAAACAAAAGAATACGTTTGTATGCGCTTTACTAGCCTTCAATATATTTTTATATAAATCAGTGCAAAATGAAGACGTAAACTCAGTCAGCGTAAACATAGCTCTAGACTTATTTCCCTCACGCTCTGATTCATCGTAGCGGAGCACGAAGCAGTGTCTCAACTCGGCTGATATGACAAAAGAAAACAAAAACTTATTTCCCAATAAGAATCAAATCTTTTAAATCCTTTTTGGCTGTCTGTAGTTCGACAATTTTGTTTAATGGATGAATTCATTATTTTAACCGGCACACATTACATGCGCATTGCATTACACGCTTGCAATACGCAAGCGTCCATTCCATAGGCTAATAACTACTTACTGTCACGACACGGCTTTTAAAACTACAACCCAGCCTAAATGGCCTAAACTTTTTAGAGTATACTCAATCAGAGTGGTTTTAGTTAGGTACATTTCTTAGAAGTTGCCAGTGCTATCGTTTTTTTTTTCAAATTGCACGCACTATATTTTCTACACTCAAAAATCCTACGCTGTCAAAAGAACGTAGATACTTATATAATTACGTGAATTCTTCGAATCAAGTTTTGCAGATAATTTGGTTTCCCCAAGTATCTTAGGAATGTTTTATTAAAGCTTGAAAAATATTTGTAGTATTAGAAGGGTAAGCTTGCAATAGCAATTACTTAGACGCACAAAAATAATATTATATTTTTAAGAAAGAGTTTTTGTAGTGGACTATCAGCATCGAAGCTTTTGACAAAATAAAACAGTGTTATTTTCGTTCTCTGAAACGTGTTTTTACAATGCGCTGGTTTTGCAAGCGTCCATAGGCCACGGTATCTGCTTAACATCAGGTGGTATGCTTGTTTGCCAGCCAAGAAGAATATAAAAAAAAGTTTTTCAGTTAGTAAATAAGCTATTTACGATTAACAATGCGCAATGAACAAACCTTAACAATTTTAGTAATATTAACCTACCTGTATTATTATTATGCATTATCAGGCAGGCAGTTGAAAAAACTGATAAATGCTTATATCCTGCTAGTTGTTTAATGTTTGATATTGTTTTAACAGCACAGACGTTTGCAAAACTACTAATTCTGGGAGCTAATAGTCTAATACTATCAGTGTTACAATGATAATAATTAGCGTTAAAGTAAGTATAATTATATGATTAAAGGTATTGCATTTCAGGAAAATGTCCGGAAAATTGAATTTTCAAATGATAGCTTTATAACTAAATCCCAAGATCCCATTGAATATGTTGCTAAAAATGTTATGTCACGATAAAGGGTTTCAACATAGATCTTGCGAAATGAGGACACCGAGTTCCCCGATGACCTACAAAAAGAAATGCCACTGAAATTAGGCCGACAAAAGATTACTTAGATGTTGATAGAAAGTATAAAGTTCGTTGCAAACGCACTCATCAAATCTGATTCTCTAGAAACCACGTTAATGGAGATAAAAAAGAAAATAATCATTTCTCTAACAATCTTTCGCTTTGTTGAGCAAAATAGAAAATGCCATTTCCTATTGTATATTTCCGAGGAAGTACGTTGAGACTTGGCGCTATTTATTTGTTGTTTCTGTCCTATAAATAGTGTTGTGTCATTTATTGAGTACGTAGCTGGTTATAAATCCAGTCAATCGTTGAAAAACTGAATTTCTTAGATGAAAGGGAATTTTTATAAATGTTATAAAAATTCCCTTTCATCTAAGAAATTCAGTTTTTCAACGATTGACTGGATTAGTTACTACTACTTAATAGTTATAATAGTATACTTTTTAATAGTGTTAATATAATAGTATATTTCAGTTTATATTATTGTTATAATGATGAACATATGAGTCCATGTATTGCAGATGTAATTTTAAATCGAAATTATTATTATACGACTGACTGGTCATTTGATCAGTCAATCAGTCGTACATGTCCCATACATATTACGACTGATTGACTTTTATACAATTTAGGATATTGCTGGGTCATGCAAATTGCCACTTATTTGTTAAAATGTAAATAAAATAAATAAAAAATAAATAAAAATATGTTTAATATCCACCATATAGTACATCAATAAATTTGTTGAAATGTTATCAAAATGCATATTGTCTATGTACAAAGTATTAATAAAAAATAAAGTCAGTCTATGCCAAAATGTCAACCCACGTTTTTTATTAGGTTACGGGCTCAGTATTTTTTTTTCATTTTAAAAATAGTTAAATACTGTTATTTTGCATTATTGTCAGTTTTTATTCTCGCGTATGATATCAAGAAGATGTCTTCCAATTTTCTATCGAGCGTGCCAAAGCTAAAAGGTCGTGAAAATTATGACGATTGGGCGTTCGCAGTTCAAAGTTTGCTGGTACTTGAAGACACAGACAAGTTCCTGAAGCAAGAAGCGGCGAGAACGGACGCAGCACAGACAGTTGCTGATGCCAGAGCACGAGCAAAATTGATTTTGACCATTGACGCATCATTATTTGTGCACATAAAAGAGACACAGACTACGAAAGAATTATGGATGAAACTGAAGGCTTTGTTTGATGATTCGGGATTTTCACGAAGAATAACATTGCTTCGTCATTTAATTTCGATTAGACTGGAAAAGTGTGAAAATATGACAAGTTATGTCACACAGATTGTTGACACTTCGCAAAAATTAAGTGGCACTGGATTCAATATAAACGATGATTGGATTGGGTCATTGTTACTAGCCGGTTTACCAGAAAAGTTTATGCCAATGATTATGGCAATTGAGCATTCCGGGATCCAAATTACAGCAGATTCCATAAAAACAAAATTATTAGATATGGAAAATGCTGACTCAGTACAAATGGACGGTAATGAGAACTCAGCATTAATTACTCGAAGTTGGCAGAAGAAGAAACTTGGTAAAGTTGGCAGCACTAGCAAACATAGCGGACCGATTCCGAATATCTATTCTCCGAGTACGTCAATGTCAAACTCAAACGTGAAAACTGCAAAAACAATAACATGTTATAAATGCAAGCAAACTGGACATTACAGGAATCAGTGTGCATTTAAAAACGAAAAAACAGAAAATAGAAAACAGACAAACGCGTTCAGTGTTGTTTTTCTAAGTGGAAAATTTAATAAATGTGACTGGTATGTTGATTCGGGAGCCAGTACACACATGACTGCAAACGATAGTTGGTTGACAAATAAGCTGGATTCGTCAAGTTTACCCGAAATTATAATTGCAAACCAAACGAAAGTACCCGTATTGTGTGTGGGTGATGTAGAAGTAACGACAAGTTACGACTACAAGGTCACAGTGAAGAATGTGCTGTACGTACCGACTCTTGCGACCAACCTTTTATCAGTTAGTGAATTGATAAGAAACGGAAACAGTGTTGTGTTTGAACCCGGCCGATGCCTTATAAGAAACATATTAGGCGATTTAGTAGCTGAGGCAAAACTTGTTGATGGTGTATACAAGTTATTCCTGCAAGCTGAGACTTGTCTGTTGGCGTCATCAACAACTGATGGACAGACATGGCACAGACGGCTTGGACACTTGAATAGCACAGATATGAACAAGATGAAGCAAGGTTTAGTCAGTGGAATGTATTATCCAGACACAGTTGTAATAAGTAAATCTAGTTGTCAAATTTGCTGTGAAGGTAAACAGTCTAGATTACCATTTTCAATGGGTACACGAGCTACAGAGATGTTACAGATTGTGCATTCAGACATCTGTGGACCAATGGAGTGCAAATCAATAGGTGGTGCAAGATATTTTTTGTTGTTTGTAGACGACTTCACCAGAATGACCTTCATATATTTTTTGAAGGCCAAAAGTGAAACATTGAATTATTTCAAAGAATTTAAGTCAATGGTGGAGAATTATAAAAACACAAGAATCAAAATATTGCGTACAGACCAAGGGTGTGAATATTGTAATAATGATTTTCGAGATTTTCTGAAGCATGAAGGTATTATTCATCAGAAAACGAACCCGTACACACCAGAACAGAATGGACTTAGTGAAAGAAGTAACCGGACAATCGTGGAGAGAGCGAGATGCTAGCTTTTTGAAGCAGAACTGGACAAAAAGTTTTGGGCAGAAGCTGCTAATACTGCAGTATACCTAAAGAACAGGTCCATAGCTTCAGGTATTGAAAAGACTCCATATGAGATGTGGTTTAACAAGAAACCTGATTTACAACATTTACGTGTATTTGGAAGTCCAGTGATGGTGCATATACCAAAGGAAAAAAGAACAAAGTGGGATAGAAAGTCCAAGAAACATATACTTGTTGGTTTTTGTGATAATATTAAAGGGTACAGGATTTATGACCCAGAAAAAAACCAAGTTTCTACAAGTAGAGATGTTATTATCCAGGAAAAACCAAAGCGTCAGGAGACTGTCACTGTTTCTATAGACAGCACAGATTCAGTTGGAGAGTTAGTAGAGGAATCTGTGGTGAAGCCCCTGAATGAATCAAGTTCAAGTGAGTCGAATTACTTCGATGTTGAAGATGAAAACAGAGAGTCTGAAGCTTCTGAAGAAGACCAAGATACCCTACAGACTAGTACAGCTTCACAGAGTACTGAAGAAACTCCAGATGTGACACATGCGGCATCTACTACACCAGTTCCAGTTGAAAGGCCAAAGAGGCTGAGGAAGAAGCCCGAGAGATATGGCTTTGCCAACATGTGCGCTACAGCTACAGAAGAAGATGGACTGACGTATGAAGAAGTCATCAGTGGCCCTGAGCGACAACAGTGGTTGCAGGCAATGGCAGAAGAGCTACAGTCATTCCAAGACAATCAAGTGTGGGAAGTTGTCGATACTCCCAGCAGCGCGAGAGTAGTGCAGTGCAAGTGGGTTTTTAAAAAAAAGTATGACTCAGATGATAAAGTGAGATTTCGTGCCCGGCTTGTAGCCAAAGGGTTTACCCAGAAGGCTGGTATTGATTACCAAGAGACCTTCAGCCCAGTGATTAGACATTCAACGCTACGTTTATTGTTCGCTTTAAGTGTCCAGTTAAACATGGACATCACTCATTTAGATGTAACCACAGCTTTCCTTAATGGTTACCTAAAAGAAAGCATATTTATGCATTTGCCTAAAGGTTTTCCCATAAACAATTCAAATAAAGTGCTAAAGTTAAGAAAAGCTGTTTATGGATTAAAACAATCATCACTTGCATGGTATCAAAGAGTAGAGGAGGCATTGTGTAGTTCAGGATTCAGGAAATGCAAATTAGAACCCTGTGTATTTGTCAAAAACCATAGTGATAATAAGAAAACCATTGTTGGAGTGTATGTTGATGATTTTTTGATATTTTCAAATTGTAAGACTGAATCTGATAGTTTGATACAGAGTTTAAGTCAGAAATTTAAAATAAAAAATCTAGGTCAGGTAAAAAAATATTTGGGCATGAGAATAAACATTAACAAAAATAACAATATAATTACAATAGATCAGGAGGAGTATATTAATCAGTTACTGGAGAAGTTTGATATGTCTGAATGTAATTTTGTACAAACTCCTATAGAATGTAAATTAAATCTTGATAAGTCTAATGTATGTGAAGAAAAGTTGCCTTATCAAAGATTAATAGGAAGCTTGATGTACCTAGCTGTTCTAACTCGTCCTGATATTGCTTATCCAGTGAGCTACTTAAGCCAATTTAACAATTGTTATTCTTATGTACACTGGAATTATGCAAAAAGAATTTTGAAATACTTGTCACAAACTAAAACCTTTTGTTTAAAATATTGCAAAGAAAGTGCAGAACTGGTAGGTTTTGTGGATGCTGACTGGGCAAGTGATGCCACAGACAGACGCTCATATACTGGTTTTTGTTTTACAAAATCAGGTGCTGCAGTTTCTTGGGAAAGTAAAAAACAAAGAACGGTAGCTCTTAGTAGTTGTGAGGCAGAATATATGGCTTTGTCAGAAGCGTGTCGTGAAGCGATATATTTACAGAAATTAGAATTTGAAATAGTTGGTTCGTGTAATAGAATTATTATATATAATGACAGTCAGAGTGCATTGAAGCTGGCAAACAGTCATCAATCACATAAACGTTCCAAACATATTGATGTAAGGTATCATTTCATTAGAGAAGTTTTAAGAAATGAAATTGTTGAAACGAGATATTTGTCAACAGCTAACATGCCCGCTGACTTACTAACTAAAGGTCTGCCAGGTGTTAAGCACTATAAATTTATGAAAGATTTTGGAATTATAAATAAAATAAATGTATAGGCTAAGTAGAGGTATAATACTTGTGTATTATGTATATGAAATGTATTTTCTTAAATTGTAGAAGTGTTTTACCTCTCCACTGTGTCTATATACGAGTATATTGTGAGAAAATTTGCTATTTTGATAAAGTCGGAGTGTTGAAATGTTATCAAAATGCATATTGTCTATGTACAAAGTATTAATAAAAAATAAAGTCAGTCTATGCCAAAATGTCAACCCACGTTTTTTATTAAAATTGTTTACTGTAAATCAATTACAAATTTGAGTTATGTAATGGTGGACTGGAGCCTAAACTAGGGAAAACCCTGTATTTCAGGTCTCCAGGACACCCACCCGCGGTTACAATAAGTCCGGTTATGCGTGGATCATGTATCTGTGAGTACGTGTGTGTGTGTGTGTGTGTGTGTGTGTGTGTGTGTGTGTGTGTGTGTGTGTGTGTGTGTGTGTGTGTGTGTGTGTGTGTTGGGTGTGTGAGTGTGTATATTACTATATATGATATTTATTTAAGTACAGTTAAAAGTAATTCTGTGTTTTTATAATTTAACTTCAATAAATGGCTCTTGACAATACGTTTACATTCCTTAAAATTTTTTGGATATATATTAAGTAGAGAATTAATTTTGTTGTATAGGTAAGGTGCTAGAAAAGAAGAGTGTCTTTTCAAAAATGTAGTGCGATGTGTGATAGTCTCACATATCCTGTTCCTTCTACGTGAGGAATAAGTTATCTGTGGGTCATATGGTAGGTCTTTGTGCTTGCGAAGTGTAATTTGCAAGACAAATAACTGTCTGACTGTTAATATGTTACAATCTGTGTAGAGTGTGGACGTTGGGTATCGATAGGGTTTTCTTAGCATTACTTTAAGCAATGACCTCTGAGCGCGTTCTACTACTATAAGTTTTGTCTTACATGCTCCACCCCAGGCTGGAATACAATACCCGACTATCGACTGAACCAGGACATAGTAGATTGTCTTTAAATGAGCTGGTTTAAGTACGTTGCGGAGTTTTTTTAAGATCCAAATCATCTTTCGCATTCTCGTTGATAGAAGATCCAAATGTACATTCCAAGATAGAGTTGCATCAAGTTGTACGCCTAGGTACCTTATGTTATTAGTTCTGACAAGAGGCAGACATGAACATGACAATTTATCACTACATGTATGTGCTATAAGTTTAAAATTATTGATGTTAGGCTGTGTAGATTTATTTATGGAAAAGGTAATGTATTTTGATTTGTTTATGTTGAGGGTTAGGAGATTTTTGTATAACCATTTAGAGGTTTGATGGAGACCGGTTTCAGCAAAAGCTTGATTACATTTACATGAAAAAGCAATTGTCTTTCTACTATGTTAACTATATTAGTATCTACTTAAACGAGACAGTGGAAACGAGATGCGAGTGTGTCTCCAAAAGTACCTACACTGAAACTAGGATAGGTCGTGTCACTGGAGGCGGTCGTTCAATCAATGTGAAGGCAAAACTTTGTAGGTACTAGTATTTCCTTAGAACTAACTTCGATTTATGAGCCTCACTTTCGAATACGGGTATGTAAAGATACAACAATCCGCCTTTAGAGAGGCACAGGTAAATATTTTCTTTTAACCTTGGTCAGTTTAGACGTTTTCAAACAGAGAGTGTACACATAGTATTCTTAGTAAAAAATTGCTTATGACGTGTGTTAGTAAAATGTGCTTCCTAAATAATAATTGCGTAGACACTTTCAAACAAATATCAATCAGCACTAGCAACTAGTTGAAAGACATCTACATGACATGTAGATAAAGTAAAGTTAATTTAAACATGACTTAATCATAATAATATTGGTATTATTCACTTTAACAATTTACCGTTTCAAATCTTCGAGAGTTTTAATAGATCAAAATTAATTAATGATCCAACAAATGAACTGAAAAATACAGGCAGACTTCCAACAAAGTGGATGGACGACGTAGTGAAGGTTGCAGACAGCAGATGCACAATGTCAGCTCAGGACATCCTTGGGGAAGGCCTACGTCCAGCTGTAGACACCTTTCAGCTGAGATGAAAAAAGGTTTACGATTGTGTGTGATTTATTCGGCAACGTACATGGAAAACGATTCAATTGTAATCGGTTTAAAGAAAACGTTTTTTTTTTTTAAATTTATTATAATATATTTCTTAGTACGTTTATTAGGTCTAGTGTTATGCTAGCACCTTTGCGTTAACCTTTGATTTAAGTAGGTAATATAGGCGTCCGCTAAAAATAGATTTCCTGAAACTCCCACAGGAAACGGAGACAATTCTACACGAAAGATGATAAGGAAAAAGTTACTAAAAATATATTTGACATAACATAACAACATAGCATCGCAACTACGAGACGAGTCTATTGCCATACCAGGCACAATTTCAAACTCCGACCCATAGTTCTTTGAAGAAGCCATTGTCAAGTTATTCGATGACACAGGATTTTGACTCAATCATTTTCATAACCTTTTATTTATTGGTATCTTAATAATTACTAGCCGTGTTACTCGGGCTAACTCGGGCATATTGTGTCTTTCGTCAAAAGATTTTTTTAAATCTTACAAGTAGTATCTGAAAGACAACTCCTGCACTATGGAGCCAAGCTCTGTGTTGCGGAACTACCATTTGTGGATCACACAACCTCATGACAATTCCTCTTTCACGTCGAGGGTAAAAAAAAACATAAAACAGTAAAATGTATTATTATGATCAATTTTATATGGAATCAAAACCTTGGTACTTATACACAACAAAATATTCCGTCTCAAATTTATTTTATAAAGCCTGCGCCGCATTCACGCTGTGGATAGGCGAATGCATTTGTTTTAAAAGAAAAAAATGCAATACTTTAATCGTATATCCATAGTTTAAGGCTTGTGATATCACTAACGACGTTGAGCATTTGTGCGAAGCAACGACCTAATTCTCTAGGCGAGCACGGGGATAAAAACAGATGTACCCTTTTTAATAAATTAAAATTTTAACTTATTCTAAATTTAACTTCACCAAATTATAGGTGTATGTTTTCGTCAAATATTGTTATTTTTTCGTATTAGGTATTTGATAAAAATTGAAGTCGTAAAGTGGTTACATCTCAATAATATGGTGCTGATTCAATGTTTTTTTTTACAAACTATTTAGAATTACTATATAATTTTCATTTACACCTCCTTTTCGTCATTTTTTGAGAGAGGGGCCTTAAAGGAATAGGTAGTAGAGAATCTCCTCATATAAATACGTAGAGCCCGTAGCCCGCGTGGCATGCAAGCCCCCTCGTAACGCATATGGTTGTCACAGCGCAATTTTATATTTCTTTATACGGTTATTTTATATTTCAACAAAATTGACAGCTATTCCAAAGTATAAAACTATGGAATAGCTGTCCATTTTTGTGCATTTCATATTCGTGTGTGTTCCTAGCGTGAATGTAGCGTGGGTTTAATATGAATCTCGTTCAAGCCGCATTTGTACGTTTATTTCATAAATGAATATTATTACAAGCGCAATATACGGACCAACTGTTACACAAGTAATTATGTCATGCTATATGAGTTTTCTTAAATCATCAAATGAAAATGTGTTTCATGGTTATTCTTACTTAACAGAATGTTTATTTTAATGTGGTCTTACCCGAGAATTAATGTGGGTGATTACTTTTTGCAAAAGACATAAGAAGAGCTAATAATATATGTTTTATTTTATATCCCACCACTGATCAAGCGACGGCGAAGGCCCTCTAGGCTCAACGTTTTAAACTATATTTCATGAAATTCGGTTCAGCTAAAACGCGAAAGTCATATTTAAGGCTGCATATGTGTCCTCTGAATAAAATATTACTACTATTACTTATAGGTACATTGGTATACATAGAAGTTTAGCTGTTTATACTTGTCTTATAAATCTTTTCAAAACTAACATTTCAAGTCACCTGAAATATATGAAAGCCGCAGTAGAATGCATAAAAATAAGATGAATTTAACCGCACAGTTATAGTGGGGCAGTTAAGCTAACGTAATGGACGATAAAGGACGAGAATATTTTTATTTTCTCCACTACCGCTACTTTTAGGGTGAAGTTATGGCCCTGAGTAATGACCCTACGTGTGTCCTAAACAACTATTTTAGTTAGGCAATACACATTGGGGAAACCTTTATTCCTTACAGGCCCTTTGCTATTTGTCGTTGGATGGCTCATAAATACCAATAAGAATGTTGTGTAATCGTAACAAATTCATTGAACTATATTTCAAAGAAAAATCAGATATTGTTTTTTATTAATTATACTACTTAGTAAGTACTAAGAGAGGTAGGCCACTATACTAGCGAACAAGCTCGGGGAAGGACCTCCACCTTACAGAAGACCACAGCCAAATAACTACATACTACGGTGTAGTTGTGTTCCTGTGTGTGAGGTACAGGTCTCCAGCGCTAATTTAGGGAGGTCCTTCCCCAGGCGGGCTTGCTTGCTAGTTTGGTACCACTCTTAAAACTTAAAATTATTTGACTTTTATCAGATTTATCTAGTAATTTTTACCGAAGGCTATACACTCATATGTTATTTATTCAAAGTACCGGAGCACCGCTGAAATCAGCCTTAGTTTTGATTTGAATGTGCCAACAAATTAATATTTGCACGGCAATATATATGCAAATATAATAATTATACTGCTCGGTACATCTGAGGTCGACGAAGGTTTATTTACTACAGACGTTTGCGAGCGTCATTAAGAGTAGAGTCAGTGTTCAGGTGTGGCACTAGTCCAATAACATACCAGACTTAAATAAAGCAGATTTTCTAAACAACATATTAGATAACTATTTATGAGAGTGGTAGGGCACCATACTAGTGGGCAAGCCCAACTAGAGAAGACACTTTTGCCTTGAAAAAGACCACAGTTAAATCACTAGCCACAATGGTGTAGTTGTGTTCCTGCGTGTGAGTACAGGTTTCCAGAGCTTATTTAGGGATGCGTTTTTAACGAAACGTTTACCTATCCCAGGTAAATTCTATCATAAAACTCTGGTATAATTGTTTGAGTCGGGGACACGCAAGTGATACCGCTGGTATTGCATGCGTCCATACGCTACGGTATCTGCTTACCATCAGGCGGGTCGTATGTTTGTTTGTCACCTTAGTAGTATAAAAACAAAAACTTTGAACACTATACTCGTAAAATAAACTGAACGTGCAGTAAGTGACGTACTTGTACCTACGTACCATTGGCAGTTGTTTAGCTGACTGCTTGGATTGCTAAATTCCATGAGCGGTGGTAACTACTTCGATACAATCAGATGGGCCGCTAGCTTAATACCTAGCACGTCAGCTGTCACTTGTCACAATTATGTCAATTGTCATTCTCGCTCTTTACTCCTTAAACTAGCTCTGTGCTAAGTCTCAAACCGCTTTGACGAGAAGAAACAAAAATTCAATTTCACTGACAAAGTACTTGTATTTTGAAACTACAGTAGTTACATAATTAAATTATGTAATATTGTATTAAATTGCAATCACGCTGCAGAATCTAATCGATGTAGATTGAAATCTGTAGAATTAATGCTAGATGGTAATAGATTATAGTATATAATTATATATACACACCAGTTGAGGGATTGTCCAAAAGGGGTGTTACACCCACTGACTAAATTTATTGTTAATTCACTTAGCAGCCATAACAAACGATTTAGTAAATCGCAGGATTTACTGAAGCGTAAAAATTTCTCTATTTCTAAAAACCTACTATCTATTTAGTTCTATCTATTTTGTATAATGGTTGATTGTATTTAATAGTAAGTACCCCTGTTTAGATTTAGACTACAACCTGTTTATTTTAAGCAAAAAAGACAAAAAAATATTGTCATTATTATTATTCCTATATTAATGGTGCAGAATTTTAACGGGTACACTACATAAATACAAAAAACTTTATTCCATCAGTCACAAATACGAATTTCAAAATACCGATTTTCATAAATCCGAATATTATATACTCCGATTAATCATTACTCCTATTTTTATAACTCCTAAATTTTAAACGTTTATAATTACTATTCTCAAAATACCGAGCTTAACACAATTATATGATACCTAATGTTTTTTTTCTTGTTCGTATGTACCTATCATAATATTAGATTCTGGCACTTTAGGTAAAATAAATTTCGTGATTTTTAATAATAGATATTAAAATTCTTAGGTATTATGAAATTCGGACTTTTAAAAATCGGAACATCGAAATTCGGAATAAAGAATTTCGAAGCATTGAAGTGTTCTCAATTTTAACACGTCTAATAAGCGACAGAAGAATATCATATACATAATTATTACGAAATGCTTTAGAATTAAATGCATGCATTCATTCCGAAAGTTAAAAACATCACAATCTTCATTATAGGCAACGGCTTAGCTATATCTCTGGCTTAAGATGACATGCTGGCTCATCAGCAACTAATGATAAAAATATGGTACTGCAATTTTAGCTACCTAGACAGCCCTTGCAATAAGAGGCCTAAGCTACAATAAATACTTAATGTTGGCCGTTAATTAATAGGGTTAATCGAAACCTACGCCTAACCTTATTCGTTACGAAGTGAAAAATTCAATCAATCCAACAGAAAAAGCAAAAAGTGAAAAAGAACTTGTCGGATACGTCTAATTAATTACCCCGCCGACATCTTCTAATCAATCCCCTGACTAAAAGGATGAACCTCCTTCTGTCTCACTAGTCCAATTAATCTGTATCCTGTTTTTACTCGACTTTTTCCTGTTCAGATCGAGTCTTCGGCTATTCAAAGTTTGCTCCTAATTTAACTTTATTTACCGAACAAATTCAAAGGCAAAGGGCATTCTGTTATCTGAATATTTGCCAAGTATATGTTAATTCGTTTACTATGGGTATGAAGAGTGATTAATTATAGCCCGCAATCCTGAATCCTTTGATAAATGTTATGGAATATCTGGTATTACCAGCTGTATAGCGGTGATAACAGAGTCTACTTATGGCGTTGCCGTTTGAAGATGAATAAATTACATTATTTGTAGTTCAGTGAAGCTATAATTGTAATTGAATCAGTAAATAGTATTTAATAGTAAGTATTACAGTTATATGTACGTAGATTGAATGTGGATATAATGCTGTTCCACAAATAATAGGACTGCACTCAACATTGCCGTATTTCCATACAAATTGAACTGCGGTGCGTTTTCAACACGCTTCATGCGTTATCAACCTTTGATTTGATAGAAACCAGAATTTAGAACATTTTCAACAGCATCCCGTAGTCAGGAAGTTAGGGGTGATACATTCTGCTGCACAAAGTAACCACAAGTCTCTGCGTAAAACCGGCCGTTGATGCCGAAATTGGTTCTGAAGCACTAATAAGAACCTAAGACTGACGTAGATAATCATGTTAAAGAAACCATACATAAGGTAGATACCTAAATAAATTCATGACAAATATGGTACGTAACAAAGTGCATTAGCAACGTTTGGTTTCACGTACTCTGAAAAAGATGTAAGAGCAATAAAATTTTACGAACGTAACGTAAGAGTGTTTCGATCAGTTCTTGTGAATGTTACTTTATACCTATAGTCACAGATGTAGGTGACGTAACAAGAGACGACTAAATAATGACGCGCCACGCCAGTTGCCGTCGACACTGTTTAAACGTTATTGGAAAACTTATTCATTTTCACCAATTTTAGCACTGAGTTTGTATGCAATAATAAATAAAACTATTACATAGCTTTTAAATAAATATTGAAAACATAACAAACTGTGAATAATGTCATTCATTGCCATGCAGATAGATGGACCAAAGTTCGTCACACAATCGTCTTCGCGGTAGACCTCGAGAGGTCCCATGAAGGAGATCAAAGATCTCGTATGTCATATCGGGCTAATAAGAGTATTACAATATAAAGCAGACTTCCACTTTTTATATAAGTAGATACATACGATAGTTAAATTACATAATAATAAAGATTAAATTCTCACCATAATATAAAAAGTACATTTACATTGGTTATTATACTAAAGAGTTGAATTATACTGTGGGAGACGGGTGCCTAAACTAGACAAAATAGTCTGTATTTCAGGTCACCAGGCCTCTACATATATATCCTACTAAGGTATGGATTTATATTTGTTACTATTTCACGCAAAAACTACTGAACGGATCTGAATAAAATTTGGCACAGAGATAGATTATAGTCTGGAACATAGGCTACTTTTTATAGCGATAACCGACATCCATGCGGGCGAAGCCGCGGGTAACAGCTAGTGTAAAATATGCCACAAGCTTTACTGTATTACAATTCTAGGCACCGAAGCATCAAATATAATACCTAATAGGAATGCAATCGGAATACCGCAAGCTTTTACAAAATGCTTACGTGCATACATTACCCATAATATCGTTTTTATAAGGCAAATCGAAACATGTATGCTACAAAAACATACTAAAGTTCCAAAGATTGCAAAATAAGTGGTAGATACTCATGCTCCTGCTTGTGATATCGAAGCTGACGAGATTTTCAGTATGACATTTTCCATTTCCTTAGATAACTTTCAAGTCGTGCATTAGGATTTGTATTGCACACCGTATTCTTTCTACAGAATAATATGTAATATTACAAATACATAGCTTTGCTAGCATTTATGTCTATAAAATAAGCAGTAGAGAACTTTGTTGCATTAGATATTTTTCTTCGAATCAAAGATCAATGAACTGAATAAGCTATACAAAATATTTGCATCTTTACAGAACCGGCACAATACAAGCAAGCTTACAAGGCCACGGCTAGATAGCTACGTACAGTGGTGTAATTGATTTCATGTGCACAGGTCTACTGTACTCATTAAGGGATACTTTTTAATTAAATTAATGTTTTGGATGGATGGATATCTCATCACAAAAACCTGGTGTAGAAACCATTGTAGTTGGTAGCACATGTGCAAACAAAACCAGCTGAGTAGTCAAAGGTATATCTCATGAGTGATACCTTTGACTGCACGGTTAGTTCAGTGGCCTACGTGGATACCTCGCCATTTACAGTGCGGCGTGTTGTGGGTTCGATCCCCACACGGGACAAAAAATTGTGTGAACCATGAATGATTGTCCCGAGTCTGGGTGTCCTTTGTTTCCATTAATTGCATGTTTTTAAAGTTTCCAGTTACACAGGGCTTGTCAGACAACTACGTATGTAGTACAAAGAATAAATAAATATAAGTTCACAATCCAGTGATTATTCCTGAATATAGCATACAACTATTTTGAACATTGTATTACGGAGTATTAAACGTATTTCCCGGATCCGTAACCGCGACATGCTACGATGTGTCGAAACTGTTCGAACCACGATTGATCAATTATCGTCTGTCGAATTACGTGTTAATCGTTAATACAATTATATTTATAAACTAATAGAAGCATTACTAAAATATCTTATTTATTTCCAGTAGTAAGTAAGCTACAGTGTACAGTGTTGAGCTGCGATTGAAAAAGCTGTCAGATAGAAGTAAATTTTTTATTTGGCCTGGGAAACTGGGGAAGGACTTTCAAATAAATACATACAGTGGAGTTGCGTTTCAATGAACGCCTTCTTTATTCTACCTGGGTGGCAAACAAGCGGCTCGCCTGATGTTTAGCAGCTATCTAGCCTATGGACGCTTGCAATACCAAAGGTATTTACTTGCGTGTTGCCAACCCATTTTTAGGAATACGTTTCTTTCAAAACGCACCCCTAAACGAGCGCTGGAGACCTGTACTTACACACAGGGACACAACTATACGGCTATGGTCTGTGGCTGAGGTCTTCTGTTAGGTCCTTCCCCAGTCGGGCTTACTCCCTAGTATGGTGCCTATCCCTCTCTTAAAGTCCAAAATTACAATTTTATAGGTTATTCATTGTTATTCATGGAGAGCAAAACATAATAACGTCTCAATGACTTCGTAATGACGATTGTACCGACTGCAAACTGAAACACAACTTAGCTCAAAAACGTGAATTGAATTTTTATCTCCAATAACCTTATGTTGCTGCTTCGGGAATTCCCCAGGGATCCCATTAGGGCACTCTTTTGTTCAATCTATTCATCAATGATATATATGAATGTTTTCAAAATTCAAAAATATACTTGCTGTCTGGATAAGTTATTTTATTGTGTAATAATAATATTCAGTTATTTCATTGTTATATAGGTATAGTAAATTAAAATTAAGTTGTTTAACCTATACATCGAGTTATAACTATAGTATAATACATATACACTATAGTTATAAATCGATGGTCTACGTATTAGTTACTTAGCGCATAATTTAGTGCATGCAGTGCTCTTCTTTAAGTAATGGGGCACTTAGATTTAAGTTGCATTGTTTATTATTATGTAATAGTGTACTCATTGTTGTAGAGCCAAATAATTAAATAAAATAAAATAAATAAATGGTTCTGAAGTGCACTGTGACTAGGTACAGGAATAACCTAGTGGATAGAATAGTCAAGCTTCTTTCTTTCCAGCCGGCAGTAGAGGAATACTACTACGTACCTTGTATTTTTTTCCAAAAACTGTCTTGGTTAGTTTTTCCATAATAATCTTTGTAAGTTGTGGCCTAGATTCGTGGTCCCGGATGCGTGTCCCGGGGCCGCAAGCGCTCGTCGTTCTGTGAACGAAGTAGACAGAGTCTGACGTCACAATTCCGCTATAGAGCGCGCTGGAGCCTTCCGCTAAAACGTCAACTGTGCTTGTTTTCGCGAGTTCACTTTACATGCTACCCATTCATTTGTAGTATAACATAACTGAAAACTTTGGACAGTTTGCACAACTACTTTATGTGCTAAACATAAAGTAGTTGTGTACAACGTGGTTATTGTAGAAATAATATTATTGCCACATTGATAAACATGAGTACCTGAATAAGAAATGTATAACAGGTAATAATAATAGCAAAACAGTTCACTACATTTTTGTCCTATTTGTATGTTGTTTATGTATTTATTAGCTAATTACAAGCTAACACGCTTGTAATTAGCTAAAAGAAAATTATATAGCAATTTTCAACTTATCCGCTATCCGTTCGACTATTGGGATACTCACAAATAATTTATAATCTACATTGTATACGAGAAACGTAATTGCACAGAGAAACGTAATTTCTTTAAAATGATCATTTTAAACAACATTGGCCTTATTAATTCAAATATAAAAACGAATTAAAACGGTTCAGTCCAAATAAAACAGAATTGTTTTAAACATTTCTGAAACATTATCCACCCAAGACATTGTGTTAGTGAAAAATAATGAAAAGTAATTGAAAGTGAATGCAAACAGTGAAAGATTTCTTATCAAAACGTCCTCTTGTGTTTTTAAGTGGCCATTTAGATCGTGGAAGGACGGTAGTATTACAGCTATTCAGCTGCTGTAGTTTACAGCCTCTCTGGCTCACCTTTTACCGGATTAATGTGGGTAAACACCCGTACATGTATACCTTAATGCCTTTTATTCATAATCCTAATTGGAAGTGATTCACTGTTCAAGCCCACATTTTGAATACGATCACGTTTTAGCCGTGTCATTATTTCCAACCGTTTGGATTAATTTAATATCTTTTTACCTATATTTACGGTATTGAATAAGTGCCTTGTTATACCATTTACATAAGTGTAGAAACGTATAGACGGCATTAAGGATCAAGTAGATACAGACTCTTCTAAGCAACGTTATGTTTTGTTCACTTCATTAGAAGGAATATTTCATGTTAAATCTAAACTAATTAACCATTTGTATTGCCATTTGAATTTCATTTACGTGATCTCTAAAGATACAGTTTGATTAATCTACTTCTAAAGAGATTACCTACGTATATCTCCGATTAGAGGTTACAAAAGCGGTTTCAGAAATCAGAACAAAACAGATTGTATCAGCTAGCTACTTATTATTCTGTTCAAGTTGTAATACTCAGCTAAGGTAAACAACTCTCTGTGGTGTTGGAAGCTGGATCGACCGTATTAATATAGTTTTATAAAACATACACATTATACATATTATGTAACTATATATTTTATTTATATATTACTAGTGGACCTGGCAGACGTCGTCCTGCCTAAAAAAGCTGAAATACCGACAGCAGCGCAACCTACCGGGTCCAATTGTGAATCTAAACCATCCAGGGCTCTACCCGAACACACACACAAAATTTCATCAAAATCGGTCCAGTCGTCTAGGAGGAGTTCAGTGACATACACACGCACACAAGAAATATATATATAGTGTTCATTTACATACTCGTATGTGTAATAATATTTTATAGTTCCTTTTTTTTCTCTTTTTATAAAAATTAACACGGAGGTGGAACTCCGTGTTAATTGTTATAAAAAGAGAAAGAAAATATTTACTTTTCATACAAGTAGTCATGACTAATATTGTCAGATAAAAGGAGGTTTATTATATTATTAAAAGTAAGTTAGATTCGGTGCAGACCGCGTCGCACGTAGAATTTTAGATGCTGCTAAAGTTTATCTGAAACTGCTCCCTAGATATTAGGAATTCTTGGGTAGCATACTTACCCAAATACTACATTGTCCTAGAATCTAGATTATTGAACGCTATAGGCAAGGCGCGTTTATATCTACAATATAGGATATTAGCGGCAATCTAGCTATAACATAGTCTTATTGTCAAGAACATGCTTATTTCTTGTACTGGAATACATTGTACGATACGAAACGTACGTTCTTTCAGATCCTGTTCGCTGTCCAATGAATATTCCTGTAGATAGCCTATCGCATGTTATGCCCACCATAACACTTGTACTTGACTTGTACCATAAACTATAGACGTCAGTAGTTAAAGGGTCCAAGACAGTAGGTTTAGTTGTCCACGGGACGCACGAGTGTCAAAACTCGGTGTACAGTTGGTTACTCCGCTGTTAATCCTGGCTCACAGGAGTCACAGCGGTGGGCATGTGGGTGGGATTGTCCCGAAAAGTAGTTAAAGAATCGGCATCGACACCATCATCGTCATCATCTGCGACGACGACCTCTAACATGACCTGGAACAGGCCGGCATGACCTCTTGCGGGGAATAGCGCAATTCTGTTATAAAAAAATATTTTATGAGGAAACAAAAATGCTGCCAATTTTATAATTAAACTGTAACGTTATTGAATAAATATTAAATTCAAAATACAGTAAACTGTGTATAGTTTCCGTAGCATTTGCCGTTTTATGAGCACTAAAATACAATGTGCCGTGTTATAGCACCATTGTCTATATAAAATATCGATTACAGACTTCATTTAAATTTTATAAACTCATCCAGTCTGGACAATCACCGCTTGCCATTACAGTGTTTACTCAGCAAATCTTTTTACTAAAAAGACTTATTTATTATACGGAATTTAAGACCAGACACTGATCTTTTTAGAGTAATTTATGTGAAACGGCACGCGGCTTGCAATTTTTTTTCTGTTGAAATTATTTTTTCAAGTGTCTCAATAAGTGGATACAAAATATTAAATGGGTAGGTATCCGTGTACGCACAGCTCTCTTGGCAAATAGACGGAGCCCAAAGCCGATTAATATTATTACTTTATTTCTAAAATAAGAATGTATTACCGATGTTTAATGTCAGTTTATAAAAGTTATACTTACAAATGAATTACCTTACGTTGAAGGAAAACATAGTGAGGAAACCCTTATCATCTTAGAATGAATTCTGACGCCATGTATGATCCACCAAACCGCATAGCTTGCATGTGTGCATTTAGACCAAAACCCACTGCTAGTGATCAGCAATGGTAAATGTTCATACTATATTCTGCGTTGGTGGTCCAGTGGCCGCAGTATGCGCCTGCAGTGCACGAGGTTGTGGGTTCGATTCCCAGACAGGATAAAACTTTGTGTGATCCACAAAGAGTTTGCCTGAGTCTGGGTGTACTTTGTGTCCGTTAATTGTATGTTTGTAAAGTCCCCAGCGACACATAGCTTGTTCTCTAGTGCGGAAGTTGTCTTTTTAAAAATAATAAATAATATATTTTTTAATTCAATCAATGCGCATATCGATTAATCGTAGGTAGGTATTTTCAAATGTAAAACGCATACGTAAGAATTTACATCACAATGCTTT
Source organism: Trisateles emortualis (assembly GCA_947095525.1). Lineage (NCBI taxonomy): Eukaryota > Metazoa > Arthropoda > Insecta > Lepidoptera > Erebidae > Trisateles > Trisateles emortualis. The sequence goes on from OX352734.1 coordinate 12,232,263, forward strand.
TTATTTAAATTAAAAAATAGCATTTAAATTTGGAATTTGCTATTTTGTATTTCTATTACCCCGGAAAATATCCAAATAGACACAAATGGTTATTAGGGTAAAAGTTATTGTTGCAATAACAGGCTGGCAAACAGCCAATACATAATGCAATTCCATCAACAGTTAATTTATGCCCAACATCATTTCTAGACATAATTCCATACAAATGAAAATCATCGAGCCTATTCACGTAATTTGTTATACCCATTTACGACATTAACACACTTTGTGAACTGTGTAAAGTTGTAATAATATTTTTTTAGGTTGGTAATATAATGTGCAAGTACTTTATTAATATATTCTGGGCCATCTAGAGTGTATTGCGTTGCTGACACCCGCTTAATTCGGTTTCCGAACCGGAAAAATCTACCGATGAAACTGTTTATGAACGTACGGACTCTTTCGTGAACAATATAGACTAATAAATTTTAACAAAAAAAATAACGACTTCAATAGTACTGCCTGTTGTAGAATTTTCAAAAACCCTGAAATCCCAATTCTAAATTATTTAACACTTTGCCATGTAATACTTAAATACATTTTTTTTATCTGATAATTTATAGCTAAAGTGCATCTCATGACTATTCTAATAAGCCCAAACACGGCTAGATTACATACTTTAATTACGGAGTACCGTTGCCCACCTTCCGGCTTCATCATCAGATCAGTTCCGTTGTACCATTTTGATTTTCTACATTACGTTTGCTTTAGGTACTTAGTATAGGTGCTTATTCACATGTAGCTATGTACATAACTGTATGGAGTGGATTCCTGTATGTAATTAGTGTATAAAAATATCTAAATTTAGAAATGATTAAGTACCTCTGACTTCAATAAATCGTTGTTTACTTAGGACTGGAAGGTGTTAAAAAGTCTCGACCTACATTGTACGCCCTATGTATACCTATGTAAATTAAAGGTAAAAGGGATTGAAATCGGTTAATGAAGAATATTGGGGATATGAAAGGAATATACTACTACCCACACAACACATTTACCTACCTTCTCATTGATGAAGCTTATTGCTACTTATTTTAGTCAAAGTCAAACTCATTTATACATCTACTTAATAAAACTCATGACTTCCTGGTAGATAACTCCACAGTTTAATCTGGTGGGTATAAAAACTTAATTCTTACATACCATCAGGTAATAAAATAAGCTAGCTTAAAAAGTAAGTTTAAAAATTAAAACACGTATGGACCGAGTCTAGGTGAGCTTTATATCTGTAAATTTTTTTGAATGATTGGAAAGTCCTTGCAACACAGGTTTTGTTCCCTAATGCGAAAGATGGATTTAAGATAACACAGAACGAAACTAAAAAAACATGTCACTCTTAAATTTCCGTAGATTCGATTTTCTAAACAAAAACGCAGTATAAAATATATAAACAACAAGAATGCATTGTATTTGAGAATTCTCGTACCAAGATTATAATGATAAGACGTGTCAAAGTTACGAAAATTTCACACAAAGATTTTTCATCTCCGTTACGAACACCTATCTACTTATTTTGGTAGCGTCAACAACACACAACACACTGTATTTAAGTTTCTGAACGGTATGACACTTCAACGTTCATAACTTTCCCGCTGCGATTTCTGAGTTCACGAACACGATTTATTTTGCTTGACTATAAAGAAACAAGAACAAAGCATTTCATTAATGACACAATGGAAAGTATTTTTATAATCTTCAAAGGAAAAGGGTATAAAATGTTTTAGATTTTTTTAAATTAATTTCAAGCAAAAAATGGTCACTGTGCTTTATATTTCGCTAGCCCCTTTCAGGTTGTTCAACAGAAGGAAACCTTATCGTCCTAATTACTCTCGACTACTAAACGTCTCTTGAAGGCATCACTGAAGGCCAAAAAGGCTTCAGCGGACTTAATTCTGCCAAATAATTTAGTAGCGTGCACTTTGAGAGAGTCAAGTCATTTAAATAATTTAATTAACAAAGAATCTAAAGCTTAAAACATTCTCATTTATTATTTCTTGAAAAATGGAGTATCAAAGCTTTTCATTTTACTTAAGTCTGATAAGGTCAAGGTTGCGGGCAGCCGATGGTTAAAGTCAGCTCATGACCGAATACTGTGAAAATCTTTGAGGTCTATGTTGAGCAGTGGTCGTATTTTAACTCAGATGATAATGGACAATAAGTAAATTGGTAAAAGAGTTTGAGCACAAATACAAGCAAGCGTAGTTACGTTCCTGTGGACTCCAGTGCTCATTTAGGGATACGTTTTGTAAAAATCGTTTTCCTATACCCATAGGTTCTGTACCTATGGGTATGGGAAAACGATTATGCTTATTTACAGATGGCTCAATTAAATCTGAAAAGAATTTAAATTGAATCTCAGTAGCATTTTTGGTATTCTGCTAATAAATTTAAAACCAATAGTTGGAAAACTATTGGTCTTAAATTATATATAACTAGCTGCTGCCCTTGGCTCCGCCCGCGTGGATGTCGATTATCGCTGTAAAAAGTAGCCTATGTGTTATTCCAGCCCATAATCTATCTCTGTGCCGAATTTCATCCATATCCGTTCAGTAGTTTTTACGTGAAGGAGCAACAAACATCCATCCATACTTACAAACTTTCGCGTTTATTATATTAGTAGGATATAATTCAATTGATCTATCTGTAAATTAGCAGAATTGGGGACCAGGTCGCACTCATGTTGGCAGATGTTGATGCTTCAGACATGCCTTCGAAATTAATTTTAAGACATGTTTGTTTTTGCTACAATGTTACCATCGCCGTTAGCAGATGGCAAGCTTAGTGATTAAAAAGTATGTACAAATTCCACTATGTGTGATACTAACGGTCGGAATCGAACTCGCACCTCATGTACACAAATCGGTTACTTTCCCAATCTGCTGCTATCGCTTAACGCAACTCTTTAATATCCGTTATTAAGGAATACCATTCAAGCAATAAACAAGCAAAGTTATCTAACCGAGTTCAACAAATCTTCATATAGCAGTTTTAGTGTCGGTCTGTAGCAAAAGTTCCAGGCGCGTAAATCACATGATTCTTGGAGATCGTAGTTAGGAAACCACAGGAGTGCCGTAATGTAGCCTAGCGACGCCCGACTAGGAAACTGATAATAATAAATGGACGCCCAGAATTTTCACACTGGTTGTTAAAATCACTAAGCTTCGAGAGCAAACTGTAGTGCTCGTTTGTTATTTGGGACCTCTGCGGAACTTTGTGCCTCTATTTCGTTTATTAAATGTGTGTGAACAAATGCATGAGCATAGATGTCTATACATAGGGAATGCTGTACGATCTTTAAGATATAAACAAAGCTTTATCAATCATAAACTTTGTTTACTGCAAAAACTAAATGTAAGTAAAACATGAGAACAAAAAAAAAGTTACAATACATACCTATCCCAAAAATATATTCCTCGTCAGAAATTTTAAAGGGAAAAACTTTTGAAAAATGTTACTAGAATTTGTTCTGTTATTATACAAAGTCAACGAAGGCGACACCCCGTGTCCCTATGCATAATAATTTAGAAATTTCCAATCTAAATGTTATGACGACCCTAGAGATCACTTTGAGTTTATGATTGAGGCATAGATTTTCGATTTAAAAATGTTCCACGACAAATTACGTTGTTATCATGTGAAAAATCATAAATGGAAATGTATTCCATGTCATATTACATCACGCATTTTTTAACCAAGGTGATGACACACACATTTCACCAGCTATGTTAGACCCCATGTTACAAAGAACAAGACCTGTGTCAGGAGGGATCTTACAAACATAAAATTCATGAACACAAAGTAGAAAAACACACCCACAGATCATCGAAACAAAAACTTTTCTGTGATCTGTGTCTGTGACCACCTATTCAACTTTTAGACCCCACGACACGTGATAGAGGGACAGCCTGTTGCCATATAGCGAACACAATCATTCAGATTCCGTATTGCTACATATTAGAATTTTCTAGCAGAAATCCAGTGGAACCGCGACTTGACGTTCCGCCGCAAACATAAACGCAAGCTTATGCCATGAGATCAACATAATTTAAAGGCACTCATCCCCAGGTACACTAGCGACTTAACAGTCTCCATATTTGAGGCCTATTTCGTGAAAAAGGACTAAAATAGCCGCTAACCAAACGATAAGAAGAAGAAGCATATTTTACACTTTTTTAAAACAACTTTCCAGTGCAAATGAGGTAAGAAAAAGCTATTAAACAATAAACGAGCCTCATAATCTCCCTATACACTTGTAAGTTGGGGAAACTATCGTAACATAAAATACAATGAACGTATTTCGTATTTCCTGAAGGTTCTCTACACAGTCGCTAACTTTGATTCAATGTTAGTTTACCAGAGCTACGTGTGATAGCACACTGGAGCTCTAACAGAAAGAGAAACAAACTAAACTTAGGTACTATTAAGTGCATGCATTAGCATACCATTTACATTTGGGTAGTTTCGATTCGACGTAATTTGAAATTTGTAATACGGATAACTGTATATCAAACTAGCTACCCGCCCCGGCTTCACATGGATGCATTTTAGAATTGTAATTTTATCGTGAAAAGGCAACTACAAGTCCAAAAGCTTACAGATTTAACAAATTTTGTTTCCTTACTATTAACGTTTTTATACCTGTAGATGTCGTAACTTGTAGACGAAAGGTCCCATTAAAATATATTTAAAAATGAATTTATATCTGGATACCTAATTTTAAAAATACAGCTCATGTTACTCGACGAATAGCTTTTTATAGGTAATCATATAAAAAGTTAACTTTTGGAACGCTAAAATAAGTTTCTTTGTAAAAAACATTATTTACGTATTTCATAAAAAATGGTGCTCGTAATTTTTCACATAGTACACAGTTTTCATTTTTCCAATATACAGGGACAAAGTTTTATTCCCATCATTCTCTGACGTAACTCCCAGCTGAATAAACTTATCGATTTTGTATTAGTTTTAATTATGAATATCCAAGAAGTTTTAATTACGTGGCAAAATATTATCAAAAACTTTGGGCACACAAAACAAAGTTATATTATGTTTAAGTCGATAAGCCAACAAGACGTCAGCAGTCGAAAATGTGCCTCCCATCCCAACTGGTATTATTATAAGAGGGCGGCAACCCTAAAGCTTTACGGAAAAATTCCACGATTTCTTCCCTGGGTGACGATATGGAATCCTTATATCCACAACACAATAAAACTCTATTGTCCGTAATCACGAGATTATCGGAGGAAAACCGTTTGCGGGTATGCAATCATATCTCGAGCTACACTAATACAAGACTTAACTATAAATAGCTCAGTTTTGTTCGATAACTATTAACTGTTATACTGAGAATTTTCATTGAATAATTATGTACATAATAACATGTTTTTAAAAACACTGTTTTGAACTCCGTATTTGCTTATGTTGTTTGTTTATTCGTCGACAGTCCAGATATCATTTTTATATTCGTAAATAATAGTAGTGTAGTCACTTTTAACAAAGGATTCGAATATTAAATAACAAACATTCAACCTAAAACAATATCGTTCCCAGCTTCTAATTATATTTATCGTATAATTGAATTGGAAATAAAGCGATTCAGTAAATTCGCGAGAAAATCGATATACACCAACACATCGAAGTTTGACAGTAAACGTCAGAAGACATCATAAGTAATGAGAAGGAAAATACATGGTACTTGCAAATGCCGGTCTCGAGCTAAATCGAGAACTCATTAGCAAGTCGAACAACACGATCGCAAGTCATTGCATGGCGCGAGTCGAGGCGGCAGAGCGAGGGGGAACGTGGGGGTAATTCATCTACTATAGTTTCAACTCAATGTCTCCTTACCCTAGTGTGAGGAACGACTCATTACGCTTCTTTGTGCCTCTAGACGTCCCATTCATTAATCCATGTATGAAACATTAAGGTTCTCTAGGCACCGACCTATTGTTGCCAACATTATTATACTTAGTGAAAGTTATTCTCGGCCTACTAAAGGCGACTACCCTTTTATTAGAGCCACTGATGTTATAATAGGTATATCTTTATAGTGCTGTATTGTAGCGGTCTGAGAAAACAAGTTATTGTTAATACCTGGGCGCACTAGCTTTTTTGTAACCTCACAGTTTTTCAATTTTATCAATTTTACCTAGGTATATAAACTGAAGTAAATATAAAATTTGATCAGCTGCCATATATAGTGAGTACTGTGAAAAACAGTTACTTTTTATATTCTTAAAACAAACAAAATATTATAACAAATATAATGAGTTCAAACTTGGCGAAATAGCACTAAAATCTTTTAACAATTAGTAGTGTACCATAACTTTTCAAGCCAGTATTGCACAGATGCTTTTGCATTAATAGCAGCAAAACTTTATGCAATATTCTATGGCATGTTATTAAATGAAAATGAAAGAAGAAATTGAAAGAGCAAAAAGTAAACAAAATGATTTGTTTATTTAAGTTATAAGCTTTTGCGAATCTATCAATAGGTATATTGCTATTCCTTTTTGAAAAAAATAAACTGTACCGCAAATATGTATGTATAACCTAGTGTGACGACATCTTACAGCATTTTTGTCTATGTCTAATTTTCATTATAAAAATGTTTGCAACTTCTTTTTAAAGCAATTTTGAAACATGAAGCTTCGATCTTCCCTGCTTCCTAACATTGAATTGAGAATGTTTATTTTTTCGGAAAATCAATGACTGCATCAGTGTATTCAAGGCGTTGTTAGGTACTGCACAAATAAAATTTGTCATGAATGTCATCTCTGTTCGCAGTAGAAATAAAATAAAGAAATAAATTGCCGACACAATAAATTATTTTGCGTGAGTAATGCAGGTAAAATTTACATTAAGACTTTTAATATCACGTTCTAAAATCGGCCATTGTTTAAAACTGAACTCCAAATGTTGGTAAAGCACACCAAAGTTTTATCGACCAACCACTTTTCATATTTGATTTAAGATAATTTAACTGGTGTTCTATTTCACGAACTTTATTATTATAAGTACTTTGGTTTTGAAAATGTAAATTTGTTTAGTTATGTTTTCCAGTTTCCTATAATTTTCTGTTATTATTATCTCAGCTTGAGTACTCATACACAACCTCATTAATTTTTAAACAAAAGTATCAATAGCTGACGAAACGAAGGTTATATACACCCCCAGATATCATTGCTAATATTATTCAATAAGGCACATAGTATTGTCTTTAAAAGTCGGTAGATCTAACAAAATAATCTATTTGTCGTTCTATTTTCAATAAAGATTTCAATAAATTAAACATTGTATACAAGTCAAGACCATTAACATTAATTAACTAATGTATCTAATTGATTGATTGATCGACGGTTCACGTGACCTAGAAGGCTTACATATTCTAGGCACAGACAATAGGCATTATTATTCAAAGTGGCAAAGCTGCCAGTCTTCTGAATCTGTTGTCAGCGATGCAGATAAATTTTATGATGCCTTGCCACTGAAGCAATCTATTTTCTCCATTTCTCTTATTAGTCAATTTATATTTCCATGTACTTATATTTTATATCACGTTTTTAGTTTCTTAGAATAAGATAATAATATTTAGAAAGGATGGAGGAATTATAACGCTACAATTTAATAGGATTAAGGCAGTAACAATAATGATACGGGATGAAATCCAAATTTAGCGGTAGTAACAACGAGTAAGGTGATATGTATAATGTATATATTATTATGTTCAGGCTAGTCATCTACACGGAGTCAGATACTATAGTGCACAAATTTAGTGTGTTACATTTAATGTGTACTCTCATAGGCAGACGGCAACCCGACACTACTGGAGAGAGATCAGGTGTAGCACCAATTTTCAAATTTCGGTACTATTGTGAATTTCTTGAGAAAAAGCTCCAAAATCTGTTTTTAGCCTGACCCGCGAATTAAACCTGAGACCTCGTGATCAGCATTTGCACTCAACGCCCACTAGACCAACGAGGCAGATTAGATTGTCAAAGGGTAAGGGTACCTAATGTATTACATACAAATTAGGTACAGTACCAAGACGGTATATTACATACTATATACACGTCGAAAGTTTAAATTACCAAGTTCCACGCAACTCATGAATTATAAACTATTGACAACTGGACACACGCACGGAGGATGTTTGCTTACTATAAAGGTACTACACAGACTAAGCGTATTTAAGGGTAAATAAGCTCATTGCTCACTCACAAAAAAACGTGTAAACACGCACTCGTCATTACGCTTCATCTCTGAAAGGGGTAAGCAGAGGTATATAATACTCGCATTTCGCTATGTTATAGGAGGCATGCCTATAGTTTTCTACCGGGCGCCATCCCAGAGAGAAGCTCGATACTGGGGCCTGAGGTAATAAAGACACACAAACTACCAATGTGTAAGGCAGTCTTACGCACTAAGCCGCGATTAAAAACACTCAAGCTGGAAAGATTTATCCAAACCCATCCTAACTAGTATCCATAAACATGCTAGAATATGTACTTGCACTCACCGTCGAAAGCGCAAGAAGAATGTCTGAAGCAATTGGCGTACCGTAGTCTTTGCCTTCCCCAAAGGGAATCGGCTACGATGATAAGTACATATGTATGTACATACTCACCGTCCTATTGTATTATGAGCGTATAGTAGACGAGCGTAAAATAATATAAAATATAAATATAATAGAGTCATCATTTGGGCATTACTAACAATGACCTTTTCTTATTTAGATCAAAAATAAATCGCTATAAGGATGCTAGGTACGAACTTTGTATTTACATAAAATGAGCCTAACCCGTAAACGCCCTAAGTATGTTATCTTGAACAACTATGACTAAGAAACTAACGATACATATACCTACGATATTCCAACTTACGTCACAGCTAACCTCAATGTTGCCTGAAACTTTCCTGGCATGTTTTCTATTTAAATATACATAAAAGCTTGGATTGTATGCAAAAACAAACAGAAAAGTTAAAGGGCCAATCGATACGATGCTAAAGCTTTATAATTACACGGAACTCATTTCCGTTTTAAAGAGAGGTAGGCAAACTCCCAGAAAACCACAGCCAAATAACTATATGTATGTTTTCATTTGCATCATCTGTAAAACTCAAAAAAAAAGATTTTTATCTACATAGGTTACCCAACAAAACCTTAATTTGCTTGTAATCTTAACGTTGCTAACTGTTTGTTATCAAGCGAACCGCCTGCGCCTTGGTGCATAAGACATGCATACAATTATAATATTGCGATGGCACCTATCTACTTAGACCTTACAAAAAGAGCCATACCAAGAAAATACCTATGCTAAACAAATCAATGTAAGTTCATTTCTCGATAGATTAGATAGATTGAGGAAATTTCAATTTTTTTTAAAGACAACTTCCGCACTAGAGAACAAGCCCTGTATCGCGGGGGACTTTACAAACATACAATTAACGGACACAAAGTACACTGAACCAATCGTGCAGTCTTATTTTTATAATTACTTTTCTTCGTTTTTTAAAAAGAAATACCTGCCTTCACACTTAAATTTTTTCTTCTGAAGATAACTATCACACCAAGGAACAAGGCCTTCGTTGACTTTACAAATGCAATTCCCGGAAATGTACAAGTAAAAACTGATATCCTGGAAAAGAACATAGTGTATGGACTTTTTATCTCGATAACATACATACAAACGGGCAGAGCCGCGGGCAATATCTAGTATATATGTATAGTCGTATAGTATAGTTATGAAACCTCTTTTGATCCCAGCTGAATGATAGGTATTCCAAACGCCGCGCGCCGAGCGTTCAACACCGTTTTGCATTCTAAGGCACTTTACATTAAATAAGCACAGTCTCGTGGCACGATGTTAGACTATCGTAGTTATCTTCAGGAGGGAGATAAAATATTATCAAGTTTGGTTACGGAGCTTACAGTTCATTGAATTATAGCCTGATAGTATGAAGAAACTGATACTATATTACATACAAAAATGTTTATATTTTCACCGTCGATTACTATGATTATCTTGTATCCTACTAATATTATAAATGTGAAAGTTTATGGGTAGGTATGATTGTATGGATGTTTGTTACTCTTTACGTAAAAACTACTGAACGAATTTAGATGAATTTTGGCACAGAGATGGATTATAGTCTGGAATAGCACATGGGCTACTTATTGAGCGAGCTTTTTATCGGATGTCGGATAAGCTGTTCCTTGTCTGTTCTATTTTCGGTAGGTACTTTTATTCAAGCTGAAACACCAAAACCACTCCACCTCTGCACGCAACTACAAAGGGACATATGATCGAAAACCATTTTCTTTCTTTTTATAGGTACTACTTGAGTGGCAAAGAAGCCCGCCTTACAGCCTATAGCAGTTACGGAATCACTTGCGTGCTGCCAACCCATTTTTTTACACCAGAGGATTACCTCTGGTGTAAAAAAATGGGTTCTAAAAAAAATGGGTAAATCCTGGAATAGGAAAACGTTTATTTCAAAACGCATCCCTTTATCAACACTTAAGACCTGAGCCTCTAGACAAGTGGCATAAGTGATAGTCGAATCGAAAAGTCAAAAAATAAAATGTATGGAATTTGACGTTAGTCTACGATTTAATGTCGTAAACTTACGTCAAATCCCATACATTTTCTTTTTTGACTTTTTCATTCGACTATCACTTATGCCACTTGTCAAGAGGCTCTGTACTCACATACGAGAACACAACTACACCGCTCTGTGTAGTTATTTGGCTGTGATCTTCTGTAAGGTAGGAGGTCCTTCCCCAGTCAGGCTTGCTCACTAGTATGGTGCCCTAACTCTCTCTTATTTAGAACAGTGTTCCGTTAGTAGACGCCGATGGTGCTAACTCAGCGTTATTTGTAACAAGATAAAATAATATGATAATTTCACAGAGTTTATGAATACCATTTGATCTATCACTGTAATCAAAATGTAGTTAGGCAAAATAAAGTGGTTTTATAATACAGCTATTTCATTGGTGAACCAGGGATGTAACCGCTAAACCTTAGACCATCAGGAATCTCGGGTTTGATTCACAAGTCATAGGCATATTAATATTGAAGTTTTACTTTAGGAACTCGTGACGTCACTATGATGTACCATCAGAATACCACTGTTGTTTACACTTTTACATGAAGAATGCAAGAAGCATTACGCTGAAATGAAGACGTTTCAGGATCCTACAAATATTATTTTTTATTTAGCTTTTTTGTTCTGTCATCAGAAAGATCTTGCTTAAGTAGTCATATCAGAGTGCCTTAAATCGTTTAAAAATAAAACGCAGATGCAGATGTGGGTAATTAAGAAGGATATCTTAAAAATGAATTACTTATGTTAATAAGAGGTAAGTAAGAATATTTCTGTAACCTTGAAAACTGTAGCCTTGTAAGCAGCAGTAAGACAGCGAACCTTTACTACATTTGAGTAGGAATAAACTTGGATTAAGGAACACGTCTAATGAGAATATAACAATTAGAAACTCGACACTTGAGTAATATACTTACGTCATAATCTCTCCTACATCATCATTGTATAAAGGGCCGACAAAAACACACCCACCCACACGTGCATAAATGTTAAAACTTAGCAATATTGAATATGTATTTAATACAGTTTGAACTTGTCGAGTAAGTACTTATTGGAAAAGTGGAAACGTTTGTTCCAACGGAAGCAAACAAAATTTTATGTTAAATCACGTTCTCAGCACCACTGGCAGAATATCTTTTTATTGGTAAAAGAATTTCTATTTAATCGAAGAATCTTTTCAGCCAGCGTTATATCTATATTTACCAACTTCTACTGAAAAAAATGCTGAGTGTAATCTTGTCGCATCTTGAGTCAGTCATTCAACAATTAATATCCTACTACGTACGAATATTATGAACGCGAAAGTTTGTAAAAATGAAATAGTTACTATCGGACTTGATAATTCCGCGCTCAAATTAAATTCAGAAGCTCAATCATTCTTTACGATAGGCCTCATTTCATTTACCATTTTTATTTGTATGGAAAAGTCATATTATACATGCCGCTCATGTTTTTCAGCTCGTTTGCGGCTTCAGATTATCCATTTGAATTCCGTCTTATTACGTAATAAAAATGCTACAATGAACGAAGTTATGTTACGTTTATGTGAAGTGTTTTGAGAATTTTAATTTGAAACATTCTTTTCTTCAACAGATTTTAAATGAATAAGTAGCCAGGCTTTCATTTTATACTCTCATTTAAGTTTGGGCAATTTTATTTTATTTTAAACTTTTGATGAATTTCAATATCATCTAAATATATTTTTGTATTTCAATGAGAATTTTCAACTTTATTTAGTGGTCCATAGCATAAAAGACTAATGTTACAAATCCCTTTAACTAATGAATATTCCATGAAAACGCCTGTTGTGTGAAACTTTATAACATTTTTGGTTTTTTTTACAAGAATTTCGTGCCTACACTAATTCTCAGAGAGGTATGACCCTTTGGAATGTTTCGCTCTAAATGGAGATGTTTAAAAAATATTTTTGTCTTTTTATTATAGTCTAGTCTTGTGCGTATTAATTAAGTAAAACTTAAAACAGTGTTACTTAACAGTTCGTCAATCTGTATCTCCGCAATAAATAATGATACAGGTATGGTTCTTAGACCAAAATGTAGGAAATTTTGCACTGTATAACTTTGCATCATAAACTCAAAAACGATTAAATAAAGGTTAACTCTTTTTTGCTTTAATGCGACAGAATAATCCTTACTCCAATAGTCACGATGTAAATACATGATTATTGGAGTATAAAAACGCAACACATATTGGTCATTTTGTTCAACATTTTCGTCGGTTTCGGTCGATCAACTTTGTAATTATTATAATTACTTTTTCCACTAGGATGAATCGACAAATACGTAAGCTTTTATCTGGGTTTACTTTCAAACTAACCCATTCGAAGTCATTTCCAACTACTACGTCTTTCTATACAAAACCTTTCACAAAAGTGGTAAAGAAAAAGTTAACCGTTTGAAACAAACTAGTGTAACAGGATAGGAAGTTTGCACAAAACATAAAACTCGCAAGTGCAAGAAGAAATGTCATTATAGTCAGAGGGCGAGCGTGAATTTGGCCTCTTTCCTCTTCATTTATAATATTAGCAAACTCTCGCGGAAACTTCCTTAATTAGTCTCGCGTTAACCGAAACTTAATGTAAAGTACAGTCGACTTCTGCTCTTTTAAAGTCACGTAGATTCCAGTTCTATAACTTATAACTCTTTTGGAATCCGGTCGAGCGTGAAACTTGGATATCTTGGTTAACTTAGCACGAGTCGTTAAAGTACTCGAACACCAAGGAATATGAATATAAGAATAGTATTAGTAGTGATAGTGTTAAATCATACCAAATTGAACGTAATTAACGTCATCTTAAGGCAGTTAATCATTTTTATTATCCTTATTGAGACGCTAATATTGGTCGGCCAAATTACTTATGTCATAGTTACTAAAAGGAAAATAGGAGATGAACCGGGGTTTCCTCTTTTCCCAAATATTTTACTAAATGTGCATTACCTTGAGGAAGTTTATTGTACGCAATAATTATGTTTGAGATATATTTATTTATTTATTATTATTTAAAAAAGACAACTCCCGCACTAGAGAACAAGCTCTGTGTCGCGGGGGACTTTACAAACATACAATTAACGGACACAAATTACATCCAGACTCAGAACAACACTTTGTGGGTCACATAAAGTTTTGTCCTGTGTGGGAAACGAACCCACAACCACGTGCACAGCAGGCACATACTGTACCCACTGGACCACCAAGGCAGTCAAATATGTAATATAATATTTGGAACAACTCTGACACGACCATCTGCTCCAAACTAGGCAGATTCTGCTCTTTCTACAGTAACCCGACAACCTGGTAAACATACATTATGTATTTTAAAATATTATGTAGGTAGGTACAACTTACAGATAAATATGAAACTCCGAATTTCAAAGAATTGTGCTCATTACACCAATTTGCCCTGGGTGGGAATCGAACTACGACCTCCCGCTTAGCAACCACTAAGACACACACCTAGACCAATAAGCCTGGAATAAGTAGTAGTGTATATTTTCAACACGCGCCTCACTTAATTCTCACTTGTTAACCGACTTCAAAAAAAGGAGGAGGTTTTTATATTTGAAAGAGGTGGTCCTATTGGCACCAAGTCAGGATGTGATGATGGAATCTCAGGAAAATCGAGGGCAACCCTCAAATCTTATAGGTATTATCAATGTATTTCATATATTTTTTACTTTCATTTTATCACATTTTTTTTTTAAATTAAACCGACTTCAAAAACCTAAAAATAACTGAACACAGATTGAAGTCGGTGCCAAGGTTAATATTAGGTGACAGGATGAACCTAGCACCGACTTCAATATGTATTCAGTTATTCTTTAGGTTTTTAAAGTCGGTTTAATTTTTTTCTAAAAAATAATTATTCCTTATTTTGATCGTGCTCTACTCGAAATTACATCGAAAACGATTTCTAACTTTTAAGTCCGAGGGGTATAAAATCTGTACGTGTCTAAATACCGCGAGCTGGATCAAGCAAGCAAACGATTTTAGTTCAAGACGACATAAGTTTTAAATTAGACCAGTTATGCGTGTGAGTCCCAACTCATTTAAAATACGCTGAACAGGTTAATTAAGAGAACCAGCGGGGTATGAAATTGTAAACGTATGTGAAAACATTCGGCGGTTTCTGTGAGACCACCCCCACCCACCCTTAATGTTTACCTGCAACACTGGATTGACCTTCAGTTTAATACTTATAAATAAGTTTGTTGCTTTGTAATAATAGAATCTGCGCATTTCCCTTTTTAACTAAAGGGTTTTTTTATATTGGGACAATTTACTCACGACTATTCAAAACTATCCAGGATCTGTATCTGATCTGCAGGTAATCCGTAAGAGCAAAAACCGAGCCACCGCGAAAACCGAGCAAAATCTGACTGTCAGATTGAAAATCGGTATTCCGTAAGAACAAAAACCAAGCCTTTTTGACGTTTAGTCAATAGATGGTACCGGCACCGAGCAATCACAACTGTCAGTTTGCGATCACAACTGTCAGTTTTCCATCGCTGTTTCTTAGAGAATCAGCCGGCCGATCTATGACACCCAAATAACTGGTAAATAGGCATATATGTTTCTAAATACATAAATATTGAAGGTAGTTAAGTTACACCCATACACAAAATAAATAATTGTGCTCATCACACAAAGCTTAAATTTAGGAGGGGCTTATGCGCAGCAGTCGTCTTTGATAGACGGATGATGATGACAAAGATTTTACCTGGGTTTAAAGTGGGAATTGAGCACCTACACCATTGTCTGTTGTTATTTGTCTGTACTTTTCTGTCCTCAAGTCGGGCTTCTTCGCTTTTATAGTGCCCTACGTCTTAAACTAAGGCTAAACAAACTTCACAATTTCAAGGTTTAGTTAGCTGAGTGTCAAAAACAAAACAGCTCTAAGGCTTTTCGGGAAAACGCTGAACAGTAAATTGTAGAAAATTAGAAAAGTGAATGAATTCGATTACCCGAAGTAGGACTAAAGTGCTGGCTTGATAATTTAGCTTTAAACGAGTCAAGTAACTCAAACTCTTTATTCTTCAAGTGATAATGCATTCAAATTTGATTGATTAAGGATTATTGAGTTTAAGAATGAGTTTCTTTGTTTTGTAAGAGTGTAATGCTGCGTACACACCAGCCCAACGAACGCCAACAAAGGATATTTAGCGTTGGCTACCGCACGTTCGTTGGCCTTCAAAGTTACGGGTATGCCAAAATATGCAGTGTACGCAGCATAAGACTAGCGCGGACTACATAGCTGATGCTTCTGGTGTTGCAACCTTCTAGAAGCCACTCTTGTTTCTTGTCTTGTGCTCTCTGGTCATTCCTGTCCATCCTAAGATTGGCTATAAGAGATCGCACGTAGCGATAAGGCCGCCCATTGTACATACTTTTAATCGTTTATGTATCTTATGACATGTTTATAATTGGTTTCTTATGGTGTACAATAAAGAGTTATCTATATATCTTTCTTGTTTGTTCTTCGTGGACTAGGTTAGATGCTATTTGCGCAGGTGCTATTCGGACGGGTGCTCTAAGTGGACTACCTCGCTTAGAATGTTTAAGTGATACATAACAAACATGTATCATTATAAGAACCTAGGTACTTGGCACCTGTGGCAAACAATAAATTAATTTGAATTTGGATATGAATTTTTTGGTCTAATCAAACGTAACATATAAACCACTACAACTCGGAAGACTGATATAACTATTCTGACGGCTCGCGCTAATGTGCTTTACACATTACTCTAAACGTTATTCCACAAACTTTTGTATTATATTTATTTTCCTCTTTGTTTACACTTGCGGTAAGTAGACAGATAAGTGCATTGGAAACTGTTGTCACTCCCGGGAACGACGCGACGTTACTTAGGCGCAAGCATCAGTTACATCTATCGGATTTCAATTCCATTTTTGTAGTCCATCGTGAATTTCTATAACAATTCTCTTTGGATATAATGTCGCGGCGATTGTATAGTACCGACACTTGAAATCTAGTAGATATTATTATATTTAATTTTCATTTAGATAGAAATAATCAAAATCGACTAAAGCGATGTGAAACATATATCAATGAAGGACGATTTGGAATGTCCAGTGGCATATCAAGAAATTGTATACCTGGGTGGACTTCGGTCTTTTTTGTGTAACGTCGCGTTTTTTCAGGCAATAATAACCTAATCTAAATAGAAAAATAAGTTAAGTACCTACTTATATGACTTCAAAGAGAGGACTTACTCGCTACCCCGCTAGTAATTTCGAGTAAGTACTAGCTTGTACATTGTACACAACCTACAGTTAGCAATCTGTCCCGTCCCGACCGATATTAGGTAAGATACATTTTGCTAAATTTTTCAAAAGAACTAAAATTTAAATAATATTGTATACTTTTCGATATTTTTCTAATCTTAAATACACGTCTCGTCAGTGAACGAAAAATTATTTGTATTTTTTGTTTCCTGTCAACATCAACATGAAAAGTTTGCGGTTACAGTTTGCGTCATCCGAATACACGATGATTGATGAACTGCTGCACCCGGAACCTATTTTGTCGCGAAAAGGAAAAAAAACTATGTTTCTATAGACGGAAGTCGCTTTGTTTTTTATTACAGCGGAAACGGTGAACGTGAAACGTACATCTCAGTAGATAAATGCCACGGGCTATTGATTTTACTCAACTCTTTATAACAATGAAAGAAAATACAAATTATTTAGAAATTGCGTTGGTATTTAATAATGTATTTCGTTAATACTTAGTAAAGGATATAATTATCCGTTATTATAGTTGGTTGTTCTTAACCAGGTTTTGAGGTAAGTTTTCGCGAATTCTATCTAGAAATTATGATTATTGTACATAACCCGAGCAACCGCAAAAACCCGAGCAAAATCTGGCTGTCAGATTGAAAATCGGTATTCCGTAAGAGCCCTTTTTGACGTTTAGTCAATAGATTGTGCCGTCATCGAGCAATCACAATTTTCAGTTTGCGATCACAACTTTCAGTTTGCCATGACTGTTTCTTAGAGAATCAGCCGGCCGATGTAAACATTATCACAGAGCAGAAATTTACTGCAACAACTAAGTCGTATAAAACTTTCGGATTGTATCCCTATACAGTACTATCTTAGATATATATCGTTAGAAGACACCCTAATAGAAATATAAATCTCCAACTCAGTAGGCTGACGATTTATTGAGCCACCCAACTTACCCTTTTTATTAGTCACGTTTGCAACATGAAAATTTTTCTCTTTTCACTACTTTTTATTTGCGGACATCGAATATTTTTACTGATTGAGAACAGAGAGCTACTACGATCCGAAACCATTACACAGTGAAAGTTATGGACCTCATAAAACAATAATGTCTCGGCATAACTTTGAAAATGAAATTTGTAAACGATCCAAAATTAATCTTAGTTTTAATGCTTACAGTTTAACAATATGGCGAGTGACTAAAGTCAATTTAATAAAGTTATCCATATATTATGTCCCACTGTTGGGCACGGGTCATCTCCTCTATCATGAGAGCCGAAGAGCACACACACTGTGCCAGATGTGATCAGATATGCCCTTAGAATTTCTTATAAGACAATGGATTTCCTTAGGATGTTTTCGTTCACTGTTAACATTTGATTAGTACGTATAAATTTCACATTGACACCGACCCCGGGCTCGAACTCACACCTCGTGTTTAAAAGTCTGCTACATTCCCACTCTGCTCCCACAGCCTAAAAGTCAATTAACTTGTTAATTAATATTCACACGGAGAACCAAATTTGAAAGTCACGTGTCCGTTAATGATCCATATAATTATCCGTTTATTTTGGACTGTTTGTCCTTCCGTTGCAAGCCGAATTTATTGTCAATCAGACTGTGACACGTCCGGACAACATAATAGGTAAAAAAACCTCTTTTAAAAGTGACCTAACATTAACTAACGTCTAACAAACACGTTATTATGAAAAGAAGATTTGTATTTTTGTTTGTAAGTATATGAACTCAAAAACTACTGGACCAATTTTTCATCAGTAGAATGCTATTTTATCACAGAGTTTTAAAAAAATATGGCTAGGTGCAAGCTACTTAGCAAATTAAATTGCAAATCAAAATTAGAATTAAAATGCCAAGTCTAAATAAAAACCTTAATTGTACCTAGCTACTTACTTATAATATTAGATACCATAGCTGTGACCAGAGGGCTGACCTTATTTCTCGCACAGAGATTCAGCATTGCAGCTCAACGTGGCACTGCCGCCAGCCTTTTTGGCACATTTACAGATGACAGTGATGCTGAGAAATATGTATAACTAAATTAGATACCAGAGTGTAGATTTTTAATTAGAGATAATTAAGTAACCAAAAAAATATGTAACGGAAAACAAAGCGATGGAATGAAAGATTACCTACCAATGTTTGTAGACAATGGTTTGAAGACTCGCTGTTACACATTTAATAGCGCAATGCCGCGCGCCGCAATAAGTCGTCAATGCATTGCAAACACAGTCCGGTACAAGATACAACAGTTTTATACTTAGATAGTGATACGTCCTTGGTAAACAAACAAAACACAAAATCTTATTATGGAGATACTTTTTACAACAAAGAAAAATAACTACGTGGCAATTGACACGCGGATATGGAAATAAGACGGAGAAACGACTTTCATTCATCTACACATTCTGGGTGATGTTCGCCGCGCCATTTAAGATATACAAGAAAGCAAAACATACAAAGCTTCCTCTTTGCCTTAATTTAATTTAAGATCCTTCGTTTTAAATTACACTTTGTGATTAGACATTTGTTAACATAAAATAATTTGATTTTAATCTGTACACGAAGCAGATTCAAATTAACGAAGGCTTAAAGCGACAACAGCTATTTTGCGATTTATACGGCGTTAACAATCGTTTGTCACAGTTACCGGCGCCAATTTTTCGCTCGATATAAATAAGTATTTATTGCTTTTATACCTAAAACCTCCAGTTTACCTTATCAATGTATATAAAGGGAATGGGGAAATCTGGAAAGTAAAATAAAGTGAAGCTAAGTTATGTAAGTATGCGAGTAAATGGGGAAGGACTTTCACCTAACAGAAAATTGTGTAATTGTGTGACTGTGACCTACCGTCAGGCCTAAGATTGTTTTTTTAAGACATATCCCGCGCTAGGGAACTAGTCTAACGTCGCGGGGGACTTTACAAAAATACAATTCACGGCACATATTACACCCAGTCGAAACAAACATTTATGAATGACACAAATTTTTATCCCATGTGGAAATCGAACCCACGACCGCGCCGGCCTAACAGCCAGGATCACTAGCCACTAGACAAACAAGCCAGGCAAAGTAGTACCTAAACTTGTGTATCAGGCCAGTAAGAGTAATGTTTGCCATCTAAGTAGCCAGAATAAAAAGGAATATACGTGGAGTCAGAATGCTAAACAGACAGACAAATGTTGAAATGGTAATGTTAAGATAGTTTGGACATTTGAAAAGAATGGATTAAAGAAGAATAACAAAAGAGGTATATCGTGCGAAAATAAATGGAGATGTCGGTAGGTGCTGCCCTAGGCGAACATACATCGACCAAGTGGGTGATGTTCTAAAAGGTCAATAAAATGTAGAGGAAGCAAAAGAAGTATGTTTGGATTGAAGCAATTGGCTTATCATAGTATCTGCCTACCCCAATGGTAGACGGGTGTGATGATATGAATGTATGTAGGTATGTATAAGAAAGTACCTTGACCCCGGCACTGAGACTAGTTCTAGTTCAATCTATGTTCTAAAGAGGCAAAGGAAACAACAGTAATTCCTTTAAAACTTTGAACACAAGAACTAAGACGCTATTTTCTCTGTGGGACTACAGTAATGGTTTGCTGAAATGTTTATAGCGCCCGCTTCGAGTCCTGCGAGTCAGAAACAAATCTTAGATCGCAATAAATCGTGTAGCGTACCTACCTACAGAGATTTATACTTTGATTAGCGTATTTATTCACCGAATGTGTACACAACACAATAAATCGATAAATACGGAAACAAACTATGTAGCATAAAACAGTTACCTACTTTTAAATTATGACATAGCATGGCATACCTAAGTACTTAGAACAATATATACATTACATACTTCGAGAATAACGCTAGAATGCATTATTTACGTTTCATCATCGTCATCATCATCTCAACCCATAAACGTCCCACTGCTGGGCACGGGTCTCCTTCCAAATGAATGTATTTACGTTTAGATTGCCTAAAATTTTGCAGGTTACCAGGTCTTGTTCTATCTAACTTCTATAATGAAGGACAAGCCCTGTATCGCGGGCGATTTTACAAACACACAATTAACCGAAACAAAATACCCAGAATAATATTTAATCCCGTGTGGGAATCGAACCCACAACCCGCTGTGTAGTGCAAAATGGCTAAGTAACCACTAAAGCCACTGAAATATCTGAGTAAACGTAGCTTAAAAATTAATACCCCCCACCCTACCTACGCCCTTTTAAAATAAAACTTGGATTAATAATTAAGTATCTAATGCTTTTAATTTTTTTGTTGTGTAAAAATGAAGTCGTTTTAATCTTAAGCTGTCTTCTCGGGGAATAAATTGGCTAGGAGACTGATCCTCATTTCCTATTCAAGATTTTACGAAATGAAACGTAAAAATTTCAAGAGCTAACTGAAATATCAAAATGAAAATAATTAAACTCAGAAACAAATAAACGGACGGGTTAATTACGTAAGTAAAGAACATAGGTACATAGTTATTCTTAGGAACATATATACGATCATCATGACGCCTTACTACCTGACAGGGTAGGCAAGTGTATTTTTAGATTTCGCCAGCTATGATAGGTTTGCCATATGCATATCATAGCTGAAGAAATTGTGCCTGGTATATGCCAGGCACAATTTCTGCCTCTGGAGTCAATATTGTCAATTTTCTTACAGATAAATCCAATGGTACTAACTACCAGATCCGGACATCGAGCCTATAGAATCTTATAATCGTATCTAAACATTTTTTTAAAACCGCATCACTGAACAATCAGGGGCAAGTTTATAAGTCGTACAAAAATAAATACATATTACCAAATTTCAAGAATGTGTACGGAACGAGGGTTGCACAGTATTTAGTACTTTCATCATACTTTCTAAATAAAATTCCGGAACAGTTGCAATTACTATACATACAAGGAAGGTTCAAATAGTTTCCACCGCAAATTAAAACATTTTTTTATTCAAAATACAGGTTACTCGTAAGATAATAAGTTTATAGCTGCTGAATTGTTTATGTATATTTTTTTTAATTGGTTTACTCACAGCATACATAATATAATATGTATATTGTAACATTTGAGTGAACAATTTAGATGTTAGGCTTCTAATATACATGCCACTAACGAGCTAACACAGCATTCATGGTTTAGATGAGATATTTGTGGCTAAGTTAATGAAATATTGTTGTAAGTATTCTGGATAATAAATAATAATTTAAAAAATATTACTTCTTAAATCGCTATAAGAACGTCATAGTACGGCCTCTGGAGACCTGTACTCATGCACAGGAAAACAACTACCCCAGAGTGTATTTAATTGGTTGTGATCTTATGTAAGGTGAAGTTCCTTCTCCTCGAGTGTCCTACCTCTTATAAATGATAATCTCAGACTAATCTATTAGTCTGAGATGATGATGTCTATATTGATTTGTAACATTTGTTATTACATTAGTTCAGCTATTTTTGTTGCTGACCGTACCTTTACTTACCCTAAACTAAGTGTGATTACATCATCATTCTTTCACATTAATACAATTACCTAGAGCCTGAAATTAGGTAAATAAAGTTTACAAAACGACAACAGTGCTGTCTTGTTCATGTTTTAAAAAGCAGATGCCTTTTCATTATTCCAGTAACTATAAACAATGAGCGGAATAATTTAATTAGAAGAACCATCATTTTAACATTTCAGCCACAATCTACAAAAGAATGGGCTAAATATTTATACGTTATGAAAGTTGAACCTTATTTTTATACTAATAGTGAATAAAATAGCCCGTCATGTTTCCCCTTGATAGTTCCGATGTTTACGTTTAATCAGCTCGTGGCTAGAATGTTTGATTTATACAAGCCATGTCCACCGCAGTTTTCTGAATGACTACTCGCTATTTCTTTCTTGATAAAAGTAAAACAATGTTGAAGAAAAGGGTTTATATACTTATGTAGGTACCTGTTGTTTTATTTGCACCATTTACAATACAATCAATGGAATGGAGCAATGTTTAGTTTCGAAATAAAATATATTTTCTCTTTAACTCAAACTTTGAATACTTACTACATATACTTACTAATAATGATCTATCCTTAATTGTTCGGCAAACATAGATACATACATAATTTACTGGGCCTTATTTTCCAGTCTACCATGAATTAAAGGAAAAACAAAACAAGCTTTCAGCCCATAGTTCTGTAGCGCTACCTAGGAACAGCTTTTGTACCTATTGAAAATCTTTAATTTAAAAATAATTATTCAAATTGTGCTAATGTGATTCTTAACGTTTTATTGTCACTCCCGTTTTAATTATACTCATATTAATTGAGACAAATAGAGAGACGTTTTAGGATACTGCCTTTTTTATAGTTGGAGCTGGGGCCGTAAAAATAACAGAGCAATAATATTGTTTTCCCTATTTTTATGAGTAACAATATTATAAAAATATATTATATAAAATTAAAAAGTTCTAAGGGACACCCAATTTTGATTTGTTTTGAAAAAATATCCTATTCTAAAAGTTAAGCAGAATTAAAGCTCAATTTGAGTACTTTTTTTAAATCCAAAGTTTTTTTTAAGTTTAACTTTTTAAGTTGTCAAACAAAAGTGACAACTGACAAATATTACTTACTTACTACTGACCATTGACAAAGGACAAAGATATTATTTATTATTACTCTGTGGACAAAGACAAGAGTGATAAGAGTTATCATTGAGGTGATAAAATTATTGTTTTGTAGTTTTGTACTTTTATCAGTCCTCATCTAACTATTCATGCACAACTCACATGTTACTAACCGCGCATGCAGTTTTTCTTGAATAATTTATAGTTAGTTGGTATTGCCTAATCGGAACAAAAAAGTTTTAAAATAACTTTTTCAACAAGTATTGAATTCTCAGGGTTTAGTGAAAAAATGGTGAAACCAACTGCAAAAGTATTAGGTAAGTTTTAACATATTGGTATGTACAGTATTTCTAATCTAGAGCTTTAGTAATCAATGTGTCTAATATAAATAAAAGTTTGTTTAGCAACTATTTTTTTAGAACTTTCAAAAAAGTTTAGGTATATTACTTTTACAACAACTTTCTATAAAATATTTTTATATGTATTAAACATACCTTATTGCGAATTATTTTAATGACGTTCTATTAACTTATTATTTTTATTACTGTCTTAAGACGCTGAGACCAGTATAGTTATACAGTGAATTTTACTAGTATGGATGCCAACTGTTACAATCTTCACCGGATTATTATGATTTACCTATTGTTGATGTATTTCAAACTTAAGAAATATCATCATCAACATCTCAACCCATAAACGTCCCACTGCTGGTCTCCTCCATACATTTTGAATGGGATATTAGTCTACTATACCATGCTGGCCAGAAGGGTTGGTATAGGGTTTTGTTTCAAGTTTTCCCTCTTTTGCAGTGGATATTATCTGCCTAACTAACTCTCATAGTTGACTATTACAACACCCTCAGGATGGAACAGGGTGGTAACATTTGTATTCTTAATTCATCACCACACTGACAGTAAATATAGTTATTAATAATATTATTTTCTGTCTCTTAGATATACATCATCTGAAAAATGTTCACATCAACAAAACAAGTGTTGAGAAACAAGTGAAGACAATCTTAGATACTCATCTTGTGACATCCCCTGATAACTACAATGCATGGCTATTGAAAGCCATCACTCATATAGACTTAACTACTCTTGCTGGAGATGATACTAGATCTAATGTATTCAGATTATGCTATAAGGTATGTATTATGGTTATCTATAGGTACATAGTAATGCAGAGCCTCAACTGCTGTGGCTACCAACTTGTAATTCTGCACAAAGGTCTATAATGTAAGTATGTAAGTAAGCAGTAAGAAGGATAATGAAAAATTTCATCCATAATGGAGAAAATTGAGGGATGAACTTTAAATGTATTCCAAAATTGATCATGTGTAATTTGTCATCATCAACCCTTTCATAAATTTTGATGACTATTATGTACATGTAGACAAGTATTTACATTCTACATGTACTCTTATAGTTATCAAAACTCAGTAGGAATTACAATAAAAGGCTTTCAAAACATTAATGACCTGGAGATGAACACCTACATAATATTATAAATTAGATAATTGTATAATACAGCAAAAATAATGCAGTTTAAATATAATAGGGATATAAAAAATACAAAATATAATAGTTCTAAAATGTAGTAATACTAGTTCTGTTAATATAGTACAAATAACAACAGTACAAATATTATAATAATATTAAAATTTTCAACCATGTAAATTCTTATAAACCTATTATTTTTTATTATATTACAGGCAGCAAATGCTTTACCATCAAGTATAGCAAAAAAGCTGCATCTAAAACAAGAAATTCGGACTGCCGCTGTATGTGTATACCCTAGTAGGGTTAAGGATGCATATGAAGCCCTCAAAAAGTTGGACATGCTTACAGAAATAAATATTGCTTCTGGTAAATTCTTAAAATCATATTTTTTAAAGGGACTTTAATTAGCTAATTGTCTCGCAATAGAGTGTCACTTTTCTTCGATACGAGACAGTAGGTGTAGCTACTCTGACATTATGGGAGGTCAAGGGTTTGTTATCACCTATCACTGATTGTGTTATGAGTGCCTCAGAGTTTAGAAGTTAAATTCAAAAATTATAAGTTAAATACAAAAATAAATTATTAGTTACATATTTTTAGTAATAATAGACCCATAATTACAGTAGGTATAGTTTAGATTTTCAGATTTCAAATTAATCAGTATGCCTATTTGCTGGTATTTTCTCGACCTGCATAAATTCTAGTAGGTACTTATTTTAGAAACGCCTATTTTTTGTCTGTATTGAATGATATTCACAAAATGTAATTTTTACAGTTGCTACAGGCTTTCCTTCGGGCCTATATGCCTTGGAAACTAGACTACAAGAAATCAAGTTTGCAGTATCAAACGGAGCAACTGAAATTGATGTGGTACTTGACCGTAGTTTAGTTTTGACTGGTCAATGGGAAACTGTCTTTAACGAAGTACAACAAATGAAGTTAGCATGTGGTTCCGCACATCTCAAAGTTATACTTGGAATTGGACATTTGGGATCTTATGAAAATGTAAGTACAAAAAAGCAACAGTACCTATATTATATTATGTACCTATCTTAGCTGTCTTTGACACAAATCTTATGCATGTGTCAAAAACAACTGCGCCACATGGCCAAGCATATTGACTCCAGCAAGCTCTGTAACACTTACCCACTAATCCCTACCTATGTTTAGCAACCCATATACATGTCCCACTGCTGGGCATGGCTCTCCTCTCCTCTATCAAGAGAGTTTAGGCCTTAATTCACACACGCTGGCCTAATGTGGGTTGGTAAATCAGACATGTGTTTAGAATTTCTTTTAAGACGTGGATTTCCTCACGATGTTTTCCTTCACTGTTAGCAGATGGCAAATCATTTGATTAGTACATATAAACTCCACAAAGTGAAATTTACATTGGTACTGCCGCCCGGGATCGAACTCGCATCTCTTGTGTGCAAGTCGGTTACTTTCCTCGCTTTTTTAATTATGTTTACAAATCAAATATTCTAATTCAGAAAAAATAACGGACTTATAAGTTTTAATTATATTACAGCTTAAATTCAAATTAATATTGTCCATTAATTATTTAAATATTTGCTTTTGATTTCCTTTTAAATTTTTGTATTTGTTTAGTAAAATAAAACGACGACCTTGTTAAATAAATCACGAATACCACACGCCCGAATCACTCTATTCCAAATATTAGAATCAGACTTTGATATTTTTTAGAAACATTAAAATCCTTTGCTAAGAAAGCAGACTGTCTTTAAATTTTCCTTTAGAACATCCTTGACATTTCCTTGGCATGTTATTTTCTTTAGCTAATAGAAAGCCACTGGACTACTACATGACGTAGGTAGGTAGGTACTTACTATGTAGTGATTTACATTACTTTTACTACTACTCTTGTTAAATGGTTGAAACATTCAATCATCTTCTTTTTTACTAATTATCTAATAATTTGAAACTAGCAATTCTTGTTGTATATTTTGTGTATCCCAGAAATGGGTCTAACTATTTGTATCAATCTATAAAGTTTGTATCACCTAATATTATAGAGAGGAAAGATTAAATTTTTTGTTTGTTAAAATTTAACTTAAAAAAACTACACGACCGATTTTTAAAAATTCTTTCACCATTATAAAGCTACATTATCATATAAGTATATGTATCGGTAGTCCGTGACGGATTAAGAATACAAACGTCACCCCGTTCCATCCCGTGGGTGTCCTAAGAGGCGACTAAGGGAGTCAGGCAGACAATATCCACTGCAAGAGAAGGAAAACTCGGAACAAAACCCTATACCAACCCGTCTGGCCAGCGGTGGTATAGTAGGCTTCATATTCCTCCAAATGTATGGAGGTGACCCATGCCCAGCAGTGGGACGTTTCTGGGTTGAGACGACGATGTACGACGATTTACCTACCTATTTGTGGTGCCATTTACAGAACGCCATTTTACATAAAATATTGCGTTTTATTATTTAGAATTAATATTATAGTATTGCTTTATTTATTAAGAAATATATTTTCCAGGTGTATAAAGCATCAATGGTGTCGATGTTGGCTGGCGCGGATTTCATAAAGACATCAACCGGTATGGAAGAAGTAAATGCTACACTACCCGTTGGCTTAATTATGTGTAGAGCTATTCGTAGATATTATCAAATGACTGGTTTTAGGGTAAGAACATTACGACTTTTAGATTATTTTTTTTGACCAGCCAATAAGGTGGACCGACGACTTAGTTAAGGTTGCTTGCGGCCGTTAGACAAGGTCAGCCTGAGTCCAAATGCTGTGGAAATCCTTTGGGAGGCCTGTCCCTTGTCCAGTATAGTCAGTAATAATTTTTTTTTTTTTTTCAACAGGTAGGACTGAAGCCAGCTGGTGGTATAAAGACGGGGCAAGACGCTGTTAACTGGTTGGTGCTAGTATATACAGAATTAGGACCAGAATGGCTCACACCAAAACTATTCCGCATTGGTGCTTCCAGTTTACTAGATAAAATTATTGATAAAATTGTTATTTAAATTTATGTAATTTCGACAAAGTTGACGTTCGGCCACTCATGACATTATAGCCGAGCGATTTTGATCCTAACAACCAAAATTGCTCAACTAAAAATCCATATGATTTTATTGTGTATGTAAATGATACATTTGCCCGTAGACCATGTCCAATATGTGTATTGATCCTTGATAAACAAGAAACCCAAGATACATAATTAGCGTCTCAAAACCGTCAGCATAAAATACGCGCATTGTTGCGTATATTGCAAATGGTATCGCGTCAATCGAGTTACTACACTTCCAACTTTAAATCATACGTGTAAGGTTGAATGTTCTTATTATTACTATAACTACTTACATATAATTGGCAACAGATTTTAGTGTTTCTTTTTTTTATTCTAAAATGTGTATCTTGGGTTTTTGTATATCAATGTGTTTACTAAATAAATATATACTTTATGAGGACTAGCCACCTTTGTCGATTGTACTACTTGCAAAATAAGAGTAATATATATTTTTTTACTTAGTTTATAAGAAGATTCAATATTTTATTATACTTTTAATTTACCTAAGATCTTACCTAGTTACTAATTATGATCTGTGCAAGCGACTGCAATGGCCAAATACTGTATTGTTTAATATTTTATTATGAACAAATTGTGCCATTAATCACCAAATTTATTTTTAAACATAATATATTCATACTTTAACACTGATGGACACATAAACTGCATCAAAGTAGAGATGGACTGTCATATCAGCCTTGGTATCAAATAATTGGCCTGTGTCAGCCCATACACACATACCAGCATAGACTCACGCCTGTTACCCAGAAGGGAAGGCAGAAACAGTTTTTCACTGCTGAAAATGTTTGCATATTGGATAAATATTTTTATTAAAATATCATTCCATACTTTTTGATGCAGTATTTCTTTTAAAATTGTGTGTACTAATTTACCTAACTGATTTTTTTACCTTTATTATTCTCTTCTATAATCTCTTTTTTCTCTTTTATTTACAAAATTAATGTTTAAGTTAGTTTTTCCCCTGAAGGTTAGCAGTTATCGTAGCCGATGGACGCTTGCAATACTAGACGTATCGGTTGCGTCTTGCCGACCAAAAATTAAGAGGGAAATTTTCAGGGTTTTGAGATGGAGCAACACGGGGATAGAAAAAAAGTTTTGTTAAAAATGCACTGTGCAATGCACAGGAACACAAATACACCGCTGTGTGTAGTTATTTGGCTGTGGTCTTCTGTAAGGTGGGGGCCCTTCTCCAGTCGGGCTTGCTCGCTTGTATGATGCCCTACCTCTCTATATTTATAATATATATGTATGTAACTTTGTTACAAAATTAATGTAACATCCTTAATTTTGTCTTATCAAAGGAAATGAAATAAAAACAATTGCAATACAAACATTTTTTTGTATATTTATCATACAAAATATTTTAATTTTAGCATAATATAAATTATTACACCTTATCCACTATATGACACTTATGGTAACGAATCTACAATATCTTATCTATAGACACTACATTCTATCAAATACTTGTCAGCAAATAAGCAAACCCACCAAACATATTTTAATACCACTTTTTTTTCCAAGGAATCGATCAATAATAAAATCGATAGTTTTTTAATACTCCTTAGGTGGCATATAAGTATACAGCCCGCCTGATGGTAAGCAGTTACCATAGCCTATGGACGCTTGTTAAATGCTTGTAACATCATGGATTTGTTTGATAACCCTGAGGTAGGGAAACGAATTCTTAAATAAGCTCTGAAGTGCACGGTACCATGATAATTATAATAAAATATCCTTATAGCTATTTATTTTCATTTTTTTATACAACTTGGGTGGCAAACAAGCATACGGCTCGCCTGATGGTAACCAGTAACCGTAGCCAATGAACGCTTGCAATACCAGAGGTATCACTTTGGCATTTAAAATTACCAATCTTTACAGTTGTCATTAATTAAAATTCAAAAAATAAATCGCTATAACTACGTCATGGTACAGCCCTTGTTTAAATTAGACTTAGGACGTTTTAACTCCAAAGCAGACGACCTACAAAATCTTTTGAACACACATTAACGCGATATACAAACATTTTAAAGCTCATTCGAGCCATCCAGACATTTTAGAAGTCCAATTATTTACATAAAAAAGTATTAATTGACCTTTGACAGCGTATCTATGTAGGTACATAAATATTATCATAACTACATTGTCAGAGGTCGTAATGATTACATATTAGTTAACCGAATCACACGTACAAAGTATTTTCATTTTAATGACGTCATTGCTTTTCGACGGGCTCCTCAGCACGGAATCCGTATTCAGGATGAGCGCTGTAGTTAACTACACGAAGTTTTCCCAGCTTGTCGACGTAGCCGTATTGTCCGTGGACTAGGCCATCATTGTCGCGTTCTTCATAACGAAATTGTCGATTTTTTCTGAAATAAATACGTAAAATATAGATATAAATTCAATTATTTAATAAAAACTATTTGAGAGAAATATAGCTGTACATTCGTTGGGCGGCCTCATGCCGTGTGCAGTGTTTTAGCCACTAGGTATTCAAAATTCAAATTACGAAAATAAGTCGCTATAGCTTCTGATCGTCCAAAGGTAAAAAAAATAAGAAGGTCCACTGAAAAATTAAGTAATAAAAGAAAACAACAATACTACCCAAGCTACGATGCTCTGTTGGGTGGCAGTTCTAGGCCCGTAGCTTTAAATTACTCTACTGAATCTTCATGATAACGATAGATATGGATTCAATCAAATATACTAGCACATCACAGGTCTCTAGACAAAGGCTTCTTCCAATTAGCCCCACAATATACGAGAACTTTGCCTTCTACATAATCTATATAATATAGGTACCTAACAATTGACCCACGTGTAATTTATACATAGTACCGACACACTTCAAATTATTTTGATTACTAAGTCGTATACCTATTAGGAATAAATAGGTAGCTACCTACTATTTCTTATAGGTACCTATGTTCTACTTAGCCTACTGCAAGAAGCATACCGCCCACCTGATGTGAAGCAGTTACCGTAGCCTATGGACGCCTGCAATATCTGAGTTAGGTATCACTTCCTTCTTAAATTGCCGACCCAATTTTTTTACACCTGGGTTAAAGATCCCTTAAATAGGAAAACGTTTCTTTTAAAACGCATCCCGACAGAAAATCTCAATACCAGAACTCGCCTTGGCTCCCGGATAGCACGACAGTCATTGCAAATTGTCGATTATGATCCAGAACATTGTGCTCCAATTATTTTTAGACTGTAAATAATTTTGGTATCATCGATATACCCACCCTTTGCCTGTGTCGTAACCAAACTGGTAACTATGAGGTCCCTTCATGCCGTGCATCCTAAACTCGGTCCTGCCGTCAGGGGCAGTGGCGGCAGCTGCACTGTTGTCACGTGGTGGCGCTTGTGGTGGTGTCTGACGCAACAGAGCAGGGTAAGAGTTTCCTGAAATAAAATAAAAAAAATTATAAGTTAGAGAACACATAAAAACATTTTTTTTAAACAAGCAATTTTTGAATGTTGGCAACGGTTGTAACATTTTGAAACTAACTTTGTATTAAGATAATGTTTACTTTTTAAAAGGCGTGATTTTGTAAAGAAAAAAAGCTTCTTATCTCGCTAATCTTAGAAACGAATGCTCCAATGGGCTTTCGATTTCCACTTGCTACGGTCTGGACATAACTACCTACCAGTACGTAAATAATGTTGTGAGTTAAGTGAAAGAAGTATCTTTTACTTCACTTACAACATTCTTTATCCATGCTCGTCACCGTCAAGAAACGGTTAAAAGGGATAGATAATACCTAGGTCTAGTTATTATTGAACAATAATATATAAGAGTTATAAGAATTTATCAATAGCCACATAACTATATAACTAGGTATATACACGACCAGCGTGCGAAATTATATCTTTAACAATAATATTATTCAATAGTTCTGTCTGGAAGACTGTTGGCAAGGGTCTAACAATCTATTGACATTATATTACGGTAACTTTAGCCCTCCAACAAGTTTTTGATTTATATATCTCAACCCACTTCAAACCATAATTGTTATGTTATTATTAAGTTACATTACACGTACGTCCGGGGTATCTGAAGTTAGTTTCTGAAGTTTCTTGTTCGGCTGAAGCAGGCCCGCCATATGTTTCTACCGCCGCATCGCCATCATGTTGCTGTGAACAATACACAAGTTTCTAAAGCGTTTATATTCATATTTATGTAACAATGTAACAGAACATGATGTAGGTACAATATTTTTGTACTCCAAACACGTTTTATAATGCAGAAACTAACCTTAACATTCTCCCCTTCGCCTTTCAGTTTTCGTGTATGTTCCGCTTTCTTAAAATGATAAAGTTTCTTTTCGTCGATAGGTGTAAATTGTTCTACTTCAGAACTTGGTTGTGGCTTAAAGATCTTTGCAGGCTTTGCTTTAGGAACCTGCTGTTCTTTCTCGACTGAGTACTGTTCAAGAGGTAAAGGAACTGGTTTGAAATCCCCTGGGTATTTCTTGGGATATAGTTTTGTTGAAGGCTTCAATGCTTGTTGCGTTGGAGGAATAAGGTGTAGGGCAAGAGTTGGTTCTGCAGGTTCATAGTACGAACTCACAGACGGCTTATTTTTAAGAAATGGCAATCTGTAATTTGGAACTTCTATTGGTTTGTTATTTTCGTCTACATGCACTTCGAATTCTGTTTCCTCCGAACCTACAGGAATTAAAAACTCATTGACGGCATCGACCGCGGGCGGAACAAGGTGTGTGGATGGTACAGGAATGGGTAATGCGATTAGTTCATCTGGTTGGTTAGGATTAATGAATATAGGAATCGATTTTGGAGGAGGTCTTTGAAGCCGAGCACTCCTTTTATTTTGAGGTATCGTTTGAAGTATGGGTAGCCAGTCACTTTGTGCACTGGGTTCTACGTAGAAATCAGATTGTCGTTCTTTTATTGGTGGTATAAGATAGGTGGCTGGAGTGCCTAAGACGTCAGATACTGCCTCGTCGGGTTTGTGAGGATCTGGAGGCACGAGGTAACTGTCTACATTGGCATCTTCTTTAATATAATAAACGGCTGTGCTTTTAGGCTCTTCTGGTCCTACTGATAATAGTTCTGTAGCAGTGTCGTCATTATCAACTGGTACTTTTATCGATGATGCTGATAATATTATCGGCAATAACTGAAAATAATGAAAAATATGCAGTTAGGTTAAGATAGAACACTTTTACATAAGAGGAACGTCATAGTCTCAAATTATTTTTTACACAGCAATATAGAATCATTAGGCCAGCGTGTGTATATTATGGCCTAAACCTTCTCTCTCACTCTTGACAGAGGAGAGGAGACCATAGGATATTATTATTAATATATGTAGAATCACCCCTTTTTCGCCGCGGGCCCGTCCTATTGCCATTTACTGGGCATAATTGCCACGCTGCTTCGGTGCCGCGGCGCGCGCCTTGTTACTTTCTACCTACTGAGAATTTTGCTAATAGAAAAATCCGGTAAGACTTTATACCGCCAGAAAAACGAACCCAGAACCCCATGGTAAGATTGGTACCATGGTAAGGTTGTTTGATTAGTACCAGTGAAAAACTGAGTAACATACATTTCACATTGGTAAGTAGGCACCTACTAAGTACCCATCGGGATCGAACTCACACCTATGTATTAAAAATCTGTTACTTTCCATCGCTTTGAACATTATGTAGACGTGTAGATACCTAAGTACGTACTTAACTTTACTCATCTACACATTTCTAGAAGAAGTATTTACCTAATTACCTATAGAAAACGCACATACCTACAATAAAAAAGAACTGCGTTTCTGGTCATTTTTAAATTAGATCGTTTCACAACTTTACTATCAGGAATGGGTTACGAGATCAATCGTTACGCTGCATCTAAAAGAAAGAAGTAAGTGACAAATAAAAAGTGAATTTGTTTTTCTATTAGATCACGTTACGTAAAGTTCAATTACAGACAACTGTGTCACAATAATAGAAAAAACTGTATGGTCTGTACAAAAAATCAGTTCAAATCGAAAGGTTCGGACAAACTACAGCGTTCTGAATGAGCGTTATTACGAACAACGATGGAAATGGTATCAATAGAATATTTCCAAGAAATAATATTGTTATGCCGAATCGTGTATGTACTACACTCGTACCCAATTACTTCGTGAACAATAGACAATAAAGACTGATTGAATTATTTGTTTTGGGTACTTGTCATATAGGTAGGTACCTAAGTGGATGCTTAGTTCGTAGCCTTAAGGTAAGTAGGTAGGTACTTAGGTATAGACGAATTCCTATAACTGGTCTGTTGGTCTAGTGATTAGTGACCCTGACTGCTTAGACACAATTTGGTGTGATTCATTAATGATTGTTTCGAGTCTATATCTGTATAATTTGTGTCCGTGATTTGTATGTTGCTAAAGACCCCTGTGCGACTAAGGGCTTGTTTCCTAGTGCTCTCAAAAAAAAACTGAGCACTGTGGATTTAAGTAGATACTTTTTTATAATAATGTGAGAGTTTTGGCGTTGTTTCAGTGGTTCCATATTACAAATAAAGGAGAAGCACTATGTAAGAAAGGCGTTTGCCCAATGTATTTTCAAAAGTTGGTAACGGCCAAGAGTCCATACACCCATTGAATAAGAAAGTTGTTTTCCATATAAAAGTCGGATAAATAAATAATACGTAAAGGTAGTAACTACCTAAGTATATTATAAAATAATTAGATTGTAGATATTTATTTCGGTACCTATATATAAATAATTACATTATTTATATATAGGTACTTAGTAATTAAATTATATTGATCAAATAAATATTTTGATCTACAAAATATGGACATTTACCGAATGCTTATGTCATAGTGGACAAGCACCTCAATTTTGGGACAGGCGTGAAGTACCTACCTACCTACATAAATGTCGACAAACTATTTAATAGACTGTGACTATTAGCTGCTTAGGTTCAGGGTTTTTTGTTCCTATTTGTTTTAATTTCATCGTGTCAATGAACGACAGACGACATCTTTTAGCTAGAATTATAAAAGAAAATTGTTGTAAGTATTTATTGATAGCATAAGAGAATTAATTTGACTGCCTTGGTGGTCCAGTGGCCGCAGTATGCGCCTGCTGTGCATGACGTTGTGGGTTCGATTCCCACACAGGACAAAACTTTGTGTGACCCACAAAGTGTTGTTCTGAGTTTGAGTGTAATTTGTGTCCGTTAATTGTATGTTTGTAAAGACCCCCGCGAATCTGATTTTTCGGAAAAGACGGCTATTTTCGCCGAGAATATCCGGGTATCCATCTACGCGAGAAATATTATAGTGCACAAGGTTTACGGGCACGGAGGTGTAAACATGACCAATTTCTAAACTTTTATGAATGAAATGAATTAAACTTCGTTTATGAATTTCTTAACAGAAAAATCCAGAACCTATTTTCGCATGCACGGTTGGTTCATGTTACCTCGCCATTTACTACAGGGCGGCATTGTGGGTTCGATCCCAACATGGGACAAAAAAATGTGTGATCCACAAATGGTTGTCCCGAGTCTGGATACTTTGTGTCGGTTAATTGTATGTTTGTGAAGACCACCCGAGAAGCGAACCTGGGACCTCGTCAGCTCATCAGTAGTCGCACTTAACGACTACAGGACCAAAAAATCTGTACGATATATTGCCTTAGTCATCAATAGGTACCAACTCTAAAAATAACAAAGTTTCACGTGCCTATCAACAAGAAACCGGTAGACAAACTGGTACCGTTACCGAGATCCGGCACTTTCATTCGTCCGGGTATTCAAGCCAGTCCACTAGTCCAGATACCTTATTAAGACTTCCCTTAGTGATAATCTAGTTCTTGATAGCCCAGCTAGGTACAAACATATAGTACCTGCCTACGAACCATACTTATAAGTCCAGTAGCTTTTCTATAGGTACTTCCTTACTTATTATAAAATAAAGTCACCTCCCGCTGTCGTATGCTTAGGTCTTCTAAACCATGCAACGGATTTTGATGCGGATTTCATTATAATTTAGAAAATTTCTTCCGGAAGGTTTTAATGAATAATACATGCATATTATCGTAACTTATGAAGAGGAATGATTTTTTGTTTTGTTTGTTTGTTACGATTTCACACAAAAGTACACGACCGATTTTAAAAATTCTTTCACCCATAGATAGCTAAATTATCAGCGGATAACATAGGCAATATTTTTTTAATTGCCACCCGGGCAAAGCCAGAACATGTCGCTATAACAGATAAATTAAGAAAAAACCAAAGCGATGCGAGGTAGCTAGTATAAGCTAAGCTAAAGAATTGGTTTAAAATATTTTTAAATTCTTTGTTGCTACATATGTTAGCCCAATTCCTCAGGCAGGTTGTACGCTAAATATCATCGCACTACGACCTAAGTAGAGCATGGTAGTAACAATAAACGGTACACGGGATGAAAATCCAAGTTTAATACGAGTGAAACCACGCGG
This sequence comes from Trisateles emortualis, assembly GCA_947095525.1. Taxonomy (NCBI): domain Eukaryota; kingdom Metazoa; phylum Arthropoda; class Insecta; order Lepidoptera; family Erebidae; genus Trisateles; species Trisateles emortualis. Next base: position 12,268,871 of record OX352734.1, read on the forward strand.
AAGAGTTAGTAATTACATAATTAGGTGAACCAAGTGGCTCGGAGTTTAATGTGGACCACATTTCCTTTCCCTATTACAGTCACATAATAAAAGTTGTTTATTTTTCCTTACGTAGCGTCTGAGGAAACAAACTTTCTTACATAATATAAAATCGACTAACGCTTCGATCTGTCAAGTCAATGTATTTAATTGCTATGCAATCACCATAAAAGCAATGATATTATTGTAAGAAAGTCGTACCTATATATCGCACTACTTAGTGCGCGGAAATTGTCGCCGTTAACAGTAGCTAGCCCAAAGCTGAGATTGGGACCTATTCTGACATCGCACAAAGTTGCGCTAATAAGGCATATAAAAATAAGCTAGCGACCCGCCTTCGCTTTGCTTCGGATTACTTGGCCTACCTCAATTAATTTATAATGCATTACACATATAAACCTTCCTCTTGAATCACTCTATCTATTACTGAAAACTGCTTTAAAATTCGTTGTGTAGTTTGAAAGATCTAAACGTATAAACAGCGGGAGGACTAAGTACCTACGCTTCTATCTAAAGATATGAAATGGTTGAACACTTTCTTAGTAACACTGAGTGTGAAAGTAAAAATTAGTTTTTGTCTATGGTTCATTTATTTCATGACCGCGATCAGTTTATTTTACCGCCCACAAATTGCACAAGATACTTGTACTTTTTATAATGTGTTGATTGTCACTGTTCCATTTAGTATTATATCATAGTTTTTACGAACTGCGGCATCACAATGACGTCCTGATAGCGATTTATAATAGATCTAAATTTAAGATTCGATGAATGACAACCTTAAAGTTAAGTAGTAAAGTTTTTAAGACATTATGAATTTCAAATTAATATCGAAAATGTATCGCTCCAAGGACGTCATGGTACAGTTAGTATATAATATGCTATAGGAACTGAATATGAACTAACCCTATTTGTTGTTTTGTTCCAAGTCTAGGTGTATGCGACACGGGACTTAGTTTCTAATGCGGCAGTTGGGTAACTACTGACTGACTTCAAATCACGTAAAATAGCAATCGTTACCAGAGCCAAAAGTTTGAATCAATTAAAAGCCTGATCATAGGGCTATAGGCTACAAAAAGATTACGTACCTACCCAAAAATCTCACTGTGAAAATGACACATCGACAAACGCGCACGCAAAAACTAGGGTAATTATATTCAAAACACCATGAATCTCCGTTTTAAGAACACTGATTAAAATTTAGATGATATAATAATGTGACCCTATTATACTTTCCCATAAGAGCCCACCTATGTGTTACAAATATGCATAGTAACCTTATTTCCTTATACAAACAAATAACGGGTTCTTACTTAACATTGTCAATAAAAATAAGTAGCTATTAACAAATAACTGTGTTTTGTGATGCAATATTATACAACACGAAATGCTATTTAGTTTTTAATGGCGGTATTGTAACTGTTTAAATGACGACAAATTTAATTTGCTATATAATTATATTGTAAGAGTAAAATGGTACAGATTTCTTTTTACTTAATTCTTGAGACAGATTTTGGTCGTGACGCGATGGTGGCAAATCTTAAAGGATTATACAGGCTTATGGCCTGTGGATAGTGAATGAAAGAATGTCTTTCATGCTATACCATAAGCAAATCTGTGCGGTGTAGTTGTATTCCTTTGTGTGAGTACAGGTCTCCAGTGCTCATTTAGGAATGCGTTTTGAAAGGAACGTTTTCCTATCCCAGGGATACTTCATCTTAAAGCCCTGGAGTAAAAAAATGGGTCGACAACACGCAAGTGTAACCTCTAGTATTCAGCGTCCAAAGGCTGCGGTAACTGTTTAACATCAGGCGGGCCGTATGCTTGTTTACCAGCCAAGTAATATAAAAAAAATACAGGTGCATCGTCTATTCCTTCACTCTTGGCAAGACAAGACCGCAGAGTTAGCATGTAGGTCCTGCGCCTTGACTATGTCACGGATAAATATAATACTCGTACTATTTGCTTGCTTAGGGAGGCACGGAGTCTCACTTGGTTTTCAGAAGATGGTTACCCATCTACAGACTGACCTTGGCAAGGTTACTTAACCTTGCAGATTTATTGATCCGCGTGGTTATTAATAATTTAAATTAATCAGTCGGCTCAGACTAATTTAATCGGTATTAATTAGTTGACAAGGGCACGAAACCTTTTTGAGGTCATGTCCTTTATAAGTACTTTTAGCTGCAGAACCTTTAAGGTACTGATGCCTACTAGCACAATTGTATACGGTCAAAAGCTGCACCACATTAACTTGGGACCGTACCATGACGAACCATACCATCAAAAATAAATAGTTTAAAGGTAATGGCAACTAACTTTCGGTCTTTATTTGAATTTCAAGCAATGAAAACCAAATGTCGCAAATGAATCGCTGTAAAGAACACAACACAAGAACACTTATGGGCATTTTTGAGAGGGCGATAAAATATTTTTAATGAATGTATGCAATATGCTATCCTCGAACCAAATTTAAAACGATATTTTATATGCTATAACTAAATATATATAAATAAAACCGGAACGGTAAGGTCCTCAGGTTTTGGCGTGTGGCCTTAATAAAAAAGATAAACAAAAACTATCAAGCGATAATTAAGATAGAAATACCCTAAATGGTGGTCATTCGATCCCCACACAATAAAAATAATTGCCCATATAATTATGTTAATAATAATTTAATTATTCTGTGTTTTAAATGTAGGTATCTCAAAATGTGTAGGATCTATATTCTAGAACGGAAATATCTACCTGTATCTACTATTAAGTATTCTGTGGTTATGTCAAAAAATTAAGGAGGACTTTAGGAAAATGGGGATCCTATAATTCTCTCAGAAAACATACCTATATTTTTTAAACAGACAAAAGTAGATACGCAAAATTTTAGTTTGTTATTCATAGTTATTTACACTCCAGTTAGATGAATAGGATTAGCAATCGATAATATCATAAGTTGTCGATTGGTAATCGGATTTTAGGGAGCTCCTGGGCACTACCCCAAAGTGGAAAGGAGAGGACCGCATTTTGTGGCGTAGATTGAGAGACGTTTATTGGCTATAACTAGCCTGCTGTGGAATCCACGCTTGTCAAGGTTACGAATGATTAATTATAAAAAACCATAAATATTACCATTGCGCGGAAAATTATTAAATAATTTCATTCAATAATAAATAATTATTGAATTAAATCGTATTTTCAGTACGATTTGTAAAAGAAGAATAAAATATGAAATCATTAAAGTATCTATATGAACCTTCTTAAGGCTTTTTATAAACGTGCCTGTCTTAAACACCGAAAACACACATGTATTCATTTAAATAACAAGATAGGTACAACCCAAAACAGCAGGCAATTATTATCTAGGTAATTGTGTTCCATAATAATAACAGACCGACAAAAGTAAATTTGTTGAACAAAATTTTACATTTGAACAAGCCTGTAATTAAGTTATATAATCCAGTATAGCAATTAGATACTAGGATACCTAGGTAATTACTTACATTATAATATAACCCTACGTCTGCTCATCTTCATGGACATATCAGCAATTATTGTTACTTATAGGTAATAATATAGACATATGCTTAATTACATCATGAACCACCTTCCTGTAATCTTGAGATAATTATAACAAACAAAAAATGACGTAAACTGCTTATTTTATTCGAATAAAAAGTTAATGTATTCTGTCGACTTGATTTCTATAATAAATCGCACTATCGATGTGACGCATGTCTAGATAATTAGATGTTTATGCATTATGGATAACGTAGCAAAAAAAATGATGTGGAGAAATACATATTTAAGTGTGTGACGCCATAGAAGAGCAGCAGGACAAAAGCAATAGCAGAGCCTCTAGACAAGTGGCATAAGCGATAGTCGAATCGAAAAGTCAAAAAAGAAAATGTATGGGATTTGACGTTAGTTTACGACATTAAATCGTAGACTCGCGTCAAATTCCATACCTTTTTATTTTTTGACTTTTCGATTCGACTATCGCTTATGCCACTTGTCTAGAGGCTCAGATCAGCAATACAGAAATCCGACTAAACGGAAGCATTTACTTAGGTAGGTTCTCGTACATTTTGCACAATGCAATGAGAGTTGCAACTAATCTGCGATGCAATTGTGAAATGCTTTTTTTGCGATGCAACCCATCGCAAAAATATGTGCGATGTCATAGTTTTCAACGCATTACGGGTCGAGGTACGCATAACCATAAACTTAATCGTCCATTATGTTCAAAGAAATAAAAGAGCAAAGTTTGTTCGATACTCAAATGTTTTCGGCTTATGTCCGTGTTGCGTGCAAATTTAGATTTAACTTTTAATATCTATTAAAACTTTGTCAAATGTTTCAGACACGAATCTCATAGGTAGATAATTTACCTATTAGACCCTTTTACTTTTTACTTAGCTATACCTAATTATAAAGAGATAAGATTTGTATTTCATATTTTTTGTGTGTTTGTACCTAATGAAGAAACTCAAAAACTACTAAACCGATTTTGAAAATTATTTCTCCTATAAGAAGCTACACTAGAGGTTGTACGATAAACTATGTATTTTATTTTAAACTAGCGGCACGTCCCGGCTTCGCACGGCACATATAGGTACACATTTGCCCCGCAGAGTTGGCTAATCACCATTGAGACTGGCCACTGTACCAAAATCTGTCAGAGGATTCATATTTACGCCAGTTATGTAACTTTATTAAATACTAGCACGTCCCGGTTTCGCACGGGGGGGCATTTATTAAGTTTTTATTGGGATCTCGTTTTTTTTTTTCAATAAAATATAACCTATGTTACCCGCTGATAATGCAGCTTTCTAATGGCTTTGAGTTAAATCATAACAAATAAGACAAACCAATAAAAAATATTTTCTTTTTATAATATTAGTTTAGATAACATCACAATAATGTAGGAAATCCTCTCAGACATTTTCTAACTATGGGGACATTGAATTGAGTTACCATTAGAAAGCTAAAGGAAGGAAGAATTATCTTCTTCCTGACAGCTCTTCTTATCTAACGGCCGGTTTATAAACCTATAATAACATACATTGTATGCCCCTATGATTTTATATACAAATAGCATCATAAATGAAGAGAGGTAGGGCACCATACTAGCGAGCAAGCGCGACTGGGGAAGGACACTTTACAGAATACCACAGCTAAATAACTACACATATCGGTGTAGTATATATGAGTACAGGTCTCCAGCGCTCATTTAGGAATGCGTTTTAGAAGGACTATTCACTCCTATTCTAAGGATACTTCATCTTAAAGATCTGGTGTAAAAAAAATGTAATCTTATGGTGTACAAGAAAGAATTATCTAAGTATACTAAGCGTCTATAAGATACGGTAACTGCTTACCATCAAGCGGGTCGATGCGATGCTTTCTTTCCACCTTAGTAATATAAAAATCCCACAGGAATAAATAGTTGTCTTATTAAGTATTTCTTAGTTTTTATAGACAACTCCCGCACTAGAGAACAGGCTCTGTGTTGCGGGGGACATTACAAACATACAATTAACAGACACAAATTACACCCAGACTCAGAACAACTCTTTGTGGGTCACACAAAGTTTTGTGCCTGTGTGGGAATCGAACCCTTGTGAACAGCAGGCACATATACACTGGAGCACCAAGGCAGTCAAATATGAAAACTGATTCTGCTCTTCAGCTTTGTATTTAGTCGATGGTGGCTGTGGTCACGGCCAATGGACTAAGTATTACATTACCTATCTACTTTCTAGGACGGTCTGGATAGAAAGCGATGGCTTTCAATAGCTAGAAATTGTAAGTGATACATTTGTGGCTTCGTTTTGCCCAAAGTAGTAGTTTTTCCATACAGGACACATAAAAACAACCTTCTCTTAGTTCCTAGTTTAGAATTAAACTCATTTATATAGTAGACTGCACGGTTAGTTCAGTGGCTACCTCGTCATTTACCACTGCGCGGCGTGTTGTAGGTTCGATCCCTACACGGAACAAAAATGAGTATTATCTATAAATGGTTGTCCCGAGTCTGGGTGTTCTTTGTGTCCGTTAATTGTATGTTTGTAAAGTCCCCCGCGACACAGGGCTTGTTCCCTAGTGCGGGAGATGTCTTTAAAAAAACCACTCGCAGACTTTGTTTATTTTCTGCACACTTCTGTTGTACAACTTCCTTTCCTCTTCAACTTCCTTTCTTTCTGTTTGCGTTGAATCAATGTTTAACGATTTAAATTTTAATTTTGTACAATGTCAATAAAAAAGTTACAGACCTTACGAATTTTAAATGATGATCGCTACGGTACGGTACGGCTCTTGCTGTAGGATACAAGCCTTGCCGAGCCTTTGGAAATATACTGATAGGTACCTCAACACCTAAATAACAACCATCTAATCCAACGCACAGAATAATCAACTAGAAACATCAGAACACATAATGTACAAAAACAATATATAAACAGATAGATAATTTCTGGCTTCGAAGCATTTTTTAAACCATCAATTAAAGTTTCCCGGAAAAAATAAGATGATGATTGACAAACCTATTTTGATGCTCAATGACGTTTAAAATCAACATATCAAATAGTTTTTGTGTGTTTAAAACCACTTAACGTTATGTTATTAGTTTGAATTTTACAGCTTTTATAGTTTTTTTGTTTACACGTTGCATACAAATTACTTCCTTAATGTATTTAATTTATCACAAAAATATTTATTTCTGATTTGAACCGTAAATATAATTACCATCTTTATTTCCTACATCTATTTTTACATATTTTTTGAATCAACTAAAGACTTTCGTAAATGGTTGGCTTGGCACTGTGCACTTAATGTGCCATTTTGAAACTAATTTCAGAATGAATTTTGTGCGAATTCTCGTCGCATGACTTAGATAAGATATTATGGTAAAACAAAATTTATTCAAAGTTTTGTCATCTGTGTATAGAAAAACAAGGTTTCAAACAAACAAAAACTTTAATCCACCCATCAGTTTTCAACTAAATAAAATGCTTATCTTTGGGTTTTCATATATAGACTTCTGTCATAATTAATATTATAGGACCCCCATTATCCTAGAGTGCCTAGCGCCTCTGAAAAGTTAAGGCTATTAAGATTAAATGGAAATGTTTGAAAAATATAGAAAACGAAAAAAAATAACTAAACCGGTCATTAAACTTGAGTTTTTAATGAACTTGATTTGGTTACCCAGTGAAAGATATTGAAATTGAAATGAAAGTGAAACTAATAAGATGCGACCGTCGAACAAATCGTGGTGAAAATTATGATAGAAACAAGTGCCCTTGATGTACCTACTTACTTTCGATTTACACAGTCAATGTCGCTGTCTTTGATGATTGTATCTGTCTTATAAATTATGTATGTATGTGTATTTACAATATAGTATCAACTGCATCTATCAATGTAGAAGTCTACAATTTCTATCGGAAAACTAGAGGAAAAATGTTTATATTATCAAGAAGGTATAGAACAAAAGAATGACTATTGGCCATGGGATTTAAATAGATAGATAGATAGAAAACTCTATATTGTACACCAATTACATAACTATACCACATTATCTTCTCTTATAAGGGTAAGTACATACTTATAGTGTATTTCACATAGCATGCATGGGTACTGTGACGTTTAACATTTTACGATGAAGTTGAAAGAAAATGATTGATCAATCCATAACCAATTGGCTAATTGAATGATCAAGAGCCTAAAGTATTCAATACTTAGATAGGTTTTAATTTAATCTTCTATCATTTTCATCGATATTTACCTTCAAATGTCAAACGGCACAGTACCCTGATCTATTTCTATGACCCATGCTATGTGAAATATACTATTGGACTTTTCTGCCGTTTTGGTCGAAAAAAAATATTAATATTAGATAATAATAAATAAAAAAGCTTTTGTTATTTAGTAATGGTATAAATGGATACATACTCATTAAGACTAACCTAGCACAGGCTTGACAAAAATGTGCTTTTTAGAGGTACATATATTAATAGTAATCAATCATCATTTTATCATCACAATTAATAATAATATTATTAAGAAAGGCAAAATAATATAACAATAACGTCTTTGGATAACTCGCAATACCTACCTACCTTATCTCATCCCAAACTAGGCAGAGCCTGTAATGTGTGTGTATGGCAACCATATACCTCACTGGTAAATATGAAAATATTAAGATGAATTACACAGAGACACAATGATTTATCCTAAATTGAACCCGCTACCACCAGCTTAGCAGACAGGGTAAGTAACCACAAGACACTAGACCAACAAGCTCGTAAAAATGCATGGAATTATAATAATATGAAGACGCTTTAAAACGCCGATAATAACGGAAATTATGTAAGTGTCCATTATAATTATTTAACTAGGTATTACAAAGCAGGTTGTATAGCGTGATAATCTAAGAGCGCGATGCTAATTATTTTAATCTTTGATTCTGTACTTCGGTCAACAACGTACCTATCACTAATAAATACGAGTCGTAGGTAGGTAAGTTCCTACCTTCTAACCGAATAGGAAAATAACCGACTTGTAATGTACCTATTAAGGTAACACGAGGGGTGTGAGTTCGAATCCGCTGCCGGTAGTAAGTACCGATGTAAATTTCAATTTGTAAAATTTATAATTATGTAGTAGGTACGCACTGCGTTGGTACTAACACTAAGTAATCAATTTCAATTTGCTAACTGTGAAGGAAAATATAATGAGAAACTTACACGTCCTAGAAGAATGACTTTATTCTAAAGCCATGTACCTAATCTACCATCTCGCATTCGGCCAACGCGTATAGATTAAGCGCTAAACCATTAAAGTACTCACCTACATATAAATAATTCAAACTAAGATCGAAAATGAAACTATAAGGACATCGTGGTACCTAATAGTACCTACAAAGAAGACGGAAAACCCGTGCGCAGCTTCGAAACCGATATGGATTAACTACGCGTATATTAGCAATCCATAGAATTTAGTATTATTTTAATAGTATAAGTATTACTTAGGTGTTTTATTCACATTTTTAAATAATAAAAATAATATAAGAAAGAATAAGCTATTTTTACATTTTACTAGATACCTATACATAAAACTAATTTAATCATAAATACAAAAAAAAAGGAAAAACAAAATATAAACGAAGACTGTTGTTAAAAATAATTAGATATTAAGTAGATATTAGATTGCTAACTAAGTGACTAAGTGACCACCTACTAAGTAAAAAAAAAGTAAAAGTAAGCAATAAAAACCCTATTAACTATTTGCGAAATAATTTTAATAAAAGGACTTAATTAAAAGAATATATTAAAAAAGTACTCACAATAATAAGCCGGTGCCACATTTTAATAACGTCCAGCCACTTATGCTACTTCACTGTTACTGCAACGATCAGCGGTCCGTAATATTGTCAAAGAATATACTGCACAACACTTTTTTATATCTAGTGAAGTTTACGTTACAATTTCCCGCCCAGTACTGCGCTCGCGCCTCCCTTACCGCTCATAATAATGGAAGCGAACGGCACTCGCGCTTGCAATTTATATAACATCGCCAATCTACCACTACACAACGTATAATTTAAACTTTAAAATAGACTTGTTTTGTTTTACACAAGTTATCTAAGTTTAACGTGGCACCATCATCATAATTTACACAATTATTAGGTATTCATCCATGAAATTATCCGTCCTCGGATTGTTAAACAACTAATTGTTTATTTTACAACAAGTTCTAAGGAAGCGTGCGTAAAAACTTCTCTGATAGACCTGTAAAAATGGTGGTCGAGTTCATGGATGAAAAAGCGCATATCGAATCACCGAAAGTAAGTAGGTAAGCCAAAGTGATCCAATGACCTGCGTTATGACCACAGCCTGCGCAATTAGTTGGTCTTTTTGTACATTCAGCTACCTTATTATGTTATATCACACCAATAATAATATATTTTTTCCCCTACACCTGCATAATCAACAATACCTGTATAACACCTCATTAAATTAGGTATACAAACCTACTTACGTGAGCCATTAGGTGGCCAAGGCTTAGTTAAATTAATTGCTATGCAAATAATATAAAATTATATTTGTATCTACAGATTGATTGATATATCGACCGTAGTATGAATCCTTTCTAGGAATGACACTATTCCTAAACTAAGGACCTTTACAATATACCTAACTGCCAGTTAAGTCCCAAATAAGAGATCTCAGAGGAATTGCGGTCCAAAGTATTTTTAAGCAACTAGGGTACTCATATTATACTATTAGGTATATTTTGTATGGCAAAGAAGCATACGGCTTGCCTAATGGAAAGTTCCCTTAGACTATGGACACTGGGATAGGTTTTTTTTTAAGCGCAACTACATGAGCACTGGCGTCCAGTCTGCACTCACACACAGGAGCACAACTTAACCACTGTGTCTAGTTATTTGACTGTAATCTTCTATTGTAAGGTGGATAAGCTGGTCTTGCCACACTTGGTCTACCTCACCTAAATGACAACTAACACAGTTTACAGACCCAGAGCTATGTATTATATATTATCTGTGTCCAATATAAGTATTTTGGACAAGTGATCGTCATCCACTCATATTAGATTTGACTAGCCTGTTGGTCTAGTGGTTAGACTGGTTAGTGACCCTGACTAGGGTCACTAACCAGTTTAACAGAGCAGATCCCGGCTAAGCCGGAGGTCGTGGTTTTGATTCCCACACGGGACAAAAATTTGTTTAATTCATAAATGTTTGTTCTGAGTCTGGGTGTAATTTGTGTCCGTAAATTGTATGTAAGTGCGAGAGTTGTCTTTTAAAAAGAAAGAGTGAAAGAAAAGTGAAGAAAGCTCGCAAATTTCGCCGACAAGAGCCATTCGCGACATCAAGCCGGCTCAATATCACCTGCGGTAAATATCTCTTGTCACATGTGTGGTAGAGCATATCGTTCTCGCATTGGTCTGTTCGGCCACCACAAGCGGTGTCTAGCAGACCTCACACCAAATCGTCTGCTGCCGAAAACACATGGTGATGATGACGGTCGTTGAGAATTATTTTACCTACGCCGTGCAAAGAATACATCGTACCTACATACAAATCTACATACTACACATCTACTACATAGGGACAGGGTAGATATGGGTAATGTAATTTCCCCCCTTCGTGCATTTAAAGGTTTACTGATTTGTTCCTTTTGATTTTCTACGTAAGATTTAATGAAATTTAACAAATCTTTATTCGACATGAGGATATTCAAAACTATGTTAAAAGTATCCCTTACACCATAAATATGGCAGCTTTAAAGGTTCAAAGTTGATAAATCCTTAGGAGGGCCGAAATTTAACGTAGGTATTCACCATATATGAGTAGTTACTTATTAGGCAAATTGCGACAGTTCAACATCTATAAAAATAAATAAAATTTAAGTGTCATTCTGTGATTTTGAAATACATAATCACATAAACAGGTAACTACCTATTAAGCTTTTTATTATGGTTACAATTTGGACGCCTTGTAGCACAATGGAAAATAATATTGTTTGGTTGTCACCGGTAATAAATCTGTCTCTGTTTTAATATTCGTTAGGTAAGTAAACCGCTTTTGTTTGACGGGACTTTCTCAGGCTGGTAAAGGAATTTGCAAGGTTGGAGTGACATAGCCAACTACTTACTCACTTACCAACCAACCATATTGAGAGCAGGCAGAAGCTGGTAACATGCTGACCGGTAGGTACCAAAGAAGGCATTAAGTTTATGAAATTATTTTAACATAACATTATTATATTTAATTAAAATGTTAAGTACATAACTATAGTTATATCCTTGTCATTTTTTTAATTATTTACTGAAAATATGTAGCGACAAAAATCGATCACCTAGGTAATCGAGATTCCAGGATATAGATACACAATAGACAATATTATAGGTAAATACTTTGGTATTTACCATGGCAAACAATAACTTGATATCGACTGAAATATGCAGCATTGTTATGAAATTCTCTGTTGATAATTTTCCGGTTGTAAACACGAGTTCGAAAGGAAGTTAGGAACCTAATTACAAATAATTAATAATTAATATCTAGAAGGTAGGTAACCTAATAATAGATTTGTCCTTATCTCATTGTAACTAAATAAGTCGATATCGTGATCACTGAACTGTAAAAGTTGTTAGGTACCGTGTACTAAAGTGCACTTTGCTCACTGCTTCGGTAAATTAGTCATATTTGTTACGCAGTTTTTAACAATAAATAAATAAAACTAAATGTAGCAATACAAAATATTAAGTTCAGACCTTCACCTTACTACGAAATTCAAATGAAACGAGTTAATTTTAACTTTGTTAGTTCAAGGTAAACACTAGATACCAAATCTGACAAATAAATCTTTTTATTACTCGAATGATACACGTAAGTGTCTATTAGCTAACTATTGTTCACCTTAGCCTTAGAATTCAACACCAAAAAAATACATTCAAAGAAAAGACAACATAGCTGCCTTGGTCATCGCCCTCGTTGGCGTCCGTCGACGCCACGCGTCTTTGCTTAGTAAAATTCGATACTTACCAACAGAATTAGTGATGCCAAAGAACAGAGTTTCTCAACCTCATATCTTCACATACCTTTACATTTTATTAAAAAATAAGTAAGTACAAAAGAGAAATACTTACTTAGTTGTTTCTTAATAATGAGGCTTGTTTTTAACGCAAATGGTATCGACTGTCGATTTTCGAAAAACAAAGATTGCTTAATTTTAATCATGCTTGTTTTTTTTATTTTTTTTTTTTATACTTCCAAGGAGGCAAACAAGTATACGGCCCGCCTGATGGTAAGCAGTTACCGTAGCCTATGGATGCTTGCAACACCAGGGGTATCACTCGCGCGTTGCCGACCCTTTAGAAACTTTATAACAAATTGTACTTCAATGTACCTACCCCACTTTGAGAAACGCTGCCTTAGAACAGTTAGAACATTCAGAACGCTCTAAGAGTGATGGGATTAGTTCTCTGCTCGACAATACAAATTTTACTGAATAGTTTCATGTTTCTTTTAACCTTTAATGTATGAGACAAATGATACTGCTTTAGGAACAAAGCAGTGCTCTTATTATAAGTAGGTATATGATGATTATAATAAATATAACGTTTACATACACGAGGATTTTCACACAGTTAAAACAATTACTTAGGTACACATTATAAGTGTAAAATAGGTAATCTAGATACATAGCTACCTACTAAAGTCTTATTTGTATAAGATATCCAATACTTACCTTTTTTATAATAAACACATGCCACAAGTCTCTCGTCTGTATTACCACAGAATAAATATTATTCAGTGGTATTACGGTGAGAAAAAAAACCATTAGGTAGTATTAATCAACTACATAACTTATCAGTCCAAAATGAGAGGTCTCGTAGGACAGTTCAAATATAAATTTTATATAATTTCCGATTTATTCCAAGAAAAAATTATAAAAACCGGCCAAGTGCGTGTCGGGTCACGCGCAATTTAGGGTTCCGAAATTGCGAGTCAAAATAATGCGGACCAAGAATAAGGTACGGTTTCAGCAGTTCATGATATCTGAGAACACAGGACGATGGTAACAATTTTGGTAAAAGTCTTGAAATAAGTTACCTTAAAAGGTAGCAGAGGAAGGGGGAGGGGAGTTTCTTCCCTACGACTTCTGACGACTTTTAAATATTAAATGTTGAAATTTTATTTGAATAAGATAAAAATCATATTAGGTATCATTATAATTAATTTTACTATGATACCTATATAACGAGCCCTGTCACAGGACTTGTCCCCTAGTGCGGGAATCGTCTTTGAAAAAAGAGAAAGAGGAAGCAGTCGCACTCTACCTACGACTAGTAAACTAACAAGACAACTCTAGTACCTAATAATTCGAAATCCAGACCGATTTCTGTCATGGCGGCCAATCTCAACGGAAATTACCCAACTACGCAGGACATATTATAGTGCACAAGGTGTGCGCAAACACAGCTGTAGGTACAGACCTACTCTCTATTTCTTCACTCTTCGTATCTAGTCCGATGGGACGGCAATCCGAAACAACTTAACAGCGCAAGATCGAACGGCTTTAGCTACGCTACGTGCTTTCCGAGGCACGGAGGCGATCTTGCTCTTTTTAGAAAATGACCACCCATCTTCGGACTGACCGTGGCAACTTGCTTTACTTAGCAGATCCCTCGATCCGTGCCGCTATTACCTACCTACTTAGCTATGACCCTCTATAACACCTTGACTACTATTCCTACAACAAATACTAACCTCTACCTATCTATTATATCGTTTAAAATTATAGTAATTTGTAGGTAATATAGCGCTATCTAATAGTGAAGTCTCATATAACAAAGGAATAAGTTTTATATTTAATTAGACGCGCCGCCTCAGACGTTCGCCTCGGCGTGATCAATCATATCAACACATACCTACGTATACTTACGTTGATATTCTGCTCATATCCATCTTCCGTAGACTACCTAGTAAACTAGTAATTACGACGTAGTTCAAAATTGAATAATTCAAGGTGAAATATAATGACGTTCTGAATATAAAATCAGGACGACAATACTTTGATAGACAAAAATAAAAACGATCACGCAATTCTGATCGTTTGCGTCGTTTAAAATAGATTGACTTTTCACAATAACGTTCATTGTGCAAAACATTTTTTTGTCATAACGAACAGATGCAAGGTCAATCGAAACAGGTATTACATCCCTTCGGTTTCATCATTTCTACAATAAATCTTTAGAATTGTAATAGGTATATTGTAATAATAATTGAAACGAATTATGAAATTATTAGGTAGTAGGTTCCCTTTTTAATCGTACGGTTAAATTGGACGGATGAAGAAACTATGTATAATTTGTGTATAGATTACTTAAGCCAATCGAATACCTACCTATGCTGTGGTTTAGGACACTCATATCAGCCAGTCGGAACACACGGTTTTGAGGGATTAGGAATAGGTACATAAATAGTCTATATCCAAATATTTTTTTTGTATTTTTGCATAGCAATTTGCTCAAATATATATAAAGCGAAAAAGACCAAAAAAAGTTGACCCGATGTGGTAGTACGCTGGGCCGAAACCCAAGAGGCGCAGGTTCGGATCCTGCTCCGCTACGGGCTTGACATTTTCCACATTGCTTTAAATATTTAAATAAACCCATCAAAGTGACTTTATTATATGAATAGGTGGTGGTGATTTTATAACTCATGATATTTGGAGCCGATGAATTAGCAAATCAACCTACTTATTACCAAACTGCGATCAAATCACCAACAAACCTTCCATACGTAGATTATGCATTATTACGTCACGGACTGACGGGGCATTTAAATAAAATAAAAAACATACACTGTTTACTGATTTCTTTATTAGATATCGCTGGTACAATACTATCTGACCAATTTAAAATGCAATGTTAATTATTGTATCACTTCGAATATTAATTCCGAACGCTATTTGTACACAGGACAACATACACAATGAAGACTTATTTTAAAATAATACACGGCATTATTTCTACTTTTTCTCTGGTGTGTAAACGCTAACATTATACAAAAAAAAATAAACAAAACATCAAGTTTTTAACCTCATTTACTGTATGCAAGTTTCGCACTCATACTGTCTTTGTCTTACTTGCATCTTGTAAATTGTGTATGATTTGCTTTACAAAACTTGCACCGTGTAAACGGTGGTTGATATTACGAAACATAATATATTTTATA
Source organism: Trisateles emortualis (assembly GCA_947095525.1). NCBI lineage: Eukaryota > Metazoa > Arthropoda > Insecta > Lepidoptera > Erebidae > Trisateles > Trisateles emortualis. The sequence goes on from OX352734.1 coordinate 12,284,679, forward strand.
ATTATATCTTGCATAATTAAATAAAACATAATAAGTCTCATTTGATGAATTGATACACCGCACAATGGCATGCCGCAAATTATACCAGACCTTATCCTACAATTTTAATCTCTTATGTTATATACACAAGCGATAAATAATACTGCTAAAGAGGACATCATATATCGAGACGTTTCGTTTAATGCGTTTTAATTTAATACTTCTTTTGTAAAGGAGAGGAAAGTAGTAGAAACATGTTACAACTGGCGGCGAACTCAAACTTCGCCCGGGCTAAAAAAAAATTACGCGTTTAGGGATTGCATTTTCAATAATTCCTTCTTAATGCTCACTTTTGCAATTCAAGGAACCTTAGTACAAAAACTTAAGTTTGTAGCCAGCGTTGATGAATCAATCACGCAGTCAATCGGAAAAATAAATTTTATATGTTAAAATTAAGTTATTGCAGTGAACTGCACAATGCAAGTTACCAAAGACTCATGCTGTCTTTATCTAACTAGCCGAGTATAAAGATGCAATAATATTTGCGTAAATAGCGTTTTATGCAATTTTATCGCACATTTTTGTTTAATTGCCTCTCTATAAATACTTTCAGATATTTTTTGTTATCTTTATTACTTGTTCATCCGAGTGTGTCGTATTAAAGTCGGAAGATTTTACAGATTTCCAGAGCTCTGTTGGTGGCAATACGTTATGTCAGAATCTCAGTAATAGTTATACCTCTATGCCTAGCTCAAACAAGCCTGTCGTAACTCTGTCGTAACGCCCGACAGAATGCAAAATAGAGATGTGAATATGCCTTTTAAACATAATCTATCTACGTACAAGCCATGGGAATGTACTATGCAGGTAAATATCTAGTTACAATGCATTTTATCATCTGAGATATTTATCAATAACCACAATATTAATAAGTCACGACACGGACAGGTCATATTACGTCAGAACAATTGAATCATTCTTTCGAACATAGGTACTTTAGTTATTTATAATGGAAGGTTCTAGTTATTATTTGAATAGTACAAAGGGGCAAAAATAGTTTACGGTCCGCCTGATGGTAAACAGTTACCGTAGTCTATGCGTCTACGCTTGAAATACCTGGAGCATCACTTGAGTATTTCCAGGTCGGTTGGTTTCGCTTTAGTATCCTTGGGATTGAAAAAAGGTTGCTTTAAAAGTACATTCCTAAATGAAGACTGGGTTTCGACTGAATCTAGTTCATATCAAAATATTGTATTTTTCCTAATCTCCTTTATATAAAGAATCGTCATTGTTAATTTGACTAAGAGCGCATTTACATAATGCAAGTTATGATAAGTAAGTTTCATACTTTCTTTGTTGAAATGTCATGAGACTTGCTTCGGGAAACTTGCATTATGTAAATAGGTCATTAGCCCAGTACACTATCAACTAATTTAGTACAAACTCCCGGCATGTTAAAAAACAATGCCATATATAAAAAACACCAGAAAAAAAGTAGAAATATAGGACTAAAATTAAGTTGTAACCGATTATCGCACTCAGATCATATCATTTAGAACACATTTAAAATTAGATAAATAGTTCTCTATGCATATAGCATTCGCATACATAACTACTATGTAAAACATATCACGGACCTGTAGGTTAAATGAGAAACTAAAGTTTCTATATACTAAGGGCGCCTATCTAACATTACGATTGATAAATACTCCATACAAGCTATATTCGACTTAACGCTATGTAGCAACATATCACATCCATATCGATCCATAGCCACAGTAATAAAAACACTTACTGACAACCGACCACACTTATCAATTAGTGGGATTGAATATGTACTTGGAAATTCTACACTCACTGAGTTATGTTAGTTTGGAAAAATTTAAAACTCTTCACAAATTCATTACAATCATAGTTTAGGAGTTTATTTGAAAACCGTTTACTGCTGATCACTTTAAAATAGCGTTATATATTACAAGTTTCATAGTAAGTACTTATTGAATAATTACACATTTAAAGAAAGTATGTCCAATTGTCCATAAATTGACAAGAAAATGAATACATATTTCGTATAAATTAAAAAAAAATATCTACAATTTCGTTAGTATATGCTTGAAACATATAAGTTTGTGACAAAAATATTTTAATAAATATCGCACTAATAATATTTTATTAAAAAGGCCCCTTGGGGCGCAAGATTAAAAATAGGAACTTATTCAAATATCAGCTATATTCGCAGCCGCTGTGGACACCGAAAAATACCGTACGATATTGTGTTTGCATGCAAAATTTCGCCGAAAGATGAATATTATGTCAGGAATTCAGCATGTCAACTCGGTTTTCGCTTGTCCCAGTCGCAGCGAATACCGCCTATATCTGAATAGGCCTTCAAAAACAATTGTCTCATTGGCTATATTTGCATCTGTCAACTCACCGATGCTTATTATCATTATTCCCTTACAAATACCCCTAAAGTGAATCCCCTGAAATATTCAAATCTCAATGAATATGTGACAAATTAAGCACTGCCTACACGATGCAAATGTCGTCAAGTCTATTTCAAGTATTTTTTATTCGACGAGTAAAACAGTGATAGCAAGAAACTTGATTTGCAACACTTGCATCGTGTAAACGAAGCTTAAGGAAATGCGGTTCAAGAATATTTACTTCAATTAATATTTATTAACAGATGAATATTAGCCGAAGCTTATTACCATCAATCAGTCGTTACTTTGAAGGGTACAAAATATAATAAACTCGTACAAATTGATGCGAAAGAGGAAACAAACAGATTTACTAAATAATTAATTGGAAGAGTTTTACAGGAAGAGTCATAGTGGGGATTTAAAGCAATGCTATTCACTCGACCAAAATGTTAATTATTGCTCGGTCAACGCACACATCAATCACTACATGGACACACTAGAACTCTCATTCGATACACAAGCAGTCACTGTTTACCACTGGGGGTTAGGCGGTAAGTAGCCTTCAGGCGAGTAAGCGGGAGCGGGCGGCGCGCCCGCGTACGGCGGCACCGCGCCCGCCCCGGCCGCGCCCGCGTACGGCGGGTAGTACCCGCCACCGTACCCGCCGTAGTACGCGGGGTTGGGGTACGCCCCGTACCCGGGCATTCCGTAACCTTTCAAACAGAATCATAATGTAAACATTACATTCATACGTTTTTTTTAATGTACATTTCATTCACAGAATACAAGTTTTGCAAAGACAGTTTTTAAATTTTTGGTTTTACAAAACACGTATCGTGTAAACGATGCTTTACAAATACGCTCATGCGCTAACTCAAACTTTGACATTTACAATTAACGAAAATGTTAGGCAACTATATCAGAGTTAGTAAATAATAATAGGCTGTAATTATAAATAACCTGTCAAAGTAATCATTTTTATTCTATGCGATCTAAGTACGATAAGTTAAAATAGTTTCCTACCTGGATATTGGCCATAATGACCTTCCGGGGGTGGGTTAGCTCCAGGGTACATTTGGACGGGTGGCAGGGGCACAGGTGACTTGGGCAGGTCTGGTGCGGGCACCGCCGTACCGCCACTCATCATAGCGGGGTGGGCGAGGCTGATGGGCGGCGGCGCGGACTTGGGCAAGTGACTCGGGTGTGGCTGCGCTAGAGGCGGGTGCATGATCGGTGGCTCGTGGGAGAGCGGCCGGCTCATCAACCTCGAATGTGCATTTGACATCTCGATTGGGGCAACCGGCGCTGTATTCTGGGGAGTTATCTCCGGTTTCCGAGGTCGTGGTGATGCTGTCGAAGGCCCTAGTAGACTCGACACGCTATGGGACATGCCAGAAGCGGCAGGTGGTTGAGATTCAGGGATGCTGTCCGTTTTAGTCGGCGATCTCCTCTTCTTAGGCTTAGCCCCGGGTTTCTCCTCGCCGGTCGGCGAATATGACTGCGTAATATCATCCAAATTTTTACGGAAGTCTGGCATTCCTTCTTTGTTTAGTACGCTAGCCGTTCTCTCTAACTGACTTAAGCTGGATTCCAGGGACGGCCGGACGCCAGGTCGTTGATGCCTATAATTCTTTAAAGGATTAATTTTTCTTTCTACTGCCTCAGCGTTACGAGAGGTATCCGCCATTTCTATTCTAGGTGCTTCTGGCTGTTGGGATCTGCCTGCGACATTTTCTTCTACAGTCCTATTTTCTAGAGCATCCTCTGAAGGTAGCTTTTCATCTGTCGTTAATACGATAGGTCTAGGTTCTGGTATAGACTCTCTTTGAATAATTGTACTGTGTCTTTCAGTTTCACTGGATTTTGAACTTTCAGGGCCTTCACTTTGCGATTTCTCCTGATCTCCTTCGCTACTAGACGATGGTTTTGTACTTCCATGCTTATTACCATTTCCATCTTCATCACTATCTAAGACTTGGGTATCTTCGTCAGAGTTTTCTGTTTTACCAGCAACACTGGTTTCACTACCCTCAGCTTCTGTTTTTTTGGGATCCCTCGGAATTTTAGTAATACTAACAGATCCAGGCAAGTTAGGTCGCATTAATCTTCCTTGCATTGGTGATTTCGGACGCATGGCTGAATATGATCTTAGTTCACCAAGTCTATTTCTAATATCAGCTATTTTTTGTCCCGGTAACATAGGTCGACCCATTTTATTATGGCCTATTATAGAAGGCCTGATAACTCTATGAAAGCCTGGTCTCGGACCTGTTTTCGATGTAATAGTAATTGCAGAATTATTCTTTAGTGATCCCGGTATATTCGATGCTGTCGGTCGAGTGCCTAAAACTGGAGATAGAAAATAAATAAATATACGTTTGAACGTAAAATATACTACAAATAATTACAATCATAAACATCATCTTACCTTTTTTACCTACTGGATTATTATCTTTGTTCTCGCCCTTTTGTCCTAAACCTTTAAATGAAGTCTTGATAGCGATAATTTTTCCAGACTCCAATTGCATGTATATTCCTTTAGGAGATTTGAGGACCATTACTCTCTGGCCAGCTTTCAAAACAATATTAGTCTTCTCAGCCGAGTTCGTAGGTATGACAACATCTGGAAAAAAAACAAGTATTACAGGTGCATCCGCAATTAAGAAGACTATTATTATAATTAGATCATTTATTCTGAGTACTATAATTATAAACTATAAAAAATATTGACGGTAGTAACTTGCAAGTGTATACAGCATAGCAATAATAATAACGAATGCAATAAATCATAACAAGATAACATTGTTTTACTAAAGATTTTCCGCACTAGGGAACAGTGTCGCGGGGAGATTTAGAAACATATAAATCCACGGACACCAAGCACATCCCAAATTCGGGAACAAACATCTAAAAATCACAATGTTTGTTTTTTCCCCGTGTAGGAATCCTATCCGTAAACAGAATCCAACCTACAATACCCATACCTCAACCATAACAAAAATAAATGTGCGAAATATTTACCGAGCGGCAGCGTCATCTCCTGCGCCGTCATCCCCTGCCTGCGCCACACGTCCGCCGGGATCCAGCGCGCGCCGTGCTGCATGGGCCGCACGGACGCGACGGGCCGCTGCACCAGGCTACCGTCCGCGGTCCGCACAGTGCGGTACGCCGTCGTCGGCTTGGGGGCCAGGGCTGCCTTCTTCTCTAGTTCGTACCTAAACGACACGGAAACATTCACGCCACCGAAATCACCGCCACGCCAAACGACGCCGTATATGTCTATTTCATGTACATATTAGTTAAGAATGTAAAAGGAAGTCCAGAATAACAATTTCAGCATATTGACCATATTATATACCTCGAATTTTAACGCGAACATGCATTTGACGTTTGGACGTGTTACACCGGCCGTGGTCACAAGCCGACTGTTTATAATATACCATACGATATTTAAAGAGGAAGTCAAAAAATTTGCCCACTGCTAGGTCACTCAAGTACCATAAGAACTTGCTTAAATAAAATCTACCTTCTCTTTCTTTAGTAGCCTAATAATTACTCACCCTCTTTGCGCTAGTCTCTTTTCAGCACTTGATAATTTCTTTTCTTTCCTATCAACTAATAATGACTCATGTTGGAATGGTTCCTTGCTCAACAGCTTTGTATGGTACAATATGACACCTTGCATGAGGACGTCAATGTACTTGTCTTTATGTTCCGAAAGGTCTTTGATCTCGGTTTCCTAGAAATAAAATTGGATATATAAAAATACCACACTTGTTTTAAGATTATAATAAACATGTTAATCTTTAATTTTACTATAGTTTAGTTTAAGTGTCATATCATTTCAGGCCACTACAAACTTTCCAGTATTTACAATACGTGCTCGTTTCAAAATCAAATACAAGGTCATTAAACGACAACATAACTTGCAAGCCGCTAGAGTGCGCGAGAGCGCATTTTGAAAGTTGTGATATATCATGTTAAGTGTAAATTTTACCTTTTCGTCATTATCGAAACAGAGATTGGTGATCTCCTTCATAGAGAGTACGGCATCTGGGTTACATTCATCCACAACACGATCCGCCATACCCTGCTTGTTGATCTGTCGATCATAAATCTTTTTCTCGAGACAACAGTCCATTACAAAGCGATATACGAAGCATGGTTTCTTTTGGCCATACCTAAAATAAATAAAAAGTCAAATACGTTTATTAATCATAAAATAAATACAGGATAGTATAATGATGCAATTAAATATTTATGTAATAATAGTGTAAGTTACTTAGCGTGAACAAGTAGGTAACGTAATTAGCTAGTCAACAACAGTCGTCTGCATGTTGTCTGCATACATATAATGATAAATTGACGGAGTTCGGGGAATCATAGACCAGAGGTCATATATACTAATATATGACCTCTGGTCTATGATTTCCCGAACTCCGTCATTTACAGAAACTATAGTTGGAATGGTTGGACCCTAGATACTACCCTGTGGGACGCCGAAGGATACAGTCTCTGTAATACACATGTACTCACGTATTTTAACTTTGTTTGTCCTATAAGTGACGTAGTCTTTAAGTGCGGTCTTTAAGGATATACTGAAACTCATGCAGGAGATATTCAAGGACCAGGACGCAGAGTGAGCGGTAAGGTAGGGGCATGCACAAAAGACTCCAAGGGTCGAAGTGCTCTGGCCGAAAGGACAGCCCCGTCACAAGATAAGATAAGAAGATAAGTCTTTAAGTGTACCTACTATTTGCTAGTATCATTGTCAATTTTTGTAGTTTTGCTAGGATAGATCAAATCCTTTAGAAATATCTAGGAATATACAAAAGCATATGTTGTTTTGTGTATAAATTCCTATAACTACGTTCAGATCAGCATTGGTTGAATGTAAGCGTAAGTTTCGTGAATACTTGCCTATACACACGACAAACAGCTTGCGTGTCATGGCATGGATTCCAGCTGGCATCAAACACTATAACTCGGTTGGCACCAACCAAATTGATACCGAGTGATCCAGCGCGAGTAGACACAAGAAACAGATAGATATTTGGATTTGCATTAAACTCGTTTATCAGTTTCTCCCGTTCCAAAGCATGTGTTGATCCATCCAAGCCTGGAAAATATGATTATGTAAAAAATGACAATTATATAAATATCAATTTTATAAAATGATATCGAGTTGCTTCCACTTACGGTAGTAGTTTGTATTTCGCTCCCAAAGACAAGTTGTGCCAGGAATGTAGTTCTTTTCTAAGAAATCCTCAATGAGATTCAGTGTAAACAAACTTTGACTAAATAATAGTATCCTATCTCCCATTTTAATACTTTCATTCAGTAAGTAGAAGAACAGTTCCATTTTGGCCGACATTTCAATGATTCCAGGAATGTAATCTTTTAATAACTCGGCTGCCCAATCATATGTCATTTCTTCTGCCTTCTTCACAATTGCCAATTCTTCTTCTCTACTCATTTTCTCCTCTTTTTCACTCTCTTCTGAATCTGAGTCATCGTTATTCTTTTCTTTTGAAGTTTTTCTATCATTCCTTCCCTTAGCTTTAGGCTTACCTTTAGCCTTCGCCTTATCTCCTTTTTTACTATCTTTTCCTTTACCTTTTCTACCTTTTTTCTGCGTTTCCTCTTCAGATTCAGATCCATCACTTTTACCTGTTTCTCCTTTCTCTTTTTTCTTTATAGATTCCGATTTCTGATCTTTTAACATTAAAGGTTCAAGATTAGCTAATCTTTTCGACTCCTCTTTTACAATTTTCTTTGTGTCCAAGTCTTCAATCTTTACTTCGCCATCTGATTCGGATTTTATTTCAGTTTTTTCTTCAGCTTTTAGTTTATCAAGTTCAGTCTTAAGTTCTGTTATAGGCCACGATGTTACTGGGCTGCCTGAGCTAGCACTGCCCAATGGCGTTTTGGTTTCAAGATGTGGTGGGAAGTTTGAGTACGAGCATGGGTAATTGCCATTAGAGTTGGCTTCTGGTTGTTCAGTATACGACGGCGTATTGCCAGGATAACCATAAGGAGGAATTCCGTATGGCGCAGAGGAAGGATTTTGTGGCTGTTGAGGAACATTAGGCTCAAGTTTTATGTCATTTGACGTATAATTAACTGGCGTATTAGGTTCATTTTTAATAGCAGGTAGATTTGGCACATTATTGGATTCCGAAGGTTGGCTAGCAGGCATGTTATTAGAGTATCCAGGGTAGTTAGGAGGTTGATTCTCGTACTGGTTGTACGGAGTCGGGTTGTTTCCATATGATGACGTATTTGCGCCATATGCAGGAGGATACTGCTGGCTAGGATAGCTTTGAGGAGTCGGGTTAGGGTAACCACCTGGCGGAGTATTGGTGTTATAGTCTGAGTACCCAGGTTGATTACCGTAACCTTGGTATGGAGGTCTCTGTTGGTTGTTAAAACCATCTTGGCTATTTGTGTAAGGTTGCATCGCGTTGCCAGCGTATCCGGGCTGATCGCTAGTAGGCGCATTGTAATTCGGTGGGTAATGTTGAGGGTTATTGTATTCCGGAGGTGGATTTCCTCGAAAATCTTGTGGTGGATGATTATTCTGATATTGAGAGTTGTTGTAGTAACCGGTATTGCCATAATAGTTTCCATTTCCCCAATAATTTTGATTGTAGCCCTGTCCACTTTCAGGCATATTTTGTGGATATTGATTCGGGTAGTTGTTTCCATAAGGCGGTTGCTGTTGGTAATAGTTTCCATCGTAGTTTTGATTGTATCCTTGATTGGGAGGGTAATATCCTGGGCCCTGGTTCTGATAGTTCTGGTAAGGTGGGTAAGACCCGGCAGGTTGGTCAGGTCTGTACGAATTTGGCGGTCCTCCGTATGGAGTGTTCGGTGGGTATGGAGCGTTGCCGTATATACTAGAATCCTGACGGGGCACCACTGAACCTGTCGTCGTATTAGGTGGTATGGTCGCAGCTGGCTTTTTAGATGAACCCTAAAATTTTAAACGAAAATATACTTTTTTGATTGCCCTCATTATTATTCGTTCACTGAAGAGAGACGCTATGGCACTATGTTACGCATAACGTCTTAATACAGATGTATTTTTGATCTTAATTGTATAAATATAAACCCCCATAATTCTCATTTGGGAATATTTTCACATGACGTAGTTCAGGTGAACTTACCCGTGGTGCAGCTGCTCGTCTCGGAGGTGCTGCATTTCGTCGCGCACGACCTTTTTTAGTAATACCACCGATCTCCTCTAAATCTAAATCTTCTTCAATAGCAGCGTTTATTTCACTGCGTTTTCTAAGAAAGTTGTAAAGGACGTCGGGGTGATTCCATATCTAAAATAAAAAAGTGTTGAGTTAATTATATTCACTAACTGGCTTGTTGGTCTAGTGGTTAGTGACCCTGACTGATGAGCCGGAGTTCGGTTCCCACGCGGGACAATACTTTTTGTTGTAATCACACAAAATGTCGTTGCATGTGTTAGTCAAACCCACACCAGTAGACACAGTGTTACTGGCGAGGTGACTAATTGACTACCTTAACCACTAGGCCATGTGCAGTCTTACAACAGTTTAAAATAATATTTTTTATACCTTGCAACAAATTGCGAAAGCTTTCAATGGATTTGGCACTGAAGTAGATCGCACAACTTCGTTCATAAACCTGTCGTACAGTTTTCTTTGTAACGGCGTCATTCGTATTAGTAGTACATATTCTTCTTTTTGAGGTAAAGTTGACTGCAACACTGCATGCGATCGTCTAAAACATAGGTAATTATATATTAATACTTTTTATTATTTAAAAACGAACAATAGAGTAATAACAACTCCTTAACAACAGCGTGCTTGATGCTTGGAACGCCTTACCTGAGCTTAATGCGGCATCAGAGATCACCAACTAGTTTAAAAACAGACTTACACACATGAAATATAAAAAGTAACAAAGTAAAGGTGAAGTAGCAACTAAATACAGCCGACTATCAACTGCTTGCCTATCACATTAATAACAAGCCTGTTACACTAACCGCCAAAAAAAAACTCGTTAAAACTTTTGGATAGGCAATACGCAAATTATTCTTGGTATTAAAAGCGTCCATAGGCTATGGAAACTGCTTTCTATAAATCTGCCTATACGCTTGTTTTCTACCATGGTATTATAACATATGTAAAGAATTTTTGCTCTCACCTTTGTACAAAACCCACAAGTAAAGAATGTAACACATGAGCTCTATATCTCATTAGTCTAATATCTTGTGGAGTTGAGTCTATACACTGTCCGTTCTGTATTGGCCGCTCGAACATATTACAAAACTCTGTTTTACTGCCCAGGTAGTTTGGACGCACAAAGTCCACCATACACCAGTATTCCAATAAGTTATTTTGAAGGGGATAACCTGGAAAATACAAAAGAAACTTAAGGTGGATTTCACCAAAGTCGGTTAAGGTGGATTTCACCTAAGTCAATATAAGTTTAAAACCCGGATTATAATGCTACTTAGATAGACAAATAGATATAAAAATCTTCATTGTACACCACATAAGTACTAAAACTAATCGAAAAAGAACAAAACATTAAAAACTAGGCATAATTAGGGAACTGCTTTTGCAACCATGTTTCTCTCAATTTTGTTACTCTTCTAATTACCTTGTTACAACAATTGCGATTAACTTGTTATAACAAAAGTGTCATTGAGTTTTTCTGTGAAAAAATTATAGATAGATATGTAGTTTCGTACACCGTTGCCTATCCCATCGTGTAAACACCGTGATGCTATACTAATAATATTGTACCACTTACCAGTTAATACGACTCTGCGTTTTGTTCGCATTTGTTTCAAAGCATAAGAAATATTAGAGTGAGAATTCTTGATTCGATGTCCTTCGTCACATATAACCAAATCTGGACCAGGTTTAACTAGTGCTTCATACATTTCTGTAAATAAATAAATTACCTTCTATCAAGAGGATAACTATTAGGCCTATTCAAACCTAAGCAGTATGCGCTGCCACCTGGAGAAAATTGGGTACTATTGTACCAAATATTCCGCTCTAGCCGAGGCACTTCACTAGATACCTGATACCCGCGCATCCCGCGCGGTATGTACTTCTACCCACAGCGGCAGCTAATACCGCAGGTTTGGATAGAATAGGCCTGAGGATATACTCGCTGAGAGCTGGCAACGTCGATTTTTTTTGTATCTTGTTTGTTTAATGAAGTTATTTACAATGGAATATTCTTGAAACAACTTTATATACCTATAATACTAATTTCAATATGTACCAAGTAATTTTACACCATATATAGATAGATACATTACCATCTAACATCTTTTTATCTTCATCAATAGGAGTGTCATCTTTCTTCTCGTCTTTCCTTGCATCATTGTTGTCATCTTGTTTTGCCGGGTCTCCGTCGTCTTTATCTAACTTCGATTCTTCTGAAATCTAATAACAGATAAATTTTATTACAGTAGCTTAAGTATTAAGTTTTTTTTTTGCACTAGAGAAGAAGTCTTGTATCGCAGCGGACTTTATAAATCCATACTTATATAATATTAAAGAGGTAGTGTGTGAGGTTGTAGGGGGTAATCTCTGGACCGATTTTGAAAATCCTTTTACCAATAGAAAGCCACGTGATTTGTGAATGTCATAGACTATAATATTAACCCGCAAAAAGTTCAACTAAGTGGGCACGGGTCAGCTATATACAATACACCGACACAAAGTGTACCCTAATCGGAACAAAGATGGCTGGCAATCAGCTCTGAGCCTTTCTCTACATAACTATTATTACCTGTGTATCATCGAGGTCTTTTTTCTCTTCCTTCTCTTTCTCAGCTTCAGCCTTTGCATCTGCTTTCTTTTTCTTACGAGGTTTCTTATCTTTTTTCAGACTTAGTAGTCTGTACAGCTCATATCCTATCATCAATACACCACCAGTTGTTGTCCAATCCTGGAAAAAAAGCAAATAAAGACATAAGTCCTACGTCTGATCTCTCTCCGGTCGTGTCGGATTGCCATCTTATCAGGGTATGAAAGTAAGATAATATTAGTACACAAGTGTGTGTGCGTAGAGAGACGCGGAGGATGACACGCTTGTACACTTTAATATCTCTCGAGTATCTATCTACGCCGGAGATATTATACAAGTTATCTAGCTTGTCTCCGTCGAGATTCGATTAATGGGACATAATATGAGGCAGTACCCAAATATCCGTGTGGTGACGTATTAAGAATACAAATGTCACCACCCCATTTCATCCCGTGGGTGTCGTAAGACTCGACTAAGGGAGTAAGTCAGGCAGACAATATCCACTGCAAGAGAGGGAAAACTCGAAACAAAACCCTATACCAACCCGTCTGGCCAGCATGGTGCTGGCTAATAGCCCTCCAAATGTATGGAAGAGACCCGTGCTCAGCAGTGGGACGAGAATTTAGTGGTTGAGATGATGATAATAAAAAATACAACATACCTTAACAACTTTCGCCCGCATATGTAAAGTCTTGTGGCTATCATTAAGTACGTAGATAGGAAAGTTTCTTTGCCGCACCTCGCCGTGTGCTGACAAAGGACTGGTTGAAGCATCTAATGGTAGCCACATGTTAAATTCTGCTACCTGAAACGAAATCAAGGACTTTATTAATCAAAAACGTATACTCATCCTTCTACCATCGCCGGACAACAAATCTTGTGCCTAAAACCTACACCCTGAGTGGTCTTTAATTGTATTTATGTAAAAATGTTTGTGCAATAAATATATTATTTTTTGTTAAAAGTGTTTCTTTTCGTGTTCTAGACCGGCCACGCGAGTCGACTAGCACACGTGGTCGCAAACCTACCTAACTCCATACTACGTTACAGTAGCGTAGTTTACATAGGGCTGTAGATGGCATATAGATCAGTTCAGACACTTATATGTCCGTCCTACTCGCACAAATGCTCGGTATATATTATGTAGATGTTCTGAGTATATTTCCACAAATCCGTTTACACAGGAATAATCGACTGGCCTGTTGGTTTAGTCTAACCCAGGACGAGTCTTTGTGAGATAAGTACTTCTCTGTTCTGTGTCTGGGTGTTAAAATATTCTGTGCTTAAGTGTGATGAAGTTTATTTGGAAATATTTTCCAGTTCTATCTAGTGCCTATAAACTTTAAGCTACGCTATTTCTGAGTGAGATTAGACTATTTTTATCAATAAATCATGGAGTGCAGGCAAGTTTATTGGTTTCTTTAAAATACATCTCTCGCACTAGAGAACAAGCTGTGTCGCGGGGGACTTTACAAACATACAATTAACGGACACAAATTACACCCAGACTCAGAACAACCCTTTGTGGATCACACGAAGTTTTGTCCTGTGTGGGAATTGAACCCATCTTGCACAGCAGGCGCATACTGCGGCCACTGGACCACCAAGGGATAAATATTTAGTATATAAATATAAGTATTCTTAGAGGAATATCACATTGACAACCCGCAGCCTAGCACGTCGGCCGATGTGACGTAGCGTGGTGGGGAGAACGAAGGGGCGATAGAGCGGCACACTTTCTCTCGGGCGCTTGGATTTCAAGTTTTCTTTTAAAAAAATTAAATAATCCTCTGATCTATAACAGTATATTATTTAAAAATAGCCTTGAAAATGACAAACTCATATCTTATTACTTACCCAATTTTGTAAGGTGTTTATAGGCATAATACACAATACAGTCTTAGAAGAAGTGTGTCTAAGGAAGATATCACAGAAACACACAATTTGTAATGTTTTGCCGAGGCCCATTGAATGCGCCAGTATACATCCGAAGCCGGTCGACGTCGAGAAACGTTCCACAGATTCTATTATGTTATCAAATAGAAATCTAACGCCACCAATCTGTAAAGTAAACAAACACTCGTTTGAGTGATCATGTTTTTGCTAGAATTCAAAACATTTATTTATAAAAAATACATGTTTCAAAACTGAGATTTTCCCCAAACTAAACTAATGCTTGTGTCTAGAGCGCCGTTGGAGTTACTCTGTTAAGAAATGAAAGAATGTATCCGAATGAACAGTAAGCCCGTCACACAGTACGGGCGAGTCTTTCTAATTTACTATGATCTAATTGGTCAAAGGCCGTGGCTAAGTTGAGCTGACGATGAACACGGGCTTGTGTACACTACTAAAGAATATATCTTCAGAGCAACTAACTAAGTGACCGACATGACTGAGATTAGTCATGTCTGTTAATAAAATGTAAAAATAGATATTAATTTTACCTGATGAGGTTTAATAACCCTCGCGATTTGTGGCGCTAAAAATATATCCTCCTCATTTTCCGGATGACCAATATTGATTAATACACGACCTTGTTCATCTGGGATGTTATAGGCATCATTCACATGGAGACCTTGAAGTTAAATCATAAATATGTTAACACAACTAAAAGTACGAAAGCAGTATTATCAAACGCATTCAGAGCTAAAAGTATAAACCTTTTTCGATTAAATTTGCTAGAGGCGCACATAGCCAGGTACACTCGTCTATCGACAAATGATCAGCGAGCTAAGTCATTAAAGGTGTGTATATATATATCGTATTTAATCTGTAACCCTAGTACGAGTTTGTGATTCGAAAAAAGGTTACTTTTCGTCGTCGAATACTATAATTTTATTATCCTGTCTTAGTTTGACGAAATCGAAAACTATTATGTGGAAATCTTTGACTGGGAAGTTCAGATTGTCTTATTTTCTATTAGAGGCGCTAGTTAAAAATGTATGGCAGAAATCGAAACATAAATAAGTTTACATAACTTATTTATGTTTCGATCTTATTTATTGATTCTAACTAACTATCGAAACTCGTACTAGGGATACTGCTTCAGACGGCACGTTAAAAAAAAGGCAATCAGATTCTAAACAGTCTCTAAATTTTTAAGTGCGTTTCGTTCAACTATGGATCAAAGAGGTGATATATCATTAAATAGGATGATTACCAATGTCTCTGTTACCTGAGTTACTAGGATCTTCTTCGGCTTCAGGACTAGGCGGCACTTCTGAATCTGATAGCATTATGCAATCATCAGAATCAGATGACGAAGACGAAGACTCCTCACCACTGCTGCTATCAACTATTTCTACAACCTACACATAGTAAAATTATATATTATTTTTTTATACTAAAATATATTTTTTTAATCCCTGACTTTGTTACAAGACTGGCGTTACTACTACGCCGACGTCAGTCGCACGTATTAAATTACTATGACCCGCTGAGCGCAACTGATGTCACAGTGTTTAGTATTGGTAATGCGATGGTAGCCGATTGGGGACAGTAACAGACTTGTTACACAAACTGAGAGTTTGATTCAGGTCGGCGGTAATACCAATGTAAAATTCCCTTATTGCTAATAGTAAAGAAAAACATCGTTAGGCAACTCACATAAATTTAAAAAAAATACCACCAACCTACGTGCATTAAGGGCTAAACCATCTTAGCTCTTAGGATAAAGGTACCGTACCCAGCGGTGGAACATAAACGGGTTGTTTTTACGTGCGACCGATGTAGACTACCGATGTTAGCTTAGTAAGAAGACCGGCCTTAAGTATCTAGCATATATAAATAAACCCCTTAAAACTTCGCAGACAAAATATATGTTAACAATGATATATTTTGAACAGTCATATTATTTCTTGTATACAAACCTCCTTCTTCTGATCAGGTCTACCAGGTTTCTGTGCTCCAGAGGTTGTGGGCTTAGGTAGTTTAGTCACTTCCACCTGACCAGCCTTCATTGTAGTCTTTTTCATTTCACCTGATGGTAATTTTACTAAGACTGTGTTTGGTAAACTAGAAAAAAAAAGTAATATAAAATATTTCTTATTATTAAAGAACATATAACGTTTCAAAATGATAGTACATACTTTAATTTTTGTCCAGGCATAGATTTTTTCAAAATGGATGATCCACCTTGTAATAATGATAAAGTTTTCTGATGAATTTTGTTTTGTCGATTTAGCGCTATTTGTCTTTGTACCTGTAGAGTATACAATAATGATAATGAAAAACGATATTTATATTATAACTATTGTAGAATAGAGAGAGGTAAGACACCATATAAGCAAGCCTGACTGGGGAGAGACCACCACCTTACAGAAGACCACAGCCAAACAACAACACACAGTGGTGTATACCCCAATTTTTGCAAGTGTGCAGTTGGAGTTGTCAAATCGTTATCATATAGTTCCTGTCAGTACAGTCTGCACTTTCATGTCGTCTACGCTATTTAAGTATCCATATCCCTCTTTGATATAATAAAAAATGACCTCCAGCGTAGCAGTCAGAGTCACTAAGGACTCAACCAAGATGGCAAAATTTTGACAATTACAGCTGCACAATTAGAAAAATTGGATTATAGTTGTGTTCCTGTGTGTGAGATGTGCTTTTAAAGATTTTATCTCAGGGATACCTCATCACTAATCCCTGATGTTACAAATGATTAAGTCAGCAACACGCAAGTAATGCCTCAGATATTACAAGCGTACATATGCTACAAATAGCTGCTTACCATCATGCGGGCTGTATGCTTGTTTGCCACCTAAGTAGTATAAAATATATATAAAACATTATAAATCTTTCAAGCACATACAGCTACATATGGTGTTCAGAAATGTTCAGTAAATGTAAGACAAAAATTCCTTTGGATGTATATTTTGTGTAATTAGCTACCATTCAAAGATTATTAGGAATGTCTCCAATGAAATATTAATATTAAAAAAAGTTCAGTTCTTTTCATGGAGATAAAACCTGTGCCCACCAGAGGGAAGTAGGTTTGACATTATTATCAGTAATGTCTATAAAGAAAATTATAAAATAACTTCATGTATATCATTTAAAAGCATTCATCATCATCATCATCTCAGCCTGATAATGTCCAATGCTGAATGTAGGCATTTAAAAGCTTGCCCTAGTTAAATAATAAATGTGAAAAAAGGTAAATCTTACTTCTCTGATGATCCTCTGTTGCTCTTGTACTCTTGCCAATCTCTCCGATTCTTGCCGTTGGGCGGCAAGAGTTGATGCATCTAAATTTTTCTCATCCATGACTTCTCTTATATTGCGGCGCACATTCAATGCATTTGGATTTAGTGCCTTTTTCTGTAACATTTTCAATATATTTTAAAACATTTTTATTATTAAAATAAAAAGATGGAACAACAATTATAACAATGAATACAATTGTAAAATTAAGAACCACTGCAAACTACAGATTTAACTAGGTCGACTTTTTAGTTGGGTACTTAAACAGTATGAAAAAAGTAATTATTCATTTAATTATTTAAAAAAGACAACTCCCACTCTAGGGAAGAAGCCCTGTGTCACGAGGGACTTTACAAACATACAATAACGGACACAAAGTACACCCAGACTCGGGACAGCCATTTATAGACCACCCATTTTTTGTCCCGCATGGAGATGGAAGTGGAACCCACAACACGCCGTGTAGTGGTAAATGGCGAAGTATCCACATAAGCCACTGAACCACCCATGCAGTCAACATAATATAAAATGTGCATCTTTATAATGTGCACACTTGCATATTTCTTCATAATAATAAAGAGCCCCAGTACACTATCGGCTAATATAAAAACTGCAGTCTGCATTGGCTATAAGTAGTACTAACATTACTAATTAATTGTTATTATAACAATTAGTAATATTAGTAAAAATAAACAAAATAAAGTAATAGTAAAAACATCTCTGTAGGCTGTGCTGTCAACATGGCCTCAGGTGTTTTAGATGTGGCAACATCTGTCTGCAATTAAAGATTAAACATATACAATTATTTGCCTGTAGTAATTATTTGAGACACTGACATAATATATAAAAAATAACTGAAGTTTATAAAGGCAATAGTTATCTTAGATGCAAAGGAACAAGTGTTACCTAGAACAGAACAGGCATGATGATCCAAATAAGGGACAAATAAGGGAGACTTGTTAAACAGTGTATATTTATAAAAGGAAATAATTCACCTTTAAAATTAATTATTTGCCTATACAAATATTATAAAGCTTTGTAAACTATTATACTATATTTTTTATTAGGTCAGCAAGGTAGGATTTTTGTATTATGTAAACATTAACTAGTAAACAAATCTCCTTGGTGGTACTGTTTGGTCTGGCTGGTTACAATATCATCGAGAAGGTTGCATTTTAAAAAGTAAAGAAATATATATCCCACCGTTCTTTCAACTGTTTTCTGTTTATCATAATAAGTGAAGGAATTTGGTACAAGTTTATACATTTCTTTTAAGAGTAAAAATAATTAAACATTTATGGGGCTAATTTAACAAGTTTAACAAAAAAATAAACAAGCTTCATATAGGGAGACCCAGATTAATACACAACAAGGTAAAGTTAAATGAATCATAGGGATTGGAAGCTTTTTAATTCTAATTTTTAGTACCAACAGAAATCGAAAACTGGCTGAACTTGATGGTATGCAGAGCTCTTTTCTGTGACTCCACATTGAAACACATATTTTGCATGATAATCATGAAATTCCACACACATCTGTAAAAATTGAAAGAGCTTGGCTTGGAAATGGCGATGCATAACCATATAAACCAGACCTTGTTCCCTCAGGATTCCATTTCTTTCAGTCTCTTTGAAAACATTTTAGGTGGTATAAGAAAAACACCTAAAGAGCTCAGTCTTAGATTACTTGTATTTTTTTTTTTACTATGTGGAAGCTACATTGTCCCTGCGTGCTTTAGGCTAATATTTATCAACATACTATGCAAGCAAAGGATGGGTGGAAGCCAGTAGGTATATTACAATTAAACTTTGAAAAATAAATAAGAATTTGTATAGAAATTAGATCTGACCTTTTAGTTCTAATGTGTCAACACTTTATTAAGTTACATCATTGTAATTTTATTGTGTGCATAGAAAACTAGTATTTCTGCTTGCATAGCAGTATCATTTTCCTCTAAAATCTACATGCTATATTTGTTATTATTCATTATCCTACAGTTCTTGCACGCAAAATACTCGTTTAGACATGGAGTTGTGGAAAACAGCCCACTATAACATACCAATCCTACACTTTTATGACATCTTCCAGTAATGCAAGTGAACTTTAAGATTCTATAAATCTTAAAGTTCATATTATTACTATAACTAACAACACACCCTCGCTGCACTTTGGTTTATTCTGGATTTAACTATTATACTATGCATGTATTATACGTATAAACCTCTTGAATCAATCACAATCATAGTTTAAAAGATCTAAGCGTACAGACAGCAGGAGTGACTTTGTTTTTTACAATGTAAAGATGGACAATGGGTGAATCTAAATCTTGTATTATTTTTCTTTTCGAGTTTACAAGTAATTTTAGTTTTTCAAGAAATATTTTTTTATGTTTCCAATCATCTGGATAACAATAATACTATCCTTTTCTATTATGTACTATTTACAAAATGAACAGGCTAATAAATATAAAATCTATAACAAAATTTACATTTACTTTTAGTACTATATTGACATAAAACTGTGATTATTGTTAAGTAAACAAATAAAATGAACAAGATTTCAGTATTGGCATTAGATCAAAAGTCTGTTTTGTATTAAAAATGTCATAACAATGGTACATAATATTATTTCATTGATTAAATTTTGCACAATTGTTGTACATTGGTGGATTTAATGCTAAAAGCATTCTCTAATAGCCTGCCCTCATGATATAATATATTAGGGTAAATTTACTTTAATTGGAACAAATTAAAATAAGCACCTAGTGCATGCCCCTCATCAAAACATAAAACAATCATCTATTTACCTGACTATGGCAAAGCCAAAAAGACAAGACTTTAGTCTGTATATATTACAAACTGTTAATCAAATTTAACAATACAATTGCCTTGTTATGACAAAAATTATGAAACTATCATAGTTAAAGCACCCAATGGGATTGACCTATTTGGTGCAGGTAACTACGATAGTTTCATAATTTTTACTACTTTACTATCCAGTGTAAATGACAGTACAAAAAGCAATGACTCACCTCCTCTTCACATTCAGGTTTAATTTCACCATCCTTAGATGACTCCCCATCATCCTCATCCTCCTTCTTGTTTATTGGTTTTACACTAATCTCACCCATCTCTTTTAATTTCTCAGTAATATCAAAGTCCTGACTATTATCCTCCTCTTTCATGTCTAACAATTCCTCAGCTGTTTTCTCTGAACACAACTCGCTGCCTTCAACTTCAGCAATTTCCACATTTTTATTGTCTAAATCACCCTCATCAATTATGTCACTGATTGAGAGTGTTTTAGGTTCTTGTTTGATTTCAGGCTCGGGTGGACAAACAAGGGGTGTAGTAGGTTGTGCTACGGGAGGTTCACTATTATTTACTGTAGGTCGTTTCGCCTCAACAAAGTCACCCGTCTCAGGATCGATGTAACTCTCATTCTCTTCAAGTTCTTGAACGGCATTAGGGTTAACCACAAACTCTTCCTCTGAAAGCCCATCACTCTCTGACTTACTGTCTCCACTTGAAAAGTCACTTAATTCTAATAAGTTGTTACCAACTAAGCTGCGTATAGTAATACCTGTGTCCTTTTTGAGTTTCTTGGTGAAGTCATGAAAGCTTTTCACGGCTTCCATTTTCCTCTTGTGGCTCATCGGTCTTGGTCTCGGTGCAGCGCGCCTCCGAGCGTTCATAGCCGCAGTTTGAGCGAAGTGAGCCCGCTGTATCCTCGCAATCGTCTCGTCATCATCTTCACTGTCTAGAACCTCATCCTCAGATTCCTCCTCCTCTTCTTGCATATTGCCCTTCATCTTATTCTTTACAGAACTCGTGCCGGCGGCATCATCCATGACAATAAACTTATTTCTATTATTTCAATTTTACTAATGCCTACTGCAAGACATCATCTCCACAATCGTTTCTTTGAATGAAACATAAAATACACTGGTTAGTTGTTATAAACACAAGCTTAAGCCATAGATGGAAATGTTAATTTTCTGAGACACAAACAATATTTTCAGGATAGTTCTTTGTAGCGCTTTTACAGGACGCGGCATTAAATAGCAAAGGAATTGAGCCGGATGGCACAATTATTCACACAGCGCAACAGATCACATTTAAAATACGACATATCAACATATTTGATTTTAATTATTGATGATAAAATAATGTCTGCAATTAAATTTTAGGAAGCCATTACTTCCGCAATAATAGCCTATTCAACTATTCGTATAGAATTTGTGTATTCGACAAGCGTGTTTACAAAAATTGTGGACGGGCGACTGCGTCACAAAATGTCACGAAGACTTTATTAGCAATCTCCATTATAGTGTATTATTGCAGAATCTCATATAAGAAACATTCCTGTAAGTCTCATAATAACATATCAAACTTGCCATTGAAAATGCATCCTTGTTGGACAAAAACAATGCGTTAAAATTGTAACAGCAAGTGATTTTGATTCATGGCAACATTATTGATTTTCTTCACGGGGTTGTCACCAAATTTTATAGTCTATGACCTTGTCTTTGTTGTATTAGTAAAATAATCCATAATATGATTATTTACAGAAATAAAATTTTACTGTAACATAAATAAATTTTATTGTTTCATTCAATATTTTTAAAATTAACTTACTTCAAAACATATAAGTAATCCCTGGAATTTTCGAACTGATTGTCAAAACTACAAACATACAATACTGTTGTATTTTTTTGCTTTTGATAGTTGTATTGCGCGTCTTGTGAGGAAAGGGTCTTCCAATGATAATGTTTAAAATAATATGTTTGAGTAACGGGGTATGTTGTGGCTTGTGGCATTAAACATAGCACCATGCTTTTATGGTACCTATGTATTGTTTATTTTTTTTTATTTTATTATTCCGCAACGTGTCTTTTCTTAATAAAGTCTTCTTGCAAACAACTCACGGACTCCTTTTATGGCTTTTATAGCTACGTCATCTTTTACACAGTCCATAATCTTTTATTTTGGGGGCCCTTCTAATAGGCATGCAAGATTGTTAAATGGCAACCACGAAAGCCAGCTGACTTTGATCTGTGGTGGCAGATAAAGATTATTGAGTTGGAATTAAATAGATGACTATGGTCCAATCGATAATATATAAGGTTTTTGGGTCCAATTAACGGGCTAAAGTCACTCAATTCATTTAACATCAGCATTGGCCAAAGCCATTTGCCTATATAATCTATGCGAAATAGCTCTGTACAGGTAGCTTTGGCCGCTGCAGGTTACGCGTATTGTTTTAGGTGACTATAGCTTTTATTACGGGTCTGTGCAGCGGCGGCGTATTAGTTATGTCATAATAACTCTTTAGTAATCTGTGGTTAGGTGTTGGGTGCTGGTACGTTGGTGCCGGAGAAGAAATAAATTTCACGTGTAATGGACGTTTTTTACCGATGGAAGGGGCGAGTTGCCACAGTAAACATAATGTTTTACATTTTAATGTTGGTGTTGCAATTGTTATCATTAACATATCTAACAGGGTCATAGTCACCTGCATAAATTATTCTAAATAAATACCAACAAAAAGCCTACGACGTAGTGTGTTTTATTCTATCCTAGATGGCGTTTTATGAACAACAATACTGAGCAAGGCTATCGAACTAAGCTTCCTGTATACAGTTACACACTCAAACACAATATGCCATAGATTTCGTATGTAAAGAGGCCAGCAAAACTGTAAACAGCGCCACTTTTATAATTATATTAAGCACAAGTTGCTTTGTTGTCGGAAATAAATAGAAAGAAATTAAAATAAATAATGAAGATGATCGTTTATTCTATTTACATAGTATTCATAACAAAATTTCTCTACTGAAACAGATAAATATATTAAGCAGCACCTGCAGCACCAGCAATACGTTTTTCACGTAGTCTAAGGCGGCGTTCACGTTCGAATTCTTTCATGCGCAAAACATAGCTGTAATAAATGAAAATTGTCGTTAAAAATGATAATTGGAATTTAATATATTTAAATTTATTAACCACTGCATAATGATAATAAATACATCCTCAATTTATTTCAGAGCAGTAGGATTTCTAGTCTTGTTTTAGATTCTTATCACAATCTTTTCTTTTACTAGTTTGTCAATTTTATAATGCAAGCATTTATTTATAATAAATAATATTTTAATAGCAACCCATAAGGTCCACTGGGCACGGGTCTGCTCTTCTCTATCAAGCAAGAGAGGGTTTAGGCCTTAATTCACACATGCTGGCCTAATGCGGGTTGGTGAAACGGACATGTCTTTAGAATTTCTTCTATGACATGTGGGTTTTCTCACTATGTTTTCCTTCACCATTGGCAGATGGTGAATCATTTGATTAGTAAAAATAAAATTCGCATTGGTACAGCCACCTGGGATTGAACTCACACCTCTTGCATGCAAGTCAGTTACTTTCCCACTCAGCCACCACTGGTTTTGCATTTATTTGCCGAGCTCAAACTAGGTTGAAGTCAAAAGTGTATAAGGTATTTGGGGGTGTGAACAACAAGCATTCTGCCTGATGGTAAGCAGTTTCCAATGTCCTCAACCCAGTTATTGCAATACCTCAGGCCATTCTTCTCAGGATCTTACTTTAAAATCTGTATTCTATTTTTTTATATATATTATTGCAATCTGTCTTGGGGATTTAGCAATTTTATGTGAGGGACTCTTTTCTTGAGTCTCCTAGCACTTGGAAATATTTTATCTATAACATAGTGAGCCAATATATTGGGATGTAGCTGTAGCCTGTCTTTATTATGTTGTGAGAATCTTTCTTTTCTTCTTTCTCAGTTTTGATTCCAAAATACGTAAAATGACGGCTATTACTGAGCTTGTTCATAATTCAAATTAAAATCAAAAATAAATTGCTATAAGTACAACATGGTACAGCCCAGGGCATTACTTGTGCATTGCTTGAAACACCCGTTTTATTAAGTGTACTATGGGTCCATTAATAGTGTTTGTAACCCCCATAACAGAGCATGTTCTCTAATAAGGGTAATCTTTTAAGAAAAAAAGGTATAATATAATATTAAATACTAGATACATACTCATCTTTTTCACAGGTAAGGTAGGCATGTTTCTCATGAGCACACCTGTACAGCAATGGCATGTTTTTGTAGCGACAGGATTGGTACTCCAGTAAATGATGAGCACAATAGTCTCGGTATTGAATTGGGATCTTAGCAGATATGAGATCAGCCTCCTTAGCAATCATTTCTACAATAAGAAACAAAAAGGTTTTAATAAGTTATGGATTAATAAAGAAAAGAAGAAGATCATAACAAAATAAAGTATTAATGTTAATGTGTTTTTTGGCAAATTTACCAGATCTGTAGTATCTAACATATTATTAAACTAGATCTATGAAACTGTCAAAGAGAATGAAAATGATATCATTAGTAGCAAACTCTAAGGAAAAATTATTATAATAAAAAAGGATGCTAGACATAACTACAACATTACAAAAACTAGATTTCTAAAGCCTAGTCATTATATCAATACAATTATGAGTAGGTAATTAAAATTTTATTTTACACACTACAAGTTTCAATGCACCAGTATTTATTTATTTATTTCTAAAACACTTCGTCACTATAAGTCATAAATGTACAAAAAAATAAAATAGATGGTGTTGTACCCATAAAGAACATAAAAAAGAAGCCTAGATCTGCCAAAACAAATCAGCCAGTCATAGACTGTTACTGTTAAGTTGACATTTATTTTAGTGGTAGAATAAAACTTATTGTTTTATGGTTATTAAATATTTGAAGATGGAATGTTAGCGCAGTACATTTCTTTCACTTTGTTTTGACTGTAGCCTAACCTAAACCGAAATTATGTAACTTCAAATAAACTGAATAAGCAAATAAATAAAATTTATTGAATAATTTGAAAACACACTTAGCTATGTAATTATTAAAGAATTACCTCTTGGTTTTCTTTCAACAGAAAATCCTGCTTGGGGATCGAATGTTGGTGTATCATTCATATATAGATCTACATTTCTAGCGCCAAAAGAACCCATCATCTGGCCCATGGTTGCAGTTTACTCAGTTATTTACTAGAATAACTAAGATTCTGCTAAATGTATAGCTTTATAATTAAATAATTCCTTTTTTATAATATTTTGGCCCTATGGACCAGCTGAAAGCAGCAAACAGTACTCGATAAATGTAGCCAGCAGTGCAAATTTTCCCTTGAATGTTGGAACTAGTGAAAAGTTAATTGTGAATCTCCTCAATATTTATTTGTACTCCTGACAAAAACCTCATTCACAAAAATTTAATGGGTAATTGTACTTCTTAACTTTCAAGATAAATTTATGATAGATACTAAAAGATCCATTTTAATAATAATACTTATGTTATTACACATCGGGCGATTGAAAGGAGTGGAGTTTCTTCTTGGTTCTTCACTTAGCCTCTATCCCTGTCTGTTCAGTCAGCGAACCCTTCAGGCAAAGTGCATTTGATGGTAATTTATTTTTTACTGCATTAAGGAAAATTAAATTTTAGCAGTTGTTAACACCAGAATTGTTTTACGGTTTGACATTATGAATTCAATATTGCTAGTGTTAAAAATATTGTTTTAATTCTAGCCACAACCATCGGTCATGGTACTTTCATTTTAATGACAATGAGGATGGAGCAGCAGATAGGCACTCGTTTGACCACGATGACTAGGGTTTCGTCTGTAATGATGCTGTTGGCGGTGGAATTTATTTATATAGGAGGTTTTTTTCACTTTTTGAAGGTGAGAACGAAGTGCTTCTAAGCTTGCAAGGGCGCAAGTAACTATGTCTGGGCCAGTCTGGTTATCCGATAATAGCTAAAGGAGAAGTAAATTATGTACTCCTAAAATTTAGAAATTGAATTGAAAAAATACGTATTTTCAAAGAAATTTTAAAAAACCTCATAAAATTTATCAAAATGTGGGTAGTTACATACCTATACAAAATACTTATAGACAAGTTAAAATTAGTAGCTAAGTGATGAGTGTAACTCTTGTAAAGGATATAGAATTTTTTTTGTGATTGTGTATTAATATATTAAGATTATGTACAACAATTTAATGATTTAGACTTATTAGTGACGAGTATAACAATTGAACATGGATCTGACTAAAAGATTTAAGAATCACAATTTAACAGTTTTAAAAACAGTGGGAAAAGGCACTTATGGGTAGGTATTTACGGGTAAATTTGTTAATTGTTATTTTAAATTGCTATCTATTGTTATTCAGAGATTTTTATTACATTATTATGTCTATACATAATACAAGTGTAACACATAATTATGTATTTTTCACGTTTTCATACCTAGCTAAGTACCTACTTACTTACCTAAGTGCAAAACGAAAATGCGGGGATATATATTTGGGCACGGCTATAGCCGTATACTAGTTTTAATACTTTTACTAAATTATAGTACCTATACCTGACTTCTTCTTCTTATCGTTTGGTGAGTGGCCAACCTGGGGACGGAGTTATTTAGATCGCTCATATTTAGGCCTCTGTCGTGATCTAACGACTGTTAACAGCCGGGACCGACTTTTAACGTGCCCTCCGAAGCACGGAGACGCTCAATGGAAATACCACCATGCGGTCACCCATCTATAGGGTTACTGCGCCCTTGGTTGCTTAACCTGCTGATCATTTACCGAACAGCGAGTGCACCTGGATATGAGCACCTATATACCTGAATGACTCATAATTCTGGCTCTATACTCATTCAGAGAGGTGATTTGTATCAACTAACACACAAGCTATAAAGAGGTAGAACGAAAAAGTATAAAGAGCGCAGTGCTTTCAAGAATTTGTAATAACTGTTGCCGGATAATAACGTATTGCGACACACATTCTTTGTTTATAACAATGATTTATTTTTTAGGGATGTATTTTTGTGTGAGCATCGAGATAATACAACATTGACAATAGTAAAGGATATAGAACTAAATATAAAACTTCAAGATCATAAACAGGTAGGTAAAACGTTTTCTGTGAAATAAATTAATTCGTCTTTACTGGACAATGGTCACTTCTCCACACAGAGTTAGATCCGGATTTATTTCTGTGCTTTTCCACATATTATGTTCATCCATAAATGTTTGTTCCGAACTTGCATATACTGCATCAAAATAAAGAATAACAAACAAAAAAAAATGTAAGTAGCTAAGTAATTATTACTAAATTTAATTTCTTTGATTAATCTCTCAGTGCATTATATTACAGGATATAACAAATGAAGTGCACATTCTATCATCATTAAATCACTCAAATATTATTAAGTTTTACGCATGTTACTACACTGACAATCACGTTATGATATCCATGGAATACGCAACTTGTGGGAATTTAGCTGAATATATGTATCAAAGGTGCCCGAAACTGTTGCAACAGCAGGTGATCATCATTTTTATATAATTTTCCTTTATTACGAGCACCAAGGCAATCAAAGTCAGTCAGACTGACTTGGTGGTCCAGTGGCAGCATTATGCGTCTGCTGTGCACGAGGTTGTGGCTTCGATTCCCAAACAGAACAAAACTTTGTGTGATCTACAAAGAGTTGTGCTGAGTCTGGGTGTAATTTGTGTCCGTAAATTGAATGTTTGTAAAGTACCCGCGACACAGAGCTTGTTCTCTAGTGCGGGAGTTGTCTTTTAAAGTAAAAAATGACAGCAGGCTTCTCACTTATTATTTTGATGCCATTCGATTATATGGGCGATGGACTGCGCAGTGTGTCGATGATCGCCTTGTTACTGCGAACTTATGTGTGGGTTCGATTCTCCTATGAAATTGCAAACTAATTTTGGATGACATAAATATAGAGGGGCTACAGAAATTTAATGCATGTGTGGCACGCATAGTTGTTTCACAAATTCCAAGTCTATAAGTTCATTAGTTGCAGGTTCATTGTTTTTTTCTTTTTCTAGGAAATCCTCTTCTACTTCAGCCAAGTGTTATTAGGAGTCAATTATATTCACAGTAAAAATATTATTCATAGAGATTTGAAAGCAGAAAATATTCTCTTAACTGGTAAACGTGGTATACTGGTTAAAATTGGCGATTTTGGCATTTCAAAGATGTTGGCCAGGTAACATAACATAATAATATATCATAAGATGCTTGACAAGGGTAGACATGAAAATAAATATAAGTGTTGCCATCCTGTTAAAATTGTATACGGCCCAGCCCCCAACCGGCCTGAAATAATATTGAGATCAGGATGGTCTCGAATAGGTGGCAGCTTAAATAACAAGTGCGAGAATTAATTTTAAATGGTTTGTTGGTAGAATCGTCTTAAACATTACAATTTTCAAAATTGATGTATAAATAAATACGTATCTATTTAGATACGTATTTATTTATATATTTGTCATATATATAATGTGATATTTATTTTATACTAGGGGTCGCCCGCGTGGTAATTTGGAACGTACATTTCCCCGATTTTGCAACATATCTCATTACTGCTTCGCTCCTATTGATCATACTATATAGCCTTCCTGGATAAATGCACTATTCAACAAAAATGTTTTTTTCTAATTGAACCAGTAGGTACTTTCTGAGATTAGCGCGTTCAACCAAAGAAACTCTTCAGCTTTATAATAATATATAGTAGGTATAGATAAGTTATGTATGTAGGTATATAAAAGTATATTATAATAGATACTTAATTCTAAATCCTACGATAAATTAATTTTCTTTGTACACCTGCCATTAATATCTCTGCATTACCCTAAGGTTGACTGAAAGAAAATGCCTAAGGCATTAAGGCCGCCTTTGTAAATACATATTTGTGCAAGAAGTTAAAATAAATAATACCAGGCTTGAAGTTACAGTAGCCTTGATACCTTAGATAAAGTATTATACTTTATCGCTGGATACTTGCATTAGTAATGTCAGCCAGCCACCAGGAAGAATATCAGTTGCATGCCACTTTTGTCTTAAACAAAATTTAATTCGATATTTAGTTTGACATTAGGCATTACAAATGTTTGGCAACAGTGATTTCCCACAAATAATATTATTCTTTACTTAACCATTTCAGTGCAAAAAAAACTGCCACTGTAATTGGCACTCCTTACTATTTGGCGCCTGAACTATGTGAAGGAAAACCTTACGATAGCAAAAGTGATGTCTGGGCCCTTGGTTGTTTACTGTACGAGATGTGTACGCATAGGAGAGCGTTTGAGGCAGAGGTGAGAAATTAACTAATTTATAAAGACAAGAAAATTGCTTTATATAGCGTAAATATTACTAGGTACTCATAACCATGCCAGCCTTTATTATACCTGCACGTCGATCGAAACTCTTGATGAATTTACCTGTGAACATCATCATTCATACATTTGTAGCACATATTACATAATAAACCATTTCATGGGCAATTTAGTCCCAAATTAATTTATTGAACTCTTCTAATAGCTCGTGGACTTTACACATTGGATAAAGCTTTTCTTGACTATACCCAAAATAGGTAATAACTACCTTAAAGAGTACTTTTTTTTTATACTACCACGGTGGCAAACAAGCAAGCATACGGCCCGCCTGATGGTAAGCAGTTACCGTAGCCTATGGACGTTTGCAACACAAGGGGTGTAACTCATGCGTTGCCGACCCTTTAAAAACCTTATAACTTAAAATTAATTTGTTTTTCAGACGTTGGTGGGTTTAGTTAAGGTAATAACGAGTGGCAGCGTTCATCCGATAGATATGACAATATACGACAGAAGCATGCAGGACCTTGTGGATTCGATGTTGTCAATCTTACCTGAGAAAAGACCTATTTTAAAAGAATTAATGGGACGATTGGTACTGCTTCCTACTATTTATACCGTATTTTTAGACGCATGTGACGAAGAATTATTATATTTAAAAGCAAAAGAATTCTTAGATTGATAATAAATATAATGCAAAATAATTTAAGATTGATAATAAATTAGTTTAATCAAATAAAACAATGATATGAATTTTTAAACTGTAGTTTTATTGAAAAAATATTTTTAAACAGGTATAGTATGTAGTTCTTTTCAGATAGTACCTAATTTGTATATCTGATTTCAGTAAAGTTACCATAAAATATACCATAACTTTTATAATACGAGCCAATGATATCTTGAGTTGAAGATAGAGATATTACCTCTATTTCGTACAAGAAAGGCAGTCATTCCTTGCCTAAAACTGCACACTTTGACCACTCAATGTCATTTCCACTAGTAGTTAACTTAGTTTTGAGTATGCGTTTTTTGGACTGTCTCCTGTATATCTCCTACAATATCATTAGTTGATTCTTTATTAAAGTTATAGTATGCAATATGAAACATATTCTAATTTTTTATTGCTTTTTAAGTATCACCAAAGAGTATACATAACTCATTTGTACCTTATGTATCTGTTCTTTTGCCTAATAACTATAAACGCTGTGTAGTATCTGCCTTAATAGCTAAATATTCAGTAGTGTAGACCAAACTGTTCTCACCAGCTTAACATATTCACAATTCTAAAGATTAAACTAAAAGAAAAAAAAGTATCCTATGACTGTAATATCTGTTCTTCCAGCCAAAAGTTATTTGGTTTATAACCTCTATTGTCCATTTGCTTGATCTGTATCCATTTCTTCATCCTCCTCTTCTGGAATCATAAGAAACAAATTATTTGGTAATTAATGTTTGCATACAGTATAGAACACACTTTGGACATATCACACCTTCAGTGGGAAAAGAAGAAGCTTTACATGAAAAATGAAAACTTTTAAGAGATTATAAAGTAGATAAGATAAAAAAAGGTTAGATTTTAAAATTGTTGTTGAAATTAATTTTATAGTATGGTATCCAATGATATTTATGTCATATGGATACATTTTGTGTGCCTTAAGACAAAATATGGCAAAAGCCTATCTAATAATATACACATATTTTAAATAATAAATTGATTTGAAATAAATCTCAGGTCATAATGTCTTTTTTTCCCTCCAAGATGCAATGTCATTTTCATACAGCTCTGATGGACTGTCAATACATATTGATGGTCAATCTAAAGTGTTGCCATATGTATGATAAATTAATGAAGTGTTGCTTAACAAAATAAGCTGTAAAAAAATGTAGCTGGATGGCGGCAGAGATGGGCACCATTATAATCAGCCTTTCCAACTCTATTGAAGAGTTGGTTGCATAGTCTCCACAATCTGCTCCCATGGAGTGCTGTGGAATTGAAGCAGCAATATTTTACTTATCAAGATTTTAATAATGTAATTATTATTATAACTTATAAGGTGTATATGGGATGTTTTTATATCACGACACATAGCTATGTGTAGGTTAATTTAAGTAGTAAGGATGTCTACCTTACAGAACACAAAATACAGTCAAATGTATGTGTTCCTGAGCATGAGTACAGGTCTCTTTACAGACATATTAGGGGTGCAAATCCCATCACTAAACCCTGGTGTTAAAAACATTTTTAATTTTTAGATATTACAAGCTTACATTGGCTACGAAGATTGCTTACCAATAGGTGGGCCGTTGGTTTGTTTGCCACCTAGTAAAAAAGATTGTATAGTCAGTACATATTTTGATTAAAGTTATCGTGATCATAATTATTATCTTACGGTTGCCATTGGACTGGGTCGGCGGTTGTAAAGGTTTTTGTCCAGGGATCTGGCCTGACTGCAGCATTCTTGTTAACCTTTCCACCTCTTGTAGAGAGGATGCATTCTTGATAGCCTCTCGAATCTTATGGATCTCTTGTGGATTGAGGTCTGTAAAACACAATATAATTATTTTTATAGTTTGAATATATATTTTCATGCAAATCACAATGCACATCCTAATCTAGTTTTTTCTATTCATTATAAAATGCAGATAATATAAAACATAAATCATATATTTGTATATGATTTTGGGTACATTTCAAGAGAATCTTTAAAAAATATGCTTACATTTTAAGGATACAACTATTCAATTTAATTACTACCATGACCTCTTTAACCCGATTTATTACTGATTAACTTTCATTTCGAACAATTACAACCTTCAAGTTGAAATCTTATAAATTTCTAAACACTTTGGCGGAGTATTGTAGACACACTAAATAGTTTATAGGCATTCACAATCATTTTAATTTAAGTTTGAAAATAAATTGCTATAGGGAGTGGTTATAGTATGTACTTTGATTAAGAATGTAGCATATACTTACTAGTGACTTTTGGATCAGGCATATTGCCACCAGGAACAAAGCTCTTGGCTTTTCTCATAATTTCCTTTTGCATTTCTTTCCCTTTCTTGCTCTTGAACAAGGTGTTTGCTTCATCTCTTTCTTTTTGTT
The DNA here is from genome assembly GCA_947095525.1 of Trisateles emortualis. Lineage (NCBI taxonomy): Eukaryota > Metazoa > Arthropoda > Insecta > Lepidoptera > Erebidae > Trisateles > Trisateles emortualis. The sequence goes on from OX352734.1 coordinate 12,317,431, forward strand.
TGATTTTTCTGAAGTCTAATAACTTCAGCTCTGGGAATTTAAATGCCACATATGCCCTGAAATAATGAAAACATTTTAAACACAATCTTTAATCTGTTGATCGAACATTATAATCACTTAATAAAAAACTAAATTACATGTGGACCAACAACCTGGTAAAGGTTGCGGGTAACCGATGGACAAGGTCAGCTCAGGACCGAGTGATTTGTAAAATTTTGAGGGACGTCTATGTCTAGCAGTGGACGTCTTTTCGCTGAGATGGAAATAAGTTGGCATATCATTCATTCTGAGGTGAAACCCCGTTTGGTGAGCCAGCCAGTTTTAGGTTATACATGTCTGGGTGTGTGTGAACAAACAATCATGTTCGTCAAACAAGAGATTTGTCCTGGGTGGGACATATGAAAAATGTGATTGATTGGCCTATTGGTATAGTGGTTAATGATCTTGTTAATACCTGTGACACATTACCGGAAGCCTGTGGCCACTTAGGTGGCCTGTCAGCTTTCTGTGAGAACTTGGGTTGGTTAGAATAGCCACAAGAAATCCATAAAAAAAGGCCCATTTCAGGGCCAAGTGCAGAAAACGCAGTGTAAAACTAACAAACTTATGGCGCATCATTTATATATTCTGTTGAACATAAAACAAAAGTTTAAAAGTTAATTGATTACCTGTAATGCTGCTTGTTAGCAACTGGATTGTGCAGAAGTGATAATGTTTTCAGTCTTGGTAATGTAGCTAGGGGGTCTAAGTCACCCAACTCTTGAATATTGTTGTTGGTTAATATCAATGACTCCAAATTAGGAATGTATTGTTCCAAATTTTCACCAATTCTCCTATAATTATTAAAAACTTGATCATTTTATTTGTTTATAACCAGTCTACAAGCACTGTACTGGTAACTATAGTAACTGTGATAAATCTGATTTGAATAACAGAATGAGGTATGATATGCAGTGCCGTAAATAGCCCTTTTTGCGCCCTGTGCGAGCTTCTATAACTGCGCCCTTTTTTTTTATACTACGCTTATGATGGTAAGCAGTTACCTTAGCCTATGGACGTTTGCAACACCAGGGGTGTCACTCACGCGTTGCCAACCCTTTATAAACCTTATAACTCCTTTCTTGAAGAACACCATGCTATAGTCTCGAGAAAACCTTGACAGGGAGCTTGGGGGGAGGGGCTTTCTTAGTAAATTGTTAATAAAATAACGAAAATAAATATTTTTTTAATTTTTCCAACGGAAATTTATTTTAAAACCTTTGAGAAGTAGCTCCACGAAAGGAAAAAAATCTCAGATTAATAGTTTAACAATTATCGCACTTGCAATGTTAATGATCATGCTACAAAAAAATGTTAATTAATATTAATGTATAACTTATTGAAAAATCGCGATAAAATTTTTTTGACCACGGATTATTGTTCATTGATCTGTAGGTATTGTAGGCGCCTGAATTTTTTCATTTTTTTATTTTCATATTTAATAAGTTTAAATACTATTTATTCATTAAAGGTCCGAAGGGGGCGTGGCTTGCGCAAGCCGGAGTACCCGTTTTCGGGCGTATTTTCAACCCTCTGGAAAAATTAGAAATATTGGTCCTACAATTCCGGGAGTCAAGGCCTCTTTGAGGAAATTTCTTCCTCTTTTTGAAACCTTTGAATTTCAAATTTGAAAAATCTTTATTAGTTTTTGAGATATTTGCAAAAAACTAAACCCCCTTTTTGTAGTTGTGAATAACTTTTGCAATTTTTGCAAGCGGAACTTAATTTTTTTCAAAAATCATCTAGATGCCATTCCGAATCGAATGACATCTCAATCATAATTTTCGGAGACTGCTGAAAAAAGTTGACCAAAAAGGCACTTGTTGACTAGACTAATTGGGAAACATCTCTTTTAAATCTAGTTCGACTATAGCTTTAAGAAGACCCAGACTTGAATGATGGTCACATTTATCAAATAATATAGTCGTTTCACCTTGACTCTTTAAAGTGTCTAATTCAGCCCAAAATTCAGTAGCAATAGCGGCATGTTTTTTTAGTACATAAATACGCCCGTGCGCTGCAAAAAAAAAATGAGCGCGATGTTTGGTCTAATTTAATAGACTTTTTTGATGATACTGGGATGTAGGTACGTATGTGTTGGAATCGAGCACTAGGGGCGCAGCGGGAACTTTTCAGGAGCTAACCGAAAAAATAATAGTCCTGTCTGGTCTGGCCATTCTTGCGCCCTCCAGACTCTACGCCCTGTGCCTGGGCACCGGTGGCACCGCCCTATTTACGGCACTGATGATATGGTATAGCGGGCTGCCTTAAATGCCTTGTAAATTTAAGTTTAAGCACATATTTTGCAATGAGAGAATGTGTTTGTTATTGCACAGCTCAACAGCAACAGACACAATATCAGAGACAACTGGATACCACTGTGATTAGGGTTACTATAGACGTAAGACTTGGAGTAATGTCAAAATAGCCAGACCGCTTTTTACCAACCAAGCAGAATCAGAAAAGTCTTCACATCTCGTATCTTATGTACAAGAGTAGACTAAATACAATAAAAAGGTGCTGTTTAATCAGTAAGCACACTAAACATAATGACTCCATCATGAGATTGCGACTATGTACGAAGGCTATACAAATTCTAGTTAAATAGCCATACATAAATAAGTTACAACTTTCTAGCGTTGACATAAACATACAATGTACTTACACAATCCTGTTACTGTTGAGTAACAAACATTTAAGTCTTTTTAGTAATGGAAATCCATCTAGTTTGCGGACATCGTTATCTGAGAAATCAATTGTGTCGAATTGGTCTAATGTAGCCCCCATGTTCTCAATCTGTGGTATTTTGTAACCTATAAAAAATAAATAGACGATAATATTTTTTGCATCAGATTATTCTTCGGTAATATTGGTAATGAAAATGTATCTAAGCTACCAATGACGCGATTAGCCCTTTGGAATGGTACCGCATAGTGATAACCTGTGCGTCTCCGTTCTTCAGAAGGCACAAAAAATTTCGTCCTAACTGTTAACAGTCGTTAGATTATGTGACCTAGGTAGGATATGGGCTATCTGAACCAGGTTGGATTCTAATCACTTGATTAAAATAAATATGAGGTAGTGTAAAATATAATACTAACCTCTTAGGTCTAATTCTCGATCTCGACATGGATTCATGTACTGCATGGAACTTTGAATTAGTTCTGTTGTAAGTTTAACCATTTTTAATAAGTATACTTAAACACTGATTAAAATTAACGATCTAATATCAGTAATAATATTATTTTATATTTGACAACCGCTTTGCAATATTTCGCGACGCGCCGTGCGTAGCGCCGTTGCAATGTTTGACAAGCATTGAGCAAAGTTGCCACATTAAAAAAAAATACGATACCACAGAATACTTAATAGTACAAGACGATACTACAAACTACATAACTCTATAAAAAACACGACACGTTGTTTTCCTTATGATTATGACTGTTTAGAGTGGGCTCGAAGGTCGTGGGTTCGAATCCCAATCCAATTAGACTATTTTTTGTGTGAGAACACGATTATTTGTTCTGTGTCTGTGTGTAATTTATCTATAATCTAGCTGTTGTTCGGCCGGCTGATTCTCTAAGAAACAGCGATCGCAAACTCACAGTTGTGAATTGTGATTGCTCGGCAATGCTCGGTGACGGCACACACGATTGCTAAACGTCAAAAAGGTTTGGTACTTTGGTTTTCGCTCTTACGGAATACCAATTTTCAATCTGACAGCCAGATTTTGCTAAGTTTTTGCGGTCGCTCGGTTTTCGCTCCTACGGAATACCCCTGCCGGTCTCCGCCCAGGATTTTGGCTATTAAACCATTCACTATGCCATTTGAGTATCGGTAAAATGACAGCGGAATTCACATCCCACATGTCGACAATCTTAAGGGCCAATTCAAGATGTTTATCTGTTTATCTTTCTCAGAGTTCAAGAGATCTCGTTTTGAGGGATGGTGATATCTAAAATCATTGCATAGTAATTATTATTATATATTAATCTTGATTGAGAGATTAATTTATCTTGATTTTTAAATGGTTTTGAAAGCTGTTCGTAGATGGAGCTACAAAACTTTTGGCATGAATCTCATTGTTTTTTTAAACATTTCTAAGCAATTTAACAACTATAAACTTTGTTGTCTCAGCACTATCTATATACTTGTATAGAATAGGTACTGAAGACGGTTCTATTATATGTATGAAGTAGGTGAAATAAATTTAAAAAAAGGTAGTTCTATTATTTTGTTGTGGTTTTATTTTGTATTCGGCTTTTTAAAATTATCAATACTATATTATAAACGTATAATAGTTATAGTTTTATTTTTATCCATTTGTTCTCATTGTTATATCGTTAGTCGTAAATTGATACTGGTAGGTAAATTAATTGAAACTGGTGACAACGATAAAACACGAATTGACCTTTTAGTAGCTAAACGGGGAACAGGACAATTTCATTTTATTTTTCTCATCAGTTTAGAGCAGGATTCCTATACCATTTAATACAGGCTTATTTTTATACTTAACTTCTTTACGGCGTAGTAAAAAGTGGAAGACCATGCTAAATTGGGGCGTAAATCCAGATGAACGTTGGTGGGCTAAATGCCTTACTTACCGTTCTTTACTGCTTCTTACCGTTGTTCCAAAGAAAATTACGGTCCTCGTTCATTACTACGAATACTTACTTATGCGTTCACTTATTTTTATTTGAAATTTTTATTGGATCATGTTTTTAACATAGGAGACAGGCGTAATGATATGTATATAAGTAGGTGTAGTCTTATTGAATCTATACGTTATAGACTATACATAGGTAGGTATAAATAGACTAGTACGTACCTACTCGTGATCGAACTAACATCTCATGCATAGGTAACCTAAGTACGCATGAGATGTTAGTTCTAAAGTGTCGGCTTTAGCACTAACGGCGCCCTTGGGCGAAGATTTAGCCGCCCGCTCTCTTATACTTCAAGATTAAATCTAATTCAGAGCACTCCTGCTGACAAATTTAATTTATTTAGTTATATAGAGTAGGTAGATATTTATTCATCGTAATAAATAAAAATATAACTAGGTAATAATATTGTATTTTCTTTATTGATTAAGCTGTTTTTTTGTTTTTTTTGCTAAGAAGATAATTATTAAAGAGAGACAGGTCTTGCACCTATAAAAAAAAACTATATTATATCATCATCTCAGCATGATGACGTCCTCCACTGAATGTAGGCCTTCCCGATCGTGGGCTGCCTGCCCCGCAGTCCACGTTGTAAGAGGTCATCTTACGTTGGGTTTTCGTTTTATTTGATTTCATAAAAAACTAGCTGTCGTTCGCGGGTACCCCCACCTGGATGTCCGTTATCGCGATAAAAAGTAAATTATGTCCTTTCCCATGCTACGCCATAGAACTCCTGGCCAATTTTTTTTTTTTTTTTTATTATACTACCAAGGTGGCCAACAAGCATACGGCCCGCCTGATGGTAAGCAGTTAGACTACACCGTAGACTATGGACGTTTGCAACACCAGGGGTGTCACTCACGCGTTGCCGACCCTTTAAAAACCTTATAACTCCTTTCTTGAAGAACCCATTAAGATCCGTTCAGCCATTCAGTCGTGAAAAGGTAACAAAGAAACAAACAAAAAATATATACAAACAGAGTAACTTTCGCATTTATAACATTTTGCTAATATTATCAAGGAACATTTCAATTACAGTATCTAATAATATAACAATATCTTCGCAGAAACAATATTGTATTGTGATGTAATAAGGCCCAACGTCCCTTTTAAGAGGTGGACAAAATAATATTTACGTCAAACTTACGTAGGTATAATGTTCACAGTTCTGAGAGGTTTATTATGTTAAGTCTATCTAATTTGCAATATCTCTTGTGAAACTCATATATCAAACTTCTTGGATAGTTATATAGGTAAGTACTTGAGTCGCTGATACTTGCCAACGACTATGAGAATGAAATAGTTATAGCAGGGGAGCCCATGAAGGGATTTCGGGATTTGCTCAAGCGCGGCAGATTAATATACAGGGGGATACCTTGTACCCTGTTAAGTACCTCCACCAAATATGAGCACCATATATATGGCCGCCCATCAAGGATAAAGGATCAGATTAGTAAAAAAAAATTAATCATCAGATTTTCTCGAGCGCGTCAGATTAAAGTAGGGTGAGTTAATTACATGCTATAAAGTGTATATTCCAGTAATCTGACAATTTTCGAGTGACGTAAAAAAAGGGGAGGACTTCAAAGTTGTAAAAAAAAAACGTCATCTCGACATTCTCGAGCGTGGCTAATTTTTTTTTTATTTTGAAGGAAATAATTCAAGGATGACAAAAAATATATAATCTGACGATTTCCACAAGCCGAAGTAACAAAAAATTGTCGATGAAGTTTAATACGTGCAGCTGCGTGATGCCTCATTTTCATATTCCCCTCTCCGTGTTTCTATTCCTCTTTCACTTTTTCTCTATCTATTATTCTCTAACTCCGTTCCCACTCTGGTTTCTGTTGCCATTACATGACTGTAGATAGGATGTTCCAACATTTTGGAGCCCACTTTTTGTATGGCAGCCATCGGAACTTGCGCCTTGTGAACGGGTGCGTTGTCGTGTAAAAGCAGCACCCTTTTGGTCAATTTGCCCCGCCTCTTCTCCTTCACAGCATCTCGCAATCGTTCTAGCAGTGCTTTCCGGTTATATTGACACCCTTTTCCTTATAATCTATCAGCAAAATTCATTCTGTATCCCAGAAAATCGTCGCCATTAGCTTTAACACCTTGAATTTCTTTGGAGGTGGTGTACCCTTTTTATGCCACTGCATGGACTCCTGCTTTGACTCAGGCTCATAATGGTAAACCCAAGTTTTGTAGGCCGTTCAATAGGCCGCGCTACACTGGGTTCGTCTTCTAATGAATCTTTGCCGTGCATGAAGAGGTTGTGCCACTTTTAAATCATAGTTTTACCAGGGCAAGGGCCCCGTAAATTTATAGAAGACATCTCTTCTAAAATGGTTTGAGGAGGTTTTTCTAGTTTTCTTCCGGATTGACTTGTTTGATCGATGATAGCTCAATGAATAATGACCCGATTTTTATGAAATTTGGTATTTATACTCATAAGTAGTCACACAGTTAGTGCAGGTAAAAAAAAATTACTCCGACCCCCAACAACACCCCAATTCCGCAAACTTTTTGACTGATCCTTGTATATATATTTTTTTTAATTATCAGATTAGGCGAATCCCTCCAGATAATCGTCAGATTATGAGACAGCACGTCTAGGATATAAATATGAACCATATATATCTTAATCTGACGCGCTTGAGTATGTCAAAATGGTGTTTTTTTTTGCCATTTTCTAATAATGGCCACGAGTTTGCGTCACATCTAAATCGTCAGATTATTCGATGAGAGCTTTTTTTAGGTTCACTTAAGTAACATCCCCTTAGAAAATCTGACGCGCTTGATTAAATTTTTTTTTCTCATTTTCAACCCTTACGTACGACCACCCCCATCATGCAAACTATCAGATTAACATACGTACATTATTAAAAATACGTAGGACATGGCTATCAATATCTGACGCGCTCGAGTATGTCTATGCAACCGTTTTTTTTTACATTTTGGAAAGTCTATAGCTGCTTCCCCCACTGATGAAAAGGAAACATTATATAACATTTTTTTCTTTTTATCATCTAAGCTTCGCAACTTAATAGGTCTCTTCGACGCTCGAGTAAATCCACATTTAGCATCGTGGCCTCCCCTACTATTATTTGGTCACTGTTGATTTGCATAAGAATGAAAGAGATGCAAATAATACTAACGAGTCGGCGCACCGCTGAAATTGAGTTCAGAGTTGAGAAAAATAATATTTATTAAATAAGTAGTGGCATATAAAACAATATTTTAAACATAGAGAGAGAGAGAGAGAGAGAGAGAAAGAGAGAAAGAGATCCTTTATTTGTTACAATATTAGTTAAGTCTATTCCTTAATAAATTTTAGACTGAACTTTTTGTATTTGTTTGACTCTTCTTCTCTTCTTTTGATATCATTTAGCTCTTTTAAAAACCTTTTAGGTTTCTAAAACCAATATTTTTAACCTTAATGCAAGCTTTTTGCAAGACTTTTCGTGCTAATTTCACCCTCTCGAAGAAGATTAGAGCAAATTCCGCACACTAGTAATAAGTTCCGTCGTGTCGCGAGATCCAATTTGAGAATCGGAAAACTAATGGGGCAATTTGCGAGTATGGCTAGTAGGTCGTCGAGTTTAGGTTGTGTTTTAGATGTTTCTAGATATTGCAAAGAAGTTTTGTTTATAAAATAAGTTTATATTTTAAAAAATATTTTTAAATACAAGCTTTTATCGTGTATTTATGTAATACATGGGTGTTTATGCATAAAATATTCTTAAAAGAGCCTGACGGCTGCATTGTTTCGTTGAAAAGTTTCTATGACTACCTTCGAACATCATCATCACACACTGAACTCCACCTAAAAATATATTAGCCATGAAGCTATATCAACAAATCCAAAAACGAAGCGGCTATCTTGTTTCATTAAAGAGTTCATCAGAGCCATCTTCCGACTTCATCATCACGTCCTAAACATCCATCTAGGTATATAATACTCATCAAGATAAATCCAAAACACCCAAACACGACACCGCTATCTTGTTTTGTTGAAGAGTTACCATGACCACCTTTCGGCTTCACCATCTTGTCCTGAACACCCATCTAAGAATATAGTTCTCGTCAAGATTAATCCAAAACACGCAAACACCACATGGCTATCTTGTTTCCTTGAAGAGTTGCCATGGCCACCTTCCGGTTTCATCATCACGTTCTGAATACCCATTTAATAATATAGTTCTCGTCAAGATAAATCCAAAACACTCAAACCCGACGCGGCTATCTTGTTTCGTTGAAGAGTTCCTATGGCCATCCTCCGACTGCATCATCAGACCAGCTCCATGGTACCATATTATTGCATTGTCACCGAAGTTACGTAGGTATACCAAATTTCAGCTCCATCAAACACCGGGAAGTACTTCAAATCTAGCTCACAAGATTTGCTAACATACAAACTAACTAACATACATTACAAGCTAAATAAAAGCTTGTAAAAATGTGGTAGTGGAGCATATAACTAACTCGAAAATCATTTTTCAATATCGTTATCATCATCAACTCAGCCTGATAATGTCCACTGCTGAACATAGGCGTAATTTCGTTATACGTTTGCGGTAAATTGCTAAGTAGACTTCATAAGCCAACCTGTAAAATGTTTAACAATCTAATAAAAAATCATCTGAGAAAAGTATTGAGTGGTTAGCGGCCAAACTGATGAGAGAATAGTTCAGATCGCCCATGTACGAGTAATTCATCAACTCGTTCTACATGCCTACGGCCCAGATAGGACGACTTGTAGAAAATCAAAATAAACTCATTGGCCTCTATCGTTACCTAACTACTGTCCATTGATCAAGATGTTATTCGCGTATCAATTTGATAGAGATACATTAGACAATAGCTTTAATTGCTCTTGTAAACAAACAAATAGCAAATAGAACGATATGCGACAGGCAGGCATCTCAAGCAGACTCCTCGTTCGTCTTACACAATAGACGCAAACAAGTAGTTCTGTGACAAAGCAGATCTTATGCCTTTGTATACCTATAAGTTCTGGCGTAGCTGAGTGGCAATAAGCACACTACCCTCCTGATGGGTGATAAACATGTACCGTAGCCTACTGAAGGATTAAAAAAAAATAACAGAACACATGAAATTATTTTCTATGCAGCTTGCTTGTGTCAATATTAACGTTAACAACACATGTTCAAGTGTTCTATCGGGTTGACCTTTCGATAGCAATCAATTAGCCTATCGCAGTCCACTGCTGGACATAGGCCTCTCCTAACACACGACTCCTAGCACATAGTCCTCCGCCTTCCGCATCCAGTCCGTCCCAGGTCCCAGTCGACCATTTTAAGGTATAGTAAACTTATAAAAAAACGCATTCCTAAACAAGCATTGAAGACCTATTTACATATATTGTGTAGTTTTAATGTAGTCTCTGGTGAAGGTCCTTTCCCAGTCGGGCTTGCTCTCTTGTACAGTGCCCTACTTCTCTTAGAGACTACTGATGTAAGTTGACGATGCAGACAATATATCATTGCAAGACCATAACAATAACAATACAATTCTTAATAATCAATCAAGTACCTATACTCGGATAAAGTACAATGTATGTCACGCTTATATCTATAGAGTTTCATGGCTTTTGTTCTAAAAATTCTAGTTCCACAATTTTACGCGAGGATTTAATTAGTGGCGTGCTCGTTAGCTATTGTATTGTAAGGGTTATAGGTTTTATTTTTTGCTTTAGCATCTCTATTTAGCGAAACATAAAAGAGGTAAATTATAATACAAGCGAGCAAACCCGCTTGGGGTAGTTACTCTACTATACAGAAGAATACAGCAAAATAATGCTAATAGTGTCCTTCTAACCGAATTTCGGTCACGGTGCAGCGACTAATCGCCGCAGAGACTAGCCATCTTTGCGGGATAGATATTACAGTCCACAAGAGTGTGTACCTTCATAGTGTAGATGAGACTGCAGTCCGACACGATATGGAGGGAGGTATAGAGACAATGTTTACAAGCTTTCAGAGGCATGGGTGTATAAATACCGCCAATTATCAAATTTCGGGCATCTCATCTCAGAATATCTCAATAAGTACCGACTAAGGAATCGAACTCGAGACCTCGTAATCAGTTGTCGCATTCAACGACCAGTAGACCAACAAGGCAATTGATGAATGTGGATACGAGCGATTGCTAAGTAGCATGTATTTTTCCCTGAGATTTATGGGTAAGTTCATCCTAAACGTACTGAAACGCTACGGCTTTTGAAATGCATTGCATTGCGGTCTATACCATCACGCACCGATGTGCACAAGGAATTTCTAGCATTTTTCAATACCAATATATGTTTTAGGGTTGCGTAAATAAAATAAATAAAAAGCCTTTATTTTCTGCTACATGTTTTTTTAACTCAACTTATAAACTAATACTAGAAGCCGCTTCTTTGGCGTAGGCCTTCCCTTGTTCACTCCATCTTTTCCATTTACACTGATTTAGGGTTGCGTATCCAATGAATAAAACGGAGCCCACTCTGGTGTTTGTCATTCGTGTGTATGTACCTATCTGGTCGCTATTTGACTAATTAACAGAAACACTTGTAGATCTGCAATTTACAGACTGGAAACTATATATATCTAGTATTTGTTATTTTTTTTTGTATAACTAATAATAAAAGTCTATAACAAAAGAACTAGTCAGATATTTTGGGTATGTATTTTCTGTATGTAAGTACAAATGATATTGAAAACGGTTTATGAAGTAGTATGTTAGCCGTGACCAAAACATTTTTTTTAATGGAATTAGACAATACAAATCTATCCCAATTTAACATATGTCTCTTTCTTACTTATTATACTTATTTGTAAATGTAAATTTTATATACTAGCCCTCTACAATAGGTGAATCCACTTTTGTAGTTTGCACTTTTCTTAAAATAGCTCTGTATAGAACCAGACTCGTTTCATAAACATACCTTCTAAATATACCTAAAGGTCAATAATAAATAAATTATTGAGAAGTATAAAAATAGTTGTTTTCTTTCGGTGTCCCTATCCTATCCTTTATTATATTATTATAAATGTGAAAGCTTTTGAGGATGTATGGATGGATGTTTTTTACTCTTTCACGTTAAAACTATTGAACGGATTTGGATGAAATTTGGCAAAGAAATCGATTATAGTCTGAAATAGCAAATACGCTACTTTACTTTTTATTGCGATAACCGACCAGCGTAGCCGCTGGCAACAGCTAGTAGATACTTTAATACGTACAGAACCATAATAGAGCGAGACCGAACTCATATTTGACAGTTTTTTTTAACTATATCGAACGATGTTACCCAGCATGTCGCCAGTGTAATATCACGGATCACTGCGTTCAGATCCCCGGGCAATTTCCGACGATAAAAAAATATAAAAATATCATGTGCCATATTTAAATTATATCATTTGAGCACAAGTGATACGATGACATATATTTCCGTTGTCAAAGTCAAATTGATCGAACCGTCCCAGGTAGCCAAAATCATTTGATGAGGGTTAATTTATATCTAAGTAATAATATTTCTTCGTTAGAAAAGACAATTCCCACACTAGAGAACAAAAGCCCTGTGCGGCTTTAAACACACTTGGCTTTACTGGTACTATTCCCCGGGAACATCAGAGGCTCTAGACAAGTGGCATAAGCGATAGTCGAATCGAAAAGTCAAAAAATAAAATGTATGGAATTTGACGTGAGTCTACGATTTAATGTCGTAAACTTACGTCAAATATCATACATTTTCTTTTTTGACTTTTCCATTCGACTATCGCTTATGCCACTTATCTAAAGGCTCAGTGCTTTTACCGCGATAACAAGTATGTGCTATTCCAGAAAAGCTAAATTCTAGCTGTGTGTCAAATTTCACCGAGATTCATTTAGCCGTTTTGTCGGTGTGTCGGTTGTGTAACAAACACACTTACATCCATCCATCTCTCCATCTATCCATTTATCCAAACTTTCGCATTTATATATAAATCACAGGCATAAAGTACACCTAGACTTCGAACAAACATCGGGCCACTAAGGCACCTTCATTATTGTGAAGCATATAAAATTTAATTATTGCGCTAGCAACCACCGTCCCTTTTAATATTCGTATTTGGTTTATGAATTTGTAATGATTGTCGCAACAATTTGATACAACAATGAATGTCGGTTAACAAAGAAAATAATTAAGATAAAACACAACAAAGAAAATAATAGAGAGAGGTGGAAAACAAAAGTGGACATAGACAATATTATTACTTTTAAAACTATAAGGTCAGTACCTTAAATATAATAACTAATAGGGTCGCCAACGCTAGTATCGGAAATCAGGAATTTTCAATTTTTCGGAAGGTATTTTACACGAAAATTTAAGCTTGAGATATAAGCATGATTAATTCAGGAAGTCTGTCTCCAGAACTAATCATGCTTATATCTCAAGAAAACTTAAATTTTCTTTGGTATTATATCATATCTAATTTAGTCAAGCCGCCCGATAACGTTCGCTGTTGAATGTTTAAAGTATATATGTTTCAACAATGGCCCATCTTGAGCTACTTACATACAGTGTTCCCCGTAACTCTGATTAAGTTATCTTTCCATCTAGAGAAAGGTAGTTCTCTAATCTAGTCTGGACGTACTTTGAGTCCGTTAAGTTCGCCGCTACAGTGGACTTATTCCTTAGTACAAAAGTTGTATTTTTAAACAACAGTTAAACTTACTATATAACCACTTTACCTCTATAATACAATATAATGTATTTGTGAAATTCGTTTTCAACCTTACAAAAATCTTCTTCTTTGTACTATATAGTATTATTAATCATTATGTCCTGCCTTTTGACTCTAATACATTGTTTGAAAAAAAATAGATAGATAGGTTTGGTAATGTATTCAAACCGCGTCGTCACAAAGCCGTAGTTATTATGCAGTCATATGATAGTTATCAATGATTGTTGTGATAAGTCGACACGCTACGGCATGGTGCGGCAGTGTTTACAGTCGCGAACAGTATTATACAGGTTTATGTACATATAGAGGTGTTTTCAGGCATCGCTGTTAGCCTTAACTCAGTCGTGTCTCGAATGCCCTCGTGCCTCCACGTCAGTCGCGCCGCCGATTGCCACTACGAGCTACGACCGTAGCACTTCCATTATTTCTAATTCAGAATATTCTTGTTATTAAAAAAACCTTTATAGTGTTACGAAGGAATGTATGTTATTTATTTTACTAAAATACTCAGTTGTTTGTTTATTTTTTTATGTTCTAAATTAAGTGTAGATAAACTGTTGTTATATCAGTAAAGTGAAATATGAGGTATAAGATCTCGAAGTGAGTGATTGTGACCTGTGTTTTAGGAGTGTGTTGTTTTTATTTTAAAAACTCTATCTTGAGGTAAGCATCCTTATTCAAATATTTTATATTTTTAAAACGTTATAGTGATACTTTGTCTATTAATAAGATATTATATACATTTGTTACATTATATGTATATACAACTAATTTTGAACATAGAAGTGAGAATTAAAAATTAAAAACTACCTCCTCGTCTTCGTACCTTTATGCGAATTATGTGTGAGAAGCAATTTGATTTTAGTTATGTTCATATAAACCCTATTTTAACTGACAACATCATAAAACAAATGATGTTGTATTTTGAACTGAAAATAATCTTAATAAAATCAAAGCTTTATTAGTTAAAAAAATATAAACAGGCGTTAAAATGTCTATCTTTATTGCTTATAAAAAGAACTTTCTCGATAGCTTCTCTCATAAATATTTTCCTCTGTGAAAACCCTTTCCTTAATGAACTTAATGAGGTTTCTCGTTAATAAAGAAATACTTGCATATAGAATTCATTAAGTTGGCGATGAAATAATTTAATTTAGTCTTGGCGCTGGCAGAGAGATAGCTTTATTATCAAAGTTATAAATTACGTGTGTAATTTAATTATTTTTATCATCGATTTTCACACGTAAATATAAAATTATGTAAATTTAACACTCATCAGATACTCGCTTATGATATTTAAACAATCCTATTTATTATTATATTAAATTTAAGAATAAATAGACAAGAAAAATACATGTTCCCTTGACTATATTTTAACACCAAGATTCGTTTCAATCGTTGTAGATTCGTAATTAAGTCTCTATTGAAATGAAGCGTTAATATTATTAGCAGAATTGGGGCCCTGTTTGACTGTCTATGGCATTGTAGTGGTCAAACGGAAAGTCCGTCTTTTTGTGTGAAAGTTTATTTGTTTTTTCATGTTCAATGGCTTTAGCAGTTTTAAAATCATGAGATTTTTGTCGAACACAAAATAATTTTTCAGGATGCACGCGTTGAACTTCTTGACATAACAACTTTTAGGCAAGTTGGGTACTTTTGGAATGGGGAAAAAGCACTCCAGTCACGTGAGCGTTACGGTCAGATACACATTGTATACAGCTCATCTAGACAAGTTGCATAAACGGTAGTGGAATCGAATAAAATAAAAAAGAAAATGTATGGGATTTATCGTAAGTTTAGGAGATTATATCGTCAACTTATGCCAAATCTCATACATTTGCTTTCTATTCTATTTGATTGGAATACCGTTTTTGCCACTTGTCTAGAGGGGCAGATGTGTAAGGTATGTTTACAAGATTGTGAAGTTAAAAACTTTTCACTTCTAACGTGTAGTCCTACGACTAACAGTTTTTTAAAATATCATTCATTGGACTAGAATTTTCCGAGAATTTTGGCTGACCACAAAAGACGCAGTGAGAGTATACACGTCACATAAACATACTTTCTGAATCTTTATATAATTCTTCTGTGCGTGTGTATGTCACTAATGTCGTAAACGGCTCAGCTGATTTTATTGGAATTTTGTGTGCGTTCGGATAGGGTCCCGGATGGTTTAAATTCATAATTGGACCCAGTAGGTGGCACTGCTGTCAGTATGTAATATTTTCCGAGCAGGATGATTTTTTGGGATGGCAACACACAAGCGTTTTCTCTGGTATTGCAAGCGTCCATTGGCTACGGTAACTGCTTTCTATCACGGGGGGCGGTAGGCTTGTTTGCCACTAAGGTAGTATAATAAAAGATCGACATTAAATAGCTATGAAGACGTTATTCTACAGCCTGAGGTCAGTTGCCAGTTTTACGTAAGTACATATATCAATCTGTCTTGTGAAGATAGTCTTGTTTTTTCCTATTATGTCCAATAAGAAAACATAATCCATCAAATAGCATGATAGCTTAATTAATAATAATATTGTGGAGGAGGACAATATTACGTTGTACTGAGTAATAAATAGGTACCTACATCGTAAGTGGACTGCCTCGGTGGTCCAGTGGCCGCTGTATACGCCTGCTGTGCACGAGGTTGTGGGTTCGATTCCCACACAGGACAAAACTTTGTGTGACCCACAAAGAATTGTTCCGAGTCTGGGTGTAATTTGTGTCCGTTAATTGTATGTTTGTAAAGTTCCCCGCGACACAGAGCTGGTTCTCTAGTGCGGGAGTTGTCTTTTTAAAAAGAAAAAGAAAAGAAAAATAATGTAACCTAATAGCAATATTATATACCAATATTAAGAACACAAATGTCACCATCCCGTTCCATTCCATATCGTAAGAATCTGCCAAGGGAGTAAGTCAGGTCAACAATTCGAGTTTCCCTCCTCTTGCAGTGGCAAGAGAGGGGAAACTCGAAACAAAACCCTTTTCCAACTCGTCTGGCCAGCGTGGTAGGGCAGGCTAATATCACTTTGGGACATTTATAGGTCGAGATGGTTAGAAAGGTGATTAGTTTGTTTGTTTCGTGCAGATTTCGGGATCTATCAGACTTAGAAAATGATTTTTGCAGTTTATAACCTATTAGATGTTTCCTGTTGTTTGTCCCGTTTGTTTTGTGGATGTCGGATATCGCGATGAAAAATATCCTATGTCTTTTCCCAGGATACCATCTATCTTCTTAAGATATTTTTCACGCCTAGACAATTGAACGTATCCGTTTAGCCTTGAAAAAGCAACATACAGACAGAGTTACCTACTTTAGAATTTAAAATATAAGTAGAGATTTGTGTTTTGGCTAAATCTGGGATCGGAAAACGCAAACGGAAAACACAGGAACACAACTACATTAATGTGTATTGCTCGTTTGGAAAAACTAGTTATTCTAAAAGTCTTTCGAACCCCAAAATATCCTATGGACGATTGCAACATCAGAGGTGTGTTGCCGACCCATTTTTTTTTTATCTCTTAGTGAGCTTTGGAAACCTGTACGCACACAAAGAAACATAACTACCACTGTATGTAGTAATTTGGATGTGGTCCTCTGTAAGGTGGAAGTCCTTCCCCAGTCGGGCTTGCTCACTAGTATGGTACCGTGCCCTACCTTTCATGATAGCATTATGTAAAGTGCTTTTATGAACTGAATGAACTAATCCTATCCAATTATTTTCAGCGAGATTGTCACGTAGGGTCTGACACCGTGAGATTGATGTAAACCAATCTAAAACTTTATAGAAGTACCTTTACAATTAAGGGGTTGAGTTATTTGATAGCGAGAATTAATATCAAATATTGAACGCGATTACGTTTGTTCGGAAGTGCTTCTGTCTACAAATTTGGTGGATCAAGTGACAAATTGCTCCACGTTTATCTGGTTGATTTAGTAAACAAGTTGATCGACGTTTTGGAACTATAGATAATGGAGTTAGTACTGAAAGAGGAGGTAAAGGGTCAGTTGAAATGGGTTGGAAATAGGTTGATTGCACACGTAGTGTGTACAGTATGTACCTACAGCTGACGTCAAGTCGACATACAGCTGTGATTTAACAGAGAAACGTCCTACAAAAAAGAATAATTCATGTATTACAAAAAGTAAATCACCAAAAATATTATTTATTTTCAGCCTGTACTGTCCCACTGCAGGGCAAAGGCCGCCCTTTCCTTTTTCCACTCAATCCGATCTTGTTCTAAAATAGACCAGTCTTTTCTATACCCATCAAACTCGTCCCGCCTTCTGAGTCTGGACCTACCACGATGCCGTTGGACATTTTCTGGTATCCACATAGTGGTAATTTTCGCCGACAACTCGTCTGACATGCGGCAAACATGCCCAGCCCAGTCCCACTTAAGCTTAACTGATTTTTGGGTAACGTCGGTGATTCGGGTCGTGGATCGCAGTATCGTGTTCTATTGATCGAACTCCAAGGTTGCTACGCTCCATAGCATGCTAGCAAACCTCGAGTTTGGACTTCTGCTGAATTGTCAAAAACCAGGCTTGAGCGCCGTATGTAAGAATAGGAAGAATGCACAGTCATGTCTATTAATTTGCGCTTGTGGCAAATCAGAAGGTCTCCTTTTATGAGATTTTTCATTGACCAATCTATTTTCAGTCCGGCGAATAATTTTTTTTCCTGCCTTGCCTGGAAAGTAACTATTTTGCCTAGGTAGATGTATTCTGGAACATATGCAATCTCCGCACCTTCTGCGTACAATTTTTGTTGGATGCTATTCGTCATAAAGTCATAACTTTGGTTTTTTGACATGTTCATTTGAAGTCCAATCTCGAGGCTTGCCGTAACTCATTGAGCATTTTGTCTAACTGCAATGCCAAAGATGAGAATAGATCAATGTCGTCGGTGAAACGCAAGTTGATCAGCCTTTTTTCGCCGAGGACTATACCTTTGTTTGCCCAAATGTCACACAGATCTTTAAAACCCTCTTCTAGGGTGGCAGCTTAAATAGCTTAGGAGAAAGCGAGTCTCCTTGCCTGACTCCTCTTCTATACTATTAATATATATTTTTTCTTAAATATTATGATTATCACATTATTATATGTACTTATTAGTTTTATTAAGATTAATCACACCGAGATTTTAGCAGGTCGATAAATAACGCTAAATGTTTGTTTGATGACTGGCGGTAGGGGAAAGAATCTGCAAAAAAGTCAGTTTACTCTTTTCAACCGCTAGACTGCTCTTTGTGATAGCGCAGAAAGAGACAAATTTAGAAAAACTGGTATGATACAAAGTATGAGTATCAGTAATAATAATGTCTAGTACATTATAAACATTACTGATACTAATTACTGTTTTTCTTCGCAGTTTCACCTGCGTTAATTGAATTTCGTTACGTGTATGGTTACTGTCATGCCTTCCTCAATAAGTGGGCTATCAAAAGCAAAAAGATTTACTCTAATTCGGCCTATAGTTCCAAAACTCTTTTAAAATAAACAGGCAAACTTAATCGCTTTACAATATTAGTATAGTTTAGATGGTCTTTTTTTATTGCATTGACTATACAAGTCGGTATGTAACATTGAGACACGATGAAGGTACCTACGCAAAGTACGACGACTATCGACCAAACATTCTAGGGCAGTCCAAAAGATGATTCATTTACAGTATTATGTTTCTATGTAAGTAGATATGTTCGCTTCATTCCCTCCGTTCAGACTTTATCAGAATATCAGATATTTGACAACTTGTGCGAACGAACGGCCATAATGCACTTATATTGGAAGTAAAAATAGAATTGTAATAGTTTATCGAATTACGCGCAAAATAATTCGTAGGTAGAAGTTAACGGACATCAGATTTTTTTATTCATAATCATCTACTGTTTAAATCCACATGAAAATCAATAATTACCACATGAATGTATGTATGTCGGAGCATCAATTAAAAACGGCTCGACCGATTTGGCTGTTTTTTTCATCGTCTTTGTGAAAGCAACTACAAACCTTGTCCTGACAGGTTTCACAAAGGTTTGAATGAAATAATTTTAGTAAGAAATCCTAGGAAAATTTCTGAAATTTAGATTGTATGGATTGTATGAAAAGTTTAGTAAACAATTTGAAGTTCAGTTTGAGAGTTCTGTTGTCACATGTTTCCATACGCAAGAGAGGGAAACTCGAAACAAAACCCTATACCAACCCGTCTGGCCACCGTGGTATAGTAGGCTAATATCCCTCCAAATGTTTGGAGGAGACCCTTGCCCAGCAGTGGGACGTTTATGGGTTGAGATGATGATGATGATGATGATGATGTTTCCATAACAACAAATGGAGCACCATTGCAATTTAAAAATTACAAAACTTCAATATTAGTAAATGCACCGATGCGAAACCTAGTAGTACTTCTGGTTCTCTGTGTCGTATCTGTGAAAATGTTATTATATAGACAAGATTACGTTAGCACTTTATCATTAATTTGAATTATACGTATAAAAAAAAAGTTTTAGCAACCTTCATTTTCAATTTAGATAACGTGCTAATTAAGCTTTTGCTTAAAAAAGCTCTCTTTTAAAAAATGAAATACAGTGAATTTATCCAAATTATTTTACGACGAGACCAAATAAAACAATTTAGGTTAATGATCATAATAATCGCATTTATTTGTCGTGCGTACTTACTTGTATTTTCCCAGACTTCCCTATCACGAGCCAAGAATGTCGCGGCGGGCGCGCGTTTTTAGTGTGTATTTGTATTTTCATGCAAATTAAACTACTTTAATTCAATGATAAATTCCAACTCGCACGTTGCGCAGAGCAGTATGTCATCGTCATATATGTACTTACTTTCATAATAAAATGCATGAGCAGTGAAACAGGTGCCGTTAAAATCAACCAAGTGACAATAATGTGATATTTATGCAGCGATATGTAAAATATAAATTAATTGTTTTTTTGGAACTTTCCTTTGGGCTACGTCCGTGCATGGACATTATGCATGTGGAGATATTCGTAGAAAATTTGCAAACTGTTTAATTTTATACGCGCTTGTAACGTAAAGAGCGAGTTAGGGCACAGGTAGACTACCTGTGCCCTAACTCGCTCTTTACGTGGGGAAGGACCTTCACCTTAAAGATAACAGCCACGGGCATACTTATAGCTTTCACAAGGTCCGAGGGTCCAAAAATATACAAAGATAAACTAATTCTTGCTTGGGCTTTACGCAAAAAAGGCAAAGTTCTAATAGCCAATCTCAGTCATTTAAAAGTTACATAAATATGAACACGATTGTTTTTTGTGGCACTTATTTAACTTAGCACACTTTATCTGCATTGTATCGGCATGCGGCATCGCATCGCATCAAAATAAACTTCACAAGTAAACGACAAAGTGTTGTCAGCCTGGTGTTGCGTCGGTCGGTCGTACTGATAAAACTGTGTTGCTACCTTATGTGACAGAGAGCTTCGTTTAATCGGTAAAGAATCTTTAAAAAATATGAAATGGTAAACTCAAACTTATAGTTCATGTAATCATTTAGTTTATAATTAAAATATTTATAACGTTATTAATTATAAATGTAGCAGACAGAAAATGATAGAAATATTAAGTATGTCAGCCAATTTAATACGGCTAGGTCGCTAACAATCAGGGATACGGCCTGCTTGATGGTAATCTTAGCCTACGTTACTGTAGCTATTACTGTACTGTAACTGTAGCGTTATAGACGCTTGCAATACACTTGCATATGGTACATCTCTCGCGTGTGTTCAATCCAAAAACACCAAGGCTTCATGTTAGGTTGTCCTTGAGATAGGCAAAAGTTTATTTTATTTCGCATCCCTAAATAAATGATTAGTGAAATTTGGCACAGATATAGATTATGGTCTGGAATAACTCATAGGCTACTTTTTACAGCGACAACTGACATCCACGCGGGTGGAGCCGCGGGCGAAAGCTAGTTTCACTATAATATAGAGAGAGATTCCATACACTGGACACTCGCATAATATCAAAATAAATACCTACCGCTAATGACCAGGGCGCTCGCGCTATCGCTATAACCAAATATCTGTGGTTTACTGTAAGGTACTGTGTAAGGTTTGTATTTATTTCTCTTAAAGATACATTTTGTAACATTATAATCTTACTAAATTTTACATCTCTGTTTTAGTCAAGGCTAAAACGGTGTAAAAACGAGTGAATTTGAGCAGACAAAGTGTTATTCACTCCAGTGACTATAAGTACATTTCACCCTATACTTATTTGCATCACAATGTTTATTCACTAAACAGTAACAGAGCACCTTTTGTACTCCCTCTGACGTATATTTGATGTTCAGAGATAGTATAAGTAAGTAGTAAAGAAACTAAGCCAAAATGTCAAATGAATGAAAATTTATAGGCTGGGGCGGTCGCTGACTTGCGAACTTTGGATATTGCATTGGTAGCATTAAAGATACATACAATAATAGTATGTATCTTTAATACCTATTTCATGTATTAAGTTTATTACAATACTAGCGGCACGTCCCGGCTTCAGGTGGATATTTATAAAGTTCTGGTAGGGATCCCGTATTTTTTAAAAATAAAATGTAGTTTTTGCTACCCGCTGATAATGTAGATTTCTAATAGTAAAAGAATTTTAAAAATCGGTTGAGTAGTTTTTGTGTAAATCGTAATAAACAAACAAAAAATTAAATCTTTCCTTTTTATAATAATAGTTAGGATTGCATTATTACTCTCTAGGTATTTATTTTTTTGCTTTTGAGACTCTATAAAAGAGATTCTTTACTATTTATTGTGTATGCTATGGTTCAGGCTTACTCATCAAGATGCTACCGTACTGAACGTAAACAAATTGCCTTACAGAATGTTTATGATCATATTACAAAACGATCACAACAACGTTACATGAAAGGAATCCATGTTTTTGTATTATCGCTATATAAATTTAAGAAAGGCCTTGTGAATTGAAAGCGTCGACGCGATTCACTTTAAAACGCTTAGGTAGGTAACAATGGCGAAATATGAGGTACGGATAGAGATAGTGAAATGCAAAAAAGGTGTGTGCCTCTAAACCTAAAAGAAGATCACACCTTTTCCCAGAAGGTAAGCAGGGATGTGTCCGTGTGGTGACGGATTAAGATTACAAATGTCACCACCCCGTTCCATCCAGAGGGTCGTAAAAGTAACTAAGGGAGTAAGTCAGGCAGCCAATATCCACTGCAAGAGAGGGAAATCTCGAAACAAAACCCTATACTAACCTGTCTGGCCAGCGTGGTTTAGTTGGCTAATATCTCTCCAAGTGTATGGAGGAGACCCGTTCCCAGCAGTAGGACGTTTATGGGTTGATATGATTAAGCAGAGGTGTATTACAGCAATACAGATCCAGAGATTATCCCCTACAACTTCGCAAACTCACAAACTTTACCTCTTTATAAAATAGTATAGAAAATTCACATTAGTACATACTGCTGCTAGAATCGAATTCACTCCTAATATGTTATAATTTACATTGCCTATTTCAAAGATAATTTGGATTGGCTATTTGTTACTAGTGAGTAGGGTTGGCAAAACTCCTTGGGGAAGAGGTTACCTAGAAGCCGGAAGGCTCTCTACTAGTAGGAGATACTCCTTTTAAGTATTTCACTTGGTGCTAATAAAGTAGAGCGGTGGTGGCCGACTGGAAAAATAAACGACTTGCATGCAAAAGGTGTGAGTTCAATCCCTGGTGTTTTTCACTTTGTGGAATTTATTTGTACTAATCAAATTATTTACCATCTGCTTACGGTAAAGAAAATAATCGCGAGGTAACCATCATATCTGATTCACCAAGCTTGTGAATGTATAAAAGTGACTAAAATGATGGCACGCTGAATGGTATAAAGATCAAATACGACTGTAATGTGTTTGCGTCGGGGAACTTTTAGATAGGACATTGAAAATAAATTAGGGTATTATTTAGTTGTCTGGTTGCCATAGTAACAGGCTCTGCCTATTTTGGGATCAGATGGCTGTGTGTGAGTTGTCCCAAAAAAATATATACATATGTATATTGACAAGTAGGTATGAGTCATTCTTGCAATGCAAACTATTTTAATATTATAAAAGCTGAAAAGTTAGTTAGTATGGAACGCGCTAACCTGTGAAACTATCAGTCTTTTTGTACCTACTTAATAGCTCATTTATTAAGCTACCTACTATATATCATCACGCTTCCGTGACCCAAATGAGGGGTCTGGCAGAAACAATAAACAACATTTAAATTTAATGCGGGTGAAATCACGGGGAACGTCTAGTGTTTCATTTAATTAAGTTCTTATAAATACAACATAATCAATAAATATTAACAGAATAAAAAATAAAAAATATATTTACAAGATTTATTCGAGAAGAAGACCTATATAAATGTAAAAATTAATATGGCGAATAATTTACAGCATTTTAAGTTTTTGCCATGCATTTCATTAAAAGTTACTTAAACGGCATTCGCCGCAGGCGTTCATTTAATTAATTGGACGTATTTCGTAAATATTTCGTAAAAAAGGCATTTTAATGTTATAAGGTAATCAAGTTGGTGAGTCTGTGTATTTTAGTGAAACATTGTAAGTCACTCGAGACGTTAATTTGCGAGGTAACACATGATGTAGGTCTGACAATGGGCTCCCTTGTGAACGAAATCGAAGTTGGAAAAAGTTTCCAATAATATTGATTTGTTAATGTGCATTGGGTATGTATGTTGTACGTAAACGACGAAAGATACTTATCATGCATCGCGTTTTCGTGTCTCTCTTCGTTGAATCGCGATATCGAAGTCGGATCTGGGTACCAAGATGTCCTTACAGTGATTTATTTTTCAATCTTAAGATTTTAATTAATTTCGATCATTGACAACCTTGATGAAGTTATCCGATAATGAACCAAAGTTGCCGCAACGTAGCTCGCAGATAAGCAGACTGGAGTGGCAATAGGCTGGCCATATCTGCCGAAGGACCGATGGTCGTTGGAGCAAGTGAGTCCTAGACTGGAGACCGCGACTAGGTAAACGTAATGTAAAGTTGGACGCCCTCCGGCCAGATGGACCTATGACATTAGGAACCTTCCTAATGTCATATGCGTTTAAAACTAGTATTATTACTTATATAAGTTTAAATGCGAAAGTAATTCTGTTTGTTTGTATGTATGTTTGTTTTGTTAACTCACGACTAAACCCCTAAACGAATTTTAATAAAATTTAACAAGATAGCATAGATGGTATCTTGGGCAAGGACACAGGGTATTATTTACCGCAATAACTCAAAGCACTAGACCAACAGGTCAGTCGACATTAAATTCAAGGTACTTTAAATCATCGTCACTTACGACGTGACGGTGAAATGTAAAAATAATTAAAAATTCCTTTAACTATAAAATACTGCCAACTGTAGAATTTAAGTAGAAGGCAGAAGAAATTCTTCAAGTCTAGATTGTTATCCGAGACACAATGCGAAGTTAAATTTATTTTAATTCTTAATTAAGATAGCGCATTTCAGAATACACGTGGTTCTTGAGACTTTTTGTTTTAGCAATAAATACTTACAAAGATTTGGTAATAAATACACCAACAAACAAGCATACGGCTGACCTGGTGGTAAGCAGTTCGTTATGTATGCACACTTGCAATACCCGGGGCATCTCTGCCGTCCCAAAAACTTTTAACATTAGTGTGTTCTCTTCTTTGTTGTCTGATTTCATGTGTATGTATGACTTTAGTAATTATATAATATTAACTTTATTAGATTGAATTCATCATCCGAATACGTTAAAAACGTGCTGCGAAAAGTATGAAACAAGTAAACTTTATAAATAGAAGCTAGCCGTGGTCGCATGCCAACTTGCCCTAAAGAAAAAGAAAAGAAAGAAGAGATACAAACATACATACATAGACTGCTAAAATCAGAACCCTTCCTTTTGGCTTCGACGTAGTTGGGTAAAACACGCACAAGGCTGTAAATATCACAAAGTACTTAATTATCTAATAATGCCTATTTTCATAACCTTAATATAATGAGATAGCATAAAGCAAACCTTGTAAAAACACAAAAAACGTACAAAATCTTGGTCACGCTTTTTCCATTACGGGATAAGAAAAGCTTAGAGCGATAAAAACGTGAATATGCTCGTTCCTAAAGCTGTTTGTTAACGTTGGATGATTCTTAAGTAACCAATTTAAAGTTCGCAATGCTTACAAGCAACAACAAATTGCCAGCAAGCTCTACAAATTCAGTTTTCATTTGATTTCGTCTATTTTCCTCAAATTGAGCGTTGTTGGGCTCTATTTGAATAAAGTATTTCTTTTTCGCCCGGCAGGCTTCGCAGCCGACACTTTGCAACAGTGTGCCAGCATTTTTTTTATTGTACCTACTTAATTTTACCTTTGCTGAGCATAGGTCTGTCCCATGTCTGTTATGCATTTAATACGTATATTAAAGTAAGATTCCAGAGGAATTTCTTACCACGTACGATTAGGCTGTCGAATGAGCTCCCTGCCGAGGTTTTCCCAAGAGACTATAGCATGGGGTTCTTCAAGAAGGAGTTATAAGGTTTTTAAAGGGTCGGCAACGCGTGAGTGACACCCCAGGTGTTGCAAACGTACATAGGCTACGGTAACTGCTTACCATCAAGCGGGCCGTGTGCTTGTTTACCACCTTGGTAGTATATAAAAAAAAAGAAACTAAAGTAAGATATCTATGATCTATAATTCACGCGTAAAATCTGTGCTTGTGCAAAGATTTGTGATTCCGTTGAGGCTAGCCACTGTAGCCAAATTCAGTCAGAAGCATCATTACTAAACTGACTAATTAACAATAATATTATAAGAGTACTGTTACAGACTTAATAATTATAACAGGACATAAAGGCTAAGTAGTTTTGTCCGTAACTCTGTAAATTATATTAACCCATTATATTTATTGCCTCAAATGGCTTATTTAATGAATATATATTATATTTGTGCATATTAAAAGTTTATATGGACGCAGATAGTTAAAGTAAGTAGGTTAATGTTTATAGTTCGTTAGTACCTAAACAAACAACTTACTAGCATAGGTACATTGCAAGTTAAATAAAAGCTTGTAATAGTAATAATATCATCGACTTTGTACAATCTGTTTCGAATTTAAAATGAATACATTAATGCTTTAACGCCATAATGGCATGAATAATGGAATTAATCCTTATAATTGATGTTACATTAACCCACGTCCTCATTAGATTAAGTGTTGGATTTGAGTGAATAAGTGAAAGCGCAATTTGAATACTGCTTCAGGTTTTATTAGGGGCCTCTTACTCATCATAGAACGTGTATAAAGTTTTTGAAACATTCATTTAACACATATGTATATGGATGGTAAATGAATTAGGTACCTGAAAAGTAGGCGAGCTTTTAATGCTACATAGTTAGGTAAGTAATGTTGCTTACAAGCTCCCGCGTTCATGCAGGAAAAGGTTGATGAATGTAGAGGAAGCGAAAGAAGTATGTATGTCTGGATCGAAGCAATTGGCGTACTATTGTCTTTGCCCACCCCAAAGGGTGTGGTTATAAGTATTTGCATATCTTTTTATCGCCATAATTATCGCGATAAAAATAAGTAGCCTATATACTATTCTAGACTATAATCTATCTCTGTGTCGAATTTCATCCAGATCCATTCAGTTAGTTAGTAGCTAGATTTTGCGTGAAAAGTAACAAACATACATCCATACATTCTTATAAACTTTCGAATTTATAATGTCATCTTAATTAATAAAAGTAATTGTAAAACCCTCCCTGTTATTACAGGGAGGGTTTTACTATTACTAATACTCTTACTTTTACTATTACCAGGCCTCCGTCACTCGCTCAAGGTTACGCGTTATGTGCCTACCGCTATGTAGCTCGTAACCGAGCCGATCGCCAGTGGGGCTGCCGCACGCAACACAGAACGCGCACAGCACGTTTCCCGCTCAAAATGCATACGATATTTACGTACACTAAGTATATTAAGATAATATTATTAAGTTTTGACTAACGACACGATGATTAATTATTGTGAAGTCGTTGGATGTCATAGTCAAAAGAAAAATAAAAAAATGTCTTGCGTGTAGGTACTCTTTCTTAAAAATCTACGAGAAAGTTAGAAAGACAACCCTACCGCATTCATGCGATGACGAGCTTGCACGTGAGTCGCACGGCGGGCAACACAATCTCGACTCTTTGTTCGTGTACTTATGGTACATTTCTTTTCGCTGCGAACAGCAGGTATTATTATTAAGAATTTGTAGGCTATTATGGCGTAGGTATTTTCGGTTTTGTATGGGAGTGATGTATCTGTTACGTAGTAACTATTAAGTAATCTGTGCTATTACTCCAACGACTTATTCACTATTGTGAATAAGTCGTTGGAGTGCCATAAATAAATAAATATTATTTTCTACATACCAAACAACGAACCTACTAGCAGAAACCAGAGTTTTTAGTGAATGTTATCTTTATAATGTAGATTCATTTAAAAAACAAGGTTTTCACGCGGTTTACCATGAACTTTACAAGGGACATAAAATACCATACACTCTCACTTTGAATACGAGTCTCGAAAATAATGAACTGTACTTCAATTTCTCCACTTGTACCTAACAATGAAGGAAAGGTAAACCTGCTGTAAGTGGTGACAAGCTGCAAATGATTCTCCGGGTACAATGATTTCGTGTTAAATACACAAAGAAATACCTCTGATTAATTTAGGACCTACTTTATCTATACTAATATTAAAAAGCTGAAGAGTGTATTTGTTTGTTTGGTTGAACGCGCTAATCTCAGAAAGTACTGGTTCGATAAAAAAAAATCTTTTTTGTAGAATAGTGCATTTATCCTGAGTGTGGTCGCAGATAGGTGGGACTCGCTTATGCAACGAAGGTGGGTAGATATACCTACATGTGTTATCAATTTAATACATAATGTACATTTTCATTTTCCAAATTTACATATTAATATTAATTTTATAATTTATAATTGAAATCTATTATTTTATGTTGATTGTATTTAATTTAATTTTTGTATTTAATTTAATTTTTGTATTTAATTTAATTTTAATTTTGTAAATTATATTTTGTCTATCCACTAACACTAGCAGTAAACCCACTATTTTTACTACAACACTATGGAATTCTTTCCGAAATAAATGATTATTATTATTCAGGAAGGCTGTATAACATCACGCTATGATCAATAGGAGCGGAGCAGTAGTGAGATATGTTGCAAAATCGGGGAAAATATTCCAAATAAACACTCGGACGAAGTCGCGGGCGACCCCTAGTAAATTTATAAAGTAGGATAGAACGTTGTAATAGCTTAGCAAAAATGTAAAAAAAAATACTTCGGTGTATCTGGTAAAATCAGATTCATCGAAAAATTTAAAAAAAAAGGATTTTTTTCCTCTTCCATCGATCCGATCTGTTTGGAAAGAATAATGGTGTTTAGGAGCATAGTTTGACCTCACATTTCGTGTAGTGGTTAAGGAGGTCACCTCACCACTAACACCACCCCGAGTGTGTGCTATATCGTTTGATTGTTTATTAAAGCATAGTAATTCCTTAAAGCTAATTTAGGTACTGCCACCCGATCGAATTCCCACCACAAGTTAACAACCGCAGCCGGGACTGTAGATGTCATGTGTGAAAATATAGAAATGCTTGTTATTTCAAGGGGCTATACCTCTGTAGTACAGCTGCTATGTCCCAACCCCGTCTACCACTGTCTGTCAACAGAATATAAAAAAACAAAGGGTGAACAAAGGTTCACAACTTGCCATTGTCTGAATGAATAATTTATAACGTTACGTCTTCCGATTCCATAAAAATAAGGTGTTTTATATGTTACAATCTTTCTACAGACATTCAGAAAAAATGGCTTATGGGATCAATAATACCCTTTCTTTTGTAACATACATAAAAGAAATGCAGGTTATTAACAGCTCATCGATCCGAGCAGCTTTTGATAGATAGATAACTCTTTATTGTACATCAAGTTATATTTAACTTAAATAATAAATTGAGTTAGCGACGTCAATGAGGCCCTCCTTTAAACTAATATAAAATATACGCTATACTTAATTCTGTCTCAATTTAAAACGTGTTATAAGTATTAATCGATCGATATTAAATAGTGACATTAGTGACTGGCCTTGGGTTCGATTCCCACACCGTCTCGAGTTTGGGTACAATTTGTATACGTGATTTGTACATATACATATGTAATATATGTAAAGTCCACCGCGAGTACCGCGACACAGGGTTTGTTCCATAGTGCGGGCGTTGTCTTTTTAAAAAATAATTGGCATTCATAACGTCTGTTTTTAATGCGGCCAACCTTATTTTAATTGCGATGGTTCTTAACTTCTTCAGTGAATCTTTTAGAAATTATGACCTTTCTTTTATTGTCAAATATGAAATACATTTTAAGTTTCACATAGCAGGGGTTTCATCAATATTTTTTTTACGTTTAAAATCTTTTTGTACGTCTTGTAATACCTGTCTCAAGAATACGTTTATCGTGTCTATCTTTCGAAAATAAAATGGTATCCTGAGTTAGCTCCACAGAAGTAGGTCGAGATCTATTTCTGTGGTTAGCTCTCTATTGTTTCTAATTAATATAAGAGAAAAGATGTCTGTGCATTTATTTCTGGTCGGAAACGATGTGGCAGTTTTAGCTCGTCTTTTTCTTCATAGCGTGGTATAATAAATAGAATATGCCTAGTATTCTCTTTCGACGAACAATGGTTTCGTGGCGACACTTGGCGTCGTCGCATCTCTTTCATCAGTGCCTGTGATACCAGTCAAATGTGATTGGAATTTCTTGTAAGTTTTATTTACCTACTTTAAATTTCATGTTACACATTTTTTAATTGCATTAATTAAATCATTTAGAGTAGGTATCCTCGTTATAATATTATCAAATATTATTTGTAAAATAATAATAATATCAATTGATTACAATTGTTAGCAAATAATAATAAATTAATGTTCAACTGCTGGGCAAGGATGTTCTCTCGTGGATCAATGGCAAACAGTTTTTTTTTAATAAATTGAAAGACAATACGATTTGTGTGTGAAAATTTACGTGCACGCCACCACCGCACCGGTGTTGCCATGGAATATCAATGAGTTGTAATACAACTTTCAACAAAAACAAAAGGAAATTCACAACATTTTATGAATAAAGTTCTTATGTACTATGTGAATGGTTTTTTTACAATATGAATAAACCTCCTTGTCCGTTAGATATGACTATCTTTATCTATCGACTAGCGAAGTCTATACTAATATTATAAAGCTGAAGAGTTTGTTTGTTTGGTTGAACGCGCTAATCTCAGAAAGTACTTCGATTAAAAAAAAACTTTTTTTGTTGAATAGTGCATTTATCCAGGAAGGGTATAGGCTATATAACATCACGCTATGATCAATAGGAGCGGAGCAGTAGTCAGATATGTAGCAAAATCGGGGAAAATATACCAAATAACCACGCGGAGGAAGTCGCGGGCGACCCCTAGTGTTATATATAGCATTTATTCTGTCTCAAGAATTGGCTATTATATAAATTAAATTATCCGGCTTGTATATAACTGATTAATTTCAAGAGTTTAGCACGTTCGTAGAAAAAATCTTTCAGTCTATTATTCTTGCCGGTGACATTGTACCCTAATAATTATAGGGCTTATATACAGTTATCTGTACCTCTTTAGATATATTTTACATAAATATCTAGGTGAAACATCGCCGAGCGAAATATAGGTCAAAAAGTTTCAACTTTCGAGCCAAGTATACATTGTATATGTGTAAACAAATGAAGATTGTCTCGAGGCATACAATTGTCTTGCTCATGCAGACGCAGCAGTGACGTATACTTGGCTGATTACGGTGACTCGTTTTTATAAATCACAACGCAAGACTCCATTTATGTCCTAATATAATTTTTATAAACGTGGTCTTTCAGTTTTCTACAGTTGTAACAGGCTGGTCGAATCTGCTGAAGGAATGATGGCCACTGTAGCAAACGAGCCTTAGTATCAAGACCGTGGCTAAATAGACGTAAGGCACGCTAAGGAACGCTAAGGCCCCCGGCCAGTTAGACTGACGACTAGAAAAGGTCATAGGAATAAAGTGGAAGCGTTGTGGCGCAATTCAGCAGTGGACTAAAACTGGTTTCTTGATGATAAGAAATTTATGGTGCTTTATAACTTACAAAGAATATTGATTACTCAATACATTTATTTCATAAGACAATTACAAGAATAGTTATCAAAATAAAAACAACTTAAACCAAA
Organism: Trisateles emortualis; assembly: GCA_947095525.1. NCBI lineage: Eukaryota > Metazoa > Arthropoda > Insecta > Lepidoptera > Erebidae > Trisateles > Trisateles emortualis. The sequence continues at coordinate 12,349,203 of OX352734.1, forward strand.
CTATTTACAACAATTAACACACTTATAAATAAAATATCTGATTGAGGTTGCTGCTCGTGACTACTTGACTGTAACCTACTAATTATACATATAGCACATTATATGAGAACTGAAGGAAATATAAACTAATGATAAATGTTACAAAGTGCCATTAAAAACCAACGCTGTAGTAAAAGTTTTTTATACTTAGCAAATAGCTAAATGGGATGGCCCATAGTTGGTATAACTGTTTCTTTCTACGTCCTAGATTAACTTAGAAAGACTGTTGCAAAGTTGTTGACTTCTAGAGCAGTTTATCCAATGCGGTGACGTTTCAGTGTGTCCCTCAATCAACTTCAATACACAATAATATATTCAAACAGGCCACACAGAAATGCTACTAAATCGATATTTATGATTGTTCGAGAGCCCCTTGTGAAACTCGGTTCAAAACTACAACTACTTTTAATTCCATATTTCCCTCGGGAAATTTATTTAGAAGTTTATTTAACAAAATGAATACGATGTGTATAACAATGCAATCAGTTTTAAAACATAAGTTGTATTCAGATGATACAAACTAGAAGGTACTGAGTATTACAAGTAGGTAATAAAATAAGTAGTTATCACAACAATGATGTTTTACATCACAAATGATTGCATATTGTAATAGTTACAATGTTTTAAAAATATACTAAAGAATACGTATATATATATATATGTAGGTACTGCATCAAAATAGAGTCATTTATTAGCTTTTGCATCATTTAATCAGCATGTGTTAGCCCATAGATACCAGCTCCTCTAGACAAGTGGCTAACTGTTAGTCGAATAGATTAGAAAGCAAATGTAGGGGATTTGACATAAGCTTCCGATGTAATGTCGTAAACTTAGGTAACTCACTTAAAGTACCCAGAATCGACGTTCATGCATGAAGAGGTTGATTAATGTAGAGGAAGCTAAAGAAGTACGTCTGGATTGAAGTGCTCCAACGGTTATCAGTTGTTCAGCATTAATAAGTTACTAAAAGTTATTTCATTTCAGTCCTATCAAATTCAATACAATCCAACTAAGTCATAGACATTCCACTGTAACTACGTATAATAATTATATTTCTGCCCTACATGTACCAGCAAAGCAAATGGAACTTCATTTCCGTCTGTTTTCCTTTTATTTGCTCCGTCAATGTTCATCTATACATACTTTTAGATCAATATAAGGTATGTACATAAAAAACTATTGGATTACAACTGTTATACAAGATAAGGATACTGTAATAAAATAGTGATTGCACGTGCGGCGAAATGTCACTGGTGACAGTGTCGAGTGATATGGGTTCACACATGATGGATATAATTATTTGATACAGATAGATATTTGAAACCTAGGGGTAATTTTAGTCCGTGAAAGTATTAACTATTTTACACTGCCCTCGTAGGTTTTTCTTTTCATTTTTCTTTCTTTTTTATGTTATCTTTATTTGCTTCCTCTTACCTCTCGGTAAGTTTTCCGCTAAGTTGTGTGTGTCACGATGAAGTCGGTAAAAGCGTTTTTTGACAACCCATAAAGAAGATATCGTCTTTAAAAAAACCTAGTGAGATCTAACTGTTGACTTCCCCAGAAAATCGTTTTCCAAAGTACCCTCTGGGAATAGTATAATAAAATTATAAGGAACGGCCATTTATCACAACATAACTTTACCAACTTTAAATCCGCGAGGAATAAACCGCAACAATGAATAGTTAACATTTGACTGACCAAATTGTGATTGCAGTAAATTGCGTGCGGATATAATGAAAAATGGAACAAGATAGGAAAGTAATAAAATAATGTATACGTAAATTGTTAAGATATAAACATTTTGTGCTAGGTATATTACTAAACTGAACTAACTAAACTGGGGCAGAAAGGTTCTAGAGTGGCGATCACGATCTAGAAGACGAAGCGTAGGCCGACGAAGTTCGGTTGCCCGCAACCTGGTAAAGGTTGCGGGCAACCGATAGACAAGGTCGGCTCAGGATCGAGAGTTGTGGAAAACATTGGGGGAAGCCTATGTACAGCAGTGGACGTCATTTGGCTGAGATGTTGATGATGATGATATTACTAATGTGTTGTTGCGTTTAGAAGCTAATCGATAGATATGCGATATGTCACGTCAGTACATAGTGGGTAACCGTTTTCTAAAAATATATCGAGACCTCCTCCTGTGGGTAGGAAAACATGTAAAGCCGTTGGTCCTGTGCATGATCTCACTATAGACTTGAAGAGTGAAGGAATAGAAACTGCACTTGTTTGCGCATACATTATTTATTGATTATTATTGATTAACAGTTGGTTTAGCGGCTTAAGTGGTAACTTCGTGAGATCGATCATCACACGGAATAAAAAATTGTGTTATCCATAAACGGTTGTTCCGAGTCTAAGTCTAGTACTTTGTGTCCGTTAATTGTATGTTTGTAAAGTCCCCTGTGACACAGAGCTTGTTGCTTAGGGCGGGAGTGTATTAAACAATCCGAATGTTAGTAGATCGATAGAGCATCATATTATAAAATACCATTTTTTTGCCACATCATATAGTATTGAAAATTCATATCTATACATACCTAATATAGATATTAATTCTACTTATTTAATTACATTTTCATTGTCATTAACTATGTAAATTTTATTCCATAAAATGACAAAAGCTTTAAAACAATTTAAGCGTAAACCACTGTCGGATACAAACTTCGCTTTTTGGAATACGTTAAAACCTGTCACTGAACTTGGAGAAAACGTTTTACATTTGAGTTGAGGTAGCGTTACCACGAATTAGAGATCGTTTAGAGTGCTTTTAGCCAGCTTCCAACCATTTCGTAGTCAAATAAACATTTCCTATTTTTATATACCAACAAAGTTAACAAATAACACCCGCCTTATACTTGCAATTCGAGGCATATGATTCTTGCGTTGCCTCTGGCTGCTCTATTGAAAAAAGAAACCACTTTCGCATGACAGGTGTAGTTATGTTCTTTCGCGGTATTATTTACCCCGTTGTTGTTAACAACAGGGTTAAATAATATCGCACAAATTGCTTCTTTCTTATCCTAGGATTACCCATAACATAAAATTCTGGTGATACAAGATATAGGCTTAACAATGCGCGAGTAGGTAATGTTTTTGGTATTGTAAGCGTCCATAGGCTAGCACCTACCACCATAGGTTACTTACCTTGGTGTAGTTGTGTTCCTCATAGTGAGTCTACAGTACACACTCGTTTAGGAATGCGTGTAAAAAATCTTATACTGGCTATTTTTGGATGTTAGCTGTCTGTTTTGTTGATGGTGCGCGTTTTTGTCATCATTCTAAGATTATCGATGTTGTGATGATAGAAGTATTTTTATAACTTTCTATTTATGGAAAATAGTAAATACTAGATTTTTTTCTTGCTTCAAGTTGAAAACGTAGCAGTAATACAAATTGATTTTTAAAGCGACGTAGCTAATGGAAAAGAAGGCGTCAGGTTCCTTTGAAAAATGAAGCTAATAAAATACGTTATATTATATTAATTTAAATAAATTTAACCACTAAGGAGGTAAACAAGCATACGTTCCGTCTGATAGTGAGCAGTTACTGCAGCCTTTGTTTTTTTTAATCCTCATATATCGCACTGACTCTGCAACTTAATCATACTAGAAAATTTCCCATTATGCACGTCATAAACCCAACCTCTCAAATTTTATAATAATGTCCCATTTCCTCCCGTAAGCCATCTAAAAGCCCGGCTATTCTTCTTAAATAATAGGAAAATACCAGTGACGAAGAGAGACACAACAATGACAATGTGTTTTAATTGTTTACACAAAAATTGCATCTGCATCATCATCATCAGCCCATCGTAGTCTACTGCTAGACATAGGCCTCTCTAAGTGTACATCACTTGGCACGGTCCTCGGCTTCTCGCATCCAGCTATATTCTGAAAATAAATAATACAAATACTAGTTGGGAAAAACTAAAGCAATATTTATGTAAAGTGAAATTTATTTTAGATCGCATCTGTAATGTAAGGTAAATCGTAAAATGAAAATAGTAGTGAAATTTTATGAGCGAACGAGTACTGTAAACGCTCGATGTTTGTTTAGAGGAAACAGATTGGTAGAAAATATTGAATACATACTTATACATTAGGTTACGAATACGAGAGATTAACATGTTTGTTACCGTTCGAGGGTTGTTCCCAGACTGATGTCTGGATGATGGAGGTCGGGGGAACTAATGTATGAACGTTTACTTTCCAAAAACAGTGGGTTGTGGATACCTGGGAACATCCCCCGTTCGAAAGTATTTAGTTTTCACAAGCTCATTCTTATACGCTAGCTGCTTTGTTTTGTTCTACTTGCCATATTAGATTGGACTGAAATTTGGTATGCTTAATTAATATGGAGCTAATCTGATGATGCAGTCGGAAGGTGGCCATAGGAACTCCGCGACGAAATACGAAAATTTAGCCGTATTTGAGCTTGTTGGATTTGTCTTGATGATAAGATAGGTACTATATGCCTTTGTGTTTAAGGTAGGATGATGAAGTCGGAAGGCCATAGGAGCTTTTAAACTTAATAAGGTCATAGAGTGTGGTCGTGGTTGGCTCGTTAGAAGTAGATATTATGAGTAAAGACGTGCAATTTCTTGAAAAATACATTTCAATGATGAACACATATACTATACTATCAATCAATCAGCCTATCGCAGTCCACTGCTGGACATAGGCCTCTCCTAACACGCGCCACAGCACACGGTCCTTCGCCTTCCGCATCCAGTCCGTCCCAGCGACCTTTTTTAGGTCGTCGGTCCACCTAGCTGGGGGCCGCCCTACCATACGCTTACCGAGACGCGGTCTCCACTCTAGGACACGTCTGCTCCATCGGCCGTCGGTCCTTCTGCAGATGAGACCAGCCCATGGTTTTATCCAAGTTCATACCGAGACCGACACGTCGTGAGGCTCCATTCAGGCTGTGCAGCATTCCGCTCAACTGTTCCAGAGGATCTGCAACGATGACGATATCATCAGCAAACCGAAGGTGTGAGATGTACTCGCCATTGATGTTAATACCCCGTCCACCTATACTAAAACTACATTAAATTAATTCTGTTTCTACAGTACCTACTTTGTTTAGCTACGTCAATACGTATGTGTTATTGATTTATAATGTGTAAAGTTGATTATAGCTCATATTTTGTGTAAAAATTTATTGCGCTAGTTGTTAACAGACTATGTATATATTTTACACGTTCATTCACAAATTATATTCCAAATTATAGAAATATGTAGGTACCTAAGGTAAAAAAAGTATTATAACTTTGTAAGGCGGTAAACCGGTTTTATTAACACACAATTTCAGATTCCAGGCTGAAACATGAGATTTTACTGTCGGAAAAATCCCATATCATCCAAACCGTGGTTGCCATGCAGAAGTCATAGGGTCAAATAACCCCGGACTTCTGCGTGGCAGTCTTACGATCTACCACTGCGCCTCTAAACTAATTTAACTCGATGATATTATAAGGAAAGACCTTCATACTGAGTGGCGTTCAGTTTTCTTCCCATGTTTTTGTGCGTATTTGCTTATAGATTTCAAGTATGAATGCGATAGATAATACGGAACGTAATGATACAGAAAGAGATAGTAGATATTAATAATAATATTTTGGGACAACTCACACATCATGACCTGATCCCAAACTAGGCAGAGCCTGTACTATGGCAACCAGATAACTGATAAACATACTTAATATATTTCTAAATACATAAGTACATACAAGATAAATAACACCCAGACACAAAACAAACATTTATGCTCATCACACAAAGATTTGTCCTGGGTGTGTCTCTGACTGCTACGCCGGAGGACCCATGTCCTCCGGCGTAGCAGTCAGAGTCACTAACCAACAGGCCAGTCATTATAAATAGTGATAGATGAAATAAAGCTCCTTAGCTCTGTTGACGGGAACAGTCTTCACGCGCTTTGATATCATTGGTCTAAATTATAAAATAAATATGTGATAAAAAGGAATTTATTAGAAAACCGAAGTAAGTAGCCGAATTGTAGTTTATTAACTGTAACCTAGTTTCAATATTACGTTTATCATGAAAATATTAATATCAAGTTATAATAATACGCGACGGTATAAGTGCTCCACGAAATATGGAAATTTCCGTCGCAGATTTGAAGTATGTAAGTTCGTTATAAGGTATTTTCACATTAAGTTACAATAAATATAGAAGGGAACTGTAACGAGATTGGACCCCAATTAACTAACAAGGGAAGTTAAAGAAAATTTTGCAAAAACTCAAATAAAGTGAGTAAATAGTAGGCCGGGAAACGATTATGTATTCGGAGTAGGTTCTTGACTAGCGAAATTTTGTGGCTTAGCTATACTTCTATGTCGACAATAAGGCTCAGTCGAGTAGAGGTACCATATTCTTAATATATCATACCATATTTCATCATATTCGCAAAATACCGTAATCGCATATCACATTAGTGTAATAAAGTAATTAAATATTTTTATAATTTTTGCTATGCAATTAGCTCGTATATACACTTAAATATTAAAGGAGCTCGGATGGCACAATTGGTAGTGCGCTGGGCCGGCACCCGAGGGGCGCTGGTTTGAATTAGAATTCTCAGGCTCCGGGCTCGCCGTTTTCCACATTGCTTTAATATTTAAGTAATAAAAAAAGAGGTTTGCGAGAGGTAGGGCTAGGAGATCTAGAAGAGAAGGAAGAAGACCACAGACAAAAGAACAAGAATATACACCTCTGCTTGTAGTTAACAAGCAGAGGTATATTCTTGTTCTTTTAGAGACACATGTTTTAAAACGTTAAGAGAAGGTTTTGTGTTGGGAATAGGACATCCATATTCCATGCCAACACAAAACTAGCAGTTTTGTCCCAAGTTGCTTACCATCACGACAGTATGCTTATGCTAGTATATACATACATTCATTAGGAAACATAAAGTGTAATTTGGTAGATGATAGTATGCACCATTTACATATTTTGCCCTTGTCAAGTGTAAAGTGACGTCTTATTCCTTGTAGGGTAAGCAGAGGTTACAGATTTTCATTTGCTATTATATTGATATACTTTTTTCGCTTCACCTAATTTCATCGGTTTAGGTCGATTCTGGAGCGTATTTTTTTTAGAAACACAATATTAGTACGTCTACATATTGCACCCTCAGCTGAAGAAAGACGTAAGTAGAGAAATGCCATGTGGATTTGAACCTTAACAGCTAATAAGCACAAGAAGTAAATTACAAAACATAGTTATCTCAACTTGTGTCATTTTTCAACTGCAGGTGCGATATTACAGTATATTGTAATGTCACGAACTTACGACACAGTCTATTGCACGATAATGCATTAGTATTTTTAGTGGTGGCGGTTGTCATAAACAAACAGTATGTTGCTAATTAGCCTACTTTTAACATTCAGTTTCAGTATAACGTATGTAAATCATCGACGTACGTTATTTCGTAACATATTATTGATTTGTTCCTTATTCGTCGCAATAGATTTAAAAGGTGGTGTTTGTTGATAAAAATAAAACAAACACGCGGACGAAGTTGCGGGTAATAGCTAGTCTTTTGATAACATCTAAAAAGATTAATTTCAGTCACCATAGAGAATTTTTTATAATAATTAAGCATGCAGTCGAATGTACATAGATGACGACTTTGGAATATGACGAATCTGGAATATGACAAGATTGGAAAGTGACCAATTTCGAAGATGACGAATCAGGAACAAATCTTATTATTCTTCTCTACGTTTTGATCTCCTCGCTTATGTTACGGATCAAGTAATTCACGTTGAAAGTGTAAATGAACTAAAAGAAGAATGTTAACATTGTAGCAAGTGAAAATCTGTAGTCTCTGCCTACTCCGAAACAGTCTGGGAAACAGGCGTGCGTGAGTCAAAAAGTGGAGGTCCTTACTCCAGTCAGGCTTTTTCTATTCTTTGGAGCCTTGCCTCTCTTAAAATATAATACTGTGATGTAATCCTATATACAATCAGTGAACCTTTTTATTACATTCTGGCTCATACACAATAGCATTTCTCCATTGTTCATATAATTTATTGCCCATATATTCTAATTAACCACTGACGGCCTTCAGTGTTCGAATGTAACTAATTCATATAAACATTTCTCATTATTATTCAATGTTCGTACCTTCTAAGCGATTCATTATTTAAGGTCTTCCTATCCATTTATCGCTTCAGATATAATTTTGGAAATCATAAATGTTAATGTCATACTTAAGTTTACGTATGTATGTACCTTCTATGGGGTGTTTGTAACCCCCTGACGCAAATATAGAGGGGTTTCTGTGTAGTTATATGTTTGTGGGATCTTAGCAGCCAAATCGGTAGTCCAATATAAAATCGGTATTTTGTTTTCGATCTTCATTAGAATTACGATTAATGACAACTTTAAAACTAATTAATAAAGTTGACAATGTTGACATCTACAATGAATCGGAAAAGACAATATGGTACAGCCCCAGCCACTTTAGTTAAATGTCATAAACGGTAGTCGAATCGAATAGAATAGAAAGCAAAACAACAAATTTGACATAAGGTTACGATATAATGTTGAAAACTTACGTCAAATCGTATACATTTGTTTTCTGTTCTATTCAATTCGACTACCGTTTATTCCACTTGTCTAGGCTCTTTAGTTAACTGATCCTGCTCTAAACTGGTCCAGCGGGATGAGTTTGCTAAATCATTAATTTCATTATTTTACTTTGGTCGACTGGACCCGCTTTTAAATCAGGCAGATTTCTATTGTATTTTTGCAAAATAAACAAGCGTGCGGAAAATGTTGCCCAGTAGAACAAATAATTTGATCTCGTACCCAAACGCCTTCACCTGCCTTGACTTGAATTCAATGTGTCGGTGTTTTGACGATATAAACACTTTTCTCGGTGACTATACAAATTATAAAATTAATGAAACGGGATCAGTTCTGTTGACCAATTCGAAATATACATTAGGTCAACTGAACCCGCGGGATCAGTTCGAGCGGGATCAGTTGACTAAAGAGCCAGAGGGGCTGGTCACAAACAAATTTCTGTGAGTAGTTTTTTTACAATATCTAAGCCCTAACATTAATAGTTGCTAACAGGCTGTCTGTTTAACCATGCGTTTTATATTAAGGACAAAACGAAGAATAAACAGGTAGATTAGATAACATTCGGTTGGTTGTGCGCGATATCTGTTATCTGCTCGTAAGTATGTATTATGAGGCAAATGCATGGCACTGTTCATAGTTTATGTAAGCCAAACAAACAGTAAAGCGGTTCACTAGGTCTGATTACTATGGTTAACGAAAATTGGCCGCATTTAACAATCGTTTATTGAATATTTATATTTTTAAATTCTTTTAAACTTTTACGATTTGTACACATATTATAACTATAATGGACAACGGGTCTAAATCGCATAATATTTCATACCCTTTGTTTCCCGACGTTTCGGTCGAATTGCACCGACCGTGCTCACCCGCACCAGTCAACCTAGGTCGGTGCAATTCGACTCGAATTTATATTTTTATTTTATTTATGTGTACATACAGATAATGTTAAAAGTAGAGCGCTATACAGCAAGCAATGATTGGGGAAAGACCTCCACCATACATCATCATCATCTCAACCCATAAACGTTCCACTGCTGAGCACGGGTCTCCTCCATACATTTGGAGGGATATTAGCCTACTATACCACACTGGCTAGACGGGCTGGTATAGGGTTTTATTTCGAGTTTTCCCTCTCTTGCAGTGGATATTGCGGATGGAACGGGGTGATGAAATTTGTATGCTTCCTTCTTATGTAATCCACCTTACTTTAGACAGCAAAATAATTACACAGTGGTAGGTGTGTTTCTCCATATATATGTGTAATTATTTTTGGAGATTGTACCTGGAGATACCTACGTGGAGGTTCCTACATCTTCTGTTCAGGCTCTCTTTGGAATGTGTTTTTTAAGAAACGGTTTCCTATATGAAAGAAAGAAAGAAAGAAACGTTTATTGCTACAATTAGAGACATGTAACATGTGAACAAAGAGGTAGTATTATACATATATAAACTAACAAAATAAGAAATTAGCCTAAACTAGACATATATCAAGGACCCACATCACATAACCCTGGTGTTAGAAAGTTTTAGTGTATCCACAGATTTTTGTTCTATCTGTGCATTTATTTACTTGTCAGGAATGAAAAAAATGGCAAACTAGCAACTGTATTAGAAACCAAACGAACCCAAACCGTATTTCCTATTTTATTCGCCAATATGTATTCAACTTGCGTAACATCCAAATTTTTTAAATTCATTATGGACATTATTAATATTTATTACCCATATATTTCGTTTCTTTGAATAAGAAAAACCCGATTTTTCTCGAAAATGATAACAATAAAAATTCTAACCCACCTTTCTAACAAATAAAAAACATTATTTTTCCAGAGACTATAAATTAAGTCTTACCGGCCGTTTATAAGAGATATTAAATTAATTTCGTGAACAACAATAATATAACGCTTAAATGAAAATGTATTGCGTAATCTGATGACAAATGACGTATATAGAAAAAAAAGAATAACGTCTTCTAATAGGTGGAATTTTTATTTTTTACTTGGCATGGGTGGTCCCACTCAAACAATTGCCACTGTAACTTTTTTCAAACTGAGATATCTACACGCAGAAGTCTGAAAAAGCTCAACCTACACAAGAGTCTTGGGCGTATAGTATGTAGTAAAACCTCGATTGTCTACGTCTTAGACCCCGCAACGAATCTAATCAGAAGTAATGAGGACAAGATATAGATAGAAAGAAAATTCCACATTTTTATACTAACTACGTGCCAAACAAGCATATTATATGGCTTGCCTGATAAAAAGCATTTACCGTGGCCGTTCGATACCTGCACTGCCTAGGTCATTGTGGCATCACTCATGTGTGGCAGATCTATATATTTATGTTCTTTCTAACAAAACGGGATACAGAGAAACATGTGTAGGGGGTAATTAGGTTAGAAGTTAAAGAGGTTTTCAATTCGCCTATGTATAGTCATTTTAATTTTCTAAACAGTGTAAATCTTAGTGGCCAGGCATATTGTTGATCTTATTTCTCGTAATGTGAAATCCATAATTGAGTGTAGTTTTTAGGCTTATCTAGGAAGCCACGCAAACAAACAATCCAAGGTTCTTCTGCATATTAAGACTACACATTATATTTAGTTAAGTTTGAAACATCGCGATAAGTCTCAACCCACAATTTAATTGAACTTCAAAATTTTCATTATAAAGTTTGGATTGTTTACAAGTTAACAACTACCACGTTTTCAAACTAAGAAGGTCATATATGTTAACCTTAATTTATAATATTACAATAGTGGGAAAAATAGTCACAAACTTATTTATTGTGTATAAAGATAAAATATTATTACTTGCAATCTGCAAATACCTACCTACGTAGTTGTTTCAAGTTCCACCGTAAGTTGTTGAACGTTTTTGATAGATGAAAATACGAGTATGTCGATAGGTATAAATATATGATTTACTATTTTTAACGGTGAATAAAAAAAAAGTGATATTCTTAAAGCATGTCTCCTCTACCAACCCTCATTGGGCTAGGCTATGCTTATTTCAATAAGGCCCAAGTCCACTACTCCTCGATAGAGAAAAGGAGATCCACGTCCAGCAGTAGAATATAATTATAATGAATTGCTATTACTGTATTAATATTTTTGTTGAGAAAGTCAGTTTATTTTTATGATAAGCTTGAATTCATTGATCCTTTTATAATAAAAAAGTTTTTAATAGGCGTCTGATTTCTTTATGATCCTATCAAACACAGGTTTCAAAGAAATTCAGCTTAAAGTACTTCGCATAATATCTCATAATATTACATTTAATAACTTCTTATGCAGCTTTAGATATAACTAGACTTTAAATAATAGAAGATAATGACTTTAGTAAACTATGTAAGTTTAGATTACCTAAATGTTAAGTGTTAGTATCAAGTTAAACTATAATCGATGTAGACGTAAGTTAAGTAATGATCCTAGTGTTATATAAAAAATCGATGTAATTTAAATACCACAGATATACGGAATAACTAAATAATTGTAAGGGAGGTAGCGTATCGTATAAGTGGGCAAGCTTGACTAGGGAAGGTCCTCTATCTTACAGAAGACAATAGTCTAATAACTATACATACGATTAGTAGTATTGTTCTGTTAATTAATGTACGTAAGTATAGGTTTCCAGTGTTCATGTAAAGGCAAATAAATAAAAAAGATTTTTTTATGCCAGGGTTGCCAAAACAAAAAATTGGTGTTAGAAGATGTAGGATAACAATGCGTAACAATGCTCCTACGCTACGGTAACTGCTTACCATCAGGCGGAACATATTCCTTGTATGCCATCTATTAAAAAATGTGTCCCTCTATGACGTCAAAATGAAGTAACAGATCGATTGATTTTAGGTCTAGAACTTTCTACTAGAACGCGTCCTAAAATAAGGTTTAATTTATTGAAGTTTTATTCTATTTTATCTGTTCAATCTATGTTTGACAACTCATTTGTCCTGTCGTAAAAACTAGATTGATTACGATGTCAGATACGATAATCATTTGTAAGGTGATTTATGTTGAAATCAGTTTTAAAATATATCTTGGCGCTTGACAGCGTCTTCGACAAGTTAGGCTGAAGAAATATTTTTGCGTATATTTGAAGTCTGGTTGATTAGATACATGTCATGTCATTATTATGCTTTAGTTAGTTATAATATAACTGCTTGGTTAGTTTAGTGGCTTAAGTGGTTACCTTATTGGTTCCATTCCTACGCGTAGTAAAAGAATTGTGTAATCAACAAATGTCTTAAACAGTCTGAGTGTACTAAATTTAAATTATACAGGAGCAGAAACATTGAATATTTTATAGAAAAAAAATGCACTTTGTATTCAAGAAATTTTAATAAGTATTATATTATTAACTTAATATACATATGTTATTATTATTCTATACCTACTATCTACAATAATTTCACTGTTGTATTTTCACTGCCTTGAAAAATACATAAAACGACTGAGAAGCGTTGATATAAGCCAAGCTACGTAACAAATGAACATTGAGGCCAAGTCACCCAACAACTTGGCTACTAAATACTCGCCAAGTTCAAGGTGAGTACAAAGTAAACTATGTACAAACTTATTATTCTTTTTGTGTTTATATAGAGATTTATGATTTGGCTATAAGTACTTGTATAAAATAATGTTTTTGGTGTAACAACGATTACCTTCTTTATCGTTATTAGAGCAATTAAAACGAATTTTACGATAAACATAAACACTAATTGATTTGTGTACCTATTTATGTTTTCATGCCAAATTCAAGAGAGAGGACTTTTCTTAAGATGTAATCGATCTTGCCCAAGAGTATCAATGTGAGAATAAAAGTTTGCAAAGTCCATCATTTTTGAAGACAGAATAGTGAAAATTGATATTTAAACGGGTAAAAAATAGTTTAACCCAGGCAAAGCAGGGTGGACCGCTAGTATTATAATAAAAAGAAATAACCTGAAAAATAAATTTCAATTAATCATGTTCGTTATTGTAATAAAGTGGGATATAAATAGTGTTATATGACAAATACGATGTCATATTACGACCATCGTAGGTGATTTATTTAAGCGATATAGCATATTGTAAGGTTTATTTTCAACAATATTAGTTTTACGGCCTTATTGGTTCCGTGGTATAAGCTTGTTCTGTTTTACGGTCCCCGTATTCCCGGGTGTAATACGGTTTTCTGTCACAATATTTTCAATTGCAGCAGAGTCTAAAATCGAGTGCTGTATAATTATGGCACTAATACACAAGACTTAAATTTTTTTTGGCCCACTTGGTGGTAAGCAGTTAGCGTAGCATATAGACGTTTGCAACATCAGAGGTATGACTAGCGCAATGCCGACCCTGTAAAACCCTCATTGAGGAAACATGGATGTCAGTTATATATATCTGCCTACAGGAGAAAAAAGCAGGAGGCTAAACATAGCCTCCTGCTTTTTTCTCCTGTAGGCAGAGATATAACGTTATAAGTATAACAATACTTATAACGTTATATCTCTGTTAAGCGAAAATTATGTATGAAAACTCTTCTATAGGGGTTGAATTCTATCATATATTATTTTGAAGGGATAATATCATAAAGAAACAAAAGTTATGTCGGTCACGGGGTGGGTAGAACGCTATCACACCTGCTCCATGCGGCATTGGGGCTTTCATCTGTTTTTTGCATATTTATGGTACAGTATATCAATGTCAAGTAAGAAGTAACTTATGTAGATAAAGGATTATTAAGTTAATCCTTTAGTAATCTTACTACTAGTAAATATAAGTATTTACTAGTAGTAAGATTACTTTGTTTCTTTTTTTAAAAAGGACAATTCAGTTCAGTAAATCATTAATTTGAAAAACATCACCTTCCTTTCTAAATCAGTTAGTAATACCACAGTGTAAAAAACTCTAAAAAGATCCTTAGACTGAGGTTATATTCTCCCCCAAGGATTTCCTGACTGAAGCGTTACCGATTTTTCTGTCTAGTAATGTACAAAGGATTTCCTAGCTAAAACATCATTTTCTTTTTGTCGAGTAAAAAAAAGACTGAAAATAAGTCCAATTTTAAACAATGACTGGAGTAGTATGACTCATGGCACATAAATATTGTTCGTGCTATCTTCGTACATAGTAATAACTCAATGTGTTTACAACAATGTTAAAGACTCACTATATTTGACAGTGTTGTCAGTAATCACGAGATAGAAAGTAATTTGTTAGTACAACATAATAAGCAGGACACAAAAAAACAAGGTTAAGCGGGATTTAACCTCTTTCGTGGTATTTATTTTTCTAACAAAAATAATTTAGTCGAATGTTTCTTTGAGCTTTGAATAGATTACGTCATTGAATTAGCTGCTCAGTTTTACCTTATTTTTAAAAAGTATTTGTCCTACAAAAAATTGAATTAAAAATGACAGTTTTACGTGTAATTAAACTTAATTACAAGCTTTTATTTACATAAAAAAATTCTACCATAACTCTTGCGACAAAAATATATAAAGGTTACGAAAGATTACGTTAGTAAAGTTGAATATCGCCCGATGTTTTATTCTTTAACAAAAAATAATAATAATAGCAACACATATATATACTGCTGGGCACGGGTTTCCTCTTCTCTATCAAGACAGAGAGAGGGTTTCACACACGCTGCAGCGCTGGCGGGTTGGTGAATCAGACATGTCTTTAGAATTTCTTCTAAGACATGTGGGTTTCCTCACGATGTTTTCCTTCACCGTTAGCAGATGGTGAATCATTTGATTAGTACATATAAACTCCAGAAAGTGAAATTCACATTGGTACTGCCCGGGATTGAACTCGCACCTCTTGCGTGCAAGTCGGTTACTTTCCCAGTCAGCCACCACCGCTTTTTTTAACAAAACAAAATCATAATATTAACAAAACATAAATAATATAATTAAATGCAGTGTACTTAGTTATTTAAGTTATGATTTTATATCTTTTAACAAAAGCAATATTTTACATGATTACACAAAATAGAGATAGCACCGTTTTAATTTGCGTAACAAATAGTTTTAACTATTTATTAATAATAAATACGTTCAATAACAATGTAACGTAAAATTGAACAACAATCTCTTTGATCAGTGAGAGAAAATTAGTGAGCGTTTGTCCATAATGTCACCAATACTCATTGAATCGTGAATCTGCGTAACAATGTTATTGAAATCACCCTACATTGTTCGACTATCTAATATATTTTTACTTGAAGGGGCCTTATCGAAGTATAATAAATGAGGTGTTGCCGACTTAAATGTTAACACCAGAGTTAAAACACAACACAGTAGTGTGTTGCGCGTGGGATTACAACTACATATATTTATACATAATATATAGAAAGAAAAAAGTTTCTACGAACATACACAGGACATTACAGAGGTACAATAAAATTAAATAGGTACAAAATAGTCATTAAATTAACAATAGAACTCAAACTTAAGTATTACGTATAAGAGAGATGGGGCACCGTACTAACGAGCAAACCCGATTGAGGAAGGACCACCCTACAGAAGACCACAGCCAAATAACTACACACATTGGTGTAGTTGTGTTCCTGAGTGTGAGTACACCTGTACTCACACTCAGAAACGCTTCCCTAAATGGGCGCTGGAGACCTCTCCAGCGCCCATTTAGGGATGCGTTTTAATAGAAACGTATTCCTATCCCAGGGATAAAAAATATCATAACTATCATAAAGCACTGGTGTAAAAAAAAATGGTTGGCAAGTGATACTGCAGGCGTTCTAGGCTACGGTTACTGCTTAACTTTATTTTTTTATCCTATGCGATGTCAGAATAGGTCCCAATAATTCAGCTAAAAAGGCTTTGGACGGCGGCATTTTTATGCTGCAGCGCTGATTTTCAGATTGGGCATGGGATTATAATTATCAGTGTGTGTAGTAGCTGTTAGGTGTTAGTCGTTTCCCAGTCGGGCTTTCTCGCTTGTGTGGTACCTCTTCCACAAATACCTATTTACCTGTAGCAGCAGAATATATGTCTAGTTTTCAATATTCCTTTTTAAAGCTTTATGTTTAATAAAATATTTCAATGCCATTCCTCTCATTCACACGAGCATTACTAAGAAAATTATTCAGATACTATTTGTTTAAATGTATTCGCGATGAGATAACGGAATGACAAAACATTAGGCGTATTAAATAAACTAACATTTCACTGTGAAAATGTGTTATACAATTTATTGCATACTTGTAAATAGAGTATGAATATTACGTTATCTTATAACATAATAGCATATACCTTCACATCTTTTCCCCCGAGCGTTTTTTTTTTCGTTTTTTTATCGAATGGTTGGTGACCAATCTTGACAACGCCGCGCCCGCGCACGGAGTCGTTCAGATATCGTGTGTATGCCTCTACATGATCTAAAGGCTTTTATATTTGGGGCCTACTTTTAAAGTGCCCTCCTAAGCAGACATACGCTCAGATGATCCCACTATGCGGTCACTCATTCATATGATAACCGCGCCCTTGGCAGCTTAATCCTCAAATTTTACCGATCAGGATAGTGCAAATGGATATGTAGAATAGGTCAGCAATCATCTGATTGCTTTGAAATTTTTTAATGTTTCCGAATATATTCACTCTAGGAATCGTATCAAAGTTAAGAATCAGTATTCATATTTCAGATTTGGCAATAAAGTATGCAAATAAAATAACCTATTCGCTATCAAACATCATGTTTGCGTTACGTATTCTATAATGTTATACAAATATTTTACATGTTAATAACCCGTATTTTATATGAAATATGTACATGTACTTAGCAAGATTTGAATAAATAAGTACCTCGCCATTGGCCACGCAAATGAATTGTAGGTGGAAGTCCTGCTTGAAACAAAGTATTGTGTGATTCATAAATGGTTGTTCCGAATCTTGATGTTTATCTATGATTATATTCTATGATTGTATTGCTTGTAAACCCCTAGAGACTTTTTTGACTACTATACTTTTTAATGTTTTACATTGTTTGGTAACGCAAACATGCAAGGCATAAAATTTACAACTTGTTTTGCGTACCAATGTGTTAAAAAATATTTTAAATCAAAAATTTTAATATCTCATAAAGTAATTAAGGCTTACATAACTTCGAAGCAGTGACAAACTAACGCCATCCAAACGCGTTTGGGTTGAATAATACCTCAAGCAGATTTAGAGTTCCCAGGGGGAATTAGGACAATTGAGGCTAATACCCACAACACAATTAGTTGAACCCAAGTATTATGCATTAAATAGAGTACCTTCATACTTTAATATCAATGATTTGTATTTTCGGGACATGGCTTCAAAAACGCGACAATTCGACAGCGGCGTTGCATCCATCTCAATAAAATTGAGGCTTATGCGCGCGCAGAGATTTGAGCCCATACTTGAAATGGCATTATGGTTAGGAGATTAAGGTGACATGCGACATGGATACTATAGCCAGCTTAAACTGAACCATCAATGTATTAATATATATATATATATATATATGTATAATGTGGTTTGCTAATTAAAGTAAATAAAAGAAAAATACCTTTGCGCCAATGTCAATTTTGTATTCATAAAATATTTACATAAAACGCTTGCGCTGTCAAACACTATGAAAACGTTAAAAGTGTACATACAATATTAATTTAGCATGTGCTGAGCTGTGGCTTATTAGTAACACAAAACTACGCCAACACTTATGTGTTAAAATATATTTCTTCCATAATATTTATTATTGTATATTCTGTCCTATTTTATTCATATTGTTTGTGTGTTATAATTAAAGAGTTTAATATTGGCATATTGTACAATAAATTGGGACAGCAACACAACATTTTTCAGTTCAGTTATTCCTATCCAAGTAACATGTTACGCTTTACTTATCTACTTAAATGCGTTCTCCGCTCTGTCTTGTATGTCTTTGTCAAATACAGACACAACCTTCGCGAGTTGTTACTAATGAGAATTGTAAATAAACAGAGAAACAAGCAAAACGGCGCGTACGGATGTCATTCCAGAAAATTGGTGTACGACCGAAACAAGATTTTACCGAAACCGAATTTTCAATTCTGTTAAAATCTTGTTTAGCCACGTTTAGTTTATATACAATGGTAGTTATCTTATTTTTGGTTTTGTATCAGCAACTCCCGAAATAGGGACCAAGCCCTATCTTGCTGGAGAATTTAGAAATACACTTGAACAGACTGTTTAGTTTGTTAATCATAGGATAGACTACAAGTACAATGTGCAGCTTAAATTGTGAATCATGAATCTAAATGAAAAATCATTTGTCAATCTGATCTAACCATTAGGGTGACGGCAGCAGTCTGCCGAAACCGTATATTCAGTTTCGGTAATGACTAGTTAACTCCGCATCGGACACTAAAATAAATTAAAGAAAATACTAATGACTGGAAAGTAAACTCTGCAGTAACAAAGGACAATAAATTCAGTGCACGAACTTTCTGAAAGCCTTGTTGTGTTCAATGAAATTGTGTTTTAATACCTGGCAATTATGTTGCTCGTATACAACACTAACGTATTCCGAACTACCCTCGGCCCTCGGCCTAAGTGTCCGTGGTATTGGCTACCCACTTCATATCATAAAAAAGTCATAAAACCACACCTTGTACGACGACAGGTTATTGTTTACTGCATGTGTAATTATTCTAGTGGTTGTGGGTTCGATTCTCACACGGGACAAAACTTTGTGTGATCCATAAATGTTTGTTCCTAGCCTGGGTGTAGCTTTGCGTGCATGAATAGTACTTATGTTTATAAAGTTCCCCGCGACGCAGGGCTTAGTTCTCTAATGCGAGTAAATTGTACCTATTTTTATAAAGTCCCTCGTGATCCCTTGTTCCCTAACGCAAGAGTTCTCTAAAAAGAAAAAAAAAACATTATAGGTAGGTAGTTACATTCTTTATCAATTATATTCTAGTCTAGGTATTAAATAAATTCATATATTACCAAAGGTTTGGTTTAAATAAAATTGAAAAGCATTGTACAAACTCGTATGTCTTAAAAGTTATTTCTGCTTTTGTGTAATATCAGGCTAGTCCTAGCTGGTTATGTGAAGCCAAGGATCGTGTCAAGTGGCTTATTCTTAAAGAGGCCCATAGGCCTCTTTAAGAATAAGCCAGTCCACTGCAGAACATATTCTGCAGTGGACTGCGAAAGGCTGATAATAAGTATAAGAAAATAGCATTTATGAGCTCATTACTATACAAATAGGGTCACCAAAATAGAACGTGGAAAACGTATCTATAGATATTAAAACATCTTAGCTGAAACGACATGTTGGATTCAATGCATCGAGCACAAATGGAGCTATTGGATTTGTCACAATAGACTCGTTTCGTTGATTACATGGTCGGATTTCAT
This sequence comes from Trisateles emortualis, assembly GCA_947095525.1. Taxonomy (NCBI): domain Eukaryota; kingdom Metazoa; phylum Arthropoda; class Insecta; order Lepidoptera; family Erebidae; genus Trisateles; species Trisateles emortualis. Next base: position 12,369,245 of record OX352734.1, read on the forward strand.
TGTACGTTTTCACCCCAATAGGCTCAGTTATATCAATACGATGGTGGACTATTAATCTGACCTATATAAGCACCCAAAAGGTATGCATACTTTTTGCTAGTACAATTTAAAATATATTTTTATTTCTAAGTAAAAAAATATCTTAACAATCCTACTTTGGCCATAAACTCCTCCAGTCAATATCAACGGTGACGATTCAAATGAACAGGGCAAATTATCGTGCATAATGTGTATGCGCAAACAGATACATTCTCTATTATAATGCCCAGCAAAGATCTTGAACAATAGTCAGTGTAGTTCGCGCATGTCTTATACTTGGTCAATTGCTAGGAGCATAGTTCGACAGTATTAACCAATACCTTCAATGCTGTGATTGGTTTCTTGTCGCGTCCCGTCCCCCGCGACCCGCACATTCCACCAAAGAGACCTAAAATCGCTTTCTTCGCAATTGGTCAAGATGTTTGCCGGCATAATACCTGATTAGTATAGTCATATGGAACAGCAATCTGTCTTGACTGTAGAGAGACCATGCGCAGGAAAAATTACGTTACTTTCTGAGATATTGTAAGAAAATGATCACCCGTTTAACGACTAACTGAAGAAAAGTTTGGGCACTATTAGCGAGCAAGCGCGACTGGGGCAGGACCTCCACCTTACAGAAGATCACAGCCAAATAACTACACGAAGCGGTGTAGTTGTATTTCTGTGTGAGAAACGTTTTCCTATCCCAGGTTCGTGCCCTGGTGTAAAAAAATTGGTGAAAAAAAAAACACGCGAGTGATACCTCTGGTATTGCAAGCGTTTATAGGCTACAGTAACTGCTTTTGCCACCCAAGTAGTATATAAAAACAACTGCAACAAGCTTACTTAACCTCACAAAAAAATCAATTCCGGCACCTATTATTTACCTACTATAAGCCAAAGTAAGATGCCGCCGGCATGCTCTGAGTACTTTACTATAGCTGGTGTTTTGTATAGTGAGGTATGTTCGATAGACGCCGACATTATTGTCGTGCATTAACAAGATATCGGGTTAAGTCGTAGAGTGGTTTAGGAGTTAGCGTGCATAGATATGCTTTATGAATGTGCTAGTGTGTTTGTACGTGCCTACACACGGCGACGGAGATAGCTGTACAGGTCCGCTATATGAAGATTAGTTTTTAAGAAAACTATTGTATATATTGTGGAATTTGGTAACAGTGTACAATTAGACTAAACCTACAGATAAAAATATATTTCACACAAAATCATTGGTTTTCCTAAAAAACTAATCTTAGTTTCTAGTTTCTAACAGCAAGCAACGGAGGCTATAGGGCTGCTATTCGAGCAGCCCTATAGCCTCCGTTGCTTGCTGTATGTAAAATAGCATCACACCTTTTCCCCCTAAGAGATAGACAGATGAGACACAAATTTCTCTTTTGCCACATTGCGGGCACATTATTTGACTCCTTGCTGCTACTGAAAATTTTTTAGCAATAAATCATTGTTATTCCCGACCCGGGAATTAAACCCAAGATCTCAGGATCGATAGTATACATAAATGCAAGCTTATCCTGCGAAACCATAAGGCAATCTGTTTGTATTGGGATAAAATAAGAAGCTCGAATCGATTTTAGCAAGTAGCGCGTGCCGACGATTTGTATTGGTCACGCAAATGATAGGAAGGATCGATTTATATGTATACATACATTCTAGATACAATTATTAGTATTTCTGTTTTTTATTGCCCATCGTTGAAGACTTCGGCAATGGGACAGTTCGTAGCACTCGGGAAACACTGCAGCAGATAGTTCATTCTAGACTTTAAAGCCTATACATACGTGGCACATATGTATATGTGTACTTATCATTTACTAGCTGTTGCCCGCGGGTCCGCCCGCGTGGATGTCGGTTATCGCTGCAAAAAATGTGTTATTCCAGACCACAATCTATCTCTGTGCCAAATTTCATCTAGATCCGTTTAGTAGTTTTTACGTGAAAGAGTAACAAACATCCATCCATCCATCCATCCATTCTTACAAACTTTCACATTTATAATATTAGTAAGGATAAATTGAGCGTATTTTGTTTTTATAGGCTCGTATATGCGCGTTGCGCTGGGGACACTCGCTGCTACGTAGCGTAGCTGCGTAAGTGCGCAGCTAGAAGACAGACGCGCTTATAATTCGTAGGTCGTAGACATAAGCGTAAGCTGTGAACTATATTTAGCTAGATTGTTCTAGAGTAAAGGCATGCACGATCAATAGGTTGTGTTTCTAGGTATATACGCACTGTTTAGTAAAATATGAACAATTAATATACTAAGAGAAATTTTTAGATTTATTTTTAGGCGTATTGCGCGCGGGAGAGAGATTTGGTGTAAATGTTGTGGGAATTCTTAAGAAAATTTATGTCCAGCAGTGGACGTCTTTCAACTGAGATGATGAAGAAAGTTGATATAGGAAGATTTATTGATAAAGTAAATAAACATAAAAAAATACGTTCGTATGTCGGTTGCTATACGGCCTCTTGTGGTTTATAAATATGTTAAAAAGTTATTCGAAAAGAGTGCATCAAAGTTCATGAAGTCAATTTTTTGACACAGTAAAAGTTTGCGAAGCGACAAAAAATTGTAACTTCGTTTCTCAATATTGTGAATAAGTGTTTCAAAAGATATTCAAATTGCGGAAGTTTCTTATATTTCCGAAGGAGGAATTTATTTAAAATAAACTTAAGGTGTGGATACAACTTAAGGAATTTTTGCAGAGTTAAAAGCTTAATGAATGTTTGTTGTGAAGTTTGTTTTTGTTGTCTATTTTCTCGAAGGTATTTGGTTTTTTAAAACCTAGTATTCCTTGTGTGTATAACCTCGGCGAAGATTACACTTTATAGATAGACTGTTATACATAGACACCTTATAATAACTATATGTATATGCGAAAGTAACTGTCCTACGCTTTCTCGACAAAACAGCTAAACGGACCTTATAAGTGAAATTTGAAATGTTTTTTTTAAATCCTTGAAAAGAATGTAGGCTGTATTTAATTTAAAAAATAACATCCAGGCAGGCGAAGACTAGTTTTTATTAATGTTTTAAAGAGGTAACGTTTGAAAGTTTATAAGGGGTAGTCTCTGAAATTACTGATCCAATTCTAAACTTTCACTAATAGGAAGCCTCATAATCCCAGAGTGCTGAGAGTTTGTGATTGACACACCACGCGCGCGAGGCTTCGGGCGAAATCTAGTTATTTCACATAGCGGGCGTAGTGTGCGTTTCATCATGTTGGGTTCGATCAATAGATCGGATAGAATGGTTTTGAGTTTTTCTGTCGACAAATGTATAATATCAGCAAGGAGTCTGATATAGTACCAATATTAAATGACCAACATAGCTGACAATATATAGATGGAACACAACTTTGCCTACCTCTTCAGATATGAAAGTGAGATGCTATAGTAAGTATTATTAATAGGTATGATACAGTAAATTGTGTGTGATGTGTCTATATTGTTGGTTGCATAATGTGATATGATTATTTAATAGCAATAATATACAATAGCTTAATCATTACATGTTGTTTTTTTTATTGTTTTACTACGAGTATTTAAGTGGCAATCAAGTTTACGGCCCACCTAATAGTAAGGAGTTACCGTAGCCTATGGTGGCTTGCATTTATCAGAGGTATCAATCACGTGTTGCCGACTCGAAAGAAAAATACACTAGGGATTTGTGAATCCATGGTATAGAAAAACGTTTTGTTAAAAAATATTCCCTGAATGAGCGTTGGCAACCCGTGTCCTTCATGCAGTGTGCCAGTTAAATCAATCGTCTAATCATAAGATGCATATTACCTAATAAACATTTACTTACGCCTTTTCACCACTAAAGGTGTATAGATCTACATACATATTTAGTTCAACATTTTCACTGCCATGATGAGTGGTTGTACAGTCCAATCTTGCTCCAGTAATGTGCTTGAGGCCGTTGAAAATCTAATTACTTTTAGTGTTAATCAAATGATGTTTGCAGAACCCTGTTTTATAGGCAGTAAAGCCAATTAAGTGTGGTTATTAAGTAACTAAGTATTCTCAGGCATATAATATGCCGTTGCCTGAGCAAATACTCGTACATTACTGAATACTAGCTATGCTCAGCCGCGGCATCGCCCGTGAGGATATCTATCTTTTAGTCGCAAAAAGATATATACGGAAGGTAGATAACGGCACTCCAAGAATTATACAATGTAATCAAACCGTGTTTGGGCTTATTGAAATGGCCTCGAGATGCACTTCAGCTGTAAATGATCGAATAAAAAAACCGTCTTTAAGAAAGGAAATGTGGGATTAAAGTTTTTATGAAATTGAATTCTAATTAAATACCTCAAAATTGGGATTTCAAGGCTTTTGAAAATTCTACAACTTGTCGTATTGAAGACAGTTCTCTTTTTGGTAAAATTTTATAATATTAATATTGATGTATCTATCTATTATTTTATCACCAGCCCGCCTGTTAGTAAACATAGCACAGTAATTACTAGATGCTTGTGTGGGACTATCACTTGCGAGTTGCTAACCCGATATAATTCATATCTCCTTCCTTGAGATCCCAATGCTATAGTCTTCCGGGGAAACTTTGGTAGCGAACTCATTCTACAACCAGATCATACGTAGAACAAGAATACAGCTCTTTGTTTCAGTTTTGTTGTCGAAGACTAATTCATTAAGAAGTTTCAAAGTGGTACCTGAAAACACAGGCAAACGCAATGATTGATTTAATTTTAATTCAAAAAGAGAAATTTCGGAGACGAAAGTCTACTGTTCCTCTTCACATAGACATCGTGTGGAAATATTTTTTTATCGTTTTAAAGTTAATTGATACTCGTGCACAAAGCTAAGAGGCCTGACAAATACTTTTTCTTCCAAGTCTTTTGTCCTAGGCTTTGCAGTCCATGAGTATGATATAAGATATGTGTTACAGATAATGAAATACGTAATCTAATTCGACAAGTAACTTATAACCCCAATTTACCAATCCTATTTTTTTAAGAGAGGAAGGACCATACTAAATAGCAAGTCCAATTGGGTAAGGACCTCCACCTTACAGAAGACCACAGCCAAATAACTACACTCAGCGGTGTAGTTGTGTTCCGGTGTGTGAGTCTCCAGTGCTCATTTAGGGATTCGTTTTGAAAGAAACATTTTCCTATCACAATTGATACCTCTGGTATGGTAACTGCTTAACCTGAGGCGGGGTCCTTATACTTGTTTGCCACCCAAGTAGTATTAAAAACAAGTTATTATATTCTCCATTGCGATGTTATCTGTAATAATCAGTTACCGCGGTGCTAGTTTGTCATAATCGGTTTAATATTAATCCCATTATGTTCAACAATTTACATGAAAGCGTTTTTTTCATCGTATTTTACCTAACTCACTTTGGGAGCCATTAAATTTTACGAACATTAATGGCTTGCTAAGTAAATTGTTGAAGCGATAATGCCCTAATGAGACTGATGAATCTCCAAGGCTTGGATTCAAAGTTCAGACGTGTGTATAGAAAATATATTTCAGTGGTCCATGTTTCTGAGCCTAAATTCACGGTAAGAATCATTTATTTAATCTTTGTTTTTAAGACAACTCCCGCACTAGGGAACAAGCCTTGTGTCGCAGTGGGGACTTTACAAACCTACAATTCACGGACAAAAATTACACCCAGACTCGGAACAATCATTTATGGATCACATAGTTTTGTTCCGTGTGGAAACCCAAACCACGACCTCTGGCGTAGCAGTCAGGGTCATTAACCACTAGACCAACAGGCCAGTCGCAAATTAGTCTGTTTAAGTCCACTCTTTTTATTTCATCAATTTAATATATCTTGCGATCCTTAGTCCACTAGACAGTAAGATTAGTTTTGTTTAACTAGAAATAATGGATTCGGCGATCAAATATTTATTGGATATAATCAAATTATAATAGATGTGCCCAGCATTGGGATATAAATAAACCATTTTTGTCACACAGCTGGGCACAGGTCTTTTCTAACCAGCCAGGAGAGGCTTTTTTTGGTCTTAAACCATACATGCTGTCCCAATTTTTTTTTTTTTAAATTTATTTATTTATTAAGCAATGCAGACTTACAGTGGTGTCACCAAATCGTTTGCATGCATTCGTATACATTAGTTAGGCACTTATTTTAATTATAACATTAAACATTCTAAATAGAATTATCAAAAGACACAGCAATTTATATAACATTATTGGCATTATTAATATATATTATAATACATGTTTTATAAAGAATATAATGGATTTATACAAAATTATTAAATACTACTTAATTCTAATTACATTATTACATTTATTTATTTGTTACTACACCTTACAATATTCAATATCATAGACTATTAATATATCGCATAAAATTATTAACAATCACTCCTAGTTTACTAAAAAATATGTCAGTATCGGGACTATAGAAAGTTATTTATGTACATAACTGCCCTAGCCGAAGGACTATTATGTGCTTGAGTAGAGCGCTTTGGTATTGGGTAGGCGAGCAGTTGATGCTGTCGTCGACCACAGCCACGCAAGTATCCATTCGGTACATATAAATAGATGCCTTCTCGCACCGCTGGATTGTCAATCTTATTGTTTAGTAGTTGGTGATAATGTATAATGTGTGCAATCTGTCTCCTTAGTTGCAATGTATCGAGTCCAACCATCCCCGATACAAACATAGAAGGGTATAAAAATGGGTAGTAACCGTAAATACGTTTATAAATGTAGCGGGCGAATTTACGCTGGATTTTCTCAACCATGAGTACATACAGTTGTTCTTTAGGATTCCAAACAATTGCATTATACTCCAGCCTGCTACGTACATAGGCGTTATAGAGCAACTTGATAGCCTGAACATTACTAAACTGGTAGGTGGTTCTAATAATAAATCCTAGAGATTTATTTGCATCTTTTGATGCCTGTTTAATATGTTCGTAAAAAGTTACTTTGCTATCCATAATAACGCCCAGGTCACGTATTGCGGTGACACGCTCCAGTGGGGTTCCTGCTAGTTTGTAAGTTGACTGTATTGGGGTACGAGACCGGGTAAAGGTAATAGTTTTACATTTGGTGACATTAAGAGGTAGTTTATTTAGTTTACTCCATGTGTCAACCGCATCAATATCACACTGTAGCGCATCACAATTTCTAGTGCTGGTAACAGAAAGGTATAGCTTGACATCATCTGCAAACATTAGGCACTCAGCACTACGGAGGTTATCAGGCAGGTCATTAATCATTATGAGGAATAGAGTTGGACCTAATGTACTACCCTGGCTTACACCGGAACGAGTATAATATTCCTCAGATCGATGTCGTCCCACCTTGACATATTGCCTTCGATCTCTAAGGTAGCTCGCCATGAAATTAAGGAGTTGCTTACAGAAACCCAAGGATACAAACTTTTTCAGGAGAACATCATTGTCCACAAGATCGAACGCCTTTTTATAGTCGAAATATGCCGCGTCAACTTGACATCCTGCCGTTACTTTACTGCTTAAATAATTAACAAAATTGGTATGATTGGTTAGGGCAGAACGCGCGGGCCGGAATCCGTGTTGGCAATTACTTAAGGATGTGCTAATCTGACTAACTATACTGGTATTGACAATCGACTCAAATACTTTGCCGAATACAGACAGTATTGCAATCGGTCTAAAGTTAGTTACATCATTTGATGATCCAGCCTTAGGTATTGGCGTTACCCTAGAGACCTTCCATATGCTAGGATAAACACCTTGCTGGAGTGAAAGATTATAGACGTGCGAGAGAGGTTTTTCTAAAACCTGCAAGCAGTCCCCAACCAAAAACACAGGAATGTTATCAGGGCCGTAAGCAGTAGTAGTTTTGAGACGGCGAACTGCGCGTCTTATATCGATACAGTTGATGATGTTTAAACTGATTCCAGACGGGTAACCTAAGGCAATTGCATCATGTTCAGCTGCTTTAGGATTCAAATGCGGTGCATTTACATGAAAAACTGAACTGAAGTACTGTGCAAATGCGTCAACCGCATTCTGTCCCTCAACAGTGGTACCATTAAACGTGTATTGGCTAGTTTGTTGTCTATTGTTACGTTTTTCCTTCACATATTGCCAAAAACTATATGGCTCAGAACCAATATTATTCTCAACCCTGTTTAAATATTTTTTATAAGCTACATTCGTAAGATTTTTGACTTTAGTCCTATAGTATTTAAATAATTCCCTATTAAATTGCAATCCATGTGTTTTAAATTTTTTCAGATTATAGTATTTCATTTAAGAGAGGTAGGGCACCATACTAGCGAGCAAGCCCGACTGGGGAAGGACCTCCACCTTACAGAAGACCACAGCCAAATGACTACACACAGCGGTGTAGTTGTGTTCCTGTGTGTGAGTACAGGTCTCCAGCGCTCATTTAGGAATGCGTTTTGAAAGATAAGTATTCCTATCCCAGGGTTACTTCCATCTTAAAGCCCTGGTGTAAAAAAATGGGTTGGCAACACGCAAGTGATACCTCTGGTAATGCAAGCGTCTATAGGCTACGGATACTGCTTAACATCAGGCGGGCCGTATGCTTGTTTGCCACCCAAGTAGTATAAAAAAAAAAAAAAAAAAAATTCAATTTTATATAGTAGATTATTTCACTAGTGAACCAAACAGGGTATTTATATTTAAGATTACAAACAATTCTTTTAAGGGGTACATGGTTTGTGATGACTCCGTTCAACTTTTCATAGAACATGTCTACAGCTGTATTAGTATCCCGCTGAAGTACTAGGTCAGACCAGTCTATACTGGCAATGTCTGCATATAAACTATGGAAGTCTGCTTTGCGGAAATTCCATTCAGAGGACACACTCTGATTCTGTGTTGGAGGTTGAGTATTATTGATTTTTTTACTTCTTGGGACACTTAACATTATCTCCAAAGCAGGGTGGTAGGCATCCTGCGGTACCAAAGGTTCATCATCTTTACTAATCACAATATCATTTAAATTAAAAGTAGTTAAAATCAGATCCAAGGTACAACCATACTCATTAAGTATAGTATTACACTGTCCAAGTTTACAATAAGCCAAAAAGTCATTGAATTGACTTTTCACAGTAGCACTACAAGATTTCAAATTAAAATCACCAATTATTACCAACTGACAGCTAGAATACGCAACAATCGCATTTTCGATACATGTTAAAACTTCTAGATACTGTTTAGTATTGTAATTCGGTGGTAGATACGCCACACACACAAGCAATCTTACATTTTTCCATGTTACTAAAGCAAACAGTAGTTCTTTGTCATCGGTTAGATTATCAATATCATTAATTCTTTTAATGGTGTAACAATCCTTAACTGCCAACAGAACCCCCCCCCCCCCCCCCCCAGCCAACATTACCAGCAAAACTCCAATTTGGGTTAATGCATGAGACACAGCTTAGATTTTTTCTAAGACATGTGGGTTCCCTTACGATGTTTCCCTTAGTTAATAGTAAAATGTTGAAAATCATCATTCATTGTTAGTACACCAAGCTAGCAGTGATCTATTGTATTCTAATCATTTAATTTATTGAGCTAGTTAAAAAGATAAACGTTAAGTAACTTTGTGCCCATAATTAAATTATGGGTAGTAAGATTGGGAAAATAAATCGCAATCACAGTGCCTTGTAGGTGCGCGCCAGGAGAGGCGAGCGGGGCAAACGAGACACAATCTATTAGCATTTATATTAACCCTTAAGAAAACAGGTTTGTGGAAATTAAGTAAATTAGATTATATCTCTAGTCCCCACGAGAAGTAAAGTGAGAGATTGGGACATTTGACGTATATTATCGATATTGGAATTAATCGTTAAGTAAATTATATTGAGATTATTGAGTTTTATTCTTTAATAACTTTAGTCGTTTACATAGATACATAGATAAACAATAAATAGTTACTCGTAATATTTATCTATCATAATTATTGGTAATAGGCTGCTGGACCCATATTACATGACTACTTTATGGCATTCAAAGCTACGATTTTGAAAGACGCCTAGACGTCCACTGCTGAACGAAGGCTTTCTCCAACAAGGAAAACGAAAGTCATAGTTTGAAATATTGCCAATTAGGCAATAGGCAGGGCACAAAGCTTGCAGAGCTGATGGCTACTGGGTTTAAAAGGAGCTGGAGTGGCCAGTGGCTTCCAATAAGGTGGACTGACGAATTAGTAAAGGTTGCGGGCAGCCAATAGAGAATTTCAGCTTAAGATCGAATGCTGTTGAAATTCTTGCAGGCTTGTCTTACGTTTATGAAATAGTCTTAGGGCACGGGAGTGTCCCCGCCGAGACCAGCGGCGAAGCCACACATTTTGACTAAGGTATAGGGTTTGTAGAGAACTTAGGAATTAGAATTCACGCAGAATGATTTACGCTATGATGTGTTACAAGTTAGAAAGTGTTAGGATAGCGCGTGTAGAGATGGAGCTTGGCTCTCCATAACATAGCTGCTAACTTTTTTACAGTGCAAGCAGTATGTACTGTCCGAGTTCCCTAAATACCTAATATTACTTTTCTAACACAGTTTCTTATATTTACTAAGAAAAGTTATTGGACAATATTGATGTATCTGGGTTACTTATGATGAATGGCATTCAACGAACAGTAATCTATCGGCCATTCGTTTGTTTCTTAGGCGAAGATGTTTTATTTATTTTAAATTTAGTGGGTTAAAATCAAAAAGTTTTCAATCTCAATATCTAAATAAGTTTTAAGCTTATTTAAATTGGGACGGATTTCACAAAACTCTGCGTAAGCCCTGAACCGGGTTTATATTTTCAAATTATGTAATAGAATAAACCTTTTATAATTCCTGATTAACACTTATGCTGATTTTAAGCGTTGATCAAGTATATTTGTCGGCAATTTGTGATCTGGCGTAGACGCCAGATCACTCTCCTGTCGTGATGAATGGTTGGTTCTAATAAACACAACAGCTTTACATGTTGTCTAACTCTTTATAAGAATGATGACTGCTTCTGTTGTCGTTGAGTGGATTTAATTTATAATTTGAAATATTTGGTTCCCAGTTAAAAACAGCAAATCTATTTTTTTTACTGGGAATCGAATCCGTCATTAGTCGCACTCAACGACCACTAGACCAACGAAACAGTCATCATTCTTGTGTTTCACATAAAAAATATATATTTGGCTCTATATAAGTAATTCAAGTATTTTTAATAGTGGATGCTTTAGGTAGATATTCGTTACGATGTCAATTAAATAAGACAATAAATACTTTTCAAAGAACGAATAATTCATAAATGGAATTAATTTAATTAGGAGTTTCTTGGCAATCCATTGTAGAAAGACGATTTCATAAGTCTGAGAGCGTTGATTGATCTTTAAATATTGTTTTATAAATATTAAAAACTTTATAATTAGTGACGTAAAGGAACTCCTACAGAAGTAATGGCCCAAGAGCCAGTGACCTTTTTACTTTAGTCATTTTATAAGTCATGAAAATTGGCACACTAACTCTTCTTAACCTGTAGAATAATGAACTGCTGTTCTGGCAACCCTCCGCGGCCGGAGTTTTTAACCCTAGCATGACAAAGATGGTAAGAAATAAAGTTCAATTTAGTTATAGTATCAGTCCTAAAAAATTTTGTATATGATATTGGCACTATTCTCTATATAGAAAAATGATTGCCAGAACATTTCTGACCCTCCTACTGGCCGCCAGAACGCTGTAAATATGTATAAAAATAAAGTATAATTTTGTCATTTCATCAGTGTTGATTTTTTCACAGAATTATTTTAAATATATGTAGGATATATAATTTCAAACGCCAGAACAAAATTCCATTACCAACTAACAATGTTTCCACATGGAATCATTTTTCGTTCAAGGCTCAGGACAGTTTTAAAGGAATATCAAGCTATTCTTTTTTTTTTAAAGACAAGTCTCGCACTAGGGAATAAGCCCTGTGTCACGGGGAACTAAGTATACAAACATACAATACACGGACACAAACTACACCCAGACTAATATCCAGAGAAGAAAACCATTTATGGACCACACAAAGTTCTGTCCCGTGTCGGGATACAATCCACCACCTCTAGCTTAGCAGTCAGGGTCACTTACCAAGAGACCAAAAGTCCAGTCATTCAATTCAATTAGGCATCAACTTAATAAATGTAGATAACAATTAAGTAGAATGAAATGAGTCTTTGTTAATTTTGTGGAATGCATTTCTTTATTTTTTATACTACTGGGGTGGGGTGTTGTGGGTTCAATCCCCAAAAATTGTGTGATCCTTAATGATTGTGCCGAGTCTGCGACACATGGCTTGATCCCTAGTGCAGGAGTTGTATTAAAAAATCTTACCTACTTACTAACCAGAACTGCTCTCCATGCGATTTTTTAAAGCCTTATTTCACTCTGTTAGGGGAATAATAATATTTTTGGGACAACTCACACACCGCCAACTGATCCCAAACTAGGCAGAGCCTGTACTATGGCAACCAAGCAACTGATAAACATGCTTATATATTTATAAATACATATCGACATATTATAGACACAGAACAGAAAATGTCTCATGGACCAGCCGTTTAGGCTGTGGTTTGATATAAATAATAGGGGCTAAAGTATACACCTTTTGATTGTAATATGTACTTCGAATTGACCTAGAACCTTCATGGTTTGAGATTTTTGAGTGAAACTTTTTTCAAATGGATGGTATGTCTTTACTTTAGATGAGTAGGCCTACATTTATTAAGTTTTATACCTAATTCTCTACCTACGTGTCACACTTATACTTCACAACCTAAGTCTCGTGGTTAGTGACCCTGACTGCTAAGCTAGAGGTGGTGGATTGTATCCCGACACGGGACAGAACTTTGTGTGGTCCATAAATGGTTGTCTTTCTGGACATTAGTCTGGGTGTAGTTTGTGTACGTGTATTGTATGTTTGTATACTTAGTTCCCCGTGACACAGGGCTTATTCCCTAGTGCGAGACTTGTCTTTAAATAAAATTAAGTTTAAAAACTAAAACCCGACTACTTAAAAATCGTCCTCTGAAAAGTATGAAATAAATAAATTTTATATAGGTACAGAGGGTAGCCGTGGTCGTATGCCACCTTTTACATAACAATAAAGCGATCCTCAGGGCAAGGTGGCATACGACCACGGCTACCCTCTGTACCTATATAAAATTTATTTATTTCATACTTTTCAGAGGACGATTTTTAAGTAGTCGGGTTTTAGTTTTTAAACTTAATTTTATTTGAATTATTTTGGGGTTTTATTTTTAAGACAATATTACACAATGCAGCTTTAGGGTATATTCAATTACAAAATACATAACATAAATATGAGAGGCATTAATAAATAAATGACTGTCGTTCCTTGGAGGATGGGAAGGCCCTTAGTGTGGGATGCTACTTGTGTAGATACCTTGGCGCCTTCCCATCTTTCATTGACTGGCATTAAAGTGGGTTCGGCCGCCACTTCTGCAGAGTGTCTCAAGCGGCGCAAATATGAAAGTCTCGGTGAGACTTACATTTTTGAGCCATTTGGGGTCGAAACTCTAGGACCATGGGGCCCAAGTGCCCACAAATTGTATCGTGAGATATCGCGCGTTTGGTTGAGTCATCTCACGATCCTAACGCTAGCCTTTACTTGGTTCAACGTATTAGCCTTGCAATCCAGCGTGGAAATGTGGCCAGTCTTTTGGGCACCTTTCCTCAAAACTGCGATCTCAATCAGATATTTTATTTATAGGTTAATACCTTTAAATACAATATCTGATTGTTTGTAAGTAGGTTAGGTTAGGTTACTTTAATTTTAATAACTATTCATTTAAATATATTATCTCTGTGTTTGCCGGTATCTATAGCTACGCTCACTTTTAAATATTAAATTAAATTGTCATTACATATTACATAATAATAACATAATATAATATGGCAAATAAAAACATATTTTAAAACTATATTATTTATTCTTTTTGTAGGTCTTCAGACTTTTATAGTCTAAACTATTGGGACATGAGTTTTATGCCTAATGAATCATTTTTATTATTTATTTTTGTAATTTACAGATTTTTTATATTCCTATCTTCCAACTTCAACATCACATCCTAAGCACCACCTAGAAATATAGTTCTCGTCGAGATAAATCCAACAAACATGACGCGGCTATCTTGTTTCGTTAGAGTTCCTATGGCCAGCTTTCGACTTCATTATCACACCGTAAACACCACTTAGAAGTATTAATATGCCTCTAGGTCACAACTTAGAAGCATATTACCCGTTTTGGTTTGATGGGAGATCCCGTCAAGATAAATCTAATGAGCCCAAATACAATGCTTCTACGAATATCTTGTTTAATTAAAAAGTACCTATGGCAACCTTCCGACTTTCATCATCATAACCTGACCACTTAACTAGGAGTGTAGTACTAGTCAAGATAAATTCATCGCACCAAAACGCAACGCGGCTACCTTTTTCCGTTGAAGAGTTCCTATGGCCATCTTCCGTCTTCATCATTATATCCTGAGCACCCACCTAGGAATATATTACTTGTCAAGATAAATCTATTGCACCTAAACACAACGCGGATATCTTGTTTCGTTGAAGAGTTCCTGTAGCTACTTCCCAACTTCATCACCACGTCCTGAATACCCACCTAAGTATAAAGTACTCGTAAAGATATATTTAACGAACCCAAACACGACGCGGTTGTCTCGTGTCGTTGCTGAGTTCCTATGGCCATCTTTCGACTTCATCATTATATCCTGAACACCCATCTAAGTATATAGTACTTGTCAAGATAAATCCATTGCACCTAAACACGACGCGGATATCTTGTTTATTTGACGAGGTCATTTGCCCACCTTCTGACTGCATCATCAGACCAGCTCCATGGTATTACATTATTACATTGTCACCAAAGTGCCGTCGGTATACCAAATTTCAGCTTAATCAAACATTGAAAAGTGGTTCAAATCTTGCAAGCAAGATTTGACCTAAACCAACTAACAAACAAACAATGCAGGTACACCAGCGGGCGAAAGCTAGTAATATTTACATATTCGAAACCTGCAAATTAAATCCTATCATTTGATACCCATCACGGCACTTTTTAAAGAAATTTAGTTTTTATTTTTAGGTTTCAGGTCCCACAGAGGACGCCATATTGATTTTATTGTGACGTCACATAGCCTATAACCAGCAGACAATCAAGACGTTTTTAACGATACCTCATTTGTCAAGTTAAAATAAATAGTTTAGAAGTTATGCGGGAACAGATGAACATACATACATACATACATACAAATATACATACAGGTCAAAATCATAACCCTCCTTTTTGCTTCGCCGTAGTCGGGTAAAAAAAAAAGAATAGCTTGATATTCCTTTAAAACTGTCCTGAGCCTTGTACGAAAAATGATTCCATGTGGAAACATTTTTTGTTCTGGCAAATATTTGGTGATGGAATTTTGTTCTGGCGATTGAAATTATATATCCTACATATATTTCCAATATTTCTGTAAAAAAATGAACACTGATGAAATGACAAAATTGTACTTTATTTTTATACATATTTACAGCGTTCTGGCGGCCAGTAGGAGGGTCAGAAATGTTCTGGCAATCATTTTTCTATATAGAGAATAGTGCCAATATCATATACTAAAATTTTTAGGACTGATACTATAACTAAATTGAACTTTATTTCTTACCATCTTTGTCATGCTAGGGTTAAACACTCCGGCCGCGGAGGGTTGCCAGAACAGCAGTTCATTATTCTACAGGTTAAGAAGAGTTAGTGTGCCAATTTTCATGACTTATAAAATGACTAAAGTAAAAAGGTCACTGGCTCTCCCTCCATAATAAATAATTTTATGATGACAAATATGCGTACTGTCCAACGGATGCTAAGCAGTTATCGTAACCTACGGACTTTCAATATCAGAAGCAATATTTACGGTGTTTCCACCCCCGTGGAAAGTACGTAATGAATAAGAGAGTTAGAGCACCATACCAGCGAGAAAATCTGACTGGGGAAGACAGAAGTACACAGCTAAATAACCACACACAGCGGTGTAGTTGTATTCATGTGTGTGAGTACCGGTCTCCATTTAAAAGTTCTGGTGTAAAAAATGGATCCGCAACACGTAAGTGATACCTCTGGTATTGCAACCGTCCATAGGCTATGGTAACTGCTTAACATCAGGCGGGCCGTATGCTTGTTTGCCACCCAAGAAGAAAAAAAAACATAATGCCGTTAGGTCCTACATCTGATCCCCTGCGATCGTGTAGTATTACCGTCCCATTACGTTATGAGTGAAGTATTAAGAATCTAATATAAATAAATGCTTATTAATAATCAATGGTAGCCATTAGGAATAAATAAAAAAAATATCTGTCCCGAATTCGATATCGTATTTACAAACCCAGTTTCACCGTGACCATGCATATTTAAACAGATAAAACAAAACGGAATTTATACAGCTTCAATATCTGTCAGACACATATGATTGTAAGGGTTAAATAAATAAAAAGAACCCTTACATAAATGTTATACTTGTATCTATAATGCTTATAGCTATTATGTCAATAGAAATACTGACCGACTGATAGACTGTATCAAAGTAGGATTTGTTCTTCGTTTGTCCCAAAGCTATGTCTCAAATTCTAAAAAATCTTAGGGATAGATTTCAAACTATCAGCGTTTGCATTATTTAATGAGACTATGTCTGCATGGACTCGGTCCTGTTTTTCAGAGGGGTGGGCAGAGACAGTTTTTACTTTTTTGAAAAGTTACGGCCCGCCTGATGGTAAGCAGTTACCGTAGCCTATGGACGTTTGCAACACCAGGGGTGTCACTCACGCGTTGCCGACCCTTTAAAAACCTTATGACTCCTTCAATTAATTTATTAATTGAGGACATTACAGATAGTCAATAATCTTAATTTATTAGGTGCCTAGTTATATAAATATCTAGGCATTGAAATTGATCTCGTTAAAATTTTAACGATGGAGTTCACAAATTGGATCAAATATATCTAAGTATTTTGTTAATTGGATAACGCTAACGTCCAGACATACTTATATTATAAATGCGAAAGTACCAAAATCTGTTTGTATGTACATATATATATATATATATTTTATACTACTTGGGTGGCAAACAAGCATAAGCAAGCCTAAGCAGCTGCCGTAGCCTATGGACGCTTGCAATACCAAAGGTATCACTTGCATGTTGCCAACCTTTTTTTTTTCACTAGGGCTTAAAGATGAGAGGGTATTCCTATGCCAGGGACACTCTAGCCGAGTATGTTTCTTGCAAAACACATCCCTAAATGAGCGTTGGAGACCTGTGCTCACACACAGGAACACAACTACATCGCTGTGTGTAGTTATTTATTATTAGTTATGCCAATATCGCGATGAAAAGTATCTTCCAGTCCCTTTCCAGAATACCATCTTTTTCTTTGTTAAATTTATTAAGATCCTGGCCACCATATATCCACCGTACTAGCGAGCAAGCCCGACTGGGGAAGGCCCCAGTCGGGCTTGCTCTCTCTAGTATGGTGCCCTTCCTCTCTTGTAAGGTGTAATATTTGTTTTTATGTTACCTATTCACGATTACATGGCTAAAGGGATCTTAATAAATTTAACAAAGAAATAGATGGTATCCTGGAAAAGGACTGGAAGATACTTTCATCGCGATAACCATCATACACACGGGCGGAGTTGCGAGCAACAGCTAGTGTTTATTATAAGGTGGAACTATTAAATAAACGTGGTTTAGTTGTTTATGGTTATGATTAACTTTATTTCTATATCGTCCGTCCGTCTTTGGCTAGACCTTTATAAAGACATTATATAATACTAACTGTTGCCCGCGGCTTCGCCCGCGTGGATGTCGGTTATCGCTGCAAAAAGCAGCTTATGTATTATTCCAGTACATAATCTATGTCTGTGCCAAATTTCATCCAAATCCGTTCAGTAGTTCACGTAAAACAGTAACAAACATCCATCCATCCATTCTCACAAACTTTCACATATTTTATAATATTAGTAAGGGTGTTACACGCCAGTATTTTCTGCATTTATTTTGGTGACGACACGCAATTTTCGGTATTTTTTTTTAATTTCACTTCTTGCACAAGACATTTATGTTCATAGTTGCACTTAATGCACTAGCGTTTTTTACAGCCGACCTAAACTGATGCTGAGATAACAATGAATAGGTGACTATTACTTATCTGTCATTAAATAAAATAAATTTAGATTCTAGTTAATATAAAATTATTAAAATATAGCTGTTGCCCGCGGCTCCGCCCGCGTGGATGTCGGTTATCGCTGTAAAAAGTAGCCTATGTGTTATTCCAGACCATAATCTATGTGTGTGCCAAATTTCATCCAGATCCGTTCAGTAGTTTTTACGTGAAAGAGTAACAAACATCCATCCATCCATCCATCCATTCTTACAAACTTTCACATTTATAATATTAGAAAGGATTGCAGTATCTTCGGACTTCAAAAGGGAGGGTTCTATATTCCTCTGTATGATTTTTTTACATTATTTCAGATGTAGAACAGAACAACACGGTTAAAATGTAAAATATTCTTCTTTGTATTTAATAAGAAAAACGTTTTACGGTAAATAAACTGCGGTCAGATTCCGTCGGTCAATTTACTTCGATTTGTGCGAAATTAAATAATGGGTAGTAGACTGTCAGTCTTTATTTACCCGAAATAAGGAATTGTTTTTACTGAGTCACAAGAGAGAAGCGATTGTATTTTATTTTCTTTAAATAGTGCAGATATAGGCTACCAAATTAAACGTTATATAAATATAGAATAATATATTTTTTACGCTACATTTAAGGAAATTCAAAAGTTTAGAACTTCAGCTTCAGTGATTGGCACTTTTATTAATTTCTCTCAAATAGAGCATTACCAGATTAGGAAAATATCCTTACGCGTTTACACACGCGTAGTCCATGTGTATGTGAACCAGTGTGGTTAGGCAGTATTATCTTTGTGCCATGAGTTTATATGTTACGGTAAAATTGTAGAATTAGTCACAACGTAAAAGTGTTAGTTTGTAAATCAGCTTGTTACAATACAAGTGTTTTGTACAAATTGGCTCCGACATAATAGACAAGCTTACAAGCTCGTTTGTTCGTGTACTGTTGCCACAATAACAGCTTATCTGCCTGATACAGATCTTCCATTAGCAGAAATGACGTCTGTATAGAACGACCGCAGGACACTCGAAGTCTATTGTGTCTCTATTAATTATGTACATTCAACCTGTATTTTTTTCTCACGTAGTTATAACTATTATTGGGCGGTTAAAAATGACTGCTTTTGTATCTTTCTTCCGTATTTTGCAATTTTCAAGGACATATTTGTCAGCTATATAATGCTTAATACGATTTAAACATCGAATATAAAACTGCAATTGTATCATGTATTTCGGATTAAGTACATACCAACATAATATTATACTTGTTTTAAGTATCTATTAAAAAGACAACTCGCGGGAGTTGTCTTTTTCTACTAGGGATTTTTTTGTTGCGGAGGACTTTATTAACATACTTTTATTCGCGGACACCAATTAAACCCCGACTCGTAGCAAATATTTATGGATCACACGAAGTTTTGTCGCGTGTGGTATTTGGACCCAGAATCGAGACTACAATACTCGGCAGGGCGGTATTCATCGCGAGGTGACCACCTTAATCGAGCACATGTGCAGGTCGATAACGATTATATTTATGTGCTTATTTAAAAATAATAACTTAATATAAATTGCTTTTTGTATGAGATATCATATTCAATCTGTTAAACTGTTCATTCATCAAATGATAACATAAAACGAATGATCGATTTGTTTACTTCAATTTTTCTTTGACTTTGACTAAAGCCGGATATTTCCTCAATTAATAAAAAGCGCTATTTCAACGCTACTCTCGCACAACAAAAATAATCAAATGTTTTTAAGGCAAATGAAGCTTTACAAAATACCTACAATATAAAATCTTTGACCTATATTATAAATGAAAAGAAACAAACAGAAATATTAAATACAAGAACACGAGAAATACAGATCCACGCAAGTGAGGAAGCCCTAGTAAAGAAGGAACTTCAGCTTACAAAACACCAAATAACTAAATATAATAGTGAAGTCGTGTTCCTATACGCGAGGTCTTCATTGCTCATTTATGAATGCGTTTTTAAAGACTCGTTTTCCTATTCCAGAGATACCTCATCACAACCTTAGTGTTAAAATAAATCCTTGGTAACACGCAAATCATGCTGCAGGTACTTCAGGCATTTATAGGCTGCGGTAACTACTTACTATCAGACGGGTCGTATTCTTGTTTTGCTACCTAAAAAATAAAAGAAAACAATAGCCCAACAACTAAGCAAATTAGCCTTAATTGAAACTAATATCATTCTAGTATAATAACTTGAATTATTTGAACTGATATTATACATTAGCTTTCTGTAAGGAAATTTGCCTTTGAAATGTGTACCTTAGGATTTCATAATATGCTTTCGTTCGACGACGAAAGCCCCCACTCACGCTACGCATTCGATCGATAAACCATTGACCCTTGTAATATGGCGGCGGAATTGACTATTTTTATTATTAATATTCGAATAATGAATACATTCATTATTTATTCATTTGTAGAATACTTAATTATTTTTTAATATGAGCCAGGTTGCAGTACCAAATGTGAATTTCACTTTCTAGCATTTATACGTACCTGCTAATCAAATATTACCATCTGCTAATGGTGAAGGTAAACATCGTAAGGAAACCCATAATAATAAAAAAATCTAAATGCATCTCTGATAATTGATGTGATGATGGATTAAGACCTGAACCCTCTCAGCGTGATAGAGGAGAGGAGACCCGTGCCCAACAGTCGGACATTATATGGGTTGGTATTATTAGTATGAGGAAGCAGGTGTATCAAATAAATTATACTTTGTGTATGTTGTAGTCGTGTGTGAAATGAGAAGGGTGATAAAGTGTCTAGCTATAAGAAAGTGTGACGTTAAGGTAGACATAAATTGTCTTTAGGATGTCGGCGTTGAACGAAGACAATTTTCTTTTTGTATATAAAAAGTTTATAGGCAATGTGAACTTGAGCAATACCGCAAGAGCAACTGCAAGGCACTATACAGACTTCTGGACAGTTTGTTTATACCTTTGTTTATTTAAGACTATTTACGGCCCGCGGCTTCGTCCATGCGTACAATCCCACGGGAATGGTGTTTATTTCTTAATAAAAAGTAGCTTATGTGCTATTCCAGACTATAATCTATCTCTATACCAAATTTTATCCTGTACCCAGTGTAAAGCACTCTTAATGAAAAATTTTATAATATTAATATTAGTATAGATATAATTTCTATATTAGTATAGAATAATAAACGTACCTATTTCAAAACAGCGCTGGGGACAGCCCCAGCACTGTTTTGAAATAGGTAAGGTTGTCTGGTAGAGATCGCTTTGAGCGAAAAGACCGCCTATTGTACAGTTGCTCATCTTGATCTCTGATCTATTATTTTATGTTCAATTTTTTTGGTGTACAATAAAGATTATTATTATTATTAATATCTCGATATAAATAGAACTTTGTACAATGACAACCTTAAAACGATGTAAATAAGTTGATACCTTACAAATTGCTGTAAGGATGTCATGGTATAGTATTAATATACGTGTGGTAAAAGTACGTCGTATAGTGTTTCTTTTAAAATAAAAATCTAACCAGGGTCACATGTCTTCTTTGCTAGTGCAGAAGTTATCTTAAAAGAAAAGCTGTCAAAAGCGGCTATTTGAAGTAAGGTAAGCTACACAATTGAATGGTATATGCCTCTATTCAGATGTAATAAAATATGACAGAGGGATCGGTAAAACTTTACGATACTTCTGTTTTCTTCAGGAACGTAAAGCTTTCCTTATGGTGATGAATAAATGCTTGTCATATTATGAAAAGATCGTAAACATCAAGTATGGGTTTTCTTACCCGTATAGGTACATCTATCTCAACCCATTAACCTCCCACTGCTGGGCACGGGTCTCCTCCAAAAATTTGGAGGGATATTAGCCTACTATACCACGCTGGCCAGACGGGTTGGTATAGGGTTTTGTTTCGAGTTTTCCCTCTCTTGCGGTGGATATTGTCTGCTAGACTTACTCCCTTAGTCGACTCTTACATTGAATTGATACGTACAGTGTTTGAAAATGTGTGTGAAAACATGTCGTATATTTTTGAAACTTTTATTTCCTTATATTTTTTGTACCCATCTATCTCAATCATAAGACGTCCACTGCTAGACACAGGCCTCCCCCAAGGTTTTTCACATCATTCAGTCCTAAGCTGACCTTGTCCATCGGTTGCCCGCGACCTTTACCAGGTCGTCGGTCCATCTTGTTGTGGAGGCCTGCTCACGCTGCGTCTTTCAGTTCGTGGTCGCCACTCTAGAACCTTTCTGCCCCAAAGTCCATCGGTTCAGCGAGCTATGAGCCCTGCCCATTGCCATTTTTTGTATAATAGGTGACAAATAAGTGACCGGTCTGCCTGAGAGTAAGCAGTTACCGCAGCCTATGGACGCTGACAATACTAAGAGCGTTATAAATTAAATATTGTACAAAGTAAATCTAGCCGAATCTATTTCCCTAATAAATGTTAAATAACTTACGAAGTAAATATGCACAGCTGTCGATAAAATTAAATAATTTACTTTACAAAGATTATCCCGAGTTTGAGCGGAAAGGGTTCAAATAATGTTTTTATTATCTTTTTAATTGGATTCGTTTTACTTTTAAATCGTTTTAAATGGAGACAGTTTGATTTTAAGCCGTTAGTATATTTTTTTTTTTTACCTTTTAACATATACATAATATCATCACTCCTGTTACCCATTGCAACAGGCAGATACTATGGTACTTACTTTTTGGTGAGGTCACTTCATACATACATACATACTTCTTCATATTTGCTGCGATCAAGAAATTCTTATTTCGCTTACCCTACATTCATCGACCATTTTCTTCTAATCTAATATTGTAAAGAGATAAAATTTGTAAGTATGATATAGATTGATGATTTTCATCTGCTGATCCGATTTTAAAAACTATATCACTATTAGGAAGGTACCTACTTTATCCTGCTACAAAGTGCTAAATGCTACTTTTTATTAACATACCACGTGGGCAAAGGTGCGAACTGATACTAGTAGTTTAAAAAACATATGTTTATTAGATTACAGGATAAAGCTTGAGTAGATATTATAATATGTACCTATATATATTGTTTGAAAAGTTCGATAGCTTGTCCAATAAGCTTTTGACATAATAAATTAAATTGCAACTAGGGAGTAAATTTATCTATGTAATGTCGTGAAATTGATGGACCCATTCTTACTAGTTTGATATAAGTTTCGTTAGAGTTTTATCTGCTGTCAATCACACGCCACTGTAAAGATAAATGTGACAAGTGGCCAGGTCTCTAAAAAAATGAATGAAAATGTTATTATAAAAAAATATACTTCAGAAATTTAATTCACAAGAGTTCGACTGGAGAAGGACATTCAGGATACAGAAGATCACATTCAATTGACTACGACCAGTGCAGTAATATTATTGTATTGTGAATATAAGTCACCTGTGATCGTTTTTTTATTTCAAATAGGTAACCTTTTTCTTATTTCAAAATTAAATTAAACGACGTACAAACGATAACACGCAGTAATGCTTCTAGTACTGCTATGGTAACTGCTTTTGCTACTTACCACGTACGCTTGTTTGTCATCATGCTAATATAAAAAAAAGAAAATAATTTTATGTCGGCAATTAATTACTGTTCAAGTTATCGACAGTATTTTAAGGGCTGATAAAGGGATATCGTTGTCTTTAGGTAATGGAGTATCTACGTTGTCTGAGGTATACAAACCTCTAAAAAAGAAACTGACAATCTTACTTTAATACCTCTTTTGCTAAAATTTACCTTTTATGTGTTTTCCTGCTTTTTTAAATAAAAATACGCGCGGTTTCCGCCATGTCGGCATCAAAATGAAACCAAGACAAAGTCGCACTCCTCAGTGGAAGAACGGCGTTAGTCGAAAAATATCTTTTGGCAATTTGAACTTTAATTGTTACCTAGCACAAGATAAAATTGCAGAGTAGACGTATCTCACATGAGACACTTTTCCAACTTCAGGTGCGATGTTACCTAAATTATTTTGAATACTGTATTATATTTTCCTGCCTCCTATAGTGTAAATTATTTTGATTTATTTACTTATTTATATATATTTGGAAAACCAACAGCTACATACAAACAATTAATATTAAAGTTATGAAACATAAAGCCAATTACAGGTTTTCACGAATAGCTTCAAAACAACACAATACACTCAGCAATCAGAATATGTTACACACCTTATACAAAAGGTAATCTAAGTACTAACTATGATCAAAAAAGTTAAAGTTTAGTTGGCTGCGCACTACAGAGCTTTTGGTATTAAAATGATCGAAAGAGCACTTTTTACACAATCTATGAAGGTCGCTGCTAGCTCGCAGAATATATGAATTTTGTCTATAATTAGAAGATGAAAACGGGACAGATATAGGACGCCGAGGTCCCGTACTCCATCACATCTTGGTAATACTTGCTCTTTCAGTTCATAAGATGATAGTAACGGCAAGCGTTTCCTACTGAACGAGATTACTTAGCATTTAGCGGGGTTAAGGTCTAGTTTATTTATTTGACAGTAATTACCAAGACGTGCCAGGTCAGACTGAAGAGCCTTCGCATTCTTTGCCGATGATATAGTAGAATAAATCTTCATATCATTGGCAAAGCTCGGAAGATTAGACGTGTGGAAGCATGAGTAGATGTCGTTCACATACAGGATAAAAAGCAATGGGCCGATTAGTGTTCCCTGGGGAACACCATTTGGGATGGAAACCCAGCTCGAGATATAATTACTAACTACGACAGCCTGAGACTTATTTTCTAAATAAGAGAAAAACCATCTGAGTAAATCTTCTATTATGGCGCTATTAAATAACTTCATTTTCAGGATGCTGTGATCTATTCTATCAAACGCTTTACTGTAATCAATGTAACCAACATCGACCTTTGCCGCATTATCCATACCTTCAGTCACATAGACGTTCGGTAACACTAAGTGGAACGGACTCTCAAAAAACCATGTTGCAAAGGACTAAAGGATTTTTTTAACGCGGGGTAAACTTGATCGTAGATGACTCTTTCAAAGACTTTTGCTAGAATACAATACATAATTTAGATATTGGCCTATAGTTAAAGAAAACAATGTTATTTTTTTAAGTCTTACTTGTGAACGGGACTTAATATTATGCAGACTTCTATACCCGAGGAATAGTGAAAGTGGCGAGTGACTTCTTAAAACGTAAACATGCACGGCAAAACAATAGATTTAGCACTACTCAACAATTTGATATGACATAGGTACTCGTGCGTATTACCTTAAAGAGGGTTGTAGAGGTAAATGAGATTTATCAGGCATCTAACAGCCTCCAGACAGGTAATCTAAATACTTAGATTTCACGAATCACATGAACATCTTAGTTGTGAGCCATCATTGTAATGAATATGATGATTAAAGATCGATTTAATTCACCTATACATATATAATTACTAGTCTTACTCTTGGCTAACTGACTGATTCATCAACGCAGAACCTAATCCGCTAAGGCTACAAATCCTGACATGGTGCAGAAAAAGGCGTATTTTTTTCTGAATGGTAATTGAACCTACTACCTCTAGCTTTATAGTTAGGGTCACTAAAATCTAAGGCCTGTCAATTAGATTTAAGTGAAGATAAAACTTTTAATCCACCAAAAATGTTTATTTATTGACTTGAATTTCGGTATTCATTTTTGTCTTCTGCTAAAGAAGCTTTTATATTTAAAGATTTATTATCAAAGAAATGTCGAGCTTGCTACTTTTGTTTTTGTAGCTGTTTCAAACTTTATGATTTACATTCTAGGTATTTACCGTTACCTGCTGTTATTATTTATTTGTATTTTAACCGACTTGCAAAAAGGAGGAGGTTCTACGTTCATCTGTATGTATGTTTTTTTCCCTATTTTGAATGTATACCGATAACTAGTTTAGGTCAGGTATTGTGAAGCAATTTAATATATTTTTGAGATTGTCTACTGTCGATGTGATCTCATAGTCATTTTATTGGTATTAGACCTTGAATCCCGGCGATACACTAAGAAACTTCTCAGACTCAAATAGAAAATAATTAATTATTGCTTATGACTGACTTGTTGCTATTAAAAATATCCTAAGCGGTAAAATAATGAAAATTATGGAAAAAAAGTACAGGTAAATTATTGTTTGTCTAAACTGTTCTACAGACTACATCTATCTTGCTACGATTTTGATTCGATTTCAAAAAGCTAAAAATAACTGAATTACAGAACAGTTTAGACAAACAATAATTTCTTTAGAGCTACCGCATACGCTTTTCAGAATCTGAATTGGAATGGTACGAATATATGAAAAAAAAAACACATGTTATTTGTCAGATTCAGATTCCGAAAAACCGAAGGTGTGTCAAGCCTTATCTACTCTTCATCTGCACGGTTTGTAATTTATTTATTCACTGATTTGTACCTAATAATACCTACAATTACATACGTTATTGCTTTCGTGTCCACTGCTATATTATTTTCCGATTCCATTGCCCATTGTTGGTCACTGTTCCATATAAAATTGTAATTATAGTGAATTATAATAGTGTACTGTGTAATTATATCCGAATGTTTCTGTAGTAAGTTATAATAAGTGTTGCGACGAATATTTTTTATTAAATTAATATATGTATATAGTTTTTAAGCTTTGCTATACGAGGTATATTTTAGCCACTATGCGCGAACAAGTATTATACCGTTCTTAAATAATATGCAGTTCATTTTGTAAAGAAAGTCAAGGGATAAAAAAAAGAAACTGAACTCTCTCATGTCCATCGTGTCTTGGTCTGCCTATGACTGTTAGACCGGAGAGGAAAAGCTGTAGTGCCAAGCTCGCTACGAAGTCTAGAACAAGAGATAGGTATATGTAGTATAGTAAACAAAACATTTTAACTTGCGAAGTTTCTTTCTTTGAATGAAAACTGAAGAAAAATAACTCAAACGAACCCACCAACAAAAAGTTTGCATAAATGTTAATTGTCTTAATAAATCGCGCACAATATGGCGTTAATGAAAGAGGTTCATTATTTTTTTTTAGTAAAATAATATCTAATACCTTGGGGCAACTCACACAAAGCTCAATCTAAGCCCAAACTAGGCCTAACTATCATCATTATCATCTCAGCGGAAAATACAGCTGATCATAGGGCTCCCCCAAGTATCTTGTTATCATATCTCTCGCCATTGCTCTTTGGGTGACTTTGAATAAATATACGTGGTAAACATACTTGTGTATTTTTAAATTCACAAATACTAAAGATTTCTTTTGTTTGTAAAGAATAAAGATTTGTTATTTGTAAATTGACTGCACGAATGGCAAGCGTTAATAGGCTATGGTAACTGCTAACCATCAGTCACGTTACTACTCTTATTTGTTACCGTAGCAGAAAAAAAATCAAAACAATTTGAAATCAATTTAATCGAAACTAACTTGACTATATTGACAGGGCGTTGTTTCGACCTAAACAAATAGTTAAATCTCATAATTAATTTTGAAACTATGTTAGATTGAATATTTGATAGATTTTATCAAGTTTATAGTCATACTAGCGTTAAACTTTCTATTATTTTCAAAGTCAATTAAATGTGTAACATTAAAGTTATTTGTGCAATTGTTTTGATTAGAGGTCACCCGGTGGTCGAAATTAGACCGTAGTTAATATATATTATTAAATCCATTGAAAAAAAAACGGTTAACATTTTTATTATTATTGACATACACCCGTGAAGGCAGGTGTAGGTGCACAGGGGGGGTTTTAGACGGTATGCCGGCCGCCTACTACCTTTAGGCCGGAGAGCCGACATATCCGCTTCGCTTTCCCGGGTGAGGCGGTATGCGTATAGCATTTCCACTATACAAAAAAAGTATAAAATAACAAGGTTGATACTTGAATTATTTTTTTAATTTTACTATTTGTTATTGTGTTGTATTTTACACTATAATTATTACAGCGTAAGACAGTTTCAAGGCGTCCGAACTCGACGACCGAGTGTGTGATGAGTGAAGTGATGTGATATGTGTCATTCGCACAGACGTTGACTCTGTCGAGTATCACCAGATGGCACTGCGCTTCCGTTTAGTCAGTTGAGTAACTTATTCTGACGCTTCCGTTTCAGAGTAGTGTGAAAAAAAAAATGTTTCACACTACTCTGATTAACTCTACACTATTTAATAGTGTAGAGTTAATCTTTTAGAATTATTACATTTTTTAGAGCTATTTGACTTTCATCTATAATGTTCTATTTCATTATCTGTATTAGGTAGAAGGTTTCGTGTCGATCGCTTTTGCCCTCTACAATGTCAATCATTTTATATTTACCTATACCGTCGATAAATATAGACGGATAAATTAATATCTTGTGATGTTTATAAATATTAGCCAGACGCTTAAATTTAGCTTGGCTAGGGACGTGTTAGGAATTTACCATATTCATTGATCTGCCTACATAATTATAGACCTACTACTAAAAGATGTACAATAATGGAACCTAAAAGATAGATTAAATAAAAGAATTTATGAGATGTAAGAGCTATTATGAGATGTAAGACATGCTGCGGGCAGTTGATGATCTAGCTCCTCTAGACATATTAGTAGAATAAAAAGAAAATGTTACGTCAAATCTCATACATTTGATTTCTATTAAATGCGATTTGACTACCGTTTATACCACTTTTCTAGAGCAGCTTGTCAATGTCGAATGCTGCGAAAATTCTTGGGAGAGATTATATCTAGCACTGAACGTCGTAAGGTTAAGGCGAGGATGATGACGATAACAAATTATATAAGTATTTAAGCTTGTATTATTCGTTATGTCACTACGATTACTTGGTAAGAAAATGTCATTATAGGTAATTTTGTGTAACTTCTCAACCCGTTTTTCTAAAAAGATTTAATAACTGCCTAAATTAATTTATTTGATTTGATTGACGCATTGACCGTAGCTACCAGCTGAAGTATCATCACCACTACAACTGAACATCCAAAAATATAAATTATAAATATCTTTGAATCTAAACTTCCTCTTGTATAATATCAGCGGAATAATCCAAAACTAATAAACAAACGGCTGGTTAATAACAAAAATGTATATGAGATTAATTCAAGCTGTTAGTGTTATATTACTGGCTGATACAAAACAGACGCAGGTAGATTAACCTGTCCGTTTCCTGTCACTATCAGTGTATAACTAACAATTAATATAAGTTTATTATCCAAGCTTTGCTTACACTGATTAATCTATAGGCTTGCCATTACTTCCTTGTTGGCAGCTAGGCATTGTAAAACTTAATTATGTGGATGTAACAGTTTTGCTATCGTTTCTTTACCCATTTCTTATTATTGTGTTGTGTTCTTGTGTGGGTACAGGTTACAGGTAGGTACAGTGCTCATTTAGGACCGGTTTTTAAAGAAACGTTTTACTATCCCAGGGAACTTCCACCATAAATTCCTGGTGTTAAATATTTTGGGTCGGCAACACCCAAATATAATACTTTAGAAACTAAAAGAGTCCATAGGCTACGTAAATTGCTAACCAGGTGGGCCGTATGCTTATTTGCATGTGTTAATAAAATAAATAGAGAATCAGAAATATAAGTTTATAATTGCAGAAAATTAATAAAAACACCATACTTGTGGCTTGATATAAAGTTTCCTTTCTTGCGAGTGCAGTTCCTCAAGGAGTCTATTCACCTTTAGTCGCGTTTGGTCCAATACGCGTTTGGTCCAATCCACCTGATTCGCGGTTAGTCCAATTCGCGGTTAGTCCAATACGCGGTTGGTCCAATTAGCGATTTGTCCATTTCGCGATTGGTCCAATACGCGATTGGTCCAATACGCGATTGGTCAAATTTTTCTTTTTTATGGTGGTAGGTTGAGGGTTAGTTTTTGTTGTTGGTGTGGCACAAGGATGGCGCTGGTG
Organism: Trisateles emortualis; assembly: GCA_947095525.1. Taxonomy (NCBI): domain Eukaryota; kingdom Metazoa; phylum Arthropoda; class Insecta; order Lepidoptera; family Erebidae; genus Trisateles; species Trisateles emortualis. The sequence goes on from OX352734.1 coordinate 12,399,461, forward strand.
AGAAGGGTGTTGTGACCTGGGGACCTATCCGTCCGCTTAGGTCGTATTGGCAGTTTTATATACGCAGAATCTTCCTGTAATAATGGCCACCATATATATCATTAATTACATGAAACAACACAATATTTATATTGTTTATGTATTTAACCTATATTTCTATTGTTTAAAGATAAAACTTATCTCTGCACCACCTTGGGTTGACTGGTAGAGAATGCCTATGCCATTAAGTCCGCCTTTATACATTTATTTTTGTGTATAATAAGTTTTAAATAAATAAATAAAATAAAAACACAAATCAAAACGAAATTTATAAACAGTGTGTACCTTTTTATTGTACGTAGGTATAAGTAAGGTTGTAAGCACGATTGGGCCCATCGCAAAAACAAAATGCATAGAATAATTGCAGGTATTGAAGGGTAGGTTGAAGAAAAAAGTTGTTTGTTACGTTTGACGTTTGTTTAGTTCCGCGTTTGTGTAGTTAATTGAAAATAAATAATCTGCTATTTGAAATTGACGAAACAATTAAATTTTTTTTTTTTTTTTAAATACGTGATAGTGGATATCGTTATAACCTAAATATAAACAATAAAAATGTAAGTTCGTTGTGGAGATGCAGCAAAAGAAAAATATGTAGGAAGGAAGGAAATTTATGTCGCGTTCGACATTTATCTACTTCAGTATATTTTAGTTTTTTGATTTGTCTAAAAAAATATTATTATTGTATGGTACAACTTCGACATACAATTTTAACTCTAATGAGAGTGTAACATAAATATGATTCTTAACATTTTATAAATAATAACAAAAAAATATCTACCAATATGTACGTTTTATATACCTAAAACTAATTTAATCATAAAAAAAGGAAAAAACATAATACTAATGAAGACTGTTGTTTAAGCGTCGAAATATTCCTCAACATCACTGTCTACTGGGAACGTGCCCAGAAGGCTGGCGGCATTGCCACGTTGAATGGCAATGCTTATTCTCTGTGCGAGAAACAAGCCAGCCCTCTGATCACGAGAAGCATCGATCAGTCGTTTCGCTAGGTCTCTGTAAAGGAAACGAGCACTCGGACCCCATGAACCTACAGTCTCCACCCCAAACGGCTCAAAAATGTAGTTTCCAACTAAATTGCTTTACTTTCGCCGTTTGAGGGACTCTGCAGCTGCAGCAGCAGCGCCAGCACAACCTGCTGTACTTAGAAGATGTGATGGTGCAAGGGTGTCGACGCACGTTGCATCCCACACCAAAGGCCTGCTCATCTTCCAAGGCAATAACGACATACCATCAGGTCTCTTCCCATCGTCACGTACCAAACCATTTGGTTTAAGTACGGCTGATACATACAGCGGTGACAAGAGCTCGACAAAAACGGAGGCAAGTGGCAAGGCGGAATGTAGTGTCGTCCAACATAGTGCCTATGTTGGGCGATGGCAATGCCTGTAGCCAAAGACCAGATTCCCACTCACCCATAGCAAGTAGACGGGCGCGTTCCTCAGCACTGGAAGCAGTAAAAATAAGATAATTTCTTCTCATGCTGCACAACGGCCCATCCCACTGCTTTTGGGAGAAAAGGCTGGTCGGCAAGACAGTATTTGGACATGTCATTTTCCAAGCATTTACTGATCAGTCTTACACAACACTTCCGCATTAACCAGTGTGGGTTCTAAAATTTTCCTGGTACGTTTTATTAAATACAACCTCAAATTGGACCAATAGCGTATTGGACTAATCGCGAATTGGACCAATAGCGTATTGGACTAATCGCGAATTGGACCAATCGCGAATTGGACCAATCGCGAATTGGACCAACTGCGATTTTTGCCTGTTTTTGACAATTGGACCAAACGCGTATTGGACCAAACGCGACTAAAGGTCTATTCACGGTAACAATCCCCGGGGGGCTTTACTCGCTTGTTACTGACCTAATATTATTTTACAAACTTTTGTGATATGGTAAAATTAATGTATTCATGCACAGTAACAAGTACACCACAGTGTACAATGGAGCTCCTTCCCCAGTTGGGTTTGCTCCCTTGTATGGTGTTCTACTTCTCCTATATAATATAATGGAACATATAAAGAGAGCCGATGAAATATAATAATATTGTTATGATATATGATTGCATAAATTGAAATTTGAATTTATTAATTTTGTTAAATACTTACATACCTGAATTTATATTCATTTTAATTAATTAATTAATTTATTTAAACTTATTTTGCATACTTATAAAGCTGTTTATGGCGATACCTTATATTTTATTAATGTATTACCTTTTTTGTACCTATAAACGCAATGAATAAATGAATTGAATTGAAACCGAGGCACAGTTAAATAAACAAGTAAATGTCAGTAAAATAAAACAGACGTAGTCTGAAATTCAGAGAAATCACGAAGACGTTTTGTCAATTTCCCTCCAATGTTTATTTTCAACATTCGTAAGCTTATTGAGATAGGTTGGGGGGATAAATTTTAGATTACGTATTTATGGTGGCGACCTCAGAACACAAGCGCGGTGAGCCCCAGAATTATTGGTTTAAAACGAATGTACTTTACTGCTTTCTTGGGTGTATTTTACATTTTATTTCGTTTCTTGAAAGACACGATACTCCCAGTTTTTGTTTATATTCGAACTAAATCAGATACCACAGTATAGGTAGAATAAGTTTATATTTTAAAAAATATTTTTAAATACAAGCTTTTATAGTGTATTTATGTAATACATGGGTGTTTATGCATTAAATATTCTTAAAAGAGCCCAAACACGACACGGCTGTATTGTTTTGTTGAAAAGTTTCTATGTACCTTTGAACATCATCATACCCTGAATCACACACTGAACTCCACCTAAAAATATATCAGCCATGAAGCTATATCATTAAATCCAAAAACGACGCGGCTATCTTGTTTCATTAAAGAGTTCATCAGAGCCATCGTCCGGCTTCATCATCACGTCCTAAACATACATCTAGGTATAATACTCATCAAGATAAATCCAAAAGACCCAAACACGACACCGCTATCTTGTTTTGTTGAAGAGCTGCCGTAGCCACCTTGCGACTTCATCATTACGTTCTGAACACCCACCTACGAATATAGTACTCGACAAGATAAATCCAAAAGACCCAAACACGACACGGCTATCTTGATTCGTTGAAGAGTTACCATGACCACCTTTCGACTTCATCATCACATTCTGACACCCACCTACGAATATAGTACTCGTCACGATAAATCCAAAAGACCCAAACACGACACGGCTATCTTGTTTCGTTGAAGAGTTACCATGACCACCTTTGGACTTCCACTTCTTGAACACCAATCTAAGAAAATAGTACTTGTCAAGATAAATAAAAAAAATACTCAAACACGACACGGCTATCTTGTTTCATTAAAGATTTGCCATGGCCACCTTCCGACTTCATCATCACGTTCTCAACACTCACCTAGGAATATAGTACTCGTCAAGATACATTCAAAATACCCAAACACGACACGGATATCTTGTTTCGTTAAAGAGTTGCCATGACCACCTTTCGACTTCATCATCACGTCCTAAACACCCATCTAAGAAAATAATACTCGTCAATATAAATTCAAAACACCCAAACACGACACGGCTATCTTATTTCGTTGAAGAGTTGCCATGGCCACCTTCCGGCTTCACCATCTTGTCCTGAACACCTATCTTAGAATATAGTTCTCGTCAGGATTAATCCAAAACACCCAAACACGACATGGCTATCTTGTTTCCTTGAAGAGTTGCCATGGCCACCTTCCGGCTTCATCATCACGTTCTGAATACCCATCTAATAATATAGTTCTCGTCAAGAAAAATCCAAAACACCCAAACCCGACGCGGCTATCTTGTTTCGTTGAAGAGTTCCTATGGCCATCCTCCGACTGCATCATCAGACCAGCTCCATGGTACCATATTATTGCATTGTCACCGAAGTTACGTAGGTATACTAAATTCCAGCTCCATCAAACACCGGGAAGTACTTCAAATCTAGCTCACAAGATTTGCTAACATACAAACTACTACTACTAACATACATACAAACTAACATACATTGCAAGCTAAATAAAAGCTTGTAAAAATACTACACAATAGAGACTAGTATATAATTAAACTTTCATCAGGCATAAAAAAACTAATTAAGTCTTTGAAAAAAGTATGAAAATTTAGAAAGTCGATCAAGACCTGCCCACGTCACTGCGTCAAGCACCTTTTTCCCCAACGATTACATGCGCGCCACGCGCTATATGTCCTATCGATAGGTATGTCAATCACTTTGGTTCAGCAAACAATAAAACATTTACTTTTTTATATAAAAAACTTTCGCTAACATACTCGATGAGCGCTTTCAACGTCTGTAGGACGTTGAAGGCGCTCATCAAACAATATGTCTAGAAAACTTTTCTTTGTATCCAAAAAATGCAATCTAAATTGTATATCAGACAGCTCAAGAAAAACTCGATTTCGTATACCAATCAACACAAAAATATACTTCCCAAAGTACTTTGTATAAAAGGAACACCTGAATATACTCATTACCGCAGGGTTCTGTATCGCCGGCATGTTATTGACTTCGAAACCAACATCAAGCTAATTACCTTCGACTCCGCCAGACGCATAATTACGAAGCTTTGTATTACTACTTGGAAGTGAAAAGGTAATTCTTAGTATACTTACAGGTTTAACGCAAGCCAGAACCATTAAAGATTTGTACATAATGAAGAAGTGGAATTAAATTTGTTATATTTGTGCATAGATTCCGAGGGGCTATATTCACTACTAACGGTCGCCCGCAACTTCATCCGCGTGGTAATTTGGAACGTACATTTTCCCAATTTTGCAACACATCTCACTACTGCTCCGCTTCTATTGATCAAAGCGTGATGTTATATAGCCTTCTTGGATAAATGCACTATTCAACAAAAAAAGTTTTTTTCTAATCGAACGAGTACTTTCAGAGATTAGCGCGTTCAAACAAACAAACAAACAAATTCTTTATAATATTAGTATATAGATTCCTGAAGGCTTTCCAGCGATTTCTTTAATATGAAATATTTTTACGTTACCTGTATGGATTTCGGCAAATGCTTTCTAAGCAAGCGCGGATAAAAGCCCTTGAGCCTAGGTCTAGACGTTAGTGAATCAGCTTTTCATAGAAATATGTTTAACGCTTCACGGCTAACTCAATAAACTTGATTAAATTTTACGTAATATCTACTTATCTAACGCCCTATAATAGGATATGATATTTCCCTGATCCACACGAGTAAAGCCATTATTTGGTATTATATAATATTATTTCCAATAAGGTTACATAAAGATTGTTTGTCGAGTAGATAGTAGTAGATAGACGGTGGCGGTAATGACTTTTAAAATCTTAGAGTTTGCAGATTCAGTTTTTCTCATTTATAATGAGATAATCTTGCTATATGTGGTATGGTTACTTGGCAATTGTATAACCTAAGTTTAAAATAATTATTTTATAAAAATATAATATTTCATAAAGGGTAGAAGCCCCTTGTCCAGCGGTGGAACATAATAGGTAACAACAAAAAAAAGGAATAACAACGGCTTTATGTAAGGTGGATGTCTTTCCCTAGTCCGGTTTGCTCACTTGTATGTTTTTATCTCTCTTATTCACACATACATATATACATATACTTTTGAATTAAAAGTTCAACAGTCTAAAAGGGTTTCTATTTTGAATAAAGAGTATTATCCTTACAGAAGGCATGAATATGTAGCCAGAGAGTTTCATCATTCATTTGGAGAATGTTGGCAGTTAGCACTCTGTTTTCACGTCTAAGATCGTTCTGTTACATTATGTTACGGTACGTGCAATCTTGTTGAAAGCTAGTGACACGTCCAACACGTCTTGTACACGTCTTGCACTACAATAAAACTGGAGCCACTTTGCTAACAACTGTCCATTTGTTTTTAACTTGCAATTTATCACGTGTTCACACTGTCGTGTTATTTAATGGAGACTTGAGAGATTGATTTAATTTAAAAGTTTATGTGGAAACGTTGCACCTTCGCTAGAGTTATTTATCTTACGTATTTTATGCATTTTTATCTTATGACAATTAAGGATGAAATTTGTATATTCATTCAGGAAGCGAATTAACACTTATGCAGGTCATAAGTTATGAATGTAGCAGGAAAGCCAGAAGATATGGGCCATGAGAAAAATTAGCAAGAAACTTAGGCCATTTTTAGTAGCGTGCAAACTGATGCAGTTTAAAACACTCATACGTTAATCTAAATGTATTAGTTTAAAAATTGCTAAATGGTAATTCTCATCTTAAGATTTTTGCCCACTGACGACAAAATTGAATCACTTTTGAGTGTCGGACGTCATTGAGGTTATTATTGATGAAAGCAAATGTTAATGTCGTAGCTAATCTGTAAAATTAGGAATATTGTGAAGCGTCAGTTGTTTTATAAAACAATAGCATTCCATTGAAAGAATATTCTACTTGAGAAATAATGAGTTACTCGTGATATTTTTGCTGCCAAATTGTACTCGTAAGATAATAGACGTGAAAATTATAACGTTACGGTCAACTGGTCAAAGCTTAATAATAATACCAAGCTCTTTATAAATATCCTTACTTCGGTACTTCTCTTATTTATAACATTATACTTGTATTCTGTGCTTATATCGAGAGAGCTGAGTTAGTTTAGGCCCTAATTCACATACTGGGGCAAGATGCGATGGTGGATCAGACAGAGAGACTTTAGAATTTCTTCTATGATATGTTTTCATCGTTACTGGATTAATATATTATTTAATTATTTAATTAATATCTATTAAATTTTCCGACCAGGATTGAAACACTAAACGGTGAAGGAAAACATCGTGATGAAACCTAAATGTTTTCTTTCACCGTTAGCAGATGGTAAATCATTTTATTAGGACTTATGTGTCAAATTCACATTGGTATAACCATTCAAATATTATAAATAGAAATCCTTATTACTTACTCACATTATTAATGCGAAAGTTTGTGAGGATGTATGGATGTTTGTTACTCCATCACGCAAAACCACCCAAGTACTATAAAAAAATAGTAAATTATATACGGTAGGTACCTACAGAAATGCTAGGTGTGTCATTTATGCAACGGCATGTTCTCGTATTGTGGATGTGAACTATTAGTTTCTGTCGTATATAACTTCAAGACCATCTTGAAGTTGTATACGACGTTGTTGGTTGTTTTAGTGAAGTTTACTATTACCTGGCTTGTTCTCAAAACACCTTGTAAGTCGTCTAGTATGAAATGACAGTATCAATTTGCCCAATACTGTACTTACTGTAGGCAGCGGCCAGCCTCAGATAAGGTCAGCCTAGAATTAAATGCTATAGAAAGCATTTGTAGAAGGCTGTGTCCTGCAGTGGATTTCTTGCGTTTAGGATGAAAAAGATAATAATAATGAATGAGGACGTTTTGTTACTATGTAATTTTTGGACTAATTTAAATTTTTATAAGATAATTCACGTTACACCGGGCCGGGCAGAGGCAGGGATGATACAAAATGATGTTCGAACGGAACCCGGCCTGCCCCGCCGTCTGATTCTCTAAGAAACAGCGATCGCAAACTGACAGTTGTGATTGCTCGGTGACGGCACACACGATTGCTAAACGTCAAAAAGACTCGATTTTCGCTCTTACGGAATACCGATTTTTAATCTGACGGCCAGATTTTGCTCCGATTTTCAATCTGACAGCCAGATTTTGCTCCGTTTTCACGCTCAGTTTTAGCTCTTATGGAATACCCCTGCCGGTGTAACGTGAATCATGTGTAAGGCTTATTACACATCGCAGCATTTAAAATCTAAATTAGTCTGAGCGTGTAAACGAAAGATAATCTCAATGTATTAAATAATTACCATATTTATATTCTTGTTTAAATATGAATATTAAGTAAATACTCGATACTAAAACACGGAAAGTACGTAAAGCTGTTGGTTCTCTACAGTCAAGCTTTTCTATCGTGGCATCGGCCTATTATAGTGAAGGAATAGAGAATGCACCTATGTTCGTGCTCACATTTTTGCACCATAATAAGTCCTTCGGAGGTAATTTTCTTTTTGGAATTGGCTGCTCTGACCGAAGTCGGCCTAAAGGTCATACGACCGAAAGCTCTAGACAAAAGCCAATATTTTTTATTTTACATTAATTAATCTTTATTATTAACTTAAGCTTTAAGTTACTAAAGTCTCTTATCTTTACATCGCTTTAAGGGACTTATCTCTACAGCACTGATGATGGACTTATAGTTAGGTTTAGATGGTAGGCATTCAATACAAGTAGACGTAATCAGCCGCATCAAGTTAGATTGAAAGCCGACCTCAATACGCTTTACCGACCGATGACACTTCACAAACATCAATAATAATCGACTTGTTGTTACAAATAAAGTGAAATCTATATGAATAAAAAAAATATATACCTATTGGTATTTGTCCTATATACGTTCCGTAATCTTTTATATGATTGCAATGAAGCTTTGATAAATACCCAATGCTTTTTAATCCTCCGTGTGGTACATAGTGTTATATGTACCTTAGAAAAAAAGCTAAGCCAAATTAAAAAAGGAAACTTAATTAAATTTAAATTGAGAAAAGTCTAATCAGCTTATGAAGAAACGTACCCTGTACGGGATATACCTTCTTACCAGTGCCTGTTAAACAAAAGTACACACGGCAAAGGAGATAGCTGTACAGGGCCATTATATGAAGATTAGAGTTTTAAGAAAACCATTGTATATATTTCTGTGGAACTTAGTAATAGAGTGCAATTAGGTTAAACCTACAGATAAAAATATGTTTCACACAAATTCAAACCTTTCCTAAAAAAACTGTACAGGTTGCCCACCATACAAATTTTATATTCATTGAATTACCTTTCATTCGAATTCGATTCACTAAATTACCGTTTGTTTATTGATTTTTGAAGATTGATTGTTCTCTGATCATGTTTTCATTGATCTTAAATCAAGCTATAATTAAGAAGTCAGCAACTTTATTGACGCTTCTTTTTGAACCAATCTATATAAATATAGCGGCCTGTCCCGGCTTTACATGGCTGGACATAAAGAAAGACGTTTTAGGGCACTTTTTTAACACCTTGGGTTACATTACTTAAGTTTTAGTAAGGATCCCTAATCTTTTCTAGCAATAAATATAGCATATGTTACTCAGGGTGAATAAAGCTTTCCAATAGTGAAAGAATTTTTGAAATCGGCCCAGTAGTTTTTGAGTTTATTCATTACGAACATACACACACACACACACACACACACACACACACAAATACAAATCTTTCCTCTTTATAATATTATATATTATAGTATAAATAACACGTTCTATCAATGCACCTCACGCTACCGATAGTGAGTTCGTCCCACATCTTAGAGTCCAATTGTACTGTGGTGCGGTTGCAGAGTAATTTCCGCACACGTACGATTGAGTTGTGGAATGAACAGAATGGAACAGAATGTTTTCGAAGAAAGAAATTGAAAGGTTTTCACTTGGCCAGGAACGGGCATGTTTTATCCCTGGTGTTGCAAGTGTTCATAATCTATGGTAGCTGCTTTCTATCAGACGGGCCATAAGCTTATTTACCTTTTTAGTAGTTTAAACAAAATACTTTCCTATAATATATATTATATTCCTAACTGAAAGAAGGATTTATTTTCAAAAGTTAACCGTCAATAATTTCATTTTTCATGTTGTGGCAAAATAAACGGATATGACAAAATTGAGGCTGTCTTGTTGGTTTTCACTTGGTGTCCATAAATAATCCCTGAGGGTGCAAGTAATTTAATTAAACAACGTTTTTAGTAACCTTGCGAGGTAGCAACGTGCAAGTTATTTTCGGCTTCGGGAACTGCTTAGTATCGGGTAGGACGTAGGTATGTTGGTTGCCATCCTAGTGACATTAAAGGAAATTAAAGTAACGACGAGTTCCTTAAAAGCACCACAGAAATCGATAAACACGGTCATTTTTAACGATTCTAAGCCTTGTGACAAAATATATACGATAAACAATGAGACCTGGAAATGTTTACTGTTGAATTTTAAATTAAATTTATTTACTAAAGTATTCAGAACATAATTATTCTTGTCATGATATTTAAGCTGCTAAGAATACTGTAGGGCTGCCAACCAAAGTATTCACAGATTAAGAGGTGCTTAAATATAATTGTTTCAAATTAAATGGAACCTTCGTGATCCACCAGTTGTACTTGATGAAAAATTGCTACATAATTATTTTTATAGGTAGCGAAGTTTTTGTAACGTGCATGTTGCAGGTAAATTTTTAATTGTATTGTTTAATAAAGTTCCTAAATTGTTATAGCTTGAACCTAGACTTACAGTGCTGCATTTGGGAGGAAATGCAACTTCATCTCTAGGAACTTAGCAGCATTTACAAGCCAAAGAACAGGCTATGTCCTTAATAATTATAATATTAATTATTTCACCAATCAACATTCTACCGTGAAATATATTCTACACGTAGATATACAAAACTACGTGTGTGAATCGCAGCTTTGTGTACAAAATGCAAGCTTGGCGTGATGCGAACGATGCTGCTGTTGATATAACATATCTAAAATAATTTTCCGTCGGTTGTTAACCTTGTTGGACGGACGGACGTACTCCTGAGATCCTTTAGTAAACAGGACTTTAATGAGAAAACTTAGGGCAAGGGAATACTGGATTCTGTCGGGAGTACCAGCAAACGTCCGGAATTAAATCGCGTGTTGCACGCCACATAAGCCCTGTGTACTAGTAAAGTTTTCATGTTTTGAAGCTGTAATTTTAGGTTACTTTTCTTGCAATCTGAAATATTGTTTTTTTATTATTGCTATTGGTTATCATTACCACGGAGTCTCATGCACTTAGATTACGGGAGAAACGTTCCCATATAGTAGGTGCCTAATGACGGGCAGCGCTAGCGAGGATGACCTGGAAATAGGTGAAAGGCTGCTCTAGAGTGGCCAGAAAAGTGTAGCTGAAAGAATTTGGAGAAGGCCTTTGCCCAACAGTATGGGGTAAAGTAAATTTGTCAATGTTGTCAGACGTGCCATTATTACAATAATTAAAAAAAAAACTGAAGAACGTTCTTCAGTTTTTTTATAAGCCTTTGATGTCCGACTACCGGGTAGAAACCCGGTAGTCGGACACCAAAGGCTTATAAAATAAATGAGTACCTGAAGTAACTTAAAGAGTTATGTAATATAAAACTTTACCCATATTATTTAGCCAAGTATGTCCACTTTTTGTTTTCTCTATTAAGTTTCACTTGTTTTATAATTTATACTTATATATAGCTCTTATTATTAAGTTTGTCAATCTATAGTTTTAATATTTATATATTATTTTTAATTTATTTGATTCTTATATAATGTACATGTTGTGTTTATCTATAATTGTTAGTTACGCTTAGCATAGAGAAAAAAATGTCCTTGTAATATATAAATGTATTAGTGTATTCTAATGTTGATAAACCAAATAAATAAATAAATAAATAAGTAATAGAGGGCGATACTACATGTGTAAATGCTAATCTCGAGGACGAAGCATGAAGTATAAAAGTGCTTGTTATCAATTTAATGTGTTCTATACTATTATAGAACACGGAAAATTTATAAGAAGCACTATTATACTTTATGCTTATTTAATTCATGCTTATTATACTTCAAGTATAGACTTTTCTTATTTGATTTTTAATAAAGACAACTTTCGCAAGCAAGCACTGTGTCACGATTGCGGGGGACTTTACATATAATACATCGATGCCGTTGGGACCAGATGTCATGGAAACATCTGTTACGTTTCCGACTGTTTAAAACTTGAAATCCTTGATTGGTTTTACTGATATTACCTTTATATCTCGTTACTTCACCAGGTGAAAAATCACGAAGAACACTTGGAAAATACCAAATTACCAGAGTAGATTAACTGATCTCTTCATTACTAGACTAGAGTATAGTATGACTGCACGGTAGGTTCAGGGGCTTTTTTTCTGATGTGTTTTGTTTTTACTTGAAATAAGAATGCAATCGTATTTTTCTAAAAATAGTTTTTTGGCATGCGGCACGACCTTTTAAATAGAAATTAGGCAGAATTATCTCATCTGGTTTTTATAGTAACATTACATTATACACCTGCCATCAATATTTTTGCATCACCCTAGGTTGACTGGTAGAAAATGCCTAAGGAAAATGCAAACTTTCTGCGTTAAATTGTAAAGTGGAGGACTCCTATTTACAATTTAATGCAGAAAGTTTAAATAAATAAAATAAATAAATAAGACAGCAAATACATAATATATACCAACCAAAAAACCTATACATATATATAAATATACCTATACAGACTTTATAAAACGTAGGAGTAAAGCCGTAATTGCTTTTTATATAGAAAAAGATGCGTAAAGTATGTGTAAAACACATTATGTAAATAAATCTAAGGGGAACATTATATTTCAATTTTGTTTTCTCCCTTGGGTATTGAGGGACGCAACAAGTTCCATGATTTACTGCACTACGGTAACCATGCTAACAGTAAAGAAAAAGTATAAATAATAAACTCACAATATGTCCGAAAGTTTAAGACTATTCGAAAGGCATGTCTTATTCAACGATTTTGGTCGATAGCCGTTTGCATTCGACCAAAAATAAAAAAAATGATAGTACCTTTCAGTCAATATATTAAAAGGGTTATTTAGTTTTTAATTAAACATTGCTAATAGCTGAGAGGATTCAGACCTTAATGCAACCTGCATTAGGGTCTGAACCTTCTCAGCTCTCTTGCCGCCTCTACCAAGAGAGCTGGCAGTAAATATTTTTATGTATTTTAGCACACGTGGGTGTATCCCACGAGAACATTTTTTTTTTCAAAATAAAAACTTATGTGCTATTCCAGACTTTATTCTATCTCTGTGCAAAATTTCATTCAGATCTGTTTAGCTGTTTTGGCGTGATTGAGTAAAAAACACTTATCCATCAAAACATGCACATTTATAATATTAGTATAATAAATATAGAGTATAGATAATAATTAATAAAATAATAAACAGATATGAAATAAAGCCACGCAAACGACGTTCAGTAGAACTACTTATATGCCCCATCAGATTTTATTATGTTCGCATAAATATTTCGTTTCTATTGTTTCCAAACAAAATCAGTTTCATCGTGTGTTGGAATTTTATTTGATTCGGGTCTTGTGTTATACAAAAGTTGTTTATTATTGCTGAAGTTTTATATCGGTCTACGTCGACGTCCAACAAATACCGGTCGCAGTTCGTACTTACTTCTTTAAAGTAAACGGCAAAGTTTTGATTGTCGCTATCAACGATATTAACTTTACGCCTATCAGACATGAAAGAGCTTCAGAAAGAGAAAAGAAGAACATAGCGTTATTTTATAAATGTACAATATTTGTGCTTATTTAGTTTTATGGACTGCAGCTTTATGACTGAGTTTATTAATTTGTAACCGTTTAGTAGTATATTTAAGGCTCCGCGAAAACGGGCCACCCACCGCAGCCACCAGTAGTTTTCGCTCGCCAAGTCCTTTGGTACAAGTACAACGTATACGAAGGTACAATTTGTTTCGCTCTACTTCTATATTAGCAGATTACGATAGAGGCCTAAATATGGGCAGTCTAAATTACTCTGGTTGGCCACTTACCAAATGATAAAAAGATGAAGATGCACAGCATAGCAGCAGACACAACTACATCACTATATGCAGTTATTTCGCTGAGGTCATCGTGGCTTTGCTCATTTGTAAGGCGCCTTAACTCTTTTGAAATATGGAATTGAATAAAAATAGGCAGCAACTTTTCAAATTTCAATTAACACTTACGTTCAAATATCCAATAAAATGGCGCGGCTTGCACTAAACTAAAGCCGTGCATTGTTCCGTTCACGGAAAACTAGCTACAGTAAATTTTAAGCGTAGCAATTAAAGCTTCGTTTCGAACCAGATTTTATTCCCCTTTTTTTTCAGTGAATACTCTGCACCATTTGATTATTTTGTACTGAATATATATTTTAATTGTTGTTGTTAGGTACTTGTTGTGTTGAAACATAAATTCTTTGAAGTTAACAGGTTAAGTTTAATATTTATCTAGGCAAATCCTCAAATCCTGCGGCTTAAGTAGACAAGAAGACTTAAAATTCACGTCACAATGTTGGTGTTGTTACGACTAATTCGGTTTTACGTCACCGGTATTCTCAACTTTTTAAATCTCAGTATAAAATGTGAAAAATGTGTTGTCGTCCATATTGAAATGAAGTCAAATTCGTCTGAACTGCTCGAATTGCTGAAACGAATTGAATAGAAAGCAAATGGACTTGACGTAAGTTTACGACATCGATTCGACTACAGTTCATGCCACTTGTCTAGGTGGCAGGTTTGATGGAGGCCTAACATGTGATATGATGGTGAGTCGTTAGGAATTGTATACATCGATGATAGTCTGTTTTTTGTCGGTTAGTTAGACAGAACATTTTTTAATGTTCAATTTAGTTGTTGATATTATTTAATAAAATACTTTTATAAACAGAGTTGTTAGGATAATGTACACGTATGGTTTTAAAGGGGCACATCATTGGGTTTGACCTGACGTCAAACTGATAGGGGCAAGTGGGTTCCCTTTGTTTCCCTTCTTGTAGAGCTGTCATTTGCGTAGAATTGGTGGACCGCAGTCCGCACGTATAATACGACAAGTACTCAAATAAAATGAAATTTATACCTGTCTATGACAGGCTCAGTACGAATTAAATATTATATATAAAAAAATCTATTTGCTAAAAAACTTTTATCTAATATAACTTTTAATCTGAGAAATTGAATCGCTGATTCCAATAACAAAGAGACAGAAGTTACTTATTCACAGAATAAGTTTATCTGTTTATCCGTTATCGCTTTTTATTTTCTTTTTTTTTTTAAAAGACAACCCCCGCACTAGGGAACAAGCTTATATAGAAAGCGGGCGACGTTCTTTCTTAGGTTTGAATATTATTTTATAATAGACACCTAAGGTTATGTTCGAAATCTAAATCACTTCACTCTTTTATCTGTTAAATCGTCATAGACAGACAGAGATATTCTGTACTAATATTATAAATGCAAAATTTGGATTTATGGATGTATGGACGTTTGATCACGCTCAACAGCTGAACGAAAATGAATGAAATTTAGCACAGAGATAGAATATAGTCTGGAATAATACATAGGCTACTTTTTATCCTGGAAACGATACTGTTCCCGTGGAATTGTACGCGCGGACGGAGCCGCCGGCGGGCATTAGTAATAATATAAGGGATCACAATGATTGTATAGTCGGACTCAACAAATTAACTGTTCCTAATATGATTGAAATCTTTCAGCCTTTGTAAGTAATCCTACTATAATATTATAAACGTGAAAGTTTGTAAATATGGATGGATGGATGTTTGTTACTCTTTGACGTAAAAACGTCTGAACGGATCTGGATGAAATTTGGCACAGAGATAGATTATGGTCTGGAATAACACATGGGCTACTTTTTACAACGGTAACCGACATCCACGCGGGCGGAGCCGCGGGCAACAGCTAGTTAGGAAATAAAGGAACATTTTCCTTATACATTTAGTGACAAGATGTAGGATC
The DNA here is from genome assembly GCA_947095525.1 of Trisateles emortualis. NCBI lineage: Eukaryota > Metazoa > Arthropoda > Insecta > Lepidoptera > Erebidae > Trisateles > Trisateles emortualis. The sequence continues at coordinate 12,415,165 of OX352734.1, forward strand.
GACAACGTGCGAGTTATGTTCCTTTTATTGCTAACGTTCAAAGGCTTCGGTAACTGCTTACCACCAGGCGCCGTCAAGTGAGCCGTATTTTTGTCTTTCACCGTTGTACTAAAAAAAAGTAATTTAATCTCGTGCCATTGTAAAATTATTTGAAGAAACATGCCTCCTCGAAATCCTTGCAATTCTTCTTGGAAAATAAAATTTATTTCCTTGTAGAAAGTGGTTTAACTGAAAAAAAGTTAATCTGTGGGGTTTTGGTAAAGTACGAACTTTATATAGCCTGTATGGTGTCGAGACTTTGTTTAAAGAATATTGGGCATATATTAACTACATTTCGTGAGTCAACGTTTTTTTTTTTATAAAATAAAGTTGGTACACGGTTTTGTATAGAATCCCAATAAATTAAATCAATATTTGGACAATTGAACTTAGAAGTCAAAAATAGACAATCGAATGTTGTCAAGATTGCGAAGTTGGAACTAATGCTCCTAATTCAAAATCTACTTAAAATATTTACTAAATTTAAAATATTTAAAAAATTACCTTTGAAATTAATAAAGCTACGCAAAAAGGTTTTGCTTTCAAAACACCCCCTGGAAGATATTACTTTATTTATGTCATGTTTTTCAGTCAACCCGTAAACTGAATTACATTGTATCCTCGACACAGGAGATTACAACAAATTGAATCAATACCTCACACGTCACAATCTATTTAGGTTATGGTAAATTAAATAAATCAGATTCCATTTACTTTATATTCGTAACTTGTAAATTATTTGAATAATGCAATATTGAATATATTGTTTTACACAATCAGAAATTATTTGATAATTATAATCAGTAATTCGTAATTACATAATTATGTTCTTCTTCAAAAGAGTTTTCATGGGAGACCACGGCCCAGATATACTGCAGCCTGTGGCTTTGCGCCACCGCAACGTTGTTTATGAATGATGGCCGCTGGTTCATCTACCATTGGCAATGAAAAAATCTGATATATATTTTTATACTACTTACGTGGCATGAGCCTTCAGCCTGCCTGATGGTAAGCCTTACCGTAGCCTGTGGACACTGGCCAAGGCTTTATATTGTGCTTACGTTGTTGTTGTTTGCACGTTCCCACCAAAACATTTTCTTCTCATGGAGAGCCAAGCTCATAACTCTACACGCCCACGTCAAACCCTACACTTTAGTCAAAAATGTGTGGCTTATTTATCAGCTACCTTTAAAATTGAACTTAATAACAAAAAGTAAAATTCTATAAAATTTACTAAATTATTCTATTCAAGCGACTCGCTCTTGGCTCTAGCCCTGTACAAAAGAAGATAGACTCACTATTCACCATAGAACCGGTTGGCTTTTGTTAAAGTCTAACGACGCAATATAAACCTTTGTGCTGATTTACTTATCTGTACAATACCTTCATTGTAAAAAGGCGATTTAGATTGCCAGCTGCAATGATCAACTTAATTTTACAAAATTTAGTGAAATTAAGCTGATTATTGCAACAAAAACAACCAGACATAAATAACCAGCCATATATTTAAAGCAGACTGTTTTTTTTTGTTAAGCTGCTGTCGTCGGTCACACATTTTATTCACACCATGGCGAGTAATAGTGAGTATCCGCAGTGCCATTAGCACGAACCAAGATCTAAAATAATTTTCATTTTCACCTTTTGTTTGGAGAGTTACAAATGAGACAATGATAGCAAGAGAAGTGGCTTTCAAAACTTCAGTGTAGGAATTATTTATTAGTAGAATAAATGCACCTGCGTGCATCGGTGACATTCTTTAATATGGTTCTTTAATATTCGTAGGGGGTCTGCGGCTAATAACTTGTAAACACGCATTCGGACTTCAGAGCCAGCGCGGCGGATGCATGCGATTTTCGCCTTATCTCTGCATCTAATCTTTATCTGGTCGATGGGCAACATTGCTGACTGTACATGTATAAGTGGACTTACATTTCGCCTTGTTTGTAGTATTGTGCAAAGAAACGCACTGCGGTAAATATACGGCTAGCGCGATGCCGTGGCAGCGCGGTGCGCGTGTCGGTTTTACCTAGGTGTAGAATAGAAAACTTTGAAAATAGATTTGATTTTAAAATACGTTGAAATAAATCGTAATCGCTGTATGTAAAGTAACCAACTTGTGTACGTGAGTCATCTGAGAAATTTAAATGATAGGTTAGATCAAGGCCTAAACCCTCATAGCTCTCTTGATAGAGGAGAGGACCCAAAAATAACGTTCAGCAATGGGACGTAATGATATGGGATGCTTTTAAAATTATTTTTTATTTATAACTTATTTCAAGTATTTATAAAGGTTGAATAATAGAGGAAATAAATGTTCAACCTTTTTCCTTCCTTTTTTTGGAAACAATATGTAAAAAGTTTTATGGAGAATATTAAAAAATAATTTACTCATTACAATCCTCTATGATTGTAATGAGTAAATTATTTATATAATTATTTATATATAATAGAGGAAACAATTGTTTCCTCTATTATTCAACCTTAGAGGATTGTAATGAGTAAATTACTTTTTAATATTCTCCATAAAACTTTTTACATATTGTTTCCAAAAAAAGGAAGGAAAAAGGTTGAATAATAGAGGAAACATTTGTTTCTTAGTAGGAAGTGGGTCGGGCATTGAACCGACCGTGTCAGTGTTGCTAGCATGAAAATAAATATTACCGCGGACTAAAATTTCTTGTTTTGTGCCTTAGTTTTTGCCAATTTATTGCCTCTATTTATTAAAAATGGTAGAAACATATGTGTTTATGGGAGAAAATAACTTGCAGTTATATTATATACTTATTTATATTATGAAGTAAAGACCGGCAGCATTTGCGTACCGTGTTTGGAGTATGAGTATAGGTCTCCAGTACGTATTTAAGATTTATTTATTTTTTATTTAAAATTATAAACCTACCTATTTCAAACAATGCCAGTTTTAAGTATGTAAACTCCGATTGTGTGTAAAGCATATTATTAATTTAAGCTGTATTGTACTTAAACAAATAAAATGATGTGGAAAGTAGTAAATATATCTACATAATTATTTTACTGCGCAGTTTCATCCTCGATATCAGTAAGTACGCTGTTATTATTGAATTTACAATGGTAATTTAATAGTAGGTGGCCATAGTAAGTATAAAAAACATCTATAATTAAATTAATCGAACTTTGTTAAAAGTTTGAGTTGGCAACATTACTGGGCGGCGCGACGCACGACGCGACGGTTGATTCACCCCTTCGTTTTTAATCCTTATATATGTATTGTATAACCTGTATCTAATATATATATACATATACGAGTATTTACTGTAATACTAGTGGACCTGGCAGACGTCGTCCTGTCGGAAAAAGCTGAAATACCGACAGCAGCGCCACCTGCCGGGTCCAATTGAATCTAAACCATCCAGGGCCCTACCCGAACACACACACAAAATTTCATCAAAATCGGTCCACCCGTCTAGGAGGAGTTCAGTCACATACACACGCACACAAGATATATATATATTAAGATTTGAGTACTTATAGGATTAATTTTGGCTCTGAATATTACAGGTATACTGAATATAAATGGTTAAATAGTTTAGGAGCTATGACGTCACAGATAAGTACCTACGTAAACAATTAAAGGTCTCAGACCTAAAACATTAACCTATATTTGCTATGGGATTTCCTTCTGTATTGTATCGGTAGTTAAAAAGGAATTACTTACACTAATTTCTCTAAGCGTACAATCTTCCTTTCTACGTTTTATAAGACGGCAATAATAAAATATCTGAGGTCTCACCCGCATTCGGGATAAGGTGAATTATGGCGGTTGTAAAATTCTCTCTTTATTGCTCTATTTTCTTATACGTTTGTGCCCTTTATTATATGGATAGCTGTTTATGGTAAAGAAGACTTTGAAATTCTAATGAGTCTAGAAATAAATGGTCTTGTCAAATCTTTTATTTTTATATACTACTGAGGTGGAAAACAAATATATACAAATGATATTAGGGGCCCGCCTGGTGGGAAAAGTTACCGTAACCTATGGACGCTTGCAATACCTGGGGTTGCGTGTTGCTCACCCAAAAAATTGCAACAGGATTTATTGATGGGATATTCCTGTGATTGATAAACGTTTCTTTAAAAACGCAATGTTAAGTTGCTGATTTATTGTAAGAATAATAAGATACTGTCCTCTCAAGTCCTCTGGCAGTACAACGCTTTCCCAAGGAGCCCTGGAAACCCACATGCAGTATTTGCCTTTTTTTAATCGTATCGATAATAGTGAGATATTTTAGCGACTGACTTTTAGATTTCTTACTATTAAGTGGAAATCTTTTATGCATTAACTAGTTACTTACGAGTAAGTTCAATTCGTTGTTAATAGCCGGTTGCAGTTATCGAATCAACTGGCTAAAAGCACGACGAGGGTTGGGGAAAAAAAGAAAACCTTTTTCCTCGATTACGAATGTGCTGTTGCGTGATAATAAGACATTTTTACTAACATCGGTGTTATTTATTTGCTCCTCCAACTTTACTCGTAATGGAGAGTTATAGTAACGCCCATTAATGTCTGTTAGCGAAGATTTTTAAAGATTAAATTACCTTACTCGAATGTGCTGTATTTAAATCACTTCTACGCCTCATAAGGGTCTGTAAGGGTCGTCTATGTTAGTGTCTTTAACCGCAAGTCTATTCGCCCGCTTAAATGTTCCTTTTTTAAGGAACAAGACGTCCAGAAGGCTACAAATACTGTCAAAAAGTTCAATTAGATTTGGAAACATTTTATGGACCACACTAAGTTTTTTACTGCAGTATTTGTAGTAAGCTCACCAATTTTATTAACAGAGATATTGCATTTACCTTTCAATAACGCGGTTAATGGGTATTACCACAATTTAATTAGCTTATTAGTAGATTTTGTGATACGTACATATTGAAATGCTATTAAAGATAGATGGATAAATTTATTTACTTATATTATCGGGACAACTCACACATCGCTATCTGATTCCAAACTAGGCAGAGCCTGTACTATGGTAACCAGACAACTGATAAACAAACTTATATATTTCTAAATATATTATATATAAATTACACCCATACACAGAACAAACATTCGTGCTCATCACACAAAGATTTGTCCTGGGTGGGAATCGAACCCACGACCTCCGGCGTAGCAGTCAGAGTCACTAACCACTAGACCAACAGGCCATAATAATAACTGTTTATTGTACACTAAGTTACAATTTAGTCTTAATGATAAATTTATAGCTATGTACAATGGGTGGCTTTATCGCTAAAACCAAATTATTACATTCTTTAATAAAATGTGAATGTGTGAAACGTGTGGGAATCGAACCAACAATACACGGCGCGGTGTTAGTCGCATAGTGACCACCATGATCATTAGACGATACCCATACGGGCAGTCAAAAATGTCTAGTAGTAGATAATATCTGTAAAAGCAACCCTATTTCAGTTATATTTGAAAAAACAAGCCTGTCATACGCTGCAAACAACACAATACATATCGAATTATTTTAGACGGAAAATGTCATACCGTTTTGCAACAGGACTTTGTTATTTTCACATATCACAAAGGAAACGTGAAAATAACGAATTCCCATTGGTATATGGTTCATATATCAAAGTACTTTCCGTGTGTGTTAGCGTCAGTTTTCAATGTAACCCGAACATTTTGATTCATAGAATTTTCACGGATAGAATGCTACCCGACCTTTGCTACCCAATTAGTAGAAGTATCGATAACTTACCTAAGGTTTCAATATCTTAACATGTTTTACGAGGCACTATGTAGTAAACAACCGTTGCTTAGCAACATATACTAGGTGAAAGGGTCTGGGTTATTCTTAAAATAAAAAAAATAGAAAAACGTTTCTTTACAGAACGCATACTTAACGCTGGAGACCTTTACTCACACACAGTAATAATTACACAACTGTGTGTAATTAGTTATCTGTAATCTTCTGATAGTAAGGAAGAGGTAATCCTCGGTAAGCGTAAGGTAGGGCGCTTGCATTACCAAAGGTATCACTTGCGTGTTGCCGATCAATTTTACATCAGGGCTTTAAGATGGGAGTATCCCTGACATAGGAAAATATTTCTTTCAAAACGCTTCCTATAATGAACGCTGGATGACATACCGGAATAGGAGCATTTGTAAAATTAAAATATGGCCTGTCTAAATATAGGTGTCCCACTTTTAACAATTTATCATACATTATTGGGACAAAATAAACCATGGTTTAAAAAATAATGTTCTCGAATCTATTACTGATTCCGAAAAAAAACTACTTGAGGTTGCGCCTATACTATGAATAGGGTTGTATACAGGTCATATTCGGTCAATTTAATCCTACGTAGATACATAGGTACTATTCTACTATACGCCAAGTCGCCGCGCTCTTGCGATTTTTCCAGTCCATTCATTTGGAAACAGATTTATTGGTTATCTACCTGCTTCGGTTTTTATATTAGGCTGAACAAAATGTTTTTAAGATAACCACATTTTACTAGCAGCTTGTACAAAGCAAGTGAAAAATTCTGATTGCAATGTAGCAATCAAAATATTTCATAGTTACGATCACAGACTTCAATGAATTATTTTCTTTTAAAAGATAACTCGTGAAATACAACCCATGTGTCACTAAAACTATATTTGCATAGCATATATCAATGCTTGACATAGTTTTAATGAAAGGAAGAAGACAGAAAGAAAAAAAAAATGATGCAGATTAAGGAAATAGTTAGAAAAAAATGCACCATAAAAGCATAACATTCTAACAATAAAGACGAAACAAAATACGCGTCTCCTAGTAATAGATAAAAATAACAGTTACAAAGCACAGTGAATCACGTCTTAGATAGATGTTAGAACAGTTCCCGCACCTACTCACCCAGACTTAAAAACTTAGTCGTCTTATGTGGTACTCGTAAGAAGAGGCGGTTTATTCATAGACGAGGGTTCACTCCGTATGGAGCAGCGACTCATGCATGAAATTTATTGTAGACTTAAGAACATAGTTAATATGCATAAATACCTCAATCATCAACAGCTTATAATATTATAGTTAGCTTATGCTTTATAAACAAGTATTCATTTAGTAATGCGTTTTCAATAAACGTTTTGTCTATCCTACAAAACCCTCATGTTCTCATGTTGAAATTGTTGGATCGCGCATGTGATACCCTTGGTATTGCAAGCGTCCATAGGTTACGAAAAGTGGGCCATAGATAACTTGTTTACTATCATAATTCTTGATACTCGTATCTAGAATATTCTAAAAAATATTACCTATAGGTATAGGAAGCAAACGGGCATACGGCTCACCTGATGGTACACAATTACCATGGCCTATGGACGATTGCAATCCCAGGAGTGCAATTACTTTCTCGCGGAGCCGATCTTAAAAAAACTAATTTTAATACTATATGAAACAAAGAAAAAAGAAAAAAAGATTTAAAATTGAAAGAGGTTTGTGAGTGTAAATTTGCATGAGGCAATCTCTAGAACGAATATAGAATCGGCCGTTGTGGAAACATAATATGAGCTTTACGTTCAACAATAGACGTCATCAGGCTGAGATGATGATAATGTTGAATCTCTAGAACTAGGTACTAACTGAACTTTTGGGTGAACAACAAAAATCATGGAACTCGCGTCATCGTCACCGAACGCTTACGACTGCCTCGGTGGTCCAGTGGTCGCAGTATGCGCGTGCTGTGCACGAGGTTGTGGGTTCGATTCCCACACAGGATAAAACTTTGTGTGACGCACAAAGAATTGTTCTGAGTCTGGGTGTAATTTGTGTCCGTTAATTGTATGTTTGTAAAGTCCCCCGCGACACAGAGCTTGTTCTCTAGTGCGGGAGTTGTCTTTTTTAATTGAGAAAAAAAAATGTTCAAAAATAATAATCTAATAGCTCGACGATATAATTCACAAGTTACTTAGTTTTTTCTTCTATCAGCATTCTCCAAAGACTGCCCCGCATGTTTTTTTATTTATTTTAGTACAATTTCATTTCTGGTCTTATTATTTTTAAGTATCATACACGTGTTATTGAGATTGCCATACAAATTAACATCCAAACTACCGACGATAGGTTCGATCATTGTTTTACTCTTAAAAACTCTAAAACTTAATCGTACGAATAATATTTTTTTTATGCATACGTTAATTATAGGATTAGCAACAGGGATTTTCAAAATTTATATTTTATAGAAACCCTGTCTTGTCAATAACGAACACAACAAAAAATAAATCGTCCAAATAGGTGAAGTTATGCTCTGCTCAACAACCGGCAAATTGATTAAAATATTTAATTATGTAAGATGAAGATGTAAAAAGCAAATTCAGTAGTTTCATTGTTGTATTTAAATGGCAGTAGCCGAGTAATAACCAACTATTATAAAGCGGAATACATTTGCACCTGACGATGCAGCAAATGATTTCCGTCTTAAGATAGTCGATCGGAAATGTTGCTGACTGTACATGACATACATTGTGTCATATGAAGTTGCTGAGACTGACACAGTGACCGATATAGGTTGCCAAACGCCGGCGAAGCAGCAACGCCAACTCTATTGTTTATGGAACAACTCTTAGGATTGCCGGCGCCTTATTGCGGGCGACCATCGAGGAATACATAGGTATCTTTAATACATTAGTAGCATTATGTATATATACTCTCTCGTTTGTTTAGTGGTAGTTAAATGTAACTGCTGATTACGAAGTCCTAGGTTCGATGCAGGTCAAAAACAGCTATTGGGCTTTTTTATCAACAAATTCACAATAAATTCCCGAAATTGTTTACACCTTCGTGCTTCGAAAAGCACCGGCTGTGTCGGCTCGCCGTCTCACCGGACGGAAGGAATAGATAGAAGAACTTTCTTCACACTACACTTGCTTACTACCTTCTGCGCAGATGGCTAATCTTCGTAGATATCAGCCGTCGTGACTAAAATTTGGTTAGAAGGACATTATTATTAAGTTACGAGAGTGTACTAATTGGGGTACATTTTAGACGTGCGACCTTTTGACTGACACACCTTGCATTAGGTAATCGTAATCATGGACGACCTATAACGTCTGTGGGTCCCCAAAGAGTATCTAATAGCTATTTCCCGCGGCTCTGCCCACGTGGATGTCAGTTTACGCGGTATAAAGTATTCTATATAAAATATTCCCCAAGATATCATCTCATTCATTCAGCCGTTTAATAGTGAAAGCGCTAACTAATTGATTATGTGTATTGTAATAGCTTTATCATACACAAAATACTACAGTAGTGTTTTAAATGTTCACCTGCACATTTTGATTCTAGAAGTCGGAACTTAGTCGCAATCGGTTAGATCGGCAGTCGATCTCAATATAGTTGGGAAACGGCAAATGAGTCTGGGAACCATTTGTTTGAAAATCAAAACCCAAAACCAGGAAGCTCCAGAGCTGCTCTTATTTAAATATCTATACTTTAATTGTGGCTTCATTAACAGTTCACTGCGGTCATAAATCTTTTGCATAGTATATACAAAAGAGTTATGACCGTACAGCAATGACTATGTAACTCTCTTTACAGGAACATAACTACACAGCGGTGTAGTTGTGTGCCTGGTTGTGAGTACAGGTCTCCATGTCAGTTCTAATTAAATGGTAGGTGCTCTATAACTATAATGGGTTTTCATGTAATCAATTACTCTGACATGTCACTACAGTAACTTCTGTTTGTTCATTTTAATTTATGAAAGTGATACAATAACTAGCTGACCCAGCAAACGTTGTTTTGCTACTTAAATAGTAATGTCGTTACTAAAAAATAGGGGTTGATCGTAGAGGGGTGAAAATTAAGGGTTGTATGTATTTTTTGTGCTGAATCACAAAAAAATAAAAACTAAAAATGTTGTCTAAAAAATTCAATAAAAAAATTAGGGATTGACCCTTAACATTTAGGGGAATGAAAAATAGATGTTGGCCGATTCTCAGACCTACTCAATATGCTCACAAAATTTCATGAGAATCGGTCAAGCCGTTTCGGAGGAGTACGGGAACGAACATTGTGATACGAGAATTTTATATATAAGATATGTATTTCGGGTATTAACACGATCATGCTTTATTTACCTTTAGATTACTTGAGGTGCACTGCCGAGCCAGTGTGACGGCATCAAAGCAAACCACAAACCCTACAGCTATTTAATTCTGAAGGCATTTCTGATCCACCAGCCCGCATTAGGCTAGCATGTGTGAATTAAGGCCCCAACCCTCTCATCGCTCTCGATAAAGGAGAGGACGCCGGTGCCAAGCAGTGAGACATATGTGTTATTATTATTATCTACAGCTAATGATAAAATCTGAATTATTACATTTGTTATTAACATTTGAAACTTTGACTGACAGGCTAAGTATTGTTTGTTGAAAGGTTGTGAATGATTTTATTTTATCTGTTTCATATTTCCAATACTAGAGTAGCCTTGAAGCCGGTGAAGATAGAACGTCGATAGTTCATCATGATGACTGACATTCGATTATCTGTTTTTTAGATGAAAAGCTTGACCAGAATATGAAAGGGATTTTGGAGGCAAATTGTGCAGTATTGGTTGTCTGAAATAATTTGATGAAGGTTGTAGATCGATTGGTTTTGTGAAATGAAGAGAAACTGCCTAAATATAATAGTAACATATGTGCATATGTCTCACTGCTGGGCACAGATCTCCTCTAGCAAGAAAGCTGACAAGGTTTAGGCCTTAATCCACACATGCTGGCCAAATGCAGGTTTAAGTTAAGGTTGGTAGATCAGCTTAATAAGGTTGGTAGATAACTTTACATATAAATTTCTTCTATTTTCTTATGATGTTTTTCTTCACCGTTAGCAGATAGTAAATCATTTGATTAGTACGTATAAATTTTACATTCAAACTTCTTTATAATTTTATTTATGAATTTCACTTTGTCACCCGGGATTGAACACACACCTTACGTGTACACATCGGTTATTTTCCCACTCGACTACCACAGTTTCAACGACGTAATTTGATGAAAGTTCTAAATCAATTGGTTTTGTGAAATGAAGAGTAACGGCATATCAGATGACTATTCGTTTTCATTTGAGCTATGCACGTAATGCATGTAAAGCCGTGTTGATAGTAATGTATGTTCTACACTTGTCTTTGTAATGATAATGCAAGACGAATAACATGTGGCTCTTCTGAATAAAACATAGATGTTACTAATACAAAAAAGTTTTTTTGTCATAATTCTAGTTTATATTTATGTTAGGTACTATTAAGGTTTACAGGTTTACATAACCAATGTGAAGAGAGATATTTGGTTCTCAATAAACAGTATTATTATAGATAACCTCTTACTTAGTAATACCTTAGTATGGTCACTGGTCATTGGTGTAGTTTTTGTCTCTGTATGTCAACCAATGTTTTTTGTTATAGAAGGTTGATTGTGGTAAAAATTTTAAAGATTTTTTCGCCACTTCCGATTATATAAATACCGGTCGAACAATAAACGATCTGAGAATGACATTTGCCTTTAATATATACTTCTTCTTATCGTTTGGTTAGTGGTCACCATGGTGACAGAGGTATTTAGATCGCCCATGTTTAGGGGTCTGTCGTGATCTAACGACTGTTATCAGCCGGGACCGACTTTCAACGGGCCCTCCGAAGCACGGAGACGCTCAGAATAAATACGACTATGCGGTTACCCATCTATAGGGCTACCGCGCCTTTGGTTGCTTAATTCGCTGATCGTTTACCGAACAGCGAGTGCACCTGGCTATGAGCGCCTTTTTTTAATATATTGATTTCAGTACATCGTGTAAAAGAAATAATACCTATAGGATGACCTCAAGACAGAACACCCTCTCTAAGTTTAAGCGAGATTCTAAAATACACATTCATGCTCACACCTCGCGGCATCTATCTAATTAATTTTATAAAGTGGTGTCGTCTGATGATCTTAAATGAAAACACTATTAAACTAATGAAGTTTGCCGGCCAAGATAAACCGATCGATCGGCAGATGAGGTGACAAAATATTGATACACTTCGGCAAAATTAATTTATCCAAGCGAAATATCACGCTATTTTGTAGATTCTCCATTGTTTGAACGTAGACGACTTTCAGCTTAATTTTGTTTGATGTCCAGAATTACAAGAGTTGGAGCTTTAAAAAGGAAGTTAATAAAAGTTTAGGGGAAATGTTAAAATGAATTGTTTTCTGTGAATAACGTAGAAGTTTATGGCGCTGACAACAGTCAATTTAGCTTCATTTAGTACCTACCATTATTTTGCCATAATAATATTTTTTTCCTAAGAATTTTGTTTAACCGTAATCATTTACTTGTACAATTTTACAGTGCACATTTAGAGACGCGTTTCTAAAAAAATGTTGTTCCATACAAACAGGCCTCAGCGCTCATTAGTGGACTGGTTTTGAAATAAACATTTTCCTATCCTAGGAAGATTCCATCTTAAAGCCCTGGTGTAAAAAAAGGGGTCGGCTACACACAAGTGATACCTCGGGTATTGCAAGCGCCTATAGGCTACGGTAACTGTTTACCATCAGGCGCCATCCAAGTAGTATAAAAAAAGCATTTGTAAATATAAAAATCGAAGTGCTTGTTTGTAAGTGTTAGTTTTAACAGTTGAAAGTTATTCTTATTTCAAAATAATATAAGTAGATACTGCAAAAGAATCGTTTCATTAATTGTTTCGTTCTAAAATAATGAAATAACAGCGCGGTTATTTGACTACAAGTCCGCGCTGTTTCCTTTCCCAGTTATTGGTTATTCAGATACGGTACGGTCAGCAATCAAGTCTTATATTTTTTGCAATCTACCCTTCTATTGAGCTACATTTGCTTCATAATATAAATGAGGCGAATTGTTATTAACGTTGAAATCCAAGGTACATACAGAATAACTGTTCTTTCTTTATCCATAGATAACAAAAGAATTCGATTTCATTTGTCTGCTTTTGTTTCAGTTTTATTAAATGAATAAATAATGATATATTATAAGTTTGATAGGTAGTTTAATTGTGTAGCTGCTTGAAAATTAGAAACTAATAATATTATTATTAATAATAATTAGAAATACCTCCATCTCAGCCATAAGACGTCCACTGCTGGACATAGGCCACCCCCAAAGTTTTCCACATCCTTTGGTCCTGAGCTGACCTTGTCCATCAGTTGCCCGCGACCTTTACCAGGTCGTCGCTCCACCTTGCTGGAGGCCTTCTTGACGCAGCGTAGACAGGCCTCCCAACAAGAAATACCTAATGGTATTAAAATATAGAGAGAGTTGATTTTTGGAAATACGTTTATAGAATACTGGTAAAGATTTGTTGTTACTAGAGGTCCACCGGTAGTCGAAATTCGACCGTAATTCATTAAATCAGAGGTGAGAAAAATTGTGTTTCCAATTTTGTCAATAGCTCACTGAACAAAGAAATACATATAAAAGAAAATCGGTTGACAAACAGAGGAGTACAATGTACTAATCTGTTTTGACTTTGCTTATTTATATAATACGTATATAAATCTTGGTAAATGAAAATGTTTTTCCTTATTATGGGTTTACTTTTGTCAAACTTATAGAACCGTTTTGTAATTGTTATAATATAATATAAGACCCGTAGCTTTGAATACTAAGCAGATTACAGTGGTTACATTTTCAAAAATCCTTGATTGTTTAGTAATATATAATATGTTTTATCGAATAAAAGTTAAGCAGATGTTAAACTGCTGAAACGGGTAACTTGAATTTATTTTTATTTAGATTACCCACTACCTCGTCTATATAAAATATGTATTATTTACTAAGCATATGGCTCGTCTGATGGTAAGCAGATACCGTAGCCTATGGACGCTTGCAATATCTGTGGTATCACTTGCGTGATTACATAGCCTACCGAACTTTTCCTAACTATTCTTATGAATAAATCAACGAGAGGACGCAATGGATCAATTAATAATATAGGATTTTATTTTGTTTCAGATGCATCGTTTCGATATGATATAACAGTGATTGCAAGTTCATCATCGTTGATAGTATCAAATTAACTTAATTACACCCGTGTCGGTGTCAGTGAAAGAACATTCGTAGTCAAATAAAATAATGCTGTAAAATATCCCTTTCCTGCGCCCTATACTTATTAATCGGAACAGTGAAATACTAATAACTGAAGTGAAATAATTGTTTATCTGAGTGCTCATTATGTTCGTAGATGTAACATACAGTGAAATAACAGTGTCATAAAGATCTTCAAAATTATTATATTTGAATACTAGTGGAAATTAAACCTTTTTATTAGTGCTTAGCAAGAAATAATAGTGTCGTATAAACCTCTTTCAATTTATATATTACTTAAGATATTTATTTGAGAAATAAATTCCATAACAGTGAGTTCAGAGGCCACAGTATTAAATATTTTTAACTAGATTAAAAATATACTTACGGTACATACAATACTTACAGTGAAATATTAGTGACGTAATTATCCAACAAAAATAGTGATGTCCGCGTGTGTAGTGGAAGAAGGTAGGGAGGAGGGCGGCGGCGCGTGCGCAGAGCCCGGCTCGAGCTTCGACCGCGACGAGGTGCCCGAACGGCCCGCGCGCAAGGAGGTGCTCTTGAGTGCGCGAGGAAGGCGTGCCTGTTCTGAACAAGGGCCACATCCTTCTTTGAATTTTCGTAAGTTCATTCTATTGTTTTATATGTGTTTAAAATGTTTACAAACAAAGATGAACTAAACCTGTCAAATTTGAACTAAAATTAGAGCTAAACGTCAAGTTACCTAGATCTAATCTGGTAATATTTTGAAGTGAACATTTGGATGTTGTTTAAAACATTTATGGTGTATTTCTTTAATGTGCGTAAACTATACATTAATGTGCCAATGTATAGTATAAATTATGCCACTTGTGTCTGGTCTACCAACAAAGATCTATTAATTAATTCACTTTAGTTTTTCCAACTGTACTTTTTCACTTGCAACTTGTAATTTACAAATTTAGAATCTGTTTCTAAAAAGTCTAAAAGGCAGCTAAAACCGGTAGAGTTTTAAAATACACCATTTTGCATAATAGTTCTAAATGTTCTATAGGTGTGCCCTAAGAATGGATTTATAACCGACTTCAAAAAAGGAGGAGGTGGTTATGATTGACTTTTGAAGAACACGGTAAGTAGGTAGTAGTATACATTCAGTGTACCCAATGATATTATAAAGAAATATACCTTCATACTAAGCGGCGTGTTTAGTTTTGTTCTCATTTTTTTTTAGTGTGAACTTGCTAATAGATTTTAAGTATAAATGCGATAGATAATACCGTACGTAATGATACAGAAAGAGATGAAGCTATTTAGCTACTGTTGACGACAACAGTTGCCGAGCGCTAGTGTGATATCTACGTATTTCTTACTATATTATCATTGAGTGTACCTATTTGAAATATAATGACATTTGAATAAGTTTTCAAATGTTATGAACATATTATATTTCAGTTTTCAATTCTGTACTGTGAGTTTCGTGTTTAACAAATTTTAACTATTAACACGTGCTAGAGACAAAATGTACCGTTAAGTGAGCTAAATATATATGTAGGTAACGTGTACGAAGCAAGTCAGAATATTCAGATACATAACGTTAGTAGCACAGATTACTTAATAGGATTTAGTCGTATTAACGTTAACGTAACATTAACGTTGACTGCCTCGGTGGTCCAGTGGCCGCAGTATGCGCCTGCTGTGCACGAGGTTGTGGGTTCGGTACCCACACAGGATAAAACTTTTTGTGACCCACAAATAATTGTTCTGAGTCTGGGTGCAATTTTTGTCCGTTAATTGTATGTTTGTAAAGTCTTCTGCGACACAGAGCTTGTTCTCTAGTGCGGCAGTTGTCTTTTAAAAAGAAGAAAAAAAAAATTAATTGCCTTACATACTGTACAGATCTTTGCACGGTTGGTTTCAGTGGTTACCTTGCTATTTACTACAGTTGCGCGGCGTGCTGTGGGTTCGATCCCCATGCGGCGCTTAAATTTGTGTGATCCACAAGTTGTTCCGAGTCCAAGTGTATTTAGACGCAGGGCTTATCTAGTGCGGGATTTGTCTTTAAAAAAATAATATCATCAAACCTTCAATTTCCATTTTTTCCCACGGAGCGGTTGGCACCCATGTTTCGCTAACTGTGCTAGGTTTTGAGGCCCTATGTAATTAGAGGTAAGCCTTTAGCCTAGTGCCATATAAAGGTCACAATACTAGCCTTAAAACCGACTTCAGAGAAAATCTAACATTTTCGTTAACCGGGCATTGAAACTAATACTAGGTATATGCAAAAGTTGAATACGTGATCCAGGTATTTAATAAAGTATTTCTATCAATCAATTAATCAGTCTATTTCAGTCCACTGCTTAACACAATTCACAAGATTCCAAATAAGAGATTATTTTGTAAAATTGGCATCATGTAAATTCTGCCGTGTTATAACTTAAATGCCGTTATCTGACATCTGTTCACGTTGTTACTTAATGACATTTTTGCTTATTTCACACGAGAAACATATATACGTAACGACTTTTTTTTGAAAATTATATCTAAAACTATTCAAGATATTAAAAATTCGTAAACACAGATCGATCGATTTTTTTTTCTCATTAATATAGCATCAAAAGTTAAAAACGACCAGATGTCAGATAACGGCATTTAAGTTATAACACGTCAGAATTGTTCTCTGTTTTTTTACCCAAGTAAGACAGAGTCAACATGAAACTTACTTTACAAAACTGACTCTTAGTAAAAAATAAAACTCAAAGCTTTCTTTAATGTAATCACCTACTAATTACTACCATTTAGATTATTTAGAGACTGCCTGTAGATCGCTCACGTGGATGTCGGTTATTGCAATAAAATTCCTATTCGCTATTCCAGACTATAATCTATCTCTATGCCAAATTTCATTCAGATCCGTTCAGTACTTTTTACGTGAAAGAGTAACAAACATCCATCCATACATCCTCACAAACTTTCACATTTATAATATTAGTAGGATTCAGATAGATTGTCTAGAGTTAGTAGTTCTCTAGAGATCAGTCGTTATGGACTTAACTTATAAAACTTATATTTATGGGCTAATGGTCTGAGGCACTTAATTCTTGTGTAACGATAGTGTTATAAAATGTTTATTTATCATACGTCAAATTTTATATAGCAGCAAGCATAAATAAATATTATTGTTTTTGATATGTATACAATGCTATTCTTGGTATAGTAAAATACCAAAACACCCCAAATTTGTTTTTATTAGAAGAGTAAGAAGTAAATAAGAAAAAAAGCTAATTTAATTGTGTAGTCTTTCCTGCACAATTCTGGGAAACTAGCGGAAGGTGCAGCTTGTGCCGCGAGTACCAGAGTACAAACTATTTCGATGAATTGTTCATTTTTAAAATTAAAATATGACACGTTAACATATGGTCTAAATTTAAAAAAAAACATACATTATTGAGGCAAAATAAAACATGGTTTAAAAATTATTGTATTCGAATCTATTACTGATTCTGATTCACCAGGGTTTTGTGATGCAGTTTCCCTGAGATAGGGAAATGTGCGATAAAAACGCATCCCTAAATGAGCTGTGGAATCCTGTACTCACACACAGGAACACAACTACACCGCTGTGTGTATTCATTTGGCTGTGGTCTTCCGTAAGGTGGAGGTCTTTCCCAAGTCGGGCTTGCTCACTAATATGGTGCCCTACCTGTTATAAAACTACTACTCAATGCAATTTAATGTCTTCAGAACTTCTCTTCGAACATGTAGGTTTCCTCACAATATTTTAATTACAATTATCGGTTGACTAGTTCATAGTTATGAATACCAAATAGGGAGATTTAGATTAGTATTGTCAGTCGGAATCTAAATTGCGCCCCACGTAATACAAATCTGTTACATTCCTATTTGATAATAGGACCTTACAAACATAAATAATTCATGGATATAAGTACATTCAGACTCGGAACAATGGTCGATGGGGTAACACAAATATTTGTCTTCCGAGAGAATCAAGCCTACAACTTTTTAGATGTGTATATTAACAAATAATAAGGAAACAATAATTGATATACAAAAAGTCCAAGATACACATCCTCGAATAAAATAAACACTTTAAACTATCGCCAATTATACATAACTAGTTATAATAATTGATTTATCATATACGCAACAATTTCAAATAGTGCGCGTATTTTATATGCGGACGGTTTTGAGTCGCTGATTGTGTATCTTGGGATTCTTTATATAGCAATGAAAATAATAGTTATGTTTTGGTGACAAAAGACACGGTATAAAAGAGACAGTATTCTGTGAAAAGACAAGAAATTCTGCACAAAGCAATTACTTAAATAAATAAAACATACTTTTAGACCATCAAAATAATACTATTTTTGGGCTTAGTATTGTGTAAAGAGAAAATACTTATATATTTTTTAAGACAACTCCCGCATTAGGGTACAAGCCCTGTGTGGCGGGTATTTACAAACATACAATTAACAGACACAAAGTACATCCAAACCCGGGACAACCAACAAACTACCCATTGGCTGACTAGACTATCGACAAAATAAATATTGTAATATTTTTTATGTCTAGGTATTTAACGTATAAGTTTGTGGTCATCGTCTTTCTGTGTTATTTCGGTCCTTTAGTGGTATACCGCTTTTGATGTAATTTATCACTAACTAGCGGTACGACCCGCCGCCGGCTGATTCTCTAAGAAACAGCGATCGCAAACTGACATTTGTGATTGCTCGGTGACGGCACACACGATTGCTATACGTCAAAAAGATTTTCGGTCTTACGGAATACCCAGTTTTCAATCTGACAGCCAGATTTTGCTCCGATTTTCAATCTGTCGGCCAGATTTTGCTCCGCTTTCGCGGTCGCTCGGTTTTCGCTCTTACGGAATACCCCTGCCGATCAGTACATAGGAGGCACATTTTTTTTAATGAAATATTGCTCATCTATGATGAAGCTTTCTTTAAGTGAAAAGAAAGAAAGAAAGAAATTTTAAATAATCCAGTCCAGTAGTTTTTGAATTTATTCGTTTCAAACAAAAATCAAAAATCTTTTCTCTTGTTAATTAGATTTAAAACAGTTCTTAGCACCTGAAGTCACCTAAAAGCACGAGGTTATTTATGTTTATTTTAAGTACATTTTTACACACCAGTAAAACTGGTGCAATATGTCACATGCAGCTAGCCAACGAGGTTTACTATCTGGGTTTTATTTGGGTCACTATTATTCCTATTAACTTACGTTCCAAGTACGTAATAAATTGAATATCTTAGTGTTATTATAGACTGTATACTTTTGAAAGCTGAATATATTTTTATGATTTTATTTTGTTTTGTAAATACTTAATATACATCTAATGAAGTGGTGGTAGTCGATTATGAAACTAACAGAGATGTATTCATGAAGTATATGAGTTCGTTTAAGATCGATATTATTACAAATGTTAATTTTCATTTCACATTTATACGTACTAATTATATGATTTACCATTTGCTAACGGTGAAAGAAACATCGTAGCGAAACTCATATGTTTTAGATTCTAAAGGCATGTCTAATTCAACCAACCGATATTGGGCCTGTGTGTATAGGTTAAGGCTTCAATAAACCCTCTATACCCTCTTGAAAGAGGAGAAGAGACCTGTGGCCAGAAGTGGGACATATAAATACATACATATATTGGTTGCTAGACACCTTTATCTACCGTTCCATTTGATATTAGAAATTCATTTATAAATATCGAATGATTTATACAAATGATTTGATTGTCTAAAATGCTATACATGATAAAAACATTGTATTATTTATTTTAAAACTATTCGGCTAATAGTGTACATATTGGCTTGGCTCGCGTTTTATTACGTCTAATATGCGGTTACGAACTACGAGTAGATTCGAGTGATAATAAAATGAGTGAGAATTACTGATGTTATCGTCAGAACGTAACCAATATTTAAGTGTCTAATATCCAAGTTATGTGAACTAATATAACTATCTGCACCCACGCAGCGTATGATGGGTCGATTCTCACACAGAACATAAAATATGTAATCCATATTTATACAGAACTAGCGGCCTGCCCCGACTTCGTCCGAGTTGAACTATTTTCAGCGCAACTTTCTTTTTTTTTTACATAAGAACCTTCTCCTGACAATAACAAACACAACAAAAAAGAATTACTGAAATCGGTCCAGCCGTTCACGCGTGATGCCGTGACAAAGGGAAATAGGGATTCATTTTTATATATAAGACTAGCGGCCCGCCCTGACTTCGTCCGGGTTAAACTATTTTCAGCGCAACTATATTTTTTTTTATAGGAACTTTCTCCTAGCAATAACAAACACAACAAAAAAAGAATGACTGTAATCGGGCCAGCGTGATGAATGAAATGGTCAGTACACGCGTGATGCCGTGACAAAGGAAAATAGGGATTCATTTTTATATATAAGAAGATAACGAATATACGAAATTAACATACGAAATACACCCAGACTCAAAATAGCCAATTCGCTATATTGAGTCTGGGTGTACTTCGTGTCAGTAATAGATTATATCATATTATACATATATTATAAGCATTAGTGAGGTAGGACAGCATACAAGTGAGCTAGCCCGACATGGCATTCTTTGGGGACTTGTATCATGTATCTTGTGATTTGTATCGTCGACCTATTAGTTCTATTTTTGAGTTATTTTTAGTTTGTCTCATGGAAAGCGTTCGGTGACGATAACGCAAGCATTCGGTGACGATGACGGGAGTTCGATGACTTTTGTTTATCCAAAAAGTGGTCAACGCGCCTAAAGAAAATTTTACTTGAAAAACACGAGCACTAGCTTATACCGTGTGATCAACGATGCAGAATAGTCACTACAGAAATCTTGGAAACTTCATTTGCCATAAATATCTCGCGATAGACTCACGACAAACTTTATAATGCAATTAGTTTAATAAGTTTTGAATCTGAACTCGATGCAAACTTGCAACTTATTGAAGTCGAAATTTCTTGCAAGAAAGACTTGTTAATCCGTTTCTGCTTGCAAACTTATGTAGGATTCTTACCCACGGTAAAAATAGCACAAAAATACACAACAGTTCTGAAGTTTCAATCTTGTGTCAATTAAGATAAGGGTAAAATTGCTAAGCAGAAATTTTTACACAAAACATTAAAAAATGTCCCTTGTGTTAATAGAACCCACATCACGACGTGTGGTGGTAAATAGCAGGGTAACCATTCCGGCCGCTGAACTAACCATGCAGTAATTCTCAATCCTACGAATCTTTTCCTTTGAGAATGCGATATATTGCAAACAAGAAACGACGGCTATGTCGATTATTTGCAAACATACGTTCTATTTTAAAGGTAATGGTATTTCACTAACGGCTCTCACAATAAACTTTGGTTGGCGTTTCATGCATGACTAGCAACCCGCCCCGACTTTACCCGAAGCCTACCCTTTAATTTTTACCCGTTTAGGGGTTTAATTTCCGAAAACCTCTTTCTTCTTTTTCTCGTTTCTCATTCGACAATATGTAGGGCACTACACTAGCGAGCAATCCAGACTAGAAAAAAAAACCACAGCCAAACATCTACACACAGCGGTGTAGTTGAGTTCCTGTGTGTGAGTACAGGTTTCCAGTTCTCATTTAGAGATGTGTTTTTCTATCCCTAGGATACTCCACCTTGAAGCCCTGGTGTAAAAAAATGGATATGCAACACGCGAATGATGCCGGTAGGCACCCATAGGATGCGGTAACTCCTTAACACCAGGCGGGCCGTATGCTAAATATCAAGTCTGTATAAACTCCAGGTATAGGCTCTGTATTTATAAATCAGTTTCAATCCCATGCTAGAATGAATAAAGGTGCCATGCACATGCGAGGTGTTGGCTTTGAGAAGAATAAGCCTACTGGGACAGATGTACTCGAACCAGTGGACTACTGGCGCGTCCCCATCAAGTATGTATTGGTGCTTATACGGGAGATTTTTGGGACCGGGATGTAGAATGAGCGAAAAAGGAAGGGACATGCACAAAAGACCGCAAGGGGCAATTGTTTTAGTCGGGAGGACAGCCTCAAACCAAGATAAGATTATGAACACAGGTTCATTCATGCATGGGATTGGTCGGACGACCTGGCCACCCCTGCAGTATAACTATACTGCACTAAGTAGAATTTATAGCACTAAGTGTAACTACACTTAGTGCTATAAATTCTACTTAGTGCTGCAAATCTTAGCGAGACACAATGTATTTTCTATTGTGTTTGGTCACCTGGCATCCGAGAGGTTAAGTCGATAAAGATATATCTGTTTATCAGTCCAGACAAGTAATTATACACTCGTATGTATAGATCGGAATATTGGTAAAGTCCAAAGAACTAATATTTAGTATATTATCGACTGTTACGAGTGCTTTGTTGTATGATGAGATAACATTAAATGAAGCTTAAGATAAGTACAGATAGATCATAATGTTCATAAATCAATAAAGTTATCAAAACCTTTTGTTTGATTT
The DNA here is from genome assembly GCA_947095525.1 of Trisateles emortualis. Lineage (NCBI taxonomy): Eukaryota > Metazoa > Arthropoda > Insecta > Lepidoptera > Erebidae > Trisateles > Trisateles emortualis. Next base: position 12,437,784 of record OX352734.1, read on the forward strand.
TGAAATTAATGATATGACGTCATATAACACCACACCACGCCACGAAAGGGTAGGCAGAGGTGTATGTTTAGAGAAAAGAAAGAAAGAAAGAAAGATAAACTTTTATTCAAACACACACGGAACATGAGAGAGAACAAAACCCTACACAACAATAAATAGGCGCACTAAAATATAAAATTAAGAAAATCAAAAATGATTGAGGTTTATCCAGTGCGATGTCAGAATACGTCCCAAGTAGAGCGAGTCTATTGCCATATTCTGACCACAATTTAAACCAGACTCCTACTTCTGTAATTTTTTGTCAGTAAAACCAAATAAAACTAGTCGACCCAGAAATAGAAGTGATAATTTCACCTTGTGATTGGCTGAAAATATTAAACGCAACGAGGCAGTTCGAGAGACGAGGACAGGGACGAACGAAGTAATATCCTAAGTGAACAGAAATATCGCACCTGCAGGAGAATAATGACTTAAGATAAGATACGCCTGTTTTGCAATTTTCATCTTGTGCTTGGTAATAATTAAGGTTCAAAATTATAAAATGGTATTTCTCAACTTATGGCTCTTTTCCACAGATGGTGCGATATGTGCTTTTCTTACATCCTTTGGTAAGCCAGTCACACAATCGGTTAACTGATATTAATCTATTACGTTCTTATTAATATCGAACACATAGCTTTCTTGTGCCTAAAGCTGCGTATAGATTAGATGCAGTCTCCGACAAAATGTTACTGAGTTAATGCCGGTAATAATTATAATTATGTATTACATACCACATTTAGGTATTTATTTATTCCAACTCAAACAAAACAACAAATTTATACCATGTGGACTGAACATTTTTCCGTGATAAAAAGTAGTTTATGTGCCATTCTAGCTAGCACCTAATCTTTTTCTGTGACAAATTTCATATCCATTCATTCCATGATTGAGTTACAACATCCATTCAAACTTTAATATTTATATTATAATACATAATAGGTTTTATTTGGTACTTGAATTTGGCAGATTACAGGGAGAATCAGAGTTAAATTATTATAATGGTTAAAAAAATCCTAAGCACTAATTTCTCAGGGCTGGCCCAGCGTGAGCAATGTAGGACTAAAAATCATTCGCATGATACGCTGCGATTGCTTAAAATGATGCAGTGTAAAGGTTCATCATCATCATCAGCCTATCGCAGTCCACTGCTGGACATAGGCCTCTCCAAGTGCACGTCACCTAGCACGATCTTCGGCTTCCCGCATCCAGCTACTCCTAATTTTTGGCACTTATGTAGTAAACTTAAAAGCTTTGCCTCATTGTCTCCAAGAAAATGTCAACGTTAGTTTAGATTTACGATGACACCTGACGTCTCATTTTCTTTTTAGATAAGAAAATACAAAGGCTTTACCACAAAGTTTATAAAGTGTTTTTTCGATCTTAATTTGAAATTCGTATATTGTTAACTTTATTACTTAGATTTTTAATTGTCATTGTCCGAAACTATTAAAGGTTAACCGTTATAGGGCAGCCGTTGGACAAAATCAACTAAAGACCTAAAAACGTAGAAATTCTTGTAGTAAACCATGACCAGTACATGTTAGAGCAATTCTGGATGAAGCAATTTTGGTCATCACCGAAAATCGCTATCAGAACGTCGTCGTATATTAGCTAGAGTTTTCATTCGCGAGGACTTTAACTTATAGTGAAATCAAACAAAAGATCATGCCAAAGATTTGCAACAACTATTTGTCGACCGCAAATGTTTGTTCCGAGGACCCAACCCTGATTGCTTTATCTGCCTTATATGCATTTCCATTTGAACGATTTCAGTTTAACTTAATGCCAAAATGGACGGGTTGCTTTATCACAAGTTTGCCTCTGATGTAGACACAGCTTTCCGTCTTATATAAGAAATGTGTATAAATTGATAGTTGCCTTAGTAACGTCTGAAAATCTATCATATAAAGATTGATAATCTATAGAATATTAAATAGAAGTTGACGTTATATGACGACATATTACGTAATTTTTGACCCCATTGATTCATATTGCAAGCCAGTTTGTATTAAGCTATTTATCTAAGTTGTGGTTAGCTCTGCATCTATACTAATATTGTAAAGAGAAAATATTTGTATTTTTTGTACGATTGTAATGAATAAACTGAAAACTACAGAAACGATTTTAATCATTCTTTCACCTATAGTAAGCTACATTATAAGCAAGTAACATCGGTTATATTTTATATTTTTAAATAAGACAAATATGAAATAAATGTCCGTAAACCAGTGCGAAGCCGAGATGCGCTACTAGTAAAAAATAAATCTGAATATTACTACCTACATAATTATACATATGCATAAACTCAAGCCGCTTTTTCAGAAAGGTAGACAGGGCTACAATCTTAACATAGGATGGATGATGGGAGAAAATGAAGCTAAAGATGTACCCTATTTCGCTTCATAACAGTTGCAGTGGCATTTTAGAAGAACGTCAGTTATTTTGTTTTGGATCTGGGTGTTATTTATCTATACTATATTTACTATATATCTATACTAATATTATAAGCTGAAGAGTTTGTTTGTTTGGTTGAACGCGCTAATCTCAAAAAGTACTAGTTCGATTAGATTTTTTTTTAGTTGAATAGTGCATTTATCCAGGAAGGTTTTAGGCTATATAACATCACGCTATGAACAGTAGGAGCGGAGCAGTAGTGAGATATGTTGCAAAATCGGGGAAATGTACTTTCCAAATTACCACGCGGACGAAGGCGCGGGCGACCCCTAGTCTGTTATAAGTATGTATAAAGTTATGTTTACCAGTTGTCTGGTTGTCATAGTACCAACAGGCTCTACCTAATTTGGCCCAGATGGCCAAGTGAGTCGTCTCAAGATATTATTTTTATAATAAGTATTACTTTATTGTCAAATTGAAAAGGTATTTTTAATAAAGCTCTACATTTGTTTTCTCTAGTCAACTTTTATTTTCTCATAGGTCTCGCAATATCTAATATTTGAATTTGAGTATTCATTCTACAGAGAATAAAGGCAGATATGTAAATTTATTATAAAGTTATATCGTGTTGACCGTGCAAAGTCTTTAAGGTGAAAACTTGGCTAATTTGCATATAAAAAAAGCGATGAAAAGGTTTACAAACAGATCAATAAGTACGATGTAAACAGGTGAACGCGATGACTTGTAAGGCATATTTTAAATTTGTGGACGTGAACCATTAAACACTTCCTATTAATATTACAAACGCGAAAGTTTGTATGGATGTATGTTTGTTACTCTTTTACGCAAAAACTACAAAACAGATCTGGATTAAATTTGGCAAAGAGAAAGATTTTAGTCTGGAATAACACATAGGCTACTTTTTATCCCGGAAAAATCTCGTTTTATCGTTTGTCGTAACTGACGACCAACTAAGTTTCATTTTGTAACGCAAGTAGCTAAGAAATAATTTTTAGAAATTCTATCCCGTATCGGGTAACTAATAGGTTACCCGAACGAGGTCCGATGTAGCTAGTGTATCATAAAATTACGACATTTCCCTGCAATGAGGTACGTAGAGGCATATAACAGCAACATTGCAATTTCGTACGCCAGTCGAATACAGATTTTTTTTCTCTCTCGGGGATCAAACCTGTCTGTGGCACTACTACTACGTCATTGCGCCAATACGGGCTTAAAGACTAAAAATATTGACCTAAAATGACGTTTGACAGCTCAATTAACTGACTGACAAATATAAAAGTTGGCCATGCTTTTAGTAACTCAAATGACATTCACAGGAAATTTGAGAGCCGATTAGTTGATTTTATCGTTGATCAGTCATTGAGAAATTAGGTATAAACTGTAAGTATTGATTTCACTCTTTACTTGACTTTGACAATACCTATCAGCTCGTAAATGATGATGATTTAATTCAGGTTAAAAGAGAATTTGAGTTACATTAACACGATGTCAATATCTATTAAAAACATGATGTCAGTATCGAAGGTGAAAGGTCGCTAGCTTTTTGGCCACGTTTTCAATCGACTATGATGCTGATGAGCCTTATGTCGCCTAAACCAGTCCGGTTTTTAATGACGTACGTTGGTTATAGAAAAATTTAAACTTACCGTCACATTAAACATTTAAATTTCGTGTGTGAGTGTAGACAACCATTTATTGTAATACTAAGTATTACAATAAATGGTTGCAACAAGATACAAGGATTTATTATTACATAATTTTTGTCGAACGACATCCACTGCTAGATATAGGCCTTCTACTTCTAATCCTGTAGCATTCGACCTTGTTAATCGGCGTATCACATGAATTATTATTATCAAATGTAATGTCGTTTTTCGAACGAATATTGGGAACTTTTAATTACTTTGATCGAGCGGATTTAGGTACATTAATTTACTATTTTTCCGGCCCTTTGAAATCAAATATCCGACAAATTTAATTAACAGTACCTTCTTTCGCAGAAAATCTTTTTTTTTAAACATTTGATATGTGTAAGCAGCGAGCAAAGGAGATGCGGTTGATATAGGTGAACATTTCTTAGGAAGCTTTGAATGTTTTGAAATGAAATATAAATTCAGATTTTAACTAAATAGGTACTCTTCTTTTTTTCCTACATTTTGTTTGTGACAAGCAGTAACCAAAGCCTTTGGACTCTTACAATATCAGTAACATTACCTACTTGCGCATTGTTAACGTAAAAAAAGAGAAAAGTAGAAAGAGAAGAAAAACGTTATTTAACAATCAGTTTCCTCTGCACTGGAGAACTTTATTCACGCACAGGATCAAAATTACGCCCCTGTAGTTATTTGTCTATGGCCTTCTGTAAGATGGACGTCCTTAACCAGTCGGGCTTGCTCACTTGTATGGTTTCCAACATCTCTTAGACATCTACTTCTTCGTCATCTCAGCCTGGTAATGTCTTTCCTATATGTTTCCACAAAGCTAGGTCTTGAGCGGCCTGCCTGTCTTTGACTGCACTACGCCTCTTGTATGTAAGAGACTTGTACTTATTTGAATGCTAATGTTTTTTTTGATGTACAGAACACGGCACGTCTCACCTGTGGGGCGCGAACAGTAACCGTCGCGGTTGGAGTCGCAAGCGCACATCTGCTCCGCAGATGAGCAACGTGCACGGCTCGATGCCGCGGGTCGCGCTAGTGTTGCGGTCACGGCGTAGCTGGCCGGTGGCTCCGCAGTCTTGTCGAAGGTAAGATTTGTACCATATAACAATATACATACACTAAGGAAACATCTCTTTTTATGGGTCTTTTTTGATGTAAAACACTAACAACTTCATTTCTCGGATACTGTGCAGAAGTCGTCAATTAATGTTATGAAAAGTTAAAGCAAAACAATATGCAATTGCTCTTTTTTCCATATATCAATGAGCAGGCTATGCTTCGTGCAATGTAGGTTTTACGGGTCTGAAGATAGCTTTAAAGGGGATTTGCGCATGTGCAATAAAAAAAGTATCCCCTCTAATAACATTTAGTAAGAAACTACAAGTAGCTACGCCCAGTGGGTAGCCGCTGTGCGTATCCCTTGCGCGTCCATATATAAACCTATAAAAGCTATTTCCTATACCATTGTACGAACAGTCAAAAATATCAATTTGAAGCTAAATAGCGGTTAAAAGATATTTTTGATCTCCAACATAAAAAGACGCTAACCTTGGTTCTGAAAGACCATCAAGACATTTTTATTTCGTACTTACTACTACTTACTTTTACCGAACCAGCCAAGTTTTTCAAATCTTTATTTTAATCTTTATTGTCAAATCTTTGATTAAAGAGAACAAGAATATGATGAACTGTTTTATTATACATCATAACCGTTTAGCAGCGGATTCATAAATGTTTTATAGCAAAAATAGTACAACGGGCTGGCTTATCGTTAATAGCAATCCTGTCCAGTTGGTTGGGTAGAATATTAGTGATAATAATGACAGAATGTTAAGTGGTACTTACGTTAGTACTTAATTTATATAAGCTTTTATTATAGCTAATACATAGATAACTGCCTACTACATTAGGCTTGTAGAAGAATACAATTTTAAAGGAAGAATACATGCAAAATATTACTCAACGGTTTGTGGAACTAAAGTAACTATATTGCTCTGAGCAGCCAAAATATAATAAATCATCGAGACAGGACACTATACAGCAATTCGTTGATGGCCCCTACCCTAATCCCAAAAAGAAATTTCTGTAACTGTAGGTATCTACCCAATTTTATTTACTTGGTACAATAATCACGCCTGAGAATAGGATAAATCCAATGAGGACGCGCAGCCGCGCCGCGCCGAGATGAATCCCTCGAAGTACGAATTGAAAAACACGAATATTTTACTGTTTTTATAACCACAAATATCTTCCAATAGTTACCTCTATTTCTTATACCACTAAATCTAATATTAGAAACACTTTTGATCGTGCGATGTGCTACTTTACTATATTAGAGCGAACTTAACCCTACTTACGAGTCAAGAAGGTCGTCTACGAGGCGCAGAGCCAAAAACGCTGACTGCACTTTCTTAACGCAAGACTGCTACTAAATATTTATTTTGTTTTTAATATTAAAATTTTATTTTGCTGCATAAGCAATTTATCAACACTAATATAAAATGATGAGCTGAAAGTGGGGCAATTTGGGTATGGGCATCGGAATCCCCGGGGCCAGATGCTGTTCGATTTCATGGCGAAGGAGGGACTCTTTATGATGAACTCCTTCTTCAAGAAACACGAACAACGCAAATGGACCTGGGTGAGTCCTGACGGTGCAACCAAAAACGAGATTGACTTCATCATGTCGACGAAGCGGCAGATATTTAATGATGTCTCTGTGATCAATGCGGTGAAAACCGGGAGCGATCACCGACTGGTAAGGGGCACGTCGTCGACGTCTTTGGGCTGAGATGATGATGATGATGATGATATAAAATATTATATTTAGCTCTATAAAATAAAACAGCATTATGTCAGCATAATGCTGTTTTATATTATTTTTTTACCTAAAATGGTCTCCATCCTGAGATGGAGACCATTTCAGGTTCGCACAGCGTTAAATGGCAAATATTATCCTTATTTAGTTACATTTTGTCTAATTTTCTGTTTGCATATATGTGGATATTATTTATATATCATTGTACGCTCTTATTAGTACTTTACTAATTCTTGTTTTTGGTTTTGTTATATTTTATTTATGATTTTTCGCGAGTGTTGAATGAACGTTTCTTGCTTTCTTCTAAAGGAAAGTGCGTCATTTCTACTTATGACCTCCATACAGTAACAAGACGTGGGCACTTACGGCAGTCCACAAATTTAAAGTCACTCAACGGGCCATGGAACGAGCTCTAAGTTCTTTTCAAGGATATACTTTTCAATGAGGTTATCCGACAAAGAACCAAAGTTACCGACATTGCTCGCAGGTTAAGTAAATCAGAATAGCAATGTGCTGGTCATATCCGCTGTAATAAAATGGACGACACGCATGCCCCCCAGCCAGATAGACTAATAAATTGTAGGGGGCAGAAACTTCTAGAAGGTTCCTGGAAAAGATTAGAAGATTCTTTTATCCAGTGGACTGAAACAGGCTAAATGAATATAAGAAAAGAAGCACAATTATTTAAATTTTCAAGGTAATCAATGAAACTACTAATCCAATTCTAAAAATACCATTGCTGATCAGTTACGCTATTTTATTTCCTTTGATCAGTAAAACTATTTTTAGAGTTATGCGTTCTGAAATGAATCATGACTGCACTGAGGCGTAGTGGCTAGTTGGTTGCCATTGATATTGTGTCGAATATTGCGGTTTCGATCGCCACATAACACAAATAATTGCAAGGCCCACTTTAGATGTTAGGGTGGCAAACAACCATACGGCCCGCCTGATGTTAAGCTGTTACTGTAGCCTATAGACGCTTACAACACCAGAGTGATTACTTGCGTGTTGCCGACCAATTTTTGAACACCAGGGTTTTAAATTGGAGTATATCTGGGAAAGGTAAACGTTTCTTTCAAAGGCATCCCTAAACGCGCGCTAGAGACCTGCCCTTACATACAAGAAGACAACTAGAACGCTGTGTATAGTTATTTGGCTTTGGCCTTCTGTAACGTGAAGGTTCTTTGGGCTTGCTTGCTAGTACGGTGCCCTACGTTTCTGGGCTCTACTTAGTTTGAGATTCGTTGGCCGCGTGTGTCACAAGATTTTATAAAACCATGACGGTGAGACGAGTAGACTATTTTATTTATAAACTAGTTGTTGCCTGCGGCTCCACTCGCGTAGATGTCGGTTATCGCGATAAAAAGTAGCCTATATGCTATTCCAGCCTATAATCTTTCCTGTGCCAAATTTCATTCAGATCCGTTCAGTAGTTTTTGCGTGAAAGAGTAACAAACATCCATACTCACAAACTTTCACATTTATAATATTAGTAAGGATGAAAGAATAATTAATGATCCTATGAATTAATTACCATTAATTAATGTAGCAATAGCCGAGTCATACAGGGTGAAATAGTCACATTAATAAATTACCCTTAGACGATAACTCTTATGTATTTTTTCAAACATTACTAATTAACCTATTTGTATAGGTATTCTAGGGTTAACATAATACTCTAGTTAACCACTTCGAATACTAATAAATTACATAAACTCTCGGGACTCTAGATGGCGTTAATTACATGTGACACGCAATTTAAACTAAGTCTTAGTATAAATAAGTAAGTAGTTAAGAAAGTGAGCTAAAATGTCAAAATTAATAGGTGCCTAGTGCTCACAATAATTATATTAATGCGCTGAGACAACCATAATATGTCGTCACAAGGAAGCTTGCGGGATGAGACGCGCCTAGGTATTTATTTGTTTGCTTTTAAGAAAATATATTGGACATTCTCTACTACCTACTGTTTATACTATGACTCAGTTCAACTCGGTTAACTATGTTTATATAAGTGATTAATTAACGAGTAGTTACTTGCTACATAATATAGATTAACATTGACAGGGCCGTTTATACCAAAGCAATATCGTTAAGACCTGATCTGCTACTGGATTTCTTAGGATCTCAAGCGTCAAATCCAAATCAATACGTTAAGAGTAACATTTAATAGATAACTTAATTGAGCATGATCAAATCAAATTGCTTAGTATCAACTTCACAATGATCTTATCATAGAAATCGAAATATAAACTGTAGAAACTCATTATAATATTAATACACTTGGTGTGCAATTAAAATATATTTACTTGTCTAAGCGAAAACTTGTTTTTTTTAATATTCCTTTTTAAGAGTTTTGCGCACATGAATGAGTGTGAGATTTGGCACAGTCACGAAAAGTGCGCAAAGCTAAAATAATAATTAAAAATAATCACGATCCAATTTCAATCGCTATATATAGTATACAGAGCTGCCGTCCACTAACTAAAAGGCCGTTAAGCCACAGTTAGCCGTTTTTCACTTTTTAATATAGTCTTATACAACTTTCGATGCTCTATCTTTTGGTCTAAGATTCATTTTGATAGCTAGCTTAGTTTTAGAGATACAAAACATTGCTGAGCAGTTAAACCACATAAATTTCATTACTTCCTTAATTAAAAAGCGGCTAAGCCACAATACTTCTCTAGAAAGACGTTAACATACTTCAACGGCAAACTGATGTATCATTTTTTTCTAATTTTACTTAACTAAAAGTACGTTATCTAGTCATGCTTGACTAAAAAGCAGTTAAGCGTCTTTAACTACCTTCATGTATTGTGTCATATAAGTAACCACCTGAACATCGTACCTTAACTATAAAGCAGTTATAAAGAAAAACTACACTAGAAAGCAGTTATACGCCAATAGCGGCTTTTAAGTTATGTATTGAAATTAGTATTAGCTAAATATCAATCGCTAGAGAGCAGTCAAACGACAATACTAGACTAAAAAGCAGTTAAACGCTTGTGATTTTTGTTTGCGTTTGACGAGCTCAGTATATATTCCGGAAGAAAAGGATCCAAAGGATCCAAACTATGATGAATAGTGTGTTGGTGGACCAGGAATTTCTAACTGCACAACGCCTTGAAACTAAAAGTATGCCATCTACACGCAATTCCACTTGCTCTAATATTAGCCAAGAATCAAAGTACGCCCACTTGAACAGTAACGATTTAATTAATCTTCTTAACCAAGAACCTTAATCGATGACATCACAAGAGTTTAAAAAATGTAATGAAACACAAATAACATATAAAAACGGCCAACCAGAAGAAACTCTGAAGCTTACAATAGAAACATTAACTCAGCAACAGCTTGAAACACATTCTTTATACTGCCACGAATCGATACCCCCTCCTTCTCCGATGCCATCTTCTTCTCACTGCATTATACCAGAAATATAAGATTATGATAGTGATGACTCCGTTAAGGATAAGGACTAAGGCCAGCCATGTGACAAAGTTTTAAGTGATGATACTGAATATGGTTATGACATGCAAAGGCAAAATACAGTTTTAAACCCTAAAAGTAACCCAATAGTGAAAAGGAGAACATCGATAACTAAAACGTTTCCCGAAAAATTAATAACGCGACGACATACTCAAGAATTTACAAGAACAGAAGAGATTATTGGACATCGGTTACCTAAGAAAAGACGTGCATCTTTATCTTTTATTGATTGCTCTATTTCTATGAATTTAGTAAATTTAGCACCACCATCATCCACAAAGAGAAAGAAATATGATACCAGCTTGAAAGATACATTAGTTGAGAAGGAAAAGGAATGCACATACAATTAACGGACACAAATTACAACCAGACTCAGAACAACTCTTTGTGGGTCATACAAAGTTTTGCCGGAATCGAACCCACAACCTCGTGCACAGCAGGCGCATACTGCGGCCACTGGACCACCAAGGCAGTATACTTCACATACGCTGGCAGGATCGGATTCCCAACACGGAAGTACTTCGTCGGACGGATATGGTGGGCATGGAGAGCCTCCTTATTAAAAGACAGCTTCGCTGGTGTGAACATCTTGTACGCATGGAGCCCTCAAGGTTGACAAAAGCTGTCTTTTACTCTGAGATCAGCTCAGACAGTATCTTTGTACAAGGATGTTCTTAAGCGACACTTATCTGTAACCGGTGTGTCTCCAAACTCATGGGAGGAGCTTGCTACCCACAGGTTAGACTGGCATAAGGCTGTTCACAGAGGTATAGAAGAGTTTGAAAACTGTCGTCTTAAAGACCTTGACGCCAAACGCCAGCACCGTAAAACTCAACTCAGGCCCTCTTATGAGTATACCTAATGCGCAAGGAGGGCTTCACTGCGCTTTGTGTGACCGTCTTTTTAAGACGTAATTCGGCTTCGCGAGCCCCGTCCGAGCACATGAGCGGAGACGTATGGCCGTGAGTTAGTAGGGGTCGCCGTCGACGGATACGTCTAGGAGGACATCATCATCATTAGTTTTATAAATATGAAATATTGGATGCTCGTTATTAATACTTATACTAATGTCTGAAATTTTGCACACACCTACTAGTAGCTTACGGTTCGAGTTGTAATATTTGGTTAAGTTCTTTTCGCATTAGCCGATGCGGTGTCGGCGCGGGTAGCGTATGCTCGCAATGCGAAATACCGAAAGCTTGCCGAACGCTTACATTTCAACGTGCGCATTCAGAATCGCATGGTTTGTGCGGACGTGGGGCGTTTCTGTAAACTGCGTCTCAAAGTTTTGAGAACATAAGGGTTACTACACACATAAGCGGCCCGGCATAATCTGTGCGGCAACAAAGCCAACTCAAAGCTTATACTTTTCCTCGAACATCATCTACATATATAAACTCGATTTTACTGCTCGACTGTGCCGATTAATGCCGGCCCGCTAATGTGTATAGCTACTCTTAGAAGCTTTGCTCGATTTGTTTACCAACAGGTACAAAAATCAAGACAATATAACATCTTAATGCATTTCGTTATAAATATCCCGCATTGATAACGCATCTACAAAAGTAAGGACCTAGCTAGCTACTTTGTCTTCCCGTTAAAATTTGTTAACATTTTTAACGCAAGTCTTTATGTATGTATGTATGTTTTTACTTAAATCCATTATATATATATGGTAGTTTAATCGCCAAGTTTGCTCGACTCACGCAATCACGAATTTTGTATTGAAAATTTTGGTTTTTGTCTGGAATTTTAAAAGGAGGCATTTTTTAATTGTTTAAATTATTTTTATTAAACTTTGATTTAATACTTTAAAAATTTATTATTTCTCACTTAATCCTGTCAAATGCTTAGCAATAAGGAAGTTAAACTCAAGCGAAGTAAGAATTGCCGCCTTTTAGTTAAGTATTATTAGAATAATCTTGTATTCAGTTTCATATTCTATAAACGCTACTTAGCTTAAAAGAGTCTAAGCCGCTTATTCGAAAATATATTAAGTTTCAGATTGATGAAAAGTTTCGACAATAAAGCCGTTAGACGACTTAGCGACTTTCTAGTTAAGGATTGCATAATAAATTTAACTAAGATTTAGAATCCTATAAATTTATTAAAATTACTTCACTAAAAAGCCGTTACGGTAACGTTAGCGACCTTTTAGTACAGGATTTAGAGCCAAAAATTACCTAAAATGCTTAGTTAAATCGAAAAAGAACGTTTTTTTAAACGGGATGTAGTTTTTTTTAATTACTAAAACCTTATAATGATCCACGGAAATAATAGTCAAATAATCTGCCTAACACCCGTCAAGCTAAGTATTATACTTTTTTAGAAATAACGGTTGCCGCCTTTTTCGCTGTTTTCTCCAAAACTACTTTTTGGGCTTAACGGCTTTCTAGTTAAAGGACGGCAGAGAGATATATTGTTAAGTATAAGAATAATTTACGCCTTTTACAGAGAGGTAAGCAGAGACTACGTAATGATACTTGCTATGATCTTGACATACTTACTTTATTCACAAGTTATGACACGTCTGTTCAGCAATCTTCATCTTGTGCTAATTAAATTAGCATACCGTTAAAGATTACTATTGGCATTTCTTATTGTATACATTTTTCTACCGACGTGCTTTGATACCGAAAAGGAAAGCTAAAAGTGTAACTATTATGTTTACAAAAACCACAATAGTTTTCTTTATACATTAATTACCGCACTCTTAACCACTGTAACGCAAAAGTTACTTGCATTGGAATAACGGATACAAATAACACCCAGAGTCGAAATAATTATTTTGTGAGATGCATAATTTTGATCCCATGTAACTAATCGACTTGTCAATTATGTAATATAACGAGGTACTACTCGAATCAATAAACCAAACGTGCAGTTAAATTTTAGGAAATTTTCACATACTTTTAATTATTCGATTGCTGCCGCGTAGCAATGGTGAAGTCTCTCGGTATATTCTCACTTTTTTCTTGTCACGATAACAAATTTATTAACGTACTAATTGTTCGATTTCTACAGAATTGTTTTATACATTTCTATGGTTATAATTCTTGAAAAATAATGAATTCTTTTTAACGTATTCTTAAAGAATTTAAGTGGATCTTTTTTTTAAAAACTTCAATCTTACAATTTTAAGGTTTGTTGAATTCTTTTGTTATTGAAAAAGTTATGATTAGAAATTTACTGTCATACTGCAGGAACACCCTCAGTTTAAATTGCATTGTAAAAAATAAAGTACAAGAAGCTCGTGCAAACCTCTTAATGGTTTGAGACCTGTGGCGTGTCCTTTGGCAATCTGGTGAATAGAATAAACTTACAGACAAACAAATAATGTTTAGCTATTTTCTCTTAATGGTGTGCAGGCAATTTTGCTTGCTATGTTATGCATTAATCCCCAAGCAATAGGAAGCGTGGATTTTGTACAACACCCAGCACAATTTCAGACTCTGGACTGAAATTGAACATTTTCAACAAAAAACAAACACCATGAGACAGAAGCTGAGACCACAAGTTGCTAGTCGTACCCACTACCACTTTTGATTATAGATTACAATTACTTAGGAAATTGGAATCGAATATTAAATTGGTACCGAGACCGAGTCTCACCTTTCATTACGCAAATGTTCCTGGAATGTGAAGGTGAATTGTGGTAAAAAGGTTTGAATAATGATTCGGCACGACCAAAAGGCTTTACATAGGCTGATGTTATGACTCCTGAGCTTTCATTGACCTGATAAATAGATATATTATATAAACTTGACGAGGGTCGTCTCGTTCAGTTCCTATTACTTTGCATGTTGTTTAATATTTTGGATGAATATAAAACTAATTTAAACGTGAAAATGTCTTTAAAATCAGTGGCGGGATGAGGGTTTATCGCGAACGAATGAGCGACAGTTTTTGCAGGGCACTTTGTAACTTTAATAACTTGGATAATATTGTCGTTATGGTTAGTATACAGCCCGTCTGATTGTAAGCAGTTACTAGCCTAGCCTATAGACCACACTTTGCAACCCATCTAATTATATCCTATTGCTGGGCACGGGTGTTCTCTCTATCCAGAGAGCAGAGAGGGTTTAGAGCCATAATCCATACACGCATGACAAATTGCAAAGGTAAATGTAAAGGGTAAGCTCAATTATGGATCATTTTAAGACTGTAAACAAATGAATATGTCAAACACAAAAAGGCCTACAATCCAGTGTAATTAGAGAAGCGACCTGTAATCTACTATCCCTTGTAATAGTGCCGTCGCTCTTGGCCTATACTTAGTACATATGTGTGGGTCTTGATTGTCACATGCCATAAAACAATTACAGCGGGCAATGTGCCGGTTAACAAAGAGGCGGGGAGACAGGCCGTCTGAGTTCCCCTCTAAATTTAAATAAGGCATTCTCAATGTTATTATAAATTTAACGTAAATGTATATTTTAGTCCACATAATCAGTTGTTTAAAAGCAGCTTTGTTCGAAATAGAGCACGTTAAAACTTTGTTTGCAGTTTTAGTTTCATTTCATTTTATTTGTAAAATGCGTCGTTCTGTTTGTGGATTCTGCACATTTTTTTATATCACGTATAAAAAAACACCTAGATGGTTGTTATTTTAAGAGAGAAAAACTTGCCAGTTAAGCTCAAGTATGGTA
This sequence comes from Trisateles emortualis, assembly GCA_947095525.1. Lineage (NCBI taxonomy): Eukaryota > Metazoa > Arthropoda > Insecta > Lepidoptera > Erebidae > Trisateles > Trisateles emortualis. The sequence goes on from OX352734.1 coordinate 12,452,864, forward strand.
GGCCCTGCACTTTCCCGTTGACCATAGCCAGTCAGTCTTCAGGATTGTTTATGTCACGTGTCAATGCAGTTTGGAGTCCTATTAACAAAATATAATCCGAAAATTTTATAGACCTATGTATGTAAATCCAAAACAGGCAGGTTGATTGATTGAATCAAAATTTTGTCACGAAACCATTTCCTAGTTATTAGCTACACCAAAGTCTATAATTCGCATTCAATTTATAATAAAGTAGGTACTGAATCAAATAGGGTGAAATTTAAATTGGACCAGAGCGAAGAGTATCCCCTTTCAATTAAAACGCAAATCAACCGCTGAGTGCCGACGTGTTCCGTGACATAAAAATGTACGCATTAAAACCATTTTTTTCTTTTATCATAATGAAGTTAAGGTTAAACGCTATGTATGGTGTTTGACTATGACGTAATAATCAAATATTTTAATATCTACTGAAAGTGAAGGAGAACGTCGTGAAAAACTCACATGTCTTTGAAGAAATTCTCAAGAGATTTTTGATCCACTAACTCGCAGGGTTAGACTCAAAGCCTCTGATCTTTCTTGATAGAGGAGATAAGATCTGTTACTAGCAGTGGGATATATATAGGTAAGTATGGGTAATAAAATAATAATAATAGCAACCCATATCGCACTGCTGGGCACGGGTCTCCTCTCCTCTATCAAGAGAGAAAGAAGGCATAGGCCTTAATCCACAAACACTGGCATAATGAAGGTTGGTGAATTAGACATGTCTTTAGTACGTTTTTAAGACATGTGGTTTCCTCACGATGTTTACCTTCACCGTTAGCAGATGATGAATCATTTTGATTAGTACATGGGTATATTTACCGAATATAAAACATATACAAAAACAAATGTTTGTACCTAATTTAAAATTTGCAGGCTCTGAGGCTTCGAAGATATTGTGATCAGTGAGTGACTGGTACTTAAAGATAAAAGATTGATTGATTTCGCTTTTGTATTTATAGATTTTCTTTGATCGATGGCTTAATGGCATTTTCGTAATCTCAAAATGAACCTATATATAATAATTATATTTTTTACCTTTAATATATACTAGCGGCCCGCCCTGACTTTGCCCGGGTTAAACAATTTGTTACCTATTTAGGGACTGAATTTCCAAAAATCCTTTTTTAGCGGATGCTAACGTAATATAATAAATCTATGGTCAAAATTTCAGCTTTCTCGACTGAATACTTTAGGCTCTGCATTGATCGTCAGTCAGAACAAACGATTTTATATATACCTCCATACAATACTATTCTTGGTAACAATAACAAAAGACCACATCCCAATAACTACACTCAGTGTGTGTAGTTATCACTTGCGTGTTTCCAAACAATTTTTTTACACCAGGAGTGTGTGAGTACAGGTCTGCAGCGCTCATTTAGGGATGCGTTTAGAAAGAAACGTGTTCCTATCCCAGGGATACTCCCATCTTAGAGTCCTTGTGTAAAAAAATGGGTTGGAAACACGCAAGTGATACCTCTGGTATTGCGGGCGTCCATAGGCTACGGTAACTGCTTAATATCAGGCGGCCGTATGCTTGTTTGCCACCCAAGTAGTATAAAAAAACCCGAAAGTAGTTAGTTTGTTCAGAATAAGTAATAGACTCGAAAATTTTGTTCCAAAATGTATGAAAATTGTTTAAAGTTGGAAACCATTACGAGCCATTTATGGTTTTACAAATGCACAATACAACGAAATAATTTGTACTCTGGTACGCGCGGCGCTTGCGGCACTCCGCTAGGTGACCATAGTTGTGCAGGAAAAACTACACAATGAAACATCATTTTTTAACTCTTAATCTTCTAATAAAAACAAATTTGGTATGTTTCGGTATTTTTACTATACCAAGAATATCATTGTATACTTATACTCGAATATAAAATATTTTGTTTATCGGTTATCTTACTGCAGCAAGTTGACAACAGCTTTGTGTGACTGTTATATTACCAGGCACTGAATATAGAGCACGATTTCTCTGAGGTCACATTTACGCTTGAGTTGAATAACAATATCTAGTGTTGTACGTCGTCTGGTTCATTTTATGAAGTTTTGGATAGTTTGTTGCTGATTCCTTGGCTACGTGGTATTTTGGATATATTATAATGTATTATAATAATAATAATTTTTTTAATCAGATAAAAATCCAAATCCAAATTTCATAATTTGACACATTTAAAGACACATTATTTAACATTACTAATATTATTTATAATTCATAATTAATCATGCATAATTCATTAAAATAAAATAAATAGGTAATTCATTAAAATAAGTAGGTATTACTAATATTATAAACGCGAAAGTGTGTAAGAATGTATAGATGTATGTTTGTTACTCTTTCACGTAAAAACTCAACTCAACGGATCTGAATGAAATTTGGTACAGAGATAGATTATAATCTAGAATAGCACATAGACTACTTTTTATCGCGATAACCGATATCCACGTGGGCGGGCAACAGCTAGTTAGATATAATCTACCTCCTTGCCACAATTCATCACAACAAACCAACTAACATAGGTACTTACTTTCACACTTATATCGAATATAAGTAAGGCTCAGGTAATAGGTCTGGTAGGTTATATACATTTCAATAGTAAACACATAAGGTTGTTCAATATGTAGTGATAAATAAAATAAATTCCTTTTTAGAAATTGTAAATAAGTAAAATAAACAATGAATTACGTAAGTATAAATAAACAGAGGAATAGCAATAGATACTCTTATGTCGATAACGTTCTCGAAAAACGAATGGATTAGGTTTCAAACCACATTAGATGCCATACAATACTGTACCTTATTGCCTTTGACTCATGAGGCATTACAACGTTTAATATAAATCAAAACACAACGTTTTATTACCTTATGAAAATAATGAAACAGAAACCTCGCATTTTATATGGGTACTCGTGATTTGGGCCTTCTTTCAAGTGGGTTTTTGAACCTTTGTCACCGTTCATAATTACATGAATTATGGAGAATTTCCTTGACAGTTTTATAATATGTAATTAAAATACCTCTTAGACTCGTAGATGCTTTTCATCTTGTTAGCAATCATTTTGTGTAAAAATAAGACGAGGAGAAGATAGAGATCGATACTATGTTATATCTCTAGAAAATTTATCATTAATAAGTAACCTATGAATGTTTGCAACACCAGGGGTGTCACTCACGCGTTGTCGACCCTTTAAAAATCTTATAACTCCTTTCTTGAAGAATCCCAATGCATGCTCATTCCACAGCCTAATCGTACGTGGTAAGAAATTCCTCTGGAATCGTACGGCATGTTTGAGCAAATTACACTATTAATATTTTATTGGTGTACAATAAAGAGTTTTTTCATGTAATTTTCATGTTGTGCCGGATTAAGAATACAAATGTCGCCATCCCGTTCCATTCCGAGGGTGTCCGTAAGAGTCGACTAAAGTAGTAAGTCAGGCAGACAATATCCACTGCAAGAAAAGAAAAACTCGAAACAAAACCCGTCTGGCCAGAGTGGTGGGCATTCATGTGCATGGAAGCCGTCCAGAGCAGTGGGATGTTTATGGGTTGACATGAGGACTCCCATTAGGCAGAGACTATGATACTTCAATTGCTTCACTCAAGACATACTACTTTCTTACTTTCGCTTATTCTACATTCATCATCCTGTTCACGCATTTAATAAGCGTCGGTTCTGGGTACTTTTAATTTGACCCTTTTTAGTACAACACCTTCTTGGTCGATGTACATTCACCTCCCCTTTTAACTAGGACGTCCCCTACCGACATATTTATTAAAGCTATATACCAATATAGAAATCACATTCAAATCGCGTACTATTTTTTCATCGTAAAATATAATCGTTTTAGCAATTCATACCTTAGTCTACAGTGTTAAGGTTCAAAATGGTATGATTACTGTTTGAAATGTAATTTCTTACAAGCTATGGATCCTGACTCCTTTTCTACGCATTTTACGGATTATACATCTACTTTTATAACGTGGCTAATCAGATGTTCCCTTACCGCAAATATAACTAGAAGGTTTGACAATAATACAAGTTATTCAGTTCCGAACGATGAATGCCATGATTGATAACCCCCAGAATTCTATCAAAATCTCTCCCGATGATATTAGAAGCACATTAAGCACAATGCAGGAAGATTTTGGATTCATAATTCTAAATATTTTTCTGTTGATGGGTATATTTGAAAGCATCTTGGGTTATTTGAAAGAGATATTATTGTATCAACAACATGAAAGTTTTATGGGTAAAATATTACATATTTATGGCTGTGAAATAAACATTAATAACTATATTTTAACGTTTATTGTAAGCAATGCATAATATATTGTTTACATTTACGTGCGTAAGCTTGCAAATTTGTAATTAGTTATAAAAGTGATTTCCATTTTCTTTCTTTTAAAAAGATGACTCCCACGCTAAGGAACTAGCCCTGTGTAGCGAAGAGGTTTTTGCAAACATTTGTTGTCCAATTAATGGACACAAAGTATATATCACATAAAGTTTTGTCTCGTGTAGGAATCGAATTCACAACATTTGGCATGGAGTTAATGGCAAAGTAACCACATTGACCACGGATTCCCAAAGTGGTCTATATCAACCCCTTGGGGTTAAAATCAGTTTCCCAAAGGTAAGGTAAAACGAAAGCTGATTTTAAATGTCGATGAGGTCTAAAATCGACCCCTATTATAAATATTATAAGGTTTCTTAAGGGCAACGCGCGAGTGATACCCCTGGTGTTGCAAGCGTCCATAGGCTACGGTAACTGCTTACCATCAGGCGGGCTGTATGCTTGTTTGCCTCCTTGGTAGTATAAAAAAAAAAACTCAGATAGTACTGGATCGATAAAAAATTTTTTTTTGTTGAATAGTGCATTTGTCCAGGAAGGCTATAGGCTATATAACATCACGCTATGATTCATAGAAGCGGAGCTGTAGTGAGATGTGTTGCAAAATCGCAGTCCCTAGTTTACTATATTATTAGCATAGAACTATAGTTAAATGGGTAAGTTTTGTTTTTATAAAAAAGACAACTCCCGCACTAGAGAACAAGCTCTGTGTCGCGGGGGACAAACATACAATTAACGGACATAAATTACAACCAGGTTTAGAACAACTCTTTGTGGTAAGCAGTTACCGTAGCCTATGGACGCTTGCAACACCAGGGGTATCACTCGCGCGTTGCCGACTCTTTAGAAACCTTATAACTCCTTTCTTGAATTATTTACTGAATTAGCGCATTCAACCAAACATACTCTTCAGCCTTATAATATACTATATTAAGTATAGAAAGGAAAGATTTGTATTTTTATACGTAACGAATAAACTCAAAAACTACACGACCAATGTTAAAAATTCTTTCACCATTAGAAAGCTACATTATCAGCGGGTAACATAGGCTATATTTTATTGAAAAAAAATTACGGGATAAATGTCCACCCGGGCGAAGCCGGAACGAGCCGCTAGTGTATAATATATTTTTTAACAAAGCATTTTTGAGGATTGACGTGTATTACAATACATTTATTTTTTTAACGACTATCGGGATTGGAAATATTTTCTTAGTTGTGGGGGATTTCACAAACATTGATATGTCATTAATGAGTAGGTAAATAACGAGGTGACCACTAAAACCTCTGAAACTGTCGTGTAGTAAAATAAATACAACGCCCCACTAGTTGTCCCGATGCGGTGGGCAAAAGTATAATCTAATGTATTTTATATACCAACCTACTGGTATGGTAGAATAATTTACGCGATGTATTTGAACTGAGGATCGTGCCAAATTGCTTACATTTGGAGAGTACTATGTCTCGCAGTGGACTATGGTGATGATGATGAATTGTATATCTGTTTCTTTAGTCAAACCATATTATTGATAATTTAAAGAGAGCTGAAACTTTTCACAGTCGAGCTTACAAGAACTTTTATTGAACAGTGCCGTATATTGACTATAGGTCACGTGACACGTCTAGTACTCTTTATAATGTGAATCAAATTCAGCATTAAATGTCTACCAGAGGACTGAAATAGGCAGATTGATTAAAACTTTTTACTTGAACACTTAATTTAATTAAGACCACTTTAAACAACATTAAATTTACAATTTAAGTAAGTCTTGATCAAAGAAAATGGTCAAATTCGTGAATGAAAAACTTTGTACCCCTTTTGCAATTTTAAATATGCTCTATATTTAAAATTGCAAAATGCAGTCTATCTCCGTAAGATAGACTGCATTTTGCAATTACGGTCGAAATTCCATCACCGAATGACCTCTAGTATATGTATGAAGCCACAACATGGTAAAAATATTTATAGACCTATATCGTAGTTTACAGGCTGGCCCCGCTGTTTTGCGGTTTTATACCCTTGCCCGTATTTGATTTTAGTGTCAGAGTTACCAAGATACTTGAGATTCAAATTTTATGTGCTATAAATGTACTCAGTTCAGGCTGTATTGACTGAATTTATATCATTGGATAATGCGAAACCGTCTGTGTTTATATTTAGATAGACGATCGAAGTGAAAAGACTCGAAGCAAAATACTTAATTTTAAAAAGACTGTTAGTCGTATGACTGCACTTCAGAAGTGAAAACTTAGCTTCAAAAAGTTGTAAACACACGTTCGTTGTAAACATCTCGATTTTTAGAATTTTACACAACGAAGAAAAAAACTTGTTAGCGCCAAGTAAATAGCATCAGGTATTTCAGATAAAATAGGTACTTAAGGTATTTAGTAGCTGTTATAAAGGATTGCCAGTTCACAGTAAATATACAGATTAAAATATTGACTGAACTGGCAACAAGTCCTATATCAATTTGTTGGTGTTTTCACTTTTGGATACCATTTTATGCTATTTCGTACCCCGCAGTGTTGAAAGAAAATATGTAAATACCTTTAGCACCTTTTTGATTCTGAAATACCTGATGCTATTATAATTTTTTATTCGTCCTGTAAAATTGACAAAATCTAGATACTGACGATTGCCACTGCACAGTCGATATAATATGTAAAAAGTTCCCAACGTGCCTTAATAAGATTACTCTTCAAAAATTCGTCTCTTTGGTTTGGTAGGTACAGGTTGTATTTATTAGTTCATTAAGCTGTCTGTAAAAAATGCCGCGAATTTTGTACGTATTTATTAATGAGACTGTTTTATGTAAAACGTAATGGATGTATTGTTAAATTGCTAGAAACTCGATTCTAGAACGTAAGCTTCGTTTAAAATGTAAAGTAGTACTAATTGTCTCTAATGTACACGAGTGCTGTTATCTACAATATACGTAGATAATGTTGAATTAACAAGAAACAAGTATTTTACGAGGTAATTCATTATTCAAGGTCTAAATAAAATAAAATGCCAATGCGGCCGTCCTTTGCTGTTTTACATCTTGGTGTCAATCAACGAAGACAAATAGGATATTCTGCGATTGACACCGTGGTGTCAATAATCCGTGGTGTCAAACAGCGAAGGACCCGTTTATTTGTTAGTGTTTGCTTTTTACCTCTTCACGACTAAACGGCTGAATGGGTCTTAATTTATTTGGCAAGGAGACAGATGGTATCCAGTGGAAGAACATAGGGCTTTCGTTTTACCGCAACAACCGACATAGTAGTATTTGATGCTCACCCAAACAATATCTAAAACCCTTTAAATGTATTTCTGAGGATGCCTAATGTTTCTATTATTTATTTTCTATATTAGCGCATGTTAAGCACGACTAAATTAAGACCCATTCAGCCGTTTAGTCGTGAAAAGGTAAAAAGCAAACACACTAACAAATAAACAGGTCCTTCGCTGTTTGACACCACGGATTATTGACATCACGGTGTCAATTGCAGAAGGACGTTTTTTTAATTACCTGTTTGGGACCATGGTGTCAATCGAAGAATATCCTATTTGTCTTCGTTGATTGACGCCAAGATGTAAAACAGCAAAGGATGGCCGCATTGGCATTTTATTATAACATATAATCATGCACAAAAGTGTTTACACGATTTTTATATCAGAGTTACTTTCTTATTACAATGTAATAGTAGGTCAGCTCAACAAAAAATCTTATAATTTACAGCTACTTTTGTTGCCGACTGTATCAAATTAGTATTAATTTAGCTATTTTATATTTACATGTGTACCGATGGATTATATTGGGGCAATCGGATTATCTCCACCGCCTACCTATTGATAAAGGATTACTTACGATGAGGGCTGTGGCTAAATGACATCAACAATTAAATCGATAGAGTGACGCAGTAAGATACGACATGAAGGCAAGAGGGCTTTTACTTCAAAACTTTGACATTGTATGATATACCATAACGGCTTAGATACTTCGGTTTGATTAATAATTGCACTTCATTGTAATCTATTTACTATCAGTGATCATTCGCTGAATTCACTTCACAAATTATAAGTAAGTCTATACGCACTGATGGAGTCATGCCTTTAGTAGGTTTTAAAAGGCAGCTACCACGATTAAGAAACTGGCCCTGTGTCGCAGGGGGAGTTATAGGTCGTTTCGCCCGCCATTTGTTCGCCCGAAGGGGCCAAACGACCAAATTACAAAATTTATAATATTTGATTGGTCGTTTCGACAGCATCAAAATCTGTCTGTACATGAAAAGTAATAAAACCTCCATCGGGCGAAACGCTCAATCAAATATTATAAATTTTGTAATTTGGCCGTTTGGCCCGCTCGGGCGAACAAATGGCAGGCGAAACGACCTGTAACTCCGCAGGCGACTTTACAAACAAAAAAGTACACTCCGATTCGGAACAAATAATAAAATTAGGCATCACATAAAGTTTTGTCGCGTATAGAAATCGAACCCAAAACGCTTCGTGATATGACCACACAAACTACTTATGCACACAGCTTATAAAACTACTACCTATACTAGCTATTGCAAAAAAAACATACATACATACAATCAAACAGAGTTATTTTCGCATTTATAATATAGTATGGATCCTTTATAGGATTACCCCAACATACTGGCAAAGTTATAAGAATGACACACCATGAGCGTCATCATAATAACTTACAAAGTTGTTAAGAACTGTCTCATGAACGCTTTGAACATGCTCATTTCCACTTACAACCTCATCTCGTTTTACTGTCGTACCAGCTCGTCGCCATATGCCATCGACACGTTCCCAAGGCCTCGGGGAGTAACCCCCAGGGACCTCTTAAAACGTTATTAAGCAGATGGTTACCCTACCTTTTTCAGCGACCTACTGAATGTAATCAAGTTCGGTTGTGACAAGTTTACGATCTTGACACATTGTTGGTCGTCAATAATAATATCGTAGAAAGAAAATACTTTTTTTGGAAAACATATTTTTATTGTTCGAGTGTTTACGATTTCAAATTAAATAAACTATGTATCTCTACATCACCATTTAGGTTGAAGAATAAAGAATGCCTCTGGCATTAGGTCCGCTTGTACACATTTTTGTGTTAAAATAATTTGACTATAAGTTAAAGTAGAGTGGATGTATTCCCAAGCTAGGACGATATAAATTTGAACAGAGACTGATGCTATGCGCTACCCCTATATACCCCTTTAAAACATTCGGTAGTGTATGCCGCAGTGCCGTATTTTTTGTAAATTAAACGTCACATTTTTCAAATCATATCTACATCTCTTAATTTGAAATGTAAACGAATTCTTGTTTTGAATTTTAAGTTGATACGCATTTTGTAACAATCAAGTTATTTTGTATTCCATCTTTGAACACGTTTTCAGTTAACCGTGATGCTGAATACTTTTTTCGTTCAACCATGGCGAGCGTACTGATGATATACTTGTTTATACGATGTACAGGTATTCAACGCTCATTTAGGGATGCGTTTTTAACGAATCGTTTTCATATCCTAGGGATACTCAATCATAAAAGCATAATTATTATTTTTTTTAGGTCGGCAACACGTAAATTGGAAGCGTCCTTAGGTGGGTCGTATACTTGTCTGCCACCTAAGTGGTTTATAAAAGCTTGTAAAAACTTCTTCTTTATATATTTCTTTAAATAGAAATAGACAGCAGACACAGAACATTTCAAGTCTAGTTACTTACGATTCTAACATATCGATAGGTATACTTGTACGGCACTTATTTGCAGACGTATCTAAATAAACTGTATTTGGTTAAAGCCCTAAACTGGGTTACGTTAGCGTTAATTCTGTATACGAAAATATATTCGGTATGGTGAAGGAAAATCGCCTTTTCATTGAATTTGAGTGGGCAGGTCGCAGATTAGGAAGGGCGAATGTTATTTTGTCTGACAACCTGTGTTCGTGATGAATTTTGGGTACCAACGATAAATCCTTTTCAATTGAGTTGGATGTGTTAGTGCGTTCCGTACGTATAAAACATTTGCGTTAATATTTTTTGCGGTTTAACATTACTACTACTACGTTGGTACCTAGTACTAAGTATCTAATCGGTCACGGAGGCGGCTAATCTCAATGGAGATTATTACATTTTGCCGTTTCATATTAACGTACCTACGGTTAAGGCAGATAATAAATTACGCTGTAGTCTAGTCTAACAAAAAACTACGAGATAGGTAAGTATGCCAATCTAATATTCCCACGACGCGACGCCGACGATTGATGTCGCACGTCGCGGAGCTATAAATCGAGATAACACGTAATTTTTAAATATACAAAGTAAATGAGAACCTTCGTTTTCCACCTATAGGTACTCATATATAGATGAACCCGTATTTTTATTAATTCTTTTTTTATTTAGTGGCTATTTATGTATGAGCTTTATGAAGTAACATATTACGCAGAAATAATTATATTGAAAAACAAACGGACTAACACGCGACAACAAAATAACATAAAGACGAAACTGCAGGTAAATTACTGCTACCTAAAATTAGAAGACATTCAAGCATAGAAAAACTAATTAAGTCCCCAGTATACGCAACAAAAGCACAGACAGTGTTCATATACCTATGTCATAAAGTTAAATTGCTTGAGCTGGATAAGATTTTAATCTGGCAACTTGGAGCGCAAGTCAGCTTAGTTTTCTTCGCGTAGCTTCGTAGGTGTGAGTAAAGCACATACTTACCGTAAAGTATGTGATATCTAATAAACCTATTTTCTAACTAACCTAGGTATTTAATCTTAATGGGTATGGATTTACTGATAGTTTACAGAACAACAAATGCGTCTACCTATGATCATTATAGGGTACTTAACTTAACAATAACAATATATAATAATAATAGCATGGGCTGCTATTATTATTATATATTGTACATATGTCCCATTGCTAGGCATGGGTCTCGTCTGAAGAAGGAAAGAGAAAGAGAGAGGAAACGGAAACGGTACCCGCATTAGGCCAGCGTGTGTGTGTGTAATTCACACACGCTGGCCTAATGCGGGTTGGTGAATACGTTGGGAGGGGTGAATCAGACATGTCTTTAGAATTTCTTCTAAGACATGTGGGTTTCCTCACGCGGCGCTGTTTTCCTTCTCCGTTTTAACTTGAGAAAGTACCAAAATTTTAATAAAAATGCGACGTTGCCAATTCGGAACTCGAACAAAAGAGTTTTCGTAAAGCGGTAAAGTTAAAGAGCAATGTATTTCGAAGTTTGCAATCCTTCTATGTTGTTATATCATGGCAGATTTAGCCGCCTGAATAATGTTTTCACTGGCGACTAAAAATACGGTCAGAGCTCACGAGTCATTATTCGCGGTTTGTTTGTTTATTACTTCAGTCAACGTATGATGGATCGATGGCTCTCCACTTTATGACTCATTGTTTACTTTTTTAGAACATTATTTTATAAATTTCCCTAACCAATATATCTAGGATATCGTAAACTGTTTCCATAATAGTTAATCACTGTCTTAGAAGTTTTTATTTCGATACATTCTTGGAAATGAACAGAAATAAAATGTTATGAAATGTTTCATGTTACCGCATTTGTTCATGGCTAGGAGCAGCTCGATGCGAAAAGTAGAGAATCGTGCCTAACGTGCTGAGCTTACCTATGTCCAGCAGTGGTCTCAATAAAATGATGCTATAAATATTGCCAGTACGTTTTCTTATAATCAATATTCCAAAAGAAGAAAGTTGTTTCTCGTGGTGACTTGGGAATAGAAAGCATATAAAACAATAATAATAAAATGCAACATTGTGACTGTTTTGAAAAGTTCAAGTCAATGCGTCGACTACCTTCTTTGAGTTTTGTGGGCACAAATATACGGTAGCTGAATTTTTATATGTATAAAGATTTAATATAAAACGCAGAGGCTAAAGATAAATCTTTTACCTTTATATTCATTTTTATTTTATGAGCATCACATCGTTATATTCTTCGTCGTGAATTTATCTAAGAAGCAATTTAAAAGACTTTTCAATTATTCCTTTTCGTAACTTATGGTAAGTTTTGTAATATTGTGAATGATATTTATGTACAAGCGATAAAGAGATGGAGAAGATACACTACAATTTCCACTTTTGGCTCTAATTTATCTACAACACGTATTACATTATAGGTACCTATTAATAGACTAGCAGCCCACCCCGTCTTCGCCAGGGTTAAACAATTTTTTACATGTGAGAGCTTGAATTAACAAATTCTCTTCTTAGCACTCACTTAGCTTAGCGGAACCACTGTAGCTACAGATAAATTATACTCAGACACAGATCAAAAAATCATGCTAATCGCATTAAAAATTATCCTTGACCTCTGGCTTAGCAGTCAGGATAACTAACCACTAGACCAACAGGCAAGTCTGAAATATCATAGCCTTTTGTGATACTCATAATACATTTTATGCCTTTGACATGCTTTGACGACGCCAATAGCTTTATGATTACCTCATTTTTATCGCCGTAGTTATTATCAGTAACTTGGTAAAATGGACAGTTTTTATTGCAACCTGCCATAAGGACTAAGGCTTAAGGCGACAAGATATTTCGACGTTATGAACACGGCATAAAACTTCAGTACGATGTAATCCGAACCAGTGATAACCCGAATTCTTATCATAATTTGATCTCTTAACATAACTCGTTTAGTATCAGAGTTAGTGCCTTAGTTTTATTTAATGTGGGTGCATAACTGAAAAATTGCTGTGTAGATTTACCAATGTCCTGATTAGTCAATCTGCTTAACCTTAATTGATAGATTTGCGGGGTTAAGCAAGCTTGCTACTATCAGTCTGTAGAAGGGTGACTGCTTTATGAAAACCCAGCAAGACGTGCACGTACAGACGTTGCTGTTGCTCCTGAGGCTGTACCATGTTTTCCTTAGGGATTAATTTTAAACTTTTTTTTAATTCATTAGATCTCAACTAATCGAAATTCGAATTAAGATCAAAAATAAATTATTATAAAAACGTCATGGTCTCTCACTTCTAATCTGTCTCTCTACGGTCGTATCGTATTGCCGTTCCATTGGACTGATGAGGCTGAAGGAATAAAGAGTGCACTTGTGGTTGTGTACACTTGAACACGCAACCACGAGTCCACTTCGTCCTGCGCAGCTGGCAAAAATCTCAATTGAGATTCTTCACCGTAACTGAAATCGGTCTAAAGAAAAATACCGCTAAAATAAAATAATAATAAATAATATAATAAAAATAAATAAAAACACTTGTAGAGAAGGTATTAAAAAAAGCTGACGTCACTCCGAGATGTAAAAAAGTAGTAGGCACATTCGAGGACTAAGAGCTCGTATGGTACAATTAGTAGTGCACTGAGCCGGAACCCGAAAGGCGCCATTTCGAATCCTGCTCCAGGCTCGACGTTTTCCACATTGCTTTAAATAAACTTTTAAAAAGGTATCCTGTCAAAGTCACACTCCTCATTTAGATGTTTGATGGAAATATACATAGACAATAATGTGGTTTCAAAGTGTATCTTTGACTTTGCTCACCACACGAAGAAAGTAGTAAATTGTTTTTTGATATACAACAAAACATAATATATCAAAATGCCTAGTATCACAAGTCCGGAAACCAATTCAATTCTTACCCTCAAAAAGTCTTCATAGAAAAACAAAAGAAAAAAGGTAAAGGAATTAAACTGACTCAACTTACTTTTCCTTTTACTTTTCCTGTATCAGTATTAAAAAAGTTTGTCAAGCGAATGGACGATACTGTTGTTTATTGTTTATAAGTACCTACTTAGCTACAAGCGATTGGTAGTAAATACTACCTGAAGGTACTAGTATTCTGTGCTTAAACTTAAAATTAATTACAAAGTTGACAACTATTAAAATAATTTTATTGAGGAACTAGCGGCCCGCCCCGACTTCGTCCGGGTTAAACTATTTTCAGCGCAACTTTCTTTTTTTACATAAGAACCTTCTCCTGACAATAACAAATACAACAAAAAAAGAATTGCTGAAATCGGTCCAGCCGTTCACGCGTGATGCCGTGACAAAGGGAAATAGGGATTCATTTGTATATATAAGAAGATAATCACACAATCAATAAAAAAATTAAATTAAAACATATTTCGAAACACAGTCACGGCTATATATTGAGTAGTTAATATCTAATTTTAATTTCGACCAGTGTAGTTATGATGATCATATTTTCAAAGACTACTGCCGTGCTGAGGAAGGAGCCCTGTGTTGCCAGGACAAATTTGGGGATTGATCCCACAACACTCGGTGCGGTAATAGTGGTTAGAACACGCGTAGGTACAATACCAATTTATTTATTAACTCATATACTCGTAGTTTTATTAAGCGATGTTGCATTTGCCTTTCAATAATGCAGTTAATGGGTTTCACCACAATTCAATTAGCTTATTAATGGATTTAGTGATACATATTGAAATTCGAAATTCCATTTAGGATTATTATGTAGGCAGTACTGGCTTTATATTCCGCAATTTTATCTAAACTAAAATCATGGAGCAAAGAAAGAATTGTATTTTTTACTAGGTGGTAAATAAGAACACACCTCCTCTGATTATACTTAAGCAGTAACTGTAGCCTGTGGACGCTTGCAATATACCTGGCCCTCTGGAAAAGTGGCATAAAAGGTTAATCTTTTTATTCCACTACCGTTTATGACACTTGTCTATACATCAATCGCGAGCTATCTGAAGCACATACTCAATAAAATAAAGTCGAATAAATATCTTATTCCCAGAATAATATTTAATATAAGCAAGACAATTCCATCATATAATATAACATAACAATTTGACGTTATGACATATACGTTTTGACACGTCACCGTTTGACCTAAAAGTTCGGTGCGGTTTTCGGTAGAATGAACACATACTAAAGACGGATTCGCCTTATCTAATGTCCGTGGGGACACCGCAATTCTATAATGGAGAAAGGTTTAAATCCGATTTCATTGATTCCTCACTTCTACGACGATTGAAGTAAATGTAATCATGTTATACGACGACAGAAACGTTTATCGATGGTTGAAATTTTAAAAGCCATTTACCAATTTGCATCTTGCTGTCTGAGTTTTTACGTACGTTTCACTCCTTTTAGACGTATAAGGTAGATAGAGGCAGTTGATACTCACAATTCTTCAGCTTTGTTAGGCCTTAAGTATTGGTAATTAAATGGTAAATTTTTAAATTTCGTGCTGTTGCTAAGAATTTTCAAAAACAATGCACATTTCCCGATCCAACTTGCGGTCTACCCACATCATTATAATGTACATCATAATTATTATTTTATTAACTACCTCATACATTTTAAACACGGAGTTTGTAAGTAAAGTATCCAGTAGAGGAACAGAATGGAGAAGATCAAGGTAGCGGAGAAAAAACCGTCGCGGGATGCTGCCGCTGCCTGTTCAAGTGACTTATCACGTGTTCTCGGCTTATCTCCGCAGAGACCGCAATTCACCTCCGCAGTACGCCGTCACCTCACCCCTAAAGACAGCCAGAGTAAATATGGTGTGGTAGATTTCTTTTTTAATAAGATTTTTGCGTAACTTAATATTAGGTATCAAAATATTGTTGAAACTAAGTAAAACTAATTTCACGTAAAACAAGATTAAACCATTAAACCTTCCAAAAGGGATGGAGTCTTTGTCGTTTTTGCGATAGTGATAATGCTGCGTCACTAAACACAGCGTTTTGGCATCGTAATAAGTAATTTCAACATCATGATGATGCCTTAATTTATAATGCGAAATAAAAAGCGGGTGTGCATGCTAAGCTAGAGCTGCGGCATTTAGTGCAAATACATATATCAACGTGTGCCTCACATTGGGCAAGAGTAAGTAGAGGCTATGAAAATCCATTTGCTTCAATTGAAACACACTTCTTCACAATTAGACAGGCGACAGTTAAGTAAATACCTTTGCCGTGTAAAAGTCTCGGTCGAAAACCAGGACGGATTCACCTTTGATTGTCGTGCTGAAGTCCTGGTTCAAATCCTAGGTCGGATTAAAATTTTCCATCTAAAGAGATATCTGAAAGTTGCTTTTGCTGAGGGCTATTTAAAAGTAGGCTTGATACACCTCTTGGAAGAAAAGCTGCCACATTTTATGATGTTTGGCGTTTTAAAGGATATTTGTGGTTGTATTTCACCCCTATGCAGGATACAAGACGAGGTTTTATCAAACCGCGATATTTCGTGTATTATACAAAATTTGTATAATAAATATACATCATTTAACACGGATTCCGTAATATTTGAGCAAAGTGGTTTAAGCTTGATAAATGTTATAATAGGTTTGGCATTGTGCTGCTATAAATTTGTATAATGTAGGTATATTTCAATTATAAATGTTAATATTATAATTAACTGAACTGTGCTAGTGTTTCAAATGTTCACCTCGACATTATCCATTACGCGGCGGTTGTGGGTTCGATCTAAACTTATAGCAATCAAGACCTTTCCTTTGCTCAGAGTGCTGAGACGGTTTTGGCCTAAATCCACACACATTCGAGGAACATAGAGGACAAAAAAAATTAGTCTTTTTACTTTTGTGTTGCTAGAATTGGTCCAATTTTTAATATATAATAAAAATAAAGTGCGTATGGTCTAGTTGTAAACTTTAGGTACAGAGGCAGTGCATAAAGGCTCCATTTCCACACATAGCGACCTAGTCACTAACACTGTACGTAGGCTCCACTCACACGGGACTAAACTTTATTTGTTTCACAAATATTTATTCCGAATCTTCGAGTCTGGGTGTACCTTACGTATGTTTGTGAAGTCCCCCGCGACAGAGCTTGTTCCAGAGTGCGGTAGTTGTCTTTAAAAAAGGAACAGGTAAAATAAATGCAAAAAGACAACGAACTACAAAATTTACCGACAGTCCTTAGACCAAAGGTTTGAAACTGTAAAAGCATCTAAGCAGTAGGCTTTCGCCGAGTTTTCGTCGATTTCCCTTTTAATTTAATAGCTCGTATGCGACAATTCCTTTGAACTTTTTCTCCAAAGTACAAGAAAACAATCTGGCCTCAGGTACATTAATTCTCACTAAGAACGAACAATGTATAGGTAAATACTTACGCCGTTAAACTCCAAACTTCTCCACGACTTTAACAATAGGTCCTAAATAGAATAGCAAATGCTTTCGTAAGGTAATATTGCTTTAGCATATTTGTGTTTAAGAATGAAATTAGCTATAGCTTTAGCGAATTTATAAGTAGGTACATGTTTTTTTTAGCTCAGCAACGTATACTTAATGGGCTAAAAGCGGTGGTGGCCGAATGGGAAATCTATAGCTATGTACCAGGTACATTTGCAGGCTTCGTGCTGCCAACCGCATTAGTTGCTAATTTCCTCCTAAACGGCTGGACCCATTTTAATGAAATTTTGTGTGTTCGGGTAGGGCCTCGGATGGTTTAGATTTACAATTGGACCCGGTAGATGGCGCTGCTGTCGGTATATCAGCTTTTCCGGCTAGATCGACATCTGCCAGGTCCGCTAGTAATAATATAATTTTTATCTATACGAGTGCACATCTAGTCTCCTAGCTTATCTGTATGATCTCTTTGAAACGCCTCGTAAGCAAAGTCGTGCGTAGCAGTTTTTGACAAAATCACCTATACCGCCACGCTTTGACATAATATATGAAACGGAGTACGTATCTATTACAAAATCGAATCATTAAAATTCGTAGTAGGTATTAAAATACTAGCTGTTACCCGCGGCTTCGCCCGCGTGGATATCGGTTATCGTGATAAAAAGCCGTAGGCCATTTGCTATTGCAAACTATAATCGATGTCTATGCAAAATTTCATCGAGATCCGTTCAGTAGATTTTACGTAAAAGAATAACTAACATCCATGCATACATTCATTAATCCTCACAAGTAAATTCACATTTATCATTTTAGTAGGATAGGCTAATATATTAATTCGTTTGTTTCTTATAATATTCTGGCTATTTAGGTTTTAAATCTTTGAAAAGGAAGTTTATTCTTAACAATTAAAAATTTTATAATAAATAGAGCATAATGTCGCAGGAGACTTTACAAAAAGTTACAGTAGGTTCTTATTATTATGTAAGTATAGGATTAAAAGATTTAAAATACAATTACAAGTTAAACAGAATATAAAACATAGTGACTAAGGTGATTACTTCGTTACTGAAACCGTGCCGAGTACCTACTGCTAAAAAAATACTTTACTAGCTTCCTCCCAGGGCCACCCGCTCGTACACTCCCACGGGAACAGTGATATTTTCCGGGTTAAAAAGTAGCCTATGTGCCAAACTATAATCTATCTCTGTGCAAAATTTCATACAGATCGGTTAAGCTGTTTTGGCGTCATTGAGTTACAAACATCCATCCATTAATCCAAACTTTGGCATTTATTAAGATAAGTGTGAGTAATTTACGTCCGTGATTGTAGAAACCGCCGATGAATTATTATTTCCGAATACAGGCATCGTTCTTAAGAAACATACCTCGACCTAAATCCCCCTTTAGGGTCGCACAGATAATAAAAATCGGGCAAAGCTATCAATTGCAAGGAACTTTCCCCTTGAGAGTTTTAGTAGTCTAAACGGAGTGTAACTGACTTCTGGTTTAACTTTCTTTTAATTAAGTTTATAAACGATTTGTAGACCATTGTAAGCGTTAATTAATCTTTTTATTCAGTCTACAGGTTAATATGTAGATGCTGAAAAGAAACTTAAAGTTTATTTAAGTTTATGAGTGACAAGAAAAAAGTTCTTATTGTATAATTTTTAAAGTACAGAAACGACCTCTTTGGTCTCACATAGGTTAAGTTTACTTTTATGTTTGCGGCCGACGCAACCGTGAGGTCCTGGGTTTTAGTTTTAAAGTCAATCAAAATATTTATGTAATTTTTGAATTAAGGAAAGTTTCAGTTTTAAATTGTGCCAGTTATATGGCAATAGACTCGCCTCCATGATTCTCGACATGGAATTCAAAATTGCGCTATTTTCTCGGGTTTTTACGTTTTTTTATTTTTTATTTTACCTATAGTTACCACTTTGTATCAAGAAATAAAAAAAAAATGCTTTTACTAGAATTTCATAACCTTCCTAGCTTGTCTATCAGCTGATATTGCTAATCAGTCAAATCTGAGATTTGTATATCGAAAATATCGCGTTTCGAATTTGGACAGATGACTTTATTTCGATGGTCATTTGTTTTGACAGCGGAATAGATGATAGCCGTTGAACCTTCATTTGTTTACTCAGATTGCTTCATAGGTACCAGTAAGATATTACTAGTAAAACTACATGGCAGTTTCGCTAGCTGTATGACAAAGTTATTGACTGATACATTTTATTACCATGCTCCTGCTAATTCTATCTATCGATGTGTTTTCTTTTGTTTTTATAAAGCAACCCCCGTAGACTTGGGTCAGAAAGGTACTGACCTCCTTTGACCTGAGATCAAAGCCAGGCCTAAAAGGGCTACATTATAGCAGTAAGTACTTAATTCAAATAATCTTGGTATCAGTCAAGGTAGAATAGATGAATACTAAGGACTAATCATCCGTTCAAGCTAGTCCATAATAGATTTCTCAATTATATATTTGGGTGCTGGTCCTTGTTACTCAAAGGTATCTATTTCTGCCTAAACCTAAAGTTTAGGCAGAAATAGATACTATATAAATATACTATTATTAAGAGAGATGCAGCGCCTTTTTAATAATAATAATAATACATTCATTTGCCAGAATATTGTTACAATGGTGTTACAATTATCATAATGTCCATAATACTCTACCGTTTCCAGCGAACAAATATTCTATTAATCTGATTAATTAATACAGGCTATTATTATACATAAATATAACTGAAGTGAAAAGTAATAAGATATTAAGTAAGCTAATTACAATGTCAAAAGTAATGTCATGTTTTAATTTTAATTGTAATTATATTATTAATACAGGGTATCTAATAACTATTACTATACATAAAACTATGTCAAAAAGTAATAATTGAAGCTAAATTCAGTGTCAAGAGTTAAGTTATGTGATGTTCTAATTCTTATTGCAATTTCATGTCAAATTTATCATTTAAAAGGTCATTAGTGGAATAATAACATTTATGTAGCAAAAAGTTAAATAATTTGTTCTTTTGTTACCAACTTTCTTAAAACATCGGGTAATTTATTGTAAATTCTTATGTCATACAGCACATAATATTGGAAAATAAGTACATTTTTTGTTGAGATACACATAGTTTATACATTTTACGATGTTTTCTTATAACACCATCGTTATGCAAATCAAACAAATTTTAATGTTTGTGTAGAAAGGTAGAGACCTCAAAGAGCTGGCGATCTCGATGGTTGATCGAATAAACGAGATATCATGAATAATAAAGGCGTTAAATTATATTGTCGATACTATATCCTCTTCTGTTAAGTCTTTCTTATTAATTAAAAAACAAACTTTTGCTGACACTCTTAAAATAAATAAATTTGTTCGCAATACCTACCAATATTTTGTTTTTAAAATTACTATGCACCAGTAAATAGAACATGCATGAGTTAAAAGTATTTTTGAAAAGGAGCATGATGTGTTCGGATATTACATCTGTTATAATTTATTTTATTACCTACCTTATCTATTAACTCGTTTAGATTAATTAAAGTACTTTATTCATCTGGGCATAAATATCATTGTGTATACCTATTATTAAATGACTGTTAAAAATATTTTTTTAAGCAGGAATGATATTAGATTTATGAACATTGAAAGAAAACATTGTTGAATAGCCTGCAAGGTTGGTTCAGTGGCTTAAGTAACCTTACCATTTACACACAGGCTTGACCTGACACAGAGCTTGTTCTCTAGTCCAGGAGTTGTATTTTAAAATAAAAAAGACAGACTAACATTGTCACAAATGCTGTCTTCTACAAGACTAATACATATTACAAACGAATCAAAGTGCTGTCATCTTGACATTTAGATTACATAAGCGACGGATATGGATATGGATTGCGATCATACATTATATTATTATTTAACTTGACGTTTCAACGTATAATTTGCCTGATAAAGCTTATGACTGACAGTTCATAGCCAACTTCTGAACACTAGGAACGTGCGTACTACTTTCCATTAATCAAAATCATATAATGTAGTAATCCGTTACCTGTGATTATAAATGATTATGTTACATAATTGTAGCAGTAGTCTGTATGCTTTAGGGCTCGTAACTAGGTTCTAGCCGTGTCTATCTATAGATTTGTAATGCTAAGCTGTCTGTGGTCAGTCTGCAGACGATTTTTTTTAAACATAGAGAGCTTACCGTGCCTTGAAAAGCATGTAAATGTTGGTCCTGGATCTATCTCCGGTCATGTTGGATTACCATCTCATCGGATTATTCTAGTGAAGAAATGAATAGAGTAATACTATTGCGTTATAATATGTCCTGCGGAATTGGGGGAGGCCTATGTATGAGGACGTTTATTGGCTGAAATGATGATGATGATGTTCTGCGCAGTTAACTTTTAATTTCGGTTAACATATTAAACGACCTATACTAAATTCATAAAAAAGGACATAATATTTCGAACCAAGAGGCAAACTGTTTGTTCAGTTTTGTGGGACATATTAGTATCTTATAAGCATACCATGTACGGTCGGCAACGGAGGTAGCTGTACTTTACAGGGCCGCTATATGAAAATTAAGTTTTTAGGAAAGCCTACCTTCTACGCAATAAATACAGAATAAATATGATCTTTCTTTCGACTCCGATCAGAATCGGTCTAAATCGATTTGGGAGACCGATGATGTTTGTTCAGTTACAATATGTACGTATATAACGATATATTATTCTTAGTATTTGTACCCAATGCGGTGGAGTCATGCTTAAAATGACTAATTCAAGGACTACCTAGAAATAAATTTGAAGAACACGCTATTGTACTCTTTTGTAGAAATAATAACAAATACAAAGTTATATTGGTTACTTGGTGAAGAAAAACATCGTAAGAAAACCCATACGTCTTGGAAGTAATTTTAAAGACATGTAAGATTCACCAACCCGCAATTTGCCAGCGTGCCTAGTGGCCTAATGGTAATGGTCAATCGAGAGAGGGGGGGTTTAGACCCTCTCTCTCGTTAGATAAAGGAGAGAAGACTTGTGCCCAGCAGTGGGAAATATATGGGTTGCTAATATTATTGGTTACATTATTTTTAAAGTTTTGTAGTGCTAGAAAAAGAATATATCTTAATTAATTATTCACTATATTTTTTCTTAAAACTATTAATAATAATAGCCTCAAAGCCGTGTTTGGCTACATTGACTGCTTCTGAATTTTCCTACTAATATATTATAAATGCGAAAGTTTGTAAGAATGGATGGATGGATGTTTGTTACTCTTTCAGGTAAAAACTACTGAACGAATCTGGATGAAATTTGGCACACAGATAGATTGTGGAATAACACATAGGCTACTTTTACAGCGATAACCGACATCCACGCGGGCGGAGCCGCGAGTAACAATTAGTATATTATACTATATATACATCCGACCGTGGCAAAGCAACCTGACAGATACATCGAAGATAAATTATTACTGAGCTACGTCTTTACCCTAGTTGCCTATATAACTGGCTTTATATTAAGCTCATTTATAGTATCAATATGACGTAGTTATGGTAGTAAAATACCGTGCGGTAATCTGCAGTATTACTCTAAGTCCGTGAACAGTAAACTTTGCTATGTTAACAATACTTATTCAAGACCACAATGTAAGGAGTGGCTAATAAAATGTTTAGTACAAAGTGTAAGTAATGTTAAGTAATAAATTTAAAGAATGAAGTTAGATGCATAGATGAAATCTCTTAAATTATTACGTGAAGATAATACTTTGTTCTCCTTTTAAAACATATTGTGAAGATGGAGAAGGAGGAGACATTTGGTAATTAAAGTTTACATAGAGAATAATTAAGGAGAGGAGATAAAGAGGAGAGGTACGGCACCATACTAGCGAGCAAGCCCGACTGGGCAAGAATCTTCTTAGACCGCGGCCAAATAACTACAAACAGTGGTGTAGTTGTGTCCCTGAGACTGAATATAGGTCTCCAATGCTCATTTAAGTGAAACCTTTTTTTTTGTTATTTAAAAAGACAATTCCCGTACTAGAGAACAAGCTCTGCATCGCGGGGACTTTACAAACATACAAATAACGGACACAAATTACACCCAGACTCAGAACAATTCTTTGTGGGTCACACAAAGTTTTGTCCTGCATGGGAATCGAACCCACAACCTTGTGCACAGCAGGCGCATATTGCGGCCACTGGACCACCGAGGCAGTCATGTTTACACTGTACCGTTTTCTTTATACCAGGGTTACCCTTAACACAAAATTCAGGTCTTACAAAAAATAAGCGAACTAAGCGAATCAGTGACTGCACGGTTGGTTCAGTGGCTTAAGTGGTTAACTTGCTATTTACTATTGCGCGGCGTGTTGTGGGTTCGATCCCCACACGGGACAAAACTTTGTGTGATCCACAAATGGTTGTCCCGAGTCTGGGTGCACTTTGTGTCCGTTAATTGTATGTTTGTAAAGTTCCCCGCGGCACAGGGCTTGTTCCCTAGTGCGGGAGTTGTTTTTTATAGAAAAAAAATTACTTACTTTTCTCTCAATAATTATGAGCTTGAACAATTCCTTAAGCTTTGGTATTCTGCTTACCATCAGTCGGACCGGATGCCTGTGTTATAACTTTGTCAATAAAACAAAAGAAAACACAATTATTTCGTTTTAGACTGTAATGTTAACAGTGCAAATGGCACTATTTCGTTTCAGCGGCTTTTAAACAAGGCTTTTAATCCATTTTAATGGCTGCCAACGGCTTAAGAGTCTTATTTGTCTAATGTGTTTACTAGACTTGTACATTTCTTAAGAAAATATACTTATATCGTACCTTCTTTATATTCCAACCCATTAAAGAGTGTGGAATTGATAATAACTAGGCACATCCTTTTGTAAAAATGCGTAAGTTTGGATGGATTGATAAATGGATGTACCTATGGATGTTTGTAACTGTATCACGCCAAAACAACTGGACGGATCTGAATAATATTTGGCACAGAGATAGAATATAATCTGGAGTAGCACATAGGCTACCTTTTTTTCTAGAAATCACGAATTCTGTGTGATTTTAACTACTTATTTAGTTAAAATGTGGCAGACAGACGCAATTATTTTTTTATACCTTCATATAATACTAGTTCCCGCCTACAGTTTCACCTTTCCGTATAATTCCACTTGAACAGTGTTTATTCCAAGATAAAAGTAGTCTACATGCTATTCCAGACTATATTCTATCTCTATGCCAAATTTCTTTCTACCGGCTAGTCTATGCACAGGTATATACTATATAGTAACTTACCGCATAGTTTTTGTATTATGATTTGGAAGAACATAACCATATACAAGTGATGTTTTTAAACCACAACTAATGCTATCTGTTTTCTAAATTATAAAATACGCTTTTACCACCTTTCATACACTTTTCACCTGATACCGGAAAATTCCGAAAGATGGCGTTATTACAAACTTGTTATCCACCATACGAAGTATTCAACACTACTAAAAGTTTTAAAACTGTTTTACCAGATGTCGCTAGTATGCTTAATTGCCATCATAAAAGTGTGTATTTGTCGTTAACTGAATATTGGTAGTCATCTAGATGGAGAATGTTCGAACAATTTCCATTTGAATTTGCATAAATACAAACCCATATTGATTTAATTGATTCGTATTTAATTAAGAAGTTTATGGGTTACGGCTGGGCCATTTACGACTGGCGTTTAGTAGGCACAGTTTAAGTGTTTAATCTTTTGAAGACCTCAATAATTTTCAATTTTCAGCTGTCGACGTGCTAACGCCCATCTGCCGGTGACTTATTAATTCAAGGTAAAGAAAGCCTTTAGGCGGTTGCGGAGTAAGGTAATTTTAGGCCTGCCATTAATCTCCCGATCCAAAACGTTTTCTATTCAGATTATTTTAGCCCACTTTATTTCGTGACTGACTTTAATAAGTCGCTCAAGACTTGGATTTTAAGCTACTATTTTGCGCTGAGACGGCAAGGTTGCTTTCATTAAATTTTGTATAGAGAGTAATGTGGTTTTTTTTTCAGTAGAAAGGTTTATTTCACCTGATGTTAAAGATAATAATGTAGGTACAGTATACTACTAGTTTTGCGTTGAAGTCCCCCATGACAACAGTGAAGTGGGTCTTGGTGCTATGTATGGCTCTGGAAATATCCTCATACATAGCTTCGACCTCATCATCGGGGTGCGTCGAGGTTGGAGCGTATACCTGTATGACCTTCAACGAATACTGTTTGGTGATTCTAAGTATAAGGTACGCTACCCTTGTCGGCACACTCTCGATCTTAAACCCGACACCACCCTGGCACTGTTGGTCGCACTCCCGGAAGTAGAGCAAGATGCCGGATTTGAGCGTTATCGAGTCCTCCCCCTCTCTACGGACTTCAGATAGCCCTATAACATCCCATCGCAGCTTGCTCAATTCTTCCAGTTCTTCATCTTCTCGTCCGTCCGCAGTATGCGAGTGTTATATGTTGCCAGGGCTAGCTGTCGTCGTTTTTGGTAGCCTGGTCTCTACCGGAGATTCTTAACAAGTATAACTTGCATATAAGATAACTATTCTCTCGGAACGCATGTTATAGTTTAGGTACTGGAAGCAAAGCGTTTTGTACGTAACTATGATATGGGTAAAATAAGTAGTGAAGGACCTACGCCTTACAGTAGACCACAGCCAAATAACTAAGTAGACACAGTCATGTAGGAGTGATCCTGTGTGTGAAAACAGGTTTCCAGTGCTCTTAGGGATGCGTTTTTTAAATGTTTTCCTATATTAGGGACTAACTACTCCATCACAAAATTCTGTTATTACAAATATTTGGGTTGGCAACACGCTAGTGCTGTCTTAGCAAGCGTTTTTAGGCTATGACGGCTATAGTAACAACTTGTTCTTTACCTACTATACCACTGTGTATGGCCTGCCTGATGAAGGCCGGAGGCGGCCTCTTCGCTCGTATAGTGCCGTACCTCTCTTTGTTTGTGTTTTCTTTTCCTAGTGTGTTACATAATGTACAGATTTTCCTGTATAAGCATGACATTGACCTTAATTTCGCCGTTTATGGAACTGACAGAAACAGTATAAACAAACAATGTCTCAAAGTCAAGGAAACTCGTATTAGTCCGCTGCCAAATTGTGCAGTTTCGTTTTGAACTGTTATGAGTAAATAGCTGTAGCCCGCGGCTCCACCCGCGAGGATGTCGGTTATCGCTATAAAAAGTATTTCATATCCTTCCCCAGGATACGATCTATCTCCTTGCAGAATTTCATTAAGATCCGTTCAGACAATCAGTCATGAAAAAGTAATACACAAACATACATAATATTAGTATGGATACTAGTCAATTAGTCATAGTCGTCCACGCCGATTTCGGTCACGTCAGGCAATCTCAACGGAGATATGTCAAATACGCAAGACATATTATAGTGTACAAGGGTGTGCACAAATCTATTATTTTACTCTAATAGTGCGATGGTATGGCAATCTTATACTACTACAAATAAATAAATCAAGCATAGGACCAACTGTGATTTGGTTGGTGCCTTTACAAATTACTATAGTTTTTTTTGTAGATACTAGGTAAACATGTACATACATAGATATCGTGGAGGCTTTTCGCAAAAAATGGTCTTTTAAAATACAAAAGAAACAGAATTACTAAGCAAGGCGTTGACTTTGTAACAAATGAGTCAATGAAGCAAGACTAACAAATTTTCTGTACTATTCTTAAACTAAACATGAATTGTGTAAATGGTATTTGAACAACCTTATGACTCCTCAGTTTAAGTTGATATTGTTATACTCTTTTATAATTATTATTTTGATTAGTAATTAAAGCTTTTCAAAAGGCAGTAATTTATCCCTCCACAGTCCCTAACCAAACAATAATTAACGATACTACTTTATAGCCGTAGGCATTAGGTACTATATCCTCAGTAAATTTATAAGAAATCCTCGGACCCTTAATTATACCCGATAAATAAAGGCCTGTGAAAATCAACAAAGGCATTCTGTGCGCATTTAATGCTTCTTCTGTAAATTAGTCATGCTTAGTGTCCTGCGACAGGCTAATGTTTGAAATATCGATACTGCACGCCTCTATTTTAAGCACGTGAAAAGTGGAATGGGCGGTAAGGTCTTGGGGTTCCGAGGGTGGTGAAGGGGGCTGTCGGCATTCAACAGGCGGCGGTCGATAAGGCTGGCGCCGCGGCGCAGCGGCACCGTTTACCTACCCTACATACTACTCGCCTCTGTAACAACAAGATACATACTTTTAACAAAAGGCCTACATGCAAAACAACCACTGTTACTTTTAGAAAATAGATCTTTTAAAGAAAGATTAAACAATAAATCAAGAGCTGTACTCTTGATTTATTGTTTAATCTTTCTGAGATTCACAATCGGTCTCAGTTTCCGTTTCCAATAAAATGTCTATTTTATTTGTTCCGCCACCTGGTAACGTCTGTTATTATTATTAGCTCTAGTGGATAAATTAAAAGATTTTATTTGCATTATTTAACGTGTATATTGTAAATATTTGAGCAGTTATCAGGTGAGAACCAACTTACCCGAAATTATGAAAATTCATTTTTTTTTAGAGGTGTTGTCGACCAAAAAATTTTCACACCAGGGTTTTATAATGGAGTTTGTAACGTAGAAACCTGTACTCACGGTAAAACAATTACACCACTGTGTAGTTATTTGGCTGTAGTTTTCCGTCACGTGAAGGCCCTTCCCAAGTCGGGCTAGCTCGCTAGTAAAATTTTATGTTTTAATCTCAAAATGCAAGTAGGTATCTAGTATGTTGGGTATAGCAATATGAAGATTAAGGCTATGCACTGTAGCGTAATCTCGCCGGTCGTCTGCTACTAGATTTGAGTTTCAGATTGCGGCGAGTCTCTTCAAACTGAGGACCTTATCTCGTCTCGGCTGGCGTCTTTGTGAACAACGAGCTCTGTGCTCTAGACCCGTAAATTACGTTGCTAATATAAATTCTGCTATTCATTGCTTGTGTCGGTCCTGTTCATCGTACGTGTAATAACTTGTGTCCCTTATTATTTTATGTAGAGTAGAGTTAACTTGTAGACTAATCGAAATGTTTTTTTTAAATTATATGTATGAACAGTATGACTGCATTTGTACGCAAGTGGTAATGTGAAGGACTACCGTGCAGAGGTCCCAGGTGCGATTTTTGGGTTAGGTGGTATTAGGTATTTCTGCCGATAAATTGTCAGTATCTGCTGGTAAGTTAGAATTTTGTCTGGTAGATGATGAAACATAAATGTTATTTTTTATGATTTCTTTGTTTCAGAACGATGTATTAATATTTTTAATTATGGTGTTTTTTTGTCGGTTTTCCTAAAACATGATATAAATCCAAGGTAACCGCAGGTATTTTAAAAAACGTCCATAGGCTGCGGTACCTGCTTATCAGGTAGGCCGTATGCTTATTTGCCTTGCTTTTAATAGTAAAAAAAACTGCTTCGGAATGTTAAATAAAAACGCTCACACTAAACATAAGCCAACATTCTAACAGGATTGATATAAAAAAAATAGTGTATATATATTCTGGGTACGATCAGAGGATGAATGTGTAGATCAGTCTGTTTTACGATTATTGAGAGCACTTGGTTAATACAGGAATAGTTGGGGAGACATATGGCGGAGTCTGCTCGTTGTTCCGGTGTCGTAAACTTGGATATGTAGGTACTTGTACTAGCGTGTGGAACGTACGAGTATTTCTGAATACATATATACATGTTTCACAGCCAGATGTTTCCGTTAGAATTGGTAAAGATCAATACTGGACATATACTTACTATTTTATAGAGTACTAGCTGTCGCCCGCGGCTCCGCCCGCCTGGATGTCGGTTATCGCTGCAAAAAGTAGCCTATGTGTTATTCCAGACCATAATCTATCTCGGTGCCAAATTTTGTACAGATCCGTTCAGTAGTTTTTACGTGAAAGAGTAACAAACATCCATCCTTCCATCCATCCATTCTTACAAACTTTCACATTAGTAAGGATTTTAGTAATAGACTTACGCCGCCTAGTGGATTATATGTGGATTATATCAATTAAGAAAATAAAAATGATGTTATTTAGTATGATAATGATGTTATTTAGTAATAATACATTACCTAAAGTATGTATTTTCAAACAAGGGCATGTTTGTCTTTTTAAAAAACAAGTTTTTTTTTTATAAAAACCAAAGCTATATTGTTAATATCGAATTCTTTTAAAATAGTCTCTGTAGATAAGTATTGAGACATAATATTATTATACTTTATGTACTGTCAAGGAATGACAACTATTGAAGAATCATATTTCACAGAATAAAAGTTTCAGCAAAACCTACTTGGAGGGAATAATTAGGTAGGTATTTCTTAATAAATAAGTCGTCTTAAATTCGCTCTATTATATACGAGTATATATCGGTTTATTATTATTATTATTTTAGAATATAAAAATAAATTTATTTGGCAACTCCTTGTGTTACAGTAACCAATAAAATATAGTACGTAACCATATTTTACGTACGTAACTAAGTACGTAATAACCTATAGTATTTTTATAATAAAAGCAAAATGGGTTCTATTTCTGCCCATTTCTATAATGATCAATCGAGAAATTCAAATATTGTTCTACAACTTCTATAATTACAAGTCAGACAGATACACAACCCAAATAATAGATTTCGGGTTTCGTCTAAAGGCATAATTTACAATCAGAGGATAATCTTGAAAGATAGGGCAAGGAAATTTATTGCTCAAATTAGAACAGCTTGACTAAAACAATACCTCTTATTTTCTATACTTTATTTTTATTGTACTAGCAAAAAAGTATACCGCGCGTCTGATGCTAAGCAGTTATTGTAGTTACGCTTACAATAAGTACATAGGGCCTTACTTGCGCGTTACTGGACCAAAAAAAAATTTGAATGTATAAAAAAACATGTATTCTAACCTATACTGGTCGATATTGTTCATATCTTATAATATTCACATTCTAACTTTAATATTACAATAGTATTGATGTAAAAGAAGAAATAATCGTCTAATGGCTCAATGCAGCGCTTATCTACATATATTCATGAGTACAGTCCGCCTTTTAACCTAATTGCTGGAAAGTTGGTTACAGTCGGTCACGATATCGTATTCATACTGCATGCGATGACGTTTCTTATGAAAGTTTTAGTATTGTTACAATCCGATAATATAGTTTTGAAGAAGATAGGCATACACCGGCCTTTTTAATGGGTGTCTGCTGGAAAACAAATCTCTTTGTGATTTTAGAAAATACCGTAAATAATAATACCGTACATACCGTAAAATAATAATAAATGAATGATTAAAAACACTGAAGTGTTTTCTAAAGTCACAAAGAGATCCGTCTGCGAAGTTAACCAAACAGTCTGATTGTTGCAAGTTTTTCTGAGCTTCGCATAATAATACATACTCGTATATGTATATTGATACGTGGGAGCCATGAAACCTAATATAGCTAGTGATAGTTTTGCTATGACACCTCTTTAAGGTAATGCGCTTTGTTAAGCATAGAGAATACTTACTTATATTGGGTTAAATAAAGACAAAGTTTAGAAATAGTTACTTAATGTTTTCATTACACGGAATGGTAATAAACATATAAAACAAGATACATTAGGGCAAATTTGTACAGAACATTCGACCAAAAGATCAAGTAATGAGAGTACTCACGACGGAGAATCTACACAAAGCCGTAGCAACTAGGAAGGACACTCGATAGTGGCTTTCTTAGGTTTTATTGTCGTATCGTGACACGTGGAGACTCCATAGCTCTTTATAGCTACAATTTTAGGACACAACCTGAATAATTTATTTTGGAAACCTTCCCGGAGATACGTAGTTAGCCATATTTTACATCACTTTTTATTTCTAGAAACATGTTTGGAAAATTTATTTGTTATTTTGTAGGAATTTTCATTTCCTACGACATGTTTAAAAGCCGGTTCACAAGAATGTTTCAAATGTAGTCTAACGGAATGGTGAGCAAATTAGTTTCTGTGCAAATATTTGCTAAGTCTGTGCTCATTTTTTACCCCGATAATAAAAAGCGTAGGTGTTCTTTTTAAAGTAAAGTGAGGCACTGATGCCTCTTAATAATACAGGTACGATACACGATTTTATTGAATTTCAGTAGTTTTAGTCTATGTATGTCTGTGTTATTGTAGCGGCTCAACAGATGATTCGTGTAAGAATAATTGAGAGCTTTTTTATGTTACGACCTTTTTTAGTGGACATAAAATACATTTAAGGTTGGACGTTAGTATTTTTTAAATTAAGTTTTAAATTGAAAGAAGTAACTTATAACTGTTATTACTTATTTTTGAGACGTAAAAACATGTTTGTGACACAAAACGGCAATAACACTCAAATTCAATTCAAACTCAAATTGTTTGCCTTACATTAAATTTGGACTTTCAACTGTAGTCAAAGTATGTAAATATTTTTCAGCACTTTCACTTGTTTCCAAACTATGAAAGTGTATATAAAATATAAAACATTTTTTCAACACTCATACTGAGGAAGGACCTCCATCTTACAGAAGACCGCAATCAAAGAACTATTCGCAATGGCGTAGTTGTATTACTATTTATAGGTTTCCAGTGCTCATTTAAAGATTAATTTCATAAAAAAATATGATTTTCTCATGCCAGGG
Source organism: Trisateles emortualis (assembly GCA_947095525.1). Taxonomy (NCBI): domain Eukaryota; kingdom Metazoa; phylum Arthropoda; class Insecta; order Lepidoptera; family Erebidae; genus Trisateles; species Trisateles emortualis. The sequence continues at coordinate 12,485,119 of OX352734.1, forward strand.
TTATCAACACAAAACTCTAGTATTTACAACATATAGGGTTGACAACGAGCTAGTATTTCTAATGTAAGCGTCCGTAGGCTACGGTAATATTTACCAATAGATACGCTTGTTTGTTACCGTGATAGTATATAAACTTAATAGTTAAGAGCCGTACTAACATATGTAAATTACATTATTTTCTATTTTCAAATTCTAAGGAATTTATTTCACACAACACTCACAGTTTCAGTCTAATAATAGTTGTCCAGACCGATTTCGGTCACGGCGCGGCCCATTTCAACGGAGATTAGATTGTGGAATGAGCTCCTTGCCGAGGTTTTCCCAAGCGACTATAGCATGGGGTTCTTCAAGAAGTTAGTTATAAGGTTTTCAAACGCGCGAGTGACACGATACACCACTGGTGTTGCAAGCGTCCATAGGCTACGGTAACTGCTTACCATCAGAAGGGTCGTATGTTTGTTTTCCACCTTGATAGTATAAAATAGCACAAGTGTATGAGCATTCATTATTCCTTCAATCCGATGAGACGGCACTCCGACACGACTGGAAAGAGATCAGGCGTCGAATCAACTGCTTTACGAGCTTTCCGAGGCACTGAGGGGTCTTGCTGTATTTTTAGAAAATGGTCACCCATCTACAGATCGATCGCGGCAGAATTGCTTAACCTTGCAGATCTATCAGTCCGCGCCACTAACACATAATATTCAGTCTACTATACCTATCTATAAAAAATGAATATCTCATACCAAGGTGACATCCAATAAAAGAATCCAGTTTTGTGGCTAAAGATTAAAATAAACGTATATAAATAACACGAAAGGGCAAATAGATAGGAAAGGTTGCGCCATAAAGGTACTGGTATACATCCCGAGAGAAATATTTCAGAGACATCTGCGCAAAAAACCTTGTTATTTTAAGAAACATAATCATCCTCCGTTGGTAATCTAATGGTTTTTTTATACTTCTGTGGTGGTAAACAAGCTTACGGTCTGCTTGAAAGTAAGCAGTTAACGTAGCTTTTGGTTTTTTTTTGCAATACCAGGCCGTCTCTAAACAAGTGACATAAACGGTAGTCGAATCAAATAGAAAAGAAAACAAATAAGAATTGAAGTAGGTGTACGATACTATGCCGTAAACTTATGTCAAATTCCATATTTATTTATTTATTACCAACTTACATTAACAGTATACACCAATATAAGTTATTGGTGTACCTACCAATTCATAAAAGTTTGCAGAGATAACAATTTTATACAAAAGATAAATAGATATATTATTATTATTTGCTTTCTATTCTATTTGATTCGACTACCGTTTATGCCACTTGTCTAAAAGGGCAGGAGGATTGTAACACGCGCGCTGCTGACCAAAATGTACTTTTGAATGCTTGAGACACTAAGGATGTCTTATGGGTAAAGTTGGAACAAAACTTTTGTTTTATGTACCCGCAAATGAATGAGAGTGTAATTATTTGGCTGCAGTCTTCTTAAGAACAGCAACTTGGGAAGAGCCTTTCCAAGCCAAGCTTGCTTTAATGGACTTATATATTATGATAATTGTTCTACCTAGAGTAATGAATTCATTGTTATGAGTGTAGTACTGAGATAATTTTTAGACAAATTTATTGCATGTGCTCTTCCCAAAATGTATATACACATACGCTAGCTTATATGCATTGGTGAGTCAGCCATGCTTTTGCACACTGACCAGTCGTTACTCATGGATACACAATTAACTAAGGTAATAAGTATTTTATTTAATTCTATTAGTTTGAGTGTCATACAAAATTGTATTTAGCTAGAAGACAACTAATTCGTTCTATTTTAGCGAAACTTTTGTATTCGTATAAGTTATTTAACAGTTTTGTAAGTAAATTATGTAAATTTAATTGGCGTGACGATTAGAACCAACAGACCGTTTAGTTTGTTTATTAGTTTTAGGTAGGTGGAGATCAGAGATGCCTTCTAAGATGGTCGATTTCCTCAAGATACGTTCATTCTTTGTTAGCCGATGGTAAATAGTTTAATTACTACATAAATTCCACTTTGGTTTTAGTTGTTAAGTGTGAGGCTCATTATAAGGCCTTGGGTTCGATTCCCGTTTCAGGTCAAAAATTTATATTGGGTATTTCTATTAAGAGATTCACAATAAATGCCTGAAGTTCAGAAATTAGCAGTGTTAATCAAATCGAAGCAAGTGTTTTGGGAAGAACGTTCTCGTGAAGCCGATGGTCTTATACTTAATTTTGTTTTATTTTAAAACAAAAAAAATATATATGCGGTCAGTCCGCATTATTTTTGTTAAAGTATAGTAAAGTAAAGTATTATTACCGATGTGGAAAACCTTAGGGGAGCCCTATGTCCAGCAGTACACATATTATGGCTGAGATGGAAATATTATTTATTATTAATCATACATGTGAATTTCACGTGGAGTTTATGTGTATTGATCAAAATATGATTGACCAAGTTCTAAAAGTGAAGGAAAACAACGTGAGGAAACTCTCCATCTTAGGAGAAATTCTAAAGACATGTCTGATTTACCAACCAGCATTAGGCCAGCTTCTGTGAATTAAGGCTTAAACTCCTTCTTCCTCTTGATAGAGGAGAAGGTAACCCGTGCCTAGCAGTGTGACACATATGGGTTACTATTATTATTATTAAAGAAAGTGAAATTAACATCGGTACTGCCGGCTTTCCTAACACGCATTTAAATTTCCATTCGACTACCACTGCCTTAAAATCTTTTTACAGTCATAATTAATGATAAATATCAAAATAAACCCACCAAAAGGCACTCAAAGCAAAACTGAGTGAAATTAATTAATTTACAAGTGAAATCCATAACTGACAAGTAAATAAGGGAATTCTATTCAAATTGTCCCTGAGTAGGGTGGGGTGTAAAAGTTTATGAGTTCACTGGGTATCCCGCTATCCCCTCGGGTGGTTATGCCATGTCGGTGTGACCGGCTTCACACGATACCAACAACCTTTTAGATCTGCCAATAGCCTTTAATCTTTTTTTTACCTATCCGGTGATAAATAAAGGACGTATTTGTGAAGTATCATACATGTTATTGAAGGGATTCATGTTGAACGTCTCTTTATAAAAGCAAATACTATAAAGGATCAAATCACAATCACAATAACAACATTTGAAAAGATTATGTCATATATAAATAATCTTTTAAAATGTGGTTATGTTATTGTAATAGTGAGGCAGTTTTATATTAATACTAGGGGTCGATTACGCGTGGTAATTTGGAATATTTCCCCCGATTTTACAACATATCTCACTACTGCTCCGTTCCTATTGATCATAGCGTGATGTTATATAGCCTATAGCCTTCCTGGATAAATGCACTATTCAACAAAAAAATAATTTTTCAAATCGAACTAGTACTTTCTGAGATTAGCGCGTTCAACCAAACAAACAAACTCTTCAGCTTTATAATATTAGTATAGATACTGGTTTCCGTTTTCGGTTTTACTTGCGTATGTTATTATAAAAAACTCAGAGAGGTAGGGCACCATATGAGCGAGCAAACTAGACTGGAGAAGAACCTCTACCTTACACAAGACCATAGCTAAATAACCAAATAGCAGTGGTGTTATTGTACTCATTTAGGTACCTATGCGTTTTTGAGATTTGTTTTCTTAAAGAAGGGATACTTTTTATAAAACTCTGGTGTTTACATTTTTGGGTTGTGCGAGAAATACTCTTGGTATTGCAAGCGTTTATAAAATAGGGAAACTGCTCACTTATGGTAAGAAGTGCGCGCACGTAGTCATACCGTATGCTTGTTTACCACCTAAGTAGTATTAAATAAATGTAATACCATCCGACCCAGAGGTCCTGCACGATATTCGTAAAACAACAAAGGTAAAATCAAGTATGTTTTTCAATTTTTATTACTAATATTATTTTCTACCATCCGTATTCAAGCCATAAAGGTATCATAGTAGTGGATAGTTCATTCTCTTGGCTATTAACCTTATAATCCTGTTAATACTGTCGCGCATTAAGAAAGCAACTCTGTTGCGCGGTACATCGTAAAACTCATCAAGGAAACTTTCCGTACTAAGAGCTCATTAAAACAGTTTCAACCTTCACAGTTTGCAGACTTCCCTAACTGACAATATAAAATTACTACTAGCTTTTGCCCGTTATTACGTCTGTGGAATTTTAACTTTTTCCTTTGGGAAATACTGGGAATACTTGTTTAGGGTCTACGTTGCTAGATTTTTAATTATAATAAAAAAAAATGTTTGTATAGAGAGTTGAACGCATGACTGGATGTTAAATATTTTTAAGTCTTTTTTACGTATTTAAATTTCTTTATTTTTTAATTATTATTTTTAATTTGGGTTGTTATTCTATTAAATACGAAAAGCCCATCGTATCTTATTCAGAATATACAACAGCCTAAAAAAATCTATTTATTAAGAGAAATAAAAAAAACTTTATATTTTTTGGTTTGCTCTTATTATCATAATTTGTGTAACCGTACTAATAATAATTAATTCATTAACTTTGAAGACGACCAGGTATGGCACTAGACTAGCGAGTATGTGAGATTGGGGATGGACTTCCACCTAACAGGAGACCATAGCTAAATAACCTACACACGATTGTAGTATAGTAAAGTTGTGCTCCTGTAGTACAGGTCTCCAGTTCTCTCTTAGGGATGCCATTTTTAAACAATACGTTTTCTTATCGCAGGGTTACACGTAATAGAAAATTCTTATGTAACAAGCTTTTGGGTTAGCAACACGGGAATGACGCCCAATATGTAAAATGAAATGAAAAGTATTTATTCAGTAAAAGTTTGTTCGCAGATAGTTGCTTCCACTTAAATTTATGAGTATCCTTATAGCTTTCACTATGATAATTAGATACATTATACATCGACCAAGATTTTCTAAAAAAGAGCCAAATTAAAAGTACCCAGAATCGACCTTCTTGCTTAAAGAAGTTGATAAATGTAGAGGAAGCGAAAGAAGTATGTCTGAATTGAAGCAATTGGGGTACCATAGTCTCTCCCTTTGCCAATGGAAGACGAGCGTGATGATATGTTTATAATTAGGTATTATATATATTTATTTATAATTTTATAAATATTTTAAATGTAGGTGCATACCTAGATTTATAAAAATATATGAACCTGTTAATATATTTGTGTAATTATAAATTAACTGTATGCAAATACAGTGTATAAATAATTATCTATCTATCTCTAGTGTATAATAACTTCATACACAACAATTTAGAGAGGGAAAATTCGAAACAAAACCCTATACCAACCCGTTTGGACAGCGTGGTATAGTAGGCTAATCCGTGCCCAGCAGTGGGACGTTATGGGTTAAAATTAACCTAATTATTATAAAAGAGGAGGTTTACCTTTGTGTTTTGAGACAAAATCATCGCTATATAAGGCTTCATAGCAGTTTACACGTAATTTTCTTATCCTCAACATCATTCATTTGATCTCTATTTTACTATTGAAAAGTAATTACACTGCGGAGATTAAAATAATTAGAAAACTCTTGAAAACAATTAATTCGCTGTAAGTAAATAGATTTGTGAAATACGAAAGGGCTTGACATTGGATTCGAGTCGTAATTAATTTGTTTTTTAACGAGCCTTTTCATTAGTAAAACCTCAGTGTTTTGTATGTATGCCTTTTTTTGCTGAAAAGGAACATGGTTTTTATATTTATTCGTAGACAATTGCCTTCTGTTGTTGAAAATGTATGAAGCCAATAAATTAAACTTGCATTGGTTTTTTTAAATTTACGCTACCGTACAATAGTGATGTGTGTATAGCATCCTAGAAATGTGGCCGTTTGAATATTTGTTGCTCAATTACTCCAAACTGCGAGATTGTTGATTAAATTTCGTATATAGCTCGATTCTATTCTCATGATACACAGTATTTCAAACTTATTGCAACAATTTATAGGCAGGTATCTAGTTTATTATTATTTATTTTTTAAATCTATCTACTACATAGTAATAGTACACTTCCCCACATAACCACTTAATGGTATTACTGTGGGTTTATAATAATTACAATTAATTAATATTATAACTTATTAATATTATTAAAAATTATATATCTATTAATCTATCTAAATTATATACATGCTTTCTATGTTTTTACGATATAAAATTGTCATTCTAAATCTCGGGTGTGCGTAAGCCGTTGTTATGGTAAAATATTATTAGCTGGTACCTGTTCCTGAGCGCTGCGACATGCGACATGCCCTTCTTCAAACGAGTATAAACGGAGCACTAATTTGTCAGTAGAAAACCTCTTGATTGTGTCGTTAACATTGCCGACTACCTAACCACTTACCCTCAAATGGGCCACTAGCTCGTCTGTCTTTGGCAATAAACAGTACAATACCTCTCTAGAGAGGTACTTTTTATTCCACTACTATCATTATTATTAGTCCACTTCTATAAAATACCTACTTAATATTATTGCTCGATCCAAGTAAGAATAGATCCAAGTAAGAGAAATCCACGTTGACAATCAAAATTTGTGATATCATTTCAAGCACACAAACGAAACAAAATTAACCTGTATTGTACAACAAAAAGAGACAGTGAGACAGCCCTGGATTAGTATGAAATTAGAAAGAAAATAACAAAGGGAAGATAATACCTGTATCAAAGCCACAATAGGCGCAGCTGGATTAGATAACAAAATTATTTTGCTTACATTGAAACAGAATGGAGTTTGTAAGGAGTCGCAAGGTGGTAGACGGGTGGCAGTTAGCAGATGGCGGACAAAATTGGATCGATATCCTTCCCCATGAATAATTAAGATGGATGTATTGCTTTTTAGGCTTTCTAAGTTTGAAGATTACCAATGTTTGTCGCGCGAACTTGATGAGAAATCATTACATAGTATAAAACAAAGTCGCTGTCTGTCCGTCCCTATGTATGCTTAAATCTTTAAAACTACGCAACGGATTTTAAAGCGGTTTTTTTAAATAGATAAAATGATTCAAGAGAAAGGTTTATATGTGTAATACATACATAATATTGTAGAGAAACACTGATAATTTTAGAGATTTCTAATGTGATGTCGTAAATAAACCCAGTTTTTTGCGCTTACATTGCAAACGCTGGCGTTGAGTGTATGGCCAAATTGTATGTTGCTCTTTCAAGAGTTACCTCTAAAGAAAACATGTTTGTATTGTTTAATGTCAAAAAAGCTGTGAACGTTGTATATAAAGACATTCTGTAGTATATTTAGTACCAGCATTGTATCATGTACCATGCGAAGCCGGGGCGGGTCGCTAGTATAGAATAATTTATTGTTTTATTAAACTCATCTATAAAATCTGTCAGATGAAATCAGTTATTTTACCAATAATGACCCCCAGACCGATTACAATAAAGCCGGCTCAATCTCAACGGAGATAAGCTAACTGCTTGGGATATTATAGTGGTGTAAAATTGTGCATTAAAGAATTACGGCCCAGTAAATTTATACCAATCGTAAAAAAATTACTCATTCAACATTTTAACTATATACATATACTGAATACGTCTGGACGTCTTATATATGGATGGATGGATACTGAATAACAAAAAAATAATACCCAACTGATAATTATTTTATTAAATTTGCATGTTATATTTAATTGCTAAATGGGCTTGTACTCAATGTAACACCACTCTATTTACCTACCCCGCTGACAGAAAATAAATAATTTGAATTTGTACTCTCAATTTCTTTACTCTCATATTCTAATGGTACTACGGCCGGAATAATGCTCTTGATAATAAAAGCGTCCATATGCTACGGTAGCTGCTTACCATCAAAGACTAAGAGAGGTACTAGTACCCTACTAGTGAGTAAGCCCGACTGGGGAAGGACCTTTACCTTACAAAAGACCACGAAAGAAACGTATTTTTGAAAGAAACGTATTCCTATCCAAGAGATACTCCCACCATAAAACCCTGGCGTAAAAAAATGGGTTGGCATCACGCAAGTGATACGTCAGGTATTGCAAGCGTCCGTAGGCTACGGTAACTGCTTAAGATCATGCGGGCCGTATGCTTGTTTGCCAAAGTAGTATAAAAAAAAACAAAGAAAACAGTGCGTCAGCGCAGTCTTTCGCTGGCCACCATTCTTCTCGAGCATTTTCATTTCATTCATTACTTACTGTATGTAAGTAATGAATGAAATGACACATTTATTTAAGCCATTTCGGTATCCTTATATAAATTTATTTATTTTTCCAGTCTTTTTATTTAAGATTTCTTTTTAAGGACCTCTTTACGAGTAAAGGCCTCCTCCGTCTTATTCCACAGACTTCTGTTTTTAGTTTTTAATACCCAATCTTTTCCTGCCGTTCTTTTAACTTCGTCGAGCCATCTCTCAGGTGGCCTTCCTCTCTTTCTTTTGCCGATTGGACCAGCCCAGTGCATTGTTCTGTTGGGCCATCTGTCAGTGCTCATACGCGCAACATGACCTGACCACTTCCATTTTAGTTTTTTACAGTGTGTTAGAGCATCTGTTATGTTAGTCCGTTTCCTTATGTCTGAGTTTCTTTGTTTGTCTATGCGTTTTAGGTTTAGGATGCTCCGTTCCATTGCTCTTTGGCATGTTTGAATTTTTCTTTGGGTTTTATCATTAAAGATCCATGTTTGACACGCGTATGATAGGCATGGCAGAAGACAAGAGTCCAAAACAATCGACTTTAAATTGGTGGGTAAGTTTGATTTTAGTACTTCTTTATAGCTCCAAAATTTATTCCACGTTAAGTTCACACGTCTGTTTAATTCGTCAATGTGTCTTGATTTTTTAAAGGAGATTTGTTTGCCTAGGTAGATATATTCTTGTACATATTCTAGTATGTTGACACCAACTTTAATTGGTTGTTCTGTCCTGTTTGTCATAACCTTGGTTTTGGTGGTGTTAAGTTCTAAGCCGATGACACAACTGACGTTGTTGAGGTCGTTTAGCATTGTTTGTAGTTGTGTTGGTGTTTCTGAAAATAGTACTATGTCATCGGCAAACCTGAGATTGTTAAGATAAGCTCCATTTATAAAGAGTCCTTTTTTAGTCCATTTTAGGTTTTTCATTATGTATTGTAGAACAGTAATAAACAAACCAGGTGATAAAGGGTCACCTTGTCTCACACCTCTGCATATTTTTATTTCTTGTCCTTTTTTGTCTAGTTTGACTGTGCTGACACTTTTTTCATAGATATCTTTTATAAGTTCTATTGTTTCATTTGGTATTTTGCAGTCTTTTAAGGCTTCCCATATACTTTCATGCGAGATTGAGTCAAAAGCTTTGGCGTAATCAATGAAAGCCAGATAAAGTGGAGATTGTTGTTCCTGATATTTTTCAATCACTTGTTCTAGTGTGTATATATGATCAATTGTTGAAAAACCTTTCCTAAATCCTGCTTGTTCTACTGGCTGATACTTTTCAATATAGGTATTAAGGCGGTTTTCAAGACAAGAAGCAAATAGTTTGTATGTGTTTGGCTGTAGGCTGATAGGGCGATAATTTCCTATATCTGCTGGGTCTCCTTTTTTATATAGCAGTATTATATCGGACTGTGCCCATTCTTTTGGTATTTTTCTGTTGTCTAGTACTTTGTTGAAAAGAGTTGTAATATAGGGAATTAGTAAGTGTTTTGTTGATTTCAGGGCCTCATTTGATATGCAGTCTGGTCCATTACTTTTATCTGTCTTAAGACTTTTTATTTTTAAAAACATCTCCCATTCTGTAAATCTTTTCAACGGTTCAGGTCCTTGTTGACATATAGTGAGGTTCGGAGCGTGGTGGCTTGGTAGAGATGTTTTCTTCGTATATAGGGTACGGTAGAAGTCTGTTGCTATATTTATAATTTGTGATCTTGAGAATGTTTTGGTGGGGTTTTTGTTTAGACATGGTATCCAAGTCTTCACAGTGTTGACTTCTTTGAGACCTTTTTTTAAGCTTTTCGTAGTATTCAGATTTTTCTTAATTATTTGTAATCTGTGTTCTCTATATTCCTTCTTTATTTGTCTACCAATATTTTTATAGAGGGCTTTTAGTTCTTGTTTTTCTTCTTGACTAAGTGGTTTTTTGTGTTGTAGTTCACTTCTTCTCACTATCATATTTTTAGTGGTGTTTGAGATGGAATATTTATTTATGTTTTTTAGGGGTTCAAGTCGGTCTAGGCTTCGTATGATCACAGATTTTAGTTTAGAGTAATAGGTTTCGATGTCGTCGTCATCCGATATATCTGCATTATCAATGTTTTCTTTTATAGCTTCTAGATATTCTATTTGGTTGTGTTCGGTATCGATTCTTGTTAGTATGTTTTTATAGGTAACTCTGCTTTTTCGAATTTTTGTTAGATGTATAGTACTTCTAATTAGTCTATGGTCGCTGGAGAATGTGAACTTTTTGATTACTTCTAGATTTGAAAAATGATTTCTTATATTTGTTAGTATGTAATCTATTTGACTTTTATTCTTTTTTGGTGAGAGCCAAGTCCATAAGTTGCTAGTTTTCTTTTTAAATATACTGTTGACAATTGTAAGATTGTTTTCTAGAGCAAACTGAAGTAATCTCTTACCTCGTTTATCTCTCTTACCATAGCAGTAAGGCCCAAGTATGTGTTGTTCACTGTGTAGACGTTGACCAATACGAGCGTTAAAATCGCCCATTAGTATAAGGTTTCCATTGTAGTTCTCCTTGATATCTAACAGCTTATTGTAGAATTCATCTATGTCATGATCACTGGCATCACTAGTTGGTGCATATGCCTGGACAATAACAAGTGAAATATTGTCAAATTTAAGGTTTAGGATACAAATTCTTTCTGTTATGCCAATAAAGCTCTCTATATTTGCTTTGAGGTTCTTTTTTATAAGGAATCCAACTCCATGCTGACCTTTGGTTTCACCATAATGGCAGAAAATGTGGTCTGTTTCTTCTAGTACAGAATAACCTATTCTCCTTACTTCTGCTAGTCCGACAATATCATATTTTATATTTGACAGTGCTTCCTTTAATTCTAGTAGTCTTTCGGTTGATAAAAGAGATCTTGTGTTTAATGTACAAATGTGGAGTGATTGTGTGGTAGTAAATTTAATGTTGTAATTCTGTGGGTATTTATTAGACGGAGGGTAGTGGTCATTTAGCCCCACGGTGACCAGCCGGCTTGGGGTGTTTTCTTCAATAGTTTGTTTGGTTATGTTGTTTGTTTTGATGCGGTTCCGGATGCCGGTGGCTGTTTTTAGTTTTTTGGGGCTTCAGACAGTAAAGCTGATTGACCACGCTCAACATAATTGAGCATATTTGGTTTTATAATGTCTTTTGAGGCACTCTTTGTAAATGAGGGTGTTGGGGTGTTTTTTGATGGTATTTTTTTCTGGATCGATAATGTTGGTGAGCCTGAGTCTTCTCTCTTCCTTTTGTCTCTAGTTTTGTCTGTTTGAGATCTCACTATTAGCCTATCATATTTTATAAATGCCAAGTTTCCGTTCTTCCTTTCTTCTTCTACTTGTACTTGTAGCTGCTTTCGCTTTTCGAGTACTTCTTTAGGAAAGTCTTCTTTGATATATATGTTTGGAGGAAGTTTGGTTTTATTTTTTAGTATTTGGTGTTTTTTCCATATTGACACAATTGTGACCACAACAGGGCGGTTTTTGTTGTTGTACTTGCCAATTCTGGATATTTTACTAATTTCGTGGCTGTCTAGGTGTGTTCCAGTTTCTATTATTATATCTTTAATGTGATCTACCAGCTCCGCCTCTGATTTTCTCATCTCATCAACTCCAAAAAAGATAAGGTTATGTTTTCTTTTCTCTTTTTCTAACGTGTTAAGTTTTTGCTCCAAGGTAATTATTTTCGTTTTTAGTTTGGTATTTTCTTCCGTTATAGTTTTGAGTCTTTCATCAATCGCCGCCATTACATTTTTTGTCACTGATTCAGTAATAAATTTCGCTTGTTGATTTAGCTTGTCGTCGAGTTTGGATAACAACAACTCCATGCTTTTTTCCATATTATTTATCAATTTAGCAAGCTACGAGTGATTTCTAGGGTTTATTTGATAATTAAATTCGTTGTTAATTGTTGGTATTACTATTGTGAATGGTGGATTGCAATTTTGAGGTTATGTTGTACGGTTAATGTATTTTTTTTTAGCTATTTAAGAACGCGTTTTATGTTTGTTTACTTGAAATATTGTAATTTGTGACTATTGTGATGTCTTTTGCGATATATCGTTTTAATTAACACTTTTTACACTGATTTTAAATTAATATTTACGGAGCACTTTGACGTTACGTGTTCACTATACAATCAAAAATGAAATGACACATAACACAACTATAAAAACACGTAAGCGTATACTTAAATGTAAACGTGGGTACTTCAATTCAAAATTAAGATAAGTATGTACTTAACCTAGCCGTTCTCATTACATAACGTGTCATAAAGTAAAGGTACAAACGGTCGCAGGTGGTCGGACGAAATTAAACTAAACTTAAATTTGCATATTCAAATCACATATTACTTCCAACCAGTGAGACATAAAGAAGCCTTTCGGAGAAGTGTCTAATTTGTGAAATGTTTATTGTTATTTCAGAAAATTTACAACTCTATTTCAATGAAAATCTCTACTAAAAACGTATACCTAGCAGACGGTTTTTATTAACCATGAATGCAAATTGAATATCCTAAAGAGTACTTCTGAATTCGAATTCGTTACTCTTTCTGCAACCTTTATAAAGTGGTCCACCACCTCCTAGTAATTAACAAGAATGCGTTGCAATTTTAGAAATAAATGCAGTAGGTACTACATACGTTTTATTTTATATTTAAATGGGTTTGAATAAATAAATATATTTTTTTTTAGAAACTATTTAAATATAAAGTTCACTCACTGTAAACGGAACTGACTGCTTTGTTAAGTGACATAAGCTAGTTAGCAGTCGATCGTTATGTCCTCAGTTCGATTTACGAGTCGAACAAACTGTTATTACGATTTTTGATTAATTTCGCCCCAAATTTAACAACATGTGATCTGGAACGTGGCTTTAATACACAGTGAAGCCTTACGCCTTTTTTTTACAAATCGGTAAGCAGAAGCCTCATCATCATCGTCGGTCCTTTACTGCTGAGGATCGCACACAATGCGTCTTCATAAAACAGTCTACAAAAGTGTAAACCGCACTTGTAGGTAGGTCTCATAGACTACGGTAGAAGATGGTATGACGTCATTAAGAAGGCGGTCTACCTCTGACCGCCTTCTTAATGACGTCAGGCCTAAAAGGCGTCATGTTATATAGTTAAGCTTAAGTATTAGTATTTAAGTATTAGAGTTGGGTTGAGTTGGGTTTAAAATTCATTATTTATTAATATGCTATACTTAATCGAAGTATAATAATATAAAGATACTAAAACTTAACAATAATCTTATTTGAAATATGCTGAATGTATGCTGCAAACTATGAACTACGAGTATATAGCCTGCACATTCCATTTCAGTTAAACATCTGTACCAACCACGTTAGTAATTTGAGAGCCAGCGAACAGTGCGAGCATGATGTATTTGGTCAGTTAATTTCAGTAATGAAATTGTATTGTGAATTTCCTTTACTAATCTAAATTTTTATTAATTGCATTTATTCATGGAAAAGTAACCGATTGGGACACGTGAAGTGTGAGTTCGATGCCAGATGGCAGTACTAATGTAGATCACACAAAATTTGTGTTTTAATTCACTTTGTGGATTTTATACTTTATAATCAAAAGATCGAGAGTTCTAAAGGAAATTCTTGAAAATCTCCAGCGGTCGACGTCTTTCGGCTGAGATGATGATGAATCAAAAGATTTACCAACTGTTGACGCGGCAACGGTGATAAAACCTAAATGTCGTAAAATAAATTCTAATTAATATAGACGAGTATATGAGGAGAGAAGACCCCTGCCAGCAGTGGGAATGAATGGAAAACTGAATCCACATATAAAATAGTAAAATACATACTTACTACTTACGGAGACGTTATATTGTAGGTAAAATACAGCAGTCATATAAAATTTATATATAAATGTTAAGTCATACAGACATTTTCGTGGTTAAGAGAATCGATCGGCTCGTCATTTGTCTACGTTGGACCATTAGTCATGGTGCACGATGCTATTATGACACGTATAGGTACATGAACTGGTAACTATCGGATAAACTACTTCAAGCCACTTTTCAAGAAAATCAATATGCTAATCTAGAATCAATACCTTGTTTGCCACATAGTTGTTGAAATTTCTATTACTAAACATTAACTTTGTACATTTGGTCTCGTCTTAGCTAGACGTAAAGGGAACGTAATAGGGCAATAATATACATTAGTTTCAACGGCTGTATAAATCTGGCAACTTGACCCTCCAAATTAGTTTCACCAAACTCTAAACCTAAGTCTAGAAAGCAGATTTTCTTAATGTCCTCGGACAATCAGACGGGATTTAATAAGGACAAACGAGCCAGCTGAAGTCAAATGACGTTCTCTTTTTACAAATATTTTGTGCACCAACTGGGGACAAAGTTTTTTTTTTATCATTCTTTACAAAATTACTTATAAAAATAAAAATTGAATTACGGTATTGTTTGCATTCATTGTATTATAAAAAAGCCACAAGGCAGTGTGAGCTACGCAGTAATAGCCTTGTGACTTTTTAAAATTCTAATAGCTCGTACACACCGTCGTGTAGAGTTAATAGAGGGTATTATTTACTTCTATAAATTAATTGCGACAGTGATCTGCCTAAGGTAAGTCGCGTCCTCTGTATGTCAAGATAAAGTCATCACATATTATACTTATTATTAACAACACTGGTAGTTTAGTCTCTTGGGTATCCATTTCACAGTGTGTTTATCATAATTATTTAACAGTGATGTATTGATAATAACTTATATTAAGATGCTTACAGCCAAAGCTCTAAAAGTAGATAGGTTTCCATAAGAGACACATTTTTTCCATGAAACAGCTAAGCACGATACCGATTAAATTAAAAATTCAACCAAAAAAAGAACATTAAAATCGAACTATCCATTTGACTGCTACAAGGCCATAGCCACAGACGACGTCAAACAATTTAAGCGACAAGTTAAAAATATACAAGCCGAGCTTCATAATATTCATAAATCAATGAATATCATAAGCAGAAAAAGCATTAGCCTGTGCCACTCAAATTCCGAGATCTGATGTCGATACTGTCAATACTATAGAGAGGAGATTCGACAGCTTTAGAGTTCATCCGTTTATCTAGAACGTCGAGTGACTGAGGTAAAAGTTATCGAATTGCTGACACACAAAAGCCTTACGAACTTAGTTTCTTGACGAGAAATTTTCCAATGAAATTGCGGAATAGGTTCACAGGTTTACTGTTAATAATATTCAGCTAAACACGTAGCTTAGACGTTTACGTGGTCACCTCGCCATTTTTTTATGTGTGGATGCGTGTACTTTGCATTAGTTTACAATTGTTTTGTGTAATCTAAAAATTAATGAATGTTTCATGTATTTAATTGTATGTGTACTTAGTGACCGAGGCTTCAATATTTGTAAAACCATTTCCTTCCCACACATTTGCGTTCTAAACTGGTGTGGAAATCGTTTAAAAACATAAAAATCCGTATACTTACCAGTGCTCTGCTGGGATAGGCCTGATTGTCTAGATAGAATCCGTTCTTTTCCCACTGCACGTCGATTATATATTTTATGACTTGAAAAGCTTTTAAATGAGATTAACGATCGATGCGCAAGTTGATGTAAATAAATAAAAGTGAAACGATTAAAGATTTATTGTTATTGGATTGCTATTGTTAATATACATTTATGGACATTATAAATGAATATAAAATTATACTCTTATTCAGAAAGTGTATATTTCTTTATCTGATTCAATTATTGGGATAAGTGCTTTTAATGTCATCGAAATTTTTCATAAATATATTATTTACGACTAGAGATTTGCATTTTGGTCAATTTGCTAACGCAAGTGACTAACTACGCCTGTTTTCTCTCCGGTCATGTTGGACTGCCGTCCCATGGGACCATAAGAGTAAGGGGAATAGATAGTGCACTTGTATTTGCTCACTTTAGTATCTCCCGCGCAGATGGCTGGTCTCCATTGAGATTAGTCACCGTGACCGAAATTCGGTTAGAAGGACATTATTATTAAATTAAAAAACCAATGCATAACGAGACACATGCGCTTAACAAAAACAGTTTTCAATCAAATTTTGCAACAAATTTAAAAATTGAAATCTTGTTCAACTTTTCCAATTTCACGATGATTGGAAACAAATCCTTTGTTAAAAGCGTTATTTTTTATGCATAAGTCAGGGATTATAATGAAAAAGTATTACTGGCATTTATACTATAACTTGATTGGAAGCAGCATCCTATTAATTTAATGTTATTCTGTAAAATAAGTGTTATTCATAACAGTCTGGTTGGAGGTTTAAAAAAAAATTACACGACAAAACACGATGATTCCTTTGGCGTTCCAAGCGTCTATCGGATAGGATAACTTATCTTATTAGGTAACTATTTACTATCAGGCGGGCCATATATTTGTTTACTTCTTTCGTAGTATAAGAAATACCTATATATAAAAAGACAAATCATTATACTAGACCTAGTCCAAAACATGTCATTAAACGATGACATAACACGAAGGACAGATGAAGAAGTAACGAGGTCAATTGCGATTGTTAGTTGCAAAATTGTTTCAATCACATCAATCCAGGACAATTAAACCAATTGCTCTGTCATTATTCTTTATTACAAGCTATGGTATACGAGTATTACTGCAAACCTTTTATAAATGTCTTTGTTGTGATTATTATGAATCTTTATAATTTATAAAGATTTCTGGCGATGGAAGTTACTATGTTTTTTTTAAATTTTACCGTGTTGATAAATAAGCACACAGCCTGTTTGATGGTCAGCAGTTATCGTACGAACGATTGAAATACTAGGAGTATTACGAGTAGTTGCGCGCTGTCGACTTTACATCTTGTAATACCAGAGTTAGATATTATATGTTATTAGTAACCCTGGGATAAAAAACTTTTATCCGTAAATGCGTACTGGAGGCTCTTACTTACGTAGGTATACGAGCACAGCTACCACCAGTGTGTGTATAGATGCGGTCTTCTGTAAGGTGGATGTCCTTTCTAAGTTGAGCTTGCTCGTTTTTATCGTGCCACTATTCTCAACTTATAACATATAATTATATACTCTTATCTACAACGTGTGAGTTATGTCTCTAGTATTGTGATTCTACGGTAACTTTTTACGACTTTAATGTCATAAAAAATGAATAGAAGATGTGTAAAAGCACGTTCCGGTACGAAGTATATATCTGAAGCAACAAGTATATTTACAAGGATTAGGAATATTAGTAGCAATTGAAAAATCTGTGGTCTCTACTAAATCGTCATTTCGGGAAATCAACTCAAGATACCAAACTATGAAATTCATAGCATATTCGTGTGTCAATACTTCCTCCCTTCAAAGTTATTACAATTAACCGAGACTTATTGTGGCTGTTGTGAGAGACTCCCTTTAACTAATTATGCATAACCGACCTTTCAAGCCAACAAGTTACCGCTATTTGTGGTTTAACTTCCTTCTTAAATACATCTACATACGAAGGGATTAATGTTTTGTGGAGATTTACGCCTACATGTTTGCAAACATTGTACTTGATTGTGATAGATTAGTCTTCGTAAATGTGATATTTAAGTAATTGCAAGAAGAAAAGTTAGGCGTGTTTCAATTTTAAAGTCATGTTCTTCTTTTATTATTTTTATTTTTCATGTTGGCTGAGAAATGAGAGAGTAATGACGCGGATGGTGCAGCGGTGCGATAATGGCTAGACTCTCAGCGCTGCATATTTACAGGACCAGTCCGCGTCGTATATTCGCGCTCTTTATACACAGAGGTGTAGTAGCCCGGTTAAACTGTTGAGGAAGAAGAGGAACGCTATCCAACAGAACAGAGCTACAGTTTGTCGTAAATGTCAATATTATTTCATTTGAGGCCAGTATTCTTTTTCGTGAGCGTTTTTCTTCCACTATATTTTTATTGATGTATTATTATCTTTACAAAGACATTAAAAGAAAAATATCTTTGTAACTTTACTATGAAGTATAAAGTTTCGACTGACACAACAATGACCATTGCTTTGTTTGTTCGTATTCACTCGAACGAAGAAGATTGTTCTAGCTAGTTGAACTATAAAATATTACGACTGTTGCTGCACGTACAATGATATTGCCTATAACTTGGACTATAAAACTTTTACTTAGCTATTGATATTTTTCTCGGTTACTTTGTCGCCAAAGTTGTTTTTATTTACTACCGAAACGAAATCGGAATATAAAGCAGGTCAATCGATTGTAATTTTTATTGACAGCGTTTAAAAATATACTCGTATATTTTTATTTACTAGAGTTCCACGCAGATTCACCCGCGTAAATATTTTAACGAATACTATGCTATAATAATGTAAAGTTTCATCAAAATATGTTGAGTAGTTTTTGCGTGAAAGAGTAACAAACATCCTCAAAAACTGCCGCGTTTTCCGTAAATGTCGACATATAAGAAATTGTTTTTGATCTAAGAATTGTACAATTCTAAATTTATCGTTAAGCAATATTTTGGATAAATTTAACATCACAGTCAGTGCCTGGTGACCATAAATTTTAAACAAAATATACCTGAAAATAATCCACAGAGATAAAATCCGTGTAAGTAATTTTCAATTTAAGACTCTTTTTAAAATCGGGTGAAAATTTAATCTTACTTTGGCACCGTACCATAATCGGGGTAAACACGTAAATCTCTAGAGGATGCGAGCACAAATATTTAGAATATCTCGCTATTGCCTGAATGATGAAAATCCGCGGCCTTACTTTAATTAATTTTAGCCAATGAACTGAAATATCTATTGGCATTAGGTATATTGGTATCTATCGAATAGTTTTACGTTGGTAGGTCGATAAAATAGGTTAATTATAGATTCTGATGTTGACGTTATTACCTACTGAACTAATTTTGAATAATGTTATTGAGTTTGAATATAGTTACCATTCCGACTTAATCTATTTATATTTAAAAGTCGGTCCCGACTGTAATCAGTCGTTAGATCACGACAGAGGCCTAAATATGGGCGATCTAAACAACTCTGTCACCAGGTTGGCCACTAACTAAACGATAAGACCGTTATTATACTGTTATAACTTTGAATTCTCTTGATTTTGAATTGACTTTACAAGGGGACAAAAATCAAGGTCTACAGTTAAACGTAGGCCTATGTTTTCACCCTGCCAGATCTTGAGCGGCTAATTTTATAGAAACTCAACAACGATACGCTGCCTTTCCTTTTTCCCAACCATTTTTTTTACAGTAGGTCTTTAAGATGTAGTAACATTAGAATTGTAAACGATTCTTTCAAAACGCAAACCCAAGATGAGTGCTGAAAACATGACACAAAAACACAACTACACCGCTGTATGTAGTTGTTCGACTGTGGTCTTGTGTATGATGAAAGTCCTTTCAAAAGCTTAGCCCCGAATGTAATCTATCCGTATAAATATTGTTGATTGATATGTAGCTACATTTATGTTTGCCAATACAATTAGTGAGAACAATGGATACAAATCGAATCAGAAACCTATGCCCAGACTTATTGTTTCAATTTCGTTGCTGGTTTATTTGATTTTGATACAAATAGTGCTCAAAAAATAAAATAATATATCACTACGATGACAATGTAAAATAATGACAAGCATGTAGCCCGCCTGATGGTAAGGAGTTACCATAGCAGCCTATGAACGCTTGCATTGTGTAACAATAGAGTATTGTGTTATGGGTAATTCAGAGATTAGAATAACGTTTTATTTTAATGAGCACTAAAGACCTATTTAAAGATTAGAAGTAAATGGTATTAATTTTTTTTGTACCTATCGTCTTTATAAATAGATAAAAGGCTAGAGGACATGACAAAAACCTTAATTTAAAGCGTGAAGTCAATACCAGACTACGGAAAACTTTGTTTGAAGTTTTGATGTCGAAAATTTTGTAGTAAAGCGAGCTCGAAATAGTTCCAGCTTTTTCTTGTAACTTAATTAGTAGGCATCGATTGAAGATGTGAACTTGTCACTAGTATAAGAATAATAAAGTAACAACATTTTCATACATTAAAACATAATTCGTTCAACGTTTCAAATTTGGATCTCTTATGACCATAAGATCCAAATTTGAAACGTTGAATCTTATTTTGATTTTATATTTTGTTTGGATCTTATGGTCATAAGAGATCCAAATTTGAAACGTTGAACGAATCAACCATTGGTACCATCTAAGACTCCATGATCATTTGGCTACAAGTCATTTGACGACTTTTGTAGTTTATGTTGTATAGTTCCATTGCTTTTAGGTACAACAAATTGTGACTCAGAGATGGTAAACAAGAGTGGCCAAAGTTTCTTTCCAATTCTTTTCGTTTCCCTACTCTTGTACCTATGTATTGGCTGAAGGAAAAATACACTGACATCAATCGGTTTTTTTTTACGTTCATGAGTACATTTTTTACATTTGATGTAAATGTAAAAATTTGTTTGACTTGATTTTGTCTATTGACAATAAGTGTCTCTATATTTTTCAATCACCTAGTTGTAGTTCATAAAAAAAGTATAAAATATTTTTTGCTTTTATTTGTAAGTTAAGGTAGGCTGGGCTACAACGCTTTGCATTTCAAAATTGGCTTATAAAATCATGTTATCAATATTTTTACTGACGTTAAAATTTTTCAGGCCAATAATATTAGGAGGGAAGATTTTTTTCACACACCAACGACGATATTACCAAATTTATACTTACTGATGACACTCAGAAAGCGATAAATCAACTTACACTCAAATGAAGAACGGATGTTTACACACAAACGTAATTAAACTTTGAATGTAGATAGGTATAGCTGAAAACTTTTGCAACGTGTCGCAATTCGTACCAGATGGTAAATATACGCTGAACTTTTTCTTGGAGCCCACATAATAATATATATTTACTTTCAATCTACGCATGTCAAAATTAAAAGCGATCATTTTAAGAGCGATGGCAAAATGTTGTATCCGCCTACCATTAGGATAGGTAGAGGTAAGGCCCCATACAAGCGAGCAAACCGGACTAAAGTATCTTCACCTTATAGAAAACCACAGCCAAATAACTAATCACAGTGGTCTAGTTGTGTTCCTTTGCGTGAATATAAATCTCCAGGCGTTTTTACAGAAAAATATATTATTCTGTTTATACTGCTTGGGTGTCAAACACGCCTGATGTTAAGAATGCAATACCAGAGGTATCACTTACGGGTTACTGACCCATTTTTTTTACACCAGGGCTTTAAAATGTAGTCCCTAGGATAGGAAAACGATTCCCTAAATGAGCGCTGGAGACCTGTACTCACACACAGAAACACAACTACACCGCTGCATTAAGTTATTTGGCTGTGGTAAGGTAAAGGTAAAGGTCCTTTCCCAGTCAGGCTTGCTCACTTCTACGGTATGTTCTTACTTAGAGATAAATATCATGTATTACAAATTTCTGGGTCGGCAATACGTGCGTGCTGCCCAAACCCAGTGGTGCAAGTGGCTATAGCTATTATTGCGTCCATTTATATTCGTATTGTTTGTGATCAGGCAGTACGTATGCTGATTAGCTAGCTAAGTAGTATGATATTTTAAACTCAAACTCAAACTCAAAATTCATTTATTCATTTAGGTTACAAAGTAACACTTATGAAGGTCATAAATTATGAATAAACCAGAAAGATGATGTCAGCAAAATTTTCCTACGGCTAGTTCGCTGACGTGGAGCCTTGAGAAGAACTAGCAAGAAACTCAGGCCACTCTTTTTAATCGCCAGATAGTTACAATCTTTTGTAAAATACAAGTATGATAGCATGCAAGCTGATGCAGTCAAAACACGATACTAACTATATTGGTAAAATATGATAATCGTACTTAGTACTGGTCGTGCGAGAAAAAAAAAACCTAAAGTATGTGTTAAAGTCTGCTTCAATTTACATATTGCTATTAAAGAATAAGGCAATATGTGAATAGTGACAATTTTTTTGTAAATAACGTTTTGCTACTAAATAAAAAAACAACGAATAAAAAGAAAAAGTACAGAATTATCACTAGAATTAAATTAAATACATAAGTACTTATTATACTGATATACTGATAACAAGAGTCGGTAATTGTGAGGATAATGAATTAAAACGTGTGGTCGAAAACAAATACCTTATTAATAGCAATATGAAGTTAATGGACATTGAATATTCGCTGCGCTAACTCATTATACTCGTTATTGAAATGTTGGTTTCCATTAGTGGCGATATAAGTGAATATCGATCATTTGGGACACTTAATTTACATACTGTTTTATTTATTCTGTCACCAGAGCTGATGTTCATTCAAGCTGACGGTATTTGAGATTTCCCTTATTTATGAAAGTTATTATACCTACTTACTTAGTGTGACTGGCATTATGGGCTCAGGTGGGGAAAAAAGTGCACTAGAATCCATCAATGGATTCAAAGTCAATAAATTTACGCCTTGTCACTTATCTTATATTAATACGATTATACTAAAGAGACTAGATCCTACAACACAAGGAATCCTAGTGTAGGATCTAGGGCTTCTTCGCATGTTCTATTATAGGATGTTTGAGACAACAAATTATTTTAATACTTCGAATAATACAGTACGGAGAAGTGTGACGCTTAGCATAGTAGCATATTTAAAGTTTATACGTAGGAGTGCGGAAAGACAAAATTAAATGCTACATAACATGCTATCAGCTAACGTTATAACGTTATGCATAATGTTTTTTAAGGTGCTTTATAAAGCACCTTAAAAAACATTATGCAATCATCATCATTATATAAGTTCATATATCTACATAACTCTTTTATGAAATAACTTTGAAACATTTAACCTCTAGTTCAGTGTTCCGCAAACTTTGGTCATAGAAAATCGTGAAATTTTGGAAGTTTTTTTAAATATACATCACACCGATATTTTGTTATTAATCGACAAACCTAAATTTTTATACTGCTCTTTTATATATTTTTCTTCCATCTGTCTATCTCACTTTTTGAGATTATTTTTGCCAATTATTAGTTAAGTTATAATCACGGTACACCAGTATGCTGCTGCACAAACTTTGCGGCACACTATTCTAGTTAACTTAAAAAGTCAATTTTTGCATTAAGGAGCACGCCCTGTACGCCTTACGGAGGACAAACGTCTCTATGTCAAACCTCGAGGTTTAAAATCTAAGAGTTGATTGACTGATGGCCATTATCTTACCCCAGTGACGTCAGCAAAATATTTGACTAGCATTTTCCCTAATATCTTCCATTAATAGGCTCCCTCTAGTGTTTATATAGTCAAACAGAGATACAGCCGCTCTTTATGTTAAGATGGGACAATGAGATAAGACGCTGTATATCTTTTCTAAGAAGAGGGGACGCTGTCGACGCCTTTCAAGGGCTATCGTGAGTCGTCATATACATAGGCTTATGTTAAAAGGACGGTAGCTCCACAAAATACGAGTAATGCTATAGACCGAGCACTAAGCAAACACTGCGAAGAAATGGATTGTATGGATAAAATATGGGCGTGACGTGAGGGCTATGGAACCGGAATATATTGGCGTTCTTATAGTTTATTTTTTAGTGAAAATTCTTGAAAAACAGAGGTACAATAAAAAGGTTATGTTTTAGTAAAAACCTATTTTTATTAGTATTGAAATTATATTGCCCGTTTATATTGAGATAAATCAAAATATCTTTTAACATTATATACCCACGCACCTATCTTTATCTTCAAATAAAAAACAGTAATTGATAAATTGAGGAAAATTTATGATAGGCGAATATCGCTTAAACGTCAAACATATCTTTCTCTTGGCGCAAAATTCGCTGACGGCTAACTTGAATATTTTTAACTTAATAAAGTAGCACGTCTTTTTTGAAGAGGTGGACAAAAATGTGCGAGTCTAGTGGTGATTATAATATACCGGGCAATATTCTAGATTTCATGCTGAGCCTAAGAAATATCTAACAGAAAAACTTAAATAACACTTTGCCAGACCCAGAACCGCACCTAGGACCCCATGATCGATTGCAGAACACAAGCGATAAAAGCGCAAACTTATATCGCGAAACCTAAGAGGTGGTTATTTTTAGTGTACCTATATTTTACCTTATATATTCCATTAACCCTAACCAATATACATTGCGACAGATCAAAATCTATGCGAATGAAACATTACGCCCTAAATTTCTGCTTCGCTAGATACCTACCTGTTGAAACAACTTTCAACAAGTTAACGTTAAATGAAATGAAAATATTCAACCTAAAGAAGCAAAGATATAAAATACATTAAATAAAAGGGTTTTCTAACTGTCGGCCTCATAATTATCCTTACTTTCTTCATTACGCACGCGTATAGGTAAATTCCGGGCGTGGGTAATATCCACAGTATTTGTACGTAGGCGGCTAATTCTGTAGTCTCGCATTATTAAGATATAATTCATCTGGCAAACGAATTTGTTGCGAGTTTACAATTTACTTACAAAAAGATTTTCGCTCACCTTTGCGTTTTAAAAGGTCGAGTTCAATTTTTGATATTACAGAATTTTGGGATCATATTTTTGTGTTCGGTTATACAAGAATTTTAATGAATAAATAAGGTTTTATTGAAAATATTTAAGAAGATGATGAATAAACAAATTAATCTTCATATTAAGTAATGCGTACAAAATAAACTTTATAATGTAGGTATACAATTAAGGTATTTAAGTTGAAACATGATAGGTATATGGACAGAACAAGAAGATTAAGAAAAGTAGAACACCATAAATTGGGGTTAGAACGATTGGAAGAGGAATGACAATCGTCTGTATGCTGTGATAAATTCTTTACGTTAAGCGGGCCCTATGCTCGTTTATAATTCGATTTCCTTAAATTCCCTTCCCTTAAATGAACACTGGACACATAAGTCTTTAATTAGAAACTAATTGGGACAAAAATCTCATTTGGACGGAATAAGCCTTTACACACAGGAACACAACTACACCACTGTGTGTATTTGGCTGTGGTCTTCTATAAATTGTTCGTTTCCCAATAGTGGGCTTACGGGCTTATTTAGTAACCCACGTCTCTTAATACTACATAATTATCTACCTATAAACTCTAGTCTAAATCATAAAAAACTTACATTTCTATCGTCCTCTCTAGCGTCTCAAGTAATATTCTATTATAAAATAATCCTTCTATCGTACATTCCCATTACCCGTAATTTAATCTGCAGCTTAATCCCTAGATTGCACCGCAACACACAGCGGAAGGTAGAACTAATTGTTGTGGTCGGTTGCAATCACGAGATTCACGACACACACAACGGACGCATAGAATGATACCATTATATAAACTTCCAATACACTACGGGTATACAACGGTACTCGGTGAAACTGTAGGGATGTGACATATTTTATCGCGTTTTTATAGTTGTTTTTTTAAACGTTATTATTCGGGTTCGTTCAGTGGCGTGCCTTCCATATTTAACGGCACGGTTAATTTGTTGTTACTTCGCCATTTACCATTGAGCGGTATATGGTGATCCATAAATAGTTTTTTCAAGTCTGGCTGTATCTTGTGTTCATTAATTGTAAGTTTGGAAAGTCGAGTTAAAAGACTAGTTTCCTAATGTGGGAGTTTTCTTTTTAAAATAAGGTATTTCTGATCCTGATGGTAGGACAAGGATACACGTCGACGCGGCTCTAACGCGGCGCGACAGCCTCATCATGATTATGATCTCTTCCTCACTCATTGCCCCACTGCATGACAAAGGTCTCACCATGCTCTTTCACATTATTTAATTTCAACTCTGTTCATCATTCAGCATCCAGCATTACACCAGCGTTTTCGAGGTTTACCTTGATCGTCGTCTCACCTTAAACACTTACTATGTGACAACAATTTGTCGATTAAATGTGCCCCATCCATAATAACTGATAAATATTTCCATTACATTTTGCTGCAGGAATACATTTCAAATTTAGATACATTCAGAATATACAGTACAGTATAATGCAAATGCAATAACATACTCATTTATTCGTATAAACATAATAAAACGATATTGTTTTCATCACTGTATATACATATCTTGTCGGAGTTATTTCGGATCGAAGCTGAAGCGTTCGGTTAATTCAGCTCAACGTCATCGACTTAATCCACTTACTCACACATACTGACTGACGTTATACCGTATTCACACCAATCTATGTGTAAGAATGCCACAAATCCTGGTCTTGATTGCATTTTAGTGTTGTGGATACTTACGTAAGTCGATATCGATATTATGTTTTTTGATTTTGGTAGTATAAATCTATCTGTACGGTCAGCAACGAATGTTTTAAATGTACATAGCATGTTTTAAAACAAAAAAAATGTTTCTAAAAGATTTTATCATTTATGAATGCCCGAAGTTTGGAAATTGGAGATTTTCCTCCCTAGAAAAGCTCGTAAAGCCGAAGGTTCTACGAATGATCTCTTTTTGGTCGCTACGTATTGTCGTCCCATTAAACTATAGGAGTGGGGGAATAAACAGTGCACCTGAGTTTGCACACACACTTGTGCACTATAATATGTCTCCATCGAGCCGCCATGGTTAAGCCTTAATTAAGTAAGGAGAACGATATTAATTGCTTTAAATTTCGCGGCCATTATTCTGTCATTGATTGTAGTTTTGGCATGTTCAAATATACAAACAATCCAGCTGTAAAACATTATAAATAACATGATTAATTAATTTCTCTCTGTTTATTTATTTGTTCGATTATATTAGTTATAATTTATGGTATTGTCATTGTACGCGACATTGATTCATTCTGGTAGTCTGCATTGCCAATGTATCTCTTTGTCCAATGAGTTCGTACCTGCAATCGATATACAAATAATTTAGCCGGACTTTATTTATTGCAGAGGGTTCATATTCATAGTTATATCTTGTATGCTGTCATTGTGGGTCTATCTCATGAAAAATGGTATTGTATTTTTCGTCTAAAATTGCTAAATTATTAGATCAGAGTCTGAAATCTGTACTTCGAACCCCATTATTGGTTTCATTTGACGAAAACGATTCCAGACTCACAGCTAAAACATACATTCCTAAAAAACAGGCTTGAAATTATTTAAAAAAACCGTATTGAAATTAATTCTGCCATTTTGAAGCTACAAAATAATAAAGTATGCTTATAACCTATTTGTTTTTAAAGAACCTCAATAAAAAGGGCGTAACCCATTTAACTTATTCCATTTTCACGTACCTTTTTGTCATAAAGTAAACATTATTTATGAATATATACCTAATGTAGGTATTAAACTTGTTACTCATGAAGTCGTCTGGAAGTCAATTTGTGTTAGAATGCTTTCTGTGGCGTAGACAACCTATGAGTAGCACGTACATAGTATAAATAAGTAAGTAGTAAAAAAACCAAGCCAGAATGTCAAATTATATACCTACCGCTCAACGCTGATTTAATTGGCATACAAGTACGGGCTGGCAACTTACAGTCTGATAAGCAGTCTGCATCGCATCTTTTTATTGGTATAATTAATTCGATTACTAAATTTAATATCTCACCAAGTTTTTGAAGGAGATCCGTGCCCAGCAGTGGGACGTTTATAGGTTCATATGATGAATTTTATATAATAACAATAGTAATATTTTATATAATAATATTAGTATCTGCATAGATTAACATTTAAATGGTCTTTTACTAAAATAAATACATGTATTGTTGCGCTGTGACAACCATAAATCTGCATTTTGAGGTGACTTGGGGTAAGGCGCACTTTAAGTATTTTTATTTTTTGGCTTTCGACCAATTATAAAGAAGTATCGCCACTATATACCTACTTTTTATACTATGGTACTGACGTGTATGCGGATCTACATAATCGTGGCTCAATGACTCGTAGTAAGGGGGAATATTGCATGTCGATGTCTTTGAGAGACTTCAGAGTATGTGGATGCTATAACACAGTGTAAGCCGCAATATTAGACAGTTTAAACAGAGTGTCGTATTAAATATGCAGAAAATGGTTACAAGTTCCCTTACTTTAAAACTTAGAATATATTATTATTATTAACGTCTTTTAACTTTATGAAGAGGCTAAGTTGGTTTTTTTTTTGTATAATTGCGTTGATAAAGAAACTTACGATCCATAGCAAAAATGGTAAGTAGTTACCGTAGCCTATGGACGCTTGCAATACCAGGGAAATCACTCGCTTAAAGTCAAAGGTCAAATCAATCAAAGGTTTAACTCTTAATAACAGCTAT
Source organism: Trisateles emortualis (assembly GCA_947095525.1). NCBI lineage: Eukaryota > Metazoa > Arthropoda > Insecta > Lepidoptera > Erebidae > Trisateles > Trisateles emortualis. The sequence goes on from OX352734.1 coordinate 12,513,580, forward strand.
ACTGTTAGTACAATGGATAAAAACATCGTTATCTACTTATCCTAACGTTTTCTTAGAGATCTTATGTACCACCTGTGGTCGTATTAAAAATTAAAAGCTGATAGATCTGCAAGGTTAAGCTACCATGTAGCTGTCAATTTGTAGATGGGTGACCGTTTGCTTAATAATTGCAAGACCTCTCCGTGCCTTGGTAAGCAAGTAAAACCGTTGGTCCTGTACTTGCTCTCTCTCCAGTCTAACGCTGTCTCTTCGGACTACGAGAGTGATAGACTTGAAACCTGTGTTTACAATATATGTAGTATTATTATGTCTAATCTCCGTTCAGACTGGCCCAAAATCAAGCAAAGTAAAAAAGAGAAAAAAAACATGCGGTGCAGTCTTTGGAGACTGCCGATAGAAGTGAAAACTAAGTACCTAACTTGTGAATTGTATCGTCGAGCTATAAGATTATTATTTTTGAATATGGAAAGCGTTCGGTGACGATGATGCGAGCTCCATGATTTTTGTCCACCCAAAAAGTGCTCAACGCGCCGAAAGAAATTTTCACTTCAATAAAATCTTAACAGTACAGAAATAAAACAGAAGCTACTATGTAAGTAGTAAATAAAATAATGGACATAATGGAAAAAGGGTGACGTGAAGCAAAGAGACTGTAATCCATTAATAAATGTTGCCTATGGGAAACTGTTGGTTTCAACGACGTAAATGCAATTATTGTCACTTGTTGCCTCTCTGTTGGCATTTTATTCTCGGTAATATGGCGGCGAAAAATATTCAGGAACAATGTTTTAAAATATTTATTAAACGGTAACATTTTAATTATTGTTGAATTTATTCATTACTAGCTTTTGACTGCGCCTTTACCCGTGTGAATGCCGGTTATTTCGGTAAAGAGTACAATATTTCTTTTCTCTAGATATTATCTATATCCTTGCCAAATTACATTAAAATCCGTTCAGCCATTTAGTCGTGAAAAGGTAACAAACAAAGCAACTAACAAACAGAGTTAATTTCGCATTCATAATACATATTTGTATTAGTATGCAACTATGGATATTTCAGAAAAATCGCATTATTAGGTATATATGTACATTACAGATTTCCACAGGTCATAGAGATATGTTTTTAGCGAAACGTTTTTTTATCCCAGGAAAACTCAACCACAAAGCCCAGGTATAAATTCTCTGACATTGCCAGCGTCCATAGGCTACGGTAACTTTTTACTATCTAGCGCTTTTGACTGCCTCCGTGGCTCATTGGTCGATGTGTGAGACTGCTGATCACGAGTTCCCGGGTTCAATTCCCGGGTCGGGCCAAAAGTCGATATTGGGTTTTTCTGTTAAGAAATTCACAATAGATGCCCGGAGTTGTTGTGTTAAGTGTTTCCACCTCCGTGCCTCGGAAAGCACGTAAAGCAGTTGGTCCTACGCCTGATCTCTCTCCGGTCGTGTCGGATAAGCCGTCCCATCGGCCTATGAGAGTGAGGGAATAAAGAGTGCACTTGTGTTTGCGCACACACTTGTGCACTATAATATCTCCCGCGCAGATGGCAAGTCTCTGTTAAGATTAGCCGCCGTAACCGAAATTCGGTTAGGAGGACATTATTATTATTACTATCAAGCGCACCGTAACTTGTATGCCACCTAAGTAGTATAAAAAATATAAATAAACATATAAAGCTAAACTTTATTTTGTAAACACAAAATTCGGTTCAAAACGTACTATTACATTTTCCACAAGATAAAATTACATGTGGAAACTATTTGAATCGCATTAAACATCAATATTGAAAGCAATCCACGATTATATGTCTAGAAATGGAACCTATAATTTCAAGCTCGATGAACTTTCAATGTCATAAAAATAAGTATTATTGCGTAGGTAGACACCAATATAAATTTATAGTTATTGTTCTTTAATGACAAACAATACAAGTATTTGATGGCGTTTCCATTAATATTGTTTAAAACCTTCATAATATTATAAATACTAGGCTTTTACCGCGGTTTCTTCCGTAAGTATTTTCTAACAGACTTCTATATTTGAAAACAAAAGAGCTGTTCTGGTATATAAGCTAGATCATTGCAAAATTTCATCGAAATTCGTCCAGTAGATTTTATATACAGGAGTAACAAACATTCATTGTATGTATCCAACCATTCTCACAAACTTCACGATTTCAAAAGTAACAGTCTGGTCTAGTCACCAAGACAAATCTTTGTGTGTGAGCACGAGTTTTGTTACGTGTCTGGGTGTAATTTATGTAATAATAACGTATATATTTACAAATATATAAGTATGTTTACTTGTTGTTTGGTTGCCATAGTAAAGACCCTGCCTAGTTTGGGACGTGGGTGTTGTACTTAGGCTTAGCCCTTCAGGGAAAATCGTGTGATCTGTTATGTAAAACAAATAAACTATAGGTAGACTTCTGTACAAAATCTTCAATACAATTTCAGCCGAGGGGATTGACACGAAACAAAGCTTTCAAATTCGATACTTTGACAAACATTTTCACTTCTTACGAACGTCTCTTGGCATTTTTATTTTTCTTTCCGTTACGGTTCAAATTACAAAAGAAACGCTACAATAGATTGTTTACTGTGTTCACAAAAATAGGTTCGGAACAAACATCACAATGGCTCGATATATTATGTTTAAAGAATACTCAATATACTTTCAGATTTTTTATCAAAATAAGGGATGAGGTAAGGTTATATTAGACTTACATATCTGTTTGTAGATATATACAATACAATTATATACATAGAAAATACACGAAAAACGGGAGGGACTGCTTAATAGGCGTCATAAAATTTCTCCGCATCGACGTCTGCTGGAAACGTGCCCAAAAGACTGGCAGCATTGCCACGTTGAATGGCAATGCTTATTCTTTGAGCCAAAAATAAGCCAGCCCTCTGGTCACGTGAAGCCTCGATTAAACGCTGTTTGTATAGATATATACGGTACTAGCTTCCGCCCGCGGCTTTGCCCGCGCGTACATTCCCTAGGGAACAGATATTTTTTCCTGGATAAAATGTAGCCTATGTGTTATTCCAGACTATAATCTGTCTCTATGCCAAATTTAATCCATAACCGTTTAGTAGTTTTTGCATGAAAGAGTAACAAACATCCACACATTCTTACATACTTTCGCGTTTATAATATTAGTATAGATATATTGTATAAATTTTATCCACTATTAATATTATTTCATACATCTACAATAAAACTATATATTCATTATAACTATATGTTAAGAAAAAATACAGATAGAAAAACACACAAAAAGGTACTGCTTAAAAGGCGTCACAAAATTTTCCGCATCGACATCTACTGGAAACTTTGCCAGTATTTTTGGCAATGAATGTAATGAGACACAGATGTTGTTATAGTCTGATTTATTAAAGAAAAAGTGAAGCTTATATATTAATATGGTGCGTGCATACTGCCGCTTTAACTTATCATATTAACTTATCTAAAAGTGTGCTTAATCTAATAACGTGACTTATGTGGTCGCTACATATACACCCCCCTTTAAAAATAAAATCAATACAATAATGATTATAAATCTAAACTCAATTGTATGAACTGGAAAAAATTAAATAACAATTAATAATCTTGCTAACTCAGTAAAATATAAATAAATGCTGACGGCTGTTGTGACGGTACGCTTCTAGGTCAAAGTACTTATGTGCATGTCCATGACCTACGTTATCCACTGCATTTGTGTTGACTGCTTCTTGCCAGGTTTTTCATTCTTTTGTCCATGATTTTCAGTATTCCGTAAAGGAGAAAAATACCCAGCGTGATGATGATTTGTCCTATTGCTATATTCCTTGTCCATCTAAGTTCTTCCAATATAAGGCTTCTTAAATGATCAGCTTCATTTTGGTTCAGACAACTGTCGGCGTTATATATGACTTGATCCTTTGAACTTTGGTTGCCCATTGTAAGTTCTTTCCGAGGAGTTGATGATGAATGATGGTAGTTGCTGTGACACAGTGAGTATTTATATCAACCGATTGCTTGCGTCAGCGAATACAGAACCGAACTGTGGGTTTAACTGTCCGTCCTGACTTCGTGATGTACGTGTTTGAATAGCTGTGGCTCTTTTCTGAATTGGGCACGTTTATATCTTCGTTGTTGATGACAAAGGCTGGTTTTAATCTATCTATTGATATTAATGTGTCCTTATCTTTTATCCTAATGATGTATGTTTTGTCCATTCTTTTTATCACTGGGAATGGCCCTTCATAGGGTGGAGTAAGGCTTTTTCTAACTCTATCGCATCGCACAAATACGTGTGTGCACTCCTTGAGCTCGGGGTGTACAAAAACTGCTTTGTCATGCTTCTTGCGTTTAGGTACTGATGTCATGTTAGTGATGTCTTTTTGAATCTTCTTAACGAATTCTTCGTATGTGGAAGTTTGGAACGCTGATTCGAAAAACTCTCCAGGAAGACGTATAGATGCACCGTATGTCATTTCTGCTGCGCTAAATCTCGTGTCCTCGCGTAAACAACTCCGCAGACCAAGTAGAACTGAAGGAATTTCTTTCATCCAATTAGCGTAAGATTCCCTTGTCATTAATGCCGCTTTTAAGGTTCTATGAAATCGTTCTGTCATCCCATTTGATTGTGGATGATAAGGCGTTGTTCTAATTTTGTGTATTCCCAAAAATTGTGAAAGCGATTCAAAAATTCTTGATTCGAATTGTCGACCTTGATCCGTAGTTATGCGTAACGGGCATCCGAATCGTGATATCCATCCTTCATATAGTGTGCTAGCTACCGTTTCGGCAGTGATATCTTCCACAGGATATACTTCAGGCCATGAAGTACAACGATCTATGATCGTAATTAAATATCGCTTCCCTTGAGAGACCGGTAATGGACCAACTATGTCGATGTGTATATGTTCAAAACGTTGTGATGGCATGAAATTGCCAACTGGTGATATTGTGTGACGTTGCACTTTTGATTTCTGGCAAACTATGCATGTTTTACACCAGTTATTAATATCTTTGTTCATACAAGACCATAAATATCTTGCGTAATCATTTTTCTGGTAGTTCTCTTCCCAGGATGACTCAGTCCATGAATGACGTCAAAAACTTGTCTTCGAATTTTTTTTTGGTAAATAAGGACGATTCTTCCCAGTCGACGTATCGCAACAGATGTTTTTTGTAGAACCCGGAAGCATTATGTTTTTAAATTTCAAACTCTTATTGTCACGGAGTCTTATCAATTCTTGATCATTAGATTGGCATTTTGATAAATCAACATAGTTAATCGGTGAAGGCGTGTCAATTTGTTCAATACGTGATAGCGCGTCAGCAGCAATATTATCACGTCCGCTTATATGTTGAATATTAGTACAATATTGTGAAATAAAATCTAATTGACGTACTCGCCGTGGCGTGTCGTTTGATGATGGTTTTTGGGTAAATACGTAGGTCAAAGGTCGATGATCTGTGAAAATTGTGAATTCTCTTCCTTCAATGAGCCTTTGAAAATGTTTGACTGCCATATATACTCCAAGCAATTCTCTGTCAAATGTTGAGTATTTTTGTTGAGCTTCACTTAATTTTTTTGAGAAAAATCCTAATGGTTCCCAGTTTGGGCCGGATTTTTGTTGTAGAACCGCGCCGACACAGGTAGAACTTGCATCTGTCATGAGTGCCAGCGGGGCGGTGCGTGAGGGATGCACTGTTAATATTGCGTTCATGAGGTTTTCCTTGCATTTATCAAAAGCTTTTTCAGCTTCTGTTGACCAAGGGATAGGAGAGTTATCGTTCTTTTTCGAGTCGCGCAGATAATCGTTTAAAATAATTTGATAGTTGGCGGCGTGCGGAAGGTTATTTTTATAAAAATTAATCATGCCTAAGAATCTCCTTAATTCTTTGATTGTCTTCGGTTTAGGAAATTCTGTGATTGCTTTGTAATTTTCCTCAGTAGGGCGTATTCCTTGGCTCATTATATGATAACCTAAGAAATCTATTTCGCTTTTGAGAAAGTCGCATTTTTTGAGGTTAATAGTTATTCCATTTTCCTGTAAGCGTTTGAAAACTGTATGCAAGTGCTGATAATGTAAAATCTCGTTTTCTGAAGCTATTAGGCAATCGTCGACGAAAACGAAAACAAAGTCTAATTCTCTGAATAGAGAGTCCATAAATCGTTGAAATGTTTGCGCTGCATTGCGTAGCCCAAAAGGCATTCTTAAATATTCAAAAAGTCCAAAAGGGGTGATAATAGCGGTTTTTTCTACATCTTTGACTGGAATACAGTGATAGGCCTTCCGGATATCAATTTTGCTTAGTATATATTTCTTTTCTAATATATACGTAAAGTCGGTTAATCGTGGAAGTGGATATTTATCCGGTACAGTCGCGCTGTTGAGCATTCGATAATCTCCACATGGTCTCCATTCACCATTCTTTTTCTTAACCATGTGTAACGGGCTAGCCCATGGGCTATCTGAAGGGCGACAAATGCCTAGCTCCATCATACTTTGAAATTCTCTTTTAGCGATATGATATTTATCCGGAGGCAATGGTCTGGCACGTGCTGATACAGACGGTCCTTTTGTAATAATATGATGCTCAATCTTGTGTTTTGGAGTAGTGCGTAGAGAGGAAGGTTTCGTAATATCTTCGTATTTTTTTAAAAGTTGAGTGATGCGTGGATTCATTCCGACGTCAATAGTACGAATTGTTTGTTGTGTCGATTTGATCATGGTTGCAGGCGTTGTCAGCTCAGTTACCTTGTCAATAAGTTTCCGACCAGCAATGTCGACTAATAGCTTATAATGCTCCAAAAAATCTGCTCCAATTATTGGTTGCGTCACATCGGCGATGACGAAATTCCATTTAAAACATCTGCGTAATCCCAAGTTCAAAGTAAGTGTTTTTTCACCATAAGTTTTGATCTTTGTACCATTAGCGGCATAGAGTGTGTATTGTTCATTTTGTATAAATGAATGTCTCTGTGGCTTGCCAATAACTGAAATGTTTGCTCCCGTGTCAATCAAAAATCTCATACCACTTTTTCGGTCGGTAATAATGAGGCGGTTGGACGGGTGAATAGCACAGAGATCCGCCGTAGTCTGCGCTTTAATTAGTTTCCCTGGTCCCGGGCGTTAAATTTTTGCTTCCAATCACATGGTATACTACATTTTCTTGCAAACTTTCCGAATTTATCGTGATAGAAACAATAGTGTTTTCTTTCCCGGCTGCTTGCTCTTGAACTTGACCTTGATGGAAAACGCTGATGATCAAATCTGTAAGTGCTGCGTCGAGGATTTCTGTGATCACGCTGAATTGCATTTAGTTCCAATTGTATGTTTGCTAACTGTGCTAATATGCTTGTCATTGTACCTTCGTCGGTTTTGTTTATGTTCTCGTTAATAGCTGACACCTCAGTAAGTTTTGAATTTATTAATATTTTGTCGGCGATCTGGCTCAACTTGTCGATATCTAAGTTTTCTGTGACGGCTAGGACGGTAGTAACTGATGGTGGTAAAAGCCTCAACCACAGAATTTTGATAGTATCATCACCAATTTTTCCTTTTCCGAGAACTTGCATTTTGCGTAGAAGTTGTGACGGCTTTTGATCACCGAGGTCCATTTCAGACAATAATTTTTGAAATTGACGCTGTTCTGATTCCTCGTAGCAATTTATTAAACGTTCCTTGATAGTTTTATATTTTTCTGTGGATGGTGGGGAGGTAATGAGGTCACTAACCTGTATTATTTCTTCCTTAGATAGTTTCGCTATCAGCGTGCAATACTTATAATCGTCGCCTTGTTTCTGTGGTGCTAATATGGCTTCCAGTTGTGTAAACCATAATCTAGGTTGATCCCTCCAAAATTCCGGAATGCGGGATAAAATGGTGGTGCCAGCAGCTACTTCCATTGTTTCTTGACTGTTGCAGCTTGATTTGCAAGTTGATTGGGTCATGTTGCGAAGTTAATTTTGTAGAGCGAGAGTCGTAACGTTGTCGAGGGTCACCACTTTGCCAGTATTTTTGGCAATGAATGTAATGAGACACAGATGTTGTTATAGTCTGATTTATTAAAGAAAAAGTGAAGCTTATATATTAATATGGTGCGTGCATACTGCCTTTTTTTATCTTCTAAATTTAAAATATAGGCCTAAGAAGACATTGATTTTCGAACAGCCCAATCTCTAGCTCTGTTGATGTTACACAAAATAAAAAAAGCTCTTTCGTATTTATCATATTAGGTAGAATAGGTATCAATAAAGCTTTCATCAGTATCTAATCGTTCGTGAAAAAAGAAATGTGCAGTGATTTCGATATCTGAGTCTCGAATAACATTTATCTCGTGATTTATCTTCAAAGTAAATTGTAAGAGCAGTTAGAGTTCATTGAGAAGCTCAGGTTTTTGGCAAAGTTCTTAACAAAGCGTCTACCTATAGCGGAATGTGAGATGTATTGTTGTTTTATATTCAGACTTTTGTAAATGACAAACATCATTTCAATAAAGCCATGTTGTGAACAAACTTTTACTATAATATTATCTTGTAGTACCTACATAGAGGGTGATATTGGTATGATGTATTATTCTTTTCTAATTGCCGCTAGTAACAGTCAATTATAGACTTCAGCAATACCGGAGACACAACAATAAAGAAAATGTATGGGATTTGACGTAAGTTTACGACATTAAATCGTAAACTCACGTCAAATTCCATACATTTTATTTTTTGACTTTTTTATTCGACTATCGCTTATGCCACTTGTTTAGAGGCTCAGAGCCGCTACCTACTGCGATAATTGTACATGCAGTAAAGCCCTTCGTTACTTCGTGTGCAAGACAAAACTTATTACCATATTTAGCATAAATACGTCAGGTATAATACCAGGCTAAAATTCTCTGCTGACAGAATAATACTGCTTATCCAACCCTGTACTCTAATCTCAGCATGGTTGGCCACTAACTAAATGATTAGAAGGAGCATGGTAAGCATCACAGAAGCAGTCTACCGATATCACTATTTACCGATATTTTTTAACCGACTTCAAAAAGAGGAGGTTATCAATTCGTGTGTATTTTTATTTTTTTATTTTTTTTAATGTTTGTTACCGCATAACTCCGTCATTTATGGACCGATTTGAAAAATTCTTATTTTGTCTGACTGGACATACTTCCAGTTTGGTCCCATTATCATCAAAAGAAAGTTCCGATGATGGGATCCATGAGGAATTGAGGGAACTCCTCAAAAGTTATAGGCACACATATAGCAATTTCAATATTTTTAACAACTAATCAATCATTTGCATTCAGAAAGTGTAATTTGGAGAAGTAAAACTGATGAAGAAGACCACAGATGGCCATCTGAACTTTTCAATAACAAGTATTTTACTGATGGCTATTAGATAAGTTTCGGTTATTGTTGCTAAGCAACTATTAATAAGAAATAATGACGTGAATGAATTGAGCGCGGATTGCACAGATTAAATATTGCTTTTAATACCTACTTGACCTGTGTTCAGCCCGACGCTCAGTCGATTTTATTCGATTGTAACAAACAAATATCTGAAAATTTTACAACTTGCCGTACTGAAGTCGTTTTTTTTTGTTAAAATTATAAAACAGCTTTTATCGCTACTGAATATCAGGCGTGAAAAAACTGAAAGCCGATTCTCTAGCACTTATGGCATAGTTTGAACAAACTAACCTGATATAGAAGTATCTGCGGCTAGATAAATATTTCATCACAAAGGCGTATCTACAACAAATAACATTCCAGGATTTGTCAAAGTTCGTGACAAAACCGCTCGAATAATAAAAACAAATGGCAACCTTTGTGCGCTTCAAAGAAAAACTAATAAAATTGCCGTTAAACTTGACACACATAGCGACGTTCCGCCAGTATCTAATACAAAATATTCGTAAGATCTGATAAATTTAACCCCACAAAATGAAAGCGACGTAAATGTTTAATAAGACGTCTTGATAATTGCAGAAACTTTGTAAGCTTGGATTGTGGTATCTTATTAGAATTAAGTGTTTCTGGCTGGGGCTTGATAAATTTTAAATATAGGCACTTGCGTACTCAAGTCAGACTGTAGCTTATGAATAATTTCCACGCATTAATTCGCAAAATTGAGTGAAATTGTGACGAGAGAAAATGCGCTTTTATTATTACGCTAAACCGCCTTTACTTGATGCTTATTACATATTTTATTAATAAGATATTTATCGTTACAGGTAAGAACAACATTTGGCACTTCGAATAAGAGACGTAAGTAAAATATTCTATAAATAAAAATAACAAAGTATAACAACGAAAAAACGTGGTTTATATCGACGGAGAGTGGAACGAGTTTTAAATGTTTGAATATGAATAAAACATTCGCGTCACAAATGCAATGAATATTGAATTTGAATAGTTTTCACAATACAGCGTAGAATTTAGAAAATAAATAAGAGCATCGGTAGCGAAAACACTTTACTTTTTTATTAGAAATATTCATTGTTTAGATATTCAAAAAGTACCTTTCTTTGAAGACTTTTATGTTTTAAAAAAAATTTACATGTATCAGTTCTATTTTAAGATAATGTAAGTGATAATGTTACAAGTCGTTATATTATTATGTATTATACCGCACTGATTATTACACAAAATTTGATATATTATTATTCAACGTCAGTTCAAGTGCAATCCAACACACTTTAGTGTTCTGGTAATTCTGTCCATCCTAAAGTTACCATAAAGAAATTACGCATAGCAACAAGCCCGTCCATTGTAACTTAGTTTTATTCAGCGTAGTACTTTATTTAAAATATTACAAATGGTGTACATTAAAGAATTACTTATCTACATAAGAGTACTGTTATGTGAAAGAAAATACATATAGTAATCGAATTTAAATATTTAAGATGTTTTAGGCATAGTTAGTTAGTTCGTTAGTTAGACGGTGCTTTTTCTTCACCTGGCCGCTCAAGTGGGCCAGACATATTATGGGTTTTAAAAGCGAAAGACTACGTCCAAATAACTGACGTACTAACTTGGTTCTGACGTCACGTATAGGGTAACCTTATGATGTTAAATGTAAAAGTAGTAAAATAAGTATGTTAAGATCGTAGCAAGTGAAAATTTCTGCCTACACGTTTTGCAAACAGGCATTGGTGTAGCTTTTTACTACCACAGAATTTCCAATCTAGGCAATTAAATTATTACTGAAAGTCGTTGATGAGCAGATTCAATCATAATCACAAGAATAGCTGATTGAAATACATGAACTTGATCACGTAGCTTTGACTTTGGCTTTGTTCAAAATTAATACACGTATATTTACATTGTACTACAATGTATTAATAGCAATTGTATTGCTGTTATTCAGAAAATGTATCGTCGGCAGTACCAGATTGTGAATTAAACTTTGTGGAACTCATATAATAATAATAAGATTTATTTTCTTTTCACAAATGGTGCTTACTATATTAAATCTAATAGTAATCATATGTAACAAACATGATGATATTCACAGATATTATTAAGCCTATTAGCCCCTTTGAACTGTGTGTTGTAGCCTTAACTTTCTCGACCTTCTTGATAGAGGAGAGGAGACCCATGCAAGGCAATGAAATTTAGTTGAATTGCTATTAATATTTTTTTTCAGTCTCAATCGAAAGTACACTCATTTAAGTCATTGGGGTAGCCTTTTAATAATACCTTATTCAATGTACTGAGTTATAAATTGATATAACAGCAATAAGTAATGAAGTATGGATTTGTGGTGGATTATCGTTTCATTATGTAATGATGAGAGTTTATAATTACACCCTCCCCTAGCTCGTTGAGCACGTTAAGCCTTTAAGCTACTGGTTCTATTTAGTTCATATTAGTCACGTACTTGGATGGCGCGTGTCAATTTACTGCAATGTTGAAAGCGACGGAGATGCAGTGTTACAAAGCCTTTATGATATACTAACTGTTGCCCGCGGTTACGCTCGCGTTGGTCGGTAATCACGATAAAAAGTCCTCTATTCGCTATTTCAGACTATAATATATCTTTATGCCAAATTTCATCCAAATCTGTTCTGTAGTCAGTTTAACGTGTAAGAGATACAAACATTCATAGTCATAAACTTTCACATGTATAAACATTAGTAGGATATAGAACTTAACATAGCCGTAGAGTTCATTCACCGCACATATCACACCTTTTTACAGTACCACGCAATATTTTCTGGCATATATATAGGTTCCATGTAATAGAGAGTGAGTTTGACGGATGTCGGAGACATTTATTGCACTCTTTTTACTAAGGATTTTTTGTAGAGAAAACTAATAGGTACAACTTTGCTGGAGATTAAAAAGATCCCAAAACTCTGGTTTTCGTAACGGTTTCTTGTGTGCAGATGATGTCTATAGATGATCCCAAAATGCTAACGGCTGTTAATGTATCAGTCTGTAAAACCATTATGGCGCATTTTTAGACGAACTAAGCTACTGAGTCATAGGTGCCCTTCGTGGACGAAAATGTAGAATAAATTTGAATTAACTAAGAGCACCTGCCAAAAATATTGGCCAATTGCCTTTCGCTTAGGTTCCATTCGGAAGGGTGCCCTAGATGGACTACCTCGAATAAACAAGCAAGCTACAGTGAAAAATTAACATTGTAGGTATATTTACAAAAGAATGTGACAAATTGCCATTTGTTATAATAACTTATCTTGCTGAAATCTTGTGTCTTCATCTGTTCATTTATTAATAAGTCTTTTGCTAGCCATGTTCATATAAATTTCTTCTCAAAGTGTTTACGATACAAAGAGAAAGAAGTGACAAAATGATTCATATGTATACATAATAAATGTCGTCAAAACAATGGAAACGAAATATAAATTGGTTTTGTCATCCATAAATAATAACGGCAGCAGCTGAGGTAGTCACGAAATCTCGAAACAGGGGTTAATTAATCGAATAGAATTGCTTGCTGAGCGCTACAAGCGATGGATCGATCATCTAGATGGATGGAGGACATGAGCTGAAATCACATTGCTATATATACATTAATCGATTTTATAAATTAGATTAACATGACACTTGCTTTGAAATCTAAAGTGTGTAATGCAATTATACGCTTGGATAATGTTAGGTATAGGCCAAATGTAGTATAGGCCTAATGTTATAGATTACCACTAAGGTGACAAACAAACATACATCCTGCCACATTGTGATTGATTGTGGTCTGTGGACGCTTACAATATTTCGGGTATCACTCGCGCGTTAAATGTAGTTTTCGTTATCGTTAACACCCTAGTAAAAAAAAGTTATTAAAAAAAATTGTTTTCCTCCAGGAACACAACGTTTTCCTATCCTAGGGGTATTCTATCACTGTTACAAAAATTAAACACCTCTCTGTGTTTAATTCCACACAATTGACACCGGTGTTAATTTTTTGGGGTCGGCAGCACGCAATCTCTTGCGTGTTGCCGACCCAAATTTTTATGCTACTTAGTTGGAAATCAAGCATACGACCCGCTTTATAGTTAGCAGTTACCGTAGCTCATGGATGCTTGTATTACTAAGGCTTCAAGCATCCATGAGCTACGGTTACTGCTTACTATCAAGCGGGTCGTATGCTTGATTACCAACTAAGTAGCATAAAAAATAGTAGACAGCTAAACTAAGCTATATAGGTACCATTATTCGTCTAATTGTCTTCTGATTCAAACTTTTGACCGAGACCAACAATGTCATGAATAGTGGGCATCAAGATATACTACACAATAGGTAAATAGATACCATTCTAATTTAGTCGTATTTAATACGCCTGATATTTCTGTCTCGTCTATGTAATGATTTGGTAGGTCCCTGTTTTGTATTCAAACAATGATGAGACAACAATGGCTTATAAACATACTAATATCATTATTCTAATGTAATTTATACAGTGATTACTCATTAAACTAAAATTACGATTGTTACCGACTTGTACAGATAACAGTAACGTATGGTGATGATTGATTCAGTGGCTTTTTTTAGTTAACTCACCATTAACCACTGCTCGGCGTGTTGTGTGTTCGATCCCGACATGTACAAAACATGGTGTGGTCAACAAAATAATGGTTAAGTCTGAGTGCACATTTGGATGGTAAATTTCTATATTGTTACCTAAGTACTATAAAACTTTTACTCAAAATATCTGACCTCTATTTTCTGTTAAAGATGCAAAATCTGCTTATTGTTGTTTATCATAGTGATACGCATTTTCTGTTTGCTTGTTCAAAATCTGGTTAACTGCGGATCTGGTGAGTTGCGAATCTGAAAAACTGCATCGGAGAGAAAACATGTTTTGTTAGAAGTAGCTAAAGTTTTATTCGTATACAATATATAAACTAATAAATACGGTAAACCGCAAATATCTTCAGTCTTTTACACCCTATTGAACGCAATAACGATTTATATTAACGTAATCAAAATTTGGTATAAAGTAAAAAGATTCCTTTGAAGGCGACAAAAAAGTGACGCAACGGCAATCTATTAAATGGCAAAGGAAAAATAAAGATTATCTATAGGTATCGGTTGTGTGGATTAAATTCTATATAGGATATCGGATCAAACGCGGTAACACTGTGACTGCGTATGAGCAATTCCCCTATTAAATTACGTATGTTGTTTCCCGCATCGCCACTCGTTACCGCTATTTGATTATATCGTGTAAGAGATACAGGACACAGATAATGTTGTTTACTTCAAATAAAATTTGTCGATAAAACAATTACAATTTTATTTAAACTTTTCGCAAACAAGATAGTAAGCAAGAAGCAAAGTATTGTGTCGGGGTGTGGCATATGGAACTGTGACGCGTATTTTGTAAGTCTTAATGCAAACGCAGAACATCGTTCACCTACTACAAAGGACAAAAAAACTCAAAATATATTACATTTAAATGTCCAACTGCTGGACATAGGTAACCTTTCCTCAATCGAAAGAGCAGAGAGGGTTTAGTTAGGAATCTACACATGCTAGTCCAATGCGGGTTGGTGGAATAGACATACCTTTAGAATTGCTTGTTTCTAATAGTTTTTTTACTGTTAGCAGATGGTCAGTTATTGGATTAGTACCTACGTATAAATTCCACAAGTGTAAATCACATCAGTGAATCGGTCAGGATTTAAATTGGACCTCAATGTGTTACAACTTTATAAGTCGATTATTTGCTCACTTTGCTACTAGGTACTACTTTTTACCTGTCGACAACAATGAACAACAAAACTCAAAACCGGTAATTAATTAATTATACTTATTAATATCACCTAATTAATTTATATTTGTAATAAGAGTGGGTTTTATAATTATTATCCGAGTATGCCTGAGCTTTGCATAAATTATATATATAGCCTCTTAAAATTTATTGTGACGTTGTAATGAGATTTATTTGTTTATACTCAGCTTAAGCAAATGAGTTTCAATACGTTTCAGTGTACACAGAAATGTTTAAAGTTAAGGAGCTTAATAATTGCAATTTGGAGATGGAGATTAAATAAAATTACCTTCAAAGAAATGAGTTTGATAACAAAATCCGACAGAAGGATCCAATTAGGTAGGGCAGGGAAGCAAACTACATCAAGTTGGTTCTTCGCGTTTACCTTTACCGCAATGCCTAGACTGAAAACCAATGTTTGTAGTCAGTGCGTCTTATCTGTTATGACCTATTGTGCCGATACATAGTTTTTTATCCTGTGTATATTCGAATAAATACTTTTCTTTCTTTCTTTCCTACAAACCGTGTCATTAGTATCTTAAAATTTTGGAGCATGAGTGGTCGGTGTACTTTTTCTGGCGCGATTTGCCAACTTAGTTATACCTACTAGTACGTTTTGCCAACGCTAGATATTTGTCAACGGGGCGGTTTGATAGCTTGCAGATTGAACAATTAATAGTAGCATCGAGCTAGCTATATCTGTCAAAGTATTGGTGGTCGATGGAGCAAACAAAGTGGAAATCGTGACTTGGTAAACGTAAGGTGGGACGACCGACGAACTCGAGGTAAGGAGAATATTGCTGGGATAAACTAGATGCAGATGGTGAAGGACCGAGTGTTGTGGCGCAAATTGAAAAAACCATAGGTACGTCCAGCAATGGATTGAAACATGATTGATCGACCGTTTTATTGCATTATTTTATAAAAACGTTTGCTAACTTTTATCTAAACCTCTGCTTTATGTTTGCGTATTGCCTGCTCAAATAGTTAAGCCACGCTCCCTTTAATTAAAAAACATACATGAAACTTTGTTAAATATTTTCTCAGCGGTCACATAATAGGCAATATGCTCTGCAAGCGTCCACATATTGCAGCATATGTACCAGCTTACGACCCGCAAAGGAAGCATTTAGCTTGCAATCTTCCCATTTAAACTAATATTAATCCTTTAATGAAACTGAAACAATAAGCTTATTGTTTCAGTTTCATTAATGGATTAATATTAATCACTATTAAGCGCCGATTAATAGCTATTATCGGCGCTCAACGGACCATAAATCTGGCTCATTTTTTACTTAAAAAATAAGCAAAGCCATCTAACATAGGCCATCTAACGCTGTAAGAATTCTGGATTTTTATAGGTACAATAGATACAAGACAGCAAAATGCGAAGAAATTTTATGGCAGTTATTGAAGCAGACATTTTTAGGGTTCCGTATTTATTTCTCGAAGTGCTCCATTTTTCTTTTGTTTTATATCTAAAATATAGTTTTATTATACTTAGCTGACTTGTATTCATTTATTTATTCATAAGTCAAACATGGGCCACATTACACACACATAAATAATAAATTAAAAATTATTATTACATTAAATGACAATAAAATTAAATAATAATAAAATAACAAAATAATAATAATAAAATAAACTTAATTAAAATAATATTTTGATCACCATGTCACAGTGGTACATATACAGGCAGTCAGGATACTGTTCGGGCTGACCCGCACCCCGTGCACCGCTTGCCTCTTATAATATATTATATCTTTATTAACTATTGTTTAGAACCTTTTCACGTTGAAAAAAAACAGAAATAAAGTAATATCATAAAATTTAAATGATTTATTGCAACTTGACATAATACGAGGTATTACAATATAACGGTAGTCGAAGTGACAACGATACACGCTGACACGACCATGTCTACTTATGTATGTCTATGTAGCCATATTGTAATGTTGCGACGTCGTGTATACGCATTAAATATCTTTTTAAATATTCAGTATCAGTCACTGGTGTCTGTACCCGAGTACAGGTTTCAATGTTATCATTTTTCGGTTAACCTATGAATAAAGATGAGATTTTATTACGAGAAAACATCATTATTTTTTACTGAAATTGCCAAGGAAATTACTACCTGTTTTGTGTATAAACCGTAAGGGGATTCGAATAGTATTAGATATGGTATATCAGCATACGGAGTGTCACTATAAAGTATATAAAGTAAATAGAATACTTGACTTATATCCTAAACCTATCGTAAATGTAAAATTGTGATTACAGAGTGGTTGAACAGTTTTAATTATATCGACACTGAAAAACTGTTAAAATACGTGAGGTAAATTAAATACAACTCATTTTGAATTTAAATACTTATACCTACACACACACTTACACATTCTCACACACACATTTACACATTCTCACACACACAGTATACACATTTACACATTCACTTACACACCTTTAGTATCTATGTTTCAATACAAAACAATATTATGCAAAATTAAAAAATTATGTAGTTAATATATGTATTTAGCTAGTAAGATAATCAACAAAAATGTAAACTTAAGATATGAAAGAGCGGGGCCTCCTGGCACAGGCATCTATATGCTTAAAAGGAGACCCCAATCAATAGAAATTTAAGTATATTTTGTTTACGTAAATAAAGATATTTTTATTTATTATTTAATTTACAGGCTAATTTTTGTGTGTTTATTATGTGTCTATATTAAGTATGTCTTCGATCTGTTATGTTCAAATTAAAAAAAAAATACTATAGAAAACATAGTATGTCAATTTTTTCTCCAAATAATAACAAATGAATGACAGAGGTGCATGATACCGACATCTGAGTCTCCTTACAATTTTTTTCTATACCGTTAGCAAATACAAAGCTCGGCATAGGTTCTTTATATACCTACTCTTTAATTGCCGCATATTTCCATATTATATGCGGTCTTGTACTAAAGAAAACAAAAAAAAAACATTCAAAGTTATTTAGATCGGAATTGAACTTAAGATAACGTTAGCCGTCGAAGCTCACCTACTAAACAATGTATCTTGTCGGGGCTTATATAAGCGGTGTTTTATAAGCGCATTCTTGTTTATTGTTTCTCCGTTTCGTGCTTAACTTTTCATGTAAACAAATGGTGTGTGAGCTTATTTTTTTACGGTTTATTCATTTATTCGCTTATCTACGACATCCTTTGTTTTTATACGTTTAGGATATCAAGCGTTTTATTTATTTAAGACGGGCTAGAATGTAGGTCCTCGGTGTAGGTGTGTGCAAACACAAGTATACTCTTTATTATTTTTATATTCTTATTCCCTAGGTTGTATATTTGGTAAAGAATTAGAAACGATACATATAACATATATTGTATAGCGCTATACATGTATTGGCAGGGTATTATAATGTATAGCTTACAGAACCGATGACTGTTAGGGCAGAAAGGTTTTCATAAATTTGGTACTGTAGTGTGTTGGTTTAAAAAAAATATGAAACCAATGTAGGCGGATGCTTACAGCCTACGGCCTACCCCGCTCTGTTAAACGAGCCTGTACATACAAATAACCTTTGTAAATGTCAGACAAAATAATGTAGGCGCTAACACGTGTATAGATCATTCGGGAACAAGATAGTATCACCTCGAAAAATGTATGTAGTATTTTGGTTAAGCAGTGAGAATTAAAAATAGACCCTGTAAACCTCTTGGAGCAAGCTCAGCTGTGAGCTCGTAAATGCCAGATCTGGTAAAACGAAATTTGAACACGACTAATTCATGTTTGCGACTCACTAAAATAAACAAATTTTAGAGGCTGAGTCCCTTATACACTTTAAACATAAATTCTTAATTATACCTTATTATGTGACTAGAAGTCTGCGTATCGTTTGTTTTGACAGACAGATTATGTACTCGATTATAAAGCTGAAGAGTCTGTATATTTTAACATGCTAATTTTAGAAACCACCAGATTAATAAGAAAAATTCTTTCTTTAATCAAAAGTTACATTCACACAAAGAAACATAAATTTTCAAAATGACTAAAACGTGTCATAATCTTCGAGAGCATTTTTATACCACCCATTATTTTCACGACTTGTAAATTACAAGTTGACTTTTTCCGTGTAAATTACAAACTTTACTGCTCTGCTGATGCTGTAGCACATGAGCCATTATGAAACCCTGCAATAGGTAGCTACTGTGCTTGCAGTTGCGCTGTAGATTGGATTGCGCCCCACTACAATTTCCAGCGCAAATCAATTTACCTGTAATCCGTTGCACTATTGACAGTAACATTAACAGTAACTTTAGGCTTGGCAACTATACATACATACTTTACGCTAAGATCTTGTAAACTACGCCACGAATTTTAATGCAGTTTACAGCAATAGATAGAGTGATTCAAGAGGAGGGTTTATAGATTTATACTGTATTGTTCATAAATGTACTGTATTGTTCATAAATCATTGATTAATGATATGTATAGAGATATAGTCTGTATATTGGCAAAGGGAGCTGAATTTTCGTATAGAACTTTAAGTCCCAGTAGGGGTAAGCACATTATAGGCTGGAATAGACATGTAAGGGAGGCTCACGGTAAGGCTGCTATGTTATCAAAATTGGCTATTGTATGGAAAACCTAGCTCTGGCCGGCTATACAATGAAATGGCTGAGTCTAGGCGCCTATTTAAGGTGAAATTGAAATGGTGCCAAAATAACCAACAACAAATAAAGATGGACATAATAGCTCAACACCATTCCAATAAAAATTTCTCTAAATTTTGGAAAACAACGAATAAGCTGAATCTTAAGCCAAGCCGGCCCGTGAGCGTCGAAGGTAAACACGAGCCAGATGATATCGCGAGACTATTTCGGCAGCATTTCAGAGTTGAGCCGCTCATCAAACCGAAGGCGAAGTCTGAAATGATGTCGGTGCCTGATGTTGGGGCTATACCTGGGGAGATTAATGTAAGTTACAGTGCAAAGGATGTAGATGCAACCATTAAATCTATGAAAAGGGGAAAATCTCCAGGTCATGATGGCCTCAGCATTGAGCACCTGCGGTATGCTGGGGTACACCTGCCGAGAGTTTTGGCTCTGTTATTTAATCTGTGTGTTAGCCACTCCTACCTGCCGGACGATCTTATGTATACCACTGTTGTCCCCATTGTGAAAAACAAGACGGGAGATGTCTCGGACAGGTCTAACTATAGGCCTATATCTCTGGCTACGGTCATAGCCAAGGTGTTGGACAGTTTGCTTGACGGTCATTTAACAAAACATGTAACACTGCACGATGGACAGTTCGGCTTTCGAACCGGTCTGTCCACGGAAAGTGCGATCTTGTGCCTCAAGCAGACTGTGCAATACTACACCGCGCGTAAAACACCTGTGTACGCGTGTTTCTTGGACCTGTCCAGGGCTTTCGACCTCGTCTCATACGAACTACTGTGGACAAAAATGTGTCAAGACACTAGTCTGCCCCCTGAAATTGTATCTGTATTTCAGTACTGGTACAATAATCAGAAAAATACTGTTAGGTGGGCGGCTAGTGAATCGGAGCAGTACGAGTTGGAGTGTGGGGTGCGACAGGGGGGTCTGACCTCACCGAAATTGTTTAACTTGTATATGGACCGCCTGATTGAGGAGCTGAGCGGCACCGGCATAGGGTGTCATATTGACGGAATTTGCGTTAATAACATAAGTTACGCGGATGACATGGTGCTGCTTAGCCCCTCAATCGGTGCGTTGCGCAAGCTACTCTGTATATGTGAGGGGTATGCGGAGGCCCATGGGCTCAGATACAATGTAAAGAAAATTGAGGTTATGGTCTTTAAAGCACCTAAAAAAGATTATTTAGAGATACCTACTGTTTCACTCTACGGTACACCATTAAAACGCGTCACTCACTTTAAGTATCTGGGCCACTGGGTCACCGAAGACCTTAAAGATGATATGGATGTGGAGAGGGAGCGCAGGGCGTTGTCTGTTCGCTGTAACATGTTAGCTCGCAGATTCGCACGGTGTACTGAACAAGTGAAGGTCACTTTATTTAGAGCTTTCTGTCAGACCTTCTACACGTGCAGTCTGTGGGTTAAATACACGCGGCGGACATACGACGCCTTGCGTGTGCAATATAACAACGCGTTCAGGGTGTTGATGGGACTGCCGCGGTACTGTAGCGCGAGTGGTATGTTCGCGGAGGCGCGCGTTGACGGCTTCCACGCGATCATGCGTAAGCGCTGTGCGTCAATGTTGTCGCGGGTGCGCGGTGGCCCCAGCACCATCCTGACCGCGTGTGCCTCAAGATGGGACTCGCCACTGTTGGCACACTGGATAGGTCTACACGCAAGAACTGATTGATTTGTAAATAATTATTGTACCATTACTAACACTAGGCTAAGAACATTGTTACTAACAAATATATGGGATACCTGAAATAAATTATTATTATTATTATTATTCTCTTTATTTAACTTTTAACATATAATTTACATTTTTAAATATATAAAAACAAAAATAAAAAACCTATATATTTAAAAATATAAAAAACAGTTCCCCACCGGTATCGGGAACAAAGTCCAAGCTACCGGCGGTTAGGGCTCCAGAGACAGGAACCTCCTCACTATACGTGCCGTGTCGAGGAGCACTGCCTTCTGCATCAGACCCTTGATCCATCCACCCAACGCGAGCCTCTTAAGGTGTTGGTCGAGGCTCTTGGCTATTAAACCATTCACTGTGACGACTATCGGTACAATGATAGCGGAATCCACATCCCACATGTCGACAATCTCATGGGCCAAGTCAAGATATTTTATCTGTTTATCTTTCTCAGCCTTCACGAGATTCTCGTCATGAGGGACAGTAATATCAACAATCATTGCAAGGCGCTTTGATCGATCCACCACCACAATATCAGGCTTGTTGGCCACAACAGTCCTGTCAGTGATGATGGACCGATCCCAATACAGTGTCACACAGCCATTCTCGAGAACTGGCTCAGGGACATACCTGTAGTACGGTACCTCGACGTCCACTAGGTTGTATCGCAGAGCAAGCTGCTGGTGGATTATCCTGGCAACTTGGTTGTGCCTATGCAAGTACTCGCCGTTAGCAAGACGCGAACAACCGGAAACAATATGCCTGAGGGATTCACCTGGTCGGTGACATGCACGGCATATGTCGACCGTGCCGTCCTTCAGGATATATTTCCGGTAGTTGTTCGTCATGATAACTTCGTCAGCAATTGCACAGACAAACCCTTCGGTTTCCCCGAAGAGATCACCGAAGCGTAGCCAGGCCACGGACGCAACACCGTCTACGTCAGGGCCATGCAGGGCCCGGTAGAATCGGCCGTGGAGCTCCTTGCTCTGCCATACCTCCCTGCGGTCGTCAGTACCAAGCACTACAGGCCTGCGCCAGTTCTCTTTAGCCAAGGCAAGCGGGGTTAGCCCCATGTCCACTGCGACTACATCTCGATGCACACCCTCGTTCACCCCGAGAAAATATTCTCTAAGATTGCACATCTCGCGATTATGGAGGCTTTTGGCATTTAAAAAGCCTCTACCCCCACATTTTCGCGGGATGTACAACCTCATGACAGATGAACGGGGGTGATGCATTCGGTATGACGTCAGCAGCGTACGAACTCTTCTGTCCAGGGCATCCAATTCGGTCTGAGTCCACTTGAGTATGCCAAAGGAGTACATCAGGAGCGGCATGACCCAACCATTACAGGCGCGCACCTTGTTACCGCCCGACAAAAGACTTTTCAGTACTTTCTTCAGGCGGCCAAAGAAACGCTCCTGCACTGATTCTTTCATATCCGCATCCTTGATGCCTAACGCCTGTGACATACCCAAGTATTTATAGGTGTCAGTGACGAGAAGTGATCTGAGGTGGATAGAATCAGAGAGTTGTAACCCCACTGATTCCACCACCTTGCCTCGCTTTACATACATGACTGCACATTTGTCGACTCCAAAATCCATACTGATAGAATTACTAAAGTTTTCAGTTACCTTTAGTAAGCCTTTCAGCTGGAAGTCAGAGGACGCAAATAACTTCAAATCATCCATGTAAAGCAGGTGGGATATTAACTGACCACCTCTGCGTAACCTGTAACCTAGCCCTGAATTCTCTAACAGAGTACTGAGAGGATTCAGTGCTAGGCAGAACCATAGAGGACTCAGACTGTCACCCTGAAAGATGCCCCGCTTGATCCTTACCGGCTCACCACTACCCCAGATATGTCGACACCCTGGATAGTTAAGAACCGTTTTCCATTGCCGCATACATGACTCCAAGAAGGTACATAAAGTTGTATCTACTTTATACAACTTCAGCACCCTCAGAAGCCACGAATGCGGCACGGAATCAAACGCTTTCTTATAATCTATCCAGCATGTCGCCAGATCCTTTCGATTGCGGCGAACCTGCTGGCCTATGGCCATGTCAATGAGGAGGAGCTCCTTAGTACCACGGGCACCTCTCCTACATCCATTCTGAGAGATAGACAAGATCGAATTGTTTTCTATATGTTTTGTAATTTTGACTCTCAGAATAGATGTTAGGAGTTTATAGACCGACGGTAAACATGTAATCGGTCTATAATTATTGGGTTCCGTGGTACTACCTGTCTTATGGAGCAGATGGGTATTCCCTGTCGTTAGAAATTCCGGTAGCGACCCAGACTCTAAAACCGACTGGAACTGAGATGCCAAACAAACATGCGAACTACGCAACCACCTCAGCCAAAAATTGTGCAGTCCGTCCGGCCCTGGTGATTTATTATTATTATTATTATTATAACATGTATGTTATATTTACATTTTAAAAAAACTGAGGCCGCTTCCTTACTTAGATTATAAAACCTTTTTGAGGTTTATGAGTCAGTTACTAATGGAACTGTTGTATATTGTATCTATGGAGTTTTGATTTAAAAACTGCATGGTTTTGTGGACCATGCAAAAGCTTATAAGCTATAGTTTTTGCTGGCGCGCTTTACTAACAGAGACTTTTTCTTTTTTGTCCTTGTTCCCGCACTCAGACCCAGACTGAACTCTTTTCTTTGCAATAGCGCAGCGTACGTTGTTAATATAGGTACTTGTTCACCAGCATTGTGTTTAGGTGTATGTTGATTCTTGTTATATTCTCTAGCCTTAATAATACTGATATAATTTATTACATGCGTTTTATTCACGGTATTAAAAGAAAATTTGTTAGATATAAAAAACTACATTTATTTTAGTGTAAACTGGTATAAACAGAGTAGTTCATTAGGAGGGCTTTGTTTGATGTAAATAGGTGCCGATATTACAACTGCATAGGTAATTGCATCCTTTTAAACATAGACATTGTCCGTATTAAAAATAAGATTAATAATCACAGTAAAAAAAAAACAGTTTCTCTCTCGTGCTAGCCTAAAATTTTAAAATTGTTTCGTCGCATTTAAAGAAAGAAAAAAAGCATTAGACAAAACAGTTATTAGACAAAAATAGACACACGATAAGAAGGCAAAAATGATCCTGTGTGATGTCAAAAAGACACTTAAGATTTTTTTTAGGATTTCTTACGTAATTTTTTCATTGATAGTGAGAATTTAAAGAGTTTTTAATATATTATTTACACAAACTTGAACTTTAAATTCAACAACAAACTGCCGTATATCTGCAGTTAGTTTCCTAATGTATTAACTCGTGGTCGACCAAACACATTTTCAATTTAATTCTCATCTTGATTCATCTCCGCGTGAACGTTATCACGCGCTACAAAACTGTTTACCCTCCAGGTGAAACGCTTTACAGAGATTTATGGAGTAGAGGTAGCTGAACGGAAATCTGTTTTCAATGTAGGCGACATTTCAAGGATTCCTGTTGCTGTTGGAAATATAGATGAAAACGGTTATATTGCTGGACAGCTCAAGCACACGTCGAAACATGTTTATTGGAATAAAATTTTATGTAAATAAAGAACAAGAAAAACAAAAGAACATGATAAATAAAAGATTAAAAAAAGAACAAAATATTTAAGCAAAATTTCAAAAATTAGGCGACATCTAAACAAATTTTTGATGAAGGTACCTACTCTTGTGGTAAGAAATCGTCCCTCAAAATCGCCTCCCTATAGAGGTTAGTGTGAAGTTGCGCTGTGGTCTTATGTATGCTGGAAGTGTTTCCCCAGTCGAGCTTTTTCTTTTTAGTTTATTTTGGCAACAAACAGTTGTATACAGTGATAGTACTTGTAATATATGTGGGTCTTTACAGTAAACCTATAGTGCCGAAAAGAAAATTTCAGGACGCGTTATACATAGCAAGATTTGCTTAATTATTTACAAAGAAGGGATACATAGCAATTTAGGTAATATAAATTTTGTTTACATTAACAAGTATGGTAGTTGTACATATAAATAATATATAAGATATCAAGTTATATTAAATCTAAGTTCTCGCTAGAATGATGCCCTCTTACTACATACTCAAGCAAGTTTTACATATATTACACCATATACCATACCATATATCTACGACGGGGGTTACAACAGCAATTTACTAATACATAGATCTAAAGTTAATGACCCGTATTACTAATTAGAAAGAGTTTGTGTGCCGAGAAATATCTCAGGAGATAAGTCAATTTATTCAGGTTGATTACCCTTTGATCCTTTTAGGTTTTAATCAATATTAAGAGCTGAGCCATTATTTTACTTATAGCATTACGCTTTTTTCCACAAAGGAGTAAGTAGAGGTGTATTACAGACACGTTTCACTGATAAGTCCTATTGCCATATTATACCAGATACAATTTTAGACTCCGGCATCATACTGAGCATTGTTAGTGCTGAAAAACTCAAGACTATCATAATCTAACTCGGAGTTCGAACCCCAGCACTGACCTCTACATGGCACTGCAATAACGGTATCTATATTTAATGACTAAGTTAATGTAACTAGTTTTCGAACCTTTCGTTTCGCGACAGAGACAGTGATGCTCACCCGCACCAGTCAACCCGTGACCACGACCGGTTTAATGCAACCGAAATAACAAAAACTATGAAATCCAAACTTTACACTAACCTCTATAGGCAGGCGATTTTTAAGGAACGACTTCTTACCACAAGAGTAGGTACATCTATCAAAAAATTGTTTAGATGTCACTTAAATATTTTGTTCTTTTTTTATTCTTTTATTTATCATGTTCTTTTGTTTTTCTTGTTCTTTATTTACATAAAATTTTATTCCAATAAATATGTTTCGACGTGTGCTTGAGCTGTCCAACAATATAACCGTTTTCATTTATGTTTCCAACAGCAACAGGAATCCTTGAAATGTCGTCTACATTGAAAACAGATTTCGGTTCATATACCTCCATAAATCTCTGTAAAGCGTTTCACCTGGAGGGTAAAGAGTCAACCCGTGACCACAACCGGTTTAATGCAACCGAAATAACAAAAACTATGAAAACCTTCAAAATATGACACGATCTAGACCCGATATTACGCGGTTTGAAGTGTTTCTATGCTTAATTACATTAAAATTGGTTCAGTGGTTTGACCAATAAAAAATTGAATCAAATAGAATATTCAAAGCTTTAAATCTAGGTTGACATAGGCAAATTTTTATCGCGATAACCGATATCAACGCGGGCGGAGCCGCGGGCAACCACTCAATAAATTGTTTCACAAATCATTTTGGTGCAAATGATGACCAAAATGATGACCTAAAGGTAAGTTGTATTTTTGCACCAAAATGATTTGTGAAACAAAGGACTAAAGTCCTTAGACTCCTTTTCTTACATCACAAATATACCATAAAGATAAACAAACGTAGAATCTCACATTACATAATAGTATTTCCTTTCTCAAGCATTTTACTTTCCCATATTACATTTAAACTGTCCAATAAACGCGGAGACAGCGAACAGGAAAGAAACAATAAGAAAAACTGGTGTTCTTGGAAAGCCGCGGGTAGTAAAAAATAAATAAACATAGGGGAGCTCGTAATCTTGCCATATTGTTATATAAGAAAGATCCATTTATTAAGCCCACTGTCTGCTCCTGACCGCACTTGGCCTTCGTAGTGTAGGTCCCCGTTAATCATTTTGATAAAATGTTGTTCCTCAATGTTCCTAGGTTATAGTCTATAAATTTTTGTTACGTTTCTAACTTATTGAATACTAGACACTGATTAATTGAGGTTGTTTCTTCTATTTTTTAAAAACAATAAAGACAGAAGTACAAAATAACAAGCAATTCAACATTGATAAAGAGTTTAAAGGCAGAGACAACATCGCTGTTTTGCGACGTCCATCATATATTATCCTATAGCGCCATAGTAACTTATGGTTTTGTCATACTGTTTGTTTTGGAGAAAAGGGGCAAAAAAGTTCCGTATCGAAAACTATATTATTTTATTACTTTTAAAGAACAGTCTCACATTCATGAATCCGCAAAATAATCATTTTTTTGTTGTCAAAATCATTAGTTTTCGGATTCAACCTTTTTATTATTATAATGTAGATTTTAGTATAAAGTTCTGTTTCACGATGACATAACACTTGTTGAACGGGTTTCCTTTTAGCTTATCAGACCAAGTCAGGTGTTGTCAGAAAATATTAGTTAACACTTCACTGAATCTGAGTAGGATCCTAACCTTTAAGAAATAGGTGCTCAGGGATCCGATTAAACGATTTATGAAGCAATTGAACGAATATAAATAGCATTGAGTTGTTTACTAACTGAGTAAACTGGACCTTATAATATAAGTACAACATTTTAGATCAATTTATTAAGTTGGGTGGTGTTATTGATTTATATTTATTATAAAAAAGATCGAGCTTGCTAGTTGGGCCTTATCATGTTATATATCTTCTCAAAATTGGGTATTTTGAAAAGAGTTAACAAATATTTAAGTAAGACTTATCATTACTTAAACTAGAAACAACTTTATTTAATATTTTTTTCCTCGTATCAGATTGAGTTCACAATTTGCTGTGCACAAGATTATGCCTGTGACCACTGAGGTAAACATACTCATCGTAATTATATAGTAGCAAACCCATACAATATATCTCAAAATATTGAAGCCTGCTATTCCAGCTATTCCATTATGTCAATGTAGATTTGAAACCAACCAACTTTTTAAAGTATATATATCTCTCTTGCTCTTGTTCGTTAGCACGATGCTATAAATTCGTTAAGCCAGAGACAGTGATATTACTTGCATCGTAGAGCTTGGTGTTGCATTCCATATAAAAAAGATGCTTGGGCATATGACCGGGGTCTTACATTGTTTTGGTATCTCGTTTTCGCGGTTATTACTCATTTAGTATAACACATATATCAATGCCTGGGATCACATAAACTATTTGCCACGCGTATTCTCAACCGAAAGACTTTTCAACTTTTTTTAATTTTTTATTCTACCAATGTGGCAAACAAGCATACGGCCCGCCTGATGGTAAGCAGTTACCGTAGCTTATGGATGTTTGCAACACTAGGGGTTGCCGACCCTTTAAAAACTTTATAAATCCTTTCTTGAACAACCCCATATTATAGTCTTTTGGGAAAACTTAGGCAAAACTGCATTCAATCTAAAGTTTATCCATGACGTATTTTACTAACGTTCACATTATCTACATATTCATGCCAGTAATCGGTAGGTACTTGTACAGAATTACGCCAAGGTTCCATTATGTCAATAGATATTTTAGTTTCTGTTCATATACTGGAAAATCCTTTCGACACACGTTAACAGCGAATAAACAGGGTGAACTTGTTTTTAGTTTAAGTAGGCCTCTCTTAGTTGTAAATAATTGTAGATAAAAATATTCTTGAAAGTTTTGCTGATATTATGTGGGTACATAAAAAAGTGTATCAAAATACAGTTAGAATATTTTAATAGGATAAAAATGGTTAAACTATTTGGGAGCTTTAAAAAAATGGTTTTGAGATTGCAACTTAGAGAACCTAAACTTATTTAACGAGGTATTTTTATTAATAAATATACTTAGTACTTACTAACTTTTATATGCCAATCCGCATGCTATTGAGCAGTTAATATAGCCAATAGACGGAATGGGAAATCGTGACTTTCAAAATGCATGCTTAAATGAGTGCTAAATACCTATACTCACATATAGAAACGCAACTACACCACTGCGTGTAGTTATTTGGCAGTGGTCTTTTGCATGGTGGAAGTCCTTTAACAGTCGGACTTACTCGCTTTGTATGTTGCCCTACCTCTTTGGTGTATAAACTCTCTAGATTTTTCTAAACAAAGTGACTATGAGTGCTCTAGTACTAAGGCTGACTTCAGTTCATGTTTTACTAGAAGACAATCGAATTCTAATTACTGAGCCGCTTGAAATTGGGCTGGAAGTTAATTAAATTACGAGATAACTAGGTACTAATGAATAAACTTAATAGAGTTTTGTTACAAAGCTAATGCCTTCTTTATTAATTTAATTTACGAAATTATAGTAAAATTAACATTTTTACCATCATAATAACAAGCGAGTAAGCCCAAGGACCGTCTAATATACAGAACATCATAGTTTTCTTTATACTAGTTTGGCGGCAAACAAGTTTACGGCCCGCCTGATGTAAAGCAGTTACCGTAGCCTATGGACCGTGCTGCCAACCAATTCTTTTTTCAGCAGGGATTTAAGATAAAGTATCCCTGGGATAGGAATACGTTTCTTTCAAAACGCATCCCTAAATGAGCGATGGAAATCTGTACTCACACACAGAAACACAACTACAACGCTATGTGTAGGTATTTGGCTGTGGTCTTCTGTAAGGTGGAGGTAGTTCCTTCCCTAATCGGGCTTGCGCGCTAGTATTTTATTTTATTTGGGGAGCTTACAGCTTCAAAACAAATATGATAGTAAATATTTCAAAAAACGCCAATAACAAGCTTCCACAATTTGACAGTATGGTGCCCTACCTCTTTTAATCTTTGATACAAACAACAAATGAGAACTAGAACTAGAAAAAATATAACTACATGCATCAATTTGAGTTTATCAAATTGATGTATGTAGTTATATTTTTTTAGTTCTAGTTCTCATTTAAGAGAAGCTTTTTTTTATTCCAGTGTTACCAATAACGTAAAACTCTGATAGTACATTTTAGGTTGGCAACGCACAACTGATATTTTTTATAATGCAAGTGCTCATAGGCGACGATAACTAAATGAATGAGAAAACAAGATTTTTTTATTCCGGTTCATTTATTTTATGCTGAGCAAATCTTACTATGAACGATAAAATATGTACACAGATTTGCTAGATTATTATATAGTGGCCTCTTTTGTTAGGCTTTTCATACGAGCGTTCAAAAAGCATCAAATCCGTCACCAGGTCACGACACAGTTTTAGCCTGGTCCCTGAAGTGTGTATAATGTAAAATGGGTTCCTATAAAATTATTAATTTATTCTGCAGTTTGATTAGATATACATTTTGTCATATTTTTTATTTTTATTCATACTTAAATTAATTTTATTGATTATACCTTTAAAATATTAAATTATTAATAAAATAATTATATTTTCTATCAATGTACCTATCAAAATAAAAAGCATATCTGATCTCCGCTGTAATAATCCATGAGTACTATTTGTTCTTTTACACCAATTTCTTAGAACTGTTTATGAGGAGAGAGGGTAAAAATTATGTTTTACCCTCTTTTAAAATAAACTTTCATAACTGTAGGAATTCATAATATGATTATGTAGTTTTCATAACTTTTTATATTGATTGCCGTTTTGTGACGTCATTTTAAACACAATTATGGTTTTCCATGAACTACTCTATTTTATGTTCGAAGTGTAATTTAGAAGGTGAGTAATGTCAGGTGTGGTGAATCGTATCGAGTTTCAGATTCGTAGTGACGACTTAATGTTAGTGACAGCCAGGTCACGGAATAGATACATAAACAAATTATAATCATTAGGTACATATAGTATACAATTATGTAGCGTTGATTACACATAAACATATTACGCTTGTTTCCCAGTGGGGTAGGCAGAAACTTGCGACGATGTTGACATATTTCTATCGCTTTATTATTTCTCATAACAATAATAATGCATTCTCGTTGGTTTTAGGTAAATACATTATGTCACAATACAAAATGTTGTCAAATTTACAATTAATTAATTAAATTACTGACTACTAATCTGCTACGTCATATTTATGCAAAAATATAAAATAACTGACATCATTTTAGGGCCTGAAAGTACTCACAAATCCTACTCCTGCTACTACTACCTGCTGCATCCAGATCGAATTCATAAGTAAGTTTACCCTATAAAATATACGTCAATTAAGATTTTGTCAGAATCAATGACAACAAGAAAGTTAAGTTACTAGTAATAAGCGTAGTGCCAATAAAACTAATTTATTTTCTTAAACCCTGATAGCCGACTTTGTAAACTTAATTTCTGTTTTCAATGTAAAAAAAATAATATAAAAATATTGTTAATATATTATAAAAATAATGTAAATGCAAATGCCAAATAAAAACAAAAATAGCGACGTAATATAAAATATAATTTCATTTTTATTACCTTGTTGCTTCCAAGAGATGATTAGATTATAAAAACTAGACATTTTCTTCTATTTCTATGTCAAAAAATGTACGTATAATTTCAATTATTATATTTCCTAAATAGTTTTCATAAGTTACAACTCATTTACGTACTCATTTTACGTTCGTTTTTAATCTGCTTATAATTAAAAATATGTAAATCAAACTACTATGAAGTATTTTGGTATTTGATAATGTTTACCGTATTGTATAAAACAATACTATATTTAAAAATAGATTTTGTATAATAGTGTATTGAGCTCAATTGATTCAAAAATTGAATTATCCAAAACAAAGAAAATTAATGTCTTACTAATCGGTTTCGTTCGCCAAACAGACACCATACAAGCCTGGCTAGGAAAGAATCTTTACCTTACAAACTATAGCCAAGTAACTACACACAGTGGTGTGATCTTGTGTGTAAGTAGCTAGAGGTCACCAATGCTTATTTAGGGATGCTTTTTTGAGAATCATTTTTCTATCCGAATATCCCATCACAAACACCTGGCGATACAACTTTTTGGGTCGGTAACACGCGTATGTTTTCATGCCATGTTTGTGCCACCGATGTATTAAGAAAAGTCACTCATAATCTTATTCTAGTGCTAAGTTATCTCAAACATTTTCCTCTGACAAAAACAACATAATCAAATTGTATCACAGAACACAAATCCTACAAGCACTAACTAGAAAATTTGCCACCCACACGACGCATACATTACATTTACATAATAAATAAAATAACGGTCTAAGGATAAATTAGTCTGTCAACAGCTTTGTTTCACATTCTATTTGAAGGCAAATTATAACATACTAGCTGTTGCCCGCGGCTCCAATCGCGAAAACAGAAATAAACATAAATCAGTCCGTCCATTTACCGGGATAAAAATTATCTTTTTAGCTATTTCAGGCTCTCTCTGAGTCACATTTCATCTAGATCCGTTTAGTCGTTTTAACATGATTAAGTAATAAACATCCATCCATCCATTAATACATTTAAATTTCACATTATTATTGAAAGTAAGACTAGACGTGACTCGTGCATATACTTCGCACAGATAGTCAAAACTGTAAATTTTTCTTTCTGTTTTTAGCAAAACTTTATTTTTTCCTCCTATATGTGGTATTTTTCGTCAATAACGGTAAACTTAAGCTTTAAAATGATATTTGAAGGCAAATTATGAAAGTTGAGTCGAATGAATAAATGTATGAGTGTACAAAAATAATATAATATACATATAGAGATGCAAAGCTACACCTAAAATGTTAACTAGAGGCAGGTAACCGAAATAACCCCAACATATCATAACATGTCATGTTAGTTCGACATTATTTACGTGCTATTTGAGGACGCAGGTGTCACAGATACATTGCAGACTAATGCCAATGTAAACACATTGTTTATTTCATAACTAGTGCGAAAATATTAATTTGTTGGCAAACATATTTTAACTATTCCAGCGTTAATAATGTTACGCTTATGGACCGTTATTTTCAGACTGCCTCTGACTAACTACCTCGTTAGTCTAATGTTCGTTGAGTGGCATTGCTGATCCATTAATCCATTCAAAGTTTCACAAGGACCTGAGTTCGATTTCCAGGTCGGGTCAGTAATACGTATAATAATTGGGATTTTCTGTCGTGAAATTCATAACAAATGATTTAGAAGTTTTATTCTGAAGAATAGTTTTTTATTATTTTTAAAGATGCTGAGCTTATTCTGCGGAACAAGCCCCGTGTTGCTGGGGACTTTACAAACATACTATTCACGGACACAATTTATACCCAGACAAAAATTTATGAATCACACAAAGTATTGCCCCGTGTGGGAATTGAATCTACGACCTCCGTCCGCATAGCAGTCAGGGTTTTTAACCACTAGACATACAGACTAGTCTTAACACAGCCGTGTTTCGGAAAAAGCACAAAATCCCGTTGGTTCTACGCCTGGTCTCTGGTGCCATTGGACTATGAGAGTGAGGGAATAAAGAGTGCACCTATATTCGTGGACACACTTGTACACTATAATATCCGCCGCACAGTGGTTAGTCTAAGAGATTAGCCATCACCGTTATCACAATTGGGTTACCAAAATATTATTATTATTTATTTTCAGACTATTTTTTTTCTGTTGAAGTTTCGCTTGAATAGACGCAATATAAAAGTATTTGTTCAATAAAACGAAGTCTGGCGTTGTGATTGAGGAAGTAAACACACTCTGGACCACTGCCCTTAAGATTTTTTTATTTAGATAGGACTTACGAGTGACGTGAGTGTATAACCGTCTCTCGTAAAGTTTAACAACTGGGGGTAAACATTGAAGCGCGTAATGAAAACATAAAAGTATATAACATACTTCGGTTTATTAGAATAATTCAATAAAACATAGAAGGATTTGAAGGGTGGGCTTACCTTCAAAGGGATGCTGATTTGTAATACCTTTCACGTAAAGTATTCCTCAACGAATTTC
Organism: Trisateles emortualis; assembly: GCA_947095525.1. NCBI lineage: Eukaryota > Metazoa > Arthropoda > Insecta > Lepidoptera > Erebidae > Trisateles > Trisateles emortualis. The sequence continues at coordinate 12,547,889 of OX352734.1, forward strand.
TATCTATTTATTTTTGTACTCATAATACTAAGGTGGGAAACAAATATCATCAAAACAGGTTGTTGTATATTCGTCACAAAGTAAATTTGCCACAGAAAAAAGGTATGTGTAAATTCTGTAAATTCGTCACAGTTCTAGACAAATTTACACATACTTTTTACTGTAGAATTTGCTTTGTGACGAATGTACAACAAACCATCAAAACACGTTATTTCTGGATACATTCAGACTTTGTATTTATTTTATAATAGGTAGGTGACAAACTAACATATCGACCGATGACGCTTGCATCACCTGGAGCAATCTTTGCGTTTTGCCGACCCTAAATGAACACCAGGGCTTTGCGATAGAGTGTCCGTGGGATAAAAATATGTTTATTTAAAAACGCTTTTCTTAATGAGCTCTAGGAACCTGTAGGAACTGGTATACGTACTCATGAACAGAAGATATAATACATTGCTGGTGGAAGTTATTTAGCTATGGTCTTCTGTAAGGTGGAGATCCCTCGCCAGTCGGGATTGTTTGCTTGCATGGTGCCCTCTCTTTTAATAATATGATAATCAAATAGCAAATTTTCCAGGTGTGTGGGATTTTGTTATTTACAGTTTGTCTTTTCACCTTGCTACTGCTACCTACTATCTCAAAATAACCTTGAGTTTTGAGATTTCTATCTATAAGTTTCTAATGTCGCTGAATATGAAAATAGATAAAAGTAAAATATGTCGTTCTGCGGTGAGCTTGCTAACGTTGCCGTTATTAGATTAGAAATATATGGATGTTGGTGTCTGTAGTGAATTTATAAATATTGTTTAATTTTCTGCACCAGTGAAGGAAGTTTGATTTTATTATTTGATAACTTTGAACTATGAGAGTCATTACCTACGTTATTTAGTCATTAGCTAGTCCATAATAAACAAAATTCCCTACAGAAAAAAAACACATAATATCCTAGTGTTAATTAATTCTTTACCTTACCGTAGACTATGGTCTTGGTGGCCAGTGCTGTTGCCTCAAACTCAAAATTCATTTATTTCATTTAGGTTACAAAGTAACACTTATGAAGGTCATAAAATATGAATAAGCCAAAAAGATGATGTCAGCAAAATTTTACTACGGCTAGTTCGCTGACTTGAGAAGAACTAGCAAGAAAATCAGGCCAGAAAGAAAACAGAAGATTTCCTTCACCGTTACCAAATATTTAATCTAAAAGAAGGAAAGGTCATAAATTAGCCCCACTCTAACCATAAGATCAATTTAGTTTTAAATAACCTAGTGAAAGATATTACATAATGACAACTGCTTTATAAGCTATCGTTATTAATTTGTATTCAGTGACAGCCATTTATCTTAACCACTCTTTAGTTCCATGAACGAATTATTTAATAGTTTCACAGCTGTCGTTTGGTACTCACTATGATAAATAGTCCGATGTTTTATTTGCGAATAATTCGCAAATAAAACAGCGGACTTTGACAGCAAATGCTTTGTTTCGTGTAGTAGCTACCCTAGTATAAGGTTGCTACTACAGGAAACAAAGCACTATTTTAGGACATTATTTTAACATATTCATTTAATACTTACTTGATAAATTGGCAATAAGCATTATAATTAAAGATATTTTAAAAGAGTTTGTTAATATAATATGTAAATAATTTATCTATGGGGTAAAATCCAGATTTTACCCTTTAGATAAATATTCATAATCTGGTGTTGTAACATCAGTGTTTAACTTTGTACTATAACATCAGCTGTCTGCTATTGAAAGTTTTTTTAAATCATTAAAGCTGTTGTGGAGATTACCCGTAACAAACAAACAGACAGGCGAAAATTTATAAATTGTATTTTTGGTATAAATGGCTTGTAAGCTTTTAAAATCAAATACTTTAATTTTAAAATTTTTTTTACAGTCACATATTTAATACTCTTGACAGAGCTCAGTTACAAAACCACACCTGCTCTAAAATGCACCCTTATTCCAACAAGACTTGGATCCGTACAATAATCGTATTCTCGTGTCAAGTGGACTGTAGGCTGTTTTATTATGTACAACCCGTCTGATGTATACCTGTATACCCATCAAGTGTCACGTAGTTGTCCCTTTTTCAGACCAGCCTGTTGGTCTTTAGAATTAGAAGCCGGAGCTCGTAGGATTAATTCCCACCTAGGACAAATATTTGCGTGGTGATCACGGTTATTTAAGTATTTAGAAAAAAAAAACGTACCTATACGGGTTCTGTCTAGTTTGAAATCAGATGGCTGTGTGAGGAGTCTTAATATATTTAAACCAAGTTTAGAGTAAACGATAGACGAGTATGCATGAGATGCATTATTTTTATTTTCATGGGTTAAACCATTTTCAGCGCAACTTTCCTTTTTTTACATAAGAACCTTCTCCTGACAATAACAAACACAACAAAAAATAATTACTGAAATCTGTCTAGCCGTTCACGCGTGATGCCGTGACAAAGGGAAATATGGATGGATGGATTCATTTTTATATATAAGATTTTCATAGAACTCAATCTTTTGCTGGTAACTTTGACACTAATAATAACTTTATAATAATTTGATTGGCCTGTTGGGCTAGTGGATAGTGACCCTGACTGCTAAGCTGGAAATCGTGGCTTTGACTCCCATACGTGACACAACTTTGTGTGATCCATAACTTGTCCTAAGTCTCGGTGTAATTTGTATCCATGAATTGTATGTATGTAAAATTCTCCGATTTGATTAGTCTTTTAAAAAAAATCTAGTTTAAAATTTAACTGTTCCTGTAACACGTTGAATTTTTGTTATGTACAAAATTGTTCCAAGTCTGGGTGCAATAATTGTATCCGTGATTTCAATAATTGTTTAACCCTCGACGAATCGGTTTTTTAATATATAATATCCGTTTATTTATTAATTTTGCATAATTTAGCTCCCAGTGCAAATTACCTGACTAATGAAAACGAGATGAAAAGTACGCTAATGAACATTTTGAAGAACTTAATGAAAATAAATTCCGATCTGCGAGATGGAAAAAAGAAAAGCTGAAAGCATTCAACTAGGAATGCAGCTAAAATAAAAAGTTGGGAGAGATAGAACTTTTATTCTACGCCGGTGAAAGTCGACCAGTATTACACAATGAGTGTAATTTTCAATTTTTTGTACTCAATTATGTTACATTGTAATATTAGTGCTATTTTATACAGACAAATAACGCACTATTGGACAAGCCCAATACTTTTCGCGGGGGACTTATTGTTTAATAAGTCCCCCGCGAAAAGTGGACACAAATTACCTATACCTAGACTCGAATATACCATTTTTTAAACCATATAGGGATCGAACCCTCCACTTGTCACGCATTGTACAAGGGAATCAGTAAAGCGAGTAAGTAGGCTTACATCTTTGGTTTAGTGGAACCAACCATAACTTTCATTGTAAGCAAGAGTTTTTGTCTACCTTTAGAATCATTTACAAAGGTTGATATCCATTATGGTCGCGCATCAACTGTGCTCTGTTTATATGGAGACGGACAACGGACGACGAACACACTGAACTCCCTTTTGTGTCAGTAGAAAAACAGCAATCATATCGAGCGTTCGCCGTGCATAATTAGCTGTTGCCTGCGGCTTCACCCGCGTGAATGTCGTTTATCGCGTAAAGTACCCTGGGTCCTTTCAGTCCAGGACACCACATTTTATAATTAAATTTTAATGCCAAATTATATTAAAAGCTGTTTAATCGTAAGAAATTATAATATTAGTATGAATTATTAATGACAAAAATGTATAGATAACTACTCTATCTGACTTTTAATAATTTCGTTGCGAAACTCAAGATTTTTTTTTATACTACCAAGGTGGCAAACAAGCATACGGCCCGCCTAATGGTAAGCAGTTACCGTAGCCTATGGACGTTTGCAACACCAAGGGTTTCACTCACGCGTTGCCAACCCTTTAAAAACCTTAAAACTCCTTTCTTGAAGAACCCCATGCTATAGTCTCTTGGGAAAACCTCGCAGGGAGCTCATTCCACAGCCTAATCGTACGTGGATTTTTTAAAGGTTTAGCTTATTTCCTAAGTTTACATAGCTTTCTATGAGTGTCTAAATCTGTAATCGCGATGTTTTCAAAAATAATTATTATTGATGTTAATGTATGCTTACCGGAGTTACTCTGATCTGAGTAAAATTTTCTTTTTAACTCCTAGTCAAGCAATTATACTTAGAGAAAAATTCTATTAGTATGCGACCGCTGTGAATCCACCTTTAGCAATACGGTAATAAAAAGAAAATGTAACGGTCGGAACATTTGCTCTAATTTAATTGTGTGTGTCTATTGTTAATTTACTCACATAGTGTATTATGTGAATCAGGTAACAGTCAATTTAGATAATAATGATGCCATAAAAACCTAATCAGTGCTCTCAATTTGACGTCGAACTTCCTCTATTATTGCAACGGATTTATTACACAAGGTATTATTTCTGCTGTACCCGAGCGTGTAAAGAATAGAATTACAGTAGTTTAAGAGAGGTAGGGCACCATGCAAGCGTGCAAATATAACTAGGGAATAAATTCCACTATACAGAAGACCACAGCTAAATAACAACATGAAGTGATGTACTTCTTAGACTGCCTTGGTGGTCCAAGGGCCGCAGTATGCGCCTGCTGTGCACGAGGTTGTGGGTTCGATTCTCACACTGCACAAAACTTTGTGTGACCGACAATGTGTTGTTCCGAGTCTGGGTGTAATTTGTGTTCGTTAATTGTATGTTTGTAAAGTCCCCCGCGACACAGAGGTTGTTCTCTAGTACGAGAGTTGTCTTTTAAAACAAAAGAAAAAAAAAAAACTTGGGTCTCGATTCAATTGATTTAGGAATGCGTTTAAAAATAAACAAATTCGATTCCTAGACAAACATAATGTCTCGTCTGACGGTAAGCAGTTACCGTAGCCAATGGACACTAGCATCATTCGCGCGTTGCTGACTCAAAAAAATGAACACCATTGTTTTGTGATAGGATAAGGTAGTCCTAGGATAGGAAATTATTACTTTAAGTACAGGAACACAACTAATTAAGATAGAAACTCGAAGCCGAAAAATGGTTTTCTATCCCAGGGATACCCCGTCGGGGAGAGGAAAACGTTTTTTTATTAATTTATTAATGCGAAAGCTTGCTTGGATATATGTATGGATGTTTGTTACTCAATCACAGCAAGACGACTAAACGGATCAGGATGAAGTTTGTCACAGAGATAGATTGTCTTCTGGAATAGCACGTAGGCTATTTTTTATTCCAAAAAAACATTATTCCTGTGGGGCGGGCGTATCCACGTGCGGGCACTAGTGTAAAATATATTGTCGGACGATATTAAAACTGACTCGTATATGATGATAAAAGCTGCGTCTAGACAAGCGTTATTTTCTGTAAATAATATTATTAAAGTTGAGGTTCACCAACGAGTGCTTCGTTTTATATCAGCTTGTGGAGATAAGCGGTTATGATGGGATGGTGCTTCAGTGTAACGACAATTAGTTACAGTTTAAGTGCTTAGTGCAGAACTAAAGAGTAAAGTCATAAATTTATGAGTAGTATATTATCCTTACTTATATTATAAATGCGAAAATAACTCTGTATGTTTGTAACCTTTTTACGATTAAACGGCTGAACGGCTGAATTTAATCAAATTTGGCAAGGAGTTACATAGTAATCTTGGGAAAGACACGAGGTACTTTTTACTGCGAAAACCGATAATCAGTCAACAGCTAGAAGTAATTGTGATAAGGCAACAAACAAACAAACAATTTCCTTTGCATTTATAATATTAGTATATATGGTAAGTTATGGAATGAGGTCTTTTTCGACGTTCCAATTTTCCGACAGTCTATTCTGTAGCATAGAGTTTAAGGAATGACAACTTTTGGGGTTCTACTACTACAATAATATAATACCCATCAAAAATGTTGAACCATTACCATTATATCTGGATAGGCTATCCCCAGAATAAGAATATATTTCTTAAACGTATGCACAAGAGGACTGTCCTCACGCACATCGGTGGATGCAAAATTTACTGTAGTTCGACTGCACCGATATCTGTGATTAACCCGCTGATAATGTAGCTTTCTAATGGTAAAAGAGTTTTTAAAATTGGTCCAGTAGTTTTTGAGTTCAATTGTAGCAAACAAACAAAAAGTCAAATTCTTTCTCCTTATTAGTTTAGTTAGATATAGATACTTTGTCATTTAGGTGGTGTGTGAGACCGATCTCCACACTAGAAAGAGCATTGTATGATACAGAAATGATAATTCTTAGTCTGAGTGATAAAACTCCCTGCGTTACAAGATTTATAAAATTTGTTTTAAAAATTTATTTATTTGGATCTCCAACATAGAACACGCACAACACTATCACAATATTATTATGCCATATAATATTTTGCGTACTCCTTCAATTAATGGAGACCACAGCATGTAAGTAGAATTTTAAACATAGTGAACACAAATTTTATACGGAGAAGGACCGCGGACAAAATAAGCTTTTTATAATGATATGTGTTACAGATTTTCCTCAAGAATGTATACGTATGAAGGTTTAATGGTCAATTCGACTATTAGGCGATCTCGAGTTACTTAATCAAATTCAACTCATAAATAAAGACCACAAAGTTAAGTTTTCATGGGTTATTCCCTAAGTACCCCGATCTCTGTCCCACGGAACCCCAAATACGACATTACATTGCTAAGCTAAACAAATGTATAGCCTAATAGATTCCAAAATTTCATGATTGTCATTAAGTAAGTGGCATTTCGCATTTATATAGGTATAATTATTTGTTTTCTTTTGTGAGTTAAGAGGCACTTCTGAAAGGGTTTTCCCAGGACACCTTCTCTGAAGCTGTTCTTTTTGTTGCTTTTAATTTATTTGTTTTTATTTATTCAAAATTCGTTTTCTTTTGTTTATTTGTAATGTTTTAGTAAGCTTAATAGAAATTGAATATTATGCCGCGTAAACAAGACTGATTCTAAGAAAAGTAGGGCACCTTATAAAATTACTAGCTTTACTGGTAACGGTTTCTACCTTACAGAAAACCACAGCCAAACAATTACACTCAACGGTGAGTAGTATTCATGTGCGTGAGTACTGATCTTCAGAGCTGACTTAGTGATCGAATCGAATTGATGGAATTTAAAGAAACATTCTTCTTTACAAGGGTTACTACTACTACTACTATCTCAACCCATTGACGTCCCACTGCTGGGCACGGGTCTCCTCCAAAAATTGTGGTGGATATTTTCTGCTAGACTTACTCCCTTACTCGACTCTTACGACACCCACGGGATGGAATGGAAGGGGTGGTGACATTTGTATTCTTAATCCGTCACCACACGGACAAGGGTTAGTCCTATCATAAAACCCAGGTGACCTGGGCATGTCCATAGGCTCTTTCAATGCCCAGGTCGCACGGTCAGGCAGCTGCTTACCTTTAGGCGGGTGTTATAATCCTTGTCAACCTAAGTAGCAGGTATAAAAAAGTACAAGCTCTAAATGTACTCAATCATAATATGCTTTGATGATATTTGGATATTCATTAATCATAAGGCGGGTGAGACCGCAAATCAGATGTAAACACATTTGAAAGGTCAATGATATTAATACTCCTTGTTATTTACCTTTGCCTTTGCGTGAATAATAAATTCAACACGTAGTAGTTATATTATACGTAAGCAAATAACTTTGGGAAAATAAAAGGTGTTATTAGAATGTAGGGCGTGAAAACAATTTTTTTTTGTACCTTTTTCTTTAAAAATGTTTATGTTTCTTGAAATTATTTCATGTTCAGACTTTTTTATAGTTTTGGGGTGGCAAATAAACATACAACCTGCTTTATGGTAAGGAGTAGCTGTTGCAGGACTTTTACACTACCTACTTAGGATATTACTCGCGTATTGCTGGCTCAACAATTTATAACACCCGGGATTTTTGAAGAAAACTACTTGACCGATTTAAAAATATTATTTCCTATAAAAAGCTATATATTGTCATTCAGAAACGTTATTTATGTATTATTTTCAAAGAAATATAGATCCCTACGAAAATTAGTAGTAATTAATAATACTACTTCGAATTCAGAACGATAAGAATGTTAGGTACGGAGTAGTGTACGAACATTTATTAAAACATTTTATACTGCTTTTTGTTGCGATGCAGTGAATAATATAACGGACAATTATCTCTTTATACGATTGTGTGAGCACATGGCGGCTTTCAACTGTGAAGTAAACATAACTACACAACATTCACATCAATTTTAACGTATTCTCTGATTTATTATTCTCTGAATCATCATGCCATATCTACGGACTAATAATACGGAATTACCTATGCCTACGTAATAATTCATCTCATAAAAAGACCGATGTTCGGCCCAGTTCGTTCGGTTATAAATAGTGATCGATTTGGCGTGCAAATTGACAATACGGTGACTAGTGATGCGCAATGTGAGCCCGGATAGTTTGGCGGGCAAACGAAAACTTTTTATTGAGGTGTCGAGCCATTCGATTTTATCAATCAGTGATTTTTATTTCGAATTATTTTTTTTAGATTCATTCGAATATGAAAATCACATTGGATTATTTTGCTTTTATTAAGGTTTTAAGTTCATTCAGAGTTAATCGAGTCATTTTATATGGTCTAGAAATGTATTTTTTTATGGAATAAGTCAATACTACACTGCACTATAAAGCCTTGTATTGTGGTGCTTCAAAAGGGTGGAAATCAAATTTGCCATACATATGCAGATACATTTAGTTAGTGAGGTCCACACTTTTATGTGTTATGATGACTGCTTTAAGATGTATCTTTTAGATACCATTATATTATAACAAGTCGACATAGCATAGTAATTGCGGTGTAGGTTTTATAACGATTTGCAAACTCGATTTTTAGGGTGCGAATTACAATATACAATACAATAAGACCTAAAAAATATCAGACATATACAAACAATATCAATCAGTATCTGTGTAATTACTATACCAATTTATAAAGGCAGTACCTACTTCCACGCGAACATGTCTAACAATACACCTGAGAAAAAAAATACTCTACATTTCTAAATATTTACCCACGATCGATAATTCTTGTAACAATCGATAAAGAATGAGTATAATTACGCATCACTAATGATTGCCCTGTTGAGATGCGGTGTGTCTGTGTGCGTTACGCGGGGCCACTATACTAGTCGAGTGCAAATTAGCCCACATACATACGCACGAACGCTTTACGACTTTTCTATTATTGTTATATAAACAATCACGAAACTATACAGAGTTTCATTCATGTTGTTAGAAACTACAAATTATTGTTTACTAGTGGTCTGCCCCGACTTCACCCGTGTTAAACTATTTTCTGCGCGATTTTAATTTTTTTCCCGAGAAAGTTTTTAAACTTTCTCCAAAATATTAGGAAACTTAAAAAAAGGCGAATAAAATCGGTAAAACCTTTAGAGATTCATTATTATATAATAGACTAGCGGACCTGGCAGACGACATCGTGCCCGGCAAAGCTGACATACCGACAGCAGTGGCACCTACCGGGTCCAATTGTAAATCTAAATCATCCGGGGCCTACCCGACCATACACACAAAATTTCATTAAAATCAGCCGAGCTGTTCAGTGACATATACACGCACAGAAGAATGATATAAAATAAGTATATAAAAGAAGATCACATTTTTGGAGGATCATGGTCACGCCCTCGAGTTAGATGAAGCGATGACCTTCCCAATATGGCTGGCAGCAGCTAAATGCTGAAACTTAGACCTTGCCCAGTAGCGTACACTTGTAGAAGCCTATGGCCACTGGACTTCGATAGGTTGATTATGTTGACAATGATGAATGGGATCATTTGTCATGATTGTTTACCGATCACTAGCTGAACGGTAAACAATCAGCGGGATAAGTTACCAAGGGCGCGGTTGTCTTATGGCTGGGAGAACGCATAATATTGGTATTTCATCTGAGTCTCGCCCTTATTCGGAGAGCACATTACAAGTCGGTCCATTTGAGCCATCTGAACAACTCTGTCACCAGGTTGGCTACTAACCACTAGATAAGAAGAATGTAAGATATATGAAGTTCAAAGGTTAAATATTTAAAGATTATAATTCGATCTATCTTATATTCAACCCAGTTTATCCGATAGATTGAGACTGACAAAGTTTTAAAAACAATCTCAGCTTGCGTTTAATGCATTTAGGTTTTATCTACCTCTTTGAATAGTCTTGGAAAGTCAATTAGTTCATTCCACTTGCTCGCCAACAGTTTATCTTTTTTCTTTGAGCATCCGAAATAAAAAGATATTGACGTGTACAACGCTTGGCCTCATACATATTTGATAGGAGATGGCGGGAAGGTATTTAGGGCTTCATAGAAAATACGAACGCCGGATCAGTCTGACGTGCATGTACGATGTACGTACATATGTACCTATCGAGACACGCCGAAGGGCTTAAGCGATCGATTACTACATGCTTAGATACTCAAGATAATCTTACATAATTATTCGGTCCAAGAAATCCTGCTGAGTTTACGCACAAACATTGATCCAATCTTGAGCAAATAATGTCTTTACATAGGATTCATGTAGATTTTGTCGCTGAAAATAGATCTGGTCTTACATTGAAAAACTGTATCAAGCTAACGCCAATTGAAGAGAAAAATAGATTCATTATATCTACTAATTTTGTCTATTTTAAGTAAGTTTAACTACAGCTTGTTTTTGCTTGTAATCTGATTTAACTGAATACGTTGATCAATGTCGAGCAAAATTACTAGTATATAAGACTTTAACCCTATCTAGTAAACATAAAGTGTGACGCCTCCTGGTAGGCAGACCGATGATTACAAGAAGATTGCTGGGTGTTTCTAAATGTGGAAAGTGGAGAACCGCGTCTAGTGGGGCGGGAACTGCTTAGCATCAGGCGGCAAGTCTTATTTTATTATTTGAAAATAAAAATGTAAAAATTGATCTCATTTGTTTGTCATTAAAAATACTCATAAGTAGAAACACAACTCTTTCTGATGAAGGCACTTCCACATTTGCTCAGCAATAGAATTCAGCAATAGAAATTCCAGAATAATAGAAAAGGTAACCAAATAATACAGTTCTGAATTTTTGTCGAGCATGCAAGTTCCCGAAACGACTCCATAGAACATAGATTAATCGAATAACAACCGGTACTGACGAGGTTAATTTGCTTAAATAGACACGGAGCTGCAGAGGGGTCTTTATACGTAGATTTGCGCTGAAGCTTCAACTTGCGAATGTTTCTGTGAGAACTATAAATTAACTTATTATATGAGAATGTTAGTGTGGTGAGCGGTGAGAGAAAACATCGTGAGGAAACCCACATGTCTTAGAAGAGATCCTTAAGTCATGTCTGATTCACCAACCCGCTTTAGGCCAGCGTGTGTGAGTTGCGGCCCTATATCTCTTGATAGAGTAAAGGAAACCCGTGTCTAGCAGTGGGACATATATGGGTTACCATTGTATGTATGTTAGTGTAGTTTAACAACAGTTTATTGTTCAGGAAAAGTGAACTAAAATTTGACAGTTATTGACAAAGAAGAGAGCTAGCACTGTAAGTGGCTGAATTAGAAAACAAAAACACAGGTTTCAGAAATTATATTCACATTTCAACGTTTTCCTATTCCAGGGTTATCTGAAAAACGTTCATGACACAGAACCCCTGGTGTTAAAAAAATTGGGTTGGCAATACGCATGTGATGCTCCAGGTATTGCAAGTTATAAGAACGGTAACTTTTTACAATCAGGCGAACCACAAAGATCATCCTTTATTGTAACTAGCTTTAAAACGAAATTATAACAGAGCGACGACTTCAGAATATGTAGCAGGCTGTGTTTATGTCCTTGAGCAACTCTTACTAACCATCTAGTGAACCGCTTTTTTTTCTGCCATATTGCTAATAATTATTTTTGAAGAATTCATGAATTTATATCTTAGTTTAGTTTCTAAACATTATGCCAATGCAAATATGATTCGACGTTAATCTATTACATATAATAATTCTCGGCGAATATAATCAAAGCGGTGCCGTTAAAAATATTTTTTTTTCCTAAATATTCAAAAAGCTGTCATAAAAATGTACCTATTCACATACAAAAGGCTAAATAAAATTCATAATTTAACGAGTTTAACTTCTTTCATAAATACTAGATTCAATTATTATTAACGGTGGTAACTCCATTTTATTTTTAGTGTTCTAATTTAAAATGTAGAGTACTTTGTATAAAGCCTTACAAAGACCTGAAAACTTTTTATAATTAAAAATAATGTTTCTTTGTTAATTAATAATTAAAACTTACTTACACAAATTAAACTTTGTACAACATACTTATAATGTGTTTCAGAAGGTCTATATGAAACAAATAGTGCATGCAGTGCGTCACAAAAGTCTCTCAGGGACTATAAATTATAATGGTCCAAATGAGTGCACGGGTAAAATACGTTCACGGCCAAACAACAAGGCACAGGCACGTTCAATAGTGACATAACATCGGAACGACCCATAGCATAGAAAGGCCACGCAGCATCTCTATCTGTAGCGTCTACGTAACGTTCACGGGATCGGACGCTTCGCGGGGTGAAAACCCTTTTGCGGTCGTACAAAAACATAAGAGACTCAGTGTGAACAAGGTAAATAGGAATCAAGATAAAAGGTTCAAGGGCTAGAATCGTAGGTGGAGCGCGCGCTCGGCGAGTATGTTCGTCCTGCTCGCTCGGCGCCCTAGGCTGCGACGCGCAGTGACGCTCCAGTCGCGGTCTGCCGGCCGTCGCGACGCTCGGGGCCGCTCCGCCGACGCGCCGCCTCGTCGTTCACTACTCGCCGCGTATGTGGCAGACGTGTGAGATGCACTGCTGAGCACCAGCACCGTGTGCGCTCGGCGTGAGCTTCGGCTGCCAGTGTCTGTGTCCGGCCACGCGGTCGCCTCGCTCCCGCGCGCTCTCGCGTGCCGTAGACCATAGTGCAGTGTGCCACTGGGGCATTGTTTCATGTTTATATATTTTGTACATCTCATCAGTGATAAATCTCACCCGCCAGTGATTTAGTTTTTGTTATCTGACCAGGTGGAATTCACACGATTTTGGTATGCTATCGAATCACTCACGAGATTAATACCCTGTTTAGGTTTAGGAGTACATTACCTATACTCACCGCGATCATTGTAACGAGTTACGACACACTAGATAACAGTTTAATCCGAATATCACACAGTAAAATACATGCATTAGCTCTTTGCGTAGCGTTACTTACGATTATACTAATATGTAAAATGAAATTCCATTTAAGTGTCAAGGTTCTATGGAACACGCAACAGTTTTTTAATGAAATTTTGTTATGTACCTGTGAACACTATTGTAGGTGACATAAATATTCACATTACATAATATTTTATTTGTATAAAATGGTATCACGAAAAATAATTAGAGATGCTAATACCTGGTTCCGACTGTTGAAACTACAAGACTGATCTAAAACACAAGTTACTAAATCCAACACTAATAAAATATTTTTCATATAAATCATGTAACATTAGACAAAACATATATTTTTGATTTTACGAACAACTTGTTGAATGTTTATCGCTCTATTACAGTATAATAAACAGCTACATGCTCGTGTAACTGCTATGTTAAGATGAATAGCGTTTAATTAAAAATACACTACATAGTGGATACAACATTTTCACGATATCACGCTATTCTAAATCGTTCCGGTAATTAACCTTAATTTAAGAGCAAGCAAATTATAAAAGAGTCTACCCATGATCTACATGCTATCATAATCTGAAAATATTTTATTTTTATCGCTTCCTGTCAACAACTCTTTCCAACATCGTGGTTGCTTGATGTATTTTTAGGTGGTCGTGCTATTTGTTGCACGTTTCGTGTATATTATATTTATTTTAACATTAAAATGTAACTGATCGGCCATGAAAGCAATGAATAGATATTACACTACACCAATGTCACACAAACATTACAGTAAATCACTAATCAATACTTGTTAAAGTACTTTTGATATACATCAAATATTTTTACAGAATTTATAACATTAAAAATCCATTTCATCGTACTGTTACCGCGAGTAATATAGTAATAACAATTTGTAAAACAACTTAGTTTCGCGTAACTACGTATGATAATAAGATTAGATCGTGATAATGTTAATGCAGTAATTAGATTGTACCGTATGACGGTGTAAAGACAAATAAAATGATTTTAACGACTGCTTTGATAAGAATTATAGATGCATTAAACAAAACGCTTCCACGGAAAGTTTTCTTTTTCTACTTCATCATTTACTTGCAGCCCATCCCGGCTTCGCATAGGTGGACATTTATTTAGATTTTGAAAGAATTTCTAACCTTAAAAAAAATATTATCCAGCCTATGCTACTCGCTAATAATGTCTGTAATGTAATGAGCTTTTTATAGGTAATAGAATGTTTCAAATCAATTTAGAAGTTTATCGTTTTTTCATTACAAATTCAAAAAAATACAAATGTAGAAAAAATCTAATATTTCGCTTTGAAATATCAGTTTAGCTTGTCTGACTCTACAAACTTTATCTTGTCCATTTTTTCTAAATTTTCCTTCATCTCATAACCTTATTCGGATTATTACGAACATTTCAAATAAAGTTAACTCGGTTTAGCCGTTCTCAAGCAATGAGCTTACTTAATAGCATTTATATTTTATTTATGTAGATTATATAATATATTTTAAGAGCGGGTCTCCTGGTACAATTATTAATTCTATAGATATTATTATGCTTTGACGGTTATCATTTTTCAATGCATTCTGTAGTGCGCTGGTGTGATTTCATAAGTAGGTACAAGTTCAAGGCTTTGAGATCAAATTTTCAAATCAGTTCAACTATTTTCGTTTCTATTTCATAGTTTACTATGGTAATACGCGTTGTGTTTACACATAACCTAGTGTTAACAAAGTTCTAATGAAAGGCCAGAGGCATCTAATTAGCATTGAATAAATCGCGAGAACGTATTTCACAGTGAAACAAGCCCTGTCGTGTATCTATCCATTTAGCCGTCGATGACGTACAGAGTAGCTACACAATTGAAACCACCGACCGCTCAACGAGTAGTAATTGATTGTGCCGATCGCTATTGGTGCTAGCAATTCCTTACAGAGACCATAATAATATCAATTATTCGTGTTGTCCAGTCCTCATTGAATAAATGAAACGTATCTTAATCAATGCGAGACCACATTACTATTAAAGAAAAACAACGCAACTACATGACACAAGTCAACGGGAAATCGCATCTAAGTTCCATAACTATAAATGCGTTTTTCCGAATTTTATTTCATGCAGTTACGCTGTTCTTCGACAGCTGGGCAGAATAGAAATAGGAAGTTATATACACTATTTGGCATCGTCACATGTTCTTTGATTATTTCTACGTCGGCCTTGACATAATACTATTTAAATTGATTGACTTTTTTCTATGTTCAATAGTATAGCGGTTTTATTAGAATAAAGTGGGTAGGTTAGGAACGTATACTGCTGTGCTAAGGGGGAATAGACTAATGAGCTCCCTGGAGAAATGCCGAAAGGCGTCGTACGATGAAGCTGTAGATTTATATGGACATCTTTGAATTGGGTAGGTTTGTTAGATCCAGTTTCTGTCTAGTGTAATATAGATCTTTTTATTTTAGTAGGTCAGAAGGTCAAATTGTGTAATTAAAATGTCTGGTTAAAAAAATATTTGGATGATTTTCTGGTGCAAAAAAACACGGTAACATAGTGCATCAGTGAAATATGTTCAGTAAACAGCTTGCGTATGTTTGTGGCCGCAAAACTCAGAATGCAGTAAATGAATTGACTTGAATTTAGTTTAGGACTTTGCAGTTCTATGTAATAATTGTTTATATAATATGCTTTTATCCAAAGTTCCTACACGAATGGGAATTTCCTAGCACACTATACTGAGCCATGGTGAAGCGTGGCTAGGTTAAACTAGTTATAGCCAATTGTATATCTGTCCAAAATAAATTTTTAATTTCAAACCAATTATTACAATCCAGTCATTATCAGAACTCATTATGATAATATCAAATTTGTGGAGATTTCAATCAATCAATTTGGAATATCCATTATATTATTCAATGCAGTCGTTGAAGCGTTATATTTCATTGTGGTAAAGTTAATTCATTGTATATTTTCAACTAAAATTATATTGAATTTAAACGTACATTTTAAATGTAATTTTAACACTTTATAAGCTAAATACATGTTTTTATTACCTACTATTAATTCAAAATAATCTAAACTTTTATGTTGTATAACAATCTATACAAACGAAAATCAATTCCGATATGTAGGACGGAATGTCACTTGAGAACGGCTTGACCGATTTGGTAGTTATTTTTATCGTTGTGTTTGTTGACAGGACAGTGTTTGATATTCTATGGTTTTGAAACAATATGTTTTATATTATTTTCCAAATAGTGCATTGCAAAATTCGTCAATGTATCTGTCACATAGCCTAATGAAACATCTCTACGCGGTGGTTTTACATGTTATTTTGTAAATAAAATTGCAGTATATGATGTAGTAGCCAGTAAAAGGTAATTGTACTACCTACATAATAAGAATATAATTAAGCTAGTCTAATGACAGTTGCATTCAAAATTTCATATAGGTAGCTTTCCTATAATTTCCAATTTTAGAATAATGCCACGATATATTACTGTGGTATCAATGTAACCTAAATCGATCCTAAACACATACTGTTATATGCTGTTATTATGCAAATAAGCCTTTTTAAATGGTTTATGTCCCTTCAATTATAATACACATATCCATTCTGATATGGATTCCATTATCAAAACTTTCTTTTTATAAAAATGAGACCAAACTGAAGTCCTCTCAGACAAAGAAAGAATTTTTAAATCGGGTTACAAAGGAGGAAGTTTTAGGTAACAAACATTTAAAAAAATACACACGAATTGATAACCTCCTCGTTTTTGAAGTCGGTTAAAATAGCCGTTATATTTCAGAAGAATGTATTGTGCCAGTGTGTGTGTATGGTCTAAAACCCACACAGCTCCCTTGATAGAGGAGAGGAGACCCGTTTACCGTAATGGGACAAATATGGGTTGCTTATTGAGTAAAATTATTGCACAAAATAGCGAAAGATTAAAATGGGTTTAATTACAATTTCAAGTAAACTTAAGTAAATAGTTTTTTGTGCAAAAAAATGGCGGCTTATATTAAACTGAAGAGGAAAACGTTGTTCAAACAGGCCTCAGCACAAATTGGTTTATCGAAGCTCGAGCGATGAATGAATAAAAACTCCTTCGTATAACCTGGCCAGTGCCAAACTGGATTTGCTTTCATACTCGAGAGTAGCTCGATACGCGACATATAGCAAACGATAATATATTCAGTTATCTATAGATTCTCACGAACTCTCACATGTCAACTTCTTGATTGTGTCTATTGAAAGATACAGTACGGTCGACGGACTGTTTGCGAACTCCATGTTTATACAGAAAATGAGGATCGTGCCAAGTGCCGTTCATTTGGAAAAGCCTATGTCCAGCAGCAGACTGCGATATGAGATGACGGAAAATGGTCTTAGATACGTAAACAGTATGATTTCTTTTTACACATTTACGACACCTAAAAAATTGTTCTTATGAAACCCAAAAAAAGAGTTTTTATTGGATTAGTTTTTTTCTGCAATTAGCTCAAATATATACTTTCCGGAAGAAATTATTTACACGACGGACAGAAAACCGCATCAAAATCCATTGCGTTATTAAGGAGGAGTTAGTAGATAAACAGACACACAGACGCAAAAAGTGCTGTGTTATGCTATGTAAGGATATACTCGCGGTGCAGAAACTAAATTTATTCTTTTGATTTGTGTTACTGAATCAGATATGTGTACTTTCTATCCTAACTGTTTATTCATGGCCGGGAACAGGTGGTATCGGGCGCGGATTCTGAAACATAGATTGCTTATTTTAATATTTCAATATGACTGGAGGTGAATTAGGTATGCTCAAAGCGATAGCTTGTGAAGAACTCCGCGACTCTGCTTGGCACCCTTCCAATCCATACGTATACAATAAAATGATACTTGCTTATACATACTTTAATCTACGTCGGACTTTGTGTGCCATAGTATTTCAAGATGACGAGTATAATTTAAAGTTTGTGAGGATTTATTTAAACAAAAATTATAAAGAAAAAATAATAATTTTAAGTAAAGCTTGTTTGTAATGGATAAACTAAAAAAACGACATAACTGATTTCGAAAAGCTACATTATCAGCGAGTCATATAGGTTATATTTATTTTTACCTTAGATAAATGACAGCAGGCTGCTAGTCTATAAAATTTTTTCGATATTTATATACAGTTTTCTTCAGCTCAATCTTTCGTTATTATTTAGATCAAATGAGTGATTCGATAGCACTAAAATCAGTTTACTAATTTATTATGTTCTTTTATTAGGTATTTGTGATTAACAATCAACAATGGGTTAAGTGAAAGTATTTTAGGTTTGTGCACGTAAGAAAACTACAATGATGCCTAGATAATCACGGAAAATCCATGCACATAGTGAACACGTATATTTAACATTAATCTCCTTTCCCGTTTTTGACCTTCCCTTCCTTATAAACGTGTGTTTTTCTCTCTAAACCCCCGATAATAAACGTTCATATAATTCGACTGACATATCGATACCTTATCTTACCTTCTAAGCCAACTTTCAAGACTGAACTAGATCTTTCTCTAAACAAATTATTCTTAATTCTATTCTTATAAAGTGCCAATCTTAAATCTCGCTGTGTTCATTAACTTCGTTATAAAGGGAGAAAAGTGCTTATGACAGTGTATAGTGACGAATGGTGATATCGTCCGTGTGTGCGTGTATCGCGTGCGCATGTTCTTGTGGTGTGTGTGTTAGTGCGTGGAGCGGCGCAGGTGCGTTGGCTCGGGGGCGCGCACGGCACCAAGGTGGTCGGAGGCGGGGTGTTCCGTTGCTGCGTGCCCTGGTGCGGGGCGCGCGCGGCGGCTCCCGTTGACGACGCCGATTATGCCCTGCGGGAGGGCAGCCCGCAGCTCGACCTCGATGATTATGGTAAGCATGACTTTTTTACTATAAAAATACAATTTTAGTTAGCCATCATCGATTATCCAATACAAGTCACAGACAGGCTGCTGTTTTTCTGACACTAAAGATTTTTAAGAGACTTTTTTAGGTATTTATTCAGAAACATTTGATGTCTATATACGATGAAGAATTTTGAACTTTCTTACGTGATTCGAATGGTTGTGCAATTGCGTAACGTTACAAAAAGTTAAAATTTTGTCAATACTCTTGTTGATTAAAAACTCTTTGCTTCTTTCCTTTCCGCTTAGGTTGAGACTCACCCTAAACGAGACAATACTTACCCTATGTACATAGATCGAGGTCTCCCAGACCTCATATCTATCTCCCTCCCCATATTGCCTCGGGACTTAGAATGAAAAGCGGCACTGAGTGCTTTTTCTAGTTAAGTGTCGTAGTATGTCTTTTTACTTAGCACATGCAATTGGACTATTGGAATAACAGAGTGCCTCTATATAAATAAATTTGTTGGGTAGCCGAGTGGTAATGCCTACAGTTTGTCCAATTAAGCTTTTTTCCATTCAGAAACATTTATGTTTTTTTTAAATATAAAAAAGACCGAATAAAATATGAAAAAAATATCAGCATTGAATGTTATACAGACAACTGTGGCTGGAAATTCATATTGTCCCTGTTGCCTCCAGTTATTTGTAAAAAGTTGCACGAACGTGGTATTTATGATATTTTGCAACGAGATATTTTAGTTCTACACGCCCACTCTGATAACACTTATAGAAATGTGTTTGTATTTGAAGCAATATTGTTGATTTGTTGACTCTGTTTTAATATTCAGCTCAACAGTATTGCGATCTATGTATGTAGAACAAGAAAAACAAAACACTGTTATGAACTGGGCTCATAAGTTGTTCGTCAATATTTTGTTGGCAATGAAAGGAAAGAACAAGTTTGTTATTATTTGTACCAGTTGTTTGTAACGTTCAGGGCCTGAACCATGACGTCTCGATCTATTTTCTCTGAAATTCGTATAACAAATATTAATTAAATAAATTCATATGAAAATTCAGATGTTAAGTTTATTACCTAGCACTGAGGTTGACATTGTACAACATTGTACAAATTAAAATCGAAAATGAATCGCTATAAAATGCGACTCGCATATTTTAAGCAATTTGCAAATCCATTCTTCAAATTCATCTACGAATCCTACGTTTAATGTTTAGTTTTTTTACTAAAACGAGAACTGCCATTGCCCTCATCAGTTTAACAATAATTTGCGACTTTTTTATTACATATTATTCAATTTACAAGAATAATAATTTAATACAAAAACTTGTTTTTAACTGACAATCAGCTTTTATTCAACAATGAGACATCAATGGAATTTCTCGATTTTATTTCCTCTATTGCTTGTAAATAAGGTTTAAAATACAAAACAAATAGAGGTGTCACTGCAATTCTCGGAAAGCTTTCTTGGAATCTAATAGTTATAAATATAACGTTTATTCAGGAATTGAACTCCATCTAAGTTTGCTAAACGACATTAAATCACTTGTTAAAGGTTATTTGATAAAATAACTAAGAAAAAAAAATGTATTGGCTGTTTCTAACCTTTTCTCAAACTTGATAATAATTAACACAAGTACTTTATACAGTTCAATTTTATTAGTAAATAACAGGAGAGAACGGATTAACAACTTATTTAACACCGCTGAGCTAAGCTCCTATTGATTTCTATTAATAATATATTATTTATTAATAATGATGCTTAAGCCATGATAGATACCGTGTATTTTGAGAGGCATAATAATATTTTAAGCAGTGGACAACGATAGTTTGATGATGATGATGATAATGATGAGTAATTCTTTTCTCTCTCATAATGTACCTAAAGTGCATAATTAAAAAGCTCTTCTGACACATATCATGAAAGTATAGACGTAAATAGAAAAATCGGTTTTTCGTAAGGCGTTAAACTTGCTTTTCCACATTCCCCTACAGGAAATAACGTTGGATATCAATCGAAAGTAAATTCGATTTAAATAAGTTTAGTTACATGAAGATATTTCTCTTGATAGAATCGTCATTTGAGTATTTATTCTGCATCACCTTTGGCTATAATACTGCTAGGAAGGCGATTTATTTGTAATGAAAACACTCAAACACTACTAAGCCGATTTAAAACTTCTCTCACCTATAAAAAGCTACATTATAAGCGAGTAGATATATTTAATTAAAAAAAAACAAATATGAGGATCCCATTAAAAACTAATAATATGTTTATCCTTGCGTAGCCTGGAAGGTTCGCTAGTAATAAATTTATATTGTTAAGTACATAAACGTAACAACAAAACTTACGATGTAATAAGTTAAATGTAATCTTATCTTTGTTACCCTCAACGAGTAAGATAAATACAAAACTTACATCGTTTAAAGGTTGTACAGAAGATATTTTTATAATAGATCACGAACAGAACACTAATGAAACTAATTAAATAAGTTCAAACACTGATCTTGAAGAGAGGGTAGTCGCTAGGGTTGCTAATCGATAGGAGAACGATTGCACCCCCTCGCTTGTCAACCCCTAAAGATTTTAATTGAAAAATGTTGACAATGTCAAATTCGTCTATTATAAATCGAGGCTCATAGCAGTAAGCCCACTATTGTTACTAACACTATGGAATTCTTTCCGAAAGAAATGATGATTATTATTATTATAATAGCACATTTAAAATTTTGAAGATTAATACATTTTTTACATACATTGTTGTAACACTTATTAATACGAAGCAGGATGTCTGAAGTACCTGTAAGTAGTAAAAATCTCACCACTAACCCAGCACCCAGTGTTATGGGTTCGATTCCTGCACAGAACAAAACTATGTGTGGTCTTATAAATATATGTCGTATAAATCTGTGTTTCGAGTCTTAGTGTATCTGTATTTATGAATTAAAAGATTGTATTAATAAAATTACTCTCGACATTGGGCTTGTTTCAAAGAGCAGGAATTAAGCAACCATTATCAGGTAAGCCGTATGCTTGTTTGCCACGTAAGAAGTATTATAACGTAGTATGGAGTTAAGTAGGATTCCGATATAATTAAAGATACTGTCGTTGACAAAACAGAATACCCTTTTTTAAAATTTGGGACAGTAGAATAGAATGTCTGCAAAACGCTGCTGAGTCGATGATGCATTTGTCAAACCAAAACGTATAGACTTGAATTGAACAGTACACTTGCGACTCAGCGTTTAGCAGACATTCTATCTCTATTCTACGGTCCTACATTTTTGCATTGTGATATTTTTCAACGACAACAAAACATAAATTAGTAAACTCATCGTACCTAAATATTGATATTTCATAGCTAAACCTATTCTTTCCAACTCGTTACATGATTTACTTTTTAAATACAGTAGTTAAAAACTCCGTAAATGTTTATACGACTTCAGTTTTCAACTTTTTATAAAAACAATGGCGCTACGAGTCGCAAAAAATGTTGGTTTTGCAATCATTTTTTGTTGGAAAGTAATGAATAGATGTAATTAAAATCGAACAAAGCTATTTCAAATTATTAGCAATTAAGCATTTTCATAAATAAGAACGTTGAGGTTTTTTTTGGCGTCAAACTAGGTTATAAATGTCTTACAAATACTGATGATAACCTTCATTCGTATTAGTTAAATACTATAGAATTCAAGTCTATACGTTTTGGTTTGACAAATGCACCAGCGACTCAGCAGCGTTTTGCAGACATTGTATTCTACAGTCCCAAATTTTAAAAGAGGTATTCTGTTTTGTCAACGACAGTGTCTATAATTAATATCGGAATCCTACTTAACTCCATACTACGTTAAAATACTTCTTAGGTGGCAAACAAGCATGAAAGATGCAGAAAATTCCATGCAGATGTAGTCAAAACGGGTGGATCTCTAAACAAATATACAGATTATATACAGAAGTTCCTAATTTAATCAAGATGAGCACTAAGAAAGCTATTTAAAAAATATATTTTGTATTAGGACTAAAAGCCTTCAAGCCTACAGGCCAAAGTGGCAATTTCTCATCTTACACCTTTTTTCACTGAAGATAAGATTCACACTATCATCATCATTATCTCAGCTAAAAGATGTCCACTGTTAAATATAGACCTCCTCCAGAGAAGTCGACAGCATTTGGTTCTGAGCCGACATTTTCCATAGCATAATAATATGCATCTTCTCTACGAAGTAATAATACTGAATGTACGTAGTAACGCCCTTTCCATACACATTAGATCACATTAGGCTGTGTATACATTGCAGTAGTTACCAAGCACATAGACTGTGCAATTTTACATAATTATCGATGGGAGCGGTCGCATTTAGGTACACAAACTCAGCGTAGACGGATCGATGGTCGCCACCCGCGAACCCATTTTTGTTTACTTACGCTAAAAGACAGCTTACATAACTGATCTATGTTAAGAATTTTGCTAGACTTGTTATTTCTTATCTAGGTTTGTTTTTAACATTGAGTTCTGTTCAGTTCAATCAAATATGAATATTAAAAATAAGTGAATGAGTTATAATTTAAGTAAGTATAAAGTAGCAAAAATATTATTTTATTATGTAGTCTTTTGAAAAGTATTTTTATACTATTCTATTGATTTTGGTGATCATTTTATAGCTACTATTTTTGACAGATCAAGAGTTGGCAACCCTAATTGACGCAAGAATTACATTAAAATTTCAAAGTCAAACATTATTTTATTTATTTAGACCAACAAAAACCAATAGATGTCAGTATATTTTTTCTACAACCAATTCGCTGACAAGGGTAGGGCCACAAGAAGGATTGACAAAAAAATGCTTGGCACTTTTTTGATCGCCAGAGGATAATATTTTCCATTGATGCAAAAAGTAGTATGTGTAATCTCTGGTAATCCTTGTTGAATAATATTAAATTCCCGAACTCGGTATTGTATTAGTCCGATGACACAAACGGGTTAAACTCTAGTGACTCGAATGTCATTAAACTATAACCCAGAGTTTACTGGCGAAGTCGGATTGATTAAATTTGAAAGTACCTATTCAGTGGGAGTGAAATCCTATTTGTGGATACGGCCATCATTAGAGTTTAATGCCGCGTATGTGTCTCGTATTTAGGCTTTTATTCTATTACCTAAATATACTCTTATTTTCTAATGCTCTAAGGTTCAAAGATGTATCTACATAATATTGATTTTGTTTAAAATGTAGGTCAGAATTTTATTCCGAAGTGAATATTTGTGAAAATTTATGCAATTTTCTTCACTGCAAATATATTTTAGATTTGTATACCTTGTTACAGTTACAATTTCGCGTAGAATTTTGTTCTATCGAATTTCTTTTCACTTAAGTATTCATCGCATATGATATCGTATTAAAGTTAGCTTTGAAACATAGGCATACGTTCATTTATCGATTCTCGACAGGCCTACATGAATAATTAAACATTGTATCAGTGGGTGGCCGCAGCGCTTCGGTTCAACCTCTAATTTCTCAGCCGATTAACTTGTCTGAATGCTGTTACGTACACCACATCACAGTACACAGCTCTCCCTCGTACCAAGTTCAGGCACGCATGAACATTTGTCAAATAAAATCAACCCCATGACAGATTTTCTCCCTTACTCTACAAAGTAACTCAGAAATATTATCCCTTTCATTTTATACTGTACACGTACCAAACTAATTTGGCCACGTTTTTCTAGGATTTTTCTTCGCCCCTCAGTTCACTCAACAATTAATAACAAAAAAGTATTAACAATTATTTTTATTTATCTCTTTAACAGTCGTTCTGATTGTCTGTGTGGATTTTTGATTTACAATAAAATTTGCATATTAAAATATATGTGTATCAAAATTGTAAAAGATTTATCCAGTAATATTGAATTTTGAGTATTAAGGTAAGTTAAGCCTTGGCCTCTTTATTACATACCTAATCCAATTATAAAACCACCAATAAGTGTGAAAAAAGCTTATTTCATATTCCGATCAAATCCTGAACTCAATTTCTCAGGGGGATGGAAATTACTCGTTAAAACTGAATCCCCGGCACAGAACAACGACTACTGAATACGTAATTTCAATTTACGCGTTTAATAAGTCTTAACGATATTTAAAGTAATGGTAATTCATGACTTACCATTAGAGAAATATGATCTTATTAATTACCCAATATGATGTTTCATCATTAGAGAATATTATACGAGTATTTGCAGTAGAAAATATGCCGATATGTATATTTTAGCAGTACAAGGTTATTATTCAAAATGTCAGCTGAAAATCCCGCTTGTGAGAAACGTTTCTCTGTGAAAAATGTTTCCTTGCATAATGTATGTATAATCTTTATTGTCGCAGTGAAGGCTTAGTCCAAACCGCTATTTTAGACAAATTAGGGAAATGAGATAATCAAAGCGATGGAAACAGCCCGTCTTATAAATTAATTTTGGATTCGGAAGTCGTTTAGCAAACAAGACTTATGCGTCAGCAGTTTATAATCATCCTCCAGTTAACGCCTTCGTGTTTGTTTGTGTTTACTCAGTGCCTTTATTGCTTGTTTGCAGTCGCCCCAGAGCCTGTAATAAGCTCACCGCGACCGATTGGTCAACAGTCCCCGCTACCGGGGATCGAAGAAGAAGACGATTCAGACTGGCCTCTTGAAGACGCAACAGACGCAACGCTCACACCCTCATATAAGAGTACAAGGAGCAGCACAGATACCGCTTATACATCATCGAGAAGTTCAGGAAAAAAGCGAAGTTTTGGTAGCCCATCGTCAGTGAAAATATGTTTGTCGGCGGCAGCTAGAAAGAGTAACAAAGCACGTAAGCGTGGCTCCGGCGCAGTCAGTGCGTCGCCTTCACAGGCTGGCGAGGAGACTGCGCTTACGCCGCAGCCATCCCACGGCAGGATGCAGGCCGAACAAGGCAGTATCGGCGAGCTGCAGAAGTACCACGGCAGATACCTCAAAAGTCGACGTCACACACTCGCTAACGTTCGGTGAGTTGCACTAATCGGTTTACATCAATAAATGCATGGTTATAAAATGTTAATGACACTTCGAACTCTTAATGATACACAATTGTTTATGACACCTACGTTAGACGATCTTTATAACTCCGTGAACTATTCCGAGGTTATTTACCTCGTCGTTTAAGTTCAAGTAGTTTTTTAAAGGTTGTTACATTACTACAAGTTATTTGGCATATGAATATGCAATAACAATTCAATATTAAATTTAATATAGAAATCTATGCTTACATAAACTGTTTGTTTTTTTGCAAACGATACACAAAAAGAAAAATAATTTAAATTAGAACTTAACAATACTTTTTATATAGGTAGAAAGGAAACGAAAACAAAACCGTGACTATGTAAAACAACCTTTTTCTCGAATGACCTTTTTCCTGTTTAACCTAAATACGTGCAAATATCTTTAGCGTTAAGGCCTCCCTAAGGACTCCTAAGAGTAAATAATCACGACCGCAACTGCGACAAGGCTCGTATTCTAAATTAAACAATTATTTTATTGTTAAGAAAACGCCACAACACTGTAACGATAATTACGCAATTCATTTCGAGTTAATTATAAAGAATCATCGCATAATTGCTGAGTGCTGGCTGATACTGCAGATAAACGTTATAGAAATTCCCATGGGCCTCATTGTGCCCTACATTATACCTATTAAAACTAAATGCCTAAGAATTATAGTAAAAACCTCATAGAACGTAAGATTACTGTTTTTTGTACTATAACAGCGACAAACAAATGAATGGCTTGCCAGAGTGTAAGCAGTTACTGAAGTCTATAGAGGCTTGCAATACTAAGAGTTGAAGTACTGACGTGTTGCCGACCCTGGCAACTTGTAACACCGGAGTGTTATGCTATGGGCCACCCTGAGATAGGAAAAACCCCTTCCATGATTATTCATGGGAGGGATTTTTCCTATCGCAGAGTCTCGGACTTCATCCGAGTTCTTATGAACTCGAATGAAATCCGTGTGCTCACACCACCGTGTGTAGTTATTTGATTATGGTCTTCTGTAAGGTGGAGAAAGAAAAATCTAATGACTCGAATGTCATTAAACTATAACCCAGAGATAACCGGCAAAGTTGGATTTATTAAATTTGAAAGTACCTATTCAGTGGGAGTGAAAACCTATTCGTGGATATGGTCATCATTAGAGTTTAATACTGGGTATGTATACGGATGAAATCCGAGTGCTCACACCACTGTGTATAGTTATTTGATTACGTAAAGGTCCTTACTTAATAGGGCTTGCTCACTTTATAGTGTCGTACCTCGCATGTCTTGTTTATATCGCGTTTTGTAAGGTATGTGGTTATTTTTGTGTGACCAAAGGCTTTAAACGGTGCAATTATAAGAGAGGTAAAGCACCATATAAACTTATATACTTAGACTGGGGAAGAATTTGCACCTTACAGAAGACCACAGCCAAATAATTCACACAGCGGTATTGTTGTATTCCTGTGCGAAAGTACAGGTCTCTAGAGCTCATTTAGGGATACGTTTTTATCCCAGAGATACTTCATCACTAATCCCTGGTGTTAAAAATTTGCTAGCGGCAATAGCCTACAGTATCTGTTTACCACCAGGCAGGTATTAAAAAAAAATTACAACTCCACAAACAAACATAGGCGTAAAACTCGTCCAAAACCTGCCTTTTTGGACGTCGCGTCGCTTTCGGAAGTTAAAAATTAATACGCCACGTTCAGTTTCTATTATGGCGGCCCTTTAGTCTGTTTGAAAATCATTATTGTTACAAACTGTAGGCGTCTCATGGGCCTTTGATGTTAAATAAAAAATGGAGAGAACAATTCGTGGGATTACTGAGTTATAAGTAGGTATTTCTGAATGCTTACACACATCTAGATTAGTAAAAGCATTTTTGAAATGAAAAATTAATCAACTTTGT
Source organism: Trisateles emortualis (assembly GCA_947095525.1). Classification (NCBI taxonomy): domain Eukaryota; kingdom Metazoa; phylum Arthropoda; class Insecta; order Lepidoptera; family Erebidae; genus Trisateles; species Trisateles emortualis. The sequence continues at coordinate 12,576,037 of OX352734.1, forward strand.
AAATTTCAATTATTTAAACGAACTTACGCTAAAATAAATGCTTTTCGAACTTTTTGTTGTCGAAATGTTTTAACGAGTCTTATTGCTTTGTAGCAATTAGATAAACTAAATTAATTTTATTAATATTGTTGTTGTATATTTTTTATGTTTTATTTCTATTGTTATAACTTGGTTTGTTAGGTGATAAATTTAATCCATTCTGGTTTCAAAAATATGTTAATCAAACGCTAGCTTATTATTATTATTAGTCGCCACAGGACGAGTACGCATTTCTTATCAAAAAAAAACCATTCACAGAACAGAACTGTTTTCAAAGCAGATATTCTTATTTTAAACCTTGATTTCCTTCAAAAGAAAATTCCATCATGTAAACAGTTAACGAACTCAGCTTTTTATAATATCTTTCCCAAAAATAAAGCCTTTTACCTTCCGAAATTTACTCAAAATCATTTATTCGTTAGGAATTATGAACACAAAAAAAAACATAAATAGCATTTGTTTTTGTTAGTACAGAATTCGGCTTTCCAAGCATCTTCCGCATTGAACTGGTATTTAAGAAAATAACATTTCATAAAATTCGATAATTGGACCAACCCTCTGTTTTGTAGTCTTTTTTACTTGGCTGTGCTCTTATAATGCAGACGAGGACATTGTGCAATTCTAAACATTGTAGGTTCTCGGTTTAAAAAATTCACGTCGTGACTACATAAGTGGTATTCAACTTGTTTTTACTAGAAGGATCCATTAAAACGTCTGTAAGTATTGTGTTACCGCACAACTAAACTCTCGACGAACAGGGTTGGCCGCATTGCACCGCGATAATCACGTCAGTTGGGTATTGAAAGTGCCAGATGCATGAGATACTGGCTTCCATACGAACTATAGTCTAGATAAATCATTTGGACCCAAACACCTACAGCTATTGAGATTATTATTATTATTTTAACTGTCCCACTGCAGGGCAACGGCCTTCTATCTTTTGTCGATTGAAGCCAATCCCTACTATTGGCGTCAAGCTCATCTCGCCATCTCATTTCTACCACGTGGCCGCTGTCTGGTGTTTGGGACCCTCAGCTCCTCCGGCATGCGACTGATGTGACCCGCCTTGTTCTATTATAGCTTGGCTGACTGGTCTTCATCAGCAATTTGCGTCTTATTAAGTTTTTAACATGATCCGTTAATTATTGATATATGTAGATATGTTTTAAATATTAATTTAAATGAAAATTTTGTGTTTGTTACAAACTTAAACAGAAACAATAATATTTGATATCCTGTAAATTTCAAAGAATCGCTTGGATAATGGAAAATATCAAAAAGTTAATATTTATATTTTGTTTTACAAAGTTATTACAAAGGCAACATGAAATATTAATTAAACGAGGATTTAATGGATTTTGTTTATTGATTGTGTTGCGATATTTACAATGTGAAATATAAACGATGCTCAGTTATAAAATGAACGGTTTTATAACATACATTTTCTTTTAAATTGATTATTGATTTATAAAATGTACACGCCGTTTCCACTAAAGGATAGGAAGAGGATACTGCACTTACGTTTCTTCACGTGATACTGAGAATTTTTCTACGGATAGGCCTAAGAAGAATCCTAATTCACTCCAACTATCTCTGAATAGCATTCGTAGGCACTGTAACTGAGCAAGGAGTAGCAAAGCAGTCTTATATAACAAACCAAGCATATCTAAGTAACATAATTATAATTGGTAGGAACTCGTATTTAAAGACAGAAAATAAACTGACGTACCTACTCTCACATGGCTTCCAACTGTATAAACGCTACCCAATACTGGATTACATTGAGGTTCGTTCATTAGGTAAAATTTACACTTATCGTATTAAGTAGGAATAGATGCTAATTTTAATTTGCGGTTTTCAAACTATCAACACAAGAATAGAAAATGTTATTTAAATTTTGCTGGAATGAAAAATAAATTACAGACGCTGAAAAAGTGTTTTATTTTATTAGTAAATTGAGTTTGCCCAGTTATATTGGGACGCGTCGTATCGGCTTGCGGCCATCCCATTCTAATCCATTATGCCATTAGTTTTGTATTGAAAAAAAAACCTAACAGCAGTTATTTGGGGCAACATTTAAAAGTTTCGTTTTGGTAGTTCAGACATACTTGATAAGTTCTAAGTATCTATAGAAACTTTTAGATATGAAAATATTCCTTACATTTTATTCTATAAGCACAGTTTGTTTTTTTGTAGTCGTTGTCTATTTTATGAAGGGCTTACTGTTCACTCGTAGGTTGCAAAGACTTTCAGGTCATAAATAATAAGTATGTTTATCATATGTCTAGGCTCTGCCAAGTTTAGGTTCAGATGGCAGTGTGTGAGTTGTCCCAAAATAGTATTATTATATTGGGACCACAGTTATCCTTCTAATATTATAAACTCGAAAGTTTGTTAGTATGCATGGATGGATGGATGGATGTTTGTTACTCTTTCACGTAAAAACTACTGAACGGATCTGTGTGAAATTTGGCACAGAGATAGATTGTGGTCTGGAATAACACATTGGCTTTTTACAGCGATAACCGACATCTACGCGGGCGGAGCCGTGGGCAACAGCTAGTTACTCATAATACTGCCCTGAATAGTGTATAGTCGTGTTCCTGTGCGTGTATACGGGTCTACTGTGCTTATTTAGGGAGGCGTTTTATACCTTATTCTATTGCACGAATACCTACTCTATCACTAAATCCTAGTGTTGTAAATAAATGTTTCTTTCTTCGTTCTATACCAAGATATTACGTTATAATATCCTTATTTGATACACAATCTGGTTCGCTGATGAGGGTATTACACGTTCAAAATGTCGTAATACATCCGGATACAGTTCCTTTCCCGGATTATTATTGAGTATAGCCCAAACAGAAACCCCAATTATATTAAGTTCGACATAGATCGTTCCAATCGGAGTCGGAACTCAAAACGTTAGTACTTAGCGGTATCAAATCGAGCCGAAAATCGTTCTTTAGCTAAAATCTTTAGGCCATACCAACTATTATACGAGTCAATTATTTACATCCCTTTAAGCTTTTAGCCTATGTGCTTCTGGTATATGCACTATAACATTGTAAAGTTTTATTTCAGTAGTTTTGCGTGATAGAGTAATAATCATCCATTCTCACAAACTTCATACATATTGTTTTACACAATTTTGTTATTCCATTCGTCTAATACAACTTAAATCATAATTCAAATAGTATAATATTATATATCAGAACATGCCAGATACAATTTATCTACTTACCTTTGTATATAAAGATATTCGTTCGCCTTTTGATATCAAGTTCACACATGAGAAGACTTCAGTTTGTATCTCGATGCTTAGCAACCGATGCTTCCCTCTGTTGGAGATATTATATTATGTATTTTGTTTTATCTATTCATTTTCTTTAATATACTTTTGATCATAAATTGAGAGTCATTGAGTTAACATTCTATAATCTTTAATTAGGTAGATACTGCTATGTAATTATGTAGTTTATGGTATTTATGTGGTATTGCGAAAAATAGCCACCCTAAAAGTAAAAATTAGAATAGAATATAGTTATCTTTATTAGCATAAAAAATAAACACGTTAATAATCATTACCCTTTCCATCCTATTGTAGGAATTAATCTGGGATCTGACCATAAATGGCGGCGTTCTGTAATAAACATTAAACAGCCTTTAGAACAGAGATTCTCAAACGTACATATTTCGTCTACCACCACACTTTGAAATTAATTACTTTTCAGCGCCCCAAATTTTATACTACTTTGATTTTTTTTAAAATTATAAGCCCCTTAACGCCTACCACCTATACCATAGCCCGCTTTGAGAAATCTCTTTAAAACTTAAGTGCTAGTTTACAGGAGGTTTTAATTCGAAGTATTGAGTCCTCAACTGGGGGCGCCTATCATATTGGGTGGAGCAATTGGAAAAGTTTAACATTCTAAAACTCCGGAAGTGTATTACCGGTAACTGTCAAACTCCAAACTACACCTATAAGTGCCCTGAATGATTGATCGACGACACCATAGTGATTGATTCGTATGTTACCTGATACGAAACGCATCGGTCCATATACATAAAGTTAAATACATAAAGTTGCACGATAATCAGTTTGGGTTTCGGCCGGGACTGTCAACTGAAACTGCTATATTGTGTTTTAAGAGTGCTGTTAAATATTATACTAAGAGAAATACATCTGTGTACGCTTGCTTCCTTAACCTTTCTAAAGCTTTTGACATGGTCTCATATGATATCCTGTGGAATAAAATGAGGGCATCCCATATTCCAAACGAACTTATTAACGTCTTTAAGTATTGGTACGAAAATCAGATGAAAAACGTAAAGTGGGCAGGCACCATGTCGGACCCGTATAGGTTGGAGTGTGGTGTGCGGCAGGGGGGTCTGAGCTCTCCTTCCATTTTTAACCTTTATATTAATGGACTAATCGAGACGCTTAGCAAACAACATATAGGTTGTTACATCGATGGTGTCTGTTTTAATAACATTAGCTACGCGGACGATATGGTGTTGCTAAGTGCCTCGGTCTGTGGACTAAGAACGTTGATGAGCATATGTGAAGGATATGTGGCTGATCACGGACTGTCATACAATGTTAAAAAGAGTCAATGTATGGTTTTTCAGGGAGGATCTCGTAAAGTTACTAATATGCCACCTTTAAAACTGAATGGCTCACCGTTAGAGAGGGCAGATGTTTTTAAATACTTAGGTCATTTAGTTACACCTGCCTTGAAAGATGATGCAGACATTGAACGGGAGCGAAGGGCGCTGTCGGTTAGAGCGAACATGGTAATACGCAGGTTTGCACGGTGCTCAACTGACGTCAAAATAACGCTTTTTAGGGCTTACTGTACGACATTTTACACATGCAGCTTGTGGGCCGATTACACACAAAAATCGTACAGCGCCCTTCGTGTCCAGTTTAACAATGCATTCAGGATGATGTTGGGGCTCCCTCGCTTTTGCAGCGCATCAACAATGTTTGCAGAAGCGCGCGTAGATTGTTTCTACACAAGAATGCGCAAGAGAGGCACTTCGCTGGTGCGGCGAGTGCGGGGGAGCACCAACAGCATGCTGACTACACTTGCAGAAAGGCTGGATTGTCATATTATTAGGCACTGTTGTGGGCTACATATTGCACGCAGTGTCTAAAGCAACTAGTTTCTAATATTATTTCTAAGTGTTTTTAATTAATTAATTTATTGACAAATTTTACAGTTTATCTATGTAAATGTAATGTGAATATGACTATTATTATTATATTGAATGTACCTATGAGTCTAAGTTACTTGTGAATAAATGATTATTATTATTATTATTATTATATATTCAAATACAATTTCATACAATACATTACCGTCCCATATTTGATGGGAATTCATCAATATGGGGATATCAAAGTCAGAATAATAAAACGATGTGCCTTAAAATAAAAGACTATTTACGGATATTTGATATTTTTACGTGAAAGATAATATTTTGTGTGCCGGGCTTCTATTTATTTTTTAGCGATCTTAATAATTAGGTACTACAATTAATAGTATTGTACACGTACATAAATCCATTCTACAATAACGATTTTGCATAAGCTTAGAATTGAATCAGAATGCTTGGGATATAGCATATCTCCATAGGTATAGATAGGGTCTCCTTTGTTGATTTTTTGTTTTGGGTTTTCCAAGCTAGCATAGGTTTTTCATGAATATGGGATGGGATAAAATGGACAACCCGTAAGTGGATGTCTAATACTAAGACCACATCTCTGCTTACTATTTGTTAAAAAATCTGCTAGTCTAGAAGTTAAAGACAAAATATTTAATAGCATAAAAGTTTTAAGATGGAGTTGAGAATTTGTTATCTACCGACTGAAGGCTGTTAGTACTCTATCTAAAGTAAAAATATATTTTTGTATAGAATATTATCTTTATGATTTTTCATCACCATGACTATTGCAAAATTTGATAGGTTGGTTATATGTCTATATTATTATATATCCGTAATTATTTTGCCATGTGTGACGTAGTGTAAAAAGGCTTACGTTTAAATCTGGAAGAACAAAGGTTAGACATAAGTTTCAAATTAATAAAGTTTATAGACTAGACAAATCAAAGCACACGGCAAAGTACTCGTAAACTTACACGAATGCATTAGTACTATTTCCGCATTATCATAATTATCTTAGCAAATAGAAGGCCTCTTTATAGGCCTTTTTGTTTTTGAGGAGGGCAATGCTTCTCATGTTTATCCCATGTAAGAGGACTACACAGCACACACTGCGTTTTTCAGTTTGATGGTTTCGTATCACTTTACTTAAAAAACAAGTATTACCTGTTTAAATCCATAAAATGAATCTTTTTTATAACTCGAAAGCAAAACAAGCCGTAGAGAGTGGTAAGTTTTCTCACCAATCATTGTTATAGGGAGATTTTACCGAGTAACGCTCACCTAAATAAGTGAAATATACGTAGGTACGACCGCTGAAGCTAACTTGTGAGCAACTTGTTAGTGTGGCAAAAAGAGCAATAGTTATTGTTATTTGTTAGTTTGAAATATAATAACCAAGTGTCAAAAAATGACCATGAATAATATTGCTTGAAATACACCCAGTTACAATTATTTAAATATTGAGAGACAATACTTTTGTTTGATGATGTCACGTATTATATATTTTTTTATTATTAAAAAAAGACAACTCCCGCACTAGAGAACAAGCTCTGTGTCGAAGGGGACTTTACAAACATACAATTAACGGACACAAATTACACCCAGGCTCAGAACAATGGGTGTGGGAAATGGGAAAATTATGGGTCACACAAAGTTTTGTCCTGTGTGGGAATCGAACCCCTTAACCTCATGCACAACAGGCGCAAACTGCGGCCACTGGACCACTAAGGCAGTCAAAATAATATTTGTTAGTTTTACCAATTTTGTTTTACGGTAAAGGGACTTCTTTAAAATCGAATATTCACGATTTGTACACATTATTACTATAATAGTCAATAGGTCTAAATCGTGTAATATTTTGAAAGGTTTCACATTTTTTGTTACCCGACACGTTTCGGTTGAATTGCACCGACAAATACATTTCAAATCTTTTACCTTCTTCGAGGTACACCCGTAGTATTATTTTCCCTTTATTGTCAAATATCTTAACGAATTTATCATTCAGAGAAACTATAGCAATGTTTTTAAGTTCTGAGAATATTATATATTGGTACGTAGATACAGTAATAACTAAATGATCAGCCACAAATTGAAAATGATTTAATTATTGACTCTCTTCCAACAAACAAGTCTCCAGAGCTGTCTAAAAAGAAAATTCTGCTTAAACAAAAACGAAAGACCCTATTTATGGGTTTATTTCCACACCGTGCTCACTTTTTCCTATTACTTTTGTGGCGATGAAATCTAATCGAGGTTGGTCGTCACAAAATACCAAATGACGTGTACCATTTCACGGTTAATTCAGCGAAGGGCAGAAGCCTTTGGTTTTTGGTGACCACTAGATCACACGCGCACTTCATAAACAAAAATATGAATGAACAAAATCCCCCTAAGTAAAAGGTGGAGTTTTATTTACAATAACTTAGTATATCGCGTTTTCCTCTTAGAGGATAACACAGAGGTGTATAAATCTCACGTTTCGCCGTCTAAAGCAGGCGAACTTATCAAAATGGTGAAACATATATGTATATATATATATATATATATATATATATATATATATATATATATATATATATATATATATATATATATATATATATACATATGTCGGAAATTGGTGGCGCTGCTGTAGCAAATCTAATAACACACACATACATACATATTTGTATATACAAAATATCTTGATAGTAAAATTTGCTTTTATTTTCTATTTAAAACGATTTTTAACAGTAAGACATTATATTTATTTATTTATAGACTACTTGCACAAAATACGTGTACAATGACAAAGGCATTCTCTATTAGCTATACTTTGAGTAATGCAAAGACAAAACTAGATATTATATGCATTCAGTACTTAATATGCCTTATTATTTATATTAAGAGATTTTGGTTCACACAACAAAGTGTAAACTACCAGAACATAAACTCTTCCAGTACGTAAAATTTAGGTGTGTATGACGTAAAGTCTCAGTATTAATGTTTTATCGGTTATAAAATGTACGTTGCACCACTGAAACGGCAGTTTAGTCTTGTTTTGACATTTAATAGCACATTGTTGTTAGTTAGTCTGGGACGTTTTATACGACGTTTGGATGTTTTTGTTTATATTTCCCTGGTGACCTATGTCACAGGTTTTTTCAAACCTAAGTTTAGCCTCTAGTCTTCCACATAGTTTTATTAGAAGCCTACCCACGCTACGTCTTCGAGTTTGTGCTTTTATTATATTATTTTAAAACAGTTTTATTTCTAACTATTATTTTAAAGTTCTTTAAAAACCAATTTTAGGCAGCAATCTTTTACAGAGTTAGCTTCTAGTTAAATACCTTACTATTGTCACATTTTTACACAATACTCAATCATTGTATTAAAGAAATAAAATCCTACTAATATTATAAATGCGAAAGTTTGTAAGAATGTATGGATGGATGGATGGATGTTTGTTACTTTTTCACGTAAAAACTACTGAACGGATCTGGATGAAATTTGGCACAGAGATAGATTATGGTCTGGAATAACACATAGGCTTTTTACAGCGATAACCGAAATCCACGCGGGCGGAGCCGCGGGCAACAGCTATTCATATATATTTCATAGACTACAGCCGAATAAGTAATTATTGTTTTCCACGTACAAGTGCTTTAACTATGCCAAATCGCACGCTCTCGTACTCGTAAAATTCGTAAAAAGGGATCCAGAGTTATCACGTCACGTAATTTATAGATGTCTAAAATTACAACGAGCTCATGCAATACCTGGATTTTATATTCAACAACTTACCTCAAAACGTGCGACAGACTAGTTTGACTTACATATATCTAAACGGTATATGAAACTTACATAAAAGAGTCGTGTAATATGCACCTCCACCGCAGGCTTCCGCTGCAGGCTGCTCAAAGCGCGACTAGTACGTGGAATGAATGTTCACCGACAATATACAAGCCGGCTTACAATACTCAAAGTCCTTACAGACCACCCTTTTGAAGTCAGTACGTCGCAGGTTCCTGACAGTGTCATGTTACTTATTTGCAGTTTCCTTTGAAAATATTATATTTTCCTCGTACAAAAATTAGTCTAGTTATAACCAGTCGTTTTAAAAAAGTCAATGTACTTTTGTCTGTTATTTGAATGTTTGTTAATAATTCCTGTATGTATACCTACAGGAATTATTTTTAGTTACTTATCGTATGTACAGATTTATGTTATATTAAAAAATATCAAGTATGACCACGGAGTAACAGCTGTCCGTGTCCGCCACTAACTCTAGATGGAGTGCTGTGAGTTTAATTACAATACAAGGAATTAGAAATTAGAAATTGTGTGATCCGTAGATGTTTATTACGGGTCTGGGTGAACTTGGTGTGGGTGAATCTTTTGTAAGTTTAACTTGCCTGTTGGTCTAGTGGACCCTGACTGCTTCGGATTCGATTTCGATTGGACAAAACTTTGTAGTATTCATAAATGTTTGTTTGGAGTCTGGGTGTAATTTGTGTCCGTAAATTGTATATTTGTAAAGTGCTCGAGTAGTCTTAAAAAAACCTAATAACGTTTTAAACTTTCTGGTTCCACTGTAAAATATTGTGGCGAGAATTTCCCTGAAAAGGCTCCGCTGTAAAAATAACAAAGCACTTTCATTTCTGAATGATAGTTCATTAGATGTCGGGGCGTGACTAATGATGTCACCCTCATACACTTAACTAGAAAATGGCCACTTTCGTGGTTCCATTTGGAAAAGTGCTGATTAAAATTTATGTAAGAAGATGTCGTCGTTTGTTTAATATTAAAAATATATTTACCTTCTCTCTACTCTTTTGTGTCTCTGTACTCTTTTCTCTCTTAATGTGGGCTTTCAATCCACATTAAGAGAGAAAAGAGTTCAATGTTTGATTCACGGTTCAAGCCAACAATAGATATAAGGTTTTTCTGTCAAGAAATTTACAATAGTCAAGTTTGGAAAATGGCGGTGTAAATATCGGATAGCACGTAAAGCCGTTGGTTCTACCCCTGTTTTCACTTCGGTGTTGGATTGTTGTGCCATCGGACTATGAAGCGGGAGTAAAAACATCTGCGTTTGCGCACATACTTGTGCTCTATAATATCTGAATATATAGAATAGCCGCTATGGAAATTCGGTAATCAGGGTATTAGGACAGCAAAAAAAAGAGTGTTTCTATATTTCGATCCTTATATTTAGAAGAAGGTATGTTTATGTGACGCGTGTGGTTCTACGTATAGAGCTTTTTGTAAAGTGGGAATTGCAAAACTGCAAACAAAAAGTTCGTAGAAGTATGTACATAAAAATAATATTATTGTAATTATATAAGTAAGAAAGAGATAGACTGTAATGTTGAAATGAGATAGAATTGCTTTTGTCTATTCCGTGGACATAATTTGTAGAGTTGTCACTAATAAGTTAATGGAGTCCATTATAAAATGTACAGCCGCGGTCTGAAACAAAACAAATGCGCCTATTTTTTAATATTTCATGAAGCGAACTATGTTCTACCGTAGCTTTTGTTCTATTTCTCCAAGTCACTCGTTTTTTAATGAAACGCACGTTGTGAGCGAGGGAACGGATGCGGCAGCCATTCAAAGGAATTGTGGGAGAGTGCATTATATACCGTATGTATTGGAGTGCTCCTAGCGTATCGAGAGGAAGATTTTTATGTTTTCTCAGCCGACTCAGTACGGTTATATTTTTAGACGTGTACTAGATGTTACGAATACAACAGTATGTAGTAATCGATGCAGACAAACGTTTGTAAACATGTTTAGGATTAAAAATAGAGTGTTTTGGTATTGCAAATATATTTTAACTAAGCGTCATGACTTTTTTCAAAGGGTTAGACGTAGGTGTAAGATGTATCACCGACGCTTGATTGCTTTTAGCGATTAGAATGGCCATTGTATGGTGTTCTATTGTCTTCTGTTTATATTATTTGGTGTACTATAAAGAATATTTTATTCTAAGTTTGGCCAGGTACATTAGAAGATCGATTGCTATATAGGTACCGGGTACAATATTAAACGCCGGGATAAGACCGAGTATTACTTGATAAAATTATGCCGTTTATATAAGACTAGTTTCAGTCCGCGGCTTCGATTGCGCGTAGAATTCCACGGGAACAGTGTTTTTTATTTGAGATAAAAAAAGTAGCCTGTGTGCCATTCTAGTCTATAATTAATCTCTGTGCCAAATCACATCCAAATTCGTTTACCTGTTTTGAGTAACAAACATTTATACATCCATCCAAAATTACGCATTTATAATAATCGTATAGATGAGAGGTAGGTACGCATACTGCGCATGAGTTACTGTGTAGTTGCCAGCTCGGAAATGCACGATTAACTGAACGATTCAGTGTCATTGCCAGGGGCCGCACCATGATGTCCGCAGAGCGACATTTTTAAAATTCGTAAGATGTCAACTTTAGAACCTAACTTTAAGGTTGTCATTGTTCGAGATTCAAAATAAATTACTATATGAATGTCATAAACGCGCGCTACTGTAAATATGATAGCAGTTGGTGTTACGCATTTAAGATCAGATTTTACCATCTGAACTAGCCTGATATAATAATAATTTATATAATTACTAGTGGACCTGGCAGACGTCGTCCTGCCGGAAAAAGCTGAAATACCGACAGCAGCGCCACCTACCGGGTCCAATTGTGAATCTAAACCATCCAGGGCCCTACCCGAACACACACACAAAATTTCATCAAAATCGGTCCACCCGTCTAGGAGGAGTTCAGTCACATACACACGCACACAAGAAATATATATATTAAGATGTCCTGATGCTGAACACAGGTCTTCTCTTCTTTATCAAGAAAGTAGAGTTAAGACCTTATACTACATTCTTTTAGAATTTCATTTGAAATATGTGGCTTTCCTCACAATGTTTTCCCTTGTGCCGTTAGCAGATGGTAAATAATTTGATTAGTACCAATTAAATTATAAAGGAAGATAAGCCACCTTCATACTGAGTACAGGCGGCGATCAGTTTTGTTCCCATATTTTAGTGCGTAGGTACTTGCTTATAGATTTCAAGTGTTAACGTGATAAATACGGAACATGATGATACAGAAAGAGATAGTGATAGATGAAACAAAGCAACTTAGCTTCTGTTGACGGCAACAAATTCCGCGTGCTAGTGCGATATCTTCGATTTTCTTACTATAATATCATTGATTAGTACCTATCAATAACATTTCATCTGTTACTTTCCCACTCGGTTACTAGTTATAAAATGATGCAGTAATTCTCTTTCAATGTATTTATTTCACTATACGAAACACAACACAGGGGCGTTGTAACACTGGTAATTATTCGCGGTTTGGTAACACAGTACCGCGGTCTATAATGGGACACGGTACATTGCAAACGGTATTTACGAAATGTCAACATAAATCTTCCTTTAACGATTCAGAAACAAAAATAGTGTTAAATGTTAAGTTTGACACAGATTTTAGTTTATATGTTTCTTTATCAAGTGAACTGTTTATTTCATTTATTGTAGAGGATGCTCCATGCTCTATGTTACCGTCTGAAAAGAGATCGGGGACCGTAGCATTACATGTTAAAACGTGAGTAGTTCGAGCGACAGAGAAGGACAAAACTATATAGCGTGTATAGCTCCGTTCCTTTCTCACTGACTCACGTCACTCATTCCCGTCCCACGTCACGGTACGTACACACGGACAAATAAGTACACAACACATAAAATATTTTCAATCTGTTAGTCTAGGTAAAATATATGAAAATTTTAAATATTTTACATTATTGCTTAAAATCACATTTTAATCAATAATGACACGAAAAAGGTTCTAAGCAGTGACCTTTCAAATAGCCTCTGGATAATAATGAATATATCTATGTGATTAAAATGATTTTATCTTGTGGTATTATCATCATTTCTCTGCGACAGACAGATTAAATATGCTAAATGTCAACATGCACTTATTTGATGCATACCTGTTTAGTCTTTATTGTGTAAGAAACAAATTTATTTTAACACTTTATTGTAGGAAGAATATTATTTTGTTTATCTCGACAAATTACTCTTTACACATAAAATATTTTTAATTTGTAAAGACGCTGTATGCTTTAAAAATTCAAAATATTTTCTTATAAAAATTCTAAAATCTTTTATGAAATATATTTTCTCTCTAAAGTAAACTATAAAAAGAATCTTTAATAAACTACTCGCTATTTAAATTTTCGCTCGTCGTTGTTCGCTTCACTCTGAGCGACAAAAATAACAAAGAACAACCTCTTGAAAAGAAACTGGTGTAATAAATTTCTTAATACAATTAACATATATAAATTAGTAAACTATTAAAACTTGTAGTCCGTATTGTGTAATATGATAAAATGACAAACGAATGACAAATGAGTGGATATTTCAAACCTTCTGTATATATCTTTTAGGAGCAGGTTGTATACATACGTTTCAAACATATCATTCGAATGCTGTCTTGAAAGCATGTGTGGACATGTCAAACCTTACTTATGTCATTTTCAGAGGCCGGTTGTATACAAACGCCGTAAATGTATTACATCAATGTTAAGTATTAAAAACACGTGCGGTAATGTCAAACATTTTTTTTTGTAATTTTCAGGGGCAGATTGTGTATATTCGAACATCGTAAACTTAAACAAGTACTGGTTGTACAAAGGTAAACATAAGGTTTTGTTTTATGAATACACATAATCAAAACTTGACATAAATTCAGAATGTGTTTGCGTTTTCTTAAAATCATAATATTGTTATTATAATTATGCTTGTTATGATTTCAAGCTAGTTTTGTGTGCAAAAGCGTCACTATAAATAATTGGTTTGACAACACATATTTACAACAATTAAAAACATTTAGACGCAAACACATGTACAGTAAATATTTGTTAAGTCCTAAAATTGGATTAAAATGCTAACTCCATCCTAGATTTGGACCCGTTGTTTAAATGTTTAGTCAAATTTAATCAATATACATTGCTGCCATAGGTAGCGAAAATTGAATGAGTTAGAGGTTACCTACAATACAAGTACTTGACAGATATCACTATACCCGGTGGCATAACAAGCAGTATTTTTCGCCAGTGAATATGAATATGCTGGATTCGGCAGGCGATTTCAACGCGCTAAAGAAAGCCGCCTTTGGCTTGTCTCTTTCATCTAGCTTACTCGCCTATTCCTCGGAAAATATCTGCGCTCTTGAAAGCAATGCCTGAATATGATGTGTTTGCGGACGAATGGAAGATGTTACTTTCAGCTTGTTTCAAGTTTTACGAGATGATGATATATATTGTATCTTTGATTAATATTACTAGTTGTTCCCGTTTAATTTAAAGTAAAATAAATTAATAAACCCACCTGTCTAAGAAGAAATTTTAAAGATACGAGTATGTCTGATTCACCAACCCGTATTAGGCCAGCATGTGTGAATTAAAGCCTAAACCCTTTCTCTCTTGATAGAGGAGAGGAGACCTGTGCCCAGAAGTAAGACATACATATATAAGTTACAAATAAATCTAGGCAATCGATGCGAACAGTCGTAACTGACGACTGTTCGCATCGATTGCGACAGATCTAATTTGATCTAACGACAGAGGATAATTGAGACATTTAATACACAAAGTCTGTAAAGGCAATTTAATGTAGCATGAAATTGTTTTTTAATAAAGGTATTAACAACTCCGGAAGGCTCGCTGTCAATAAAACTTGAAAATTAAACATGCAAATGTCTAGAGAATTATTAAAATAACTGTGCGGTTCATTGTATATTATGAAATTGCCTGTCACAACTGGTTGACATACAAAGGATTCAAAATATTATATATGATATTTTCAACCGTTAATATTTCAAGGGAATACATATGAACCCCTGTTACTCTGTCATGACTAACTGAGTGACTAATCACTTTATGGTAGTGACATTATTTATCGTAACTAATATTATAAAGATGAAAGATTTGATGTTTTTGTTTGTTTTTTTTAACAACCGCTTGTTTGCCTACCAAGGAGGCAAACAAGCGTACGGCTCGCTTGATGGTAAGCAGTTACCGTAGCCTATGGACGCTTGCAACAACAGGGATATCACTCGCGCGTTGTATGATCACGAATCATGAAGAGTATCTATACACACATATATATATACATATATACACAGGGTCTAAGCCGCAAGCGGAAGATAGTTTATATTATACCTAATAGGCATTAAGATAATCACAACAACATAATAGAAACGTTCACGCACATTACCACGAATCAAAATACATTTGTACTGCGTCAATTAGAGTGGACACGCACTACTCACATAACTAAAATAATTATGTTTATCACGTATTTACTAATAATAGACACACTATTACGTATTGATTATGTACTTTATTTTGTATACAGATTGTATGATTTGTATATACTAGTACAATTCGTTAATGGAAAGGCAAAACCACTTAAGCGTCAAAACGATGCTTTTAGAAAAGCTTTAAATTAATAAATTTGGGCGCGCCACGTACAATTGCTGTTTGGTAAACAAGCAGTGGGTTAAGCTATCAAAGGCGCGGTAACCCTATAGATGGGTGACCGAATAGTGGTCAATCATCTGAGCGCTTTGAAGGGCACGTTAAAAGTTGGTCCCGACTGGTAACAGAAGCCTAAATATGGGCGATCTAAATAACTCTGTCACCAGATTCGCTACAAACCAAGCGATAAGAAGAAGAATTAATAAATTTAAAGTAAAGAGGGACAGAACGACAGTGACATGACATCAATAAAAAATAGCAGTTTGGGAAATCGTGTAATATCAATAATAAGTTTCATTCAAATGATAGATACGTGGATATTATTATAATATAATGCAGGTTATATTTTCGTAGACGCGAGATGCTACAAAGTGCTACGATTCGTAGAGAGGCTCTACAACAGTTAATTAATGGCTAAAGTGGTTGTGGCAAGAGGCTCATTAAGTCAAGTATAAATTTGATGTGTCACGTAATTATTGCTACTCGCTAAAATATAACTGAAAAGTCTATTATAATAATGTTCTTACTGAATTTCGGTCATGGCAGCAAATCTTGACGGAAACTAGCTTTGTGCGCGGTTGATAATTATAGTGCACAAGTTTGTGCGTATTCACAGGTACATTCTTTATTCCTTCTAAGTCCGATGGGACGGTAATCCCACACGTCTGGAAAGAGATCAGGCGTAGGAATATCGGCTTTGCGTGTCTTTCCGGGCACGGTAGAGTTGTAACAACTATTTATTGGTCACACAATTATTTACCTCGTGTAGAGATTAAACCCACTATACTTACTATTACAAAACATGGTTGTGATCACTACCTACCCCATTCGAGAAAAAGCCGTGATGCTATATTCTGCTACAATATAAGCATAATAAATTATATACTCGAAGTTTGTTAAACTTCACTCATACGTGTAAGGACCGCCTACACGACTCTTATGTATTTTGAAACCAAACAATCGAAAACTTTGCTTCATTCGTTAGTCGAAAAAGTTTGGTGTTTCAAAGTAATACATGAGTTTGAAGACAAAAAATATAGGTACTTATTTTTTGTCAGAGTGCAAAGTTGGAATACAGCCGTGTGTTTTGATTTATAAGTATGCCTGTTTCTACTTGAATGCTAAAAGATTTACTATATTTTACTCTAGGGTCTTGTGGGGTGAGTGAGGCTGCGGGTGAGCGGTCGGGGCATTGAGTTGCTCACCCGCATCCTTTCTCGGAGGGACAGCGTCCACAGTGCGCCCGGACGCTGTCACTGGTGACAGAGCCCGTGTAGAGCGGGCAGCCGCTTGGTGGACCACCAATGACATAATTATCAGGTTCCGGTGGTCCACCTGTGAAGGCGGCTGTAGGTGCACAGAAGGGCTTTAGTCGGTATGCCGACCGCCTATCACCTTTACGCTGTGTAATGCATTTCCCCCTTAAAAAAAGTTAAGTTAGTAGCTCTGACTGCTAAGATGCTTCTCTAGTCGTGCATGCTACTTCACTCTACACATAACCAATGTAAGCGTAGGTCGGTTAACCTTGACAATTTATCGATCTACTCATAATATGTTATAGCTATGAGCTCCTAACTCATAGCTTAAACTATAACTACTTGTTGGTCCAAGTATGGTGTCAAGGTATCAAAATGGTAATCTATAATTATATTCTTGGTATAGTCAAATAATAAAACACACTTTTTTTTTTAAAGAATAAAAATAAAAACTTGCGATTATATAATCTGATTTTATTGTGTAGTTTTTGCTGCAAAATTATGAAAACCTAGCATAAATCGCTCCTAGTGCCGCGCAGAGAACAAACCATTTCGGTGTATTGTGCATTTGTATACGTATATAAATATGTATGAGTATATGTACATTTAAATATAGCTGTCCATCTTTAAACAATTTTTATACATAATTACAAAATATTAAGTATAAATGGTTTACTTAAAAAATATTGTACTCGAATATATTATTGATTCTGAACAAACTACTTTCAGGTTTTGTTATATAAAATGAATAGAATTGTATCAATAATTTTTACACATAAAATCTTGACTAGATCAATGGTGGGTCTATGATAAATGATGTAACAGCTATCTTCAATTAAATTATATCTTCTACAACGAGATCGTAGCGACACATAAAATTGACTCTGTCTCATTCAAATATGATTGATGTTATAGACGTGGTCGGCGTTCAACTAGAACGTACTAGTCGACTGCGTAATTCACCGGTACGATCCAGATTACCACAGCTCTTAGAAGACTAAGCGCGTGAAAGTACATATAATATTATTACTAATTGTAGCCCGCGACTCCACTCGGGTGGATGTCGGTTATTGCAATAAAATGTATCGCAATGTATGCGAATGTATCGCATACATTGCGATGCATTTTATACACAATAAATGAAATTTGGTAAGGAAATAGATGTGTCGTACCAATTTTCATTTCAAAATCAGACAAGGTCGGCTTAGGATCGAGAGTTGTGGCAATCCTTGGGGGAGGCCTATGTCCAGCAGTGGACGTCTTTTGGCTGAGATGATGATGATGAGAAAAACACAATATTTACCAAGTCAAAATTATAAATAACAAAAATAACTAAAATGGAGTCTAAACCATTTTAGCTCTCTTGATATAAAAGAGGAGACCGTAGCCTGCTAAAATCACAACCTTACTTTGTTTTAACGTCGAGTAAAACTAATAATATACATATATTCAGTCAACCGTAAATACAGGGAAATAGTTCCAAAAGATTGAAGTGCTCACTTACTGGTCCCGAGATATTTGTGTGTGTTCTGAGAGCACAATGTGGGAAGTAATTACTTGGAGAGCCGACGTGAAATGAATGTAGAATAAGCTTCGTGGACGATATATTCTGTATAATACAATTATTACGTAGAAAAAATACGTTAAATAGATATTATCAAAGGCACGTAACAGATTATTGTTTAAGCATAATAATGTAATAAAAAAATTAAAAAAGACATGTGGCACTCGGGGACTGCCGCGGTAAAGCAGCATATTTTTTAGTATGATTTTTTTATCGGAACAAATAAAAAAATACTTTACAGAATTATCTAAATCATTTTATTTTATGTAGTAGTATCACCGCTGTGCCTTGTGCCTTATTAAATATAGAAAGCGTTTGGTGACGGTGACGCGAGTTCCATGATTTTTGTTCACTCTAAAAGTGCTTCACGCGCTTTAAGAAGTTTTCTCTTCAAAAAATCTTATAATTTGGGGCAGGCTGCTATGGACTACCCCAAATTTAAGAAAAAAAGACTACGTTTAACGACATAGTACGACTACTACATCATCATCTCAAGCCATAACATAAGCCACTCTGCTGGGCATAGGTCTCCTCAATACACTTGGAGCGATATTAGCCTACTATACCACGCTGGCCTTTTGTTTCAAGTTTTCCTTTTCTAGCAGTGAATATTTTCTGCCTGACTTACTGTACCCTTAATTGACTGTTACGACGCTCGGGATGGAACCGATTGGTGACATTTGTATTCTTAATCCGTCACCACACGTACGTACTACATTACGACTTCAAGAAAAAGGACACACTGGACACAGGCCTGGACAAGTAATTGTATAATATTTATTGATAATAATAGTAGCACATAATATATATCTATGTTCCATTGCTAGGCACAGGTGTCCACTCTTCTATCAAGACAGCTAAGAGCGTTTCACGACCTTATGCGAGTTGGTGGATCAGACATGCCTATGTAAATTCTTCTAAGACATGTGGTTTTTCTTCACCGAATCATCATTATCATGTTTTACATTCAGCTTACAAGTTTGAAATTTTATATCTAAAATTAATCACTATAAGAACGTCGTGGTGCGGTCCCAGTTCCTATTCCCTAGTAGTCCAAAACTAACTTTTTATCGACAATATAACACTTGCTTATTATAAAATATCTGCACTACAGGAGTGCCGACAGAAGTGAAACACTAGACAAAACAGTTGTTATAAATTTTATAGCAATAAATGTTTTTATTTATCTAGACGCGTTCACGGTCTGCTATATATCTTTGCTTTAAATATCGTGACAGTCGAAAATTGTGTGTTGCAAACGTCCATAGGCTACGGTAACTGCTTACCATCAGGCGGGCCGTATGCTTGTTTGCCACCTTTGTAGTATAAAAAAAAATATATGTTTTTTTTTTATCTAGACGCGTTCGCGGTTTGCTATATTTACATGTATATATCGCCTCTTTGCCTTTAACGTGACAGTCGAAAAAAGATTTTTCGGATATGTCAAGCTACGTCTCGTAGCGGTGTCGCAAATTCAGATATTTTATCTCATCCAAAAATATGCATACCGTGCTAAAGGACGTTTTCACTTTAATAATATAAACTTATCGTATTAAATAAAGCGACTGAAACGTTTATGGCGATGTATTTTATTTCATAACATATCGTATTACTATATAAAATTAGCCTATTACTTTCAGGTATAGATGATGAGATACGAACATGGATATTATCAGCTTGAAATAAAATATAACGCTATATTTCGAGCCAATGACTGCGACTAAGCAATTTACTAAAAGGCATACGTTTTATTTATATAATGTTATATGTACAATATTATTTATGTACAATTATAAGCCCTAAGTACTAAATTATAATAGTAAAATGAGAGAGTTATGCTATAGTTTGAAGAAATAAGTAGTAAAGAAACTGAACTGAAATGATAAATTAACTCCTGAAAAAGGCGGCGAAGATATTTTCGTGCATATTTCTAAGTGAGTAATATGCTTATATCTAATTCATAATTATACATAAACATCTTTTTCCACCTGTAGTTAGATAAGCATGATCCTCGTCGATACAATGAGCAGATTTTGTTTACTACTTAGGTATAATAATATGATGTAGTTTATCAAGTTTGTGTTGTGGGATCCCGTATTTTTAAAATAAAATATGTTACCCACTGTTAATGTAGTTTTCTAAGGATTTTTTAAAATCGGTTCAGTAGTTTTTGAGTTACATCGTAACAAACAAAAAAATCAAAGCCTTCCTCTTTATAATATTAGTTAAGATTGATTACTTTCCTCAAGAATTAAATACCTACAGCGCCAATTTAATTGGCGTACAAGTATGGGCGACAACAAAGAAAGGCGGCTTTGCTGCGGGACGCCGCGCCGCGCCGCCAGCAAGTGACCTGTCAACATTGCATCGATTTATCGCAATTTGAATTGTATTTTTATACTAGCTGACCCGGCAAACTTCGTACCGCCTCAGAATCAATAACCAAAAAACTAAATTTGATTTCTGAACGACTTTTAAATTTGATTGTTTCTAAACGACGGAACGAACATCAAATGTTTGACAGGTAGGAATAGTTTTTAAGGGAAAGCAAAATTGTTGTTTTTACTATATTCCAAGCATTTTTTGTTTATATTTACTCCACCGTCCACCTTTTGAACCTTCCCTGGACTTCCACAAATAATTTAAAACCAAAATTAGCCAAATCAGTTTAGCCATCCTTAAGTTTAAGCGAGATTTAAGGAACATCAATTGATTTTTATAATATGTATAGATTTATTTCCCTGTAGCCAACTGGGCAACTTCAAAGCACAAATTTCATCTAAGGTATATAAAGTCTTACTTCAACGCTTTACAGATCTCCGAGCTATTCTAACTAGATCGCATGACGTATATAATAGTTGCACTATAAATTCTAAGTGGCTAAACAATAAATGTCTGACATTTATACGTTTAACTATTCAGTCGTAACTAGACGGTTGCAATCCATCAGTCGCCAGATCGTAAACGTGAAGATTTTAGGAAATATAAACGATAATACTGGCCTAGTGGTTAGTGAATCTGACTGCTAAGGCGAGGTCCGCGGGTCTTACTTCTACCCAGGATAAAATATTACTGTAAAAAGCACGATTATTTTTATTTAATTTTAGCCTTGTCAATCTCTCTCTGGTTGACTAAAAAAAATATCCATCCAGGTACTTAATATTAAAGTGAAATACCACACACGAACTATTCACAAAATTTTAGATAGCATAAAATGCTACAAACAAGAAATACTATGTAAATAAGACAGATAGATTCCTCTTAGATATTCGCTAACAAAGGATTCTTGAAAATTTTACCCCTAAAAGGAAAATATAGAAGCATGTATACCAGTTGTCTGGTTACCTACAGGCTCTGCCTAGTTTAGATAATTAATCTGATGCCATGTGTGAGTAATCCCAAGATATTCTTATCATCACCATCAGGCTACCGCAGTCCACTGTTGGATATAGACCTTTCCAAATGTACGCCATTTGATATTCTTATAAATATCCTCATTTCTAAAATTTGAATGAGAGTGGGAAATTAGGGTGTGACATAAAAAGTATTTGGTTTAATAGGCGAGTTTTCGGGCTAATGGCCATTCTTCGTATCCCTTGTTCGGCAGATTTACGATGTACTAAACCACAAGCGTTTGAATTCGACGGCGTTTTTCTCTCACTGACAATATTAAAATATATGCCGTTATTGCCGATTGAGGGATTTACGCGTAATGTATGCCAAGTGGTTCAATTGTGACGCATGATTTCCAACTTTTGATATAACAATTGTGAAATACTCATGTGATTCAAACACGATTACAACAACATTACAAAAAAACCTGAATGGAGTGTTAAATTATGTGTAGGCTTGTGTCCAGCAGTGGACTGAAACATAATAACCGCGTGATTGATGGCGCAGTTTCTTTTTTGCATTGGAAACCTATATACCTTACGCCCAAGAATACAAAACTGCACCACTGTTCATAGTTATTCAATTGTAGTCTTCTGTACGGTGGAGGTCCTTCCCCAGACGGGCGGGCTCATTGCTCATTCGTTTGCTGTATGGTACCCTACCTCTCTTTTTTTTTTAATTAATGGAAAAGTACACGAGTCGTCCCAGTACCTAAAGGCGGCTCTGGGATAGCAGTGGACGAATACAGGCCAGTAGCAGTACTGTCTACGCCGGCTAAACTGTTGGAATCTGCTATTCAAAAAGCCATTCTACCGCAAGTTAGATTTCAACTTTCTGAGGCTCAACACGGCTTCCGACCGGGGAGAAGTACCAACAGTAATTTGCTTTCTTATATGACTAATGTTATACCAGTGGTAGATGGGGGGGGGGGGGGGACAAATTGATGCCGCCTACTTTGATTTTCGAAAAGCTTTTGACTTGGTCAATAATGATGTCTTGCTGGGAAAGTTAGCGGCTGTTGGTTTTACCCCACACCTATTAAAGTTTTTTACCAATTACATGAGTGATAGGAGGCAGTACGTGGATTATGCAGGTCATAGCTCTGAGCCCTATTTCACAAGGTCTGGAGTCAGTCAGGGCAGTAATCTCGGGCCTCTTGAATTTATACTGATGATCAATGATCTACCAGAGGTGGTTCAGGAGGCCGAATGTTTACTTTTTGCTGATGACCTCAAACTTTATATTCCTGTGCGCAATGTAGAGGATTGTAAAAAGCTTCAGGGAGACATTGATAGGGTGGTTGATTGGAGTAGGGACAACCTTTTAGAATTTAATACGTCGAAGTGCCTTACCATCAGTTTCTCTCGTGCTCGTACTCCACTACAGTATGATTACAAAATCCGGAACATCTCCCTTGAACGAGTTACAACGGTTAAGGATCTGGGAGTAACAGTTAATTCTGAAATTACGTACCCAAGCCATATTATCAAGGTATGCAAAAAAGCGTTCAGGAATCTGGGTTTTGTATTACGTAGGGTAAAAGAATTTACAAATATAAATGTGGTGATCGTGTTATATAACGCTTTAGTAAGAAGTCAGCTCGAAAGTAATGCAGTCATCTGGGCTCCACGTGAAACTAAATATAGTCTTATGTTGGAGCGTATACAGAACAAATTTATCCGATATGTATATATGAGGCTGTACGGTGTGTATCCATTTTATCCACTGATGTACCCAACGTTGTTCATCTTGGGCATGGTTGGTTACAATGAATTAAATGTTAGAAAGGAACTAGCGCTCGCTTCATATATATTTAAAATATTAAGAGGTAAATCGGATCAGGCTAGTTTGCTACAATTGTTGTGGCTTAGAGTCCCCGACAGATATGTATGGCGCCGACGCAGACCACCCCTGCTGGTAGTACCGAGCGCAAGAACTAATTTATTAAAAGAAGCACCGGTAACGCAGGCATTTTACACACTCAACGCTGTCCATGAAAAATCAGATCTGTTTGCATGTACTCTGAGTGAATTCAACAGAATAGCGTTAATGGTTATTTGTTACAACTAGTACAGTTTGTAAATAGTGTCTAATATTGTTTAAGATGGCTTCACTATCGAATTGGAATATTTTCTGTAAAGGTAGTTGTAAGTTTTGATAAATAAATAAATAATTTATGTCATGTCTCAGGTTATTTCTATAAATTAAAAACGTGCTAATACTTTTTTCAAATCACATAAACTAAAATGTATGGCACAAAACGTTATTACTTACCTATAATTTCCTCTCTTTCTGTATAGACATAATCACTTTTATATCCCCACTAAAACGCAACGAAACGTTTTATCGAACACTGCAGCTGCCTTAATGTTACACTTAAAATATGCAATAAGTGTCTATTGTATTGCCACTCAAGTCCAAGCAACCAGTAAAAAGCTATTTCATGAAAGTATTTATAGTATATAATAGAAAGGCAAATAAAGATAAAAATTGCTTCTTAGTAATATCCTCAAGCTAGACTAGGTTTACCAAAGAGTTAATCTTATTTAAATCTAACTAATATTTTATACTTTGCAGAATTTATGACTTTACTTTAAGCATTTTAGTTATTACAGCTTTTTATTTAAATGTCTTGGGTTGGAAACAATATTAAATAAACTTCCACTGGGAGGAAGCTCATCCTCTAGTATATAGGTATACTCGTAGGTAAAGGAGAAGCTGATTAACTAACTTATGTACCTATCAGCGTACAGGTTAAATGTTAGGAACTTATAAACAAATATTATCGGTATTATGGTACCTATTATGGTAAATTACGTAATTACTATTTTGGGTTGAATTGGGTTTTCAATGATTTGTTAAACAGCTGTAGAGGTCCAAATCAATTGTTTAAAATATTTCAATGGGTACAGCACCTATTAGTGGAAATAAATAGGTTACTATACCACATCATCATCATCACCATCTTAACCCATAAACGTCCCACTGCTGGGCAAAGGTCTCCTCCAAACATTTGGAGGGATATTAGCCTACTACACCACGCTGGCCAGATGGGTTGGTATAGGGTTTTGTTTCGAGTTTTCCCTCTCTTGTAGTGGATATTGTCTGCTAGACTTTCTCCCTTAGTCGACTCTTACGACACCCTCGGGATGGAAGGGGATGGTGACATTTGTATTCTTAATCCGTCACCAAACGGACAACTATACCACAACTTCTTTGCAATTTTCGGCTCCAAATATGTTTATAAAAAATTAAACATAATATTTTAAAAACCTAAGTTTCATTTCAAGATGATGAAAATACCTATCTAATAACATAGTACAGCAATGTACTAATATTTTATTATAATCATCCATAATTCCAACATTAATATTACTGTTCATTGTTTAACAGATAATTAATTATTTCGTTACTGGAATATTCATTTGTTGAAAACATGTTAGCACATACATAATAATATGTGCTAACATGTTTTCAACAAACGAATATTCTGTGTATTATTCCCAGAAGCCGTTTTTGAATAGGTATAAAGTTATTTTCTCGAGGGACATTATTATGTACAAAGTATGATTTACTCACTTGCTTGATTCTTAGAACTTGTAAGCACCCCTGCAAGCTTTGACGAAATTTAAAATTAATTTCTTTCTAAAATAAGTACATCATAGTACTGATGAATGTTCCGAAGTAACAAATGGTTGTGAATTAATAATATGTTGGGACTATTCATATAGGGCCATCCGATCCCAAACTAGACAGAGTCTGTACTATGGCAGGCCGCTGGTGAACATACTTATACATTTATGGTATAGGCGAAACCTAAAAGTTGTTCAGAATCGGTAATATGTAGATTCGAGAACAATAAACCATGTTTAATTTTGTTCCAATAATGTATGAAAATTGTTTTAAGTGGGACACCCATATTTTAACGAGCCATATTTTAAATTTTCCAAATGCACAATACATTAAAATAGTTTTTACTCTCGTACACGTGGCTCTACTGGCACTTTCCACTTTTTTATTATTTACGAGAAAATCTACACAATGGATGAAGGCGGAGGACCGTGTGCTATGGCGCGTGTTGGGAGAGGCCTATGTCCAGCAGTGGACTGCGATAGGCTTATTGATTGATTGATAAAAAAGTGGAAAGTGTAAGTGTAAGCTTATAACATCGTGAGTAATTCTTTTAATTTTTTACAAGCTTTTATTTAGCTTGCAATGTATGTTAGTTAGTTTGTTAGTTAGTTTGTATGTTAGCAAATCTTGTGAGCTAGATTTGAAGTACTTCCCGGTGTTTGATGGAGCTGAAATTTGGTATACCTACGTAACTTCGGTGACAATGCAATAATATGGTACCATGGAGCTGATCTGATGATGCAGTCGGAGGATGGCCACAGGAACTCTTCAACGAAACGAGATAACCGCGTCGGGTTTGAGTGTTTTGGATTTATCTTGGCGAGAACTATATTATTAGATGGGTATTCAGAACGTGATGATGAAGCCGGAAGGAGGCCATGGCAACTCTTCAAGGAAACAAGATAGCCGTGTCGTGTTTGGGTGTTTTGAATTTATCTTGACTAGAACTATATTCTTAGATGGGTGTTCAGGACAAGATGGTGAAGCCGAAAGGTGGCCATGGCAACTCTTCAACGAAACAAGATAGCCGTGTCGTGTTTGGGTCTTTTGGATTTATCTTGACGAGAACTATATTCTTAGATGGGTGTTCAGGACAAGATGGTGAAGCCGAAAGGTGGCCATGGCAACTCTTCAACGAAACAAGATAGCCGTGTCATGTTTGGGTGTTTTGAATTTATCTTGACGAGTACTATATTCCTAGGTGAGTGTTGAGGACGTGATGATGAAGTCGGAAGGTGGCCATAGCAAATCTTTAATGAAACAAGATAGCCGTGTCGTATTTGAGTTTATTTTTATTAATATTGACAAGTACTATTTTCTTAGATGGGTGTTCAAGAAGTGATGATGAAGTCGAAAGGTGGTGATGGTAACTCTTCAACGAAACAAGATAGCCGTGTCGTGTTTGGGTCTTTTGGATTTATCTTGACGAGTACTATATTCGTTTAAGAATATTTAATGCATAAACACCCATTACATAAATACACTATAAAAGCTTGTATTTAAAAATATTTTTTAAAATATAAACTAATTCTTACTCTCCTAACAAAAACAAATTTGGGGTTTTTCGATATTTTACTACTATACCAAAAATAACATTTTCAATTCCTACATACATGATATTTATTATTTATATTATTAACTTATAAATTTGACTGAAAAAAAAACTAAAACTCTGGTATTACAAGACGTAGAGGGCCGTAACGAGCGAATAAGCTCCTAGTATTAAATGCTTCTAAGCTACAGTAACTGCTTACCACCAGGCAAGTTGTACACTTGTTTGTTATCGTAGTAGTAAAAAATAAAAAGAAAGTTACCCAAACGAGTGATAGTTGTCGCGTAGGGGTCCTTCGCTGTTTGACACCACGGATTATTGGCACCATGGTGTCAATCGCAGAAGGACGTTTTTTGACTTACCTGTTTGGGACCACGGTGTCAATCGACGAATATCTTATTTGTCTTCGTTGATTGACACCATGACGTAAAACAGCAAAGAACGGCCGCATTGGTATTTTATTATAACATAACAATCATGCACAAAAGTGTTTACATGATTTTTATTTAAATTATACATTTTTTCTGAGAGTGCTTGGCAAGGCAAAACTGTTTAGATACCCACAACAGTTTTGCGATAGCAACAACTACTACGTTTTACTACTACATCTCTTAAAATTTAATTTTAATATTCAAGACATCAGCAGGTAAAAAATAATGAAATACAAATTATTATTATTACATGCCCTTAAATATATTGGCAAGAACGTTTAAGAAAGGGTAGAAATACCTGAGTTAGAACAAACAAAAATCTTAAGTCAAAAAACGAGTGTGTGTTGACCACACGGCAGAAGTAAAAACTTCATTGGACTGTCAATAATGGATGGAGTATTAGCATTCTGTGGTATTAGTCCAACGCGAACGATGCGATGATACTGGGTTCGAATCCCATATTCAAGTCCACTTTTAGGAATTTGATTTTTGTAGATGGTTTAGATATCAGATAATATTTATTATAAGTTCAAATTCACAAATAGGTAATTTTCTCACAGTACCGTACGAAGGTAGTACCGACCGAACAGGGTTCGAATCCCAACATCGGATACACTTTTATTTTTGTGTTTTGTTTTGGTTTAAAGTGGGTCAAAATCGCGCCCAAAGAAGTCGGTTACAAACATACAGGTGAAGCTAATAAAAAGCGTGTAATAAAAACGTTTAAACTTCAATAACGCTCAATTCATTGTAAGTAGCTATAAATAATGTATCATCGAATTATAGGTAAAAAAATAAACTATAGACTTGTATATTTAATTTTTTTTAAACATCAACGACTTTGAAGAAATTAATGAATATAGGTACAACTATTTTTTTTACTCTTGTGAAATTTGCATGACTAGCACAGTAATATATCATTACACGTTTATTTGTGTAACGATACATAACGAATAAAACGCACGGTAATGTTACACTATTATTCGTTAGAAAAAAAAATAGAAATACTTTAATTTTAATAACCTATTTTTATTCAAACTTCCATTTTGTGGGATAAAACATTACTAATAAAATTTGCATACATTTTTCACGAATAAACGTGTAAGAAGATTAGAAAACATTACCCAAATTTGAAAACAATCAGAAATTCTCAAATCGTCTGTAGGTTTTAACATGTTTATTCTTGTATACTTGGTAACTCAAAAAGCATGTAATAAAAGCATAAACTATTATTCCTGTATTTTTTAATTCGTTATTTCCCTATAATAAAGAAATTCACTATTATAATAGGCATGTTTTGAGGCTAAAATTCATAAAAAATATTAGCTAGGTGTAAGATAGGCAAAATGAAAAAAAATCGTGTAAGAACTCTTGCACGTTTATTCGGTGGGGCCATCGAAAATTGCTCACTTCAAAGTGGATGGTAAGTATGGATTTGTTTTCACATTAAAATTATAAGTTTTAATCATAAGGTCTTGGATATAATAGGCCCAGGCAATAATAGTGAAATCAGTTAATTTAAAAGGTGAATCAGATAAAAGTTTACTTATTCCTATCTCGAAGATAATGTTCATGCATTTTTGACACAATGCAATATTTTGTATTTCTAATACATTCATTTGTATTTCATATATTATAAAGTGCAAATGCAAATAAATATAAAGGCGATGTTTCAGAAATGTATAGAACCTGGGCTAGGTCTTGTACAATACATTTTTATGTGTTTTTTGTCCGAAAACATTGTTGATGCTAATATCATAAAATTATAATATAATTGACGAACCAAACAAACTGTAAGACTATTTCACGAAACTCAAAACGAACACTTTTGACTTTTATTTTGGTCTATTGAAATGTCAAACTGCATTCGTTCAGTTCTTAATTTTAACTTATTGTTTGTTATTCCCTTTATTTACGGTTTATTAAAATATGATTTGTACTAATAAATATGTATTCCATAACAACCTAGATTCCATTAAACATTTGATTGTAATTGTTTGTTGTAATAACCGTTTTCTTTTCGTCAGTACACAAATCACACTTGACCTTGGTGTCAATCGACGAAAACAAAATAAGATATTCGTCGTTTGACACCACGGTCGATAATTAATATGAAAATGGTGCCAAACAGGTAAGTCAAAAAACGTTTTTCTGCGATTGACACCGTGGTGTCAATAAGTCGTGGTGTCAAACAGCGAAGGACCCGTAGCTGACTTTGAAAAGTCGTGTAATGATCCAGAAGACATGGGTATTTTCCTCCTATACCGTAATCTACTCAAATGCTGCTTTCTTACCATTGAACCTCTGTTGCCGGGTAAATAGTTTCTAATACGAATAACTTATCAATGAAGAGTACGAATAAGGATTCATAAATATAAAGGTCACCTGTTAGTTGAAGTAGAACCGGAATTAACTAAATCGAAGCGTTGTGGCTCAGAATGTCAACTTCCCAAAATGTCCCCTGGTACCAAAATGTCAACTTCCCATAATGTCCCTTTCCTAAAATGTCAACTTCCCATAATGTCCCTTTCCCAAAATGCCGCTTTCCCAAAATGTCCCCCATTCTTAGACTTATGCGTTATATCTAAAAAATAAAAAACAATATAATAATCACATTTTTTATTTTAATTACTTTGTGGTATCAACTTTTTCGTAATTTTTATTAGAAAAGGAATTTGAAATGAAATGTAAATATTATAGTTATAAATTATCAACATATTATATTAAAAAAATTAAAAATAACTTTAATTAGAACTAATACGATCAAGTACACAGTAATTCAATAGGATTTCAATAGTCAGGAATAGGATACAGACTGATAACTACGTAGTAGGCGCGCTCTGGCGATCTCGATTTTTGCACCGGCGTGTAAATAGCCTTATACCAAAGAATCCAAATTTGTATTATTTTTTATATAAGATAAAAAAAGAAAGCAAATACTGGGATGGCCGTATACAGAATTCACTATTTGAGCAGACCAACCGCAGAAGAAGGCTCAGAGATATTGAGTTTGATAGAAAATATGCAAGATATTTAAAACAAATACAAGGAAATCATCTCACAATTCAACAATTTTTAAAAGAAATGATATTTTTGAGGGTTGCTTTATTTTCCTAATTATTTACGAAAAAAATAATTAATATAGCAAATTTTGATTAATAACCAAAGTTCATTTCAGTGCCACATATTTTATTTTTATCAATAATGTTATGTTAATCATTTTTAAGAAAATGATTAAAACATATTTTATTTGTAGTACTTGAGTTGCTATTAGTAACAGCTACTATTATTTAATTATATATGTGGATATGTTACTAGCAGTAATTCTTTTGATCTAAATTTTGAACGTGTGTAAAATCAATTAATCAACAGTTATGATGTTGGTAGTTACATTTCTTTACATCTAATCACAAGCGAGAACGCCAGAGCGCGCCTACTTCGTAGTTATCAGTCTGTATCCTGATTATTGAAATCATATTGAATTACTTCGTTTATAGTTCTAATTAAAGTTATTTTTTATTGTTTTTATATAATATGTTGATTATTTATAACTATAATATTTACATTTCATTTCAAATTCCTTTTCTGATAAAAAAAATTACGAAAAAGTTGATACCACAAAGTAATTAAAATAAAAAAAAAGATTATTATATTTTTTTTAGTTATAACGCATAAGTCTAAGAATGGGGGACATTTTGGGAAAGCGGCATTTTGGGAAAGGGACATTTTGGGAAAGCGACATTTTGGGAAAGGGACATTATGGGAAGTTGACATTTTGGTACCAGGGGACATTTTGGGAAGTTGACGTTTTGAGCCACAACCAATCGAAGATGGCGAAAATCTGTTATTTTATTATATTTATAATAGATACTAAAAAGGAAGATAGGGCACCACACTAGTGAGCGAGCCCAACTAGGGAAGGACCTTCACCTTACAGAAGAGCGCAGCCATATAACTACACACAGCGGTGTAGTTGTGTTCTTGTGTGCGAGTACAGGTCTCCGGCGCTTGTTTAGTGATGCATTTTGAAGGGAACGTTTTCCTATCCCAGGGCTACTTCATCTTAAAACCCTGGTGTAAAAAAATGAGTCGTTAACAAGCAAATGATACTTCTGATATTGCAAGTGTCCAGTAGGCTATGGTAACTGCTTTACATCGGGCGGGCCGTATGCTTGTTTGCCACCCGAGTTGTATAATAAAACTCGTCAACAACTTCTATAAAAAACCATCAGTCGTAAGACTGCACGTTAGAAATAAAAACTTTTTAGCTCCTCCAACTTGTTAACAGACAGATCAGTATAATACTTCATCTTAGAAGTTTTCACTTCAAAAAAAAAAGAAATCGGTTGACAAACAGAGGAAAAAGAAGTACTGAAGCATTTTGTCTTTACCTACTTATATGTAAATAAATGTGGGTCCCTGATATGTAGTGACGTACACTGAATAGGATGTATGACGTATGTATGACAAATGCCCGGTAGCGGTCTATCTAAACTCGCGATTAAGATATTATAAGTACATTTTTGTCATATCTTTAAATATTCTTCATAGTCGAATTGTATTTTTATTTGTGATTAGGATAAGATTAGTTCCCAATCCATCTACCCCCCTGGAAAACCTTGCTACCTAGGTATATAATATGTTATCTTGAATCTTCCTCATGTGTTAAAAAATGTTGTACCTCTGTTAAAAATCACAAAATCTTTTAAGATTTCTCCGTTAAAATATTACTACTAGATTTTTTATTGAATTAACTACTATTCTTATATAATTATTATTGTTAAAAAAAATCTTGTAAGTGAACATAATTTTTGAGTTTCCACAGTAAAAGAGTTTTAGATAGAAGACCTATCTAAAATCACAAATCGCCTGTTGACGTAGTGTTCCGTCGTCGTAGTAAACTTCCACTGGCAACAATTTATCTATTTTATCCCCTCGTGTCTACTATTTTACGCAATAGTCGCCCGTTCCTAACATTATGGAAAAAGGTACGAGATGTATTATCCTATATCCAGAGGGTAGTCTTTATCGCAGGTCGTTGAGTATTTTCAAACGATTTAGTCGTGTCTTAGTGTAACTCGATTGCCTTTTGTAGGATACTGCGATGTTTAGTAGTTGAGTGCAACTGCTGATCACATGGTTTGATTGCCGGGTCGGGAATCACATAAATAGATAATGAGTTTTCTGATACGCAATTCACAGCACATAAAGCCGTTGGCCCTATGACTGAACTCTCTCTGGTCGCTTCGAATTGCAATTTCATCGGACTACGAGAGTAAACTCCTGTGTTTGCGCATAGACTTATGCACTATAATATTTCCTGTTCGAATGGCTAGCCCCGAGAATGGCCGAAATTCAGTTAGGAGAATATTATAGACTAGCCATGTTACTAACTGCTAATGTACGGTACGGACGCGGTCGTAGTGAATACTAACTAGCAAATAAAAACAGGCTATTAGTTGCACACGTCTGTTTCTTTGCAAATAAGAAAACATGATTGGCAAGTGTGACATTTTAACTTTAGGGTAGCCAACGACCGCTAAATGAACTTTACAATTACAAATTTCCATGAAATTGCTTTCATTGCAATTAGTTTTCTGATACTTAGTAATAATAATAATTCTATGCTTGTCATAGCGATACATTTAATGAAGAAAATCGATGTTTCAAGTGATGATAATATATCAAACATTTAGACTCGCGCGGTAATAGTTGAGTTGGACAGTAACCGACTTGTACACAACGAGTGTGTGGGTTCTATCCCAAATGGCAGTACCAATGTATATTTCAGTTTTTGAAATGTATACGAAGATAGGCACATAACATACTATCGCGCTCTTCACACAAAAAATAAATTTCCGATTGTTTTGTATTTAAATGTGAAAAATATAGTTTTACGTAGAATTTGATCGCATTTTCTATGTAAACCGGTAATGGACTACTATTACGGAGGCCTCTTCTAATTCTCACCACAACACCCGCTTTTCCACAATCCGTGTCCAGTCTATCCCAGTAAACTTCTTGAGCTGAGCTTTAACGTTTCAACCTTCATACACTTTTCATCAGACTTCACAAACTACCCTAAGGAGAAAATACAGTGACCAAGTAGGAGATTTGCTAAAAAAGGGCCGAATTAAAAGTAACAAGTACATGTATGAAGAGGTTCAATGTAGGGGAAGCGAAATAAGTATGTTTGGATCGACGCATTTGGCGTCTCTGCCTGCCCCAGTGGGAGACGGGCGTGATGATATCGTCACTGGAAAGGCAAAATTACTGAAGTGAAAATAGGTTGTTTCGAGATAAAGCCGATCAAAGTTTTTATTTTTAGAAAAAAAATCATATCTTTTTACACAATCATCCGATTTCAATGAAATAACTTTATAAATAATTCTATTTGTAGCATGCGTTTACTGGAAGTGGTTGAAATTCGTTTTTTTTACTACTTTCCAAGATAAGTGGCGCTTCAGTAATTTTGACCCAATAACTTAGTAAGCCAAATTTTCTTAAACGCCACCAATGTAAACAACGATTGTATTTTAAAAGTACTGAACACAATACTATTAGTAAATTTGAGTAGGATGAAATTTCTTTAGCATTAATTTTAGTGTCGTGTTGGTGTATCAAAATAACTTCAAGGGAAATATTTTATACTCCTCATGTCTAGGATTTTGACTCATGAGGCGATAGGATAACTAAGTAACTTCAACTAAAATTACTTAAAATGTTTTTTTTTCGTAATCAGTTAAAATTTCTTTAGCTGAATTTTTATTACATTCAAGGTAAGCACAAATTACTTAAAGGCCATTCTTTTTTAGGCTACACAAAGGCAATTTTACTCAAGCGCCAAACTTAATATTTAATATTCAGAAAATATTTCTTGAGCGACATGAGTGAAAAATTGGCCAAAAAACGCGTCGCTTCAGTAATTAGGAAAAAAAAGCAGCACCTTTTTTTAGGTTACTTAAACGCCACAAAAATGCTCTGATTGCAATGGTTCCTAGGCAGATCGACGCAGAAAAAATCGCTGATTCCGAATATGTATATAACTCAATTATGCCCACTTTGTATGACAGAAGTAATTTTGCCTTTCCAGTGACGATATGTATGTATGTATGTGCACAAACTACGTCATAACGAATGTTCTAGAAGGTACGTTAGACGATCAATACGATTTCCTTATCACCTACTTGCCTTAATTTATTGCGGGGAATCCGAAGGTGTTTTTCTAGGATAAGAATGGTATAATTTTAACCGAATTCGATTTATCACGTGCCTAGAGAATTGTGAACTTAACCATTGTATCATAAAGTGGAAAGGTTTTGTTGTTGTTTCTTTTTTGAGTAAAAAATATTACTATTACCAGTTGTTAACAAACTTATATTTGAAAGTTTCTGTCTTCTTGACGAAATGCAGTTAGTCTATTTTCAAGCAACTTGGCATACGCTAGCAAAATTTTCGCAACTAAACCTCGTATTACATGTCTAAGTTAAATGATCTTTGTTACTCAAATTTTGCTTTAACTTAGTGTTAGGAGTTTCAACACCACGCTTACCTAGTGCCCTACACTAAATTTAGGTTTATAGTACAATAAAGAAAATGATTTATCCAATTATTTAGTTTTATTTTGTTAGCCACTGGACCACCAAGGCAGTCAATGGGAAGTAAAATTTTCTTAATGTGACTTAGGAACTTTTATGTACGTGCTACTTCTTCTTCAAGTCTACTGGAACAATCCGGCATTTGTCTTCTTGTCTAATCCATCTGCGTGTATAAATGTTTGTTCCAGAGTAACACGTCGTACGTGAATTAATGAGAGAAGAAAAAAACATTTTTTGAACATGAGTCAAATTTGTCGAAGGATGTTAATTAATATTAATATTAGGTATACACAGAGTCCTCTACACGGTTATCAACCACACGCAGCTAAATTAGTGGGTCTAAAAGCATAACATTCTGAAAGAAAAATATAAAACACTTAGGTACATTCTCTTTATATTCTGGCGATTAAAAAGAGTGACCCGAGTTTCTTGCCAATTCTTCTCGAGGCCCTACCATAGTCAGCGAATTGGCCGTAGGAAAAAAGTATGCTGGCATTTGTTTTATGACGTTCATAAGTATCACGTATTTGATCTAAATGAATAAATGAGTTTGACTTTGACTTTGACTTTCAACGCATAAGCAAACCTTGAGTTATAGGTCGTTTCGCCCGCCATTTGTTCGCCCGAGCGGGCCAAACGACCAAATTACAAAATTTATGATATTTGATTGGGCGTTTCGCCCTAAGAAGGACAGACAGCATCAAAGTGTGTCTGTACATGAAAAGTAATAAAACCTCCATCGAGCGAAATGCCCAATCAAATATTATAAATTTTGTAATTTGGTTGTTTGGCCCGTTTGGACGAACAAATGGCGGGCGAAACGACCTATAACTCCAAAGCTTCGCCAGTGACCTAGCTATATATATACGAAAAACTAAATAAATGTCCATCCGTGCGAAGGCGATATAATAAATAAAGCGCCTAATCATAATATGTAGTAGATGTATGTATAATTTTATGTAACGCTTCATACATGAAAATGTAGCGATGATCGAGGTTGCCACTGTGTTATGTTATTTACAAAAGGAATATCACATGGAATAATATATTATACGTACGATTTGTTAGAGGGCGAAGGTCGTAGGTGTAGCTACTGTCGCATGTCGGTAATAATTGTAATTATTTTACACCTGTTCTAGCTTCCATACATTATATATCAAAAACGACGCACAGTTGCCAGGTCATGTGAGGTTCGTTTAGATATTTTTGCTGGAATAAGCTCAGAACCATCGAGAATTTTACAAAATTGATATAATTACATTATTATATTTTTTAAAGCTAGTCCGTGTGGTGACGGATTGAGAATACAAATGTCACTACCTTTTCTATCCCGAGGGTGTCGTAAGAGTCGACTAAAGGAGTGAAAAATAAACAATAGCAGACAATATCCACCGCAAGAGAGGAGAAACTCGAAACAAAACCCTATACGAACCCATCTGGCCAGCGTGCTATAGTAGTTTGGAGGAGACTAGTGCCCAGCAGTGGGAAGTTTATGGGTTGAGATGAGAAATTGAGCTATAATATATGAATTCAATTTTTTATTTCAACGACAACTTCTGCACTAGTGAACACTCTCTGTGTCTTTAAATACTGATGTTTTACAAACTTCATTACAAACATCGATATTCTTCACAGAGTACAGTAAGATTAGGATCTAACACATGAATCACACAAAATTATAGATAGATGTATTTGTTGTAGATACACCAAAATATATGTGCTTTCATAGTAATTTTAAATCGTGCATAAAGACCGGCCTAATCGCTACAATCAATTAATTACAGGCAATCTTAGAATGGACGGAATAGATGACAATAATTTTATTTCGTAAGATATTTAGATAAATAGTTATTATAATAAAAATAACTTAAACTTAACTACCTACAATCGGATATTGTATTTAAAGGTATTTATATCCTGAGGTCGCAGTTCTGAGGAAAGGTGCCTAAAAGACTGGCCACATTGCTACGCTGGATCGCAACGCTAATATTTATCTATACTAATATTATAAAGTTAAGTTTGTTTTTATGTTTGGTTGAACGCCATAATCTCAGAAAGTACTGGTTCGATTAAAAAAAACTTTTTTTGTTGAATAGTGCATTTATCCAGGAAGGCTATATATAGGCTATATAACATCACGCTATAATCAATAGGAGCGGAGCAGTAGTGAGATATGTTGCAAAATTGGGAAGAAAAATTCAAATTACGACGCGGACCAAGTCACGGGCGACCCCTAGTTACTAATATAATGTCCCATGTGGGCAACATAGGTATCACTCGGCGCTGTGTTAGTAGCAAGTTGACCACCTTAACTGCTAGATTGCACTGCGCAGCTCAATTACACGGAAGAAATCGCGCTAATATACAATTTTACAGTAACTTTTAACAGTATCTTAAAAAACGAAGTATTATAATAACAATTATAAAACTTCT
The DNA here is from genome assembly GCA_947095525.1 of Trisateles emortualis. Taxonomy (NCBI): domain Eukaryota; kingdom Metazoa; phylum Arthropoda; class Insecta; order Lepidoptera; family Erebidae; genus Trisateles; species Trisateles emortualis. The sequence continues at coordinate 12,613,638 of OX352734.1, forward strand.
CTCATCTCTTTCTCTCTCTCTTTTATTCAAAGAGAAGTATGAACGTTTATATCGAGTTCTTATCCCTTATCTTTTAATGTGCTGTAATAACTTTTAAACTACCGTAGCTAGAAGCTTGAGAGTGGGGCTTGCGTTTAGAATTTTATGTCTCGCCTAGTCGTTAAGTATATTGTGATAGCCCATAAAGGAGCAGTATTTTATTGTACCATATATTCAATCGATCCTCTCATTGTTAAGAGCTAGGACTAATCTTGATGAATGATTTTGAAAGCACAAGCGAGCTAGCTTGGCTGAAGAAGGATCTCTACCATACAGAATATCACAGTCAAATTACTACACACAGATGTGTTATGATTGTGTTTCCGATCGTAAATACAGCTCATTTGCACTCATTTATGGATGACCTAGGTATTGTAAGAGCCTATAGACTTCGGTGACTGCATACCATCAGAATGTTTGCCACCTAAGTGGTAAAAGTACCCTAAATGCCAAAATAAGGATAACAATCGTCGGTGTAGCTTCATTTCCTTATACTTAACTTTCCTCATTTATTTAGACCTTCATCTTGACCTTGACATGCTGTTCAATGTTACATAGATTCGATTACAAGGAATATTTGACTTTGCATTACTTAGCATCAAAGCCTGCTTGAATATTACCGCAGTTGAAAATGACAGTTTACAGTCGTAATGAGCATAGTAAAGTTGACATCTTAATATTATCAAATTAAGATCGAAACTAAATCGCTATAAGGACTTCATGGTCCGTCCTAAGGCTACCTTCAAAGTCAAAGTCAAACTCATTTATTCATTTAGATCAAAAATATGATACTTATGAACGTCATAAAAACAAATGCCAGCATACTTTTTTCCTATTTAAACCACAGAGTCATCTGAGCAGTCAGTAAAAACACAGCTCAATTAATTTATTTAATTTATTATATAAAATGTTCATTGATAAAAAAATCTGGCCAGTTACCAATAAAATGATATTGAATCGTACTCAAAATAAACTTTTTATAAGCGTATCAAGTGACGCTGAGTTAAGCCTCTGTCGAAATTAATAACATAAAAATACGATAAAGCCAGAGTTCTTAACAATATTTATAAACGATCCAGCGAATCGGAACCCATTTAATATCCATTGTCATTTTGTCCTTCGTTATTTCCTAATGCCATATTAATTTACCTACTCTTGTTAAATGTTTATTGAAATTTTAAGAAAAAAAAGGCGTGATGCTGTGTTTGTGACATGTTAAGTATAGAGAAATAAAAAGAAAACTGTCTTTCGTGTGATGAGCACGAACGTTTATTCTGTATCTGGGTGTAATTTATTTATAACTAGCTGTTGCCCGCGGTTCCGCCCGCGTGGATATCGGTTATCACTGCAAAAAGTAGCCTATGTGTTATTCCAGATCATAATCTATCTGTGTGCCACATTTCATCCAGATCCGTTCAGTAGTTTTTACGTGAAAGAGTAACAAACATCCATCCATCCATCCTTACAAACTTTCACATTAATAATATTAGTAAGGATATATGTATTTAGAAAGTTACTTTAAGGAAAAACAAAACACAAAATGAAACATTGAATCAATCAACTTTCAATCTCTCTGGAACCACTTCACCTTTAAATTATTTAGCCAAAAGCTTGCCAGATCTCTCAACTTTACACAATGGCGATTATGAAGAACTAAGAAAGGAAATAAAAACACTCAAGTGCGACTTGGAGAGTTGTCACCAAGAAATTGAGAATTTATTACTTGAAAATAGCTCACTAAAAAATCAGTTGAGTAATAACCAAAGTGTGATAACTATGTTTAAAAAAATATGTACCAATGAATCACCCAATATTTCCAAAAGTCCAAACTGTACTCCAAAGTCTAGGCCAAAAAAATCTTTGAAACGTATAAATCTATCGCAACAAAAATCATTTTTAACGGAGGGTGATATCACGGGTAAGGCAAGCACAGAGGGCGAAACTGACAAAAACTTAGAGAAGACAGAAGACATACAATCCTATAAAAATCCGATACAGTCTCCCAAGAATAACATAGATGGCGTTAGTAGTGGATTCCAACAGAACACTACCAATAAAGATCAGCGCTATATATACATACTTGGCGGTCTCCAGTGCAGGGGCTTGGCAGAAAATATTGTTTACTCAAGAATTAACACGAAATATGAGGAGTACAAAGTATTCTCGATGACAAAACCTTTCGCACCAACTCAGGACATACTGCATTCATGCCATGAAAATGATATTGTAGATTCCCCAGGTAACTACTTAGTATTGGGAATCGGTCAGAATGATACAAATCCGGCTCAAATCACAATGGAACTGTCAGCATTCATTAGTAAATTTAAATACATCAATATAATATTATTAAGTGTTAGTCAAAACCCATTTTTGAATGAATGGAAACTAAATAATCTTCTAAAGCAAATTAGTAATAATAGTAAAAAATGTAAATTCATGTTTTTACCTCATAACAAATACAACAGAAATATCTCTTTGAAATTATTAGCTACAAAAATTAATTACTTTATTGATTGTTATGATTATGAATGTAATTTTTTGTCAGGATTGGGTAATTTTATTACAAAAACTGTTCAAAAATGTAATAAAGACATCTACAAAAAGAACACTATACCATTCTATTTCCCCATTATTGAGAAGGTCTCTGAGAAACGTAATCTCTACAAGAAAGGCACTATACCTTACTACTTTTCAAAAATTAGTAATAGTTCTAAAGACACTACAGTAAAGCTAAGAAATAGTGTGCAAAACCACGATACCACTAACTATGTCGGTGAAGAAGCTAATTTTTTTCGAGAATAATCAAAAATTTTTGTATGAATCAACATTATTACACCAAAATATAGCTGGCTTACTTAACAAAATTGATTTCATAGAAGTTTGCATAAATGATTTGTATAAAAAAAATGTTCATGTAGATATTATGTGTTTTTCAGAAACTTTTGTTAAATCTGGTGATGAGCTCAATATTAATTTTAAAAACTTTAATCTCGCTTCTTCTTTTACCAGGAAGAAGGAAAAACGCGGGGGTGTTTGCATTCTGGTCCACAAATCATTGGACATCAAAAAAATTGAATTCGTTAAAGAACTAGGCACAGAGAAAGTTTTTGAATGTTGTGCTATAGAAATACTTAGTTTAAAATGTATTGTTATTTGTATTTACAGAATACCATCTCCCAACACAAGCCTGTTTTTTGAAAAGCTAGAATTGTTATTGTATAAACTATTACTTAAACACAAAAAACGTATTATAATCACAGGGGATACTAACATAGACACGTTAAAAAACAGTAGGGATGCAATAACACTCAGAGATATTATCTCTAGCTACGGATTTTATCAACACATAGATACGCCCACAAGGCAAAATTCTTGTATAGACCATATTTTTAGCAATATAAAAAAAGCAATAGGTGGCACTCATGAGTTTTTTCTTTCAGATCATAATACGTGCCAAACCTTAACATTTCCAATTCATAAACAAAAACCAACATTAAAGTATTGGTATATTAATGTTAGGGATTACTGTGCTGATAATATTGTCAAATTTAATACAGCTCTGGGCAGTTTGTCATGGTATGATATTTACAGCGAAACTGATGCCAATATTGCTTTTGACAGTTTCCGAGATATATTAATCTTATTTCATAATTTATGTTTTCCAGTTAAAAAAATTAAAATACATGCAAATAGTACTACTCCAAAATGGTTAACGAAGGGCATAAAAATCTGCTGTAAATACAAAAGGAATCTGAAAAGATTATGTTATCAGAAACAAAATAAAAAACTGAATTTAAGATATATAAATTACAATAAAATACTAAAAAAATGTATAATTAACTCTAAAAAATCTACAAACTACAAATACATTCAAAATTCTAAAAACAAGAGTAAAGCAACCTGGGATGTTGTAAAAAATAAAGCTGACACTATGAGAACTTACAAACAAATTGAGTGTTTAAACAAAAATGGTACACTAATATCTGACCCTTTAGATATTGCGAATATGTTTAATGATGTTTTCATTACAGGGTCAAAAAATAATACCATCCCAAGTAACTCAAATCAATGTATCTCTCAGCCAAATAGGAACACTGATAGCATCTTTTTACGTCCCTGCACACCAAACGAAATATTGCGAACTATCAATTCTCTAAATAATACGAAATCAGTGGGTTATGATGAGCTTTCAACATTTATTATAAAATCGTGTGCGGTATTAATATCTCCCATATTAAGTCATTTAATAAATCTATCTATGGTAAGCGGTACATTCCCTAAAAACTTAAAAATAGCAATAGTTAAACCACTTCATAAAAAAGACAGTCTATTAGATGTAAATAATTATAGACCCATAACTCTAATCCCTATACTCTCAAAGATCTATGAAAAAATAATGCACTATCGCCTGACCGAGTTTTTAAATAAATATAAAATTATAAAAGAAGAACAGAATGGGTTTCAAAAAGGAAAGTCCACCGCGTTGGCAGCATTCTCTTTAGTTAAGTCTATAACAGAAAATGTAGATAAGGGCCACGTTGTTACTGTGGTGTTTTTAGATATGAGTAAAGCTTTTGATCTAGTCAATTTTGAAAAACTACTCGAAAAGTGTGAGCGCTATGGCATCAGAGGTCCAGCTCTGGATTGGCTTCGAAGCTATCTTTACGATAGAACTCAATGTGTAGAAATTACCCGCATAAATGACAACCTACTATTAACACCATACAGGTCTCAATTTCAATTAAATGAGAAAGGAGTTCCACAAGGTAGCATCTTAGGACCACTGTTATTTCTGCTCTACATCAACGATTTGCCTAGTGTTACGTCACAAAAATGTGTATTGTTTGCCGATGACGTGTCAGTTGTAATACCCAGTAATCCAAAACTCAACCATGAAGAAATTGTGCATACAACAATGAATAACATATTTAATTGGCTTAGTAAAAATAATCTAAAAGTAAATTTATCAAAAACAAATTATGTTGAATTCCGAAATTACAAGCAAAAACCGCATAACTTAGACCTAATGTTTGAGGGTGTAAAAGTAAACAAAATTAGTTCTGTGAATTTTTTAGGTCTTACCTTAGACGAACACTGTAACTGGAAATTGCATGTAGACACTGTTTGTAAGAAAATAAATCGATTTGTGTTTGCTTTGCGACAATTAAGAAATACATCAGGGGAAAAAACTGCTCTCATAGCTTATCATGGACATGTCGCTTCGATTCTAAAATACGGCTTATTACTATGGGGCAATTCCACCGACATAAATAGAGCGTTCATAATGCAAAAAAAATGTATACGAGCAGTGTGTGGTGCAGGACCTCTTGAATCGTGTAGGCCACTCTTCCAGAGACTAGAGGTGTTGACTTTGGTGTCTATTTATATATTGGAAGTTGGAATGTTTGTTCGGAATCAAAGGCATTTATTTATTAGAGTAAGTGAAACATGTAAGTTTGAGTCAAGGGATCCTTCCAAACTGAAGTATGAAATTTGTAGAAGCAGTTTTCACAAGAAGAACTGTCTAATCATGACAATAAAAATATTTAACCACATTCCAAAAATTATCAGGGAACTCCCAATAACTCAATTTAAAACAAAATTAAGACGATGGCTAATAGAAAAATGCTTTTATACAATTAATGATTTTTTAAGCTTTAAATAATTATATAAATTTATTAATAAAGAATTGGGTATTACTTATTTTAAATTATGACATTTTATATTATTCAATTAGATTTATTCCAATATTGCTTATTTAATTTCCTATATTTTATAATTTCCACTGACATTAAATTATTATTATTTTGACTTCATTGCGTATTAAATGACATTGTGCCACAGTTTATAATGATTGGTATACCAATTCTACAATTAAATTGAATTTTATTATTAAGTAATGTACCTAGCTTTTAATTAATATGAACATTCGTATGCCTACTGGAGGCGAGATATGATGTATATTATAATATTATAACATCTTATGTAACCATGTCTCAGACGAATAAATTTTCATTTCATTTCATTTCAGAAATATTTAAGTTTGTCAGTTGTCTGGTTGCCATAGTACAGGCTCTGCCTAATTTGTGATCAGATAGCGGTGTGTGAGTTGTCCCAAAAATATGATTTTTATTGTTCTGCATCCATTTTCGGACACAGGCCTCTTCTCCATTATCAGAAAAGCCTTATCTAGGTGATGAATCAGACATTCCTTTCGAATTTCTACCAAGATGTTTTCTCACGATATTTTCCTTTACCGTTAGCCGATGACAAATCATTTAAAGAAAAGAAGAAATGAAAATAGAATTGGAAAAATAAACCACCGCCTTTCTCGCTATATTGAAGTAGAATTTCATTGTTTCAATAACTTCATGTGTCGATATTGTTCGACGCCATATGTAATAACTTGTTGGCTCAAGTTTATACGTAGTGGCAAGCTGCTCGCTGCTTGCGGCTTCCCAACTATATAATAATAAGATTCTAACAGTTAACTCGGTAACTTTTTATGTGATATGCTGTTGCCACATTGCACTCCATTAGATAATCTTTTGTTACATAAAGATGTTACTTTTGTTTATCAACGTAACTGACTCGTAGATAACTCTTTAGTGTACATAAAAATGCTTATTACTTCACACAATATATCTAAGTAGCAATAGACAATTTTTAAGAGAGGTAGGGCACCATACTATCAAGCAAGCCTGACTGGGGAAGGATCTCCACCTTACAGAAGACCACAGCTAAATAACTACACACAGAAGCGGTATAATTGTGTTCCTGTGTGTAAGTACAGGTCTGATTTAGGGATGCGTTTTGAAAGCAACGTTTTCCTATCCCAGGTATACTCCACATTAAAGCCCTGGTGTAAAAAAAAGATTGGGAACACGCAAGTGATATCTCTGGTATTGCTGGCGTCCATAGGCTACGGTAACTGCTTAACGTCAGACGGGCCGTATGCTTGTTTGCTCACTTATATGGTACCCTACCTCTCTTATAATATTAATATAAACCTTTATTCAAACAATAATTAGAATTATTTATAGTGACAACTCTTATGTGTTGATAGCACCGACAACCTGGTTTGTTTGCCCAGCTTTGGCAAAGGCCTCCTCCATTTCCCGCCACGCTGTTCTGTCTCTAGCTTTTTTAGTCCATGTTTTCCCTGCTGTAGCCTTTATATCGTCTTCCTATCGTCGAAACTCGACCTCGTTTCCTTTCCCTATTTCTTGGATACCAAAATAACAGACATTTGTTCCATTTGTCAATCCCTCTTATGACCTGGCCATTTCCACTTTAGTTTTCTTGTTTTTAATGTTACGTCTATTTTTGTGCGTTTTCTGATAGTTGAATTTTTAATTTAATCTAGTTTCTTTATATTCAGCATGCTTCTCTCCATTGCTGTCTGACAGGATTTTTGTTTTGTGCTTTAGTGACTGCCCAAGTCTGGCAACCATTTATGTTAGAACTGGTAGAACGCAGGTGTTGTACTACCTCTTTAAAACCGTACCAATTTGTTATACCAAATACCAGTTTAAATAGATACCGTAGCTTATTAATATGCTTGCAATATCAAGAGCATCAATATCGCTCCTGCTAACTGAATAACGCTAACTCATTAGCACGAACTTACCATAAACCAATAATTCGGAAAGCATTAAGCTGCGGAGCTGATATCTCGATGTGTCCTACCTCTATTCGTCCCATAAAAGCCAAACGAACGTATTGACATTTTGACAACTTTACAGGAGAGACAATAAACTGTGCAAATACCACTACTCTGAACTTTGAAGTACTTTATTATACATTATATAACAGCTAATCGAGAAAAGAAAAATGCCGAATTAGAGACTAGTAAATAGGAAGTTAAAATAGCAAAAAAGAGTATTAATAATATTGTCAAATATATAAAATATTTATGGATTTTAAAAAAGTGTCAGGTTTACGTTTTTCTGGCTCTTATTTTTTTTAAATAGATACAACTAGCTCACATATTGTTTAAAACTATAGTAACGTATAAGTTGTTACATTGTTATGGTTGTTTACAAATTGTCAATTAGGGAACATGAAAGTATCGAGAGTATGATCTCATAAACATATACGTTCATTTGGAAGTAACTAAAAATTAAACGGATGACATTTACATTAACCAATCGAAAGTTAAGTTGATATGGTTGTAAAGAAAATAATATTTTTTATGATACGTTACAATTGAACTCTGAAACTATTGACTGTACGACTACGAGTACGTTCTTTTGGCAGATGGTGTAGGACCATTTAAACAAGTTATTTACGAAAAAAAAAATTTTTCGATATTTTGGTGATACGTTCATTTGGCTCTTATGGGACGTATTAATCACATATTTAAACAAACATGTGCCTACATAGAAACAAAAACAAAACAGAGATATAACAAACCAAAACTTTTGTTTAATGTTTATGTTTTAATTAAAATATTCTGAACACATATCTGGTGAAATATGGGCTTATTAAGGGTATACATTCAGCTTTAAATTTATGGTACCTACTGAAAGTTGAGGATTGAACACTTAAACGTCATATATCAGCATTATAAAAAATATTTTCATTTGTAAGTGTGTATGTATATTTCGCCGTAACTCATCATAATGGTTTGTTGTTCCGTAGAAACAGAGCAACAGTAAAAAGTATTTTTGAAATAATGACAGCGGAATTTACGGTAACTCATCAGCGACATAACCGATTCACGAAAACGAATTCCGTGTACAACAAATATGTATAACAAACGAGAACAATTATTAATGTCTGCAAAGTTTTTTCTTAGAAATCGTAATTTCAACACTGTAGAAAATGTAAGACCATGAGGATGATAAAGTGAGCACAAACAAACCATGAGCATAATCATGAGAAACGGTTTTAAAGAGGCTGTCTCAAGAAAAACACAATTTAATCGTCTCGCTAATTTACAACGAGTTTGCATGTATAGGTCCTTTTAATTGCACATTTGCAACCATTTTAAAAGGAAAATACAAAAATTATGACACAAAATACATAGACCACAACAAATCGTGCTTATCATACGGAAATCTACATACAACCACACCCACACACTAATTGCAATTGAATTCACATTAGACTACATATACACACACATACCACGCAAACATTAGGTACACAACGTAATAATATTCTTGTGTACATTTCTATATTATTGCTATTATGATTACTACGTTCATAACAAATGAAACTAAAATTAATTTATGACTTAGCATCAAGGTTTTGTATTATTACAGTCAGAAATGTAATTCAAAAGTTGTTTTTCTCAATATTAACGAAGTTGTTGATTGTGTCAACGCCAGTGTTTGAGTGGAGCTTGTTTTTTAAATTATTAAGTATTTAATGGCTAACCATGTGACAGACTTGTTCAGGTCGTTCACAAAGTTCTTTGACGCGATCTAACTGTTGACAGTTGGGTCTGACTAATAACAGCTGGGACCTACTTTAAAACATGTCCATGATCGTCTTCGTATCACGAAGACGATCAGGTAAAATATCACTATGCGGTTATATAAGTAGGGTAAACACGCCTCTGATAGTTTAACCCACTGATCATTTACCGTTCAGCGAGTAGGTCTATGAGCCTATTGTAATGGTTCTTGTAACCTTTTTTTTGGAACGCTACGACATGTCCTTCTGCAAACTTTCAACGTAGATTAGGATTGGCTGTGCCCCTGGCATTGCTAAAGTCCAAGAGTGGCGGTTACTACTGGCTGCTGGCTGGTTCGCCTCCTCATGCAATAATAATAAAAAATATGCGGGGTAGTCTTTTGGGACTGCCGATAGACGTATAAACTAAGTAACTTGTGTCGTAGAGCTAAAGATTATTATTTTTGAATATGGAAAACGTTCGGTTACGACAATACGAGTTCTATGATTTTTGTTCACCCAAAATGTGCTCACCGCGCGCCTGAAGAAGATTTCACTTCAAAAAAACATTTTTTTTAGCAGTCTGTACTATAGACGTGTTTAATATCAGCTGGCATGGTGATACAGTATTTACGCGTTTTGTATGACTACTTAGTTACACGTTGGTTACGACCCTTCTTAGACCAATAAAACGTAACATACGAGTACCTACATTATGCTCTGTACTTTTCGTACGTTTACCATGGCATTTTATTCTTTTGTTTTTCTTGAGCTCGAGGACTACTTGCTGATATTTATTTTACGCTATGGTATATCTTGGTGCTTTTGTTAATGGGCTCTATTGATTTTGTTATAACAATACGGCGAATAGGCACCGTTGTGTAATTGTTTAGGAGTGTGTAATTGTATTATAGTACGCTGTTTGTGACTACAATTTGGAAGTAAATTGATATAATACATAATTATACTTATTAGACATCGTGTAATAATTTAAGGTTTTCATGTCTTTTGTTACCCGGCTAAAAGTAAAAAGGCCCGACTAATAGTCTACACCAATCGTGGTTTGACTGGGAATATTATTTAATTTAGACCCATTGTCCAATCTGTGTAAGTTTAAAAATGAATACTCATTCATTCTATTACGTTTTAAAAAAATGTCTAGTTTAAATAAAAAGTACTTACATAACATTTGTGGAATGAGTTCTTTGAATCGTTGTTTATTGTCTCTAGGAAAGCAGTTACCTTTGATTATAGGTTAGCTGTAAGGTGACTTAGTAATTGGATAATAGGAGCTGTTGCTTGTGCATTTACACTGTGTTAAAACTGTTGTAGAAAATTTGAAATTTGAATTGTTATTATTCTTTTGCTTTGTTTGCGTGATGATTGAGGTATTTAATAGTTTTTGGCGGTTCTAAAAATAATCGCAATTGTAATGTAAATTAAATTTAAGTAAAACGCGTAAAACTTATATTCAAGGTCACTTAATTATTAGAATTTTTAAAGTGAGTGTTAATTATCTGATGCATTAGCTACTGAGCTAAACATTGTTTCATGTATCAAACTGGCCGCAAGAAGTTTGCTGCATACAGTTTTGAACATCAATACAGAAAGTGTGGAAATTGTGGAAATCTTGAACACATTTCAATCTTTTTTGAAGGAATTTTGACATTTTAATCACAAAACGGATACAAAATAGCAGAGTAACTCAGGTGTAGCCGGGTCTTAAAACTAAGTATTCGCTAAAATAATATAAAAAACTGTTTTCGCAGACTAAGAGATAAAATCATTCCATTGAGTAAATTTTGTCCCTTTTTTCTGATTCTTTCATTAAACCTGGAAAAGTCAGCACATTCAAATTCCATTGTAAAACACACTTAAGATAACAATCGAGATAGTTTTGACGATATGGTCCCTCGGTAGTTCAATGAAGCATACAGTACAAGAGCGCTATGTTTAGTCGACGTTTACGAGCTGTTTTGATTGATTGATCGCTCTCAATAACTAAACGGGTAGTTTGTGGTCGATTAGTTAAAAGACCCACGTCATTAAGCATTACTTACGTCATCATGTTCAACAGAATGGTTCCAAACTTTTTGGTAGTTTACTTGACAGGTCGGACAACTTAATAGCATTCTCTTTTTGAATTTATTATATGATCGTGTTGGTAGCAGCGGTGTTTCCTTACGTTTGAAGACGGTTTAAGAATGTCACGTTTGTCAACTGACTACCCTTATCTTGGAACATATTGACTGTTCAGCTGGTCTAGTGCCTTTGCTTAAATCTCCCTTATATTACATGTAAAACAGTGTAAATAAAGACCAATAAATGTCTTCGAAGACAGATCTTTGTGCCTGTGGTTAACCGTCCTTCTCAATAATAAAATAAAAAAGGAATTATATTAATGTGCCTTATTTCATCAAAAGGTATGTATAGGTATCTATCCACGTTTTGTTAACTAGTTATCATTGTTAGTTCAGTGGCTAAAGCCCAAAGGTTCCCTGGAAGACATTGCTTTGCTAAAAATAATCAAAAATTTTATTAGTGTACAATAGAAAGTTTCTTATTTTATTCTTCAATGGTTACCTCACGATCATTTACCAATAGGCGGGGTGTTTCGGGGGTCCCATCCTCACATGGGACTAAACGACTCTAAATTAGTATTTTAGAAAATAAATATAGATCAATGGTCTGAATACTTAACGTGTATGGGGAAGTTGTACTTACAAATCGATCGGTTGATATCTGAGTATCTTTACATGACACTTAGCTTAGGTACTTCTTTTTTTCGCCGACATCCAAGCCTTTTATTTTTATGAGCAGTTTTCATTGCGAATCATAATAATATCAGCCAGTAAGAATTTTCCACGAAGTAGCCATAAAATATGCTTATAAGGAGGTTTTCACTGGATTTCAGTTTTAGTGAAACATTGATGTAGTTGTCATTTGATTGCCTCAATAGTTCAATGATAGACTTTGACTTTGGTCGAATAAAGTATTATTAGGTTTTGTTAATAAATACTAAGTGCTAGCTCTGAGTATATTTAAAAGTACACACATACTCAAACAATGACTTACCTATAGTTACCAATGTTTATTTGAGAAAAACTTTATTACCTACCCGTAATTAAAATTTTCTCAAATAAATATTGGAGATCTATATTCACAAAGAGAAATATAACTACACCACTGTATATAGTTATTTGGCTTGTGTAAAAGACCACACGTCTTTTGTAAAATATAAAAAATATATTTAATTTTGTACTCATCAGTAAAAATAACAAATCTCTGGCAACTTGTATCATACCTTTTCTGAGCACATAATATATGTGGAGGCAAAAACACCCATACCTACATATATAATCGTCGAAGCCTCTTTAAAATTAATGATTCCTCAATCAATCAATCAGCCTATCGCAGTCCACTGCTGGACATAGGCCTCTCCTAACACGCGCCACAGCACACGGTCCTCCGCCTTCCGCATCCAGTCCGTCCCAGCGACCTTTTTTAGGTCGTCGGTCCACCTAGCTGGGGGCCGCCCTACCTTACGCTTACCGAGTCGCGGTCTCCACTCTAGGACACGTCTGCTCCATCGGCCGTCGGTCCTTCTGCAGATGTGACCAGCCCATTGCCACTTCAGCTTGCTAAGTCTGCGAGCTATGTCGGTAACTTCGGTCCTTTGTCGGATTACCTCGTTGCGAATTTTATCCTTCAAAGAGACGCCAAGCATAGCTCGCTCCATAGCCCGCTGTGCGACTTTTAATTTATGGACTAGTCCCACTGTGAGCGTCCACGTCTCGGCACCGTACGTCATAACAGGTAGGACGCATTGGTTGAAAACTTTCGTCTTCAGGCATTGCGGTAAAGGCGAAGAGAAAACCCGACGTAGTTTGCCAAATGCTGCCCAACCCAACTGGATTCTGCGGTTGATTTCTTTCTCGAAGTTGTTTCTACCAAGTTGGACACATTGCCCAAGGTAGATATATTCCCGAACAACTTCGAGCATCGAACCGTCGACGTAAATCGGTCCCGGCGTGATATGTTCGTTGAACATAATCTTGGTTTTATCCAAGTTCACACCGAGACCGACACGTCGTGAGGCTCCATTCAGGCTATGCAGCATTCCGCTCAACTGTTCCAGAGACTCTGCAACGATGACGATATCATCGGCAAACCGAAGGTGTGAGATGTACTCGCCATTGATGTTAATGCCCCGTCCAGTCCAGTCCGGCGTCTTAAAGACGTCTTCGAGCGCGTTGGTGAAAAGCTTGAATGATTCCTGTTTGGGCTGAAATCGGAAACCAATTACATAAATTGGCATTGGCATTGGTTACTTTGTTTCCTGTTCACTTTCTCATTATGTAATTAATGATAGGGATATAAATGCTGTAAGATGTTTAAAAGCAAATTCGCTTTTAAGATTAGGTACTTATCAAATCCTATGTCCGAACACAGGATTTGTTTTTCTTTACAAATATATACAATTGAAAGACAAAATGATTTAAAACTTGCCTTGTTGTAAATGGTGCTTGCAGTCATTATAATCTAATTTATCATTGTTAGCCTATCGCAGTCGAATGCTGGATATATAAGCCTCTCCAAATGCATCCCTTCTTAGCTTCTCGCATCCAGCTGCTTCCAGCTACATTGCCAAGATCGTCGCTCCACCATTACTTACTTACTTGTTAAGTATTTATGTATAGCTAACCTAGTAGTCAATATATAAGATATACCGACTACTAGGTTAGCTATACATAAATACATTCATTCCGTCTCTTAACGAACAAAGGTATTTATTTGATAGTGTTTGTCTGTGTCCGTCTGTGGCTTTGTAAGTTTGTAACTTCTAAATAACTGGATCAAATTAAATCCTCCGTAATCATTTTCAAAACAATTCAATTAAGATGATTGTTACCTGATAGAGGTTGCGGGCAGCCAATGGATAAGGTCAGCTCAGGGCCAAAAACTGTGGAAATATTTGGGGCAGATCTATGTCCAGCAGTGGACGTCTTTCACCTGATGGTGATGATGCTATGCTTCATGTAAAGTTGATAAATAATTTCGAGAGCCACTATAAAGATGAAAATTTGACATTGTTTTTTTTTTGCATTATATTTTAATTATTTTATCTTTGCGGAATCTTATTTCATTTTAAGTTTAGCTGTGCCAAATCCCACACTCCTTTTTTACGTATTAAATATATAGATAAGCTTTTCGTCGAATTCAAAAGAAACGAAGTGTTTGGGTAATTGAATAAATAGTAATATTTACTCATATCAAAACTTCATTCTAAATGTTAACAAAACATTTATGTTTACACATTGCTATAAAGTAAAATACTTATATTAACATCGCGTGTATGTCGGGAGTGTGTAATAAAATGCTGGAACCGCCTTGCTAATAAACTTTAATAGTCAGTCGTTAGTTAAATAATATAATAATTACTGCTGCGTTACTGGGTGTTCATGGTGTGATTGTTTTTGTGACTCAGTAGTACTGTGTATTACTGAGGACCCGGGTACAATCCTCGGGTGAATTGATATGGAGTTCTTTAAAAAAACCCCTGTATATTATCTGCAAGTTACTAACTGTTGCCCGCGACTCCGCTTGCGTGGATATCAATTATCGATTATTTTATTAGATAAAATACTCTTTGTTCTTGCCTTTATTAGGATCCATTCAGCCATTTAGTCGTGTAAATATAAGAAACAACCAAATATATATACAAACAGGGTTACAACATACAAAATTTTGCATTTATAATATTAGTATGGAGTATGGATTTATCCATACTCCATACTAATATGGACTCTTATGGAGTTTACTGGCTCCCTCTATAGCTGGCAAATCATGGGTAAGATTTCTGGTTTTACTTTCGGGGATGTGAGATGGATATTGCCTAGTCCAATAATTTGAAAATTAAAAGAATATCTTGGGACATCGCACGCACGGCAATCTAAATGCAAACTAGACAGAGCTTGTACTATGGTAGCCAGCCCAATTGGTATATTTCGAAATATATACTTATTAGTTATAATTATACTTATACATTATACCTATACATATACATTACACCCAGAGTTCCAGATACATAATAAAGAATTGTGATCATCACATAATATAGATATAAAATATACCAATTACTTTAAGAATTAGCTCAGTTGGTATTGGTACATAGACGTACATCGCTCGAACACCTTCAACATATTTAAATGTTATAGGTATATCTGTGTACGACAGCACAAAATTAGGGCGTGCGAATTTCGCAATACACTGGAGACGGATCAAAGGAGTGAACGATTCCTCGATGTATCGATTATTTTCGTAACCAAAGTCGACTCGATTATAATCTAGATACCGAACGCTTTGGACGAAAAACCTACGCTTTACAATATAATAATTTGAATTTCCTATAGTAATCAATGAACTTAATATACAAAAAGTTTCCGAAGAATTGAGAACCTTCTCTCTTATTGATGTCGGTTAAAAACATCCCAATTAAATAAGTTTTTAATCGGCTACCCGCAACCTTTACCAGATCGTCGGTCCATCTTGTTGGATGCCTGCCCATTCTGCATCTTTCAGTTTGTGGTTGTCATATCCGAACCTTTCTGCCCCAGCGCCTATCGTGTTAAAATTAAACACATATTGCAACTAAATGACAATATTATGCTATATACAGTTATGCTATAAATTTTATTTTCATTATTTGCCTTTATGTAGGCAAAAAGTTTAATATATCTCTCATTAGCAAAATTACGTCGTCGCGTCTTGAGGTTCGAATTTACCTGAGTTTTATTAACTCATTTATATTCTGTTATTCTTCTTTACAAACTCAATATATTTCTAGAGTGAATAATGTTCGGCTATAAATAACTGCTTTTTCCTCTTGACTAGAGGTCTCTTTGTAGATTGACAATGTGGACAATGGATACGACAGCGTGACACTTAGGTTCTCGGCTACACAAACCAGCCATCTTAATTAATGGTATCGATATTGTGAAGAAAAAGATCGTATATCGTTAATGTGTTTATCTATTAGGCGACACTAACATATATTATGACGTAGTAGTCAATGATAGAATATGTCAAAAAAGATCTTTAGTATCTAATAGTTATTAATAAGGACGAAGTACTAATAAAATAATTAAAATTATATTTTAGGATGAAGAAAGCATACGTTAGGGACGACTCAGGATTTTTTTATGTAGGTAGGAGGAAACTCAGTATGCCAACCGAAGATATATTTTAATACGATGATACTGAGGAAATCTTAATCAGTATTTAATTATTTATCTCTATTTATCAAAGGGCCATATCGACACCAACAATTTATACTACGCTAACTCGAATTTTAGGTAAATTCGTTTTTTTATGCCAAAGTGCTTAAAATATGCTATTTTATATGTAGTAAAAAAATCATGGAGAAATATACAAAAATAACGAAGTTACAAATTTTATAAAACGCTAAGTATAGGTACTTTTTAAAATCGCTCGATTTAATTTACGCTAACTATTATTATCGGAGTTTACGCGGGAACGGGACACACCGCTTGTTAGTTTACATTAGTCTATCATGAGTTAGCGTAGTTTAGCGCGTTCGAGTTTACTTTTTCGTTTGGTCATGCACAAGTTAGCGACTTTTATGTCTTAATCAAAGCTCAGATAAAACTGTATTATATACTTTATTTACAGTTGCTTGACATTTTTATTTGTAGTTTTAAGTACCTGCGTGTTTTATTATAATAATAATGAAATGATTTCATACATTTAATACCTATTGTTATAGAATTGTCACCATTACCTGTCGAAGTTGATAATCCTGAATTCATGGTAATCACATCATGGTTGATAAGCCTATTCAAGAGCAAAATCTATATCTAGTTCTGCAATCTCTTTCGAAAATGATGTATTATTAAAAGATAAAAATTTAAACGACTTGAGGGCGCCTAATATTCCACTTAATATTTGTTCATCAAAGGTATTTACTTCTATTCAAAAACCTTCTCCGTTGATATTAACTCCACCTATTTCGGTAGCCACTAGTGATCCTTTTGACAGCATAGATAATACCCACATCACCCTATTGTGAGTTTTGGGTGGTGACAAAGCAAGCGATACCTACTTGGTGCCGACTTCTTGCCAAGATACCGAAGATACAACTATTACACCTTAAGACGGTATGTCTGCTCAAGAAGATTTTTCAGATACCCAAATGGATAACGGCCTCTTTAATAACACGGATTCAGTATCGGCAAAATCTACTCCCTGTAACTCTATTTCCTCACCTGCAACGTTCAATGATCAGTGACTATTCTGCCGTATCGACTCCAAAAAAAAAAAAAACGTAGATCTAAAAAAAGAACTGATGTGGGTCTCAAACGTCTTAAGCTTGAAGATGAGTAGTTAGTTAGGAAGAGAAAACGTCTGTGTAACAAAGGATTGGATTATACCACTTCAAAAGGAAAAACCAAAGCTGCATAAAGCATGAAAGCCAGCTGTGTCAATTGTCGTCTGCAATGCTATAATAAAATAAGCCTAGAAGTTAGTATTGACTTGTTTGATAAGTTCTGGAGTACTGGTAATCATGCGAAACAATGGCAAATCAGCGCCAAGGTATATCATACAAAAAAAATTTAAAGACTGCCACTAATGTTGAAAGAAGAAAGAAACATTTTGTTATATGTGTAATTAATAAGTAAATAAAACTAATAAACAGTTTACTGTTTATTAGTTTTATTTATTTTTTAATAAGTGATTATTGTGCAATTTTTGTTAATAATATATGTATTTTTGATAGAAATCTTAATAAACATAAAGAGTAAGTTGATTACTATGCTATTTTTGTTTTAATTATAATATTTACATACAAAAAATATGTGCTATCTACTCAATTTCACCTAGAATTTATAAATTTCAACATTATGATACTACGTTGAAATTTATAAATTGTAGAATTTAATCCAATTTATAAATTATTTTGCTAGAAAAAAAATTATGATACGCTAACTTGTGGCACAGGTGGATGTATAAGTACGCTATATATAAATTGGCGGTTTTTAATGTCATGTACGCAAGTAACGCGTTTACCGTTTAAATAAAGCTAACTTTAATAACTTGGTATTTAGCATATAAATTTATAGTAATATACTTGAATAATAAACATACAAACCTAAAATTAGAATTAATGCATAATATATTTTAGAATAACCATTGTAATGCAATAAAAATACACTTGTTTAGTATTGTGCTCGCCCGTAGTACACTACGCTAACGCTAGTTAGACGTGTGTAGTGCGTAAAATATTATTCAGGAATTACGGGTATATACGGCTAACTTGCGCTAAATAAAAAAATATGAATAATTAAGGAAAAATAAATATGAGGGATTATTATGAATAAATCAAATATGAATTGTGCCAAATTACAAATCAATATCTTTATTAATATAAAAGTTATCAAGATTTTTCCTTTAAAAGCGTCTACTGTAAAAGTGCACTTTATGAGTTAGCTTAGTATAAATTGCTGGTATCGATATTATTCCCGAGTACCTACATATAGGCAACTTTATATTAACATAAAACATAAACAAAACCGTGGGCAGACGCTAGTATAAGATATACCTCTATAATAAAGAGAATAAGCTCTATCATCACCTTAACACTTTGAACGCCGCGCCACCGCCGCAAATCATTTAAAATGTTAAGGCTAGTTTATACCTACTATGTTAGAACTTCTAACATTGTAACTTTGCGAAATAAAGCCAAAAACATTTTTGTGACTGATGTTTTTCTTTATATCTATTTATTTATGTAGATGGCAAACGCGTGTTGCCGTTCTAAAAATTGTACCACCAGGATTTTGAGTTATGCATAATTACGCGCTTAGATAATATATTTTTTTCTTTTAAACACATACCTAAATGAGTACTGGAGACCTATACCAACCTTTGCTTCAGTGAGCATTGACAGTAAATGAGTATGCGGGCTAGTTACCTTATGTTAGTTAACATTAGGTAGGAACTAAAACTCCTTTGGGTAGAGATCGAGAGAGTACGAATAATAATTAATAGTACGTGGGTAAAGTCACGTAGCAGAAGCTTGTTATTAGATCGTGTCGATTTTAAGTTCATTTTGGACTAAAAATATATTTGGCCTTTCTATGTGTATTCACGGAACCATTCTAAAAATAATATCTCACCTGTTACACGCCGGAGGCGTTTGCCGAGCAATAAGTAGACGTGTATTTTTATACAACACTGGTAAAATAAACAAATAGCCCAAAACAATACCTTGTCTTTGTTATAAAATATTAACTTGTGTATTATCTATGTATATTCAGTATTTCTGTCAAGAAATCCTACTATCCTAGTAACATTATAAATGTGAAAGATTGCGATAATAGATGTATGGATGTTTTTTACTCTTTCACATTAAAACTATTAAACGGATCTGGATGAAATTTGGCATAGAGATAGATTACAGTCAGGAATAGCGAATAGGCATAGCGCGATAACCGACATCCACGCGGGCAACGGCTAATTCAAAATATAACCGCAGTATGGAAATTGGCGGCGTTTTGGTACTGTTCCACGACAAACACGTAAAATTGAGATGAAGAAGTATGTCATTATCTCGATATAGCTAAGTATGCAGCTTTACTTGTAAAATGTTCTCAAATTCGATTCTATCAGGTGTTTTGCGGAGAGGTCTCGCTGTGCTTTTATAAAATGGACACCAATCCACGGACTGAACCCGAAAAGGTTACTTAACCATGCATATTTATCGATACTTAGCTAAGAGCCCCTTTTATTAATTATATCCACAGGTTATCCCTCAGAGTAAAGGGTCATGCTTCATTAGTGCAGTTTTTCAACTATGTATATGGTATACGTACTCAAAGGGTTTGAAAGCGACCTTTTCACCCTTTTCGAAATACCCACGTTAATATAGTTATTTTACTATCCCTCAAACATCTAGTAATTAATCATAGCTTTTAGCACACCTATAAAATGTTTGCATAATTTGCAAGTCATTAGCTTGTTATAGTCATAGCCAGCTATAAAGCTAAAATAATAATTAAAATGGATTAATGAAGTCAAAGCTTTTATATATACATCTGTATGATTAATAAAATGAGCAGGGATTTTTATATTATTTAGGTGGCCAACAAGCATACAGCCAATTGATGGTAAGCAGTTACCGTAGCCTATGGAAATTTGCAATACCAAAAGTATCACTCGCGTATTGCCAACCCAAAATATTTAACACCAGGGTTTTATGGTGGAATTTCCCTGGAATAGCAAAACATTTCGTTAAAAACGCATCCATAAATGAGCTCTGGAAACCTGCACTTAAACACAGTAACACAACTACACCGCTCTGTGTGGTTTATTGGCTGTGGTCTTCTGTAAGATGGAGGTCCTTTCCTAGTCAGGCTGGCTCACTAGTATGGTATCCCTCCTCTCTGAAATTCATATTTTTAAACCTAGAGAAAAATTACATGTATTACATAAGCATACCCATACATTTAGCATTAAATATTAAATTATCATTTTTTTTTAATTAGCACATTTGTCTTCTAAACCATCGAATTAGTATCTTAGCTGAAAGACGTCCACTTCTGGCCATATGCTTCTCCCAAAAATTTTACACAGCATTCTTTCTCGAATCAACTTTTATATCTCAGTATAATTTTGTATTTTTGTTTAATTATAGCGCCTTCTATTCCAAAATCAGTTTCTATTTTCTATTCCAAGATTAAATTATACACTTCCAAATACAAATCTAACTTAGTTTGTTTGCCTTTGTAGATTGATAAATTGTTTCACCGACTTTGTGACTTAGCGCTGGCTCTGATGAATGATTTACAAGTACTCGGATTACAGACATGAAATGTACCAGTTTCCCGAGAATGTTTAACTATTCATTTTGCATATATACTTATTATGTATTTAAACTTGTAATTGGCTGCAGATTTTGAAGGGGGAAACGTCGTATTAGAGGACAAGATTTAATTTAATATTATAAAATTTAGGAAGTATGTCGGGTATCATTTATTTAGTACCATTAAACAGAGAATATTGTTAATTAAAATAATACTTATTAGTAAATGCATTTTCATACGAGGAAAAGAATAAAAGGCGGCTTTAGAATTAAATTTGTTTTCTATTTATGTATTCGTTTATCTGTAGTCTATGTCTGAACCAAGTAAATTTATTAAGTTTATATAATAACGTGTCTATCTAATCCATACGTATATTGTAAATACGAACGTAACGTAACTCTGTTTGATTGTTACCTTTTCACGACTACAACAATTATATCCTGGGGAAAGACATAGGGTAGGTACGTACTTTTTACCGCGATAACCTTCTATCAAGCGATAACGGATATCCACGCGCGCGGAACCACGAGCAACAGCTAGTCTACTATATATACTATATTTCAGACTATTGTGACGTCATACATACATTCTGTTGTAATTAATCGATACAATGCGGAATTATTTATCTCCAGAACAAATTAATAATTGTTATACGCATATTTGTAAAGGTTAATGAGAGGCTTATTTGCAGTACAATAATACACTATGTTTGTTCTACTTCTAACAATAATAGTGCTCATAGCTAGGTGCACTCGCTGTTTGGTAAACGATCAGCGGAGATCGGTGACCGCATAGTGGTATTTCATCTGAGCGTCTTTCTGCTTCGGAGGGCACGTTAAAATTAGGTCTCGACTGTTATCAATCGTAAGATCACGACAGAGGCCTAAATATGGGCGATCTAAATAACTCTGTCACCAGGTTGGCCAATTAACAAACGATAAAAAATTGTTAAAGATAGTAAGTACTCTAGGACGAAAGTGGCAATCATAAATGTCATTTACTTACATCGAGTTTTGAAAAGCAATTTTCAACTGTCATTGCTGAGAAAAAGAAGTGCATAAACGACACTTTCATTGCAATACCGAATGAATCAATAGCAGGCTTGTAGCGGACGTTCCTTTTTCAAAAACAAATAGTTAACACAAAACAGTTTCTGCAATATTTTATTTTAAAATATGAAGTAGATTGCGTAGCTTTAAATAGTAGTCAGAATGAATTGCAAGGACGTGCTATTTAGGAAATTTATGTAGCACTTTTGCCTTAGAATGTGCTTACCTTAGATTATCTTCTCGCGACTCGCTAAATTTGCACGAGGTTCTTCAACACAATTGTCTGAGACTTAAATAAAAGCTGAGTCACGCTTTATTCATAAATTTTACACAGTAGTTTCATTCACGTAGAATAGTTGTTCTTTGCAGTTTTTTAAGACAGTCAAGGGATTTCTATTACATTTATTATGAATGGTACTTATATTAGGGAATAATTCATATGTCGTGTTGAGACATTGACATTATGGACGCAGAATTACACCCAAACTTGGAACAAAACCCAACTTACCGTGTGTCAATAGCGTTTAGGTACATATGTCCCACTCGTCCTGCCAAACTGAATTATTATTGTTAAATCCTTTCGTGTATTGTTACATACACATAAAATGTAAGACTTTTACCGTGTAACGGAGGCCTGGTTATCCATAACACAGGTATAGGTATAGGTATATAGGTATTCTTACCTAGCTTGGAAACCAGTCTCCCACTACTATGTCATGACAACATTGTACCTTATACGAGTATACTGTAAATTGGGCGATAATAAAAACATTTATTATTATTATTATTATACTTAGATATTACTAACATCAAATTAATCTGTAGATATTTTTTGTAAAGACAACTCAGACCTAAGAAGACAGACTTAACAAACATACAATTAAGGGCCCCTTTTCCGAAATTAACGTTTCTAGATCGAGTTGTTTTCAGAGAAATCAATATATTAAAATTCGCAAAAAAATATATAGTACAGATATCGACACTGTCGTAGAACATTGTCAGATGTTATGATACTACGAAATCGTGTTTTTAACACAATTGGCTTCTATAAACGATTATCTTTCCCAACAATTTTTTTTAATTTTTTTTATGCAGTAGTTTTGAAGATATTCAATCGAACAAAATCGTACTTGAACATGATTCCGAATGACAACATCGCGTGCCAACATGCGCTGTTGTCTCTTGTTCGTCAAGGACGCGTATGCGCCGGCCGCTGTCTATTTAACGTCACATGCGGCGACGTACGACGGCAAGTGGTCATGTTTCTTAATGTTTTTAAAGATAATGCCTAAACGTATTTAAAAGCTATTTTTATAGTTTTAATGAATTTGTAATATAACAAAATCAATACAAGATGTCAAGTTCAAAGCAGATATTAAATTTAGTTCTAAATAATAAAGAATTAATTAACCGCTCAACCGAGGAATCAAGTATTTCGACTAATTTAAACGAAAGTACACATAATCCTGGTAAGTCATTCTTATAATAATTAATGTTCGTAACAGTAATTAGTGATATTAATATATATTTTATTATTTCGAACCAGTAAAAAGATTTTATTCTAAAATACTCAAAAATCATGTCGTATTGTAATGAACGACTATGTTCTATGGAACTCAAAAATAATCATTTATATTATTAAATCTAATCATAGTGATGGTGTAAATACGTATATTACTTTATTTTAGCAACAATATTTATTTCTATAAATTTTGTTGTATCTTAAAATAGTGTCGTTTTATTACAAAGTTCATTTTAATAATTGAAGTCGGTTGGGCAAATACGACGCTGTACTACGGAATAAATGTCACAATTTTTTGTCGTACAATTAGAACCGACCGTATTCTTTGGCGGCTTTCGAATACAATTTTGTTCGTCACTTTCAATTATAAAAAAGTGATAGATTTAATTAACAGTTTTTTTTTATTTCTTGTATTTATAATTTTGTGATATAGACTTCTGATTTTAACATGATTTTTTTAAGACGTTGCAGTTTTGGAGGTTGATAGATCTTCATCACCTATACCACCAGGTGCAGATAAAATCGCAGATGAACTAGCCTACCACTGCCTGATTATTCGATCAAGTACCCGAAATTTATTTTCCGTACCAAAGTTCCTTATTAATACTATAAAATGTAAAAGTTTGTGAGTATGGATCGATGGATGTATGGATGGATGATAACTACTGAACGGATCTGGATAAAATTTGGCACAGAGATAGATTATGGTCTGGAATAACACATAGGCATTTTTACAGCAATAACCGACAACCATGCGGGCGGAGCTCTTGTACACCAATGACATTTATGACACAGATATTATTATACTGCGTTTTATTCTAGATTAGCTTGTATTAAAAATAATATGTTTATATCTAATAAGGTTTTTATAAGCTCTAAATCCCCATGATTTAGAGCTATAATATTTTGTTAGTATACAAAAGACATGTAATTTACAGTAATAATTTACAATGTGGCTGTCTTATTTGGACGCAATGACCCTCAGGTGAAGCAGCGCGTTTACGCCTAATCGCTGCAAAACTGTCCGTGTGTGCATCGGCGAACATGCCTGAGGCGCTGCACATCCATGGCAGTCCCAACAGCATCCTGAGTGCATTGTTGTATTGGACTCGAAGAGCACTGATGGTCTTCAGCGTACAGCTAGTCCAAAGACTGCACGTGTAACACGTTTGACAATACGCTTTAAAAAGTTTTAATTTTACGTCACATGTGCAACGTGCAAATCTTGGTACAAGCATGTTGCTTCTGACCGCCAACGCTCTTCGTTCCCTTTCTACATCCAAATCATCTCTCATGTTTTCTGTAACTATATGTCCCAAATACTTAAACTGTTGAACACGGTTTAAGGTATTACCCATTAAGGTAAGGTAATTTTGCCCCGAAGACTAGTATTTCGCTCTTTTTGGCATTGAGCTCTCCAGCATACCTCTCACACACCTCCAGTAAGGCTCTCAAACTAGCAACTGAGGGGCTTAGTAAAGCCATATCATCGGCATAACTTATATTATTAAAAGCTACGCCGTCTATGTAGCAACCTGATTGCATACTGCTAAGCTCACTAATCAGTGCATCAATATATAAGTTAAACAATATTGGAGATGTTAACCCACCTTGTCTAACCCCACATTGCAGCCTATATTCCTCCGATTCAGCATCTGCCCATTTTACAAAGTTTATTTGGTGCTGATACTCATATTTAAATATGTTAATGTCTAATGGAACATTTTAATTGGACATTTTCTCCCAAAGCTTGTCGTAAGTCACCATGTCAAAAGCTTTGGACATATCAAGAAAGCATGTAAACACAGGCGTCTTTCTATCAGTGTAGTACCTCACTGTCTCTTTTAAACATAAAATTGCCGTTTCGGTTGACACACCCTGGCTAAAACCGTGCTGTGCATCGTGCAAAATGATATGCTTCTGTAAAAAAGTGTTCAAAATACTATCTTTGGCAACATTTTTATTTAACATTTTATTTTTTTTGTGCAATCCTACTAATATTATAAACGCGAAAGTTTGTAAGTATGGATGGATGGATGGATGTTTGTTACTCTTTCACGTAAAAACTAGTGATCGGATCTGAATGAACAGAGATAGATTATGGTCTGGACTAACACATAGGCTACTTTTTACAGCGATAACCAACATCCACGCAGGCGGAGCCGCGGGCGACGGCTAGTGATACAATAAAGAAAGTTGATTATTATTATATTTTTGTTTTTTTTTTAAATTTAATAATGAAAAACTTAACATACAACACCAAATAAGCATGAAATATCGAAGAACAAAGTGACATATGTACGTAGGAAACCTCATTTCCCGTAGGACAACGTCGTAATGTTACATAAGCTATCTAGCGTAAGTAGAACAAAGTTGGATGATAACAAAAGAGGACTATTTTTTTTATAATAAATAATATGTACTTGTAATTTTCTGGGAATAACTACAAATATGATAGCAAAAGCTATTTGAAAGTTATAATATGCCAAAATAATTAGGTAAAAAAATATGCCGAAAAATCTGAGTTCAAAACTTTAAAGTGCTCTCCTGTAAAGTAGCTATTTTGTAGAAGCGACTTTGTTCTATGACAGTGTCGATATGTTTGATCTAGTGACTTTTTTGGTTAAAAACGCAAAATTTAACTTTTTGCTCGATAAAAAAGAAGTCTGAAGTTAAGTCCATTTTGAAAGTATTTCAAGTTGTATGAGACTTGGGGGAACGCAACCTTTATGAAAATTTAACATTTCATTTACTAATCGGGTTTAACAAGGATATTATTGGATAGATTTATAAAATTGCCCTTATTTTTTTTTATATAAAATAAATACGTGAAAAACTGCTAGTGCGCGACGCGCGCACCGCGCCAGTGTCCTGCCGGACGTTATCGAGGGAGGACCTACGCAATTTTTGCTCGCGACCACATTATCGTCGCCACAATATAATACGTCACAATATAATACTGTAATGTTTTTCTCTACACAGAATAGCGAATTCAGTATGACTAGAATTTTGAATCTTTAATGAAAACATTCACCTTTACATATTTATACATACTAACTGAGGATCAGAATGGCGCAGCGGTAGTGAGGCTGCCTTACGGACTTAGGGTCCCGGGTTCGAATCCCGGTAAGGGCAAATGTGCATGGACATTTGTTTCCGAGTCATGAATGTTTATACATAATAAGTACCTATACATAATAAGTATTTACAAAAAAAGTATATAAGTATTATATCAACTATCTGGTGTCCACGATACAAGCCAACGATATTTATTTATTGACTAGTTGTTGTGCTCGACTTCGTTCGCGTGGAAATTTGAAAGAGTATTAAGAGCGTATTCACAAAATAGCGCAGCTACAGATTAGGTAATTATCGGTCGACCGGCCGTGGAGTGCGCGTGTGTGCGTGATCCTCGCACACATACATTGTTCGTGAAGTATATTCGGCACAGTGCAGGGTGCGTAAACTTTATTGTTATATTACGGTAAGATTTTTGGTTTTTGGGCGCTCCTTGTGTTTCTCCGCATCATTGTCTTTGTGGAGAAGCCGTCGACCGTCTCGGACACCATGGGCTATTCTGCAGCAGGAGCGCAGGCCGCATATCGCAACACGCCCAACTTAACGACATTATCCGTCGAGCTCTTGTCACCGCCGATGTATCAGCCGTACTTAAACCAAATGGTTTGGTACGTGACGATGGGAAGAGACCTGATGGAATGTCGTTATTGCCTTGGAAGATGAGCAGGCCGTTGGTGTGGGATGCAACGTGCGTCGACACCCTTGCACCATCACATCTTCTAAGTACAGCAGGTTGTGCTGGCGCTGCTGCTGCAGCTGCAGAGTCCCTCAAACGGCGAAAGTACAGCAATTTAGTTGGAAACTACATTTTTGAGCCGTTTGGGGTGGAGACTGTAGGTTCATGGGGTCCGAGTGCTCGTTTCCTTTACAGAGACCTAGCGAAACGACTGATCGACGCTTCTCGTGATCAGAGGGCTGGCTTGTTTCTCGCACAGAGAATAAGCATTGCCATTCAACGTGGCAATGCCGCCAGCCTTCTGGGCACGTTCCCAGTAGACAGTGATGTTGAGGAATATTTCGACGCTTAAACAACAGTCTTCATTAGTATTATGTTTTTTCCTTTTTTTTTGTATTTATGATTAAATTAGTTTTAGGTATATAAAACGTACATATTTTTTGTCATTATTTATAAAATGTTAAGAATCATATTTGTGTTACACTCTCATTAGAGTTAAAATTGTATGTCGAAGTTGCACCATACAATAATAATATTTTTTTAGACAAATCAAAAAACTAAAATATACTGAAGTAGATAAATGTCGAACGCGACATAGATTTCCTTCCTTCCTACATATTTTTCTTTTGCTGCATCTCCACAACAAACTTACATTTTTATTGTTTATATTTAGGTTATACCGATATCCATTATGAATCAGTGTATCATTGCCACGTAATTTTTTTAAAATTTTTACTTGTTTCGTCAATTTCAAATAGCATATTATTTATTTTTAATTTCGAAATCAATTAACTACACAAACGCGGAACTTAACAAACGTCAAACGTAACAAACAACTTTTTTCTTCAACCTACCCTCAATTGCAGGTTTTGAGGGTAGGTTGAAGAAAAGAGTTATATATTATCCTATGCATTTTGTTTTTGCGATGGGCCCAATCGTGCTTACAACCTTAATCCTACGTACAATAAATAGGTACACACTGTTTATAAATTTCGTTTTGGTTTGTGTTTTTATTTTATCTTTAAACGATAGAAATATAGGTTAAATACATAAACAATATAAATATTGTGTTGTTTCATGTAATTATGGAGGCCATTATTACAGGCAGATTCTGCGTATATAAAACTGCCAATACGACCTGGGGACCTATCCGTCCGCGTAGGACGGATAGGTCCCCAGGTCACAACACCCTTCTCACCAGCGCCATCCTTGTGCCACACCAACAACAAAAACTAACCCTCAACCTACCACCATAAAAAAGAAAAATTTGACCAATCGCGTATTGGACCAATCGCGTATTGGACCAATCGCGAAATGGACCAATCGCTAATTGGACCAACCGCGTATTGGACTAACCGCGAATTGGACTAACCGCGAATTAGGTGGATTGGACCAAACGCGTATTGGACCAAACGCGACTAAAGGGTAGCTCGTAACCGAGCCGATCGCCAGTGGGCTGCCGCACGCGACACAAAGCGCGCACACCACGTTTCCCGCTCAAAACGCATTATTCGATCGATATTTACGTACACTACGTATATTAAGTTTTGACTAACGACACGATGGTTGATTATTGTGAAGTCGTTGGATGTCATAGTTAAAAGAAAAATAAAAAAAATACTTTTTTTCATTGCCGAAAGATGAAGAAAGGTACGTTACGTTATTTGAAAGTAGGGACGCATTTTAGCTGGCTTCAGTTAGTAGTACCTAGTAATTTTAAAATGCTTCTTGTGTGTAGGTACTCTTCCTTAAAAATTTACGAGAAAGTTAGAAAGACAACCCTACCGCATTCGTGCGATGATGAGCTTGCACGTGAGTCGCACGGCGGGCAACACAATCTCGACTCTTTGAGCGCATACTTATGGTACATTTCTTTTCGCTGCGAACAGCAGACTATTATAAAGATTTTGTAGGCTATTATGGCGTAGGTATTTTGGCTTTTGTATGGGAGTGATGTATCTGTTACGTAGTAACTATTTAGTAATCTGCGGTGCGGGTAAAGCCGTGGGTGGAAACTAATGCCATAACATGATACCTAGCCTACAAAAAAGTAGTAGGTACTACTTTTTTGTGGGCTACTTTTTTGTAGGCTAGGTAAGTACAAAAAACAAAAATGATCATAATATTAATAGACCACAGCCAAATTATTTATTTATTTAAAACTTTATGCACAATCGCACACAAGCGGACTTAATGCCATAGGTATTCTCTACCAGTCGACCTTGGGTGATACAGAGATGAGCATAGGTAGTAGGTGCACTCAAAAACAAAAAAAAATTGGATAAGACAAAGAAACAAATTTAAGATAGTAAGGATATAGATTCAACAATATCTAAAAAAATATATAATGAATATATATGCTGTGGTATATATAATATATAAAATAAATATAAGTACCTACTTACATAAATAAAATTTATAAATATAAACAAAATTGTTATGAAAGTGTTAGACGTACTAATTCCGGCGATTTATCAGCGAGAAGAGCCCGAATCTTTACTTAAATTACTACACACATCGGTGTAGTTGTGGTCTTGTGTGTGAGTAGTATAAGTACTCCAGGGCTCATTTAGAGATGCGTTTTGGAAGAAACGTTTCCTATCCCAGGGATACTCCATCATAAAACCCTGGTGTTAAAAAAATGTGTCGGGAACACGCAAGTGATACCTTTGGTATTGCAAGCGTCCATGGGCTACGGTAACTGCTTATCATCAAGCGGGCCGTATGCTTGCTTATCATAAGGTGGTAGAACAAAAAAATAATTATATTTGCATATTAGGTAAAATAAAAATAGCTACCTCACACTCCCATAGATGCTATTACGCCATAAATCGATTTAGGTATAAACCTACCTACCTAACTACTACCTACCTATCTACCTACTACCAAAAAAAAATAGTTGACCTCCTATTCCCGAGACCTACTGAATATACATACAAAATTTCATAAGAATCGGTCAAGCCGTTCTCGAGGAGTTTTGTTTGTTACAAACACTGTGACACGAGAATTTTATAGATCATCGCCTGCTTTGTCAATACATTCATAACAATATAAGTGTATTAGTGTTTACAGTCAATAGTGCAGTGGACATACATCAAGCTATACGTTTTTGTTGCAAACTAGCTCTTATTACCAGCACGCCAATAATATTTGAACTACTGATTATTTATACTGTGGCGTGCTCGCCCGCCGCCATAGGTCACCTGAGTTCATATCGCAACGGCTCCTGTGCAACGCGGGCGCAAGCCGTCTCCGTGCGTAAAATGCCTAAACTTTCGGGAAAAGGGGCCCTTAACGGGCACAAAGTTCACTCAGACTCGGGACAACCATTTATGGATCACACGATTTCTTGTGTGTATGGTTCGAACCCACAACACGCTGCGCTGTAGTAATTGGCGAGGTAACCGATACCGAGTACCGAGGTAAGGTAATAGGTATAATATCTATCAAGATTTTTTCTAACACACTTGAAGAAAAAGTGCTGATTGTTGAAAAATACGAGGGGGAAGGGAACCTCTCGAAAAGAAACGCAAAGTTTTCT
This sequence comes from Trisateles emortualis, assembly GCA_947095525.1. NCBI lineage: Eukaryota > Metazoa > Arthropoda > Insecta > Lepidoptera > Erebidae > Trisateles > Trisateles emortualis. The sequence goes on from OX352734.1 coordinate 12,644,827, forward strand.
TGTCTCAAGGTGACCACTTGTAGAACTTTGAATAAGAGTGAATATTAGGGTGAGGTGAGCCTCATGTTTTGTTGGAAATTACGAGCGCCGATGTGAAAAGCCTTCCTAGAATTACTTACATGTGGGCGAACAAGTGTGACACGCTGTTAATTTCGCGCACATACGGCTATAGGCGCGCCGCGGCTTGTTGTGTACACCAATTACACCCGCTCAACTAAATCTATATTTGTATACAATTGTATACATATGTTACAATTTGAAACACGTAAGTGGTATATTTAGGATTTATTGTTTCAAATAAAATAGTCCAACTAAAATTTCGAAACGTCGCTTTTTTGCACAGTCGGGTAACGCACAGCTGACGCACGTTACATAACACGGAATACTGTCAGTTTCCAGAATAGGGACATTGTGAGTGTTTTAGGTATGTGATGGTACGAGAGAGATACAATTTTATGAGGGTAGATTTAGGTGATTCTACCTCACAATCCTGACATAGCTTCACCAGTCAGCTTGTGACCACGGCCTGGTCGCTACCGGTGTAAACTGGTCGAAACGTCAATCAATCTACTTAAATGATGCATTATCATTCGGGTCTCCTCTTCTTTATCAAAAGAGAGAGTCTTTTGATAAAGCAGAGGAGACCCGTGCCCAGCAGTGGAACATAATAATATATGGGTTGCTATTATATTCTATTATTAATGCCTTATCTTGGTATTACCCGAATAATATTGTATATCATGCAACGCGATAGTTTTCAACTAAGTCAAGTCAGAAATCGACACTCGATTTTAAATACTGTTTGGGACTCAAGATTAAAGAGTGCATGTTACTCGTAATCAAAATATTTGAAAATATTTTACAGGTTTTTTATAGCTACAGAACTAGGTCGTTACTTTATGAAATATGTAATAAATAACCGCAAATTAGGATTGTTTATATTACTGTTCTATTTTTATTTTACAGCATTTTACGACTGTGGAATAATGGTTTTGTTTTATCATCAGGAATAGTTCAAATGACGAGATTTGATCATAAATTGACTCGAAATCAATATTTTATTCTAGTGTTAGTATAAATATTATAAATCGTATGAATATTGTACTCTTTGAATGGATGTCTTATTAATTTTTAATAAATTAAAATTTAAACTTATTCTAAATATAAAATTACCAAATTGTAGGTGTACATTATGTTTTCTTCAAATATTGTTTTTTTTTTCGTATTATTTGATAAAAAATGAAGTCATAAAGTGGTTACATCTCAATAATTTGGTGCTGATTCGATTATTTTTTTACAAAATATTTAGAATTACTATAGTACATAATATGTACTATAGTAATTATTATAGTTTATGACGAAACCATATTATGAAACACATCTTGTAGATTAATACTGTATTTTTTGGCAGTCATTTGTCTATAAATGCCAACAAAAAATGGTTTCATTTACATTAACTATATTTCATGATTTTTTGAGAGACCTTAACTTGAAACGCGGGTAGTGAACATTGGTCTTGTCGTTTGGTTTTACTTTGAGTATTGAACTAAACTGTAGTGTAGTGTTACAGTCTTCAACGAATATGGTTATGGTAGTGAAGTGTATGAACTATTATAGTGTGCTTGTGCTGACTTCAGAGTTCAGATAGAAAACTACTACTTCGGTTAATCTTATTAAATTTGTTGCAGCTGGGTTTACATAGCTATAAAAACGTAGTTATGGTCCAATTCTGCCTTCCTATATATTAGTAACATTGATTTGACACACGAAAGCATCCATGTTTTACTCATCACTAAACAAAAACATCTGGCAAATTATTCAATTATTTTACTGTTCACATTGTTGTCTAAAGAAAATTTCATTTATATTCACTAGCACTTTAAATTATTCATAAATATTTACTTTCACTTAGTTTTAAGTTAAAGTAAAATGATGTTTGTATTTTATGCTGAAGATTATCTTTGCGGGAGGCTGGAACGTGCTTCAGCCGAAACAATTATGTAAATGTCTACTCACTAATTGTTTTACCGCTATACTTCATTCGTGAAGTATTTCAGTAAAAAATATAGAAACCATATAAAACAGTTACTGTACTAATATTATAAAGTATGTGAAAGTTTGTGAGGATGTATGGGTGATGATTGTTTCTCTTTCACGTAAAAACTATTGCAGGGATCTGATTGGAATTTGGCATAGATATAGATTATTGTCTGGAATGGCGAATAGACTACTTTTTAACGTGATAATTGACATCTGCGCAGGCAGAGCCGCGGGCAACAGCTAGTGTATTATAATTATAAACTTAACTTGCAATCGGGTGCAGGCACGACGTTATACAAGTCAGTCTCTAATGTAAAAAGATATAGGATCAACAACACACGATCAACTGCTTACCATCAGGTGGGCCGTATGCTTGTTTGCCTCCTTGGTAGTATAAAATATATTTAACCAAGTTTGAGTTAGTTCTATATATAATATAAACTGGTTGAACTTACCGTTTCTAATCGTGTATAATTTTAGACCGTAAAAGGCTAACAGTGGAGAACTTTGAGCGAGTGGACAAGATCTGATACTAATTATTCCCACGATTTAACTTTATGCGGGTTTAAGTAAAGTTTAGTTTCCACAGCGACTTTGCCAACGATACAGAAGATACATAATATGACAGAAGAGTTTTATTTTTTATAGATATTTAAATGAAAGTTCTGCTCTAGGGAGCAAGCCCTGGGTCGCTGAGAACAGAACATAAATTATTTAATTTTTGTTATGGTTATTACTATCATAAAATAATATAGTCATTGCGACTATGTTATTTTGTTATGGTAACAACTTTCACAAAAATAAAACAAGTTATTTTCTGTGACAATCGACTTGATACCTTAAATTAAATGAATGCATGAATGAATAAATGAATTAGCTATTTACCACTGCATATTTTGAGTTTGATAATACAAAAACTTGTGTTCGTGATTACAATGTACTAAAACCCTCTGTTATATTGAATACCTATCTTTGTTTTAAAAGAAAAATATCAGTCCAGTCATTTTAACATAATATTTTTATGCATACGGCATTGGCATAAAAGCATTGGAATATATTTATATCCTACTAATATTATAAATGCGAAAGTTTGTAAGAATGGATGGATGGATGTTTGTTACTCTTTCACGTAAAAACTACTGAACGGATCTGGATGAAATTTGGCACAGAGATAGATTATGGTCTGGAATAACACTTTTTACAGCGCTAACCGACATCCACGTGAGCGGAGCCGGGGGCAACAACTAGTTTATCTATAAACTACTTCAATGCTTTTGCTGGGCGGCCAGGCCACATTTTGAATATGGTGTAGGGTTTGTAGTGAAATTAAGACGCTATGATGTGAGTTAGATAGTTTTAGGTTATGGCTATATACAGCAAACGTATGGAATTTGACGTCGTTTTACGACATTATACAGTACAGTTATATCATCAAATCCCATACATTTGCTTTGCCATATTGTATTCGATTGACTACCGTTTATGCCACTTTTCTAGAGAGGTTGATTACTTTTTGACAGTGCAAGCAATATATTATTATACTCGTCTTGGCATTACTTTAGAAGCAAATGTTTTAAACCTTCACAGTTTTAAAATAAATTTAAGATAAGATAAGATAAGATAAGATATTTATTCGCTCAGAACATGGTACAAAAGATGACAGAATACAGAAGTGGCCCGACATTATTAAGTCATAGTACAACATCTATCACATAATATTAGTAATCCTACTGTATTTTGAACTGGTCCAGTTATTTCGGTCGTGCAATTATTATTATTTCTGTATTAATAACATTGTATTGTTTTGTTTCACTGTACAAATACACCACGTAGGTACAATTTCATGCTTCGTTTATTGCATAAATGAGCGATATAATCATATTTAAATCATAAAGGAGTGTTTTTTCTGAAAATGAGTCGCCTCTGTTCCGTTTTATGCCACTTTCCTAATTGGTGGCGAAGTTTTTAAAGCATAATGGTGCGTATACACTATGGTGTTAAATAGGTTCCGAACATAAAGATATTGTAACGCGTATTTTCATTGAATGTAATTTAATTCCATATAAATGTTACATTTTGCTACTGGGACAGATTTTACCGTGTGGTGACGGATTATGAATACAAATGTCACCACCCCGTTCCATCCCGAGGTAAGAGTCGACTAAAGGAGTAAGTCAGGCAGGCAATATCCACTGCAAGAGAGAGAAAACTCGAAACAAACCCGCCAACCCGTCTAATCAGCGTGATATAGTAGGCTAATATCCCTTCAAATATATGGAGGAGACTCGTGCCCAGCAGTGGGACGTCTATGGGTTGAGATGATGACATATTGCTAACTTATTTATCGATATTTTGCGAGCGTGTCATTGGTTCTTTTAAAATAAACTGCGTTTTTAGCCAAATCATATAAAAAACGACTGCACTGATTTTAACAAAAATCGATCGTAAAATATAGTAAAGGACGTAAGCTATATTTTGTATAAAATGCATTACGGGCAAAAACTAGTTAAGCGGCATCATGTTCTAAATAATATCAGTCTATGTCGCTTATTCATATGAAACAAAAACATCTCCGCCCTGTAGATATTGGATAAGCTGCAGCGCTCGCTGGTAAAAACGAAGAATCCGTTAAATTAATGCGAGTTCATAAAACTGGCCAAGTGCGAGTCGTACTCGCGTACCAAGGGTTACGTACAAACCTGTATTTTTATTATATGACGTAACTAAAAATTTACGGTTTTCGCATTTTTTCCTTTATCGGTGCTTTAAGACGTACTTCGTACCAAATTTCAAGATTCTGAGTTCACGGGAAGTACCCTGTTGGCGGGTTTTGATTTTCTTGCGAGTGTCGAAAATTTGTGGAAATTTGCGGCTTAAACGGTTGTATCTTTTGATTGTGTTGGCTTAAAAGTTTGATCATCATCACAGCTTCAAGGGACAGTAGACCTGAGTATTTGATATAAATTTCATCTTGGTACCTTTACGCGTTCCTGAGAAAAAGGGGCTTCACAGACAGACGGACGGACAACAAGTGTTCCTATAAGGGTTCCGTTTTTTCCTTTCGAGGTACGGAACCCTAAAAAGTAAAGAATTAAAAATTGTAAAGTAACTAGGTAAAAATATTTAACCAAAATAGCAGTCAAAATATCGGTATCTATATAATTATAACCTTTTAAAAATCGTATCTATCTAGATCCAATTGATTCTCCCCTGGGGAACATGCAAGAGTCCTGTGTGCATGTAAGTAACAAAACTCTGCTATATTGTGTAGCAAGAAGCGCGTGCCTCACACGTAACACGTGCCGGTTACTTACCACTTTAGTGTGAAGGAATCTTTAAGAGTATTCACTCAGGAGAGTGCTAGCATATTTACATTTTCAGTAGCTATCTCTAGAGTATTTTATCCATGAACCTAATATAGTTACACTATAATCATTTTGGTACTATAAACTGTATCCTTGAGGCAGAATGAGCTTAAGTTTTACAAAGCTTTTCTAAAGGTAAATCCATACTAATATTATAAATGCAAAAGTAACTCTTTTTGTAAGTATGTATGTTTGTTGGCTACCTTTACAAGACTAAACAGGTGAACAGATGGAGAACGGCGATAAAAAGAACATATAAGGTACTTTGGCAACAGCTAGTTTTTCATGTATCTGTTTTCGTTAGCGTTAGACTAAACCTCTCTATCTAGACTCATTTACATGATTTAATTATTTTAAGTACGTAAAGGGATCCGTTTGAATATCTATAAAAGTTTTAATTCATGGACGTTCATTTGAGGTACTTATGTTACTAACTTTCTGGGCGTCAATCGTAAGCCATTTTAATGCGTAGCTATTCTGATTCGTGACTTTAGATACTTGCAAGTGTATATAACCTCCAACCTTAAAATGAGTACCTACCTACTGCGCAAAGAAACACAACAGTTCTGTTCAACACTGTTAAGGTTCTTTTTCGGGGTTACTCACCTATATAGGTGAGCAACCCCGAAAAAGAACCTTAACAGTGTTAAAACTAGCATTACCATGTTTGTTTTGTTGACCAAACCTTTATGAATCACACAAATTTTTGTTCTGTGTAGTATTAAACCTCTCGGCACGGTATTGGTATTTTAAATACAAAATTACTACCTTAACCACTAGACCAATTGCAATGTTGGCTAATTTCGTACCTGTAACCTTCCAATTGTACAAATGAACTGATATCAATGATGCTTACTCAAACCATTGTTTACATGCACAATATAGAGGGTAAACTGTTTGTGAGCGAACACTATCGTACATTATGGTTCGATATGATTAGTTCATTCAATTCTATTACTTACATAATATATTATATATAATAGGTACATTTATCTATATGTAAATAGAGATAATAGGTCTCACTCCAATACTGTGATTGACTATTTCATTAAAGATAATTACTGATTGATTAATCTAATGTATTCTTTGTTACTGTCATTACATCTGTTACCGACTGGTTTGACTAAGACTAGAATAGAGAAGTCAAGCAATATTTGATAGACTTGGGCAAAATCGTTCACTCTGTGGAGTTCGTTCATCAACTCTCGTTCCGTAAAATGAACTCGTTCCGCTAAATCGTTCCAGTTCCACAGTTCCGAGAAGTCAATATGTACCTTTGAGTCCGGAACTCCAGCTTTGACTCTCAGCTCAGCTGAACTCTGAACTCCGCGGGGAACGAAGGAGCGACATGATTGAATCGTAGGGGCGTGCATTTTGACACTTTTGTTATCTTCGTAACATTCATACACAACAATTCGTTTTTGTAACAAAACACTTCATAAATTAATCACAATTTCATGAACAAAATTATTTTTACGAACACTGCATAAAAGTATACGTATAAAATGGCACGAAATTTTTAATTTATATAAAAAATCTAAAATAATAAAATAAATCTCTCGTATGAAATAGTCTAAAATTGTTTGACATCTATGATTATTGTCAAGTCAAAGAAAGAAAAGTAAAGCTATATACGATTAGTAATGTGTGTGATTGCAATGACGAATCGGTTGTCTGTCACATACACAGAGTGAGTTTGAGCTGTAACTCGGATTTTAATTTGCGCGGGAGCTGAGAGTAAGTGAACTGTGGAACGAAAATGCTTCACTGGGTGGAACGAGTTATACTAACTCACTTAGAGTGAGCAGTTCATCAGAACGACTCGTTCCGGAGTTACACAAGTCTTATTTGATAAATATAATAAATTAATGAGGTATTTATTCTACAAAGGAAACTCAAAAAAGCATTATACATATATGAGTTTGAAAACGTAAGATTGTATCCACATTTTTGTTCATGACAATCAATCCTCCGTGGAAAACAGGTATCTGTTTATTCACATACCTGTTTCCCTCGAAGGATCTGGGCCTCTGAACTGAAAAGATATCAGAACACTTACCTATATAACATTACAGTCGCGGATTGATACCGCACCCACTTAAAATATCTCTGAACTAAATGGAACTCGCGTCTTCAGCGTAGCACACCGCATTCATATAGACCACCGTCACTACTACAGAGGCAATATCCAACGTATAACGATAATGACCTATCAACCCTCTCTACTGCCATCAATGTCAATGACATGACTTTTATAAAAGCTCTGACCGACAATTTTTATTTTTCGGCGATCACTCATTGTCAGTTTGACGGTCCTGCCATATAACACCATTTAGGTTTTAGTATTTGACTTTGCACTTCTGAATGTCCAGTAGTAGGTATTGTCAAGCTCGACGTAGACAGGTGTCGAACTAAAAGTGGATGTTGTAAGTTAGTGATGGCAATATTTTTGATTTTGTTCGTTGACTGTATGTTTAATTCAGTGGCCTAAGTGATTGTCTCGATTTTTTTTTGCTGCACGGCGTAGTATGACTTGGCTCCTAATATTGCAACATCTTAGCAAACAGTTGCAATTTATTAGTTTTATTTTTACTTGAAATTCTTGCCATATCTTTCCTTAGGCTCTGCTTCTGTCTGTTTAGTCAGTGAATATGGGAGAAGACAAATTAACTCTCATTCTCATTTGGCATTTTTTCACGACCAGGTCGACAAGGAACCGTCACGATGGTTCATGAATGATTTTAGTTTTATTGCCATGCACAATTAATTTTGGATGAGCTCTTTGAACGAAGTCAAGATTAACTAAATACTTTTGCTGTCATTATCTCACTGATAAAGACGCGAATGCAATGAGTTTGATTATTTTTTGTGGGTGTAGTTGTTAGCCTCAGATGGATATCATAATTTTTCACGAACTGTCTTCCTGTTATCAGCAATGCCAGCAATCTCCAGTACGACTGAAGAAAAGTCTAAGACTAAAATAATTATCCATCTATCATTTGATGCTGATCCTCGACTTAAAACAATATTATGACTTAAATACTGATTTGTTTGAGTTGGCTTCTGACGTATGTTTGTTGCCTGCGCTATACGAGCTCTGTGAGCTTGTAGGATTGCGTTAATTAAATAACTTTCCTATTCGCTTCATTTCCCTGAATTAACGAATACTTATATGAACATTACAGCTCTACATAATGCTAATATGTTGGAGGTATAAAAAACTGATTATTATGGCTTTCATCATGAATATATTATAATTATTTTAATTTTGAATTATAAATATCATTTTTAATCGAGCGAGAGTTGGAGCATATATAATTTTAGCGATAAGTTACTACGGTCTATCTAAAAATCTCCAAATCTTAAATTTTGAGTGATTTCTCGCGTGTTATTTTTTTTTAAATCTACTAAGGCAAACAAGGTTACGGCCCGCCTAATGGTACGCAGTGACTATAGCTTATATACGCTTGTATCACTCGCGCGTTGCGATTCTAAAGGTAGAATCCTTATAACTCTTGACTTGGAAGAACCTCATGCTATAGTCTTTAGGGAAAATATCGTCAGGGAGATCATTCCACAACCTAATCGTACGTGGAAGGAAATTCCTCTGAAACCGTACTGTACGGCACGATAGAGGTTCTAAGATGTAGGGATATTTTTACACGATAGCCCAAATAGTGTTATGTTTTTAGAATTCATGTTTGTTTGTATGTATGATGGATACTGTTATAAGCATCACATGAATCGGAAAGGTTACTGCGGTTTTTAAACAAGATAAATTCTACCTGGATATTATGATATTCCAGTTTACTGGATTTCGACTGTTCGTCATGTAGATATAACCTATTATAATTGAATCACTCGAGTATGAGTCAGTAAAAGCAGAAATAGACTATTAAAATGCCGCGCGATCCGTCGGGTCCATACGCGTAAATTTCATTATGCAATCATGTCCGTCGGGTGTTGATAGTGTAAATTCTGGTCATATAATATGGCAATACCACAGTGTAATAAACCATGCAGTGGACCTTTGATGTCTTGGGAATGCTAACGTGGCCACATGTACTTACTTTGATTTACACTAGCGCTGCGGCTGATAGTATAAAGGTTTGATTTCTGACAAGCCGGTTGGTCCAGTAGTTGGGCGTTTAGAAATCAAATAACCACTAGACAACAGCCCATTCAAATTGATATTGATATTGTTGTTGCCTCCTGACCTTCTGTCACGTCATCAAAGTTATCTACCATTTACTTCCCAGTGAACAGGACTTCTATTCTATGTATATGTCACCGAAAAATAACAACAATCGTAAGTTGATCAATTTCCTGGGTAGTTGATCAACTCTCGGAAAATAAAATAACATGTCTAAGTGTTTGTTAACTCTAAGAAAAAACACTTGCCAAATGCTTGTAATTAATGCCGTCGACCAATCAGAGAACCGTGTATTAAATTACGGGTAATTGTGTACCGTTAGATAGTACACTGAGCAACGATTGGCTCATTTCTGGATGATTTTACTTGTACCAAAATAGTGAATTATTAAATTATAGTCAGGTACCGTAAGTTGATCAATTTATTAAAATTCAATGCGTTAAATAATACATTTCAACTACCATTTGATATATTCCGAAAATTGATTAACTTCCTCAAAAATTGATTGATCAACTTACGATTCTTGTTATTTTCCGGTGACATATATACACGCAAATCCGGATTGGATTCGCGACTACTTCATACTGAAACAACTATTGTAACATTTCAAGTAAATACAACAAATCTTATACAAACAAAATGTTTCAGCCAAATTGAATAGAATCTTATCCTTGTTTCACGTCTTTGTGTGACGTGAATATAATTTGCAATTTATTATACAATAGTTTGAGAATTTGGTTGTTTTATTACAGGCGCTTTTGTATTAAGGTGTAACTCGGTTTTCTTTTTTTTGAGAATTCCTTATCGAATTAAAATGAGGAGTTTCATTCAAAACGTTTATCCGTATAGTATAGAATCATACCTCTCATAAGAAATGAGCATGATAGTGCACATTTCGCTTTTTGAAAGCATTACTAGCTTATATTTGGGCTCAAGCTTCACCTGCATGCCCGTGCCTGTGAAAACAAGCATACGGTTGGCCCAATGGAAGGCAGTTACCGTAGCCTATAGACGCTTGCAATACATTACAAGTGTGTTACTGACCAAAACTTTTAACACCAGGATTTATTGTTTTTGGGTAACCTTTGGGACAACTACGTAGTTATTTGGGTATGATCTTCCGTAAAGTGGGGGTCGTTTCCCACTAGGGCTTGCTTGCGTGTAGTAAGTAAAGACAAACACACATACCTTCAACAAACGCCAAACTACAAACGATTTTCAACGTTCTAGATTATAAATTAAATAATATCAAGTTTATAACGTATTTGTAAGTATTATCTAAGGCAAGTTAGCTCCGATTAAAGACCGATGTCGTGGCGGCTGCTAAATTAAGTTATCCTTCATTATCTTTGAAGGAGGTCGTTAAGCAATAAAACTGTATTCGATTTAGTTTACTCAAGCTAACATAAGTCACACTTTTCCTGAAAATACATTAAAAAGTTATCCAAAGAAATTAACATAATACGTTTTCATTAAAATAAATTTGGAATACGAGAGAGCGCGATTGAATTGAAAAAGTTTTCAGAAACATATAGCTACTCGTACGTAGATAAAATTATTTAAAATTTACATGTTATTTTATGCTTGTATGTAATTTATAATCGTAAGAGCGCCCCGTCCTGACTTCACTCTAGTATTATTGAAATTTTCGTATCAAAATATCATTTGATTTTCCGACTTTCTCAACGAATTTTGCATAAACATAATGCGACCTTTTTCCCAATAAGTCACACCAAATTATACTAATATGTAACAGTATGACTAAACAAGAAAAAATATTCCCTCTGAGTTACACTGTGACATAACGACACTTTATGTTGAGTAACATATTGTAATTTAAATTAAATTCAAAGGTAGGGTAGGCTCAAAGAATAAGCATTGCCATTCAACGTAGCAATGCTGCCAGTCTTCTGGGCACGTTTCCAGTAGACGTCGATGCGGAGAAATTGTATGACGCTTTTTAAGCAGTCCCTCCCTTTTTTCGTGTATTTCTGTATATATATGTATATTTTTTCCTTTTTTAATAAGTGTTAATATATTAGGTATATGGTATATTGTATATATAAATGTATATAAATAATATAATATGGAAATAAATAAATCAGGTAGGGTTTAAATTCTTGATTAGAAAAAGTATTTTTTAATATGACATATCAATATATCACAATTATGAATGAAATAACAACAACAAAAAAAATGCCAAACCGATGGAGTCGTTCTTAATCTCTCTATAGGTACATACGTCAATATTGGTTTTCCTTTGTATACGGCGTATACGTAAAAGGATTTAGAGTAAAAATTGAAAATAAATTTCTTTTTAACAACGTCCAATCTTGGAATAAACCACTATAGGTAATAAAAGTCCAGACGTGCTGAAAGTTCAACATTGTACTGCAGCCGTACTAGACGCTGTAGTACATACATTCTATATCGAAGATAATATTAGACGTTTCTGTTGGGAACTTCACGTTCTATACTGAATCAATGAAATATATATCTGCCGTGGCTTGGGATCTTTATTTACTTGACAGCATTCCCTCCACATTCTTACTGTCGCCATGTCGTCAAGGTCAATATTTTTAGACGACACGTGATCAAATCATTGAAAGATTTCAAAGTTCATTTTTTAATTCTTGAGCAGATGGGATAATTATGTAATACCATGTTACTATACACATATAGATAGACATAGCCATCGTAGGAGTTTATAAAGTAGGACTGAAGTCATCAGTCTGTTATGCCAATTTAAGTGTTGCGGTTTGATCCAATCAATGACAATTCAGAATAAGAGCAAACTAACAAATAAACTTGAACCAAGCTATATTTTTTAAAATTTATTTTTATGACTGCATGTGTTTTTTAGTGGTCACCTTACCACCACACCGCTCCGAGTTGGTAAGTCGAAGTCTGAGTAGGTACACCCAAACTCAACTTACAATTCACGAACATAAAGTGCACTTTGTGTCGGACCCGTGACTAAAAAATAAGATAATATAGATGTATAGAATTCATTGCACAACATAAGTAAACTATTTACAGAACAATATATTATAAACAATTAAAAATTGGTGGTCTTATTGCTAAAAGCGATATCTCTTCCAAACAAAGCTTCATGACCAAGATATAATCTCATAATCAATTAAAAGTAGATGTTTTTGATAACTTTTGTAGTAATAATTACTAGCTCATTATAGTGGCGTGAAAGAAGCTTGTAAACACATGGTAAATAAATAAACTGTAACTTAATGTTTTAACCTACTCATAATACGTTCGTAAATTGTATTTTACAACTGTTTTATTTACTCTGAGAAAGTTTATTAGAAGGTAAGTCACGCAAATGTTATTTTTAGGCGCCTTTTGTGCTAATTTCTGTTTTGAACCGGAATTAAAATAATTTTATCAAAGGAATGCCATGTATTTTATTGGACGTATCGCATGCCAAGGTGTTTTGATCTTTAGTTTTATTTATTTCTGACGAAGTTTCACTCGACCGCCATTTATTTATTCTAACCAAATACGATTGGTTTCAAATTGATTGTTTTATGTATATTTCTGAAATGTTTTGACAAGAATATGTTCTCATTCTCGATATAACAAATATGAATAGTTTAGTAGCTTATTTGAATACTGTGTGATACATGAATAATTTATTATTCCAGTCCCAATTATTTATTCGCGTTTACCAACGTGTCGTAGGCGAGACGGCCCAACGCGCCGCCCCGTCATATCTCTTATGAATTATTGTGAAGTTTGAAATACACGATGAACCGGCAAATAAACGTATATGTATGCTGCAAAATTAATCTCGAGGAAAGATAAGACTCAGCCATGCAATAACAGTTCAGTAACATAAAAATCCACATTGGTTAGAAGTTTTATTACATAATAAAACTGTACAAATTTATAGTGACATAAACTTTCGAAGAATGTGACGTGTTCACTCCTTCAATTTGTCACCTGGCTGCTTCATCAGAGAAAATCTTAGCGGCCTTCATTCAAAACAAATATATAAAGCAATATTTTTTATATTATAAAAACAACTTCTGCACTAAGAAAAGAGCCCTGTTTCACGAAAATTTTTATAAACTTGCAATTCACGGACAATTCCAGTCTTGTAACAACTATTTGTGTATCGCACCAATTTTTGTTCTGTGTGGTATCGAAACCACGACACGGTGCGTAGTGGCAAATAACGAAGTTAGAAGAGAAGCTATGTTAAAAAAATATATTTATGTCATAGTCACATGTGCACATATTGATAGGTAAACGATTAGCTGGTAAAGCTATCAAGGCCGCGGTTACCCTTGGTAGCATAGGTGTAAGTATATCATCTGAGAGTACCATTGCTTCTGTGGGACTGACAGATATTTAGATAACATTCGTTAAAGCACGGCATTGGCTTATATGGGCAATGTAAACAACTCTGTCACTTATGCACGCGGACTACGCGCCTCAACGTAGGGTTGCGAAAATCAGCCCGCCATATCATATACCCACTCGATAAAATAATAAATAAAAACATATTATACCATAGAATATATTTTATTTAATGTAAGACTGAGTCGTGAATAAAAACCCGACGGGCGGATGGATTAAAGTATCGTTAGGACTGCCACTGCCAAAGAAATTCTAGTCAGTTATTTTTATCTCAATTTCGGTGCTCCTAACGTAATGTTGATCCACCAAAATCTCTTTTAGTTAGACGGATACACGACGTATTACGTTGGAATTGAGTAAAATAACAAAAATAACAAGACAGCTTATAAAACAGAAAAAGTCAACTAGACATTTTTTTTTCTTTGTTAACATTTATTCTTTTGTTAGGTATTAATATACATTTTTATTTTAAATCATAGAAAAAACGGACATAAATAACACCCAGACTCGGAACAACCATCTGTAGATCACATAAATATGTTATTACCTTAATGGACACCGGGTCTAAATCGCGTAATATTTTGAAGGTTTTCATACCTTTTTGTTACCCGACGTTTCTGTCGAATTGCACCGACCATGGTCATATTATAAGAAATATTACGCGATTTACTAATAATAATAATATTAAGAATGGATGGATGGATGTTTGTTACTCTTTCACGTAAAAACGACTGAACGGATCTGGATGAAATTTGGCACAGAGATAGATTATGGTCTGGAATAACACATGGGCTAGCGATAACCGACATCCACGCGGGCGTAGCTGCGGGCAACAGCTAGTCTATTCTATTTTATTACTACAATAGTATTAGTTAACATAGTAAATACTGCCACTTTCGGTTTTACAAGTAATTAAAGTTTCATCAAGTTTGAGGTGAGTCTAGAATTAAGAGTAGGAGAAAATATATTGCTTAAGTAATTATGTTCCGTTCTCGTCTCGTAAACAAATTACCGTCACGATTGTAATTCCCTTAAGAGGATCTCTGAAGTACTATTGTGTGTACAGAATTGGAAAATAGAATTAGAAGTTTTACAGTAGCTTTTACCACTTTGAAGCATTCATGTAGCTTTTTGATATTATGTACTTTGGTGGTAAACAACCATATAGCTTGCCTGATGATGAGAAATTACCGTAGCTTTTGAACGCTTGCAATACCTGGAGTGTTATTAGCTCGTTGTGAGTTTATTTTTACTTGGGGATACACACACGTAAACTTGGGAAAGGCCTATGTCAATAGTGACCTGCAATAGGCTCACGCCTGCAATAGGTTGATAATGATTACGATCTGTGGAATAGGAAATAAGTTTCTTCGCTCGATCCAGTCTATAGGTATAATAGCCGGCAAACATATTGAACAAAAGACGACGTAGTTCCCGGGCATGTACAGTGATGCATTTGTAGTGCAAGGTACAAAGTTCGAAAAGTGTTAACCAATGATGCAAATCCTTCAATTCTGTGATTAATTCATGGTCACGCCCGCCCATCGCAACCCGCACATATCACCAAAGAGACCTAAAAACGCTTTCTGCGCATTTGTCAAGATATTTGCGGATGCATAGGAACACAACCTCTGTGCACAGTTATTTGTCTGTGGAAAAGCTTCACCATACGGAAGAGTGTAAAGTCCAGGTCCTAACCCAGTCAGCCTTGGTCACTTGGATGTTATTATTTCTTTTTGTCATGTCAATTGATTAATTTTATATAGGATGTGTCGCACGTTGTACCAATAAATGTTTATTTCTTTATTTCGTACGTATCTCCAGCTATGTTATGTTCCATGTAATAAAACGAGTCAAAGATGCTTAATATCAAGCAAGTTGGTATTAAGAATCCTTCTCTAGTTAGGAAATCATAATAGTGCCCGACCGGACTATTGAACCTCTGCATGTTTGTCCATACCGTCACCAAAGTACGCTATTTTTATTATATTGTACACTCAGTGTTTTTATTATCAGACGAAGTAATTACTTTAACCGCCAACGGTTTCATTATTTTTTATTGGACCAGTATTTTTTTATATAAACAAGTGTACTCTATCAAATTATTCTAATAATAAGACCATACAGCACTTTGGGAAGCATACGGACACTAGGTAGATAAGTTTTTTAGCAATCCATACGTAAAGATGCCAACGGGTTATAATAATTATTAATAAATGTTTATTTCAGAAAAAATATCCATAGCACATAATACACACATAAATAAATAAATAAAAAAAAACAAAATTAAATTAATCACAACATGAATTACGAAGGCTGTAGCCGGAGGATGCAAAGAAACCCAATTTGAATTTAAATTAAATTTAATTAATTAAAAATTATTACAATTATTACTTATTAATTAAGAAGATGATAATTGATCGATGTTGTATCAAGAATGATCTTAATATTTAAATTTATTAATTATTACAACTAAGCTAATCGATTGCGAAATCCGTAAGGCGCGATGAGTATTTTGGCTATTCGCTGAATCGGCGCCTCGTGTCGGACTTCGATCTCTATGCGCTTAACGGTGTCACAGTGTCCGTCTATTACACCGTTAGGCCGCTTGCTACACCATTGCGTAACATCTCCCCCCGAAGATCAGCAATTATTTCGAAATCTGAGTTTGATGAGATGATGAAATATTGTTGACGTCAACCTTTACATCTTGTGGTTGTGTTGATTCAATCTTTGGAACTTCCTCGTGGATACCAGTGGGTTTAAATTCTTTCATCTCAATTGGTTGATCATGTCGATGTCGTAAAGGTTGTGCTCGTCGTCGACGGTACATTAGTATAATATAAATTGGAATTGTGGTATGATAAATGCTGTTGTCGATACTATCTTCGTTTAATGTCACCGGTGTTTGTAAGTTTATTTCTGTGTTAATTTCATGTAGATTCTTCAAATTAAGTGAATTCAATATGATAGGTGTTGAACTTGTGGATTCCAATTCTTCTATGGGAGGTAAAGCTTCTATTTCTATGGCATATCCCTTGATATGGTCATCTGAATTTGCTATGGTGAAGTTTGGCGTTCTTATGTAACAGTTATATGGAATGACGGCGAGAAAACTTCCTTTCAATATTCTATAAGTTTCTTGTCCACACGATATCTTCACCTTGGTCGCCTTAGGGAAACTAATAGCATAGTGCTTTTCGTCGAGTTGCTCTACGGCCGCTGTGGTTAGAATGACGGATGTTGTCTTACAAGATGACTGAATCTCTTGTTCAGTGATCAGGTGTCGAATGCAGTCCGAATCATTGGATATTATGTGGTACTTGAATTTTGCCTTACAAAGATACAGAGAGTCTGCCTTCGGACATTCTGCCTCTATGTACATAGAATCTGTTTTCGATATCGCAAGAAAAGGTAAGGATGATATAAGGATTGTATTGAATTTATTAGGGATAATGGACAATTTATAAAGATTATAAACTTGGGGAAAGACGAGGGCATCTTAAACACTATAACTATTTGATTACCTATGTAAAAGTATCCTAACTTTATAATATCATAATAATCTTCTCATTGTACAGAGACTTTATTTAACTTTTAGAGTAAGATAATCCATATGTGGTTCAAATAACGAAGAAGTACTTACTATCTTTTAATTTAGATCTAATTTCAGATAATTTTAGTTTAGCTGTATTAATGTAAGATTGTATGTTATTTAAGTCTACGTAATTAAGAAAAGAGTGATAATGAGAAATAATATGGGTCGTTCCTAAATTGAAAGGGAGCAAGCCAGGACCATTTTCTAAGGAATCAATCATTACTTCTTGTCCTCGAATCATCTGGAGTAGTAGCAATGGTATTATCCTGTAACAATACGGTATTCTTAGGGCTACGTTTTAAGCGAGATTTAGCAACAGGACCACGTTTTTTCTTGGTGTAGATATGTATGGGGAGATCGGCAAGTACAGTATCCTGAGTGTAACGAGGAGCAAGTTTTTGTCTATTAGCAAGAGGATTACGAATAAAGACTTGTTGATTTGAGGAATATTCTTTTTCAGGTTCACGGTTTTTATTTCTATTTTCAGTTAATTCAGTCCGATTGTGCAACGAGGTTTCATTAATTAATTCGTAAACTTGAGTGAGCCTTTTTTTATGATCTATTAAATATTGCTGCAATAAATGTTCAGATAAACTAATATCTAAAGAATCACGAGGATCGAAGTGACCAGTAATTAAATCTATGGGCCTGCATTTGGTGAAACTATGAATAGAATTATTATAACCTAATACTGCATAAGGCATAAGATTTATAACCGGTTCGTTATGTTTTTCGAGTTTCAAAATTCTTAAATGTTCTAAAATAGTACTATGGAAACGTTCTACTATGCCATTATCATTAGGTGAATGGGCGAGTATTTTATGATGCTGAATTTTATGAAGTTTTATGAACTCTAAAAATAATGAATTAGTGAATTCAGGACCTTGGTCAGTGATTATAGTAAAAGGAACGCCATGATGGGTGCAAAACGTTAAAAGAGCTTGAATGACACTTATGGCTGTACCATCTCGGAGATGATATGCTTGCGCATATTTAGAGAAAGCATCAACTAAGGTAAGAAATTTTTCGTTCTGGGCTGTAAAGAGATCGAGATGTACAATTTCAAAAGGTTTAGTAGAGGGTGGAACTATTGCAAATCTTTGTTTTATAGGATTTCGATCATATTTTGCTTGGCCACAGATATCGCATTCATTTATATATTTGGTTATGTCGTCTCTCATTCGAGGCCAATAATATCTGTGAGATAAAGAAAGGAAACATTCACTGATACCACGATGGTTGGTTTTACCCTCGTGATAGTTTTTTACAATCTCTTGTTGTCTTAAATAATCTTTTACGTTCTCTACTTCTTTTTTCGTTAAGACCATATTCAAGGCAGAACTTTTAAATTTATTTTGAACAATAGGAATTATTTTATACATAGCTAAAGGAGGGTGGATAATTAAACCGGTTTTTACTTTAGGATGTACATACTCCTTGATAGCATTTATAACATCTTCTTCGAGATTAGATTCTGATAGTTGTATAACTGTTCTAGTATGGGTCTCAAAAGGTTTAGATACGGATGGGCGTTTTTTTATATCTCCTCCAACAACGAAACATATTTGTCGATGAAACTTATTGAGAGGTTCATCTGATATTGGTACTTCCAGTATAGGGTTTTCGGCATCTGTATGAATTGTTGCAGTAGACGAACCGACAGCAGAAGGAGGGTTTTCAGAGGTATTGACAAAAACAGAACTACTACTTTCATGATTGATTTCTATCCGAGATAAAGCATCTGCGTTTGAGTTTAACTTACCCGGCTTATAGACAGTAGTGAAATCATATTCGCTTAACTTTAATCGCCAACGTGTTAAACGGGAATTTGGTTCTTTTAAATTCATAACCCACTGGAGTGGCTTATGATCCGTTACAATTTTAAATTTTCTGCCAAATAAGTAGGGGCGAAAGTATTTCGTTGCCCACACAATTGCCAAAAGCTCTTTTTCAATCGTGCTATAATTGATTTCACTAGTGTTTAATGTTCGGGAAGCATATGATATGGGTCTATCACTTCCTATCGGTCCTTGTGAAAGAACGGCACCAATGGCAAGGTTGGAGGCATCAGTTGTGAGAATGAATTCTTTACTAAAATCAGGGTATAACAATATGGGGTCATTTATTAAAAGAGTCTTGCATTTCTCAAAACAATTTATATAATTTGGATCGTTAATATTAATCTTAGAACCTTTTTTCAGGCATTGAGTCATTGGTTTCGTTATGCGAGCAAAGTCTGGAATGAATTTCCTATAATAACCTAACAGACCTAAGAAACGCTTAATTTCTGTGGAATTTGCGGGCATAGGGAATTTCTGAATGGCGTTAATTTTGTCAGGATTGGGTTTAACACCTTCCTTACTTATTACATGACCAAGATATGCTGTCTCTAACTTAAGGAACTCGGACTTATCCATTTGGATTTTAAAGTTCGATTCCCTAAGTCTCTGGAACACCTTTTCCAGGTTAACTAAATGTTCCTGGAGCGAGGTAGAGAACACTATGACGTCATCAAGGTAAACTAGACACGTGGTATTCAGCAGGCCTCTGAGGACATTATCCATTACTCGTTGAAAAGTAGATGGCGAATTTTTAAGTCCCATTGGCATACGTAAAAATTCAAAGTGTCCGTGCTCTACTGTGAACGCGGTCTTCGAAATATCGTCAGGATTTAATTGTACCTGATAGAAGCCACTCGCCAGGTCTAATGTGGTGAAGTACTGGCAGTTGCCCAGTTTGTCAAGAACATCTGATATATTTGGTATGGGATACCGGTCATCTAAAGTTTTTTCATTAAGTTTTCTGAAGTCTATTACTAAACGCCATTTAGCCTTTCCACTAGCATCAGCCTTCTTGGGAACAACCCAGATAGGAGAGTTCCAAGCTGACTGTGAAGGACGAATAATATTCTGTTCTAACATTTTACTAATTTGTTCCTGAATTTCCTGTTTATGTATAAAAGGATATCTATAACTTTTTGTATAAACGGGCACCTCATTGGACGTACGGATTGAATGTTTAACCTTACTAGTAAAAGACAATGGTTCGCCATCAATGTAAAAGACATCGGCGTACCGGGCACAAAGTAATTCCAAATTAGATTTTTCCTCGGCATTTAAATGTTGTGTACGTAATTGCGACAAAACTTGCTTCACGCGTTCAGGCGGTTGCTTAGTGCGCGTGCACTGAATATTACACAATTCTGCTTTAACGGGTTGATCCATTGAAAAAACTATATCATGACAGCTTGGGTTTGTCACTTCTAATATACCACGGTTATTTTTGACGGTAGTGACACAGTTGTCTATAATACAGTTCGATATACATTGCTTAAGAATCAGTGCGACTCCATCACGAGTATTAATAGGAACTCTAATTAATTTTGACGAATTTGCTGGTATTATTTCTTCGTATAAATTGCAGTTACGTGAGTCATACATGTAAAGTGGGTTAACAGAATTACGCGTATTTAACAATCTATTCTTTAAATCAAGGTTTGACTCTAATTTTTCTAATAAGTCATAACCAATTATACCATCAAAATAATCGTGAAATTTTAGGATACAAAGGGTTATATTTTCGTTTTCATTAAATTCCTGAAAACACGGTAAAGTAATTGTATAGTCATTGCGAGTAGTGGCATGGATATTAGTCACTTCAAATGGATCGTAATTACATGGTATGTGCGATAAATACTGTTCTACAATTTGTGGGCTTATAAAAGACGAATTAGAACCTGTATCTACCAATAATTTCATAGGAGGATTTGCTATTTTAATATAAGGCAACTGTCTCTGAGTCTGAAAGTTTATTTCTATCTTAACTTGTCTGAATTTGAAGTTTCGTGAAAATCCTCACTTTCTGTGGGCACATTGTCCCCGACCTCCTCCACAGAGTAACCTTCTGTACATTGAGGCGGTTCGTATGACTCATTATTGTACTCACTTGGGTACGAATAATCAGGATATTCTGAATAATCATAGGGCCAGTAGTTATTGGATTCGTAATCCTCGTATTGATTATAATTATAATAAGATTGATCGCCACAATTATTAAAATTAATATCTCTAGATTTAAAATAATTTGAAGATGGTGGGTTGCCAGATTTTGACCAATCATGATATGTACGTTGTGGGAATGGCTTGCTTACATAGTGGCTGACACCACTCATAGGTTGCGGTGCATTACTAGTACTTGGTTTGGGTCTATAATTAGGTGACGGTGAACTAAACATTTGTTGCGTACGACAAGGTCCTCGATACTGAACGTTTTGCGGTCTCCACTGCTGTACGGGTTGCTGCACTGGAGGCGTAAACGCGCGCGACGGTCCAGACATATTAAAAGGCTTAGAAGGGTTATTAAATGGTCTCTGTGGTAACGTAGCGTTAGGGGGCAGCGGAAGGCCATAAGAAAATTTGGGACTAACCTGATGCTGAGGCTGTAACCTACTGTCGGGTACATGTTCGTTCCTCTGCTGCAAATACAATGTATTCATTTCCTCATGCACGAACTCTAAAGCTTTCTCAATCGAATCAGGCCGCATGCACCGAATGCGAGAACCTAACGGGTCGCGTAAACCCCGCAAGTAGGACTGAAGTGTTAATTTTTTATATAAAGTGCGTTTAGATTCAATGGTACTCGCTATCGTTTCATGTAGGCTGATATAGGTCATAATTGTACTAAATATATTCTGACATTTTTCATAATATTTCTGGGGGGTTAATAAACCCTGTTTTAAAAGCGCTAAATCGTTGTAATCGTTGTCTGGTCTGCGAAATTATTAATTAATGTGCTTCGAATAGCACCCCAAGTCTCTGGGATACCGTTAGTATTTATAATACGTGCCGCCGGCCCGACACATTTGTTCAGAATTCCATTTAATAATGCTAAATTAGTCAACTGATATTCGGGTCCATCCCTTATATATTGTTCTACCAACTGATCGCATAATTTTATAAATCGAGTTAATACGTTCGAGTTACCGTCGAATTCGGGAACCAGTCGTAGGGCCTTGTAAATCTGATCTATTGAATTGCCAGTCGTCATATTCGCGACGGGTTCTTCTCTATCATTTAATTCTAAATTTCTATTAACGTCTAACAAATTATATCTATTTTCACTATCCCTAAATGACCGAGATTGCCTTGGATGGAAAATCTTGGAGTTTTTATAGGAACAGTTAAAGGAAAAGGAAAGCGAACCTTAGAACGATTCTAAAGTACTTACATATATCTGACGATTTTGTATTTCTCTGCTGTATCGATGGCTAGATACTCCTCTAGGCTGCAGCACGTGTAGGTTCTAGATAGCCGAAGAACGTCTTGATTCACTGATTCTACTGTGACTTTACTCGACTATCCTACCGACTGCGCCAATTACGAAGGCTGTAGCCGGAGGATGCAAAGAAACCCAATTTGAATTTAAATTAAATTTAAATAATTAAAAATTATTACAATTATTACTTATTAATTAAGAAGATGATAATTGATCGATGTTGTATCAAGAATGATCTTAATATTTAAATTTATTAATTATTACAACTAAGCTAATCGATTGCGAAATCCGTAAGGCGCGATGAGTATTTTGGCTATTCGCTGAATCGGCGCCTCGTGTCGGACTTCGATCTCTATGCGCTTAACGGTGTCACAGTGTCCGTCTATTACACCGTTAGGCCGCTTGCTACACCATTGCGTAACACATGAATAAATAAAATGTATAAATTAAAATGCTGCAATAGACAAAAATAAATAAATCATTATAATAAGAATAATAATATTAAGCCTCCTGTGAGTCCATCTGTCAGCGGGCTGTATCTAATCAACCGTATAAGAAGTTGTTGTGAGAACAACAGTTGAAATTTACAACAGACCATGTGTTTATATTGTGGCTCTATCTCTTTCTCTTTCTCTCTCTCTCTTCCAAACTATTAATGCCACATGGCGGTGGGGTCAGCCATCTTCGTATATTTGTATCACTTCGCCGTATTCTTAACGTCGTCTTTCGAAACATTGCATGCCTTTATATCCCTATATTGTCGTTATAACAAAAACACAACAAATCTTAAAAATACAAAATACGTGATTCTTTGGGTGTGTTTGGTACGGAAACCTTTGTGTGCAAGTTCGTCTCGCACTTGGCAGGTTTTTTTTTTGATAAATGATAATAAGCTCATTTATTATAATATTTTCCTTCCTCTTATATCATCATTCATCATATTTTGTTGCCTATTCTATTCCCCTAAAGGGTAACTTTTCGTTTTAGAGGTTTGGCAGAAAAACAGCTATTTAATTTATGTTTCTTTATTATATTATGAGCAATGGAATATATGTAACAATTGCGAACATACATATTTGACGATATTAATAATATCAACCCATATAAAGTCCCGGCACCGGTCTTCTCTCCCGGATTAGACCTTATCCACTCAGCATGCCAGCCGTTGATGGATCAGACTTGCCTTTAGAATTTCTACTAAGACATGTGGGCTTATCGCACCTATTTTATAAATTTCTCAAAACGAAATTTACATTGTTACTGAGAGCCGGGATGGAGCTCACACCTCGTGTGTGTGTGTGTGTTTGACTGTGCGTGCGTGCTTGCATGTTTGCGTGTGTGTGTTTCTTGATTTTAAATTTTAAACTATCATGTTGCATGATAATTATAATATTATATACTCCAGGTATTGATACAATCATAATTAATTTACCTTTAGATTGCTTGATATCATAACAGTCTAATAAACTCAATTGATATGGCTTACCAATAAGAAAATACGTTCATCATCTAAGGCCTTCGAAGGGATATTGTTGTGACAATTTGTTTCTACCGAACTCTTCTGTTCGTAATTTTATCAAATTAAGTGGTACAAACAAGTATCTGTCAAGGGTTAGTTCAATAATTCAACGTCGTTTCGGTACTTAATGTTCGACAATATTTTACTGGTGACCCTTTTCTAGTCTTTTAAATGACTTGCCGTCTACCGTTTAAGTGATTTTATTTAAGATAGACGTTTGGTAAATAATATTTTTCTGAGAATTCACTTTATTTTGTCTCGTCGTAATTTTAGGTACGTATCGTAAATATTTAATTGAAACGGAAGATGGAAGTTCACTAATGTTAATGCTTGTATTAGTTTTTTTGTATATTTTTCGCGTGTGATTCTATTGATCACTAGTACTCTGGTTCAATTCTTGGGTGTTGATGAAGTGTTGTTGCAAGCGTCTATAGGCTACGGTAGCTGCTTAAAACCCGGCTTGCGGTATGATTGTTTGCCACTTTCGTAGTATAAAATAAAATCAATGTTTTAAAGATGTGATGAATTGAGTGTACTTAATAATTAAAAATAAATACTTTAATACTTAATAATATAATAATCTTTATTAGCAGTCCAGTTGCAATGCCTGTGTTGTGGCTATCAATTGACAAGGTGACTTAGCATAGGACTAGTTAGGAATCAAATTTAAATTTACATAAATATTGAACGTAAGTAAATTCTAAAATATGTGTTCATCTAAAAATCTAAACTATGACTCTTTGTTGCGGACCTGTAGACAGTTTTATACCGCCTTGTTAAGACGTAATTGTACGGATCAAACGCTTCAAATACCACTAAGAAATACATATGCTTGAGTCTTCGATTTCCTTAAGGAAGTATAAACATCGGCCATCAAAAGGAAAATCTTTTGTAGGAGATAGAGAGCCAGAGTAAGATTTCTGATGTATATTTTTCTACAATTTATTGAAGGCTTGATAAAATCTGCATTGGAAGGACATCCGTGATTGGAATCAAACTGCTAGTGTGTGTAAATAATAAAAGTATATAATACGAGTAATATATACTTTTTATTTATTATACTGTTTTTTTAAAGACAACTGCAGCACCAGAGAACAAGCCCTGAGTCACGAGTGAATTTACAAATACCGAATTAAGGCTACCCGCTCACGTCCGACAATCTGTGACCGACTTTTTATAGCAGAAAAATAGAACGTACTTTTTGCAAGGCATACGTCCTACAAAAAGTCCGTTAGAAATAACAAGAAAACAATCTATCTGTCCAATGATTATACTATGTGTCGAATCAGTCCGATTATCAGTCCAACAAAAAATCTGACGAGGGCATTATGTTATGGCATAACATAAAATAAACTTTGAACAACCATTTAATTTGTAGATTTCACATTTTTTATGACATATTGAGATCGAACCCAAAACACAATACGCAGTTTTAAATGGCAAGGTAACCACTTTAATTACTGAGCCATTTATGGTCTGTATATTTACTACATCATAATATAAATGTTTATAGTACTTGACATTATGATACACATTGTTTATATAAATGTTTTTATTTTTCTGTTCTCTTTCATCTTTTCCTCAGCTGTACACTTCATTTGCTATCGCACTTTTATCTTTTCCTTTACCACTGTAAGGTTTGCTGATAAAAAAAGCTCAATATTGTGGCAAGCTTGCCTTTGTACGTGATATTTTGTATTTATATTGTAATGTTGTTTTGTTTGAAAAATGAAATCATTTTTCTTGTACTAATAATGTTAAATTTCTTTTTTTTAAACCTATCGCACTGGATAATTTTAAATTCTGTATTCAAAAAAAAATGGACAATCGCGTAATATAAGCAGTGTGCCCCTGAATTATGTCCCGTGTTAACGCGTCTATTCGCACTTTCGTTTACCAGTAGACGAGTTCCGTCTTCGTGGAAGACCGCCAATGTGCATCCGGTGCCCAAAAAGGGCGATAGATCAGATCCATCGAACTACAGGCCTATCGCTATAACCTCCCTTCTCTCAAAGGTGATGGAGCGAGTCATAAACAGACGGCTCCTAGGATACCTAGAAGATCACGATTTAATCAGTGACCGCCAATATGGCTTTCGCCATAGTCGCTCTACTGGTGATCTTCTAGTGTATCTCACACACCGTTGGGCTCTAGCCATTGAGAGTCAAGGTGAGGCATTGGCTATTAGCCTAGATATAGCGAAGGCATTCGATCGGGTCTGGCACCGGAGTCTTCTATCGAAGTTACCATCTTACGGACTCTCCGAGGGATTATGCAAGTGGATTGCCAGCTTTTTGTCCAGCAGAAGCATAAGAACCGTCGTTGATGGTTGTTGCTCGGATCGCCTGGACATCAATGCTGGCGTTCCGCAAGGCTCTGTGCTGTCCCCGACACTGTTTCTGCTGCATATTAATGATATGTTATCCATTGATAGCATTCATTGTTATGCGGACGACAGCACCGGGGACACTTTTTACATGGGCCGCGCAAACATCCCTCGTTCCGTTGTAGACGAAAGTCGCGAAAAACTTGTGTCTAAAATCAGCAGCACTCTGTCCAGAGTCTCTGATTGGGGACGACTAAATTTAGTCCATTTCAACCCCACTAAGACACAAGTTTGCGCGTTCACCGCTAAAAAAGCCCCATTTGTTATGGCTCCACAGTTCCTGGACACAGCCCTTAAGATATCCGAGAGCATTGGGATTCTTGGCGTTGACATATCCTGCGAGGTCCAGTTTCGTCACCACTTGGAGGACAAGGCCAAGCTGGCATCTAGGAAGCTCGGTGTGCTCAACAGAGCAAAGCGGTACTTCACTGCGGGCCAAAGATCGCTGCTTTACAAAGCGCAAATTCGGCCCCACATGGAGTACTGCTGCCACCTTTGGGCGGGAGCACCTGGATACCAGCTTGGACCTTTTGACTCGATCCAAAGGCGCGCTGTGAGGATTGTTGACGATCCCAAGTTCACAGGCGGTATTGATCCACTTAGTTTAAGGAGAGACTTTGCCTCCTTGTGTGTGTTCTACCGCCTGTACAACGGGCTGTGTTCCGAGGAATTGTTTGATATGATGCCCACGGCCACATTTTATCAACGCACCTCCCGCCACCGACAGGGAGTTCATCCACACATTTTAGAACCTTTATCGTGCCGCACTGTGCGGTTTCAGAGGAATTTCCTCCCACGTACGATTAAGTTGTGGAATGAGCTTCCTGCCGAGGTTTTCCCGAGAGACTATAGCATGGGGTTCTTCAAGAAAGGAGTTATAAGGTTTCTAAAAGGTCGGCAACGCGCGAGTGATACCCCTGGTGTTGCAAGCGTCCATAGGCTACGGTAACTGCTTACCATCAGGCGGGCCGTATGCTTGTTTGCCTACTTGGTAGTATAAAAAAAAAAAAAAAAAAAAAAAAAAAAATATAATTCGCAAAATATGTAGTAGCGTATGTAGAAATCGAGAAAGTTTAAAAGGCTTTAGTCATAAAATAACTATTTTTTAATAGGTACACCACAAACTACCACTTACTTTACCACCAGGTCCATTCCAAAGTTATATGGCGTAAATCGCTGTTACAGCCATTATACAACTTCTGATTTTTAATGTTTATCTACTCTATTGTTATTGTACTAAGGTGCAAATATTCTTCCCATCTGTCTCTTTTTAGTTTCGTGAGATTAGAAGCAGTCGATAGCAGTGTTATTTACTACACATACTCAATTACATATAATCCTTGACGACTCTTGAAGGCGGATCACGTAACTAATCTTGCCTCACAAAGTTTGCGTTGTACTAATCTAGCTGTGAGCCTACTTACGACATACTATCATCAGGTTTATAGCTTATCTTGTTTGTATTAGATGATGGATTGTTATGAATTATTGTTTTGGGGTTATAACTTGTTGAATTCAATAAATAGGTATACGAGTATGGCGTTGTCTACGTACAAATAAATTTTACCTCTTATTTTGTTTTGCTTAATAAGGTTCACCAACAATTGTTTACATCAATACTTAAAACTAAAACATGTCATAAAACTAATAACTATCCTTATTAATATTATAAATGTGAAAGTTTGTGAGTATGGATGGATGTTTGTTACTCTTTCGCGTAAAAACTACTGAACGGATCTGGATGAAATTTGGCACAGAGATAAATTATGGTCTGGAATAACACATAGGCTTTTTACAGCGATAACCGACATCCACGCGGGCGGAGCCGCGGGTAACAGCTAGTGTTAAATAAAACGAAAACAAAAGAGAAATAACTACAATATGATGTAATGTAGATACATTTATCTCATCTACCTCTATAATAATACTACTTCTTCATTTTATTAGTATAAATATAAATATACATAGAAGCATCAATTTACTATACTTGTAGTGGCAGAATACAAATTCAACTTATACACAGGTGTGAATTCGATCCTAAGTGTCTGTACCAAACTGAATTTTACTTTGTGGAATTTACACGCAAGTACTACTTAAATTTGCAATCTGCTAACAGTGAAGGAAAAGATTGTGAGGAAGTCGCATGTCTAAGAAGAAATTTTAAAGTCATATCTGATCCACCAACCTACATTAGGTAAACGGGTGACGATTAAGGCCTTAAGCCCTTTAGTTCTCTTTATAAGAGGGGAGACCGGGGGTATTCCGTAAGAGCAAAAACCGAGCCACCGCAAAAACCGAGCAAAATCTGGCTGTCAGATTGAAAATCGGTATTCCGTAAGAGCAAAAACCGAGCCTTTTTGACGTTTAGTCAATAGATTGTGCCGTCACCAAGCAATCACAACTGTCAGTTTGCCATCGCTGTTTCTTAGAGAATCAGCCGGCCGTAGCCAGCAGTGGATCATAATATATGGTTTCTTATTTAATATAAATAGGCTTAAGTTCTATGTAATGATTTAATGTTGTTATTTCCACATGAGTACTTAATAAACAGATACAATACATTTTACGTAGGTATGTGATATTACGTCGACGTATTGTTTGTAGTACCTACCATAATTTGCATTGTTGTGCACGATCGTCATATTATCATTTTATCTGATTGTTTTATT
Organism: Trisateles emortualis; assembly: GCA_947095525.1. Taxonomy (NCBI): domain Eukaryota; kingdom Metazoa; phylum Arthropoda; class Insecta; order Lepidoptera; family Erebidae; genus Trisateles; species Trisateles emortualis. Next base: position 12,674,208 of record OX352734.1, read on the forward strand.
ATCTGACCTACTGACATTATAGGCTTTATTCTTTTAATATTAAGGTGTATTATCCATAGTGTTAGGTGTGTTTACATTTTGATAAAACAACGCTCTAAGGTATTCATAGTGACGGGTTAGCTGTAGTTATACGTATCTAATAATTGGAGATATTAGTAACAATAGACTACTCGACGTAGAGCCGGTGCTCCATGCTTCTCTTGTTTATATGTCTCTTTTTATTTCGAGCAATAAAAAATAAGGATATTAATTATTCTTACCTTATATCTACACAAATAGACGATACTCTATTACCTTACTGTTGGAAGCTATAGAGCTTAATTCAAATTCACCTACTTTTGTATGATAAATTTCATTTTTGTATGATGTGTTGGTTCCATTTATTTCTGTTACCATAAATTGTATTTCACCAACTTGTAAATGTGATTAAAAAGAGTGGTCCGAGTTTTTGCCAATTCTTTTCGTGACTCTACCCTTGTCAATGAATTGGCTGTAGGAAAATAACTGACATTTATTGGTTTTTATGGCGTCCATTAGTAGCTTAGTTGCATATAATATGATCTTTAATAAATAAATAAGTTTGACTGTTCATCATGTTTCTGTCTCTTTTTTTCAAGCAAGTAAAAGATAGAAAACGACAAGGATATACCTATACTATTCGTATTAATTGAATCGCATCATGAGTGTTGTTATATCGATGAGTTTCATGAAGTGGCATCATGAAAGTTTTTAATGGAAACCCTTCGCCATAACATGAACTTATTAATTTATTCAATAAAGAGTACACTCAATCAACAGCGCCGCGAAGCTTGTGATTATATCGAAATATTCCGAATGCAGTGTATTGGTAGCCTCGCTTGATGCATTTTTTATTATTCAGATGGATAAATGAGTGTTTAATAATAGCATCCGCTCGTGGCAAGTTTTTGTGATATGTCGATTTAACGTAGCTTATACCTACTCATCAGTAAGTAATTTAATTTAATAATTATGTCTGTGTGATCTCAATCATAGCCATATGTATGTGGTTTAGTTTTATTTTGACATGTGACACAAGTTTCAATATGCTCCGATAACTGCTTACCATTAGTCGTGCGTATGCTTGTCTTCCACCAAATTGATAAGAATCTCTTTGTGGGTCTAGAAGTGGTTAGTTTAAAAGAATTACGTGTATCTAACAATATATAAATCTATAGTTATGCGAACCCGAGTTTATTGATTACCCGTCTATTTTAAAAGCACTATTTAAAAATACTTTGGCGATGACCCATTTCTATTTCTCTTTTGTGACCTCCTTTGTAGCCTACATATTTTATATAGTTAAAACTAAACTGCATGGATAGATTGGTTCTTTCATCGCTATTTACTGTATGGTATATTATAGGTTCGATAACCACATGATGGGATAAAAAATATATGTTGTGTATGAGTCGGAACATACTTTTTTAAACCTCTTAGCCACACGTTTAGCTTACCATAGATGAAGCTTGAGACCTATAATAACTACCTAGTAAAATAATTAGTTCGGTTCGCCCGCCGGCTTCTAAGCGACTTCTTCACCAAGGCTAAAATATTCTACTTGTAATCCGTGGCTACGTAAACACGAGTTATTTATCTCCCTGTCGTTTTATAAGGTACCAAGAAAGACGTCAAAACCTCACCGACAGGCGCAAGAACTTGAAAATAAGTTATTATCTTCTTATCTTCGTAAAAGGAACTCTACAAAGGGCCGTAGGTACACAAGCAAAATGGGCTACCGTGTGAAAACTTTTGATGGAAAACGAATGCCGAAGTTTTAGCCAGTTAAAATCAATACCATCTGCGCTTATCCAGAAAAGTAAAATGACTTTTTCTTTTAAGTAATTGATTGGCTAAGTTAGTTTTTCTGAATCAACGATCTCTTCTAGACAACCTTTAGGTGGTACCCTGGAGAAGGACATAGTATATGTTCCTACCTGCTTTTTACCATAATAACGAACATTCTTATAAATTACCAGACTGCTGCGTCGAGGCATGGTATCGACTCATTGGTGATCAGGCGCTCTTACCTCGATATAATGTTTCTGTTTAAGATTATTAATAACAGAATTGACTCCTCATCATTATTAGAGAAAATCACGTTTAGAGTACCGCGACCCTCCTCACGTCTTATGAATACCTTTTCTACCACAGTGTGCAGCACAAACTATGCTAAGCATATCTTTATAAGACGCTCGTGTAATTTATATGACAATAAACTAAATAGTGTCGACGTTTTTTCGAACTCATATACACAATTTAGATCGAAAATAAGTGAATTACTGCTCCAGAATAGTTCAAAGATACGTATATAAACTGTATAAGTAATGAATTTCATAACCTTGTATGCTTTGTCTAGTGTTCTCGATAAAAACTACATATATTAGTTGTTAAGATAATGGAACTTTAGGTCTTTTAGAAAATAAGCTTTGTATTATTACTTTGTAGAAGACTGTTTGATTCCTAAATAAATAAAAAAAAAATTAAAAAAAAACATTCACACGGTCGTAACCGCGGATAGCATCTAAAATGAAATAAATGTTGATCTTCCATCATAGAAACTAATATAACCGAAAAGCTTTATATGTACTAGTCAAACAAATATTTGCGTAGTAAATTTTTTCTAACAAAAAACGATAAAACTTTCCTCTTAAAACGGTCGCATGATAAACGATTTTAGTTTAAAAAGCATCGTCTCAATGTCAAGAACTGCTTAAGTGATTCTGTAAGTGACTCAGATGCGATTTCCAACATTTGAATCGTATATTTTCCAGGAATCAACGAGCTTATGAATCTAATCGGCAAAATGATATTGTGTTCCGAGTGTCTTTTACATTTTTGTTTTTATATAACGACCCCTCCAAACAATAACTCGGTAATCGAAAAATCTAAATTTTACAGGAGAAATTATTTACTGATTTTATGGAATATCTTTTTAATGAGTGAGTCTATTGCAGTCATTGATGTATCATAAGAAAACTATTTTTTTGTGAAATATGACTGTGTAATTAATATTAAATTCTTTTTAATCAAAACCTAGAAATTTGAGGAAATAAATAATACCTAAAATTCTATACTGCGATAGCGGTTTACCGCCCCCCAGCAAATCGTAATGCTTCGGTGTTTATAAACTCACTTAATGATCTTCTAAAATCCCACAGCGCCTACAATAATATTGTTCTGACCGGTGATATCAACATAGACATTTCAGATACCAACAGTGACCTTCGATCCTCTGATTACTTAAACATGGTAGCATACCACGGTATGCTACCGGCTCACACACTTTGCACAAGAAATAATGTATCCTGCATTGACCATTTAATACTGAAAACTAAATTACCCGCATCTTGTTATGTAGCTAATACCTCAATCACCGATCATGACACAGTATTGTTTTTTCTGGGCTCTAAACAATTTACTAATAACACTATATTCACTTGTAGAACTACCAAGGTTACCAATCTTGAAAGTATGGAAAATGACATTGTCAATACGAACTTTTCCCCTATATATAGTTACCTTGACTTTAATGAAGCGGCTAATTACTTTATTAATACTCTAAACGGTTTAATAACAGAAAACTCTATTTTAAAAATTGTGCCAAACCGTAAAAGGCTCAAAAAACAGTGGATGACCCCTGGTCTCCTAAAATGCTTACGCAATAGGGACAGCCTACACTTAAAACTAAAACAAAATCCAAATGATGATATTCTAAAACTAACATATAAAAGATATAGAAACTTTTGTTGCAACTTACTCAAGAAAAACAAACAAGTATATAATAAATCTCAAATATCCAATGCAAAAGGCAACTCTAAAGAAGTCTGGCGAGTTATTAAATCTATTACCAATACAACCAAAATTGCAACTCCTCCTCTCGAGCTTCTCTCCTCGACAGATCCAAAACGCTCTGCCAATGAAGTTAACTCCTACTTCATTAGCATTGGACATGCTACGACAACAGTCCCTCCTATCGTTCACTGTCTTAATCCGGCTGATACTCTTCCTTACCACCAGCACACATTTGCCTTACTGGAGACTGATGAAGCCGAAGTAGAGCTTCTTATAATGAATCTGAAAAGTAATTGTGCGACGGGTTAAATTTTTTAAGAAGTATATCTCCGCTATACTTCTTAAAAAATTTAAAAACATCCTGACCCCACCCATCACTTTCATATGTAATCTTGCCTTTAAGACAGGCACTTTTCCCGAAGCATTCAAGCTTGCAGTTGTCCACCCGATCCACAAAGCAGGTGACAGAAATCGCCCAAACAACTACAGACCCATTTCTATTTTACCCACACTTTCCAAAATATTAGAGAGATTAATGAACAACAGACTTACGAAATTTCTGGAACACACTCAATTATTATCACATCGCCAGTATGGTTTTCGTAGAGGAATATCTACGAGTAACGCTGTTTTAGATCTGACCACTGAAATTGCGATTAGACTGGACAAAAAGCAAAGGGCTGTGGGTGTCTTTCTCGATATTTCAAGGGCCTTTGACACGATTTCTGTTTCCATTCTTGCTACAAAATTAGAAAAAATCGGCATCAGAGACACACAGCTTGCCCTTTTTAAAAGTTACCTTACTAATAGAAGACAGTATGTGAAGGTGGGTGATGTTCTTAGTGACGAGCTTACTGTGTCAAATGGAATCCCGCAGGGCAGCATTCTGGGACCTACGCTCTTTCTCTTATACATTAATGATCTCTGCCAACTACAACTACACAATACCACCATATTTACCTACGCTGATGATACTGCCCTTATATCCTACGGAGACACCTGGGAATCAGCCTTCAATAGCGCCCAGTCTAGTCTCAACACAGTTACTAGTTGGTTGACCAGAAACCTACTTTCACTTAATGCTAGCAAAACTAATTATCTCACTTTTTCTCTGACGTCTCCTGGTAAAATCCCCTCCTTATCCCACTCCCTTACAGCGCACTCCTGTAATCCCCTTCCAGAACTTATTTGCAACTGTCCTACCCTTTCCCGTACAAACTGCGTTAAGTATTTAGGAATTCAGATTGACAACACTCTCTCCTTCCACACGCATATTGATAACCTCACCTCAAGAATACGCAAACTTATATTTTTATTTAAAGCCCTCGCGCCCGTAGTTGACTCTGATATCCTTAGAACTACTTACCTTGCTCTTTGCCAATCTCTTGCTCAATACTGCATAGTTGCTTGGGGTGGTACAGATAAAACCTATCTTCTAAAACTAGAGCGTGCTCAGAGAGCAGTACTTAAGGTTGGTTGGAGGCTACCATACCGATTTCCCACATCGGAATTGTACAAAATATGTAATGTCCTTTCTATTCGCAAACTATTTATCCTCAACATAATTATCACCACTCACTCACAAACTCCTTATGTCCCTTCTAAATTTGATTCTGTGCGTCGAAAACATAATGTATGTCCTGTTATTTCGGTTAGAACAAGACTAGCCCAACGCTGTTACTACTACCTTGGCAGCTATGTTTACAATAAGGTAAACAAAATCTTAATCTTGTATCCCAAGACAAAGGTGCAATGTAAAAGAGCAGTCACTGACTGGATGAAAGATTTAGATTATGATGAAACTGAAATGATCATTCAGCCCTCATATAAATAGTAGGTACACACAAGCACACTATATTAATAATCAAACTTACTTCACTCATACACTTAGACATACACACACATACTCTCATACATACACACACATTCACACAAATACACACACCCTTATGCACACACAAAACACTCCTAATATATTATTTATTTCGTATTTAACAGAACTCTCATTCCTCGATTAGATAGATACATTTATATGTTTCTTTCTTAAATGTGCACTTCATGTCTCCATATATTTAGTCCTACCAAACGAGAGAGCCTGGAGATTTGTCACACAGGTTCCGTACCTAGTACAGACTCCAGCTCTCACTAAGGTTTCTCACCAAATTGTACACTATTATTATAAGACAACCCAAATGTATTTTACCTTTTTGAGAGAAATAAACTATATTATTATTATTATTATTATACATAAAATATTACAGAAATAGTACTTACGGGGTTATTGTTGTAAATTTATTTAACAATATATTTCGTAACATAATGTTATGGACTTTTACAGCGTTATTTTCTATCGTCGGGATGATACGTGACGTTATATTACGAAGTTATTGTGGTAATATCAAATAATTTTAGAAACTGTATTGTTATGTAACATTATTATTACAAGGAAATTTTAAATAACAGTTTTATTGTTTCCATTCAATATCGTTAATTTTAAATTTATTTTAAATACAAATGTAATTTTAAAAGGTAAGTATAAATGAAAGAAATAGTACAATTATTCGATTATTATATTTATTAAACCACAGAAATCTACAGAACAGAGGAAGACAAATAAAGTGGATGGATAGTGTAAAGCATGATAATATGTATGTGAAAGGAGTGACCAAAGAGTTGACGGCTGATAGGAACGAACGTATGAGGAACTGATGGGATGGATTTGTGTAGTTTCAAGACAGTTTACAGGATGTATAGTTTTCTAACAGAAAGCAGTTCACTAATGGAGTACAGTTCAAAGGTGGGAAAATCTGTACGGTTTAAAGTACATGACCTTAATTAGGGATCTTTGCGCTCGCTCCAATTCCAACGATTTAATTTTGTTGTTCCATCCTATACAGGAATGCAATAAGTTAGGATCGAATGTGCCAACGATATGTATATTTTGTTTAACAAGGTTTTTGAAGTAACATGTCTGAGAGTTTTAAAGGACACTGTTAGACACTTTTTGTTTGAGTGTACTTCTTTGACAATAAGAGACGTGAGTGCACTAACAGCATCTACTGTAGACCTTTTACGTATAAAACCAAATTGCGAGTCAGAGAGTATGCCAAATTTATCGATCTAGATAATTTAGTAATCGATTATTTATAAGTTTCTCTAGGATTTTAGATATTGCAGGTAATATAGAGATAGGTCTTTAGTTACAGGATTTATCTCTGCCACCACCCTTGTACACAGGCGTGACAATAGCTTGCTTGAGAGATGAAGGGAATTTGCCTTGCTTGAAGCATAGGTTAGCCAAATGAGTTATTGCAGGGATAACTAGTTCAGAAGCAAGCTTCAGAAATTTAGTGGGGATGTTGTCGTATCCTGGGGCTGACTATTGACTGATTTAGCTGATTTAGTACAGAGAAAACTTCTCGATTATCAGCATCCATTAGCGGGAAAGATGACAATTGCTTTTTTTTTGTGTTGTAGTATGGGTTTGTTGTGTCGAGCTATTTAAAACCATCGCTTTAGTCAAAGTTTTTCCCATATTAGCAAATAGTTGCCAAGAGTTTTCAATATTTATTAATTCTATACATTGCGTTTTATTTGTTTTTTGTTGCGTTATGTTTCTGTGTGTTATATTTATCGTAGTCTATAATTTTTTAGGGTTTTTACAAGCATTATTTAATTGTTCTCTATCATATTTGCGTTTATGTTTTTTAATAAGGCTGTTGCAGAAGTTACGGTATCTCTTATATGATATTTTTAATATTTGTTTGTCTGGTTCGGTCCTCAATTTCTTTTGCATATAATTTCTATTTTTTACACAGCGTAGAATGCCTAACGTTATCCAAGGCTAAATTGCGCGTTGGCTCCTTGGAACTAGTGATGTAATGGTATTTTGCAGCAAACAGTCGCTCAAATGTTAAATATTTTTTTCTGATAATACTTGCGGATCACTGCATGATAGTAATTCAGTTAATTTGTACTTATTAATACTATTTAGGGCTTTGCTAAAGTCAATTTTAGTTTTAGTCCTTGCGAATGAATAAAAAATAAATTGAATTGAATTGATTGTAGAAATGATTTTTACTTTAGATAATTTCAGAAAAATCATGTAAAGATCCGTAACAGTGGTCTGTATAACTGTTATAAAGGCACTTATATTGTTTTCTTTTATTTTTAGCATAAAGTGATCCAGGCAGTTTTGTTCTCGTGTTGGCAATGTATGACTGGGCAGTAAACCATGCAACGATAACATATTTAGACAGATATGTCTATTTGTGCGTTCATTAGAATTTTCTTTCATTTTAGGTGTAATATTTATATTTATGTTGGAACATGATTTGATGGCTTCTAAGTGAAGGGAATTTATAAAGCTTGTAGCATAATTGTTTGATGAAGAGCAAGAGATTGTATATACCTAAGATAATTAGGTTGTACATAGAGACTTGATGCATGACTTAGTTTTATTTCTTGTACATTAACTTTATAGGATTTATTTATATAGAACACGACTCCATCGCATTGATTAATATGATTTGTTGTAAGATATGTAGTTATGGATTTGGGGAATAGGCTTATCACAGTTTAGTCTACATTCAGTTAGAACCATTAGATCGATTTCAGAGTAAAGGCTTGTCAGCGTAATTTGTAGATCGGAAATGTTTCTATACACTTCTGATGTTCTGCGAAATGATTAATAAGTCGGTATTGTTTATGTTAGTGATTTTGGAGAAGTTTTCTACAGAAGATTCCAAAGAAAGGAATAATGCAAACATGCTAGGTGAATTGAAATTTGGAATTTACCGTATTGAAATGTTGCGTAAATTAATGAGCCAACACTAAACTTAAATAACATTGTTAGTGTATATTACGGAATGCTTATATTAAAATTATTTGTAAAAAAATCCCGTGCTGACGTTTACCAAAAACTTTATAAAAATTATTTACGCCAATAACCCGGTAAATGAAACTTACCAAAATAAAAAACTTTTTTGTTTTTTGCACAGACCTATAACAGGTTTTTTGTCGAAATATTTTTGTTCCTAAATTCCCAGCAATAAAAGGGTGTGTCATGATATCTTTGTAAATACCAATAGAAAAAATCTGAAAAAAATTGCTAAGGTGTATTCCAGTCCCCGGATTCCGAATTTGACATAACAGCATAAACCCCATAATAGCACATTACCGAGTTTTTGCTTGGAGGGGTCGATAATATTTCTTTAAAAATACGCTTCCACTAACAAACAAATGCTGTGTTGTAAAGTTCCTCGTTCCTTAAGCGTTTGTTTGTTTGCCACTTAATAAGATAAGAATGTTAGAAAAATTGTTATTGTAATTAGTGATAGACAAGCCACTAGCCCACATGTTACTGCGGCAATGCCAGAAACACGTTTGTTCTATCGCAAATACACCCGATCATAAAACACTGGTGTTAAAAAAATCTGATTAGCAACACGCGAGTGATACCTACCCCACGCCGCGTTAACGCTTGCAATACGCGACTCGTATTGCAAGCGTCAAAGTCCATAGACTACATCTATACTTAATATTATAAAGCTAAAGAGTTTGTTTGTTTGGTTGGTTGAACGCGCTAATCTTAGAAAGTAGTGGTTCGATAAATTCCGGGTCGAAATTCAAACATAATTCATGAAATTTGAAGCTTCTATTTGACTTTTAATTTATTTTTTACTTATTTTACTCTTAGATCAAAAACCTCCTTACACAAATTTGACATATTATTATTGGCCGTTTAGAGAATTCGCCAAAATAATAAAAAAATCAAAAAAGTGTCGTGACAACTTTTTGTAAGAATTTTTTCCGTCTAGCCCCCTTTCACAACGCGCGATAAGGAACTTCGTTCCAAAATAGATAAACAATGCACGCTTGAGTAAAATTTAATATATTTCAAAAGACTTTACTTTTAATATCGAGTGAAATGTAAAAATTAGCTAAGATAGCTTTACATTAGCAATGCACTGCTGGCTCGGTTCCCACGGAAAACTAATAATCGCGTGCAACACTAATATTGTATTATTCAGGGGTTTAAGGTTATTTTGTTCTGTACCTAACTGCACTCAAGAGGCAAAACAAAAAATGCTAGTAATACCTGTCGTAAAAGTCTAGTAATTTTTTTTTGTGTAATATCTATACTAGAATTATAATGAAAAATATTTCACTGCCTTGGTAGTCCACTACGGGAATCGAACCCACAACGGGTTCGATTACCACACAGGAAAAAACTCTGTGTGATCCACAAAGAATTGTTCTGAGTCTGGGTGTAATTTGTGTCCGTTAATTTGTATGTTTGTAAAGTCCCCCGCAACACAGAGCTGGTTCTCTAGTGCAAAAGTTGTCGTTTTAAAAAAAAAAATGATTTGAAAGAATGTTAATGGTGGTAGCCTGGTGGAAATATAACCAATTAGTTACACATGAGCTATGTGTTCGATCCTGATGCGACCGATAGTATCAAAGCGAATTTCACTTTGTCAAATTGATACGTACAAATGAAATTATTTTTTTATTAATTTATGCACAGTATTGTACAAAAGTAGGCTTAATGTCAAAGGCAAATTTATATCTCATCTGCTAACGGTGAAAGAAAACATCAAACTTGGAAGTAATTCTAAAGACATTTCTAATTATCAATTCGTTTTGCGCCAGCGTAAATTCTGTCTAAACCCTCTTTGCTTTTATGATAGAGGAGAAAGACACGTGCCCGATGATGGTCGACGTTAGTAACTCTTCATAGTGCACGAGCCTCCCCGTCAGTGGGTTTAGAACTAATTCACGCTGACGCAAAGCGAATTGGTTGATTAGAAATGTCTTTAGAATTTCTTCCAAGTTTGATGTTTTCCTATACCATTAGCAGATTATAAACTCCAGCACCTATTTGAAAAATATATTTTACCTTCTAAAAAACGTAGGTGGCTTTTTATCGACATACCACGCGAGCGGACTGCGGAGCAATGTCTGTAGATAGTAGGTAGGTACACATACCTACCACTTTATATATTTAAAATATGTTAATATAAAATCACAAGAAAGTTGAAGAAATCATTCGCGTTTTATCAATGAAATGTTATTAGAAACTCGTGTGACCGCAAATAATTCAAATTTTCACGCACACGCTCACTCTTCTCTTATTAATAACAACAATGTACCTACGTAGTTTCCCTGTAAGTAAAATATCCTTGGCCATTTAAAGTAAACTATGTCAATGTTGATATAACCTGTTGCGACTGATTACTTATATTTACTGTGTGTTTACAGAGGTATGCTCTGTTCCTACTAAAGCGTCGACGCGACGTAAAACCGCGTGGACATTTTTAAAGGTATGAAGAGCTCGGCCTATAGGACATTTACAGATATAAAAGAAAATATTAAAGAAATATAATTTATAAAACAAAAAATAGTACTTTGTTCATCGAGGTAAGAAAGTAATTTGAAGTCTGAGCCGTAGGCTAAAGTTTCAAACCATACGAGTTGGGAATCTTTTTGAAAATTTGCCTACAATAGACATAGAAATTAAAATTTTTAACAACCAAATATACAGGGTGTTTAGCGCATGGACCGACATATTTTTTTTCTGGATTTGGGGGGTTACCAGCTAGGTTCTACGCATACACCCTATGCCCTAAGTGATGCGGTTGGTAAAATATGTTTTTTTTTTAAACATAAAACACCTTAGTAGTAAATTATATAAAACTTAATTGTATAATTATTTGAAAATATTCTAATCCGTCTTCATAAAGTTTGGAAATGGTACGTAGATGTAAATTTACTCATTTGAAAAGGAAAAATAACAAAATCCCGACGTGTCATTTCACATGTTACTCAATCATCAAAAGGTGACTCAATTTGTGAAACGATCGGTACGTTGAATTTTGGAATGGAAATTCCGCGTAACAGACGAATAAAAATAAAATGGTAGCTAAAAAATCTAGATTGTTCTTCTGGTACCTACTCGTAGCACATACCTATATATTTTTTTGTTAAAGATGTTTTGTGATTATAATTTTGCTGTAGGTACAATATTTATTGCCAGAGTTGGCTCGTAGGTAAGATACTAGTTTCAAAATACAGCAGTCTTCGAGGAGTATGAATAGTCTTGGTGTTAGTCCTCTCATCTTAATGCGACATCATGAAATCAACTTCTTCTGAGTCTGTGAATGTTTTGGTAAGGATCGAGTATGTTACCTGCTGACAGGCGAATAAAACTCCCGAAATTAGTAGTAGGTATAATCGTACTCGCAGTCTTCCACTGCTTTTATACTTCAGTACTGATGGCCTCCCACTTATGTAAAAGGATTCCCCGAACAGCATCATATAGTCTGTACGAGCCTTGAACTTCTAAAATTTATGACCTCGGTTCCTGTCATTACATACCAATATCCAAATGTAGGTAGGTAATAAATATCCATCAATACAGACGTGGAAGTGTAGTATACATCTTCAAGTAGTATAAATAAAATACGACAGTAACTCCTTAACCTGCTTCGACTTTTACGCGCCATGATAAGAAGGTTTCTTTTATTCTCGGGAAAAGCAGTAACAGCTTTTATAGCTATTCATCTCAAGAGTTTTAATAGTTTATTTCAAGGAAGAAAATATAAAAGATGATGGTTTTAAACATAAATAACTAATAATATTGTTTAATATCACGCAAAGGCACGCCTTCAATGTTTGTAATGTCCTCCTAACCGTATTTCGGTCACAGCCGCTAATTTTAAAGAAGATTAGCCATCTGCTCGAAAAATATAATAGTGCTCTTTTTATTCTTCAGCTCTTATAATAATCAAAGTAAAGGCAAGGAAGGTAAACCGACATGACTGGAAAGAGACACGTTCACAGGATTCCAGCGCTCCTTTACATATGCGTTTTTGACGGTAAATTTTCTATCCCAAGGCTATTCCATCACAAAACCCTGTCGGTTAAATTTTTGGTAGACAACACGCAAGATATACCTCTGGTGTTGCAAGCGCCATAATCTACGGTTACTCTTCTTACCACCAGGCGGACCATATGCTTGTTTGCTACCCAAGTAGTATAAAAAATGATTCCGATACACTAAAGGTTCTCACTATCTGCTATCTGGTACTACGAATTCCTCAATTCAAATCAAAAGGTTTTAATACAAACATAAATAACTAATATTATTGTATAATATCACGCAGGGGCACGCCTTAAAACATTTGTCTGTTACCGTGAACATTAATTAAATTATATGGAATATTTTATCACTAACAACCACAAGTTATTTTAGCGTGACTATAACAAAAATATATTATGATGATAAAAACGTGTACCACCAATAAACAATCTCTTCTATTTTTGCATTAAAAATGTTTTACATGTGTAACATTAATATAATAGCAACCCATATAACTGCTAGGCATGAGTCTACTCATCTCTTTCTTTCTTTTCTTCAAGAGAGCCAAGAGGGTTTATACCTTACACGCTGGCCTGATGCAAGTTGGTGGATCAGACATGCTTTAAAAATGTATTTTAAAACGTTTGACAGTTTCTATGATGATTTTCTTTACCTTTAGCAGATGGTTATCATCTCATTAGTACGTCAAAATTCCACAAAGTGAAATTCATATTGGTACCGCCACCAGGAACCGAATTTACGGCTCATGTGTACGAATTGGTTACAACATAATACGTCAATTAAAATACTGTAGTATTTAAAAGAGATTGTAGCACACTTTTTTGTCATAAAACGTGGGCTTGTGGACATAGTCGTAAATGTCTTTTTTAGAACACATTAGTTTTGGATTTTATCTGACGTATGTAACAAGAAATCAAATGTTTTGAATTACTTTACATCTCATCAGATGTTTATTAAATTTTGTAGGATATCAACCATATTCTTGGCATGGTTTGACAGTAATATTGTATGAATTTCAAAATAATATTTACGTATTACACACGAGGACTAAAATGAGATTTATTTAAAAGATTATTTTATACAATCTTCTTTTTCACTACTTTACTGGCAAACCAGCATACGGCGGGCCTGATAATACGGAGTTACCGAAGACTATAGACGTATGCAATACCAGATATCACTTGCCTGTTGCAAACACCAAGATTTTATGATGTCATTTCCGTGGTATAGGAAAACGTTTCGTTAAAAACGCATCCCTCGAGCGGTGAAGACCTATACTCACATACAGGAACACAACTACACCGTGTGCAGTCATTTGGCTGTGGTGTTCTGTAAGGTGGAGGTCCTTCCCCAGTTTAGTATGGTGCCCTACCTCTCTTAACAACAATCTCCTTTTATGTGATTTTATGAAATTGTTGCATTCTAGGCTTAGATTATATACATACTAGATTGAGTTTTCCGTACTGTAAAGCATTGTTTACGCGGCCCATTCTCACCACTTTAAAACAGTTTTTTAGTGGAACTGCGTATCTAATAGGTATAATAAAAGCTTCTAGGTATATATTCCTATTTCATAAAACCATGATGAGTAGAACATGTATTAATATTTCCAAACCACCTTTGGCTACATCGACTAGTACCGCCACAGATAATTGCCTAGCTTTTCAACGTATCTAATTACGACGGAAAGCCAGAATGATTGATTCTCCGGTTCGGTTTCAAATACAGCCTTTTGTAAACACATTCACAATATTAACGTACGGACTTACGAATATTTAATATGTTTCGATCGATGTTCGTTTTTTGTAATATTCGTGTTTGAAAGTACATTAATACCTACATAGCTTTACGTAATAAATATCCAAAGAAACCGTAAAATAACAAAGTTGCCTCTACGCAACTGTTTGGTTGCCATATAAAGTACGGACCAACTCTTGCTTAACAACTTTTAATTTCTTTAGATTTTCTAAGGATTCGTATTTGAGAGAAGGCAAATAAGTTAGTATTGTTTACTTTTAATGTTATGATTTTGTTGCAGGGGTTAAGAGCTATGGCCCGTTTTTATAATAATTTCCTTTTTTTAACAAGACTTTTTATGTAGGGATTGTGCCTAGTATGGTTACTGCTTACCATCAGGCGGGCTGTATATTTGTGTGCCACCTAAATAATATCAAAAAATACTGGATAAAGAATTCTGTAATCCATAATTAGTTGATTAGTACTTTGTGTCCCAGAATTATGTTTGTAAAATTCCCCATGATACAGGGCATGTTCTTTAATGTATGTATAATCAACCGTCATTTAGCGCACATAATGACTATTAATCGTAGATTGATTGTCTATCATTCATGCAATCAATCCCGGATGTCAAGCGGACATTTGAAATTGATTACCATCTGTTAGTACCAGTTAGAATCCCTATTATTACGTAAGTAGATGATAAAATTTGATGATTATTTATAATACTAAAGTGGTATGGTATGCATACCATACCACTTTGCAAACCTTAAAATGTTTGGTTTGTTAGTTGCTTAACCCTATAGTGTTGTATAATGTTTTATCATGTTCACATATAAATTTAAATAATATATATTTAGTTACAAGGTAATTGGTCCCAATAGAAAAATAATAAAACGATCAAGAGATTTTGCTAAAAAAGAACGTAATGTCAGAACGTCAATAAGATCATCCTCATGCCCTTATACTGCAACCTAGGGGCATAATTCATGCGTTTTTGTCTCTATAACTTAAGGTTTTGTGTTAGTGGTAACCGTAGATAACATGTTATTTAAACTAAATTACTCTTATGTACATAAACATTATCGTGTATAGTCTGGCTCTGTCTTCTGTATCTGTGTCTATTTCACGGGGGCTGATTTCTCTTATAGTGTGAAGGAACAGAGATAATACAATATGTATTCTTTACAACCGTCGTAAAATTTTGTATAATATTTAATTTTGAAATAGTATGGTATCGAAAAGTTTCTGATGTTAAGACCCTGCAAATTATAGACTTAGTATCAAAGTTAGTCGGCTGCTTAACGTAGTCTGATGGGACGGCAATACGACACGTTCGGAGAGAGATCAGGCGCAGGACCAACGGCTTTACATGCTTTCCGAGGCACGGAGGGTTATTGCTGTATAGTTTTTTAAATAGTCACCCATCTACGAACCTATCGCAGCAAGCTTGCTTAAACTTTCAAATCTATTGATCCGCATCGCTACACTTACCTACGAGCCACGAACCCACACCAGGTTAATCATGAAAACATAATAATATGTATGAACGCACCAAACGAATAAGATATGAGTATCTCATATAATGACGTTTACTAGGTACGTGTCAATGTACCTTTTATTAAAAAAACACTCGCAATTCAGTGACTTCAGCATAGCCGTTTTGCTGAATCCGGATATTAGGCACAAAAAGTATACAGTTTATACGAGGGTCGAAAAGTGGGTCAAATATGGTGGTCCCACGTGTAAGTACAATTGTTACGGGATTTAAGGGTAGCAAATATTTTTTTTATAGCGTGAAATTCTGCAAACAAGCATACCAATCGCTTGATGGTAACCGGTTACCAAAGCATAAACGTATCATTAACGCGCTGATCTCTAAAATTTTATCGTGATAGGAAACCATACTAGCGAGCAAATTCGACTGGGAAAGGACCTCCCAGATATATTTCTCACCTCACAGATATATTTCTAACATGCATAGAAAAAGCCAAAATTGTTTTGGTAAATGTCTGGATGCATCATAATATAAATGTAGTGTAACGTAGTAAATGTTTATAATATTACTAGCCATATTATAAATAGTTACATACCAAACAATCACTTTCGTGCTATCGCAAAATTCCTTGTCCTTGTTTTTCTCAGCAAGTCAGACAAAGAGGACATGCAACGTGCACCCCATAAAATTGACACTTCCTTATGGTACACCTAGTATCGTCGTAAATAAAAGTAGCTCGCCATAACCTCAACCCATTACAATTTTATTCTTCAGAATATTGTCTCTGAATGCTGAAGCACACTGGAGGTTGATTGTTATTCTTATCTAATGTTTTATTTGCTTTCATTGTTAATACTAGACGTTTCAAGGTTAAAATCTAGTGTTCTATCATTATTTTTCTTTAAGGTCGATATCTAGGTATGTAGACTTTTTAGTAAATGCCAAGAAAATCGTTATCTTTTGTTTTACAGACGTCATCGTAACCTGAAAGGTCAACGTTTTTGCTGTAGGTGTAAGAGGGCTGTGTTTTAATTACAAGACTTACCATTAGATAAGTCATAATAATTAGGTATATACCTATGCTTGTTTGCCAACTAAGTAAAACAAAATAGAAATAGGTCGACTCTTTCGAAATTTATTTCAAACTAGCTGACCCAAACTCGGCAAACCTCAGAATCAATAAATAAAAAAGTTTATTGGCTTTACTATATTCCAAGCATTTTTACTCACCTTTTAAACCTTCCCTGGACACATAATTCAAAACCAAAATTAGCCAAATCAGTCCAGCCGTTCTCGACTTTTAGCGAGACTAACGAACAGCAATTGATTTTAATATACAAGGAGTATTTGAGCAATGTGATTTGAGTACTATTTGGTACTTAACTATCTACAATGAATGAGAAATATATTATATATTCGTTCGCACTGATCTCTCCTCAGTTGTGACGGTTTGCCGTCTCATAGGACTATAAGAATGAGAAAATAATGTTAGTTATTTGGAAATAGCCGCCGTGACCGAAATTGTATTAAGAGGACATTATTATGAAGATAAGTAGGTACTATAATGAACAAGTACCTACAATAAGAATAAGTACTATTACTATTTAGGAGTGGTAGGGCACCATACTAGCGAGCGAGCCCAACTGGGGAAGGACCTTCAACTTACAGAAGCCCACAGTCAAATCATTACACACAGCGGTGTAATTGTGTTCCAGTGTGTGAGTACACGTCCCCGGCGCTCATTTAGGGATGCGTTTTAAATGAAATGTTTTACTATCCCAGTAAGGTAGACTCCATGTAAAAAAAAGGGTCGGCAACACGCGAGAGATACCTCTGGTTCAGCGTTCATAGGCTACAGTAACTGCTTAACATCAGGTGGGCCGTGTGCTTGTTTGCCATCCAAGTAGTACAGAAATAAAAATAAACGACGTCAGCTACCTTCCCACGAACATGAATTTGCTAAAACAAAATCTTGCATAGCAAACTGTCATCAGGTCATGATTCATCTGTTTAAAATGATATTCATTATATTACAGTGCTTGTCATCTCCGTGACGCGTCCTGAAGTCTATATATCATTTGGCAAGTGCCTGTCATTCTAATCTAAATTAAACAAGCGATTGATTTATAACAATACACTATTGTTTAGTTACAGATTATGTAACTGGCAATATTGTTATGGAAAAGATTATCAAAAGATGTATGTAATAATAATGCATTTTATATACTGACGGATACAAAAACTACATTAATGTACATACAAATATATCATCACGCCTGTCTACCATAAATATAGGCAAAAACTTGTAAGGCCAATTACTTTAATCCATACATACTTCTTTTGCTTCCTCTACATTCATCAACCTCTTCATGCATTAACGTCGGATTTGGGTACTTTTATATATCAAAGTTGCGGGACTGATATGAAATTTCGAATGACGTTATTGCGACGCACGTTTTTGCGAATTTTTTTACGAGTGGTACGTTTTTTCGAAAGTACGTTAAATCGAAAAACTCTATATCGAATGACGTTTTTGCGACGCACGTTATTTCGTATATTAGCTACAGAAACACAACTACACTGCTGTGTGTAGTTACTTGGTCTTATGAAAGACATACAAACTAGGTAACTAACATACATTGCAAGCTAAATAAAAGCTTGTAAAATCAATGCTGATTATCTGCGGATGCTGATGCTGATATTCGCAACAACCCTGGTCGCAATAACGTCATTCGATATAGAGTAATTCGATTTAACGTGCTTTCGAAAAAACGTACCAGTCGTAAAAATATTCGAAATAACGTGCGTCGCAAAAACGTCATTCGATATAGAGTTTTTCGATTTAACGTACTTTCGAAAAAACGTACCACTCGTAAAAAAATTCGCAAAAACGTCATTCGATATAGAGTTTTTCGATTTAACGTACTTTCGAAAAAACGTACCACTCGTAAAAAAATTCGCAAAAACGTGCGTCGCAATAACGTCATTCGAAATTTCATATCAGTCCCCAAAGTTGCGATGGAATTTTAAACTATTAGCCTTTTTATCTTTGAATTAGCCTTTAAATAAAATCAACGCTTATGAAATGTGGCGAAGGTTATTAAGAATTCCATGGACTGCCATAAAAACTAATAAGTTGATACTCGAGGAATATCATAAAACGATTATCTACAAATTGCAAAGAGGACGTATTATGTATTCACCTAAGCATAGTCTGGGAAAGCTCTTGATTCTGGGCCAAATGTAAGGTAAATGGGCAAGATGGTCTGACGCCATCAAGAAGGCTGTCGGAGGTAGCATATACCGTGCGGTCCACACTTCGGAAGACCGCATAGCTTGGTGACGCGTCGTATGTGGTCGCAATCCTCAGCAATGAGAGAAAGACAATGATGATGATTATATATGATCTATATAGACTCACATAGTCACTCCGTAGACTCACTCCAGTTTTCAAGTGAGCAGAGACAGCTTGTACTGCTGGAAAAGTGTGCATACTGGCTAACTAGGTATTTTTATTTAATAATCATTCTGTACTTTGCTGCAGTTTATGTGTCCATCAGCTTCAATAAATTGTGGTTCTAATGCAAGGGTGTAGGTTGGAATAAAAACAGGTGCTTCTAATGCCATACACGTTTTCACTAAGCTAATGACAAACATAACAAACTATGAATATAACATAACTTCTAAAGTGTACTGAAATTTATGTTTCACCCTAGCCCCTGTAGCCAAGTGGCATACACAGGAATCGAATAGAATAGAAAGCAAATATTTGGGATTTGACGTTTGACGTTACATTTTATCGTAAACTTAATGTTACCATACACTTAATCTCTATTCTATTCGATTCGACTACCGTTTACGCCACTTGTCTAGAGGGGCTGAGCCTCTAGACAAGTGGCATAAACGGTAGTCGAATCGAAAAGTCAAAACATAAAATGTATGGGATTTGACGTAAGTTTACGAAATAATGTCGTAAACCTACGTGAAATCCCATACATTTGCTTTTTTGACTTTTCGATTCGACTATCGCTTATGCCACTTGTCTAGAGGGGCTGGTATGTAATTATATCTACAACATATTACGTATATAATTATATAATAGATTGCTCTATTATTCATCATAATAATCATCTTAGCTGAAAAACATTCACTCCGAGGCTTTTTACAACATTCGGTCTTCTTGTCCTTGTTTATTAATTCAAAGATAATAACAAATTAAACAGTGAAAATGTTGCTTAAGCTTAATAGAATTTTTACATATTATTCTGTAATTCATGTTCCATTAGTCTAATATCTAACATTTAAATAATAAAGAACGTTTCAAGATTATTCATAAACATAGAGATGAAAAAATAATAAGTTGTAATTTATCCCACGCAAATCGACAATGAATGAGGTCAATGCTTAGATACTTCTACCGTTTAACCTGTTCCCTACCGGCAGAGGTAATCAATATCCTACCTATATAATATCCTACAGTACAAGAGTATTCTTATTCACTGTTACAAAGGACCATAACAACAAAGGCTTGGTAGTAAGGGTGGGTGCTCTTCAGACAGTAACTTGATTGCGAACCCGCAAAAAGATTAAGAGGGGGCACAATGCAAGCTATCAAGCCCAACTAGGAAAGGACCTGGACTTTACAGAAAATCCTGACTAAATAGTGAGGTATTTCTATCCCAGGATTGATTATAATCATCAGCCTAATCGCAGTCCACTGCTGGACATAAGCTTCTCGAAGTACATGCCACCTAGCACGATCCTCGGCTTCCCGCATTCAGCTACTCCCCACCCGGGATTACTTACACCTAATACAAAACTCTGGTAAAAGTTTTTGGGTCGCCATCAAATGTGTGATGGTATTAAAAGCATCCGTAGGCTAAGGTCTACTCACTACTCACTATCAGATTTGATTGCTGCTTAGGCAGTATATAAAAGCATAAAATCATTATGTTACAAGTTTTTGGCTCCCCTAGATGAAGATTACTGGTAAGGCGAGCAACCGAAGAAAAAGACGCGATTTATAAATACGAATACTTATGATGCATTTAGTCACGATGTCACGTTGCGGAACGAATAAAATACTCATCTAGAACAGGGCTATATTAATTTTATTATACACCTACATAATATTATAATAATCTCCACTGACTGACGCACATCAGTATACATTTAGATGTACATAATCGAAAATTCTTTGTCGCTAAAATTAATATTTTCATGGAAAGTCACGTGGTACTCGTAAAAGACTAAAATATATAAAATTTCTTTTGGCATCGACCTCCGCGGGAAATTTATAGAATATAGTTTGTGGTGGCATATTTTCAAATTTTATTTATATATGCATAGGCAATATTTTATAAATGGGTTTTATTTTTTAGGCAGGTGGTGAATAATAAACTATTTTATTTATTTATTTATACAGGTACTTAATGATCGTGTTAAGTGTATGTATGTTAAGTGTAATTGTCCACTTCTTCTTTTTATCGTTTGGTTACTAACAGTAGTCGAATCGAGTAGAATAGATACCTAGCAAATGTATAGGATTTTATAAAGCGTGAGTGTTCACGACCTCTGTCGTGATCAAACAACTGTAATTAATAAAACTGTCACACGAAATAATATGTTTCAATGTATTCTTTAATTGTATAAAATGAAATTCCATTTTCATTCTTAATAAAATTTTATTGATGATGATGTTAGGTACGCTTGTGTATATAAATAAAATTTAGATAACTTTGTTGTTGATGTTTTCGCTAATTTGATGCACCATCAATTTGGAAATGTTCCAAAAGAAAAAAATGCATTAGCATTACAATACATTTTAACACTTCCTTTGATGTTTGGGGTATTTTTCTAAGAAAATGGGTAAAAAAGGTAGGTTTATAATTATAAACATTTCCTTAAAATAAATTAGATTATCTAAAGGCTTTTCATAGAATCAATGTATGTTTGTCTTTTAATTTTTACAGTCATGATTTATATTGATATCACTATCTCGCGTTTCCCCGAATTTATTCTCGCATGTAATATCATATTTTTCAACCTTGTCTAGCAGCGCCATCTATTAACAGTAGCTAAAACGACTTGGTTCGGGTAGCGCTCTGAAATTCATGCCTTTGTTACCACAGAATGGGGTTAGTTGGTAGTCGTATTAATTCTATACTTCAGGCTTGTACCGATAGATGTCACTGTTATACTTTTAATTTGGTTTCTAGTTTTTTTAACAAAAATAGAAGAACAATGTCCTAATGAATAATATCTATAATCCTATGAATCCTTTAAAAAATTTATAGTTATACTGGCCGTGGTCACAAGCTGACCATGGCGGGGCCGGTAGAATTTAGTCGATACCCCAAGCAATCTGAAAGTAAATAATGCATCATCATGTTAATATTAGAAGTATATAACAATGTAGAACAATTTAATTGCAAACTAAGAATATAACTGAGTACCTACAGTTTACCTAGGTAGGTTACCTATCTACTAAAGTAAGTAGCTAAACAAAACGGATAAGAAGCTTTTTCCATAAAACATAAGTATTTTACGATGCAAACCGTAGCCATTTTAATCAACGGACAGCATAACGAGGAACTCGCCAAGAATATTGTTACAAGAGTCGGAAGTTTTTTCGCCCCAAGTGATTTCAAGTTTCTGCAGTTATCAGGGAAGCTTCTTCTACTAAAAAAAATGTGGGGCGTAGGTACTTGCATATCCGATAGCCGTAATACTAAGTGATATTATAGTAAAGTTTAGGTGTACACTCAAACTCAAAATTCATTTAGGTTACCAAGTAACACTTATGAAGGTCATAAATTACGAATAAGCCAGAAAGATGATGTCAGCTAAATTTTCTTACGGCTAGTTCGCTGACATGGAACCATGAGAAGAAATAGCAAGAAACTCAGGCAGTCTTTTTAATCTGCACACTGAAATAATTATATTTATTAATATGAATTAAGCACCTTTTTTAAAAGACAGCAATAGGAAACAAACCTTCCTCGCGAGGGATCTGTACAAACACAAAGTAATCTAGACTCGAAACAAACGTAAGTAACTACATATATGGATCATAATAAAGTTTTCTCCCAGTTATTGTGGGAATCAAACGAACAAATCTCGGCGGGGTAGTAGAGGTGACTACATTTTACTACTTTTTATATATGTAGATAGCCCACTAAACCATGATCGTGTTATGAACGTATCAGGCTCGAAAAGCACCACGTAACACGATGTATGGGATTTGCGTCAAATCCAATACTTTTTTTTTTCCTATTCGATTCGACTACCGTTTATGCCAGCAGTTACCATACTCTCATAATTTCCAAAACATTATTTTTTTGACACGTTCTTATTATCCTTTAAGGCTCGAAATTTAACCATCATAAACTTTATACGAAACACTACTAATAAATACTAGCAAAAAAGGGAAATATCTATGAATAATAATATAATCATTATAAAAGGACACACATATTACTATATTTTAAGGTAAAAAGAGCATAAAAAACGCAATAAATATACAAGTAGCCTTCGGCTTTTATGATCACATAAACATAAAACTTCACAAATTCACTAAAACATACTCAACATTTTATGTTACTGTATGCACAAGGCATACGGCAATGGCAAGATATCTTGAGAGTAAGGTGGGTAACCTACGTAGTTATGCTAAACACCTTTATAGTTAGCAATTAGTTATCGAAGTGGGAAAGTAACAGTCTGCTAACAGTCGTTAGATCACGATTGAGGCGTGTATAATGGATGATCTTAACAACTCTGTCACCAAGTTGGCCACTTACTAAACGATAAGAAGAAAAAGAATAGTGGTGTGAGTTCGATCGGACTCATACAGAACTTTAAATTGAAAAATTATATTACTATTAACATTTCCCGAATCACAAAACTGGTATCGAAGAAATCAGAATCTACATTCAATTCAGAGTTCTTTACAACAGAACTACTAAATTGGAATACCGAAAATATTAATCGTTTTCAGTAAGGCGCCAGCGCCATTAAAAAGTTTTCACTTGAAAATACTTGTAACTTACAAGTATTTTATGAATTTAAACGATTTGCATAACGCATTTGCAAGAAAACTTAGCGTATTTACTTAGTTCGCAGTTTCTTGTTTAGAGCAGTTTCATTTTAAAGTACATAATAAACAATGTTATTCTCTTAGCTGCAATGTTTAAACTTAAAAACAGTGAGCGTACACGTGGTGGAATCGTTGAAATAGTTCAACGTTGGAAAATATTTGGATTTTTTGCTTTGATGTTGTTCAAATAAATATTTACGACATGCGAGGTGACATGGTATGTGTTTGACATATGGAAAAGAATTGTTATACTTGCTAATCGCGGTTCAAAACAGAATTGTCTGGAACAATGGAAATGATTTACTCCAAAAATAGGGTTAGCTGTTGTCATTTGCGTAATGGACATGCTTTGATTAGATCTTTAACTTTTGTTTATAATTACTGCAATAAAATTCACATGCCAATTTTCGTGTACATACCTAATAGTAAATCATTCATACATTGCCCTATTTAAGGAAATGCAGTACCTACTATTTTTTATTTATCCAGTGTTGTTCCACTGCTGAGCCTTCCGCATTATCCTCCAATCCCGGTTTTCTCTTGCCTTATTTAGCCAATCTTTTCTTTAAAGGTACATTTAGGTTGTCACGCCTACGTAAGTTTGTTATTACATGTTTGTTGGAAAATTTACTTAGTTAGTACTGTAGCGCCCCGCCGCCGCGCCGTCAGCAACCTTTCTCTTCCTTCAGCTTGTACTGTGGGGTGCGTTCGCTTGGCCTGCAGGAGGTACGATTAGGCCAAGCGACGGGAGCACTAACATATACTTCTTCAATGAAATGCCAGGATATTTATAACTGTTTTGTTTATTTAATGCTTCACCTAATTAAACATAATACATTAGATGACGACCTCACTTCTTGGAAGCCTAATCCTGACTCTTCATGACAACCTTCAAGTCATTATAATCTGTCAGAACCTTATTGTATTCAAATATAATTACATTTACTTTTATAAAACGCCAGTGGTTTTACTGTCGTCACATGATCAGCTGCTGACCATCAATAAACCTTTACAGTACCTACATATTTCTTATGATATTATTCTCATGTTCATTCGCATGGTTAATGGCTGTGTCGAGGTTATACATAGGTTGTCATAAAATAACGTGCATATTCACGAACTGGTCTCTAACGATGAATGTGTTACCTGAAACTATTTCGAAGCTATTCATTACATTGGCAGTTTGCCTCGAGGAAGTGTTGAATTGCTAGAATTTCTCGCTCTCGTTACTTGTCTATGTCCACACTTCCAATAATAGCTGAAGGTGTAATATTAAACTGACAATGTGCATTTTCAAATCCAATCTAGCTCGAATGGATGAAATATTTTAATCATTGACATTAATTTATTACTTGGCTTACTTTCTTTTTATTATCGAACCGTTTTGTTTTCAGGTGACACAGCTGAATTTATAGATCTCATATTTGCTAGCTAAGGTGGATCGTTCGATTGAAATCCTCTTACTTTTAAAGACAATAATAAAAAAAGTATTAGCCATGTCTTTGAGATCTCAAGTTTTACTATTTTTTTTCATATCCATACTCAATATTGAAAAATAATGAGCCTAACTGTGTTAAATCCGGTTTTCCTGAAGTCCGTAACGAAACTTATGAGAAGTCTATTCGATATATTCATAGTTTTGGGAATAACATTTTCAAATTATAAAATCAAAAGTGTTAGTAAGCGTACATACATAAATTATGTTTTAAGTTTTATTGCAATGATCAAACATATAATGATAAACGTATTGATCATGAAGTTGTTATTTTCTTCTTTAGATGTCTGAACAGTTTTCAGCGAATAACAATATATAGATACTGTAGACAAACAACAAGTTCGTCATTTCGCATCATAAAACATGTTTACAGCTTTGCTGGAACATCGATTTCTACTCGTAGTTTATATTGCGGTGCACTCTTCTTTTTGTGTTAACTTATTTTTTTTACTATTATGAAGACAAATTTAATATACTGTAAATTAATAGTAGAGAAATTTGAGTACCTAGTTTTATTAAGTGTGAATTACATTCGTTAGTTATTTCTTAATTGTTATCTACATAAATAAAGAAAATTGTAGATATTTTTTCTCTATGCATGTGCTGAAAGAACTTGAGAGTATCACTGAAGTCCAAAACGTTTTTCTTATATTAACTAGCCGTTTATTACAAAGTAATTAACATTATAAATTTTGCTCTGTATCTAAGAACTAAATGAAAGGTGAATCAGCTTTATGTTATTGTGTTGGCTTTAATGTCAGCTAGTCATTATTTTGAAGTTTTGACAGATATATTTGTTTGCTTGATGTCAGTTTCAGTTAATTTGTAAATATTTATGAAGATTTGAAATAGACTTCAACCTACAGTCACGTAAATATTTTACGTTCGATTCCATCTTACGATTTCTTCTTTGTCTAAATAGGTACCTATATATGTGAAAAAGAATATTATTTAGTATAGCCTGCGTAAAAATTTTAGACTAGATATGTATTTTTTTTTTTGGAAATCAACACAAAATAAAATACAACTTTTCATTAATACAAATTGTTTAGGTTCATCTTAGGCCCCTTGTTGTGTTATATACATATGAACAAAATATGTCACATTAATTAGTAAATATTTACTTAGTCTAGTGTAAAATACCCGACAGTCACAAGTTTCAATATTTTTGTTTTTCGAAATGGAATGCAAAAGCACAAAAAATATACCACAACCAGTATGCAACATTTAAATATAATTCTCAGTTCGTTAGTAAAAAATACTGCAACGCGTACATGTTAAGCCATTCAACGAAAAGTAGCACATTTGCCGAGATGTACTTGTTATTGTATGAAAAGCCCGAGAGCTTGCCTTGGGACGTTTCAGTGCTATGCTATTTAGCCGTGTTTCCGTTTCATTTTCTTCAGCTGTCACCTGTCTGTCGACCTCGTCTCTCAGCTACTTTAAACGTGCGTCAGTGCCCCCAGACAATCTGTCAGTGAGTCTTTATTCAATCTTCCAAAATTTTACTAATAACAGGTGCCTTTATTCTTTGTAAGGAAAATAATAGCTAAAGCGTAAGTCACGAGGGAAATTTTAAAAGTTAGTAAATTAATTTTAAAAGAGATAACAAATTTTATTTACAAATACAATTTTGGAACCATGCGGTAACTTTTGCTTTTCTTTGGGGAAAGGAAAACGTAGGATGTAAACAATGCACGTTGAACAAAACCGAGATAATGACGTCAGAACAGTAAATATGCAACTTTCGGTAACATCCACTTGCTAGAATTGCAATGCAAATGAAGGTAGGTAGTATATACCGAGAGCAAAAGCTTACAGTGAGCGTGCAGTTACGTAAACCACGGTCGATAATCGTGGGCATGTCGACGGTACATTTGTGCCACGATTTGCAAAATTACGTGATAACACTTTTAAAATCCGTTCCAACTTAGTAAGTACGGTTAAGCCGCGTAAAATTGCTGTCAAATTAAATTGGAAACGTATTCACTATATGCGTTATGGATGAAAGGCTTATATTTTTATTTTATTTAAAAAGTATGAATTTTCGTTTATGGTGGTGATAACTTCACAGGCGTGGGTTGACTTTTTAACATTTGCACATTAATTGAATTCTGGCTCATTAGAACTTGACAATTAATGTAAAATATTTTATCCTCAAACTGCGTTAGTTTGTTAACGAATAGCGGTCTGTCCCGGCTTCGTTTTCTTTGGCATCCCTAATTAGTTTAGGGAAAACACGCCGTATGTTAACTCAGTAATAATATAGCATTCAACTGTTGAAAGAATTTTAAAATCAGTCCAGTTGTTTTTATATTAAGTTTATTCATTACAAAAAAAATGATTTCTCCATATAATATTAGTGTAGTAAAGTAAAATATTTCAATCTTGTCAAAAAACTGTCAGCAGTAATGCTGGCTTTGAAGTTTGATATAAACTTTGACGCTTAGCCTCTTTGCGTCTGAGTTTCTGTGTCTGCCTAGGGCATTGTAACTTAAGCATTGTTAACAAATTTTCAGGACGATTCCTAGTTATGTTTATTATCTGTTAGCAGTTCTAATAACTCTATAAGCTTTTTAAAATATTATAATGTTCAATTCTTTTAACTGTAAAATCAATCACTCTCAAGGTATAATTTTTTTTAATTCATATCTATGTACCTACTGTATTTAGCACATATCATTGTATATATGACTTATTGGACAGCCTTCTTTTATTTTAAAAGCAACATTTAAAAACAACAATTCAACTATTTTTATGTATTATGTCTAATAATAATTCGAGTAGTAATCTCTTTAGACTACCGTAAAATGTAAAATTATTTTCTAATTTGTGACGTGTGCTAATGGCCCATATTATTAATGATCACGTAAAATGACGTATTCATCATCCGCCTTGTTATTTTTTCTCTTCGCTTCATAAATTTTGAATATTTTAAATGTTGTAACAGAAAAGGCAAATTTAATAACTTCTATCATGTTTATTTTAGCTCCGATATTTGATTTACGGTAATCCATTTATTAGATTGGCTTTCGTAGATATTAAACTAAATATAAAAACCTGAGATTATCATGTTTATTTTTGATCGGTTGAAACCGAGACATTAAGATGCTAGCCGAGGGTAAGTGACCGACTTGTTCACACGAAGTACGAGTTCCATCCCAGATGACCATACTTAGCAATGTTTATTTCATTTTGTGAATGTTACATATTTGTCAAATGATTTAACATCTACTAAAAGTGAAGAAAAATACTCACATAATCTTAGAAAAAACAACTAAAGACATCTCTGAGTCACCAACCCACTGAGAGCTGAAACCCGTGACCAACAATTACATTATTTAATAGGGATAGCTCTTATTAATATTATGGCCTATTTGCAAACAGCAATCAGACAGCCTGAATGCAGGACTGTCTCACCTAAAACGGGACGTATGGTTACATTATCTAAGACACGTCTTTCGAATCCATGTTCAATAAAGTTGCTGAAGGAATTCAAAACTGGATCTTGTTAAGTTAAACTAGAACACTAAGAACTACATTATTCTGACAAAGACTGAAAGGATTTGTATAATGTTTGTTATAGTTGTATCTACTTTTAAACTAAGATTTAAAGGAAGTAATAATATAAATTTATTGCATTTTGCCGTGGTGGTGTGTTTCAAGATACAGTGGTTTTACATTTTGTCTTGTTCTTTGTCAGTAGAAGGGGTAAAGGCATTTATATAGGCTTTGGGACCTTTCACAAATAGAATTGATCCTAATTTATTTTCCAATATTTAGAACCCCATCTAAAATTTGTGCATTAATAATAATTATAATTTAAGTTTTATTTATCTAATATGTTTTTGTGTGATGAGCACAATCATTTATTCTGTAATTTATCTTTAACATTTATTTATTTAAAACTTTTTGCACATAAATTGTGTACAAAGGCGGACTTAATGCCAGAGGCATTCTCTACCAGTCAACCTTTGGGTGATGCAGAGAGAAAACTAGGTAGGTGCATTTAACCATAGAAGGTACTTAATAAAATAGTAAACATTTATGTATGTATTTAGAAATATAAGTATGTTTACCAGTTCCAGGCTTTTCCAAATTTGAAATTTGACGGCCTCGTGTGTGGTATGTGGTCCCAACATAGTTAGAAAAGTCTTTTTTTGCCGAATGATTTCTTCATTATCTCTAATGTGTAGAGAGGTTTAGCACTTCACCAGATACACATTACATTTTTTCATTCAACTTAAAACAAAAGGCAATCTAACTGCACCGTTGCATTAACATAACCCTCGAGATCACGTCCATAGTCCATAGCTTAAAGAAGAATTACTGAAAAGAGATGTCACAGTAAACAGTAGAAGTTGTTACATAAGTTTAATCACGTATCTACGCTCATTCGCGCCACCCCTAGCTGAAAGTTAACAGAGTTAGAGTAGCTGGAAGGGATTGTTTGATTTTGACTTTGTTGACTTGCTAACTTTGTGTGAGTTGACTAGGTTAATGGTAATGACTTATTGTTGGATTATAACTTGGTGGAAGTCAGTTTCTTCGTGGCAGAAGTAATTTTTTTGTCTCAACAAAAAGGGGTGACACAGAAGCTATTTTTTTAATGATTTTAACATAATGCGTTTTAGCTGTCAATGAAAACAGTGATTGAAGCATATTTTATTGAACACATTTATTATATAAATGAATATAGGATACTTTGTGTGTGATTTCGATAATTCTAGAACAAATATTCAAAACCCCTGCCAGCCAGGGTGTCCTAATGTGAAAGTTCATTTGTAAAATGAAATGCGCTTATAAATATTACGTTAATTGAAGTAAAACGAGTATCATAAAAAATATAGGTGAAAATAATTATAATATTTTTTCATAAAATAATAATATATTTTATCGCAAGGCAATTTTGGTAACATTTGATCTACCATAAATCAATAAGCCGCAACAATTGCTTTCACGTCTAGAACTTTAAGCAAGAATTAAATTCTCAACATGTATTATTATTGTTTAGCTCATTATTTAGTTCATACAGGAGCCTAACAATCTTCATACGTACTCGTTCCAGTGTTTCTAGTTCAACGTAGGATGGAACAGCGCCAAAGCAATTAAATCGTGAAGCCGCACGCGAGGGTTTCTCCTCCACTCTTGCGACGACGACGCGCCGTTATTAGGGTTGCCATTAATTGAATATATGAAATTTGGCTATTTTATGATATCTCTTAAGCGTAGTACGTTTAGATTTTCTTACATAATACGTTTTAAACTTAACTACACATGCCTTTAGAATTGTTCCATCTTCATTCATCTTTCTTCGCGATGATATCCTTCACTGTTAGCAGATCATTATTATAAATAAATTCCACAGGGTAAAAATCATATAATATAGATAAAGGTACATATAATTATAACTTTACTAAATTAGAAAGTTTGACACCTACTTCAAAACCTTTAGTCAAACTCCTTTCAGTCACGTTTCAAACTATAACTACATTTTAAAAACTTTGGTCGATTGGCAACCCTACGTGTGCCACCCCGTCCCGCACCAAATTGCTCTCTCGTTACTTGCACTTTTTAGGATAGCAGTGAAACTTGGCAATCTTAAAACGAACATCTGGTTATGTAAAATTTTAGTTAACATTAAATGATATTTATTGTGAGAAAGTTTGAGATGAAAATGCTTATATTTTCATCAATGTCGTTTTATGTATAAATAAATAAAATATCTACTATAGCTAATATCAGTTCAAGATTTTTTATTTACCAACGACAAAGGAACAACAATAGGGCTCATTAATGGAAAGCAGTTACCGTAGCCTACGGGCACATGTAAAGCATGGCCATCACTTGCGTGTTACCGACCCACTTCTTTTACACCAAGACTTTAAGATGCAATTGTCACTGGGATTTCTATTAAAACGTTAGGGATGCGTTTTGAAAGAAATCCCAGTGAGGGCTGCAGACAACCGTGGTGTGTTGTTATTTGGCTGTGGTCTTCTGTAAGGTGGAGGTCCTTCTCCAGTGGGGCTTTCTCACTTATATGGTTCTCCCCTCTTAGCCTACCTTTCTTTTCTTATCCCAAGGATAACCTAACAAAACACAAAACCCTTGTGTTAAAGTTTTTGAACTCGGCAACACGGGCCACCTAGGTAGTAACACAAACACAGACAAAACTTCTCAACTTATTTGGTTATGAAATGTAGGAATAGGTACTTGACTACCTACTAAGTTACTTTTTTGGCTATGTCACAACAGATCTAAATAGGTTGAATTGGGACATCGATAGACATATTACCTAAATATGTCTATCGATGTCCCAATTCTAACCTATTTAGATCTAATGTCTACCTAGACATGATATTTTCTTGAATGTTTGAATTTGTGTTAACTTTATTCTTTCTCTTTTCTTTCGGCGCCGTTTAAATATTTTTAGTTTACCCACATTTTTGTTACTTTGTTTTGTTTGTTAGTTATACGTACTCTGTGCGCTCTAAATGTTAATTTTAAGTAAATTATGTTTCTTAGTAAGTGAATTTTGTATACAATTCTTTATGAGAAATAAAGTTATTCTTAAACCTTAAGTTATCTGTACCGATTTTATGATTTTTTGTGTTTTTAAATGGGTCCCTGAATGGTTTATATTCATAATGGGACCTTGTAAGTGACGTTGAGATCGGGTTCTAGGATTTTTCTTCCATCTGTAGGGATATAGTCAAGGATAATGCCTCAAGCTGAGGAACCCCTTATGAGCAGTCCCCTTGCAAGCGTTTTCTAGTATACTCTCGGTCTAGAGACCATCGGTCCTATCCACAGTCCGTTTAAAGTTGTCAAGTCACAAAAAAATACTATAGTCACTAAAACTGGACAGGCTCTCTGGCACATCATAGTCCATTTAACATTGCTACGTAGTGCCACAAAAACGTTATATTTATTGTATTGTACATAATTGTTCGTAAACACACATGTACAGCAGATTACCAAATTTAAGCCTTGAATAGAAAACATTGAACCCATGAATATATTATAATATTTTGTCAACGTGCCTTACAATGCTTTGGCTAAATGATCTGAAATTTAAAACGGACCTAGTATGTGCCGAATTTGGAAACTTATTTCCATTGTATTGTACCATCCATTTGTCTTCTATTGATGTATGTATTACGTTCTATCTGTCTATTGCGCAGTTATTTGGTGCATAAGTATTGTATAATACTCGCTGTTGCCTGCGGCTCCGCCCGCGTGGATTTGTGAGAAAAGTTTTTTTCTCACCGATCTCCTTGCCAAATTTTATTAGGATTTGTTCAGCCGTGAAAAGGTTGCACACAAGTATGAATTAAGGCTGCTTTCCATAAAAAATGTGGGACGTAGCTAAAACTCTTTAGCTGTAGTTACGTCCCATATTTATTTCAGGTTGTATGACACATTACAATGCTAAGAAAGGGAAACGCTTTGAGCATGCACCGAGTGTCTTCCTTCCTTTCTTCGCTAGAGTTTTCTTTTTTCCTTTCTTCCTTTAAGTTTAGCTTCTGTGGAAAATACATGTTGTTCCTTGGCTTGGTTTTCATATTAAAAAAAACTTTATTTAGATCAGTGATCAATATGTAAATACCGAAAACATTTTGATAATCCTTAGAAGTAGGTAGATTAGGATACTACTTTTTGACTTAGAACCCAATCGGTACCCAGGTAAATTATGTTACCCGGAAAATATTTAGAAAGTCGGTCAGCAGTTGTTTCTATTTTAGCTTACGCTGATAAATTGCTAGTATGGTAGTAGATAAATATTTTGATATAAATAATAAATAGAAAGATTTAGTGTCTTCTTAAGTCATTTTTTTATTCACAAAGCCTATTCGAAATCCTTTTTTCTATCTATCGCTATCAACCAAAGAGGTTTCAAGCCGCCCAATAAATTTCCTATTGAGCCCCTTATAAACGCATGTGGCGATAACCCCGCTGTTTAAAAATCTCCTACTATACGTATGTAGCTATCGTATAAGCAAATGCCAACAGCCGTGCAATCGGCTTTTTAACAACTATATTTAAGTGCGAACATTCGAGAAATACGCCGTAGTATTACCATATCAACGTAATATCTGATCGTTTTTTCTTGGCTGACAATCAACGCACAGTCAAAACTACTCAATATAGAAAACAAATATTAAGAATGTTCTCTAAAATAAGACGAATTACTGACTAATATATTTGCGAGAATTCTAAAGATATATTTCCTAATTATGTTAAAATATTAGCATAATAAATATCTAAGCTCGCAATAAATACTGTTAGAATGTGCGTCGCGCGCGTACTTCTAAATAAGATTCACATTAATTACACTAAATTATTATTGTTCCTTTTTCAAATGAGATTTGAAAGAGAGTATGTACCTACATTACGGCAAAAAGAGGTTTGGTTATGTCTTTAGACGGGGCGATTTTTCTGGCACTTAAAAAAAACATTATCTCTAAATTAACATTACGAAGGTGTCAAGGTAATAATATTAGATGTCTTTTTTTTTCAAACTTTAAACATTCCTAAATTTGTTTATGTTTGTGCAAAATATCATAATAGAAATCGAACGCTGCCATTTGAATTTTTATCTTGTAATGAAATAGGTTTGGCAATGTCAAGCTTATTCTTGATCGTGCTCTGAAAAATGAGGTTATAATGTTTTATGAGTTTAAGTAGATAATGAAAAATCAATAGTGGTTGTAAAGCGCTTGACATCATCTTTTTATCCATATAAGTTCCAATGTTGGGTAGGGGTCTCCACTCCTTTTTAATGAGAGCATAATCCACACACGCTGTCCCAATGCGGATTGATAGATCAGACATACCTTTAGTATTTCTTCTTGACATGTGCATTTCCTCACGATTTTTTCATTCATCGTTAGCAGATCATTGATCATTCATCATCGTAAGCTTTCTTACACTATGCCTTAATTATGTGTTACCAGTCAGTCACGCTCCCAATCAACGTTTTGATTTTCTTAAAGCACCGAAATGGGTATGATTTCTGGATTATTTTACGTATAAATTGAAAACAATTATACCCATTTACATTACCAAATCCTATGGTAATACAATAGCGTCCGTGTGGGCCGATTCTTCGGGCGTAGTCGTGTTCATTTCAAATTCAAATGTTTGCACGCACGTAAGTACATTCGCGTTCCAGTTCGCCGGGCTTCCACACTGATTACTATATGATACGAGACTAAGGAACTACATATTTGTGTTTTCGAGAAGCTCCTATACGTACATAATATGTATACGTATATATATACGTACTGAATTCTATGAAAGGATTTTCTATTTACATCTTGTATGAATCTGGAAATAAGTAAATACTTTTTCTTACTTGACTACACGATTGGTTCAGTAGCTTTAGTGGTTAACACTGCACAGCGTGTTCTTCACACGGAAAAATAAAAAATGTGATCCATATCTGATTGTTATGGACCTTGGACTTTTTGTACTTTGAGTCCGAGTGTAATTTGCGTCCGTTTATAGTGTATTTGTAAAGTTCTTGCGACCCAAGGGCTAGATTTACATCTCGTATAAATCTTAAAATAATAATCATAAGTTAACTAAAATTCACTCAACGGACACAATGCTTCCTAGCCGCGACTAAATATTAAACTATCGTGTAAATATAACTTTGTTTTTATAGTACGATTAAAATCAGCTTTTAAAAGTTTCTATCAGCGGATTTATAAAAGTTTATAGCGGCATATAAATCTTCTATTTTTGCTAAATCAAGTACCTACCCCATTTTATATCTTATCAATTTATACTTGTATTCTCTTGCAGTAAACAAAAGTAGCACTGCATTTTTTAATAAAGTTCGCTTCTTTTGAGTGGTTCCAATGAAAATGAATGCAACGTTTGATACTTTTAATAATATTTTAGGGAGGATAAAATGGGTGCTTCAAGTGTTTTGTGGCTGGTACATTGATTAAAAAATGGGTCCACATCATGCCAGTTGAAGGAATAATGTATGCCTTGACCTAGTTATGTGGCAAGCCGGCGGTTGCTTCGGAGAGCCAATCATTTCACTTTCAGGGATACGCGAAATTGTTGAAATATAAATTGCCTGTGTCGAAACGACAACGCTTTTTGAATTCAAAAGAGATGAATACAATAGATTTCATTATTTCTTATTTTTAACCGACTTCAAAAAGAGGAGGTTATCAATTCGTGTTTTTTTTTTTTTTTTTGTTTTTTTTTTTTATGTTTGTTACCGCATATCTCCGTCATTTATGGACCGATTTGAAAAATTCTTTTTTTGTCTGACTAGACATACTTCTAGTTTGGTCCCATTATCATCTAAAGAAAGTTCTGATGATGGGATCCATGAGGAATTGAGGGAACTTCTCAAAAGTTATAGGCACACATATAGCAATTTCAATATTTTTAACAACTAATCAATTATTTACATTCAGAAAGTGTAATTTGGTGAAGTAAAACTGATGAAGAAGACCACAGATGGCCATCTGAACTTTTCAATAATAAGTATTTTACTGATGGCGATTAGATAAGTTTCGGTTATTGTTGCTAAGCAACTATTAATAAGAAATAATGACGTGAATGAATTGAGCGCGGATTGCACAGATTAAATATTGCTTTTAATACCTACTTGACCTGTGTTCAGCCCGACGCTCAGTCGATTTTATTCGATTGTAACAAACAAATATTTGAAAATTTTACAACTTGCCGTACTGAAGTCGGTTTTTTTTTGTTAAAATTATTTATATGTACTAGATTGACGGCATAAATCATAATCATCAGCCCCCTTGATGGTAAGCAGTTTCGTAGCCTAAAGATAACACCAGTAGTAACACATTTTGTAATACCAAAGTTTTGAAGTATATTAAGTAAACCTCAGAAAAATATTATTTTAAAAACCATTTTCTAATAGAGCACTGGATAGGTCTCCAGTGCTCATATTAGAAAACGGTTTTTAACTCACGCACTGAAATAAAATTATACCATTGCAGTTGGACCAGCACTATTATATAGTGCCCTACCTTACGAAAAAGAAATCAGTTCTAAAAGGCTAATAATACCTCATTTGTACAAGTATATAGATGGTAATGATGGCCATTAAACAACTCATTTTCGCAGAACGTAACTAATACTAGACTATAACTATGTAAATATTACTGAGAAACTCTTTAGTCGTGTTAAAGTAATTGACTTAACGAATTGACTTTGTAGTTTCATAAAGTTGAGCTGATGTCAAACAATACGGTCTTAGGACTGGTTTATAAGCTGTTTTATACTGCTACGTAGCAAATATACGCATACGACCTGACTAAACAAACATCTTAGCTAATGGACACTGGAAATGCCTGAGGTATCACTTGCGTTCCGCCGCGGCGTCGATTTAAAAAAAATTATCGCAAGGGTTTTGACAATGTAGTATTCCTGGGATAGATCAGTATTTGTTTCAAAACGCTATATTACGATATAGCGTTTTCCAGATAAGCACTTAAGACCTGTTTCGCGCACAGGAACACAACTGCACCACTGTTTAATTATTTGTCTGTGGTTTTCTACGGTTATATTTACTGAGATTGCGTTATTGTTGTGTTATTGTTATTAATTACGAAGTAAGTTATATATGTACAAAATTGCTAAATAGCATTTTTTTAAGTTAAGTACGTCTTTCTTGTGCAGAGGTTGCGATATATATCTTTTTTTAAATAACTTAAGTTATTTAAAAAAAAATCTGTCTACCTATACCAAGTCGAAATTAGAAAACTAAAACATTGAGAAACGCAAATTGATGCGTATGCTTTTGTCAAAGATAATCTTGGCCTAGTTTGTCATAGAAATAGCTAACTATTAACATTTTCTACTAAATATAACATATTATGTTGACACACAATGCCTACAATTTTACGCCATAATTGACAACATATTATTTAACGTAACGTAAATACTTTGCTGAAAACTAAATCGAAAATAAAACCTTCAGTTTTAGTTTTTTCAAAGTATAAGTATAAAGCTTTTATTCATCTTTTTAACAAAAAAGATGAATGAAAGAAAGAAAAATGAAAAAATGATTTAAAATCGTCTTAAAATCAAAATTGAAATAGAAAAATGAAAAAAACCGTTTTTTTCTGTTTTGTTGATTTGAGCACATGGTTAACAATATTTGCCAAAAATGCTATACAACAACTATACTATACAACAAGCACTAACTCTCAATTTTAGGTGATGACGATGACTTTAACGTAGACCGAACTAAATACATATATTGATGACATTGGAATTCATTAAAGTTATATGCTACCGTCATTATAAAAATATTTTTTTATGTACCCATTTTATACGCTGTTATTATATTACATAAAATAGCATCACACCTTTTAATCAAAAGAAGATAGATAAACACATCCACGTATTAAATGGATGTTAGAAACACTGTTTCAGATTACCGTTCTAATACACTAAGTACTTATGTAAATAAATGAAGACTGCACTCGGGTCTGCGCACAATTTTGCATTATAATTGACCACTGTTCATTTGAGCACTATAATATTCTTATGAAATTTGCCAATTTAACAAGTTAACGACTCACTTGATGGTAACTATTAACTGCCACTCATGGACTTCAGCAATGCTAGGGACTAACCCTAGACACCTACCATTAATTAGTACCCTTTTTAAACAACGTGTAGTTGCAAGATAAACCGGGAAACAAAGCAGTTGTTGTTGAGATAACAGAATTACTACATATTGTGACTTATATTATTATATCATCACGCCCGTCTTCTATTGGAGTAGGCAAAAACTATCGTATGCCAATTGCTAGGATCTAGTCCTATGCTTCTGCTTCTACTACATTTAGAATTAATTTAAAGCTATTATTACATAAATTAATAGCAAACCATTATGTCCCATTGTTGGACACGGATCTTCTTCAGCCTAATGCGGGTTGGTGAATCAGATAGGTACGTCAAGAAT
This sequence comes from Trisateles emortualis, assembly GCA_947095525.1. Classification (NCBI taxonomy): domain Eukaryota; kingdom Metazoa; phylum Arthropoda; class Insecta; order Lepidoptera; family Erebidae; genus Trisateles; species Trisateles emortualis. Next base: position 12,712,706 of record OX352734.1, read on the forward strand.
TCCTGAAATTTCCTGAATAATGCTAATACATGTAGGTTTCCTCACGATGTTTTTTTCACAGATAGCAGATCAAGTCATTTTATTAGTAAAAATAAATTCGATAGATCGAACTCACAACTCTTCCGTGCAAGTCAGTTACTTTTCCAATCGGCTACCACCGTTTTATATTTAGATAAGTTTTAGTATTGTTACAGTGTGTTATAAAAGTATACATACCTACATACATACTAGTATCGAAAGAAAGAGAAAGAAGAAACCGTATACAAGAATAACATAAAATTTAATGAGATGCATGTATACGTAGGTACTTATTGATTTAATTATACCATCGACCACTTCGATAGTCTCCGTGATAAAAATGTTATCGCCTTACTCTATCCCATAGCATTGGGTGCGTAACGACCCCTTTATTTTATTCTCTAATATTCGTTTATGAAGCACTAAAAGTTTTTAATGAATGCCAGTAATAAACTGGTATAATTTGTTCTGGATAATTTTATTATGAGCGCAAAATGAGAAATTGCATCTAACAAATTTATCGTATTATTCTTTTTTTTTGTTACGTCTAGTTGATATATTGAGTCTTTATATATATTTTGTTATAAACTATTATATCTCACTGCTTGTCAAAGGTTATCACTATGGTTTTGTACACCTCTCTCTTTTGCTCAGTCTTCCGCAAAAGCATCAAATTTATCGCTCAAGCGTTTTCAAGGCTTACCGCGTCGACAACATCCGTCCTTAGGCATCTTCAGTATACCTGTATATATATTCTATATTTTATAAAGAGAGAGTGCGAATTTTGCGAGTTTATATATGTATGGAGGGTAAACTTCGGATCTACTGCACCTATTACAAAACTTCCTATTTGAAAGATACATTATTCCAGGTGAACATAACATGCTACTTTTTACATAATATGCAAGCAAAACCGCGGGCAAAAGCTTAATAAAGTAGTTATAATATAAAATCAAGTATATGGAAATTTGTGATTCCCTATGCTCAGTATTCTTGATTTAACCAATTTTACCGGCGCCAATACCTACCTGCGAAGACGGTGACGCCAACGCACGTGTGGATTTGCAATAACTGGAACTTGTGAACTGAATGACTAAAAGAACTGAAAGACTTCATATTAAAACGAAGGTTAGGTTGGAAACGGAGGCGAACATTATAAAATGTAAAAGAGTTTTATCTTCTCTTTCAACTTAAACCTAATCAAAAGAAGTACCTACATGGCATAAAAAAATAGACACCAATACAAATTGCCTACTTACTATTTTTTTTAACTTTTTTTATAACTCACATCTCATCATATCTCACTCCAATCCCAAGCTAGTCAACCAGCAATTGTAAAGATATATTATAATGATGATAGATAAATCACACATATCGTGGTCATCACACAAAGATTTGTCCTGATTGGAAATCAAACCCAAGATCTCTGGCTCAGCCGTCATAGTCAGTATCCACAGGAACAACAGGTTAGCCAAATATCCTTACTAATATTATAAATGTGAAAGTTTGTGAGAATGGATGGATGGATGGATGTTTGTTACTCTTTTACGTTAAAGCTACCGAACGGATCTGGATGAAATTTGGTATAGAGATAGATTATGGTCTGGAGTAACACATAGGCTACTTCTTGCAGCCATAACCGACATCCACGCGGGCGGAGCCGCAGGCAACAGCTAGTGTAAACATATTTTCAAAAAACATTTGATACGTAATCCAACTAGAATTTTCATCAATCAGTAATATTGTTTTTTTTTTTTGTTCAAAAGACAACTCCCGCACTAGAGAACAAGCTCTGTGTCGCGGGGGACTTTACAACCACAATTAACGGACACAAATTACACCCAGACTCAGAACAATTCTTTGTGCGTCACACAAAGTTTTGTCCTGTGTGGGAATCGAACCCTCAACCTCGTGCACAGCAGGCGCATACTGCGGCCACTGGACCACCAAGGCAGTCAATGTAAAGAATATACTGATAATTTGTTAGAAGAAAGTTACCTCACGTAAAATGCAATAAGAAAAATGGAATAAACTCACGCGAGCTAATCGATAGCTACTTATAATTTCATTGAACAGTAAGTAATATGATTAATACTGGCTTAGAAAACTTTTATTTATTGTTGCCCTTGAAGTAAAGTCTTAAAGATTAATTTGTAAGTGCGTGTGTAAGCCGACACGATATGTAATATCCTTGGATAACCAATGTAGTTTCAAGTTGCAGAAAGGTTGTTTCGTCACAGTTTCGGTCAATATACAAAGTCGGTACCAACTATGTATTTCTCCAGTGCCATGAATACGTCACAATCACATGATTAAAATACGTTATTTTGTATTGACATCGCTGAGGTATACTTGGAGCGCTTTTACACACGGGATTTTAATAATCTCTGGGATAGGAAAACGTTATTTTAAAAACGCATTCCTAAATGAGCAATGGTGACCTGTGAATGTTTGTAACTTCACATGAGCAATTCTAGTATTACCTATATTTCGCTCATGTAGCTGTCCCTACACTAAATAAGTTTATAATTTAAAAATATTTTTTTAAACACAAATTTTAATTTAAATCTAATGATCTCACGGCGGGCCTTTTATGTTTCATTGAGAAGTTCATATGCCCCTGTCACCGAAGTGGCTTAAGTATGTCAAATTTCAGCTCAATCAGATATCGGGAAATGGTTCAAATTTTACTTGCAAGATTTTACCTAAACAAACAAACTAACATACATTGCAAGTTAAATAAAAGCTTGCAAAAACGCTGCACAGCGAAATTCTTTTGCCCAGGTACTACCATGTGCAATTGTTAACGTACGTATTAAGAAGCTGAAAAAAAAAACCATTCCGATTGACGTTTTACTTGAAAATACAGGTCCAGTTTCAGTGTATGTGTGTAGGCTAGTGTTGAATAGGTAGATAGTAATTTGTAGTTCATCAGCAGTATTTTGCAGTTTAAATCAAAAAATCATAATTCCTTTCTTTTATTTATAGATAGGTAGCCGCGTCGTATAAACGCTGGCTTAGCGATATTAAAATAAAACTTCAAAAATAATCAAATATTTTTGCGCGCATGCAAAATGTTTAGTCTCGTTTATGATTAATGTTTATTTTATGTATAAACATCTTGAAAATATCAACTAAATATATTTAGGTATTTTACTCCAACCCAGAAACTATTTGATAAATTGCACTTTATCTACTACACTATTTGTTACTTAACTATAAATATAAAATCTAAATAGAACTCAGGGGAAAAAAACAATGTTGACCCACATATTATACATTATATAGCTGGGTTGACCAATCCTCTTAATTAAAGGAAGGAAACCTGTGCACATAAGTAAGACAGTTAATTCGTTACTTCCAATATCCCTCTCTTCTATCTCCCACTTCGCTCTGTCATCAACATCGTCTTAGAAAACTGAGCAATCATCATTTTATTTCAGTTCAATTCACCCTTGAGTTTTTATTCACCCTGTTTACCTGGTAGTGCCCGGTACCTACTCACGATACACTCTACAATGACGCGATATTTGACATTGAAAGAAAAGTAGGATGTCGGCACCCCTTTGTATGATCAACTAATATGAACGAGTTGTTGATGTCATAGTGAAGGGAACTGATATGTTTTCAAACTACTTAGTTGGCAAACAAGCATATGGCCCGCTTAGAAAGTAGTAGCCTTTGAACGCTTGCATTGCCAGAGGCATCATTTGCGTATTGGAAACCCAAAAATTGTAATTCCAGTGTGTTGTGTTGAAGTATCTCTGGGATAGGAAAACGTTTCGTTAAAAACGCAACCCTAAATGTTCGCTTGAAACCTGTACTTACACACAGGAACATTATACTGCTGTGTAATTCTTCTGCAAGGTCCAGGTTCTTTACTAGTCGGATTGGCTCGCATATATTGTATATTCTCTTAATAAGCGAAAACAATCGATTGGCGCAGTTACCATAACAACAGTACAGCAAGTTTCTCGCTTTGGTATGACAACTAGAAACAATACATTTGAATAGCATTGTTTCTGGTCACTTACGCTAATTATGTAGGTGATTTTAATAACAATACACTTGCCAAGTGAATGAACATCAACATCTAAACATTTTAATCATCACCCAAGCCGAAATATTGGTGGATATACGCCTGCCCAAAGGATTTTCACAGAAATCCAGAACCATTTTGCCCCAGTGGCCATCAATTCTGCAAGCTAGGGCACAAAAAATATAGGTACTTGTATTTTAACGCTCGATATAACTATGTTCTTATTATCTCGAACAGTTATGAAATTACTTGTAACAAAGTACTTTATTTCTCAGTTCAAAGATAGCAAAATATAAAACCTCAAAAATTGCCGTAAGCATCGTTCACGTCGTTTTAGTAGATGTTCAGTTTCACTTGAAAATCAAAATTGTTTTAGAAAATTGGATGCACAGAACGGTAGGTTATTACGACAACTCGTCGACGTAGCCTATGGCATTTGTAAAATTTTCGCTGCAATACTGAATACGAGTACGTGGTTTTTGTTTTCCATGCACATATTAATATTACGTCAATGTAATTTTTTTTAAATTGTTACACAAACTTTTGTCTGAATATAAGTACAAAAGATTAATCGAATAATACTATGGTAAAAGAAATTTACTGACGTTCCGAACTTTAACAATTTATGTAGTCGATAATAAATATTATCGGAATATTCCTCGAGAAATGGAGATTATTCCACATGTATAAAGTTGCTTGAAATTCTTAGAGACATAGAATAAGAACATAATAGAAACCTACCACGAAAACGGAACAATTCAAACAGCCAATTTTAAATTATTTTCGTTTCTTGGCTACTTTATTAGTTAATCGTTTCAAAAGACAAATGGTAGATGGCGACAAGTTTTGTTTTCTAAATAAGGGGTCTGTTAAAGTTAGTGTAGGAGGCGTACCAGTACCAGCATCAGTTTCCGTCTGTTACGTCATCGCGGGTCGATACCGACGGCACACCCCACGGTTGGTCACAAACGTTCCACGACAAATTCAACAACTTTTAATACTTTTTTACATGCCCCTTGTTATTGATATTTTTCTTCTTCTGTCTTGTAAACGTCCTTACAAATGTTTGGACGAGGGCTTAGAAAAGTTTCATAGTTTACTTTTTGTTTTTATTTGAATCTTGTGGACCTCATTTTGAATGCGTATCTTTCATGGCAACTGAACGTACTTTACTTAATCTGTTTTCTTTCTTTTCAGGTAAGTTTATTTATTGTTTGCTGACTACATTAGTGCTTCAGAATCAAGAAGTCGTTAAGGTAAGAAAAATGAAATCCTTTTTTGAATTTCGAGGTAGGTAATGTTCTAACCGCTCACATTTTTCCCTCGAGATTGAGTATGCTCCAGCAGATATCGATAAAAGTAAATTGATACGATTTGAGGCAACAATACAATTTTTGTTGTAACGCAATATTATGTGGGTGCGCTATTGTAAGCCCAAGGCGCTATTTTTTGTAGAATAATGGGCGTATAAAATAACACCGACTTGATTCACAACATGTTGGATTGTTACCTTTCTGTTGTTAACGTTAAGGCTTAGTAAGTGCAAGCATTTTTTCTCAGATGCATAATGCACATGCCTAACTACAATTACTCAATCGGCACTACATACATATATGTGGCCAAGACTGACTAATTTTTAATCGACGAAACCCCTGGCCTACAAAGCTGACATAATTACAGTGCTTATTTATAAAACAATCTTTAAGAAGTCATTGAATTTTTTTGAATAAATATCAAATTTCAATTCAACCCCTCCCCCTAAAAGTTTACTTTGAATTTTTATTTTAGTTAAAAGTATAGAAGGAGTTTTTCAAATCTCATTGGAGTGTTTTCGATGGGTTCGTTCCTGAGAGCCCCGGTTCCTGAGGCACCCGTTCCGGAGGGACCCGAATACGATAAATATAATTAAAATAGATTTTTATTATTTTCAACTTGTAGAGTCAACAAAAAAAGTAAAAAAGTAGGCATATGTTTAAGATGAAAGTAATTTATTTGAAATCAAAATACATTTTAAATAAATACTCGATATCATAAGTACATTTTTATGAAATGAAAACTAAATGTAATGGTAATGTAAACAGAACATAAAAATATATTTTAAAATTTATTATAGACAATAACTAATTATTTCAAAAATTGCACAACTAGAACTACCGCGGCCGGCTAGGCGGCTGGACAATATATCTGTCTTTTTTCATCTAACCATAAAATTGTATTTTGTATCTCTTTTACGTAAGTGTATTAAATAATTTGTAATGCCATTAGCAACTGATAAGAATGTTCAGTGTGTTATTCAAACATGTCGAAAGCTGATCCTTCTAGAGGGCGCGATCGAAATTATCAATTTACGAGAAATAGATTGGGTGGGAAATGGTTGCTACATGCCGGACATGCCTACGTATTGCATAGAAAAAATAAAAATTCAAGTGTGTGGACCTGCAGCAATAAAAAAAACAGTTAAATGTGTTGGTGCAGTGAAACTGGACACTGAAGGCGACTTTGTCAGTATTCAAAAAAATCATTTACCACAATGTGTGCCAGATTTTTTCAAAAATGAAGTGCGTGTCACTCACTTGGGCTTAAAGAAAGAAGTAACGATCAATTACGACCCAGTACAACAAATATTTGAAAAAAGAATGACAGAATTTAAAAAAAGGGCCCAATGCCATCATACCAATCTTTGAAAACTTCACTATACAGATCAAGGAACAAGGAATTGCAAGTTCCTAAAACTTCATTTAGTAAACCAATTGATGTTGTTATATCTATAAAATTCAAATCTAACCTCTTGATAGATTATGCTAAAGACAACAACAGCATTATTATATTTGTGTCACCGAAGGGCCTAACTAATCTAAAAAATGTGAAGGATTATTTGTGTGACGGCACATTTGATTGTTGTCCTGTACCTTTTAAACAGATTTACACTATACATGGAGATATAAGTAACAATAATAATCAAGATGAAACAAACATAGTTCCCATACTTTACGTACCTCCTGTTGATAAGTCTGCGAGCACTTATAGTACAATGTTCAAAACTATTAAAGATATTTTCCCCGACTTCAACCCCAAAAAGTTCATTCTGGATTTTGAAGCATCGGCAATAAGTGCTATTGAGCAAGTTTTTCCGAAAGCCGTAATACATGGATGTTTTGTTCATTTTCAAAGGAGCGTGTACAGAAAGGCAAAATTCTTATCAGATTTTGTTTACCAAAAGATTGGTGGTGGTTATTTTTTAAGCTTTATTACTAAAGATGATTATTTATTGATGATTATTAATTATAGGTACTTAATTGAAAAGATTGATTTTTTTATCTAAAATTTTGACACTACTACTTTATGTTGTTTATGGATATTTTTTATGTATGGAAGAGACCTGTGCCCAGCAGTGGGACGTCTATGGACTGAGATGGTGATGATGATGGTTTTTTTTAATTTTGTTGATTATTTTTTAGTATAAATGTCTTTTTAGTTAGAACTAGATTTTACAACATTAACATAATATTAACATACACAACTTAAAAACTTTTTTTTTTTGTAAATTTTTATATTGTAAGAAAATAATGATTTTATAATTATGTTAAAAGTTTATTAGAGTGTTAATTATTTACTATACTACCAACATTATAAAAATAATTTCTAAAAGTAAAACACTCTCACACTTTTAGTTTTAATTGTCATAATATATTCCAACGCGTTTTTTTAATTTTAATGTGATTACTCTAAAAGAGTATTTAATTATAATATTTGCCTTAACTAAAGTTGTTAAAGTTTGTGGTAGTTTTGTCCTTAAAGATAAATATTATTTTTTTAGTAAATTATCAAACTTTATTAAACATCTTATTTGCGGACAGTACTTTTTACCTAAACTACTAGTTTATTACATTTATTACGATAAAAATGAATCGGGTCTCTCCGGAACGGGTGCCTCAGGAACCGGGGCCCTAAGGAACGAACCCTTAATGTTAGCAGTATTATACTTAATGACATCTTTTTAATTATGTATAACACTGTTACCATTAGAATTTAATGATTTTAAAGACTAACTATAACATTGCTTCATAAGACATCGATAGTAAACATAAAGAGAAAGAAAAGAAGCTTACAAATTATCACACTGAAACATTAAAAACGAAGGCCACTCACTAGTAATTAGAGAAACCATTGCCCCATATTTACATTTATGACTTACGCATGATAGATGACTATATCCATCAATAATATGGCCTTCATAAACTACTTAAGCCCTCAACGAATCCAATACTTGAAGACATACGTCGTCACATCGGATATGGTATCATAAAGAGCCCCACATAGCGATTTAATACGAAATTGCTTTATAAAAACGTCTATATAATAATAAATCATATAATGTCCCACTGCTGGGCATGGGTCTCCTCTCCTCTAACAACAGAGAGAGAGGGTTTTAGGCCTTAACCCACACACGCTAATTCCTCAATGGGTAGGTAGATCAGACATGCCTTTAGAATTTACTCGTATTTTAAGAAATGTGGAATTCTACACTATGTTTCCTTAATCGTTAGCAATGGTAAATCATTTGATTAGTACGTATAAGTTTCATAAAGTGAAAATTATACCACCACCCGGGATCGAACTCTCACCATGCGTACAAGTCTATTACTTTTCTACTCGGTTTCTTCCGCTGTTTATAAACGTTTATACTTAAAAAAAAACTTAAAATATACCTGTCAGTTGTCAACTGCGATAATGCGCCAATTTAACTTTGGTCTCGAAGCAAAATGTTTATAATATAAACCGTGATAGTTTATTAAAGTTACTCAAGGGACTGAATCTCACTAAAGCAGGGGGTCCTGATCATATTCCACCAATATTCATTACTAAACTTGCCGATAGTCTCGTAGAACCTATCTGCATTTTGTTCAAATGGTCACTCTCAGAAGGCTATGTTCCGCATATTTGGAAAGCTGCGTTCGTGACCCCTATTTTCAAAAAAGGTGATACAGCAGATGTGTTGAATTACAGACCTATTTCCAAAATATGTTTATTCGCGAAAATTCTAGAGAGAGTGGTACATGCACAACTTTACTCGGCCCTAAAATGTTATTTTGGTGACGAACAACATGGTTTCCTGAATAACCGGTCCACCACCTCCAACTTGGTCTTATCACACGATTACATTTCAAAAGGCATGGAACAACATAGCCAAGTGGATGTAATATATACTGATTACAGTAAATGTTTTGACCGTATCCATCATAAAGTACTTTTACTCAAATTATTGGCGGCCGGTATTCACGGCGATCTTTATCGATGGTTCTCTTCTTATATAGAGAATCGGACGCAAGCTGTGGTCCTTCAGGGGTATACTTCGCGATGGTATTCCGTCCCATCTGGTGTGCCACAGGGATCAATTCTTGGTCCCTTGCTCTTCACGCTGTTTATCTCTGATATAAGGAGTTGTTTTCAAAATTCATACATCTTGCTATTTGCTGATGATATGAAAGTTCACAAATGTATACGCAATGTAACAGATATTGATCATCTTCAAGCTGACCTTAACAGGTTTGAACATTACTGTATACAAAATAAGTTGCAAATCAATGTCTCTAAATGCTTTCATATTAGTTTCACACGACGTAAATCTACCATCAGTTCAACATACTCCCTCCATAATCAAAGAATAACTAAGGTTAACAAAATTAGAGATTTAGGCGTTATATTAGATGATAAACTTATCTTTGACCAGCACATCGACGCCATTGTTAAAAAGGCATCTAAGGCTCTCGGGTTTGTTTTAAGAAACACTTCCAGCTTTAAAACAATAAAACCCTTAAAGATACTTTATTGCTCGTTTGTGCGAAGTCATCTAGAGTATGCTTCTCAAGTTTGGAACCCCCAGTACCAAATCTACATAGACCGGGTAGAGAGCATCCAAAGAAAATTCCTACGTCATCTAGACTATAGAACGAAACAATATTCCACGGACTACACGCACCGCTGCAAAAGGTACCATTTTCTACCATTGCAAATTAGAAGAGATATCAGTGATATCTGCCTTCTACTGAATATTGCAAATAGTTCCGTAGATAGCATAGAGCTTACGGCTAAACTTACTTTAAACGTCAACAGCACTAGTCTACGACAGAGACCATTGTTGCACGTACCGTCCTCTACAGCAAACTATAGACGTAATGCATTTTTTTTGCGCAGTGCAAATAAAATTAATAAATTGCCATCGAACCTAAACATTGATATTTTTTGTACAAGACCAACGACATTAAGGCGTCGTTTAGCTAATACATTTTTTATGGACAGTGAGTAATTTGTAATTTTAATTTAATTTATTAAGTAAACATAAACCGTTGTTGTTTAAAAATTCAACTCTATAGCTTAACAATAAAAATAAATGATTTACTCAAACCTTGGGCTGTTGGAATGTTTTGTTGTACTATATTATTATATATCTACTCTTCTTCATAGTATAAACTGCTACCACATTGTTATGTGGTTATGGCACTTCCCTTCCATTTATAATATATATTGTGGTTTACTCTTTACCTTAGTATTTATTGTAACTATTGCTTTATTTTATTTTAAATATTTTTTTATATGTGGAAGCTTGTAAATAGCAACCTGTTTAAACCTATCTACTCGTACTAAGCAATTATACATATGTTATTAGTCTGTAAGCTTTCTTAAAACTAAATAAATAATAAATAAATAAATAAATAAAAACTTGAAAAAATTTCACGTCTGATATAAATTCCGAAGTTAATTGAAATTTGTCTCATGAAAAGAATGTTTGCACTGAAGCGACTAAGATTTGGTCTAGACATATTTGCCGCCTTCGCCGAACGGCTTCTTTGATTAATAACCAGGCATAAACATGTCGTGTCTGTCTAACTGAAGAGCCAAGTCGAGGGACCTAGAGATAAAATGTGTTCGCTATTGAAACACCTGGCTACATTATATATTATTATGGAACACTGAAATTGTCATATTTGTAAAACAAATTGCGTACTTACCAGTTTGTATGTTTGCTTCCTCTGTTTGGCGCCATTATATGATATTTTGAAAGTGATTTATTTTTGATTTTAATTTGAATTTCGACCAATGACAGCTTTAAACTAGATAATAAAATTGCGAATGTCAAATTAAGATCTAAAATTAATCAAACTTGAAATATTAAAAATCTTCTTTATCTTATCGTTTGGTTAGTGGTCAACCTGGTGACAGAGTTATATGGTTATAACACTACAATACCCACTCAATACTATAGACGAGCTTATAAATGAAATTTCAGTGCGTCTGACACCTTTATGGATTGACTTTCGAAAATTACTGCTTTATAAGCCTTTATTTTTTTATATAAGTACTTATTTATTTTGTAATATAATATATTATACTTCCTATAATATTATATACTATATGATCTTGGAGACTACATGATGGTCTGAAACCTAAAAAAATATTGGTTCTTGAATTCAACAGAAAACTACACATACATTTTTCTGATTTATATATGAAAATAAATAAAAATAGTTTTATGCGCATATGAAGTCCTATTATATGATGTCCCACACAGTAAGCCTTACTAATGACAAACCCGTATTTGCACCAAAATTATTCCACTATAATTTGTATTACATTCATAAATTTATAGGTATTCCGAAATCAATTTATTATTGATTAAATATGCAGCTTTCGCAGAGAACAGACAGACAAAGTTGTATTATAAGGGTTAAATAACAGGCACAAATAAATGAAAAAAAAACATTTTAGTACCGTACTAACATAGTAAAAATTAACCCTAAAAATTGTAACGGCATTTTCATTCCGTGCAATATATTCAGAATGTATGAGCAGTGCATTTGACGTGAAAACGCATAAACGTTGGTTTGTGTAATTCATTTTTATTGTACACCAAAAGTATTTAAAGCCAACAACTCATGCACTTTATGGAGTACTGTTTCAACTTAACTTTTAAATAAATTAATAGGTACCACATTATGACTAAAAGGAAAATATATTTACATAGTAAAATAAAGTACTAAAGCAGGATGCCAAAAGTCATCAGCATTTGATGACTTTTGCCATCCTGCTTCAGTACTTTATTTTGCTTATCTTGAGAAAAGGTCAAACAGTTTTTAAACGGTGATTTGATATTGAAAGTATTAGATGCCATCGAAAAGGGTTCGTTCCTTAGGGCCCCGGTTCCTGAGGCACCCGTTCCGGAGAGACCCGATTCATTTTTATCGTAATAAATGTAATAAACTAGTAGTTTAGGTAAAAAGTACTGTCCGCAAATAAGATGTTTAATAAAGTTTGATAATTTACTAAAAAAATAATATTTATCTTTAAGGACAAAACTACCACAAACTTTAACAACTTTAGTTAAGGCAAATATTATAATTAAATACTCTTTTAGAGTAATCACATTAAAATTAAAAAAACGCGTTGGAATATATTATGACAATTAAAACTAAAAGTGTGAGAGTGTTTTACTTTTAGAAATTATTTTTATAATGTTGGTAGTATAGTAAATAATTAACACTCTAATAAACTTTTAACATAATTATAAAATCATTATTTTCTTACAATATAAAAATTTACAAAAAAAAAAAGTTTTTAAGTTGTGTATGTTAATATTATGTTAATGTTGTAAAATCTAGTTCTAACTAAAAAGACATTTATACTAAAAAATAATCAACAAAATTAAAAAAAACCATCATCATCACCATCTCAGTCCATAGACGTCCCACTGCTGGGCACAGGTCTCTTCCATACATAAAAAATATCCATAAACAACATAAAGTAGTAGTGTCAAAATTTTAGATAAAAAAATCAATCTTTTCAATTAAGTACCTATAATTAATAATCATCAATAAATAATCATCTTTAGTAATAAAGCTTAAAAAATAACCACCACCAATCTTTTGGTAAACAAAATCTGATAAGAATTTTGCCTTTCTGTACACGCTCCTTTGAAAATGAACAAAACATCCATGTATTACGGCTTTCGGAAAAACTTGCTCAATAGCACTTATTGCCGATGCTTCAAAATCCAGAATGAACTTTTTGGGGTTGAAGTCGGGGAAAATATCTTTAATAGTTTTGAACATTGTACTATAAGTGCTCGCAGACTTATCAACAGGAGGTACGTAAAGTATGGGAACTATGTTTGTTTCATCTTGATTATTATTGTTACTTATATCTCCATGTATAGTGTAAATCTGTTTAAAAGGTACAGGACAACAATCAAATGTGCCGTCACACAAATAATCCTTCACATTTTTTAGATTAGTTAGGCCCTTCGGTGACACAAATATAATAATGCTGTTGTTGTCTTTAGCATAATCTATCAAGAGGTTAGATTTGAATTTTATAGATATAACAACATCAATTGGTTTACTAAATGAAGTTTTAGGAACTTGCAATTCCTTGTTCCTTGATCTGTATAGTGAAGTTTTCAAAGATTGGTATGATGGCATTGGGCCCTTTTTTTAAATTCTGTCATTCTTTTTTCAAATATTTGTTGTACTGGGTCGTAATTGATCGTTACTTCTTTCTTTAAGCCCAAGTGAGTGACACGCACTTCATTTTTGAAAAAATCTGGCACACATTGTGGTAAATGATTTTTTTGAATACTGACAAAGTCGCCTTCAGTGTCCAGTTTCACTGCACCAACACATTTAACTGTTTTTTTTATTGCTGCAGGTCCACACACTTGAATTTTTATTTTTTCTATGCAATACGTAGGCATGTCCGGCATGTAGCAACCATTTCCCACCCAATCTATTTCTCGTAAATTGATAATTTCGATCGCGCCCTCTAGAAGGATCAGCTTTCGACATGTTTGAATAACACACTGAACATTCTTATCAGTTGCTAATGGCATTACAAATTATTTAATACACTTACGTAAAAGAGATACAAAATACAATTTTATGGTTAGATGAAAAAAGACAGATATATTGTCCAGCCGCCTAGCCGGCCGCGGTAGTTCTAGTTGTGCAATTTTTGAAATAATTAGTTATTGTCTATAATAAATTTTAAAATATATTTTTATGTTCTGTTTACATTACCATTACATTTAGTTTTCATTTCATAAAAATGTACTTATGATATCGAGTATTTATTTAAAATGTATTTTGATTTCAAATAAATTACTTTCATCTTAAACATATGCCTACTTTTTTACTTTTTTTGTTGACTCTACAAGTTGAAAATAATAAAAATCTATTTTAATTATATTTATCGTATTCGGGTCCCTCCGGAACGGGTGCCTCAGGAACCGGGGCTCTCAGGAACGAACCCAACATTAAACGGTTATGAATCAAGCAATTATTATACATCTAATAATAAAACAGTTAAGTATTTCGTGCCATTGCGTCTAACAAAAAAGTTATGACGATTTATAGATGAAATATTATATAATAGATGTAAGTTTTATAGTAAATAAATAAAATTAAAAAAAAATGTTAAAGTTGGTCTATGTGCCAAACGAGTTAAAGGTCGTTTCGCCCGAACGGGCCAAACGACCAAATTACAAAATGTATAAAATTTGATTGAGCGTTTCGCCCGATGGAGGTTTTATTACTTTTCATGTACAGACAGAGTTTGATGCTGTCTGGCGGGCGAAACGAACTATAACTCATCCAAACACCCTGTATACATATATATAATCACGCCCGTCTCTTATTGGGGTATGTGCAGAGACTATGGTACGCCCCTTCTATCCAGATCTTTTACTAACTACTTACTACTAAAAAATATTCCTTCGCCTACTTCAATAGAAATAGGCAAAGGCCTATTTCAATAGAATTCGCCAATATTAAAGAACCCACTATAAAATGTTATTCTATCGACTGTTGTGTCAATGCTGCTATCCAATATACACATCTATGAATACACGGGAACTGAAAGAAAAGCATAAGCAAATGAAAACTGAAGCTGTAAAAACAATTTTCATAGATGTTGTATTTTGTTGGAAAATTTGTAAACATAAAATCTATAGAATCCAAATATGTTCAATTAGAACAATAATAACAATATTAGTCCCAAGCCGAGTATTCTGTTCGAACTTCAAACCCTCAACACTCGTATGACACACACCCGGAGAAAAGTTCTAGTTATTATTACTAGTACAAAATATAATTGTGTTAGCTTTAGCGAAAAGCCTTTTTGGCTAGGCAATCCCATTATCCCATTAAGAAAATAAACGCTCGTGCTAAGAAAATATTGAACAAAGAAACTCAGACTCAAAAGCTAATGTCTGATACTACAAAAGGTTTGGACCTCATGAAACTACAAACCCTAACACAAAATTGTTCTCAATCTTGTTGAAATTTTAGACTGTTTGAAAGGTCTGTTTGAAATGAATGCATCTTGTTTTTCTTTCTGACGTTACGTTAATAATATGATTACCTTTTCATACTATTTGGCTGGCAAACAAAAGTACGGCCCGCTTGATACCGTGGCCTACACTTTACAGAAGACCACAGCCAAATAACTATACACACAGCGGTGTAGTTATGTTCCTGTGTGTGAGTACAGGTCTCCAGCGCTCATTTAGGTTTGTGTTTTGAAATAATTAAAATCCTATCCCAGGGATATTTCATCTTAGAGCTCTGGTGTAAAAATATGGGTCAGCAGCACTCAAGTAATACGTCTGGTATTGCAAGCGGTCAAAGGCTACGCTTGCTTAACATCAGGCGGGACATACGCTTGTTTGCCACCCAAGTAGTATATAAAAGTAAAAGAAAATGCCTTACGTACATGCTTCCATTTAAAGGTTGCCTGGAAGGGATAGCTATTAGCGATAAGACCGCCCATTGTACAGCTACTTATCTTATGAATTGTTTCTATTAATATATTTTCTTTGGTATACATTATGGAATGTTCTATCTGTATTATATAGGTACCTATATAATTGTAATTAAATACCAGATGTTCCACTGTAGCGATCTACGAGACCAAATTTAATAATGGTATCATAATTAATTGTGGAGGCCGTGTGAGTGTAATTATGGCTATATTGAAATTATAACAGTGCGCCACACTAAAATTCATTTTTTTTAGATCTTAAACTTTAAAGGATTGGGGACTGGGGCCGTACAGTGGCATCGAAGTGGCATCGTAAAGTGCATGAATTAAAAATACATAAGACTTGTTGTTCACTTTATTATATAGCTTTAAAAATGTTATTGTACAAAATTCAAATCAAGATAGAAAATAAATCGCTGTAAGTACGTAAATAGCTCTGTGAACTTACGAGTTGTTCAAATCCATGAAACTAATAAACTGCTACGAGCTTTATTAGTCTCATTTTCAAATCAAAGTAGTTGACCAAGCTTTTAGCTACTCAAATTAAAGGTATGAAGAGATTTTACAGATAGTAATAAAAGTATTAAGAGATTTTACAGATAGTAATGGGTAGGTTTGAATAGCATTAAATATCCTTGCATAAACCGGGTCTAAAAGCCATACCATGACGCCCTTATGGCGATTCATGTTCAATCTTAATTTGAAATTCGTAAACAATTAACTTCATTAGCAGTGTTCGATTTTTTAAATTACTTTTTTGGCACCGCCTGATGGTAAGAAGTTACCGTAGCTTATATACACTTGCAACACCATAAGCAAGGTATCACTTGCATGTTGCCAACACAAACATAAAATTTAAATCACGATCGTGGTTTGTCCCTTGGTGTTTAAATACAATAATCACAATTGTAACATTAATTTTACTCTCTTCAGTCGATCCATCCAAACTGAAATTCGTGGTCATGATAAATTAATGACTTCAATCAGTGGTCAGCGGTGAACCTCAGAAGACATCATATTTCACTTGGTTACATCTAACGAATGATAAGGGTGTTTCCCAAATTAATTGCTTGTTTAAATTAATTGTCAATTGATTGAGTTTACGACGTTCCTAAAATTTAAGAGAGAAATCCATGCTTTTATATAGTGACTCTCTTATTTATTAGTTTGTTTGTTACTTTTTCTCAACTAAACAGCTAAAACGATCTTAATAAAATTTGGCAAGGAGATAGATGGTAGCATCGTATATTGTTCTAATAATATTTTATAATAATCTATCTCCGTGTCAAATTTTATTACGATTCGTTTAGCCGTTTGGTTGTGAAAAGGTAACAAATATACAGAGTCTAAAAAGAAGAGAATGAAAAATTATTTAGGCTTTTTTATACTACGCAGGCGGCAAACAAGCATACGGCCCGCCTGATGTTAAGCAGTTACCGTAGCCTATGAACATTTGCAATACCAGAAGTATCACATGCGTGTTGCAAACCCATGCTGCAGCATTGCTGCATGCAGGAATGCGTTTCTTTTAAAACGCATCCCTACTACAACTACACCGCTGTGTGTACTTATTTGGCTGTGGTCTTCTTTAAGGTGCAGGTTCTGCCCCAGTTGGGCTTGCTCGCTAGTATGCTGCCCTACCTCTCTTAAACTGAATCTTAAATTCTTCTTCTTAATTTTAAACTTAATTAATAGTATGGTTACATTATCTGCATATTATTAATTTTCTATTTTAAATATCTTTTATTTATTACTTATACCTCATATTACGAGTACAACACAATATGAAAAAATAAATGATATGAAAATGAAGCTGCCATCTTGCCAGATAATGACGGAAAACATTTGCATTAAATGCACCAGTCTTGAAGAATATAACTTAGATGGAAAAGTTTTAGTCTAGGAAATGTTTTATTTCTACTACGTAATGAAGCAATTTAGAAACTTTGAAACATGTTGGTATTCTTCATTGTCATTGCAATCGAAAGATGTACACTGCTGGATATAGGCAATGATTTTCCTGCCATTTGGTCTTGAGTTGATCTTGTCCGTCGGTTGCCCGAACCCTTGCAAGGTGGACAACGACGACCTGTCTCTCTAGAGGGGAAGGGCGTCGTTGTTGGAAGCCTGCATACGCTGAGCCTTAATTGCGGCCTAGACATCATAATATATTTTTTTATTTCTTCAATTAACAAATACAAGTCTATATTAAAAATTCTAAATATAAATAATATTTGTATTGATTGGTAAAATAAAATAATTCCCTATTTAGATTGTGTGCCTCCTGTACAACTTCAATTTAGAGTTAGTTGTCTCGAGTACATTGCTAGTTTTTATACACGCTACCATTCGTCAGTTAAGCTGAAAGCAGTCTTTTATTTAATTTATTTTGATAGCTTGGAGAAAGCTTCACGATGCCGATGGGAAGGATCTTTGAGTGCTAAGTGATAGGTATATGTGTTTATATCAGTAGGTACGGGTAAATTTTACAAACAGGTACATACATAATAATAATAACGTAGGTAAACATAATAGCATTACGCCTTTTTTCCCGAAGGGGTAGACAGTGCATGATATATGTTTTGTCAGGTATATTAGGTCCCGTGACTCCGTGCAATGGGGCGAGTTAGACACACTTCTAGACTCCATGGTCCTTTACACTTGGCCGCAGATAAAAAGCGCAGTTGACACGCAGTTTTGTTCTGTTATTATTTTAAAAAAGAATGCAAATTTCTTCTAAATAACAATTGTCAGTTATCCGTTGCCAAGTTGTCACTTTAGCAAAACTCCTCACGTTATGAGTATAATATTTATCTTAATGGAACTATGACTGTGTTAGCTAACAGATATGAAATCACTCCACACTGTCGTTTATATAACTTATCGACTATTCCAATGTTTAATTAGATACGGTTGGAATATTTACAGCGGTTTACTCGCCAATGAATTTCCTTTAAACTACGAGTAGGTACTTATATACCTATATTATTATTTACTTGGTGTTATCACGTCTACCAATTCAGATATTTCTGACAGGGATAAATTCAGTTACCTTTAAAGTATTTCGTGCGTGCTTGAAATTATTTATTGTCTTTATTGATAATAAAATACATTTACATTTTCAAATTGGCGTAGGGTATCAGAGCCTTCTAGTCTAACCTTTTTTGACATTATAATAATACTTACAATAAATATATATCTAATATCTACAGGTCAAGGTTGTCAAGGGTGCTGACATTTATAAGGAAATAATAAAAGGTTGCATTGTGATAGGTCGCGTCCGCGGCCGGTGACAAGTACCATAGAAATATGTTATTAACGCGCGAGGGATGATCCAGGTCGGTGCGCTCCCTCACCAGCGAGGCGAGGAGACAATCGTCTCGGGCTTCGGTCGGGTGGGCAGCGTCGCCGCGTCGCGCCCGCTCCAGCCGCTGCCGTCCGCTGCCCGCTCCGCTTGCGCGCGGAGCGGGCTCAGCGCGCGGCGAGCCGACGAGCCGAGCGGGTCGCACGCACCACAGTCCTCTCCTAACCGCGAGTGAGCGCGCTGCTGCCGCGGCGCGCCCTCCGTTGCAGGCACATGCCTACGAAATGTCACCTACCTACATTTCCCGATAACGTCCGATTAGCAATTAACACCGCCGAATAGCACGTTCAGTGCACGGCGACGTTCGATAGTTTTAAACGTTGTATCTTTTTTGTCGTGAAGTTTTTTTTAAGTAAGATTTTACGCGTACCGATTACATATATGGAATGTGTTGCTAAATACATAACCTTGGCTACAAAGAATATCGTTTTGTTTTTTGGTGTGTTTTTTTAGTTTTATGCCGGTAATTGTCTCATCGTGTTTGTGTGTACATTGTTTATAACGCGTCTGATTGAATTGTGTTTCTCTCGCGAGTAAAAAGGAAATAATTGCAATCACAACAGTAGTATGCATTGTTTTGTTATAAATTCATGTGTCGATAAATATGTTCGCTAACTTGGATTTGATTGTGACGTATAGAATCCGGTTTTTGTTTACGGATCTGATGCTGCTGCTGACCTTGCTGGTAAGAGAATATGACAGTATGTGCCGGCGCGGATGCAAAATGTCATTCGAAAGCCGTCACTTTTGGATAAGTTATCTTAATTAACATTAGATACGCAACTAATCTTACTAAGTTGCACTATAACGTGAAACGTACGCGTGAATGTCGAGAACACAGCCTTACCGTTCGCATCTTAATGTACAATTAACTACGTACTGGGTTTTGTATTCTATGGGAAAAAGAAAAACTAGAGTAATATAATTAGAAGTCACAATGTGCGTTTTATATAGGAAGTATTATCTACACAGATTGCTAAGTGATTGTAACAATAGTACAACTAACATTACAACACAGAACAGTTTTGCCGCTCCTCACAACGTAGATAAAAACAATCACTGTCATAAATACCTTTTATTTCAAGAAAAGAACATACATGCATCAAAATAAATAATGTGTTAAAAAGTTTATGTTAATATTTTACAACAGAACATTTCAGAAAAACAAATGAAACATTAATCAAATATTTCTACAAAAATAATTATAAGCATTATTATGAATAATAAATAATAATAAAATTACTTCGGCAATACATAACCTATAATTATACACAGATTGTACACTTCAGTGACATTTGTATGGTAAAAATAATGTTGTGACGTCACAGTTGTGACACAGACCGTAACACGGGAAGCAGACGAAATAATTGAATTATTAATTACCGCGGCGGATAACCTCTTTAGAATGTAAAATAATAAAACCACGTGTACCTATACCATCGCAGATTATATCTACGATATAATCTTTTCGAGTAATATTCAAATGGTTTTAAAAGTACATTACATTTATTCGTTTATGTCCCATTGCTGGGCACGGGGCTCTTTTTCTCTTTCAAGAGAGTACAGATTGAGTCATTCTCCAAGTATTCCAGAAGTAAATTCCCACCAGGTGCTTTGACAGCTACCTAAGCAATAGTCTAGAAGGATAATAATTTATAGTAATATCTATCTAATACCTAAAAACTATTAAGGCACAATTCACACACGGGTCTTAAACTAGGCATAGCCTGTATTATGACAAACCAGACAACTACCACTATATAATAAAATACAGACACAGAACAAAAATCGTACTCATTCCACAAATATTCAGATGAAGACCACTAGACAAACAGGCCAGTCAATTGAATAAATAAATTAATCAGTCGATTATCCTTATTTGTAAACATAAAATTGTATTATATACCTCACGTAAATACACATCAAAACTGGTTTAGCTACTCATAACTAAGTATTAATAGATGCTAGGAAAAAAAAATATTAATAGATTTTATCAAATTAAGAAGTCTTGGACCATGGACCAAGTGTCTACAAACGGTATCGTGAGATGTCTAAGCGTTTAGCTGAGTCATCTCACAAAACTAAGGCTAGGCCAACGCATTAGCTTAGCGACCCAGCGTGTCAATGTGACTGGTCTTTTGACTATTGTGAACGTAATTTCTAAGGAAATGTGGGCACATTTCCTCAAAGCTGCTATTGCAATTAGATTTTTTATTTACGGGTAAATTCCTGTAGATACATTATAAGCTGATTGTTTGTAAATAGTTTAGGTTAGTTGTATTTATTTTGATAAATACCTTATCTTGTTAATATAATATCTAATTAATAAAAATGCGATATAAATTATTAAAAAATAATTTGTACCGCTTTTTTATTTCGAATCTTTATACCTTTGGTTACACTACTTAGGCGAATGTCCAGCAGGCTGTATGGCACTTGATAGTAAGCAGTTACAATAGCATATGCTTGCATAACCTGGAAATTCACTCCCTTTCTTGAACGAAGAAGAGACCGGTGCCTAGCAGCATTATTTAAATACTAGTAGTAAAGTTTCCATTGTTTGTTATGGACTCGCCATAAACGGTTGAATAACTTACTAAAATTATTAGGGTTTTAGTGCGTGCAAATGATATACTAAAATGGATCTATGTTATTATGGTGGGATAGTTTTGTTTATGTGTAAAGGTTTTATGTGGACCGTAATTAAATACATAATTTCTACTTTCGGGTAAAATACGCTGTTACACAATAACACTCGGGTATGTGAATTCTCGTTCCCGAATTCCTTTCTCGAGTCTCGTAATATTAATACTTCTTGTATGTTGACATAATTATAAAATATAGTAATATATGTTAGCCAAAAATAGTGTTACTATACTTGGCTTGGTTTAGCTTATAAAATCAAATTAAAAGCAAAAAGTAATTTTAAAAAAATGTATGACAGAATTTCTATAGGTAGTCCCAATTTAGTAGTTAGTATGTGTAACTACACTACACAACCGTTTTCTACTCGACAGTACTAGATTATAAACAAAAATGGTAATGGTTTGAATCGACGAAGCCAAAAGATACTTCTTTGTTTTATACTATGGTGCGAAACTACCAAGTACAAAAAAAAAATGGTCCAAACCATCGTAAGTAGTGTGAAACGAATAGTGACCCCACAAAAATGCCTGCTACTACATTTTTTTTATACTACTAAGTTGGCAAACAAGCGGCCCACCTGATGGTAAGCAGTAAAAATATGCTGACGGTGTAGATACATTTGGCCTTACTTATTTTATTTTTAAACCACTTTTCCACTTGATATTTATCTCTCATTTTACATTTAAATCGCGGACACAAAATACACCCAGGCTCAAAACAATATTTTAAGAACCACCATTTTCAAAATCTGTCTTAAAAACATTTTTTATTAATTAAATAATATTCATTGCCTTTTGACGTCCGAATACTCCTGTTTCATGTCTTTAAATACAAATTAATTGCAAAAAAAACTTGACAAGTAATAAGGTATACACAAAATCCTGAAAAAAATCCTTTTGACAAGTTTACATCAAAGAAGTAAATACGATGTTTATCGTAGTAACTGATCATTAAATGAACTGGAATCTTCTTAGTTCCTGTAATTAAAGACAAAAAAATTATGAAAAAATACATTTTATGTTTTGGTCCACCCCACTCGATGTCTTTAATAGGCAAAGGACAAAATGTTTATTTCTGCCTCTAGGCAACGGCTAATCAGCCATGAATTATTTTCTTGACTCTCTACTTAATTGTCGTAGGTATGTATAAACAATGTCTAATAGAACTTTAGACCGATCGGATATTAGTCGAAAAAATTTGTAGGTTTTTCGTTTCGTAGTTTTTCAGCGCTCACTCAGGGAAGCATTTTTGTTTTCATGTCACATTGATGTTTGATTACAAAACACTGATGTTATTGTTATGGGTCGGCCACATGAAAGTGATATATTTGGTATTACAAGTCTACCTGTGTTTGCACACATAATAAATTATGTCGCCGCCGCGACCGATATCGATTAGAAGAACTTATTATTATTATTTTAATAAGACAATAATCCAATACTGTAAAAATAGTGTAGGTACGATTCGTTAGATTTATTCAAAGTCTTATAATTTAAATCCTAGCTATTGTAAAGTTAATTTTATCTCATTACGTTTCTGGATTCTATTTTCATTGTTAAATAAATTTTAAACGTTCGGATATCAACTGTTTTACTGTTAATTAGATACATTAGACGGGCTTAGCACATACATACAGCTCGTATCTTTTAAACACCTTTTATTTAATTATATTCAAATACCGCTTCGTTGGTCCCATTTGTGATTGTGTTTGCACAGCGTGGGGTCCTAGGATCGATTTCAGAGTCGATTAAAAATGTTATTCGGTTTTTCTAAAATAATCTCAATTTAATTGTGCCTATGATGTTATGTTCTACTACTTGGGTGGCACACCAGAGGGATCACTTACGTGTTGCTGACAATGCTGACTTGCTGACCCATTTTTATTACACCAGGGCTTAAGATGGAGCTTTAAAATAGAGTATCTCTGGGACGTAACGTTACGTAACGCAACGTTTCATCCCTAAATGAGCGCTGGAGACCTGTAATCACACATAGGAACACTACGACACCGCTATGTGTAGTTATTTGACTGTGGCCTTCTGTAAGGTCCTTCCCCAGTCGGGCTTGCTTGCTAGTATGGTGCCCTACCACTCTTAACTTCTGCATTACTGTTACCTACTCATTGAGGAAAAAAGTGATGTGATGTTAATATTATTATGTTAAAATATCCATACTATTATCAGTTAATCCTAAAAATGGATTTAATTAATCATTTTGTATGACTTTTTATCAAAGATAATCTAATTTATCTGTTTTATCCGATATACTCGAGTAATTTCAGGTTCATATACACTGAAATTATTGAGGATTTATGAACTTGTTCAGGGTTATTATTATCAATTAAATACTCGTTCAATCTGTTTATATTATTATGTTTTGACTAAAGGAATGTAATATATTATGATTTCTTTTTAGGACTACCCACACACACAGCCATTTGATCCTAAACTAAACTAGGCTTCTAGTATGGCAACCAGATAATAACACATATATCTAAAAACATTCATAGACAAATTACTCCCAGGCTTATAACAAAGAATCTAGATCATCACGCAAAGATTTGTCCTTTGTGGGAATCGAACCCACTACCTTTGGTTTAGCAGTCAGCGTCACAAACTACAAGACCAACATGTGAGCCAAGAAAGACAGTTTTTTATATCGAAAGCTAAAAGCTATTAATTTGTCAGCACACAAAGAAATTAGCTGTTTTATGAATAAAACAATGCCTCAATCGATGGTGCAATAGCATTACTTACGACTTCTGTACTGAGGTGCTGCTTCGATTCCTGATTCGCCTCTTTATCTATAATTACGAATATAAATTGAAATATTGTAAGTCGACGTAATGCCTGTTCCTATTGCATGGGATCCCTAAACTTTTGCTCGAGAAACTAAACTACCTAAGAATATCCTCTAGAGTTATAAAATATCAGATTTTTCTAGATTTTAAACGATACGAGATATTATACGCTACTCCTATTTCATATTAAGTTTGTAGACTCAGGTAATAATATTTCGAAGAATATTTATGTACATTATATTATCATGTTCTAGTTTAGGAATAATTATGAAATTGTCTAAAATAATATTAAGGTTTTCTATTAAAAATGGGTTGGCAACACGCAAGTGATACCTCTGGTAATGCAAGCGTCTATAGGCTACGGATACTGCTTAACATCAGGTGGACCGTATGCTTGTTTGCCACCCAAGTAGTATAAAAAAAAAAAAAAAAACTTGATTACATTTTTACATAATTATTTGGATAAAAATATCTTTTACTTGTATGAAACTGTGTTATGGCTATTAAATGCAGTGCAGCTTAAAATATTATGCAGCACGCATAGTGTTATTGCCGTCCAATCGGACTATGCGAGTGAGGAAATAAAGAGTGCGAAAATCGATTAGGACGACATTTTTTTATTATCTTTACTAATATTATAAAGAGAAAAGATTTGTATGTTTGTAATGAATAAAATCACAAACTACTAGGCCGATTTCAAATATCTTTTACCTTTAAAAAGCTACAATATCAGCAAACAACAAAGGCAATATATATATACATATATAATTATATTTAAATTAAGGGTCCCTACAAAAAAAAAATCCAACCCGTACGAAGCCGGAACGTGCCGCTATTATATACATATATATTAATTGAAAATAAAACTTACAATGCATAATACAGTACAATGCAAGAAAAGCTATGTCTACTAGGCACTAGGTTCTGTACCTAATAAAATTTCGATGCACATGTTCTGTGCAAAACTCTCTGGCATTGTACCTATCTATAGGCTAAATTAACTACTGATCGGGTAACCTTGTACATAAAACCTTACTTTAGTCGTTTAAAAAACACGAATTACTTAAAACAACTTTCTCTGACCAGTACCTTGTTACTTTTTAACACAAAATATACTTAATTATTACACAATTGTCTCTTAAGTTCAACTTATATTATAGTTTTTATTTTTAAAACAAAAAAAACCGGTTGAGTGTGAGTCGGAATAACACTCGAAAGGTTCCGTACTATTATCCAAAAATCACAATTTTATGGAATGAAATTGAATGAATTGAATTTTACTATAGCGGCAATATAAATAATACACTCTACGAAAATTTCACACACTGTCTACTTATTACGGTTCATGAGATACAGTCGGCTGATAGACGGACGGACAGTATTAGGGTTCCGTTAGCAATCTTTGGATATATTATATTATAAGCTTGTATTATCCCACTGCAGGAACCTTAAAAACTATCTATCTGTATACATCATTATATAACAGCCTGTCACATAATACCGCTTTTGAGTGTAAACCGGCTAAAAGCAAATAATATCAATGGCGGTTGCCAAAACGACGAAGTAGGTA
The DNA here is from genome assembly GCA_947095525.1 of Trisateles emortualis. NCBI lineage: Eukaryota > Metazoa > Arthropoda > Insecta > Lepidoptera > Erebidae > Trisateles > Trisateles emortualis. The sequence continues at coordinate 12,738,954 of OX352734.1, forward strand.
CTCACAAATCAACGAAATGACCGCCAGTTGATTAATTACCTCTGTTTACCAGCAGATATGTAAATGAGAGCAATTTGCGAACCAAATCTAAACAATTATGATTTATTATCTATCTTCACAGCCTGATTATTCCGCAGCGCGTTTATTTGGGGTTGGTACCCAATTATGAGCAACATTTTTTTTTAATATTAAGTATTTTACGATGAGTTTTATACTTAATGCAACTTTGATGTAATATTGAGGAATACTATGAGTAATAAATTATAAGAATAATCCTCTTATTCTATTATTTTTTTCTAAATTTTCTCATGACATTTTACCACCGTTAACAGACGGTTAACCATTTGATGAGTTCGTATAAATTCATACAATCACACTTCATGTGTTTCTAACTTACTTATCCATTTGGCTACCATTACCGTATGTATTTAACTGCCGAGTTGATTTAGTGGTCGTTGAGGGCGACTGCTAATCACAAGGTACCGGGTTCGATTCCTCTTTCATGTAATGTTAGATTGCCGTCTCCATTGGACTAGAAGAATTAGGGAATAAGCAGTGCACATGTGTTCGTGCAGGCACTTGTGCACTTTATCTAATATCTCCCGTACATATAGCCTAGTATCTGTTAGGATTAATCGCCGTAACCGAAATTCGGTTAGCAGGCCATTATTAATCTCACACTTCATAACAATCTTTGTAAAAGCTAAATCATTGAAACATTTATATTCGCGTGCACTTTTCCCAATAGTTTCAATATCGTTTGCCTCTAGAAATAGTGAAATGGGCTGTGAACGAAATGCGAAACTTCGTCTTATAGAGATTCTCGCCTCAATAGTTTTGAAGCCAATAATCTAAGACGTGGAGTATACCGCTTTAGAGTATACGCTGTAAGTTCCAATATTGCCTTCAGTATATACTTAGTTTTAATGATGATTTATCCCACGTAGGTTTATACAGAACCTCAGAGTATAAGGCTTATAGACATTAATGAAAACAGGACTTATTTTGTAATTGGTTTCGCTGTGTAGAATATCTATGTATATTACGTTAAGTCAATCTATACTATAATATCATTAAGCTGAAGAGTTTGTTTGGTTGAACGCGCTATACTCACAAAGTACTGGTTCGATTAGAAAAAATCTTTTTCTGTTGAATAGTGCATTTATCCAAGAAGGCTATAGGATATATAAACTCACGCTATGGTCAATAGGAGCGGAGCAGTAGTGAGATTATGTTGCAAAATCGGGGAAAATATTCCAAATTACCACGCGGACGAAGTCGCGGGCGACCCCTAGTAATAATATAATAGTGAATTTGATGAAAACATTGGCACACCTTAGTCTTCTTCTAGCCTAATGGGACACAGATTTGATGTAAATGTATGTTTAAAGTTTATTTAAACAATGTTACATTCAACATTAAATAAGTTTTTATACCTGACAAATCAAGTAATTATGAAAATAAATGACATTAGCAATTGTTTATTTTATTTTACAAGACTTGGCGACACAATTTACATGTAAACAAAATTGAAGTGTTTATTATGTCGAATTAGCAGCTTCAAGAGTGTAATTATACAATAAGTACTTATGATAACAGTTTATTAAACATTAAACAAAAATTTACTGTTTATCTATTTGTTTCTGTTGGTCTCAGAAACAGCGTTAACAATTTTGATGGGACAAGTACTGGCAGTAAGTTGATATTATAAGGAGTAAATTAAGTAAAGGGGACCTACTTACTTAAGAAAAAAAACCGCTGCAAAAATCCCCATGATTGTGAACAACAATTTATACAACAAACATATTTTGATGTATATTTGGTGACTTGTTGTAGTTATATAGGTACAACAAGTCGCGGGCACAGCTAAGTACCTTTATAATATACTAGCCGCCCACCCCGGCTTTGCATGGGTAGTGCCCGGGGTTCCATAATGTTGTCAATAAAATATAGCACATAACACTCATAAATATCTTTTCTTTCTTTCTTTCTGGTAAAAGAATTTTTGAAATCGGTTCAGTAGGTAGATCTAGCGATTACCCCCTACAATGTCGCCCTATGTTCTCAAAAGTCATAAATGCTAAAACCACAGATACCTTATTCTTAGTACGCATTATTGGGAATGGCAATTTCGGAACCCTACATTGTGCGTGACCCGACATGCACTTGGCCGGTTTATAGATTGCACAAGTGGGTGCACAAGTGCGAAAACACTGGTGCACTCTATATTTCTTTATTCTCATAATGTCCTCCTCAATGTATCCGTAGATGGTGAACCCCGTCAACTGACCGTCATCCATCTTCGGTCGGACGTGACTTGCGAAACTGAATTTTGTTCTAAAAATTCCATCACAAAATACTAATCCGATGGACGAGAATTCGATACTTTTTTTTCGATTCGATACGATTCGATTCGATGAGATTCGATACTAATTTAATTACCTAAATACATGGTTTTATAAAACTCTGGTCTTAAAAAAATTGTCATATTGCAAATGTCCGTAGGCAAGGTCTGCTTAGCATCAATCGGGTTGTATACTTTTTGCCTACTAAGAAGTATAAAAAACACACTATTCCTAACAAGAATAGTTTTTCTATACTTAATGGCCAACAGTATTACAAAGCATTCCTCTTTCACAAGCGTGATATAGGAAATCCGCAAGACAAATTGTCATGACAGCCAACTGCGGGTAACCCACTTCTCAACTCGATCGGTATCGTTCGGTATACTAATCGAATGTCACACCTGTGTGAAATAGCTCCAAGAAATACCTTACATGTAAGATTTGGCTAAAATTGCTACTACAGTCGGCAATTTTCGGCCGTAGAATTTTATTACCCGGTCCATTTATACGGCAACACTGGGAAAACGTTTTTTTTTCTTTGAAATAACTCCCACGTTAGGGAACAAGCTCTGTGTCGCGGAGGACTTTGCAAAGATTCAAATTACTGACACAAAGTACACCTAGACTGGGACAACTATTTAAATGTGACATATTTGTTCCATGTGGGAAACATACAAGACACGTGCAGTCAAAACCAAAATCTTTTCTTTTTCATAATGTTTGTTTAAACGTAAATACCAGAATCCTTTTTCAAAACTTTGCGTACCAAATTTATTGAAAAAGGAATATAGTACCTATTCACATTATTACATTTTAATTTTGAACACTTTCGCAATACCTTTCTGTATTCAATTTAATTCTTTAAAAAAAACTTTTTTTTTGAAAAAGGAATACACACATAAGTTTAAACACAATAATCATGCACACACTCTCACATTTTTTTTTTTATAGAACGTATTTTAGGCGATGGGAGCCTGATGCACTGTATCACAGGTGCGCCTACAGCAGACACCTGTTTTTTACAAAGGCATATTGTAACACAGAATTTTACCCTCTATTTATTTTATTATATTGTAAAATTTGCGCAATAGAAAAAAAAAATATTAGTCACAATAATAATTTATGAATGCTCTCGCAATAAATACCTCCGTTATCCTCTTACCAAACACAATCGTTCTAATTAGTGATGTAAAACCGATTGTTTGCTTGCCACACTGTATGCAGAATAAATCGGTACCACGTATTGCTTGTATACCATTGGTATGTAAACGTTTCATATCTGTTTACGGTTTAGTAATTACGCTATTTGCTTCCAACTAACCAAAGCGACCACTGTTTCACATGTAGTTAGTGTACCGTAACTGCTTGGTACACTTAGGTACGAGCCACACTACGACGCGTCACAATAGATATTTACTTAGGAAATACAATTTAGTGGGAAAACATTATGTCCTTATATTTACTTTAGATTTTCATAGTATCAAATGTAATTACTCTAAATTAAATAGCTATACATATGTTCGCCATATTCTGTTTTTTTATGCAGAAGTTATAGGTATATCTTCAGCATAAAAAAATATCAGATGTATAATATTAAAATGATTGTTTTGATATTTCCGATTCTCGATATATTTTTTTTGCATTTGCATTCTATCTGTGTAGCTGAACGAATCACAAGCAGCAAGAAGTATAATTTTAATAAAAACTCTTCTGCTACTCGTGATAATTAGTGATGTGTCCAAAAGCTACAATATTCTTTTCTATATTCAAGAAAAAAAAAACAGTATTTATTTACTACTGGGCTACCATCCCTCAGTGACTTACCTATTACTTTGCTCATTCAAGCTAGTGCCAAGTAAAAACAATATGTTTCAATCGCTTGCCTACTTATTAATTTTACTAGTCAAAATGGAAAGCTAAATTGTACTAAGTCACGTAAGTGCCAACTAAAAGATTTCTCATACTTATGTTTTTTTGGCAATTCGATACTAGCTAATACGAGTATATTTGTGTTAAAGTATAGCCTAGACCGATACGGCCTTATTTATTGCCTTTCAGAAAATACTGTTAAAATATTGTTAGGCTATTCTATAAATCTGTTAGTGTCATTGACAACAATGGAAATAAATAGGTGCTTGTGACTTATTCTATAAATTCGTAATATGTGTCATTGAACAAAGGAAATAAAATACTTATGGGTACCTACAGCGTGACAGTTTCTAAATTAATTAATTTCTAAGTCGTTAAGCTTGACCTAAACTTTGTTTTCGACGTTAGTTTATTTAGTTTTTATTCTCTTTTGTTAGTTCGGTTTTATTATGATTAAAACAAAGATGAAAGATGTATTAGGAAATTTGTACGCTCATAATTACTCTAAATCATTAAATAACATAGTAAACAGCTTATTGCGACACTACTTCGTATCCATATTAAAAATGCGAAGGTAACTCTGTTGGATTGTCAAAGTCAAGTTAAAGTCAAACTCATTTATTAATTTAGATCAAATACATGATACTTATGAATGACATAAAAACAAATGCCAGCATATTTTTTTTCCTACGGCCAATTCGCTGACTAGGATTGGGCCTCAAGAAGAATTGGCAAGAAACTCGGGCGACTCTTTTTAATTGCCAGAGTATAACATTTACAATTTGGTATGAGTTACAATATTAGTGTTAAATAAAAAAAAATACACACGAATTGATAACCTCCTCTTTTTGAAGTCGGTTAAAAAGGGACGGAACCCAATATACCATAATAAATTAATTTAAGTAAAAATATTTTTAATAGGGAAACAATCAAGGGAAAAAAATGAATTTAGCTTTCCATTGTATGGCAATGAGAATTATTACCGTTTCACGATTAAACGGATAAACATGGTAATGAAATTTGGCAAGGAGATAGATGTATCCACGGGTAGGACATAGGATATTTTATCACGATAACCGACATCCACGCAGGTGGGTACAACAGCTAGTGATCCATAAATATTAAATTTGTTTTGAGTCTAGAAGTATATTACGTTAATATGTTTATGAAATCCCCCACCAAACAAGACTTGTTGCCTAGTGCGACAAAAAGAAAGTAAGTAACTTACTTATGTAGAAAGTTTTGTTTTTAATCGCTGAAAATAAACGCATTCCAATGAATAAACAGCTTTCGAAAGCGTTGATTGGATCCACGTGGCCGCTGCACACGACAAGTACGATATCGTAAAAAAGTCTAAACACTTTGAAATGTCAAACTTAATTACATTCATGACGTAGACACAGTCCGACTTTTATCTTTATTTCCCGTTTTATGTGGCGTGGCTGTCATCATCACAGCTCCTTTAGTTAATAATTAATGTCCTTCTAACTGAATATTGGTCACGGTAGTTAATATCTACGGAAACTAGCTATCTGCCCGTGAGATTATAGTGCACATGTATGGACACCAAGTGCAATCTTTAATTCGTGACTCTCATAGTCCGATGGGACAGCAATCTAGGCATGACCAACGGCTGTACGTATTTTCGAAGGCACGGAGTTGAAAACATCGCCAATTTTGATACTTTGAGCTTATGATTTTTCTGTGACAGAAAATCCCAATATTATATTTTGATTTCACCCGGGAATCAAAGACGGGACCTCAAATTCAGCCGTTTACGACCACTTAACCAATAAGGCAAAAGATATCAAACATACGTACCACGCCTACTAACAATTCACTTTTAAACCTACAAAATACTCTTCAAAAGACCCTCCTAACAAAATTTTCATTTTTATACGAATACTGTTAACCTGTATGACGCTAAGTTAAACAGAAGTTAGAAAGTAAAACATAAAGTTGTTAGGATTGTTTTATTAGATTTTCTTCGATTTATTTAAGGAGCCCTTCAATATTTTCATGGGTTAACTTAAGATTTATTTTCAAGGATAATAGGAGTCTACCCACCCGGGTAGACTGGTTGAACGGATTTTAGCAAAGTTCGACGGTTTCTTCCACGCTCATAAATCTAAATGAAACCTTCATGTTTTGATGAGGAATATTGAAGTCAAATGACCCATTTCAAAGTCGCGTGAAGTATGATAAAATTTGAATTTATCTAAGAGGATATTTATATGTCGTAATCGTGTTAACGTCCGGTTAACTTGATTTATATGTGTTACATTTTATTAAATAAATGAATTATAAATGGACTTAATAATATATTCATCAATTTACGAGATATAAAACTTGTAAGTAACATTTATTATAACATATTTATGATAAATACTGATGGCTAATTGGAAGTTTTTACTTTGTTCTTTCCTTTAAAAGATTACTTCGGCAAGTCCGCAGTTGTACAATATATTATGCAGAGTTTTAAATAAACTTGTGCACTAGGTAACAAGCGGTGCGTCACGGGGATTTTACAATCATACAAAATACACCTAAACTCAGAATAACCATAATATGTAGATCAAAAAAATGTTCATCCCATATGGGGATTAAATATACTACACAGACAACTAAAGCTTAACACAAACCACTTAATCAGCCAGCAATAAGTGCATTTATATTATTTTTACACACTGCATGTGTGTAAAAATAATATTAATGCACTTATTGATTTAATATTAATTTTATAAAAAAACAATGCTTTTAGAAAATTAAAAATACTAATTTAAAAATTCGCAAAATGTGACACATAAATGAAGGCATGAAATCTTATTACTTATTAAAAAAAATGACAATCGATTAGCCTTTCACTACATACAAGTAAAAATTTCACGTTAATTTATTTGCACTATTATTACCAGTGCACGTGTACAGCAAAAGACACGTGTATGTTTAACTATTCAATATTCCTTAACCATTGTTTTAATTAATCTCTATATATTTAATTAACTGTTACGCATTATTGTTTTACTGTGTACCTATATAGGTATAGTAATTATAATATACAAGGAAATTAACCACATTTTTTATAATATTTCGCTTTACTCTTGAAAACGATACAGGCGTATAAAATAGCCGAATTAATAATAATATCTGGGGACACCTCACTCATCATCCTCACTCAGGCAAATCTGATCCCAGACTAAACAGAGCCTGTACTATAACAACCAAACTACTGGTTAACATAGTTTATTTATTTTCAAATACATAATACATAAATTACACCCGGACTCAGCATTTTTCCAACAATTAAGAGTGGGAATATACAGATAATTTTGACAAGTTTATTACTAATAATAATAAAATAAACTAGAGGTCGCCCAATAACCTATTTTTATGAAAACGACGGAGGAAGAAAACTGTTTCCAATTCTTTTTTAATAATAACAATAAACCACGTCAAAAACATCTAAACGAAACAAGATATTGAACTGTTTTGTCATATCCGATTGATACGTACATAGAAAAAAATCTCTCTTCCTATTTCCTTTTAAAATTCTTAACACAAAACTTATTTTGCAAAATTATTATATTAAAAATAAAATCTTGAAAAATATTAGAAAGTTTTAAACGAAGTAGAACATTACTTTCCAAAGTTGTAGTTGGCAACTCCCATTTAGAAAAGTGTTCATACAAATTCAATGTAGTTATATTTTTCTTGTACAGAACTTTAGAGCTTATTTTTCCTGCAGCTTTCGTAATTTTTCTCGAGATTAGCACTAGGTATTAGCTGCAATTTTATATCTATAGAATGCTGTGTAAGTGTTCTATGGTAGGTAGGACACCATACAATCGAGCAAGCACGATTGGAGAAGGACCTCCAGCTTGAAGAAAACAGTGATTTAGTTATGTTTATGTGTGTGACTATTTGTTTTTAAAGACAGCGCCTGCACTAGACAAGCCTTGTGTCGTAGGGGGCTTTTAAAACATACAGTTCACGGACACAAAATTCACCCAGGTTCCAGACTCGGAACAGACTAATGTATCATACAAAGTTTTTTGTTTCGTTTGTTTTGTTGTTGTATGGTAATCGAAACAACCTCCGGCAGAGTCACTAACCGCTAGACCAACAAGCCAGTCAAAGAGAGTACTAGTCTTTATACTACGACCAGTAGTTAATTAGTACCTATTTAAAATGAAAAATCTTTTCTCAATCAGGTATGGCAAATGTCTATCGACTACGATAACTGTAAGCAGTTATCGTAGTCAAAGATGGTACTAAGGTGCCAGGCAGGCCATATGCCACCTAAATACTATTAAAAAAATTCTTTATCAATATCCTCCCACTTTCCAATCTAAGGCAAGCTTGAACAAGTTCTAATCTCAGTAATGAACCCCTAAAGATGGATTTTGATTGACACATTTTGCAATGCTCGATAACTACTTAAATATCGGATCGCACAGCCAAGTGCCTCAGACCGGCTGAGTAATCCCTTAAGGCAAGGCCGAGTAAGATATATGGCTACGATAATCTTCACTCAAGGCTCCTGAAAGCGAAATCGCTGAACACGATACAACTTTCGAGGCGAGGCATCGAACCAGTAGCATAGTATAAATAACTAAGTAGTAAAGAATCTAAGCCAAAATGTAACATTAAATGCCTACCTCTCGGCAACGATTTAATAATACTAAATTTAAATAAATGTGTAAGTATAGTTTGCAAACATTGAAGGCGAAGTGCCGGCGACTTGTGTTGGGTTATTTATTTCGATATCTTTAATTTTATGTAAACAATAATAGGAGTTTCTTATAATAACTATCTTAAATTATCAATAAAATGGTCGTTTATTACAATAATGATATTATTGACTTGTGACTCTTAAGCGCTACAAGAGAGTTTAGCGTGGTAAGATACGCTAGAGTGCAGTGTAAGTGTAAAAGCCGACAAATAAATACCTACAGGGATTATTTGTCGACTTTTACACTGCTATTAAGGAGATTCTCTACTACCTACTCTTTATACTATGCCAGTAGGCAGTATTCGGTTGTGGCATCAAGGGGATTAACTAGAGGTGGTATAAAGCTGAACCCAACTTAGATTTCAAATATTTGAGTCGGGTAAAGCAGTTAATTATAGTCATCGGATTATAACGCTGTTAAATAACAATGTAATTAACGTTATGCTAAAATTATAGCTCTGCTATATCTGCAAATTTAAATCTTCTTCAGATTTTTAATCGAAAGGTTTAAATATTTTGAAGACGCTTTTCACCTCACGATCATGTACAATGTAATCGCGGTAAGTTGTAATTGTTCTTATATAGACATTGCTGGGGTGATTCGTCAACCCTGTCGTTTTTTACGTAGGTTCAGGCTCTGCGCACACACACACACACACACAGACTAAAATTTACAACTAAAACAAGGTTAGTAATAATAATAATATATCATATAATATTTTTTGTATATTTAACCACATAATGCAATGGACCATAGATTGCATTGTTATGGCGCTAAGACCTATCTGAATAACATCGTGACTGGAATACACACATATCGCAGTTCACGTACGTATAATGACTGGAATACACACATATCGCAGTTCACGTACGTATAATAGGCACGCGTAATGTAGAGTAGTTACTTACTTAGTACTGTCTCGTACACTTCCACACTATTTAGTTCTAAATATTTTTGACAACGATACCACTAGCAAATCTCAACGGAGACTAGCCATCTTGCCGGCGATATTATAATGCATAAGTGTGTAGTAGCAAACACATGTGCACACTTTATTATTTCTTATAATCCGATGGGATGACTATCGAACACGACTGGAGCGAAATGTGTATAGTATAAATAGATAGCGAATAAATGATAGTGTTAGTTTCGCATAGAGATTTATATAGAATTGGAACAAAATAAAACAGGAATATTTTTGTTGTTGTGTTTTTACAATCATGCAGACAAACAATAAAAAATCGAGCGTAATAACGAACTATGAACCTACTCTATTATAATTATGTTTCCAAATCATAATAAAAAAGATCATTCATAATGTTTCTATTTAATAATTCACACGTTCATATTGAATTTCCGAATGTTATAAAGAACTCTAACAATACATGTTAATTTATTATAACTGGTGTTATGTAAATTATTACGATTTATTTTTGGCATTCTAATACTTGTAACCATATAAAAACGCTCTGTAAAAGTGGTAAAAAGACCTTGATAAGAATCCTTATACATAAAGTACAGTATAGAAAAAAACGGATAGTATAGAATAAATAAATTTTAATCTATGAAATAAAACAGTAGGTATATTGTTATTCATACCGATTACAACGCAGCTTCAAGGTTACCAATACCATACTAGATAATGTATGAAGTGGCCTATACTTAGGTAGAAATATTGACTACGTCATCTTATGTTATAAAACCTGTGGTTAAACGATAGAATCTACACCATTAAAGTACCTATTTTAATTACATTTACGATGTCGATATAACATGTCGATATGGTACCTATAATATGACGATATGACATCATCGTAGCTTGTAACTTTCAGATATTTTTTAAATTTTATTTTGTCTCGTAGCCAGTCTGATCATCGAGTTGTTTAGAATATTCATGCACCTAAGGACTGTTCACTGTTGGGACCGACTTTTAACGTACCCTTATAAACTCTGAGTCACTCAAATCAAAAAGGTATTTACTTTCAGACTATTTGAAATAGGAACTCATTCAGATTTACAACAGTTTTTTTAAATAATAATTTGACATTTGAATTAAATCATTTTGCTTTAAATAAATTTAAATGTAGAATTAGACAGAGTTTCAAATAGGGCACTTATATGTATTGCTGAAATTAATATATTTTGTCGTCTTCGTTTCAAGCGTCCACGTTTTCATATAAATACCAGATTCAAAAATGCGAATAAGATGGTCTATATTGCTGGACTAATGGCTACCGTTAGCTCATAAAGATCTTGGTTATTATATTTTGAGTTCCTGAGCACAATTGTATTATTATACTCAGCTAAATATATCTATTGTATGCATAACTATTTTATTGTAGAAGTTATTCTCATAATGAACAATCTTTTTATTTCACACACATCTTCATAATTATAATCATATTGTTCTACTTGCATAATATTTTATTACGTTCTAGCGGCCCGACCGGCAGGTGTATTCCGTAAGAACAAAAACTGAGCCACCGCAAAAACCAAGCAAAATCTGGCTGTCAGATTGAAAAAGTGCTCTTACGGAATACCCGTAAGAGCCCTTTTTGACGTTTAGTCAATAGATTGTAGCGGCACCGAGCAATCACAACTGTCAGTTTTGCGATCACAACTGTCAGTTTGCCATCGCTGTTTCTTAGAGAATCAGCGGGCCGGATTCGCACGGGTTTAACATTTTTTTTAAATGTTCATATTATTGACCTTTGTTTGTAGCCAGAAGCGCATAATATGCAATATCATGCTTTTTAGTTTGAAAATGACGGACTTCCATACAACCGTACTTTGAAGCAGTTGTGTCATTGTGTATTTGACACAACATTTCTCCTAATATGCGCCTCTAAAAAGGAATTATGAATTCCACTAAGCGAAATTCACGTAGATACTACTACCAGCTTCCGAGTTACTTTACCGCTTACCGCACTGCTCGGCGGTGAGGCATTGAGGTTCTGGTTATTATAACTTTTAACTGCCTTCTTGCTCTAATGGTCGTTGAGTTGAGTTTCTGTCAAGAAATTCACAATAGATGCCCGAAGTTTGGAAATTGGCGGTGTTTATACCCACGGGTGTATAAACACCGCCAACACTTTACATAGGTACTTTCTTCTTCGGAAAGTACGAAAAGCGATGATCGCCTGATTTTTTCAGATTATGCGCGTAAGAAAATGAATAGTGTACTTGAGTTTGCGCACAAACTTGTACATCCAAAATCTCCCGCGTAGACAGCTAGTCATCGCCGAAATTGGCCATCGTGACAACTTTAAGAAAGTGTCATTTATGTAATAAATATAACTAATATATTTTAACCTATAAAAGAAATTATCGGAGCGTGTCTAGAACAAGAATTGGCTATTTTTGTGATTCCACATTCGTTTTATAGCAAATCAAATGCAGGCCGCGAGAGCGGTGGCACGTAATATATGGTTAGCTAGCTGCTCCAGGTTATCGAACTGTGAAATGGTCTCGCATCATGCACGAATGCCTTAACCTTTTTTGAACGTACACAATACAATATTATATTATTTAATACATACTAGTGGTCGCCAAGTAGTTTATTCGATGGTAATCATACTAATATTATAAATCCAAAAGTTTAGATGGATGAATGTTTTTTTCGCCAATCTCGTAAGAATCTGGATAATATTTGACTCATAGATAGATTATATTCTGGAATAACACACAGGCTATATTATATTTTTTTGTTTATCTATATTATAAATATTTGTTCCGAGTTTGAGTGTAATTTGTAACCGTGAATTTTATGGTTGTAAAGTCGCCCGCGACACAGGGCTTGTTATCTAGTGCGGGAGTTGTCTTCTGAAAACCACATTGTTTTCCTAGATTCACTCACCCATTTTCTGTAACATTTTTATATGACTATGACCTTCCTTAAGTGTTATTGTAAAACCTAAATAAATAAAATTAAGTTTGAGTTGTAATACGTATAATTATGTAAAGCCATGCCCTAATAAAATCCTATTAAGAATTACTAATGCACAAATTTATTTGAGTCACGTTTCATGCTAATCCTGTAAAGATTCGTTACACATTGGCAATTGGTATATATTCAAGCTTTTCCCATGGTTACTAATATTGACACTGGACAAATACCAAAAATAACGTGGATCGTTTAATTTGGTATTCCAGTGTCATTATTTATATAAGTGCTGTACTCCAATTACATCGTAGCACTATGTTAGACTAGCTGGAGCCCGCGCGGATGTCGGTTATCGCGGTAAAAAACTTTCCTAAACCTTATGTTCCTTTCTCAGGATACCATCCATCATCTTGCCAATTTTATCAAGATGCGTCTAGCCGTGTAGGTGTGCAAGGGTAACAAACAATCAGACTTACTTTCGCATTTATACAATTAGTATGAAAGTATGAATACCTACCTCAAGAATTGATCCATCAAATGTGTTTGAATTTTTACTGGTAGGTCCCGGTATTAGCACCTTCTTACAAAATAAACAAACGAACTCTTCAGCTTTAATATATTAGTATAGACTATAGATATAAACTGAATGCTTAAGTTATTTAGGAGCTTTTAGCGAGCTGTAACTAAAATCAACTGACTGTGCTGAATGGATAAAATGGAAATTTTGACCTTTCCGTGTTTACTGGAGCAAATGCTTTATTACTTTAGACTTCATTTTCATTCAAGTTTTAAGCAAATATTCGGATGTCTAAAATAAGTAAGGACATAATAATATTATTAGTGCAGAAAACTAGTTCAGTACTGGAACCAACAAATGGCACGTCAAAGGTCAAAGGTGTCTCCCTTATACCCGGGTTGCGCGGGTTGATGATACTGATGATAATACTTATCTTAAAAATGAAAACCTCTTCCGTGTTGGAAGTTAGTTAAGAGGTATAATATTCTTCCTTATATTACATTAAAAAAAAAGAATATATTTTATAAATTACAAGGAAGCTTTTTACTTCCTAAGTAAGCAGGCAACGGAAAGAATAGGTACCTATATCCTTTACTGTTCTGTACCAACAAAATTTAAAAAAGTAGGCAAACAACTCCTTGCGTTTCTTCCTCGGGGGAATAAAGAGTACCTATTTAATTATAAAAATACATTTTGTTTATGTTAAAAGTAGCTATTACCTCTTAAGATTAAAAAGCTTTGATACATTAGACCAGTTTTCCCAAAGAGGTAGGCAAAAGTGTATGACACCCGTGTTATGCCAGCTATGCGACTGTAATAAGGGACGATATTACCTAAGTATACCGGGCACAATTCCAAACTCCGTGCTGCTATTAAGAATTTTTAACAAAAAAGATAACTGCATGTGTAGCTTAGTAGGTTAAAAGGTCACCTCACCAAATAATACCAACGGCTTCATGTGCTTTTCGTTGCATATATTTTAGAAAATGGTCACCCATCGATGGACAAATTGCATTCATTGATGCGCTCGATTTTTACTTAGTCTATAGAACAAATATAAAATCACTAAAAATACTTGCTCTTAATTCAAATTTTATTCAAAAAATAAGATTGGCATACCTACTAACAATGCCTACTTATAGTATTTCTCATGACAATTAGTTTGTATAAACTTCCATAATTGTAGTTCATTAGGCTTGTAATAGTCATAAATTTTGTTTTTTCCCTTTTTTTTTTAAATAAGACAACTCCCGCACTAGAGAACAAGCTCTGTGTCGCGGGGGACTTTACAAACATACAATTAACGGACACAAATTACACCCAGACTCAGAACAATTCGTTGTGGGTCACACAAAGTTTTGTCCTGTGTGGGAATCGAACCCACAACCTCGTGCACAGCAGGCGCTTACTGCGACCACTGGACCACCAAGGCAGTCTAATTATATAGTTATAGTACTTTTCTCTAATTTTACGGGCTCTTAAACTTATCTTAAATATTTATTGTTTGGGAAGCGACATAAAAATACCCGGTCACGTAGTTTGCAATGGCCATAATCCGAAACGCTCCAAGTATAGACCGCTAATCCCAACTATAAATACTTGAGAAAGTGCTTGAAAACCTTTCAAATATTGCATAGAAATATCCTACTTTCAACCGTGACAATCGAATTATTTTTACCAAAGTTTAGATTTTGTTTTAAAAATTGTCTCTTTAATGTTGTATAATGTAAATGTAGCATCGTAAACAATATTTACCTATTACGTATTACTATTATATTATTATTATTTGAATAAAGAATCATACGAGATGTAATATAGCTTTCCAAGTTTGCGAAACCTGGATCGCGAATTCTGGATATACCTGTACATTTTTCGCAAAATTTTGTATAAAAAATAAAAACTGTCTACTACTTTGGCATTACAAAATCAATATTAAAATACGTATTTTTTCAGGCAATATATTTTTCGATATCACTTTTAGGCTTTTTCGTTTTATATTTATAAAAATGGGATATATTTTTTTTTTATACTACTTAGGTGGCAAACAAGCATACGGCCCGCCTGATGTTAAGCAGTTACCGTAGCCTATGGACGCTTGTAATTCCAAAAGTATTACTTGCGTGTGGCCAACCCATTTTTTTACACGAGGGCTTTATGGTGGGCGTATCCCTGGGATAGGAATACATTTCTTTCAAAACGCATCCCTAAATGAGCGCTGGAGACCTGTACTCACACACAGGAACACAACTACACCACTGTGTGTAGTTATTTGGCAGTGGTCTTCTGTAAGGTGGAGGTCCTTCCCCAGTCAGGCTTGCTCGCTAGTATGGTGCCCTACCTCTCTTAAATTTATATTAGATCTAACTTGAACCTTTGATGTAATAATTGATAGCATTCTCTACATAGAAGCTCTAATTTGACATTCAGTCAGTCGAAGATTTTATTGGGAAAAAAAAGGCACAGGACAAAATTTACTTAAGCTTCACAAACTTGTAAACACACATACACACAAACACCTGTATGTGTATCACGCGAGTTTATTGTTTTTAACCGATTAAAAAAAATTATATTAATTATCCTAATTCCTCGGAATCTTTTTTATGTATGTTCACCGATAACTCAAAAACGCCTGAACCAATTTGGAAATTTGATTTTTGTTTTCCAGGTGATTCCAATTAAATTTAATCGAAATTGTTCGAGCGGTTTTGGCGAAATCAAAGAAATTGCTGTCAGTTTCATTTTTAAAAAAAAAAGTTTCTTACTACCAAAAGTGGCCAACATGCCAAGAAGATTTCACTTCAAAATCTTGTATTCAAATTGTATTTAACCTTAAAACTGAATTATACCGACCCATTTTGTAAAGTAAGGCTGTCAATCATCCAGAATTATAACCAAAGGCCATTTATTTCTTCAATGTAACCGATTGCCCAATGTACGAATACATATTTAAGGATTTGGTCTGGAGGACACTTAGCGTGAATATAGAGGTATTTTCCAAACGATTTTATGTTTAATTCATATATTCAGCTCGTTTGCAATGTAATGTTTCGCTGTTTCTCCTTGTAAATTGTTTTATTAATAATACGTTGAAATAATTCTCCTTTTTTACTACTTGGGTGGAAGCAAGCAACCTGGTGTTAAGCAGTTACCGTAGTTTATGGACACTTGTAATACAATATATACAATGACAATGGGTTGGCAACACGCAAGTAATACCCCTGTATTAATTGCGTGTTGCAAACCCATTGTTTTACACCAGGGCTTTATGATGAGAGTATGCCTAGGATAGGAATATGTTTCATTCAAAACGCATCCCTAAATGAACGCTGGAGACCTGTACACAAACACAGGAACACAACTACACCGCTGTGTGTAGTTATTTGGCTGTGTTCTTTTGTAAGGTGGAGGTCCTTCCCCAGTTGGGCTGTCTCGCTAGTACGGTGCCCTACCTCTTTTTCTCCTTCATTATCCTTTTCTTTTGCCGCGTTTTATTTCATTCTTCTTAATTACTGCGTAATTATACAGTTATGTTCTATGACAAAATAGTCGCTTTGCAAATTACTAATTACTCAGTGTACATTTTTTCTTAAAAGACAGAAAAAATGTTCTGAGCTAAATTTCGCTTAGGATTTAATGCCTTACCAATGCTTATATAGAACCAAATTCAAAATTCTGTGCCTCGGAAAGCACGTAAAGCCGTTGGTCCTGCGCCTGATCTCTCTCCGGTTGTAGCGGATTGCCCTCCCACCGGACTATGAGAGTGAAGAAATAGAGAGTGCACCTGTGTTTGCGCACACACTTGTGCACTATAATATGTCCTGCGCAGTTGGCTAATCTCCGTTGAGATTGGCCGCCGTGGCCGAAATTCGGTTAGGACTGTCGTCGACGTTTATATTTACCTATATTATTTACGGAAAGCATTTGGTTCTAATAATAATAATGTCTTATTATTATTAGAACCAAATGCTTTCCGTAAATAATATAGGTAAATACAAACGTAGCATCAATAGTAGCATTTTCGTTAATAGGTAAGCAGAAAATCCCCAACAGCTACCTACACTTAAAAACATAAGTACGGTATTTGTTTACCGTAACGCGTCTAAAGTGGTATTCGTTTACCCTGCCATTCAATATCTATAACATTGTAGTTTGATACACAGTAACGGTAATACGATATCGTGCGAATGGCCACTCTATCCTATGTTCATGTTGCCATAGTAATCACCATCTTGTTACGGTCGGGTAATATACAATTCTTTATTATAATTTCTTATACGTTCAGTTTATTGTTATTGGTAGGTTTTATGGGTATCATGATTAGTTGTGTTGTATCTTAGAATGGTATACGCTTAAAGCAAGGGTTACTTATTATTATTTTTTGGTAAGATTATGTATATAATGAATTTGGGCCAGGTATATTTAATCTTATAAAGGTGTGTCCATACATTGAGCGGCAGGAGCGCGGCAACAACACGCGGCGATAGCAGAGACGTTCGCGCGCGGCAGACATTTAACCACAGCGCGTCTGCCGCGCATCATTGCCGCTTTATGTTTGGACACACCTTAATTGCTATTAAGGTGTGTCCAAATATAAAGCGGCAAATACTCTCAAGAGAGAGTACGGGTTTTTTTTTATTTAATCTTAATAATATATTATTGTCATTGCAAAAGTTTGGATGGATGGATGTTTTTGTTACTTAATTAAGCCAGAATGGCTAAACTAAGCTATTTTTATCCCAGAAAAATATGTGGTTTCCGTGGGATATTATTTGTTTTTGTTATCGCGGATGGTGGTGGATGATCCGCGGGTGAAGCTAGTAATTAATAACTCTTATCTCTTTCTCTTTTAAAAAGACAACTCCCGCACTAGAGAAAAAGCTCTGTGCCGCAGGGGACTTTACAAACATACAATTTACGGACACAAATTACACTCAGACTCAGAACAACTCTTTATGGGTCAAACAAAGTTTTGTCCTGTGTGGGAATCGAAGCTCGTGCACAGCAGGCATTTACTGCGACCACTGGACCACAAAGGCAGTCAAAACTATTAATAAACAAATCAAAATGTTTTACCACTAGGTACTTAGTTGATAGTTGCTGACTGTACAACGACAGACAACATTGACGTTGGAAAGCAATAATCTCAGTTGTTTAAAATTCATGATCTAGTAAACAAATAACAATTGCATGCAGTTGGAATTCTCAGAGCTTGAAAATGGCTTAAATTTGGTTCAATTTATTGTGGCAATACAATTGTTGAATTAAATCGATACTTGATTTTAAACTACTAAGGTGAAATAAGGAAGGTACCAACCGCCAGCGCGCTTGAGGGTAAACAAATCTATACTAATATTATAAAGCTGAAGAGTTTGTTTGTTTGGTTGAACGCGCTAATCTCAGAGAGTACTGGTTCGATTAGTTTTTTTTTTGTTGTATAGTGCATTTATCCAGGAAGGCTATAGGCTATAAAACATTATGCCATGATCAATAGGAGTGGAGCAGTAGTGAGATATGTTGCAAAATCTGGGCAAACATTCCTAATTACCACGCGGACGAAGTGGCGGGCGACCCCTAGTATAGTCTATAGACCATGAGTTCTTAGATACGGGTCTACAGACACCTTATAAATGGACATATAATAATCTATACCTACTTAATATTATAAAGCTGAAGAGTTTGTTTGTTTGGTTGAACGCGTAAATCTCAGAAAGTACTAGTTCGATTTGAAAAAATCTGTCTTTATTAAATAGTACATTTATCCAGGAAGGCTATAGTCTATAAAACATAAGGCTATGACCAATAGGCGCGGAGCAGTAGTGAGATATGTTGCAAAATCTGGGAAAATACTTCAAATTACCACGCGGACGAAGTCGCGGGCGGCCCCTAGTGATAAATATTTAATATTAATACTTGTGCAGATTGATACGGTTACGTAATGTTTACCCACGTATACGTGATATTCCCAGCGAGAGTGAACTGTAATTGCTCCTTTAACTATAAATATTATCACTTTTGTATTCCGAACATGTTGCTTAAAATAAGCTGAATCTAATAACGTCAGCCGCGTCTGCTTTCAAAAAGGAAACTTGGGACATCATTATATTCTACATAGCGAACCTAGTTTAATTCAATATGTAAGAAAAACTTTATAAGGTACTAGCTGTTGCCCGCGGCTCCGCCTGCGTGGATGTCGGTTATCGCTGTAAAAAGTAGTATGTATTATTCCAGACCATAATCTATCTCTGTGCCAAATTTCAACTAGATCCGTTCAGTAGTTTTTACGTGAAAGAGTAACAAACATCCATACATCCATCCATCCATACTAACAAACTTTTGCATTTATAATATAAGTAGGAAGGATTTTACAGTATTTCCTAGTTTTTGAAGTGAAAACTTTTTGTAGCACGGTACGCTTATTTTTAGATGAGATAAAATCTCTGAATTCGCGACACCATTACGAGACGCAGCTTGACATATCCGAAAAATCATTTTTCGACTGTCACGTTATTAAAGCAAAGAGGCGATATATGCATGTACATATAGCAGACTGCGAACGCGTAAAATAAACATTTATTGCTATAAAATTTATAACAACTGTTTTGCCTAGTGTTTTCACTTCTCTCGGCACTCCCGGAGTGCAATTTTTTTTATTTGATTACGAGCTGTTAGTTGTTAGTTCCGCCTGCACAGTACTATATGTCCTTCCCGAGGATACACGATATCTCTTTGCCAAATTTCATTAAGATTATTTCAGTTCAATTAAGTCGTAAAAAGGTAACAAACAAACTAACTAACAATATTAATTTAAAACCTTTCTCATTTATTTTGTTAGTATGGATTAATTGTTAATAATGGCAACTCGAGTCGATTATGAATGTTTAAAAAAACTGTCTAGTTTTAAACATTCAATACGTAATTATTATTTAATTATTATTACATATTATTATTTATTTTCTATTTTGTTCGCAAAAGTCTGGCTAAAGTCTGTTGGTCTAGGTGCTCGTAAACCTGACTGCTATCATGGATTCGCAGTGATACCGGCCAAAACAATTACAGTCTCAGAGTTGCTTCTCTATTAAAAAACAAAGAAAAATATCCTTTCTGACCCGGGAATCGAACCTAAAACCCCATGATTGGCAGCAAATATAAGCGCAAGCTTATGCCACGGGGCTAACGATACATTCAATTAAGTATCTGAATCTACTCTCACGATATTGTTTCTCTCCACCACGTATCACTTTACACTCAAAGTGTGTCCCTATTCTGGAAGCAAGGTAGACTTTATTTCATTATTCATGAGTGTATCCCCACGTTCAAATCAAATTGTAGGTGCAGGGTAACGTTCTAAATTTATATCGTAGCCTCGTCATGTCAGTCGCCGCTGTCTTTTACACAAAAGCATAAAAATAAATGTTAGTATTCTACGTACATTTGGGATTATGCAAATGTAGATGGTATTAGGACGCGTCCCTTTGCTCGTAAAGGCGCTTACGCACTGCGTCCGATCTCAAACTAGAATATACGGATCCAAAGCAAAAATGAATCTTGTTAATTTTTAAAAATTCACTTAATTACAGATACTGGACATGGAGCGTGTATATAATCGGAACTTTCAGAACTCATAATGTAATTTTTGATAAAAAATTTAAACCCAATATTAAATTAGGTTACATTTTTATTACACAATTTGTTATGGTATATAGCAAAGTTTAAATAAATAAATAAAGTCAGTCAACTTGTAAACATAACATTATAGTATGGTGTACTGTGCATATTGAACACTGTATCAATATGCACAATGAAACAATGCCAAAAGCCACAGTTGATATGACAATGATTATCATTCTTAATTAAATTCAAGCAAGTTAGAGCAGGGATGGCAAAGGGTAGGTAGCTTAAGCCAAGAAGGGACTACTGCCGAATGCTTATTGCATCATGATTTAGTACCGACTAATAAAGCTCACTGATAAATATCACAATCTCATATAAAACTTTTATATAAAATTTATTACATGAACTGAATTTCGGTCTGATCAAAATCTGTTGAAAACAAACTAGTCCCTCGACGTTAACGAAAGATTATTAACACTGTGACTGTCAAGTTAATTTTAAAGCCCACACGCCCGGAAATCGCAATTTCAGCAGCAGCGTATTGAAAGTTCAGCTTCACTAAAAGCCATTTCCAAGTATCAAAAATGTATTTTCGTAAATTTCGTAACTTACTATTTTGGTAAATGAAAATGTTTGTATTGAAAAAGACATAAACGCACGTCGATATGAAAATTTGTTTTAGTTTTTTTATATAAATTCACGTGGATATGGCTTTATTCACAATTAACATTTTTTGGCTTTAATTTTTTTAACTCTTCTTAGTTTCTTGTTAAATATAATATTTCTCAGTAACATTTCATATCTTATCAAAACAGCATTATTCCTTATAGTGTGCACAATGCGCGTTGTCAATTAAGTAGAGAGCTATCTTTTAGTGCCTTTATATGTTCACTTTGAACTCCCGAGATAATAAACGTATTATGACATGCCAAATGACTTATCAAAACCAGCCGTTTCTTTTCTTATTATTGAAATGACAATCTATAGATTTTTCGGTAGGCATGAAGATCAACGGAATCTGGGATTCTTTTATGTCGCCTTCGCATTTGAATACGACATTAAATTAGGCCTATTGATGTCTCTCCATTCCGGAACTCAATTTATAAGCAAATTTCGTACGACCCCAACAAAACAGATATGATACTTTGTCAGTTTTGGGTTAGTTGTATGTACAGAAGTTATTTCCATAACTTATAATAACATCAAGGAGGGTAGGCAGAATACACAGTCTTGATAATGGAGAGGACACCCGTGTCCAGCAGTGGGACATTTATGGTTTGCTATTATTATGGTTAGTCATGCATTAATTTTGTGTTTAATAAATACAACATTGATACTTGACTGGCCTGTTGGTCTTGTGTATAGACCCTGACTGCTCAGCTGGAGTTCGTTAATTGGATTTCCACCCAAGTTTAATCTTGCTGTGAAAACCACGATTGTTTGTGTCTCAGTGTAATTTATCTATAAATACTATAAAATATATAAGTACTATGTATGCCCGCGCATACAATCCCACAGGGACAGTTTTTCCGAAATAAAAAGTCCAAAGCCCATATGCTATTCTAGACTATAATCTATTTCTATGCCAAATTTCATATTGATCCCTTAAGCCGTTTTGGCATGATTGAGTAACAAACATCTATCCATCACATAATATTGTAACATGTTTATCAGTTGACTGGTTGCCATAGTAACAGGCTTTGCCTAATTCAGGATTAGATCAGATTTTAATATTATAATATTCAACATTAGAGTGATGTTTAAATAAATAAGGCATACTCGTCTATTGTGTATATATCCGTAATATTATTATATATCGTAGGAGCAGTATTGTTTATTTATTTAAATCTAGGTCAATAGAGGATAGATAGATAGAAGGATAATTCTCAAAACAATATAGGTATTGCGGGTGTTGTTTTAGTAAACAACAAGTTCATTTAAAATCGAAGCTATTGAATGTTGTAACATTATTCAATAGTTTTAATAGCAGTAGTAAAGATAGGAAAACAACACGGTGAAGTTTCGCGATAACAATATGGGACACATAAAATAATAGGCATATTTGCATTTGAAGCAGACTATGACATCTTCTTGTTGATAAGTAGTATATTTTAATGTTCTCTTATAGATGCTTATTAGTCTGAGCCCCAATAAAGTCTACGCAAAATTTTTATTGACTTTACTTTTTAAAAACTGCATACTGATACTAGCCTCCGCCCGCGGATTCGCCAACGCGTACAATCTCTCTTTTTTTCATGAGTTAAAAGTAGCGAATGTGCTATCCCAAACTATCTATAATCTATCTCTGTGCAAAATTTAATTTGCCAAATAAGATATTTCCGAAATTAAGTTAATTAATGTAAACTTAAGTGCTGACTATAATAATATTGTATAATTAGTAATTTCCAAATCAGTAGAAAGAAAACTCAATTAATGTAAAACATTTGTACGCCACATGGCAAAGCATAGCACCTCAAACAAGCTCTGTAACATCACACACTATTGTATTCCTACCTATGTTTACAAATAAAATATTCTATTCTATAAATTTATATAATCCAGTTAGAACAATTAGGTACAAGGAAAATAGTTTCATAATTTATCTTATTACGTTCTGAACTGATCTGTTCTTTCACTTATATTACACAACTTAATGAACTATTATAAAAAATAACAACATACTCGTATATATTTACAAAAAAAGACCAATGAACAATCTAGATATATTAAAATTAATTTCAAATTTTCTTCATCAGCTCTATTTTCGTATAATTAACAGTCTGTATTAAGTAAAATATTGATTAAGTACAAAATTACAAATACAATATTAAATGCGGGTCCGTCGGTTGTTTCTAAAATTACTAAATTGTTAAGATTTTGAAGTGTCTGCGGCTAATTAATTTATTTTTGACTTTACTTTGTTCTTCAATTAACGCAAGGGTTAAATTTGTTACGTACAAATTTAGATTCTTCTTATTGTAAAAGCACATTATGAAAATTTCGTAGCTAAGTACTGGCCTAGTGGATCAATAAAAATCCGATAATGGATGCCCATTTTCTGACACCACAGTGAGATCCCTACTACTGCCAGCCAGCCAAAAGAACGTTAAGCCGCCTGAATCTTTAATGCGAAAGTTTGGATGGATGGATGTTTGTTACTCAATTACTCCAAAACGGCAGAATCGATCTGGATAAAATTTTGCACAGAGATAGATTGTAGTCTGTAATAGTAAATTAATACTAATAACTTTTTATTCTAGTTTTATTTAAACATTATCTCTATGTAAATGAAACGTCCGAACCTACAATGTAACATACAGTTTAATCGTAATCATTTCCTGTTAATGACAATATAAAGTATTTTAGCCTGAAGGCTTTGTAAATTCTTGTGGCGGGTAGCATTGTGAGGATGGAGAATGTTTTCATCGAGACATCGAATTCTTGATTCAAGTTGAGCGAACAAAACATTGCTGGGATACCTTTTCCGGGAGTTTTTACGATGCTAAACTGGATTTTGTTTATCTTTATAAAAGTTGTAGATAGGGTATATTTGGTAAGTAGCCTCTCGAGCGCCCAAATGTAAAATGTCAATATGACGTCAAGCGCCCAGTTCGAATTTTGTACGCGAAGCAACATCAGCGGAGAACGTTCAAACGCCAATTTTGTCGTAAATTTATAGGCATACATATTATAAAGTATATATATTTGAAATCTAGATTAAATTTGCAGTATTTATAAAGTAACCTATTTAATTTTTATCTTTAAATGGAAATACTATAGTCGATCGAATCAGAGAAATGTGTTAATTTTGACGAAGTTTTCAAAAAACGACTTATGGAAATCAAAATAAACTAATTCATGAATAAAAAAGCTTATATAATATTAAGAATTAGTTATTTTATTCATATCAATCGAAATTTACCCTTTACACTCAATATTTATCGACAGAAATAATTAACAAAAGGGATCATAAAAGCTATTTTGTTGTTTCAACAGATGTGAGTTCGAATGCCTCTTTGGCCAAATCTATCAGGTTATTGGTTATATTTATGTGTTTTGGTGGATTTTAAACTCATTTACAAGTCTTATCTTAACAAATCAATTGGTTAGAGCCGACAGATTTTTTATTACTCGACAAAAGAAAAAAATATTTGCAAAACCTATCGTCGCTGAAAAAAAGGCCGTAGCTATAAAACTATCGGTTGTTCTGCAAATTACTTGAATCCTTAAAAACTACAAAAAGTAAGAAATTAAAATATGTAAACAACATATTTCTAATGATTACTGAGATTCAAAGAAATCACTGCAAACATTTGTAAAAATTCTAATCTAATTTGCAGTTTGACATTTGAAACTTTCTGGTCTCGTTTCTGTACTAACAAACAACAAAAGTGTGCATATGTTTGTATTCTATTGCCGTCTCATTTTATTAACTTCAATTTCTTATGAATTCGAAGAGGATAGATATAGTTTAAGGCATTTTATTGTGACATTTCTGAAACGGGTAGAGATAACCGTAGAACGGTGGCCGGGCGCTTATCCCACTTTTAAGTTACCGCCGTTGTACGGTGTCAGGGCGCTGCAGAGGGTAGTATTCATATTATGATTATAGGTTCCTTCTCACACATGACATATTATAGAAAACAAGCGGACATTATTTTGAGTTTTCTCAAAAAAATATGGTTTTAAAATCGGGTCAATCATTTTTGATTTTATTCATTATAAATATACAAATGTTCAAACCTTTTTTCTTATAATTTACTTAAAAATAATATAAGTGTAGAGCAGTAGTTTCAGAGAAACTTATTGAAACTTACAAAATTATCTCTTTCGTACCCGTGCCCAGCTGTGGGCTTACATGGGTTGTTATAAGTATAAATCAAAAGTAAAATAACCAAAATTAAAGGTCGTATGTTATTTACAAGAGACCGTTGTAACAACATAGTCTTACATCCATCATATTTTATGAAATAACATTTGAAGGAGTATTTATAGTAACTCAAATACCGTCTTGTGAAACAGAATCTCTTTTTTTTAAAACTATTTGGTGGCAAACGAGTGTACGGCTTGCCTGATAGCAAGCAGTTACGCTTCCAATACCAATTACTCGTGCATACAAACTTACACCAGGGTTTAGTATAATAATTAGGCCGTAGTATAGGAAAACGTGTTTTTTCAAAAACGGATCCTAAAATTAATGACAGGAAAACAACTAGAAGTGTAAATACAAGTGTTTATTTATTTGGCTGTGGTTCTTTCCGTAGACAGGCTAACTCGCTTACATAGTGCCTTATATCTTGATTTTTTTTTGACCTTCACTCTTCTTTTATTTCTCTTACTGGTTGGAACGTATAATAGATACAAAATTAATAACACGTATACAACGGCATAACCATAAGATATGTTTCTTACTGCATCGGTCATTGCAAGGGCGTCTACAGTTACCGCAGTCTATAGGCTAGTGCTTACCATATGAACTGTGTGCTCATAGGTTCAAAAAAATGTAATGCTCGATGATTAAAAAGCATAAAACATGTACCTATTGTCGTGTTTTCCATCAACTTACTTACGTAATTTCCCAAGAGAACCTCTTTCTTCCCTCTACAATCTATGACGCTTGATGTATTAAAATATCTCAAGGTTACTAGTACACTCTCTATCAAAATTCTTTTTTTTTGTACTATGTAGTAAACAAGGACCACCGGATGGTAAGCAGTTACCGTAACCTACTGACGCTTACAAGTTTACAACACCTTAAATATCACTCGCGTGTTCATCATCAGGTGAACGCAGTCCATTTCTAGACATAGAATTCGCTGAAAAGAGAAATACATCTGTGTACGCTTACTTCCTTGACCTTTCTAAAGCGTTTGACATGGTCTCATATGATATCCTGTGAAATAAAATGAGGACATCCCATATTCAAAACGAACTTATTAACGTCTTTAAGTACTGGTACGAAAATAAGATGAACAACGTAAAGTGGGCAGGCACCATGTCGGATCCGTATAGGTTGGTGTGTGGTGTGCGGCAGTGGAGTCTCACTAGGGTTTTGTCTTATGGGTAACTTTGGGATAGAGAAACGTTTCTTTTAAAAAAATATGCATAAAACCTGTAGGTACTTACACACAACTACAATACTGTATGGAGTTATTTCTTTAATTGCCTATGGTGGCAGACGAGGCAATTGGGGCAAACAAGGGATTTTACTTAAATTTACGATATAATGTCGTCTTATGTCAAATCCCATATATTTTCTTTCTATTTTATTTCTGGAGGGGCTGGACTTCAGCAGTACCAGGTGTACACATTCGCTGCCTACCATGAAGTTAGTGCTCTCAGTACATCGTTTGAAGACGCACATTTTGTAGCATTTGACAAATTTCAGCTAGCAATGATATTTAAAGAAAGACCTTCATACCGTGCGGCAGCATTCAGTTTTGTGACCATGTTTTTGCATACGTACTTATAGATCTAGTATAAAAGCAACAGATAATACGGACTTTAATGATACAGAAAGAGATAGTGATAGAAGAAATTTAGCTATCGTCAACAGCAACAATTCTCGTGCATTATTGCGATATCTAAGTCTTTCTTACTATGATATAGTAGGTAGTTCGTATTTGGCTATGGTGTTAGGCTTACTCGCTTGAATGGTGCCCGACCTCTTTAACGTTGTTATTGAAGTAACTTTCCTATTGTACTCATACATCATACATGACATATTATTTGTCAGATATCTAGGTCACATATTATCATATGTACATATCTAATATATCTTAGACACATAAATAAATATTAAATAAAGTCTACGGTAGAACGTTTTGTATTTTTAAAATGACTAGCTGTTTCCCGCAATTGCGGTCGCGTTTCGTCCCGTGTAAAGGATTATCATTACTGCCATGCTCTCTTAGATAATAGTTTGATGTTAAATAGCTATCAAATACAAAAAGAATTTTCGAATTCCGATTTTTTCTTTCTTTCAGCTTGGTTTAGAATTGCCTAGCCCTGAATTTTATTTACAACTTTATGGGGTTTTCCTTTTATGTTCCAAACCTTAATTATCTTTCTTAAATAAAAGTACCCTTAATTACTCTTCAGAACATCAGCTATCTGCCTTTAAAAGTCCCGTTAAAATCGGCCCAGCTGTTGCAGAGATTACCCGGAACAAAAAGGACTGATTTTTTTAAAATTGTTTTTGGCATAGTGCCGTGCAAAGAAAGAAAGAAATTAATATTGCAGATATTCATTATTGTGTATTCTCAGCGTATACATTCATATGTATTTAGTAGAAAGCTGTTATTTGATATTACAAACAGACACTTAAATGTTATTTATTTGTATAGATAGATTGTCGTGGTTTATGTATTGGCTAGCAGGCGGACGACGACGGGCGGACGTGGACATGCTACCGGTGTTTGTAAACAAATTGAAACATGGCCACGACACGTAGGAACACACGCTCGTTATTTATTCCTCCCTTACTAACAAACTAGTGAATGCCTCTTTGGTAAGCTTGAGCTCATGTTTGTGGATCGTAAAGGTTTGGATTAATTGTTATTGGGTATTCCTGCTAGAAATTTTCTCTGTAGCAGCTCGGCCGTATGGCAATAGTCTTGGGCTCTATTATATGGAACTATCAGCGGGTTATGCTACCAAGGGCGCGAATATACTATCGATAGGTGACCGCATGGTATTTCTTCTGAGCGTCTCCGGTCTTAGGAGGTCTTATTCAAAATCGGTCCTTTATAGCGCACAACATACGGCCGAAATATACCAAAATACTCGTACGTCGGCTATATTATAGTTATGTGCGTATGTTAGCTGCGTCTGTGGTCACTGGCCGATTACATACTATAGAAAATACAACTTGCTATCATATATATATATTATTTTATACTACCAAGGTGGCAAACAAGCATTCAGCATATATTTTAATATACTATCTGACCCGGCGAACTTTGTACCGCCATTTTTTTTTCTTGAATATTTTCTTTTAATTTTCTTCTATACAAACCTTGTCCTGACAATAACAAACACAAAATAAAGACTTATCTGATTAAGTGCAGTCGATCGGAAATTATGCGCGTACCTACATACATTTGGGAGGGTTTCATTTTTATTTATATAGATATTTAAGCTCCGTCTGTCGGTTAGGTACTTATATAAGTAATTTGATCAACTTTGACACCAAGTTGACCATTAACCATTCAATATAAAAATGAATATCGGACGTAACATAGTCAAACGTGAGTGTCATGCACCTTTGGTTACCCGGGAAGAGAGTATGATGATATAGTATGTTAATAACAAACTACAATGGTATGAATAATAGTACTGATAACGTTTGTTCAAATGTTTGCACACACTTCAATGATGATGTTTCTCTGCCAACTTTTCATCGCTCGCTTATCTACCGACCCAGTTTATTATATTTGTTGTTAACGTAGAAATGGTATACATTATAATCATTTGTATATTTGTCTATTGTACTTAATAATAAATCCTCATAATAGTAGGTGGACTACCACATTTCACCAATTCTGTTAGGAAAGTGCGAGCCTAATACCTGGCTCAATTCCGTCCTCAATTTACTGACTATTTTCTATTAATAACTACATACATACCTAATAAATACTCATACATACGTATATATAATTTACTCAGGGACTTAATATACTAGGTGTGCTTTAGCCCTAGGTTTGCATTATAAGCCACAAAAACTGTACTTAAATGTAGGTTAGGTAAATGCTTTCCACCAGGCGAGCCGTATGCTTGCTTGCCACCAAAGTAGTATAAAAAGAACATTAAATATTTGTATAATCAGTGTTTATATAGTTAGATTAAGGTTAAGATTCTGTACTTCATAGGAGACAGGGGGCATTTACTCGTGTCACAATGTCCTTTGTCCCCTACTAGCTAACAAGATCGTGTAAAAGTCCCTTACAGAGCACACAGCAGAAAATAGCAAGGCTACCAAAATCTAATATGACAATAATTCTTATAATATTTCACACATTTCTTTATCTAGGGAGCCATTTATTTTATTTGCCGGTATGGTTATATTAATGTATGTCAACTCTAGCTATAACAGCGGTTATAAAGGCGATATGTGCGATTAAGGTCTTATTCGCTAGACTATAGATACAACTCTAAATGATTATAGTACGTGACTGATATAAAAAATAACTATACCTACTTAGATTTCTGAAACCTGTCCATTGCAGGACATCGATACACCATGTTAAAGGCCTGCCCACGCTGCGTCTTCTGGTTTGTCGTCGCGAATCGAGAACCTTTCTGTTCTGCAAGGTATGTGCCCTGCCGATTGCCACTTAATTGAAGCAATCCTGGTGATTTTGTTTGACTGCATGACAATAAAAGTTGTAGTCCAATTTTGGCTATGGTCATTTTATTATTAGCTAGAAAATGTTAGCTCTATAGCTCATCTTATAATGGTTTATTCCCATCACAATCGATATCGGAATTGAGATATTAATCGCAACATTTCTCCAATTCCCTGTCGCACACAATCCGGATAATTCATGAGTGTAACATTTGATTAACGATCTAACTTGGCCTCCGTTAAGTGATTCTCAAGGGATTGAACTACCGTAAGGTATAGTGTTATATTAGTTCGGGGTGAAAGAGTTTGGGTATCGTCTGAGGACGGCTATTACTATATTATTATTTTGAAATTCTATGTGGGCTTTATGGTTTAGCTTATGTTAGTGTAATGGCAGTTAGAGATAAACATAAAATTAACTGTGATTATAAAAAAAATACATTTTAATTTTTTATTAATTTACGTAAAAGCGAAATTAAAAAAAATCTCACGATAAAAACTTGTACACAACACGATTTTAGAATAATATTAAACTGACGAATCAATAGTACCTATACCTACAGTAAAATGCTCTTTGGTCTCAATGTAATGCTAAGTAGATACAAAAAAATGCAAGTATAAATAGAGAAAACTGTGATAGCCAAGATAATGTTTATTTAAAACAAATTCAATCAATCAATCAGCCTATCGCAGTCCACTGCTGGACATAGGCCTCTCCTAACACGCGCCACAGCACACAGTCCTCCGCCTTCCGCATCCAGTCCGTCCCAGCGACCTTTTTTTGGTCGTCGGTAAACAAATTATCGAGTATTTAAACCTACAAAAATTTGCAACAAAATCACTGCTAGCTATTTTGTTACAGAAAAAAGACCTCAAACGTGAAGCCTTTATTTTGCGCCAGAAAAAAACAATGGAGGATCTAACAAAATTTGCCTCTAGTGTCGTGTAATGCGACCGCAGTACATTCTATACACGGAAAAGAAAGGCTTGCAAATATAAATGTCGGATTGTTATTTATACCAAGCCGCGTTACTATGATAAGATAAATTAAAAATATAGTTATATGCAACGTTTATCATAACAATGCAACGGAATGTTGTTATTATACGCGCACCTAATCTATGTAATGCATATCGTATTGCAAGTTTTATTGCATTTATGCTATATTTGACTCGTTTATTACGAACATTGGAAATATATTTATCAAATGTATAATTCTGTTTAATCTACAAAACTGCTATGGAAATATTTACTTCATATCTCCTAAATTGCCGAGAATATCAAGAGAAAATCTCTGCGTATAATTCACCAGTTCATATTTAGATTTGGCTAAATATAACGGGAGTCACATTCATAATAAATCAATTCGGAACAAAGGTTTCTGATACCGCTACGAAACGGAAATTATAATCATATTAACATAATAACGATAGTTTGTATGCTATCGATAAATCGCATTGCCTACCTAAGTTATCAGTTAGAATATACATGAACGTTCCTTATTTAATTTCTCACACATAGATCGCGAATGACGTAACAGTTGAAATTTAACAATATATTAGCATATCATGGCAGTATAAAAACAATTCACTCAAACAAATGACATCAGAGGAAGTAATTACGCGGCTCGTGTCGGTGTGTGAATCAAAATCTGCACAGGACATGACAGCTGCTTACTCGACGTTCAGAGCCCTTGATAAGGGTGCACCTCTCGTACCTCCTTGTCATCATTACACACTGTTCTTGAAACGTGTTTATAAGAGTTAACGAACTATGAATGATTTAAATTGTTTTCATCTTCAACGCCATCTTTCTCTTGTATGTTTAGATATAATATAATATTTTTCATAATTGTGTTTGACTTCAAAAGCTTTATGATGATCTTTTGAGATGTGTACATAATTTCTAGCTGTCATCGCACATCAAGATGCTAACCTACATTTATTTTTTGACATTGTCTTTTAGTTACTTACAATGTTCACCAGTCATTTAGTAACGAATTCCCGCAATAACGTCGGCACTAATTTACAACGTTGAGACTCTTAGATGTCAAATGCCAATTATTTTCATGAAACACTACTTGACAGGTGTAAAAAAAATATTTTAATATCAAATTATCAAATATAAAGTTACTGGTTTGACGAAGGGGCCTTTTACGGATATACTTAGGTTATACAATTCATTTTGATATAGGTAAGAAGCTATTTCACGGTCTTTTTGCGGATAAATAATAAGAACATTTCTTAGAACAAATATCTAGGGTATTATATCGACAAATAGTTAAAGATATACCTGGTTATTTGTTTACCAAACCAGACCATAGACAACGCAAAACTTCTATCGACAATTATTAAATAAAATGATTCCATACTCATTTTATTTAATAATTGTCGATAGAAGTTTTGCGTTGTCTATGGTCTGGTTTGGTTCTTGGGTCGTTACGGCATAATAAACCCAATGAATTGTTTTAACTAGGTCAGAGGTGTTTTTAGTGGACTCTCTATGGTCCCTTATGTAAACTCCTCAAAAATCATTTTTTCAAGAAACCATTCTTAGTGTCATTAAGTCGGCTGCGACTTGGTTGTGCCTCTGGCATTGTCAAAGACCGCGAGGTTGGTTCAGTGGCTTAAGTGGTTACCTTGCCTTTTACAACTGCGCGTGTTGTATGTTCAATTCCCATACGGGACTAAAATGTTGTAATCCATAACTGGTTGTCCTGAGTCCGGGTGTAGATTGTATGTTTATAAAGGCCCCCGCGACATAGGGCTTGTTCCCGAGTGCGGGAGTTTTTTACATAAAAAAAAGATCAAAAATTACAGTGAGTGGCGGTTACCACTTACCATTAAAAAGGCCCTTTCCTCGTCTGCTACCATCGCCATTAAAAAACAAAAACTTAGTTATGTACCTCAGGTATTTTAGGTGTTATGCGATATTACCTTTAGATTGCTTGACATTTCAACCAGGAAACAATAGTAAGGACAAGAACATAGGTTTAATATCAAGGTCAATTGATTAATAATCTAAATTATGTATGTTTATGTATAATATACGTATGAAATAAAAAGGTAATAATACTACGTATATTATACCTTTCCAGCATATTATGCTCATATCAATAAATATACCTGTTTTTAGAACAAATGGCCCTAAGAAATCGATCGAGGCGATCTAAGCAGATTCGAATTCAGAAAATTCATTTTTGGCAAAATAAATATTTTAGGCTTCAAATTTCAGTAAGTACCTATAACATTTTTTTTATAAATATCGCTCCAAATAGCCATATACGATTAATTATGAATAGCAGATATTTTTTCAATAACTAGGGAATAAGCTTTTATTGAAACAAGCTTCCTAATATTTATATCAAAACCATTTTCTATGAAACGAAAAAACAATATCGACTTGACCATCGCAGCGTCGTTCGTCGCGTCGTTTTAAAATCGAAATACATCGGTGCGTAATAAAAACGGAACAGTCAGCAATTTGACAATGAGACTCGATTCATACAAGCGTACTACGGTATCACCTGAACGAGTTTCATAACTGTTTGCCAAACACACTGATTCCATATAATCCCAAACAAATATTTACATTCGTTTCACAAAAGTATTGAACGCTGATGCTATTTTATTATATTTAAAATATATTTAGTTATAGACTGGCGTTTCTACTAAGCTGATCCAATTTTAATTTAGATATTTTCTCTGGCGGTTTTTTTTTGTTTCATAGGATGGCACTTTGATTATTTGAGTACTAATAGGAGTACTCGAGAATAATATTAAAATTTTAACATACAAAATTTAACACCATGCCTTTTTTTGCAAAAAAATAAGACACCCATGTTTTGCCAGCTATGTTCGGTTTCATGTATTAGGAAACGAGCTTACTTATTCCTAACTCCGTCTCTGAGCTGATATTCGTATGTACTATCACTGCAGTAAAAAAGGATCAATCGCGCTTGTCAATCGCGCGAATATACGAGTTGATATAACTGCTTACCATCCATCAGGCGGGACGTATGCTTGTTTGTTTTCTTAGTTAGTCTTACAAAAATAGCAATGCGTCATAGGAAGACGTGAGATGGCGCGTAGCATACGCTAACCGATACGCACCGTGATTTTAACTCGATACAATAGGAATCTGTCACTCAAAAAAGGCTAATAGCGTTAGCTTAGCAGTAACATTGAAATGCCAACCTCAAATAATCTGGGAAAGATACACATAACGACCGGTCTTTTTATTTGACGAAGCTTTGAATATAGGTACATTTAAAATTACATTGTACTAAATTAAAAACATATGTATATCGAAACGGCTATCTATACTAATATGATAAAGTTGAAGTGTTTGTTTGTTTATTGTTGTTACGCGTTAATCTTTAGAACTACCAGTCCGATATGAAAAAATATTTGTACACTAGTTTTCACCCGCGGCTTTACCAGCGTGAAGTTTATATCTTTAAATAAAATTACTACCTAATACTCTAGTATCTAGCTATAAGATAGTGAAGTTTCAACAAAATCAGTCTAATAGTTTTTGCGTAAAGGTGTAACAAACATCCATCCTTACAAACTTTCACTTTTATAATAATAGTTTACGATAGCCAAAATTTTGAGGAAGGTATCATCACACTACAAACCAAAGAGAGCATGGTAGTACTAATGAACATAATACGGGACAGCTAAATTTCAATTCAATATATTTTTTAAATAAAAGTCTACCTATGTACCTATGTGCATGAAGTTTAGTAACTGTACAACTAATTCCACACTTCCCTTGGTCACGCCATAACTTGAGGCTTTTACTGATATTATTCATCATTTACTAAAGTTTTCCAAAACTTAATAAATTCGAGGAAAAAAAATTGCCTAGAAAATAATTTAGCCCGGTCAAGGTCGGGCGGGCCGCTAGAAAGAATAAAAATAAATTAAACACGAGTAAAACCACGAGGAATAGCTAGTTGATACAATAAAATGGTTTATTTATTTGTAATGTACGTTTCGGGATCATTTCTAGATCCAAAATAAAAATGTTAATGGTAGTCTTTGCAAACAAGTCGTTAAAATTGATCGAGTGTAATGAAACATTTACGTTTTATGTATCGTCATTTTGTGTTCGTTGTTTCGAGAACAACTCTGTCCTATCGTCTACCGATTTCTCACTACTGGAATCATAGCGACTGCACGGTTGATTAGGTTGCTTAAATGGTTACCACACTATTTACCACTGCGTAGGGTGTTCGATCCCCACACGTATAACCCATAAATGGTTTTTTCCCGAGTCTGGATGTACTTTGTGTCCTTTAATTGTATGTTTGTAATGGAATGTAGGGAATGTTTCCTATAGAGGGAATTGCATTTAAAATAAAAACAATTATTTTATTCTAGCCTTTATCCGTGGCTTCACCCCGGCCTTTTTACATTTTGCTTTGCCACCTATTTCACCGGATTTCTATATTAAAAACCTATGTACTGTAATATAAAGTGTAACATTGTAAAGTTTCATCACAAGTAGTACTTGTAGTTTTTGCATAAAAGAATAACAAATATCCATCCATTCTCATACATACTTAAATATTAAAGCAATGTGGATAATGACGAGCTCGGAGCAGGATTCTCTCGGGTTCCGGCCCAGCGCACTACCAAATGTACCATCCGAGCTCCTACTCCGGAGTTCGAATTTTGTCCACCGCTTGTTAATATCTTGGAGTGACATCGTGATTGCATAGCAAAAATGCTAAAAATATTTAATAATTACATTCTCATATACTTTTGCATTTATATTTTAGTAGGAAAATTGGCAAACAAGCATTCATTCCACCTGATGGTAAGCAGTTACCTTAGCTCATAGACGCTTGCAATACGTGATGTATCATTTGCGTGTTGCCAACACGCGTGTTAAGCTATTTCAGGGTTTGGTGTTAGGAAAACATTTCGCAATCACATCCCTAATTAATCACTAGAGACTTGTACTCACTAACAGAAATACAACTTTATCACAGTGCGTTAATTAGCTGTAGGTTTTTGTAAGGCCTTCCATAGTCGCACTTGCTTACTTGCACTTTACCCTTTCTCTTACTATTATTGTTGATAGTGTATATACTATCAACAATATCATTAAGAGAGATAGAGATGCAATATATCTAATCTTAAGTTAATGATATTTGAAGACCATAGCCAAATAACTATATACAGAAGTGTAGTCGAATTCCTGTGCATCAATAGGTCTCTATGCAGTGCTCGATTTAAGTTAAATGTTTTTTTGTAAAATTTGACTTTGTAAACATCGTGAGGAAACCCGAAAAAATTCTAAACACATGTCTGATTCACCAACCAGCATAAGGCCAGCGTGTGTAATGTAAAACCTAAACCCTCTCTCTCTTTTGATAGAGGAGAGGAGACCCGTGCCCAGCAGTGGAACATACTCGTAATATATAGATTGCTATTGTTATTCATGATTTTCATAACATTTAACAAAAATGTTTAATTTTACCAACGCACGAGTAATGACCCTGATATGGCAAGTTCTCA
Source organism: Trisateles emortualis (assembly GCA_947095525.1). NCBI lineage: Eukaryota > Metazoa > Arthropoda > Insecta > Lepidoptera > Erebidae > Trisateles > Trisateles emortualis. The sequence goes on from OX352734.1 coordinate 12,775,788, forward strand.
TAGACTACGGTAACTGCTTACCACCAGGTGTTGGTTAATAATATTAATCTTAAAAAAAACTTGACTAATAACTAACAATATTACAATACTACTAATGCATAATTGCAACAACAGTTACTGCGTAGAAAAAACTGGCATAGTACCTACTGGTATATTTTAAACTCCTTGTACAATTAGCCAACTAGGCGCTCGAGTACTCTTAACCTTTTAATTTAGCAATATTGGCCCTAACGGACTGTTGTAAATGTTTTATGATTTTACTGTGCCACTTTATTTATCCGTAGACCATCCTACTAATATTATAAGTGTGAAAGTTTGTGAGTATGAATGTATGGGTGTTTGTTACTCTTTAACGTAGACACTGCTGAACGGATCTGGATGGATCTGTTTAGCAGGAAGACTATAATCAATATCTTTTGATTAAAGTATTTTGAGCCGCGGGCAACAGCTAGTATTAAATATGACGTAGATATACAATATTGTGTTTAGTAAATATGTTAAACATTGAAACCGAATAATGGCGCGCGAAAGAGGAAGTTAAAGATTGATGAAGAAGAAGAAGAAATAAATAAACATTCTATGAGTAGTCTAGAGCCAACTTGGCCGATTGTACTTATAAGACGCTTGAACATAGGACAATGTGTATAACTACATGTGTCCACGATAATCAAGCATTATTTTATAATAGGAACATAACACGCGATCAAAACAATTATATTTACAACACGTCATAAGTTGTCACAATGGGAGGAAAAGAGACAAAAATATTGCAAGCGTCCAACGGTTTTACAACCTATGATATTATAGTATTGTAGCTGTTTTCCGCAACTTCACGTCTCAGCGTGTATTTTGCGTAGGGCAACGTACAACAAGCATACGGCCTGTCTGACATTAAGCAGTTACCTATCGACGCTTGCACTACCAGAAACTTCTAGAGGCTATCAGAGACAATAGCGTGTTGCTGACCCATTTTTACACCACGGTTTTAAGATTGAGTATCACTGGGACAGAAAAACGTTTCTTTCAAAACGCATTATTAAATGAGCGTTGGAGACCTGTACTCACACATAGAAATACAAATACACTGCTGTGTGGAGTTATTTGGCTGTGGTCTTCTGTAAGGTGGTCCTTCCCTAGTCAGGCTTGCTCATTAGTATGTGTGTAGGGCACCATACTAGTGAGCGAGCCTGACTCCTCTCTTACATTACTACCTAATGTATGTAATTAATAAATAAGAAAGATAACGGTAAGTTATCGCTGGCCAGGCGCAACCAGAACATTCGGGGCAGTGATAATCACTGAACTAAACATGCAGTCAGCAACCTGACCAATAAAATATAATGGCACTGGTCTCCTCTCCTCTATCCAGAGAACTGAAATTACTTGATCCACACACGCTGCCATAATATAGTTTGGTGAAACAAACGTGCCTTTAGGATTTCTTCTAAGAAATGTGGGTTTTCTCACTATGTTTTATTTTTTCTTCCTTCCGTCCTCAATCGTTAGCAGATGGTAAACCAGATAATCAGGACGTATCAATTTCACAAAGAAATTCACACTGGTACTGCCAATAGGAATTGAACTCACTCATGTGTATGTCGGTTACTTTCCCACTTGACTACCGACGCTATATAACACCTACCTAATCTTAATATTATGCACTAAAATCTTTGATATTATATCATAATATCGATATGTAAATCAACATACGAATACGTCGATCAAGACATGCTGGAATACATTTACATTTATTTCACAATGAACAGCAATAATATCTGTGCCATTCTTCAAAATCATATTACCCCGATTTTTATTCGGACCCCGTCTCCTTCACTGAGTCGGAATAACTAAGCGAATTCGAAAAATATGCTCAACAATATTGATCTCAGTAGAACTACGACTGATCATTTTCACAAAGGTTCGTCTCAAAGTACAATATGTTTTATATTTCAAAGGTATTTTGTTACAAGGGTTCCGTTTACATCCCCCGCTAAGCACATTCAGCTGATCGTCCTAAAGTTAATGTGTGCGTAGCCCGTTAATATGCAAAGGGTTCATCCCGAGTTTTAGATCGTTATTTTTAGTGTGTTCTATTACACTGGTTTAGGGAAGCTCCGTTGTATGGTGGGTTATTTTATTTAGATATTTATTTTTAAAGACGGATATAAGTTCTATATTAAGTACTTGCTGTTGTTTTATCGCAGTTTTGCTAGTCTGTTAGTAATTACGCTTCATAAATAGTTCACTACGTGATTACTAATAATATACTCGGTTAACAATTTTCAGAGAATCTAACATTCTTTCGATAACAATGCACCTTTGAATTTAATTTTGCTAAAAATGAATAATGACATTGTGCTAAGTAAGTTATTAATGTTTGAGCGCCGTTTTCCTCCTATGCAATAATCGCGGGAATATTACAGCTGATACAGTCTTTATAGAGCATGCAAGCTAGCAACTCTATTATCATTAAGCGTAAGGGAAATGGAAATGAAGACGAAATTTAGAAAAAGGAGATTTTTTTTTTTGTACTCGTAGATGCTCTCGCAAATAAAAGACGTCTTGCTTTTCCTACGCGTTGGTTACAGAGCTTTTTAGATAAGTAATTATAATTAGTTCCAGTTCGTTGAATTCGAGGATAAGAAATACTTTTATATTCTTTTTCATAGTGTTTTATCTGTTCCCAGTTATATCGCCACTTTTTATTATAATATTAAAATCAATGAGCGCTTCCCAACCGCGTGAATGAGTACTCATTAGTACGATATAATTAAAGTTCACTCATCCGTCTATTTACGGTGGGAATTTTAACCATTTCAATTTTGACCAGCCGTTACTTACCTTTGTTCGTAATTTCGAATATTGAAGTAACAATAACAAAGTGAAATATAAGGGCTAACTGTAATATTTAGAAACAATTCTGGATTTTTTTCTTCGTGAATATTATGCCGTCGATACAAACAAACTGGATGAACGACTGACGCATGTTACGTGAATAAAGACGTAGCTAACATACGTCTTTGTTCGAGTAACATGGACAAACGGTAGTTTGACCTCAAAATTTGTAAACAAAACCAACAAACAACACTGGTGCATAATTTGTTTCCTCATGTATCAAAAGTTTTAGGTGATCCTTTTTGCATAGCGCCGAAACTCGTGCAAACTTTTTTGTTTTATTTTTGAGATAGTAAACACAGGTTTTGTCTAAATATTTGTTAGGTATATTACGTGTCTAAATATCTATGATAAAATTATTAAAATTAAAAGGTATGTAGTATCTTGCGAGTCTTTTTTATAATTATAAATAAAAATAGACATACTATTTGTTACTTAAAACTTGAGAATGGCCGGACTTTTAGCTAACAGCGGTTATTTAGGGATCCATTTTGAAATAAACGTATTCATATCCCAGGGATATTCCCATCTTAAAGATATGGGTTGGTAACACGCATCCCTCTGGTATTGCAAGCGTCCATAGGCTACGGTAACTGCTTAACATCAGGCGGGCCGTATGCTTGTTTGCCACCCAAGTGGTATAAAAAAAAAGTAACAACTAAAGCATGTATTATTTTGATTACGAACAACAACGGCTCAACTGCATGACACGCATTTTGGGAAAATTACGTTTAAAGGAAATGCATTCTTTTACCATAACTGTCATGTGTCATTGCTTTTCTGAGCGCAGAAATACTCAAATAATCGTACTACCGTACTAAGTACTTTGATTACATACTGCTAAATAATTACTACTTCTGTTAAGCTTCTCGCATAATTAAGAACTTAACGATTTGTAAGCAATAGAAAATTGTAACAATAATAATATTTATGTGTACGGGTTCTCATAAAATTGTTATTAAGTTTGTACATATTGTAGGAGTAGGTGTGCAGTCGCAAATATTATTACGTTCCCTAGTCAGTAATAAAATAAAACGAGGGTTCTTGACGCGTTGTGGCGTGTGAATCGTGACGTCATTGGAAGGGCTTGTCGGTATATCTGCACATCGTATAAATGTATGAAATGTACTATGTGTTATTGTCAATGACTTTCTGCTGTTTTTTTTTTTACAAACCCAACACCGACACTTAGCTTTATCGATCTCGAATACTACTAATCGATACAAATAAAAAGAAAAAAACAAAAAAATAAATATAATATTAGTTGTAATATTGTTGGATGTGGGAGTTCCGGCGTTCTTTTATGATGCGTTTTTGGTAGCAAACAAGCATACGCTTGATGGTAAGCAGTTACTGTAGCCTATTGTCGTTTGCAACATCAGAGGAATCCCGACTCTTTAACTCGTTTCTGAAAACCTTTTAACTTCTTCGTCTATTTCATCATACGCGATTACCAAAAAGATCCAAAAAGACAATTACCGTTTTAAAATCCCAGCTGTTTCCACAACATTGTTTATGGTAATACTTTTGTCATTCATTCGGGATGCTGCGGTAATTAAAAACTTTATGTTTCGGTTTAAAAAGCTACCTAAGCAAAGCTAAATAAAAAGGTAAACAACGTTGTCATTTCAAAAAGTATTTTTGACAATACCGGTTTTATATTAGGACGAGGTTTTATATTCGGTATTATTATATCGGGCACAAGCAAATAAAAAAATAGCCGTAACTTCTTTGTAAATAAAGCTAGAAGGCTGAATTGTTAAGTCATTAGACATATGGATCTATACTAATATTATAAAGCTGAAGAGTTTGTTTGGTTGAACGCGCTAATCTCAGAAACTACTGGTTCTATTTGAAAAAAATAGTGTGTTTATCCAGTAAGCCGATGGCTATATAATATTACGCTATGATTAATAGGAGCGGAGCAGTAGTGAGATATGTTGCAAAATCATCCAAATTACCACGCGGACGAAGTCGCGGGCGACCCCTAGTAATAGATATAAATAAAGATTGGCCTAATGGTTTGTGTATATGAATAATAAAGAAAATATTAATTTTCACTTTTTTACGTTGGATAAAATGTAATGCAAATCCCGCGTGTTGCGAGATTTGCATTTTTGTACATTTTATCTTGATGGTAAAAGCTTTACACCTAGCGAAATTTTATTGCTGACAATATGTTGCCAAAGTATTTATTATCTGGTAACTTTAATGTTCACATTTTACTATAAAAACAGTGTACTAACCTTTGATAGTGTACCTTACGAACGTGGATAATATGTCATTGTATTTAATAGGTTAAGTTTATAGGTAAGGAACCTTGAAACTTGTTTGTATCAGAGTTCATGGCTCGCAATTCACTTTACGAAGCGCGCCCGTGCGCCCTCGGGGAATTGATATTCATTCTGCAACCTTCGCAAGCGAATTTTCTCGCTGATTTCAAGTATTCCCCATTTCCATGCTGAAAGGAAAAGCATAAAATGAACTAAGGAAAATTATTAAGTGAATAATTTCCTCTAGGTTTACTGTTGATTTTATCTTATTTAATTTAAGAAAACGCGCTTTGAGAATATTAAGTCATCTGACATTGATAAGAATTTTAGAAAAATTTAGAGCTATATTTGAACTGCCTCACATTTAACGACGCTGACTAGGACTCTTTTAAAATCATCAATTTAGAGCTAAGATTTGTGCTTTTTAGATTCTAATACTTTTCGGTAAGTAACCAGGTGCCACGACCAATTATTTTAGTCGCCGTTGCACAAACACCGATCACAGATACAAATCACCATTTCACTGCAGGCTTTAAGCTTGCGTTTCATGGTTAATTCTTTGTTCAATAAATTTGTGCTAAAATACACTAAATTCTAACACATTTGTCACAATTCATTTAATTTAAATACCCATCCGATATAATACATCACACGGTATTCGAGCTGACCACTGCTCCATTTAATTTAATTAAATCACGCCTCGTGTCCAAATAGCAGGCATTAGTACGACGACGTTCTATTATATCGATATATATATGTATATATATACTTCATAGGATTAAGGAAGTTATACATTGAGGGAGTTATAACAACCAATCGCAATAGCCGCGTTATTATAATGCGATTAAGTTATAGTGCGTGGTTAAACTGCATTGACCACAGTCAAGCTGTGGATGGACTGGGGAGTAAAATCGATGAAAAATCGAAATCAATTAATTACATTTGTATAGGATATGTTCTCTATATATATAAAGGCCTCTCCTAATTTACACACCCACACCCTATAGTCGAGCTTTTTGTAACCAGATTATCCTAGTAACCGTCGTCGGTTCGGCTGGCCGGCTAACGTTTTCTAGACACTTCTAAGCTTCGGTACGTTTTCTAAATTGCAGTCTCTTCAGTGACCATTGGTGTTGACAGAAATGGTAGTTCCATGCCCATGCAACGTAAGTTTCAAATCGGTCCATGAAAAACTTATCCCACTCTAGTTAAAAAACGGCTAGTAGGTTTGCCGACCATTAGCCGATATACAACATCCAGTAGAACAGTTATCTGAGCTCCACTTCACTGCCTACCTTATCTTATCGTATTCGTTCACCTGTTTAATTAATAAAAACACGGTGTACTTTCACGGACAATTTATTACGAATTATCTGATTAAGCTATTCAGATTTTATATGGGCGGTAACTACTTTTGCGTGTAATCTAATCCAAACTACGTTCGGCTACGCAGTAATGGCTAAACCGAAGCATCGATTTTTTTACATTTGGTATAGAGATAAAGTTGAACTCGGGGTATGGCATAAACTTGTTTATTACCATTTTATATACCACGCGGAAGTAGCTTTAAGCAATAGCTTTTTTGATTCAGTATTTTAGTTGCGATCGATTTCAAATTAAATCAAACTATTTAAATTGCGAATATTGAGAAATAGGAGACAATCGATGAATCCTTATTCGTTTTTGCTATACCAAAAAAATCAATCCCATTGGTCAAGTTTTCATATCACTTTTCCCACTTAGTACAGTATAATATATACCAAATACTATCTAACACCGAAGCCTAACCTTGAGTCTCACGATACGCACAAATACTTAGATGATGTTTACAAAAAGTATCAATTCGCAATTGAACGTTGACATGTGAAGTCGTCAACGTTGCCTGTCTCAAATGTCTATCAAAGTCACTGTTGAGTGACAGAACTCTCAATATCCTGATCGTGTCTTACTCTGAATAATGCGTGGGTTTACCGAGGTCAAATAACAATCGTTTCGTGAAATACAGTTTTTCAGCCTAAATACAAGGCTGGAAGATGTAAATTATAACCACTTAAATATTTATCAATCCGAGGACTGACCTACCTTGAGTTCCTTATAACCAAAATTTGAAATTTGTTAGATGTCAACTTTCTTACCTAGATTTGAAGTAATCATTTTTCGAAACTTAAATTAAGATCGAAAATGTGTAATATGAAACCTTTTTCACGACAACTGGAGATCTATACACAGATAATTAAAGATATTTGGCTGTGTTTACTTTAAGGTCGTTTATCAGGCGAGCTACCGGTTATATATATGCTGGTATAGTGCTATTATGCTATGGTTATAGTGTGTCATACATAGCGGAGAGATGAAAGCTCTTTGTCACGTCACTCACACGTGCACATCTTTGACTGACAATAGCTTTGCCTCCTCTAACTCAACACAGACGCGAGTAATGCGTACAATTAGGTAAAATGCGACAGCTATGCCACGTCACTTTCGACGCTTACAGCCTGGGTACACTTGTCGGATGTCGGGCCGGACAAAAAGTCGGGTGTTCTAGTCGCTGAACACTTTATATGAGACTGTTCACAGTTATCCGACAAGACATTTAGGGTGTTTTGCCAGCCCGACATCCGTAAATAAAAGAGTGGATTCTCGTTCCATTATAAGTATTATATTATAGGCTGCATGTTCAATCGGGACATACGATTTATATACGAATCCGACATTCGACAAGTAGGAACGGGCTCTTACATGCGACTAACTGACACATTTAATAGCCAACATATATTTTTGTGACACTAATTAGAGTACTCTGTCATTTTCCTCTCGTCATAAGTGGCGAATAAGGAAACGTTAAAGTAAATAATAGAACACACCTGAGCCTTAACTTATGTTAAGCTTTTCTAAATATATGATCACGCCATTTTCCTCAAATGGTTTGGCAGAATTCTATGTTCACCAGGTATTAGAATCCTACGTAATAAGAAGCGAGCCATATACATATTTAAGAGTCCGTGCTACTATGTAACTACTTGCTAAAATTTTCTTACAGAAAATCCCATTAATGCCTGACACGAAAATCTAACCGATTGATCGCTGAAATTTATGTCGTGAAACCGACGAGGGAGTTCAAGTTAAACGATATCCTATTTTTTTATTTGTTTATTTCATTAAAACCTATATACAATATGAATCTTGAAATAACATCACTAGCTTTCTTATCCTTATTATTTTTACGTCTACCATAACAAATCAATGATATTTTAGCTTCACTGGGATTTATTACCCGAATAGCCTTCGATATTGATGGAAATGACAATAAGGGCGGGCTCGGAAAGCGGGTGGTGAATGCCCTTAGGTTAGACATTTTTGCTCTTTCGACCAAACAAGGCCCGTTGGTTGTAGCAAGAAATTAACTCAAGCAATTTAGAAAAGCTAAATCGATAGAAAAAGATTATAAATTTCTTCTTTTTTTTGGACCACCAAGGCAGTCAATGATATGTTGGTATATTTGGCTATAGTTTTAGTAAATTGCACGTAATTTGTTTTATAAAACGTTTTACTATTAATTTCTAAGGTAGCAAATACAATAAGTATGTAAGTTGAAGAAAAGAGCTGTCAAAAATAATATTTGCATTCAGATTAAACTAATTATCCCTGTCAATGCCACTAATAAAATATTGTAGACTCCCGATAAATGCAATCTTGTTTCCTACACACATAATACATTATTGAATTACAGTATTGAATTATATTCTACGTAGTATAAAGTTTGTAGTAGCGCTGTTGTGCCCCAGATGTTAATCGACTGTAACTAGTTGTATTAACAGCGTTAACTACCTATTATATTGAAAGCGAAACTGTTTCCCGTTTAACTGGAAGCACTCCGAAATCAGCTTGATAAATTTAGATTATATATCACGCGGAAAATGAGTTTTAGCTAAAGTTTGGCTTATGTGTATACTAGGGGTCGCCCGCGTGGTAATTTGGAATATTTTCCCCGATTTTGCAACATATCTCACTACTGCTCCGCTCCTATTGATCATAGCGTGATGTTATATAGCCTTCCTGGATAAATGCACTAATCAATAAAAAAGTTTTTTTCTAATCGAACTAGTACTTTCTGAGATTAGCGCGTTCAACCGAGCAAACAAACAAAGAAACAAGCTCTTCAGCTTTATAATATTATAGTATAGATACGGCAGATTATTATGACACAGGCTAGGCAGCTATTTTATTTTAAAATAGTGGCACGGGTGGACAATTTATCAAAGTTCTCGTCAAGGCTCCTTATTTTTTTCAATTAAAATATACATACATATGTTATGTTGTATGCCTATATAACTCGCTCATAATATAGCTTTCTATTGGTGAAAGATTTTTTTAAATATGTTCAGTAGTTTTTGAGTTCATTCGTAAAATATCAAAAATAAAAATCTTTACTTATTGTGATGTTATAAGTATAAAAACAAATTTATTTTATCGACTGTTGTTCGTAGCTAAAATGATGACAGTGTCGGTCAGATTAGCCCATAAGGACCTATGCTGTAACTTTTGACTTGCCCTCAAAGCACAGAGACGAACATTTTATTTATTTGCAAGTCATCGTAAAGTACTTCGTTGGTTTTATGGAATAATCAGGTCCACAATATCTATGTACGTGTCACTGTGTTCAAAATCTTTTGAGAATTTAAAAAGCCGCATATGCAACTGTTTTCCTTCAGAAAGATCGTAGGTATACTTATCTGCCACAAGATCATATAAAAAAAGATAAAGACACTATAAATTAGGTACCTACCTACTGAAACTTACTCTTGTTTTTATTTTGTTGAGGCATCTACAGAATTAAGGGCGCACATATTTCACTCATGCCAAGCCATTTCAGAGTTCCTTGGACTGCGTAATATTATCAAGGTTAAGCATTAATCACACGGAAGAAATCTACTTGGCAATCGAGTTGATTATATTGGTATTATAAAAGTAGTGATAGCATAGGGCAGTGCACTAAAGAAGTTTCTTTTTTTATTGCGTAAATTGGCAGAGGTGCCATTGGCTCACTTGATGGTAAGTGGTAACTGACGCTCATGGACCCCAGTAATGCAAGGGACATAGACTATTTTAAAGTTATTTATTTAAACTTCCTGTAAACAAATTGCACAAGGCGGACTTAATGCCTGAGGCATTGGGTGATGCAGATATAAGCATGGCAGGTGACAATAATAATTAAAACAAAAACATTTGCCCTCTTTAAACATATATAACTAACTTTGATTTATTTTCTTTAAACTTTAAGAGGGGTTGGATTTCAGCTTACCTAGAGGCAGGATTGATTGATATTCTGATTGCCCAATCTGTGTGCATGTCCACTAGATAGGAGATAATTGCACAATGGCTCTTGTCTCACTGCTAGGTATTTAGTTTCGTTAAAGGGTTAATTGGAAACAATTCTGGTACAAGTATGTTACTTTAGTTAGATAACGATTATCTTTAGAATGATTTACTGTTTTTTACACTAAAGGCTTTGTCTTGTTTGTAAGAGAAAAATCGAATAGGTAGTACAACTTTTTATACGCTTTCCTATCCCTGGAATACTTTTTTTCTATACTACCAAGGTGGCAAACTTTGATACGTCCCACCTGATAAGCAGTTACTCTATCTTAAAGCCCTATGAGTCAGCAACACGCAAGATGATACTTTTGGTATTGCAAGCGTCCATAGGCTATGATAGCTGGTTATCATCAGGAGGGCCGATTGCTTGGTTGTGCTACCTTTGTATTAATAAAAAAAAATCAGATAGGCAAAAGACGGATTGTATTGAATTTGCTTTACAGTATATTTGGTGGAAGCAAGAGTTTTGAATTTACCCGCTATGGTATTCCGTAGGAGCAAAAACCGAGCCACCGCGAAAACCGAGCAAAATCTGGCTGTCAGATTGAAAATCGGTATTCTGTAAGAGCAAAAGCCGAACCTTTTTGACGTTTAGTCAATAGATTGTGCCGTCACTGAGCAATCACAACTGTCAGTTTGCGATCACAACTGTCAGTTTGCCATCGCTGTTTCTTAGAGAATCAGCCGGCCGGTCTAATAAAAACGCCAATCGCCTACCCGTATGTACCGAAGGATTAGTTTGGTTAGCAACATTTTGAGTATACTAGCACGCAAGTTAAGACGTTTGATATAAAAAATTCTTATTATGAGGTGAAAATACATAAGCTTAACGTTTACTAAGTATGTATCAAAGCATGGCGTAATGGCTAATTAAGGTACCAGTAACTTATTAAAGTGAAATAATATCATAACTTACTGCATGTTTGACTACTTATAATTACGAGTTTCCATTGTAACACCATGTTTTATACAAATAAAAGTTATTATAATTAATCGGGTGGCCTGAATTGCAGCGTGATATATCGTTGTACCGGGTTACTCCCAAAGTACTCCAAAAAAGAGTTCCCATACTATGGAATGTGAAATGCTAATATTAAAATGTTCTCAAAGTAACAAAATAATAATTATTTTTAAATAATTATAATTCCTTGGAGTAACTTGGGCATGAATGTATGAGATTCTTATCTTTTTAGAACAAAAGAATGGAGTTCTTTGGGAATAACCCGTTGTACTGTAACTACCAATTATTAATTAGGTACTACGATAACTATACTACGATACCCAGTGCAATAACTATACTTCCACAACTAATGCAAAACTATTCATATTTATAGAACTCATAAAACCATTGAAACAAACATAAAATATATAAATGAATCTTTTAAAACCTTTTAGCAATTCATATTTAATTTCTTTATTAAACTTAATTGACCCCAACACGTCATTATAACCTTGAACTTAATGTGGCAACATGACGTAGGCGTTTGTGTGTATTATGATGTGTGCCGATGAAACTAAACATTAAAGACAGACAAAGCAGTTATTATACGGTAAAATGGTGACGGAAGCTACTGTACACGCACGAAACCCGCCTTTATTGGGCCGGTGACAGATAGATAGAGTTGAAGTTGAACTTTAGTTTCTTTTGCATGTAACAGTAAAATAAAGTTGACATCTTACAAATTTTAAACTAAGTTACAAAATAAAGCGCTATAAGGTCATCATGGTACGACTCTTGGGGTCTTGAAGCCGAGTACGACGGTCGTATGCGATCAAAAAAAACAAAATTATTCATACATATCATCCCGACCGTCTCCCGTTGGGGTAGGCAGAGACTATAGTAAGCCAATTGCTTCAATCCAAACATACTTCTTTCGCTTCCTCTTCATACATGAACGTCGATTCTGGTTACCTACTTTTAATTTGACCCTTTGTTAGCAAATCCCAAACTTGGTTGCTGTAAATTCGCTTAGAGTGGCCTCTATCGAGATCTCCATTCATTCTTGCATATACTTTTTGTTATTCTTATTTTATCTATACTTTCGAAATGTCCAAACTATCTTAACAACCCCTTTTCAACTTTTGTCACTACATCTTCTTTCAACATTGTTCTCTTATGAAAATTATATTTATATAAATTTTATAGCTAGCTTCCCTAAATGGAATACTCTTTATTTCTTACTCCTCAATCTTACTTTAGAACAATTTCGTGGCGAGGTTCAAGAAAGTTTTAGCTTACTTCCAAATGTGCACGGTGTTTTCAAGAGTCATTGTTGTTAATTCTCGGCAACAAGAGTTACAGTGGTGGGAGTGTGGGTAAAGTTCCACCGTTAAATGGAAGGTGTTTTATTCCGTGTCGATAAGAGTCAAAATTTAAAAGGATTACATGAGTCACTTATTACATTTTTCGATAAATGCGTAAGTACTTTTCCTTGTTAATTTATGTATGTTTTTTTTTTCTTACAAATTAGATACCTTATTATTATAAAGCATAACTTGTTAGTAATTTAATGATGTTCATAAATCACGGCTTAACCTGTCATTACTATTAGTATTTGACCTTATATCTATTATTTTGTACTTGTTTTGTCATTTTATAATACTTTGTCTTGTCGTCTACCTACTCGTACGCACTGACATCGGATAGGTCTCTTCATAATAATTATATTTAATAATATTTTGGGATAAATTACAAACTGCCATCTGATTCCAACTAGGAAAATATGGCAACCGGATCACTAGTAAACATTCATTTATATTTTTAAATATAATAAATTACACCCAGACACGAATTAAAGAATCGTGTTTATCACACAATGATTTGTCTCTGTATGTGATCCTGAGTTTGATTCTTAAACAGATCTTTGTGTGATAAACATGATTGGCTAACACGATTCTTTTTTGTTAGTCTTTAGATTAATAGCCAAACTCTTTATTCTAATTGTCGGATGTCTAGTAATGGCATTATATCTAGATAGACTGCCTTGTTGGTCTTATGGTCGTTGAGTGCGACGGCTGATCACTATTAAAATTAATACTGTATTCTTCTCAATAGGTACTACATACAACGGGTCTAAATCGTATAATATTTTGAAGGCTTTTGTTTCATTTCTAGTTGTTGTACTCGAAGTTTCGTTTGAATTGCGCCGACCCGCGACGTTAGTGATACGAATAAAATGTGGACAAATCGATAGAGTTAAAATGGTTTTATTGGATTCTTCTGTCAAGAAATTCACAATAGATTCTTTCCTTTTTATAAGACAAGATGCCTAAAGTTTGGATCTAGGCACTGTTACGATCGCCCGATCTCTCTCCAGTCATGTCGAATTGTAGTTTCATCGCAATATGAGAGTGAGAGAATAAAGAGTGGGTATACATGTATGATATAATGTACACCTATCTAGATTACATTATATTATCATTGTTTGTGAATAAGCACAGTAACGTAATCCCACAATGAAACATGTTGACATACATGAATTATAATTATGTGAAGAGGTCCCATTAATTTGTTCCGTAATTAATCTAAACACACAGTGTGACATAATAATTACATGACATGAGTCTATTTGCCCATGAGATTTTTAACTACCGATTAGGTATGTTTGATTGGTTCAACAAAAACGAGTCCTTTATTGATTTAAATTAAAATTTAAAGTTTCATCATTACAAAATTAAATAAAGAAATATCAGATTTTTCTTTATCTCTATTTTGCCTTCATTTAATGAGCCTGGTTTAGTAAATTCCTGGATAAAAGACTCTTGATTTGCACCATAATACCTGGTATTCCGTCTTCCGCACCCAGTCAATCCGAGCAATTTTCTTAAGGCTGTGGATCCATTTGGCCAGTACACCTGTGACCTTACCTTACCTTATTCTGCCTTGCTGACTAATAATAACACAATTGCACGACATGAGATACGCGATATGACTTTCCATCACTCTATTTAATTAAACTTAGCTTCACAGCGTTCTCGTACTTCTTGCTTTCTAAAAAAATGTATTAATATAGGTACAATATCTAATGTACCTAATAATGTTAATTATCATAATACAATACGGCCTAGACTTCCCTCGTACTCGTAGATGAAAGCTAGGCCGTCTTATGTTACACGCGTACTTATTAAATATTCTTATCATTCATGTAATTCCGAGTTCTCATTATTTATACGCATCACGTTACGAATTTAACTTTAGTATTGGCTAAGTAATCAGACCTGTAATTAAGATGATTCATAAGCTACACGCATTGCTTAACTTTTTCCTGACTTTGGTTCTTAATTTAGAATACTAATTGTTATAATTGTATGTTTTCTTTTTAATCTAAGGGTTCTATCATACAAAGAGTGGTCACGCGTTTAAGCATTCGCGTTCACGATCTGCGTTTGTTGTCTTTTATGACGTTACACTGACATGTCCAAATAGCATGAGTTCTCACCGCGTTGGTCAATCAGTATAAGGCAATACATAACTGAGCCTTTAGACAAGTGGCATAAACGGTAATCGAATCGAAAGGTCAAAAAAACAAATGTATGGGATTTGACTTAAGTTGACGATATAATGTGGAAACGCAGAACGAGAACGCGGCACGCTTGAACGCTTAATCGTTCTCTGTCTGATAAAACCCTTAGGTGGCAAATAAGTATATGGCCCACATAATGGTAAGCAGTAACTGTAGCTTATGAACGCTTTCAATACTTGTGGCATCAATCACGTGGTACCGACTCAAATACGTGACAGCAAGGCTTTGTGATGAGGCAGTACTGAAAGAACTGTAGATCTCTATAATTCACACACAGTAAATAACTACACTTAATACTCGTAGAGTTATTTAGTTGTGGTTTTCAGTAAAGTGGAGGTTGTTCCCCAGGCTTTCTCGCTTGTATTGCGACCTCTTTTATAAAAGAGTATAAAGATACAAAAGTAATTATCTTCTTCATTTGTTTGCGGCAGATCATTGCTGGAAATGACCCTTTACTGCTCTGCTTTGTTTAGAATCAAAAAATAGTTGTGTGATATTATAATATATAAGTTTCACAATATTAAATCTATAGATACACAGTAGTGCTTAGTTTGGGATCAGATGTCTGTAAGTTGTCCCAAGATATTATTGATAGGTACATTAGTTTTCGATAACATACAAAGTGATAGATGATGGTATGAAACAATGATGAATACTCTGGCAAAGGTTACCTTTAAGGTCACTACACGGTATATTAAGCAAAACAGTTTTGCTCAGTGTGAGGTCGTCATAAAATCCCCTATATATACGTAACTGCTTATTGTTTCAATTCATTCCGAATGCCACCGACGAACTCCTAATTTATCTGCGGTATATTCCGTAACCAGTCTATTGTAACCATTTTCATTAGGCTTGCATTTTAAGTGGGTGGATATAGTGATAATGAAATATGGAGGAGAATAGTTATTGAGAATATTAACTCATGTGTGGGTTTAGTTGTAATTAATATATTATTAAAGTCAAAGTCAAACTCACTAATTTATTTAGAATCAAATACATGATGCTTATGAACATCATAAAAACAAATGCCAGCATACTTTTTTCCTTCAGCCAATTCGCTGAATAACTGACTGATTAGTGACACTAAATATAGTTTAGGAGATGTGTGATTGACTGACTAACTGATGTAGCAACGCATAGTCTATACTGCTAGGCTTTAGGAACTTAAATAATTCAGCAGTAGAAGGTAGACTAGACGTCACTAAGAAAAAGAAAATCGGAAATTCTGTATTATAGTTAGTGTTGTTTATGACTTTTTATACCTGCTCAGGAACACAACTAAACCTACCTCTTTTAAATAAACACAAAGTTTTATTATTATTTCATTTGCATACATGTACGATATAACTATAGCCCATTAAACTAATTAAAGCCCTAACTATAAGTTTGTATCCGCCTGTGAACCCTGATACAAAGTTTTAGTATCACATTATAATCTGCTGTTTCGATATTAAAATCTGTAGACCGTGGATATGGATACATGCGTGGGACGTAGATATTATACCTATTGACCTAATTAAAATGCTTATTCACATTTTAAATTGTAGTCAAATAGATATCTAGCTATATTAATTCGATTAGCAGTTAGTTCAATAATTAATTTACACACTAGAATAGTTGGTATCTAACTACCTGGGCAAACGGTTTTGTTTGCTAAACATTTTTGTTTAGAATCCAAATCGGTAAAACCATTTCTGAGACACCCGCGTTAAGCACTTTTTGTATGAACAAAATCATGGAACTCGCGTTATCGTCACCGAATGTTTTCCATATTCAATAATAATAATCTAATAGCTCGATGATACAAATCACAAGTTACTTAGTTTTCACTTCTATAGGCAGTCCCCAAAGATTGTCCCGCTAGTATTTTTTTTTTATTACTTATTACCTAATCTTATGACGTTACGTACACGCACTACATACTTAAAGGCAAACAGTAATATAATTTATTCACATGAAATATTATTTTGTATAATCAAACGCCTGCCAATATAGTAACTGCAAATAGTTTGGCTGGTATTCGTGCCGCGTGACTGTCAGGCGCTTGGCGCACGCGAAGGCCGTGATCTCCGATTAATCGCACTACGAGGTTGCCCTACCCGCTCTTTATTACCTCTCCGCCCTTCTCTATTGCTGCTAAATGAACAATGTTAAGGTCACAAGACGTAATAGCTGCTACTTAAAAGACAAGTTTGCTACCTCACTAATCTGGCTAGGCAAGTTTGATCAAGTTCCAACTTAGACTTCGGTAAAACTTTTGCTTTCTAATATAGATTTAGGATCGTAATTAGTTTTTGTAGTGACTTAACTTGGCTTTGACGCGAGGTTTTTTAATTAGCTGTTTATTGTTAACCGATTAATATTTGGAATGATAAAGTGCAAAAGTTGAATAAAAGGCTAGTTAGGTTTATTACAACAATTTCATTCAATTTTCATATTTCAATACAATTTAAGTTTAAATGTTATGCATGACACAAAGACTTATGAACGTCAATAAAACAATGGTAAGGCCACGAGCAGAACTGACACTTAACTCTAGTCACTCTTTTTATTTGCTATAGAATAATAATTATTTTGGTATTCCTAACAATTTATGGTAACAGAAAGGGATAAAATACCCTCATAACCTACAAAAATAAAACTTTAAGTAGCTACACACCTAAGTAAAAAATAATTTAAGAAACGAAAATAAATATTATTTAGTGCAAAAAAAGTAATGGGAATGAAATTGTTAAGCTACCAACAGTATGGTAATGAGGGATCATCTCTTTTTGTACAAAAACCTGACATAAATGTTCGACACAATAAAAACTTCTTGGAGATACAAACGTCATAGCAGTAATAAAAATAAAATGGAAGGTTCAAAGACATCGGACGACCGCTCGTTATTAACCACCTCATTACACCACAACCTTACGAAAAATGAACAAAATATGTAAAGAAATATAAATTATCCCGGATAATGCAAGAAGATGATATTTTGGCGTAGGAAAGAATAAGTACGTTTTTAACAATAAATGTTTACTAAGAGCCTACACTCCGTCACCAAAAATAAATCAAATAAAATAATACAATTTAAAATTTATAAGTACCAATTTAAAATCAAATATAACTCAACACAATTTGTATTTTTACGGCAATAAACTTTCCAGACACGCTGGATAATCCATAAACAAAAGAGTAACGTGAAAACCTCGTATACGTCATGTCCACGGTATTACGTCGTGCCCTACTTACGTCAGAGGCTTGACATCTTGTGTTTGGGTATTCATGACCACCTTTTCATGAATAGCTTTTTGTTCTCGCCTATCCCAAATTCTCTTCTATTGAATTTTAGGGGTTCCGGTGGACAGTTCGGAAGGGATAAATCGTCGATCAAAACTGTCATTGTAATTTTTCATGCCCGTTATGTATTAGGCATTTTGGCATTCTTTTATTTTTCGCAAGAATAATGACAATAGGGTTGTGTTTATAAAAATGTGTTTAGAAAGAAAAAAATTACGTTGCATTTTAATACCTACCGTCGTCGTGCTAAGTTCTTTTTTCTCTAAGTATCACTAGTTTTATCTAAATAATTAATAAATAAAACATAAAAGAGAGGCCCTTCTCTTAGAAGCTCTGGGTCTAAATGTTGTATATATATCCTTAAATAACATTTATTTAAACTCTGCAAGCATAAACTTGGCAATAGTCTGTTTTTACAGACAGCACTCTTCCTTAGCACTCGACCACAGCCGGATAAAAAATATTTAAAGACTTCTTCATATCTTCGTTCGCAATTTCATCATTAAGCTATTTAAATTTACATACTGCAGTACTTCTCTACTTGTCTGTACAAATTAGAATAATTAGTGCACTAGGCTCTCATCCGGCTGCTACAGTTTCGTAAACGCAATTTGTTCCCCGGATGTTTCGTGATGTATAATGTAAATGAACCATCACAATTGTCCATTAACGTCTTTGGAATACATAAAAGTAATATATCAAGTCTACAAATAAACTAGGTATTCTAATCACGCAATTCAAATAGTTCTAGAAACATCTTCGACACGCCAATTACGGTGAGAAAGGACAAACGGAGACGCTGCAGAAAGACTTTACAGTCGTATTTTATTACTTGGATAAACGCTCTTCTGACGACAGCCCACCAAATATCTATAGTTACAAGTTTCTCGGTAGCGGTAATCATGAGATAATATTATATCATATTTTTAAATCGGCTAGCTTTATTTGCGAATTTACTATGTCTTCAGCTTTGATGTATGGAAATATTCTATTGACGTTATTCTTACATGTAAAAATAACGCGAGATCCACGTAAAAGCAGTATTAATAACGTTTCGACGAACAAATAAAACAAAACAGTAGCCAACTGACTGATTGACTGACAGGCAACATACCTACACCTAAACCACTTTAATAGAAAGATGAAATCTGAAACCATGCGTTTCAATTCATTTGATTTTGAGAAGTGCAATAGCGTTCGAGAGTTCTAAATCCAAGTGGACAATATGATCAAGTTCTGTAAAAATAAAAACTGTGAATAAAGTAGACGTGAAATATCAGATTTTGACAAGATTTTTATATGAATTCGTGCACGTTTAGTACAGGTTAATTTTTACGAAGACATCGATATAAAACAGAAAATAGAAGTAAACTCACTCGTTATTGTCGTCGATGTGGCTTCCTTATGATTTATTTTTAAATTAGTGACTAAAGCACAGCATAATATTGAAGTTTTATCAAATGTAATCATCAGGTTTTTTTTTTAAATATTTTAACAATTATACCTATACGTAACTAAATATTATGAAATCGTTTAAAACCATATATAATAATAAACAAGATGTCTTTTCCTGAGGTAAAAATAAATTATATAGACGTAAAAAGTGATGCAGATCGCACCTCTCCAAATACCATTCATACCCAAGTTTTGAAAAGATACCTCGGATTATTGCCATTATTCTACGTCTCCGTGAAAAAACAGAATTTGTATACTGAGATTACTAAGATGACGATCAAATACCGTTCCAGTGGATGTGACGATGTTATAAAAGTGACAAAATATTCCTCTCACATTCGCCACCCGCCTTGTTACGTGCACAGATTTTTCACAAAAAATCTTATCCCCAATCGACCCTACTAAAAGTGGGTCGTAAGCCTTTGATGGAATTCCTCATAAAATAAAGCCAGCAAAAATTGCGACTTAGACTTATATATTAGACAAATAAATTTGGATATTTCTAAAAGAACTCAACCAAAAAATATGTATATCCTAAAGCTTATTAGAAAATAGTGTCGATGGTCCTTTTACCGCGCCGCCGTCCAAGTTGTATTTATTCGAGTTTTCAACTTTAAATGTAACCGTCATTAACTTTAATGTATCCAATAATTACTCGATTTTTAAGCAGTTTTAAATTCCAAGAGACATTAAAAGTCAGAAAGTTTTACGACAAACTTGGATAGAACTTGTGACTGTAAAAGTAAATGAATGAAAAACGCATTGATCGAGAGCAATCTTTCTTGGGCAGAGAAATATTTTCTTAAGATAGAATTTGTTTCCCATTAATGTAATTAAGTTTATCGACTTATAAATTAGTATTTTGAAACGGGAAATTATGCTTTAAAACTGAAAACACAAATCTTATTTGGGGGGTAAGTACTAAAAGCTAAGCCCATAATCATTCTAAGTAAATTATTATGATCAGATTTACTACAGAAAAAAGATATACGACCGCTAAGCTCAATTTAAATATATTTTAGTTGGGAATACTTGTAGATTTATTTCGTAAAATACGTTCCTAAAGAGGTCGGGGTCGCGTCGTTGCCAGGTGTTAGGCAAGCCGCCAACAGATGGCACAATAGTTCCGGTCGAACGTTTGTTGGAACTATCTTTATTTTTCTACGCATTCATAGTTTACTGCACATTTCTTAAAACAATGTACAAAAAGCTATCTGTATAGTATAAAATTTAACGTCACTAGTATTTTCTCATTGCTTTTCTCACTTTAAATAATAATTCCTTTTTATACATTATCCTTTTAACGTTTGATTCTGGCCGTAGCCTTAAACAGATCTTTACTTTAACATCAAATGTTAATTAATAGTTGTCGTTGTCAGTTGCTTTTCGATCGATTCGAAATTTAGATTTGGCCAACAGACAGCATGGGAAGTTTTTGGATGTAATTATCTAACTTATAGAAAATAGATATGATGTGAGAAAACCCATGTAAAGTTTCTTTACACATGTATTTTGTTGTGCATTTTATATTTACAGTTTCAGTTATCAAAGATACAGCGCAACACAAAAACTACATTGATATAAAAATAATCACAATAAGTATATGATACTTACAGACTGCGGTTACCTAATCCTCTCGTTAAAGCACAGCAAAAAGGTACCTTTTTATTTTTAACATCTCAATTATTGTAGATTTTAATGAGGCTATAATTTATAACTCGCACATTGGGTTTTACGTAATAGCGATAAGAGAAAACCGTCAAGGGTGCGATACATTAAAACAAATCTCTTTATGTTTACTACGGGCGTTTGTAAGCGGATATAGCGATGGGGCTTCTCCGGTAGCGATGCCTGCGCCCTTCTGTCAAGAATTCAATGTAAAACACTCACAAAGATTATTCAAGATTCCGTTTTACTATCGTTTTATGACACCTATAAAACGAAGCTTGGACGGGTAGTTCCAAATACTCATTTAATGGGATTACACTGTTTGTTTTACTGTACATTAAGATGGGTACATATTTATTCTCGGACGACTTAAGAGTGGCTAATGGATGTGGAGACAAGATAAATTATGTTATATAATGTCACTTTAGTATGAGTATCAGTAACGAGACACATGAATTAATGACGTTTTGCTAAAATTATTTATAAGTTGGCAAAGAAAGTGGGTAATATTTATTTGATGAATATACCACAGTAGGTATATATATTTAGCAGCACATTCCATATAAAAATAAATTTATTATTTCAAAACGTACGTAGCGTTTAACAACATTTATTTTTCATTTTAGGAGGAAACAGCAAACCGAATTTATAACATAAAACGTTGAATTTTGATATACGGGTTTTTGAGGATCTACCTACATACTGAGAAGCGAAAATTTAAGACGCAAAATGTATAAGATGGTTGATCAAAAATATTGTTAGTGATGAGTGGCCGTCACCAACTCCGCGTGCCGGAGTTGCGCGTGAGCGGTGCGCCGGCGCAGGAGGAGGATGATCCGCCGACTGCGTTGCCGCCCTTCGCGCTTACACTCGCCTCTATACCGAGGCGGAGGCATTCCTGGATATGTGGGTAAGTCAGGTTTCCGTTCTACTAGAAAATCAAAAAATATTTTTTCACATCAGACGGCTATTTACCTTGAAAATAGTTAAAAGAAGGCATTTCAGTGCTAGCAACGAGACTGGCCGGCACTTAAGCTTCGAAACTTGAAGGTAAACATTTTTACAAGTGTCGTTATCGGGCATCAAAATAGTTTGCTTCATGTCAAGCTACAACTTTTAGTTTTTGATAGCAACCTGAATAATCAATGAATACGAATCAAAACAGAGCTAAGGCAACTATATAACTTTCATTTCACTAATTTAATGGAATAAATAAGTAGGTACAAGTAACTTTCGTACAGACTTGTTTACATGTTCTGACTAAAAGACGCGTATAATTTGGTTATAAATCGCCATTACATAATATTATCAACCATTACCTATAGATAAGATAATATTACACGCAAACAGTATACAAAACCCCACTTAAGTTCCAGCTAGTGTATTATTCACTATTCTCGTATTAGAAACACTCTTAGATTAGTTTCGCTGTATCTACAAAACAATGTGGCTTGAGTGTCGTGTCTATATTGAATAGATAGAATTGATATTTTCAGCAGTGAGTGGCTATCTGTAAGACAAATAACAGTTGATATTCATGAGGGGCTCCGGTGGCGGCCTGTCCCAAGCATTAGCACAACAATGAGTATGACTGACTACGTAAACGTTCAACCTCGACTATTGTCCTGAGATCTCAGTCTTCAACTGTTTTTGTATTCTATTATACCCTTCAATGCTTTCACTAGATCTGGCCCATGAATCATTATATTACTGTCGCCGTCGTTTTCACAAGTTACCCTGTTCAATGTGCTTTATTGAAAAGTAAATGATAAATTTTAAATTTCAGCGCCAGACAAATCTTTTATTTGGAACACGCGTTGGCAAAGAAATTCTCTAAAAAAAATGTGGTTTCTTTCTCTTGTCAGTAATATTTCATCACAACATTAGACGGCACATTGAAGGAAACCATTAATCTGGTATCGGCAGTATTCGTGCGTCGTTTTTTGCGCGTAAATTATGATTCCTCTTTATCCAATATCATAATATTTATTTCGCAAATATGATATGATATTGACATAAAAATCCAGGAAACCGTCCGAGGTAAACTATAGTATCTTTCTACCTATGCCACGTAGATTATTTTTGGATCGCCACTTGTGTTTTTTAAAAGACTTCCGTACTAGAAAGTTATCTCCAAAATTGCAAGAAGTTTAACAAAGATTCAAATACGAACACAAAGAATATTTAGCCTCGGAACATAGGTCAACAGAAATCAACATTTCCTCGTGTGGTTTGTTGGAATCGAACCCACAATGCAGTGGTAAATAGCTTGATAACCAATTACTGACACGAGCAGTCAAAATAATAAAGCTAAACCTACTAAATTCTAGCTAAAAGGCAGATGATTTGAAACGGTAACATGTAAGGACGAGAGTAGTCAATACGATCTGACGGAAATTGTTCAATCTCGAAACTGGGAAATAGGTCTTTAGTTTCAATCAAGTTCTTGTTTCGATGTTTTAATAACTCTACGTTGTTCTAAAATGGATAAAGTGCGAACAAAACGTATTAGCACTTGCAATAATGTGAAAATGAAAATAGAACTCAGATATTTCTTTCTTAAATCTGCTTTAAAAACTTCTTTAATACGATAAAGCGCTTTTTTATTGTCCAAGTTCTGCCGTTGTTAACTTGAGCGCATTACGGTTAATTACATTGAAAGTATAAAAACGAGTGTTCTTGTTGTAAAACTTTAGTTTTTATAAAACAAATGGCTTTAATTTGTGAATAGTTTTTGCCGGCATGTTAAAAGGTTAAAAATGTTTAATACTAACAAAAGAGGATCGTTTAAGTGGCGTGTATTTTTAAGCCTATAAGCCTCATGTTATAAACGCTTATTACGTGTAGCAAGCGATATTATTACTAAGGACGTGTTTTTGTAAATGAAAAACATGCTTATTAAGTCGTTTACTCATATTTACGTAGGTAAGTATACAATATTAATACGTTAACAAGGTAGTCTTAAAATTTAAACTTAGACTTAAATATTGTAATCGGGAACTGCTTAACATTACTAGCGGTAGATAAATTAGTTCTTCTTTTTCATAAGTGTGACTTTGTAATCTAAACGATTTTTTTAGTTTGGGTTCACTTTAAAGCTGCCTACGCTAAAAATATAAGCTAAACGTAAAATAATCATTTACCTTAAATAAATATAAACTATTTTGCAACTTTATACTTATTATTCAAACTATAACTTCATGTTGCTCTACTCTGCTTAGTATACTAAACAGAGTAAAGCATCATGAAGTTATAGTTATACGTCCCATTTAAAGCACGATTTACATACGAATTAGTTAGTGGAATAGGGGGTTAAAGTTAATATCGCTATCCTGTGTAGGGAAACTGTCAAGCGCAAGCATTGGGAAATTATTACGGTAAATAATTAGCTGAATATGCATTTTCGATTGTCCTTGTAAATTACATACTTAAATTTAAATATTTATTTATTTAATCACTATCATTACAGACTATTCCAAATTCAAAAGTGTGGTCCTTGATATCATAACAAACTAGATTTCGCTTCGCCTGCGCATAAAATAAATGGGAACAGTGTTTTTGAAAAAGTTGCCCCAAAAGCCACTTTTTGTCCCGAAAATACTATCTTAGATAGCCAGCTATATTTTAGCTATATTCTTTCTATCTCTACTGGGTGTGATTGAGCAATTAAACAATCATCCAACATCTATCCAATTTTTTGCATGTATATGATATGGGTCTAGATTACCTACATACATTGTGATATTCGCAAATTCACTCAAAGAACAGGTGAAAAGATCTACGTTATACCCCACTTCATTAGTATACGTAGGTACGTAATGTGCATGTTATAGCAGATTTGCTTAAAAGGTTAGTCCTTCCTCTTGGTGCTGCAAATAGGCGAAGCCATTTTCTCCTCCACGCACATTTTTCGGGTACTGTAGCACCCTCGCCGTCGTCAGCAACTTCTCCTCCAATCTGGCTCCTGGGACGTAGACAGTTGGTTGAAGCTAGGGTTTATAATACGGCGACTACTTGTTTACTTCGAGTAAATGAATAACACTTTGATAAGTAATAATGACTTATTTATTTCATATTCTTGTTTTAACTCTATTACACAACTTGGCTTCAACGAAGCCCGAACCTGTCTTCAATTGACAACCTTCATGTCATTTTATTCAAATCTTATTCTTTACTTTTCTTAAACGTCAGAGGTTTCACCATTGGTATGCGGCCAGCTAGTGACCACCAATAAACCTCTACATCCCGGGGGCACCCTTTTGGAGATAGGTTCGTTACAATACCCCATTCCTATTCTAAGGCTAAAGTGTGGGGGGCACGAACCGGTCTTCTAATAAAACTAATCCCGAATCGAGGTGTCTGATCTACCAGATCTTCAGGCTATTTTCAAATAAGGGATCTGATATTACAAACTTCTCGACTCGGAATCCCCCCTGTCCAAAACCCCACAAAAAACCGAGGGGCGGTCCCATACATTACATCCCTACTCGACATAAAAAAACAGACAATAATAGAAAACTAAACGAATCCATTTCATTATATGTTTGATGCAATTCAGAAATAACGTGTCTAAACTTCAAAGAAAAGAGACTTTACGCCCACATTTCTAGGATTTTTATACACTACTTCCAACTTACAGTCATCCACATACCGGAATGTACTCTTTGAACATATGTTCAATGCGTCTTCCACTTCACCCCCTCCCAACAAAAGAGAGACCCAATGTTTGAGAACATTGTAATGGATTTGATCCATGGTCGACGTAATTGAATCATAATTCAACATTAATAAAGTAGATACAATTCAATAAAAACTTAACGAATGACATCTGGGCTTCTGAAGACCTCACCAGTCTTCAGTCTCATTTCTTTGGAGTTCGTCATCCATTACATGAAAACAAAAAAACAATTTTAGTTACCCATTAACATAAAACATATTGCATATTGCTATCTTCATATAACATTTACAACGACGTTCTATTAATTCCAACATCTTAAAAATCTTTCTTTCTCCCTTTCTTTCCATTAAACTTAGGGTTTGAGAATCTTGAGTGGCCACACTCAAACTCATAGCAAATCTACGTACTCCTTTCTTTCTTTCTTTCTTATTACGATGTGTGATAGCCACAACCTTACCCAGATTTCTTTTCTGGTATTTTGTATAACTTTTTACATACTTCCCGATTCTTTTATTCGCATTTTTTATTATATTTTGTATGCGCGATTTTCCAAATGTTTCCCTTAAACCAAAATGACTCCCCATTACAATATCATCACGTATTACCCGCATGAATTCCGTATTTAACAATTTTGAAGAAAGTAATAGTTTTTTAATTACCCCATTTTTGTTTATTACCTTATAAAAAATCATTATGCAAGAAATACCCCTTGTAACGGTTACGACCGCTATTAACTAATCGCTGATGCCAACGTAAAAGATTATCTTCTTGTTGTATTCTAGAAACTTCGACTGCTTTTGTTTCGTTTCCATTTAACCCATCATTAGTCAAATCCCCATTACTAATATTAAAAGATGCTAAATTCGAACCAACATCATTACATGCTACGTCCTCGCATGTGCATTCTGATTCACATAATTCATCATTCATTCGTTCATCTACAATACCACATAAGTGTATTTCATCATCATTACCCTTTAACTCGTCTGAGTTTATAAATGTTGATACTCCTCTAGGCATCACTAGAGTTTTATCTTTAAAATTCAAAATAGCGTCAAATTTAATTAAAAATTTTTGACCAATAATTACATTTTGTCTAACATTACGTACTATATAACAGTTAATACTATATACAACATTCTCCAATACTATATTAATATTAGAGCATCCTACTATGTAGAGTTGTTCTCCATTCACAGAGCGGAGTGTGACATCACCTGCTTCTTGTGCTATTAAACAACATTTCTTTGCAAAGACGTCGGAAATCACCGTCACTGATGCGCCGGAATCGAGAAGTGCAGGAGTATTAATACCTCTAATCTGGCATAAAATAAAAGGATTGAACCCACCGGTAGTCATGTCCGGTGATGTCATTGACATGACGTTTTTCGTAGGCGGCGACATCTGTTTCTGGTGCCGTCCTGCGTCTGGGTGCATCATTGCACCTCCAAGTCGACCGGCATTCGGTCCCACGTCATCATGTTGATTCGAGCGGCTTCTAAAATTATATTTGTGTATACTATTTTGTCGTGTTGGGATCGAAGGCGTATCCCTTGGGATTCTCATGACTGAATCTGAAGGAGCCATAGGGGTGTAAAAAACGGAATCGTTGTCTAATTTTATCTTTAAGTTCAATGGTGTGTTGTCAACTTCATCTCGAAGTGACTCCATTTGGATAAGAGTGTTTTTTAAATTTTCTTTATCCGTGAACAAATTCGCCATCAATTTTGACTTATAAAAAAAATTTGATCCTTTTATAAATTGTTTAATAAATACGTTATCTCGTATATTCGCCTTAACCGCCAGAAGGTTTAAGGCATAAAAGAAACTCAATCCATCCTCTTTAGGCTTCTGCCGTCTCTCATAAAAGAGTGACACGTAGTCCTGTGTTGATGGAAATTCCTTCGTAAGCTTATCCGTAATATCTTTGAAAGATGTAGTTCCTTCTACGACTGCTTTATAGAAGGATAACGCAGGCCCAGCCAAGTATGCCCCCAACACAATTTTTTTTACCCCATCATCATTATATTTATTCACCGCACATACGATGTTAAATTGGGTTAAGAAGTCTTTCACGTCATGATGGACGCCATCAAACTTCGTTGTTTCCATTATTTAATAAATCAAATTTTACGTATCTTTAATGGTTTGGAATCCTCTTCGCGCTCTCCACCATGTAGCACCCTCGCCGTCGTCAGCAACTTCTCCTCCAATCTGGCTCCTGGGACGTAGACAGTTGGTTGAAGCTAGGGTTTATAATACGGCGACTACTTGTTTACTTCGAGTAAATGAATAACACTTTGATAAGTAATAATGACTTATTTATTTCATATTCTTGTTTTAACTCTATTACACAACTTGGCTTCAACGAAGCCCGAACCTGTCTTCAATTGACAACCTTCATGTCATTTTATTCAAATCTTATTCTTTACTTTTCTTAAACGTCAGAGGTTTCACCATTGGTATGCGGCCAGCTAGTGACCACCAATAAACCTCTACAGTACACACAAGCTCGTCTCTTGCAAGGCACCTGGATTAGTTTTTACCACGTAATAATTCGAAAACATGTGGCAAAAGCCATGCTTCCAAATTAACAATTGAAGCACATATAAACGCCATAAAGAGAATTCGGAATGATACAAATGTTTATTAGATTCGTTTTGGTAAAGATTTTCGTCAAAGAGTTGAGCTGTATATCTTGTTTTCAGACGGGTAGGTTTTCTTAATGAAATCTAGTCGACGTAAGTAAGACTTATTGCTTAAACTTAAATGTAGGAACTTGACCTAGATTTACACCCTGTCATTGCTTCTGTCTGTAATAGGTCTCAATTCCGACTCGGCATTTTAATGTTACCTAAATGCTACTTAAGAAGATTTAAGCAAACACAACTTATTTTGTGTTGTCTTATTCTTCTTCATGTCAGTGGTATGTAGAGTATATATGTTTTTTGTTTAAAAAAACATAATAAATAAAGTTATAAAAATAAATATAGATCGTATAAGAATGTTGCTTTCTCTAGGGCATTATTAGTGGTTACGCAGAAGTTGTTCAAAGTGCAAGTAGTAGGTCACAGAGAGCGGTACTGAAGGTGAGACATTGTTTTATTAAAAAAAACAACTGTTGCAGAACATTGCCCGCGAAGGAATTTACAAGTACACAATTTATCGACCCAAAGTACATCCTTGGTACAAATATTTTGGACCCTACAAAGTTCTGTTTCGAATGCCAAATAAACTCATAACACTTGGTATCTAAGTGTTGATGGCAAAGTATGCGTTAAATTTTTTTTTTCGATTATTAACAGATGAGAGAGCATTAGATTGACATAAACAATATAATGATTTATACCAAGTAATGAACAAGTAGGTACCTGGCCGGTCGAGGTTCAGAGAGACCAAGCAACAAGGCAGAGCAAAGCAGGGCAGATGAGTGGTACCCATTGATTTTGTTCATTGTATTCAGCAATGCCAGAAATATTTACAGCCACCTTAACCGCAAGCACTCCAAATTAACACACAACTTAGGTGTGTATGTAAAGTACGCAATTGTGTCAATATGTTGGCAAAAGCACAGTTTCGTATAATGATAATACGAGTACATAATACTTCCATTTTTCGTGAATAGCTTTGTATTTCGGCTCGCGTCCAAAACTGTACTTGTTGCGTTATAAATTCATTCCAAGTAGGCATATTTAATTCTATTAACATTGTAGGTACATATATTATCATCATATAAAACTGTGATTAAAATGTGAGCGATGATCACGGAGGTAGATCTAAGTAGTACTAAAAAGGTCACGGGCCTTATTGTTGGGCATAGGTCTCGGTATGGTTCCGTGGCAGAGGAGGAATCGATGTATTAATCCTCAACTATTGGTCTGATACAAATTGTTGTTGTGGAAGTATCTATATATATAAATATTTAAAAAAACAGCCTAGTTAAACTTCTCATAGTAACTAATTTTCAAAGTGTATTATTGCGTTTGGTTTCTAAAGGTTTATTTAAACAAATCTGTGGCTTACCTCTGTCTGCCTTACCTTTGAGCCTTCACTCTACAGTTTTAACTTACCTATTAACGTCTATCATTTAATAATAATATACTCGTAATTTATCACGTCATAGTCATTATGAACTGTATGTTATGGTACTGTAGTTAGAAGGGCTTCAAGTCTAAATTATACAGATGAATAGTATTATTTTTCATGAAACCTAAACGAATAATGTTCATTTATATTAATACTTAGCTAGATGAATTTATTCTGCGGCTATATTTTTTCTGGAATCCATTTTTCATTTGCCTACAATTCAGCTTTATCTAGATTAGGCATAATGAATAACATTTTTGGTGTGTTTTGTTTATTTTAAATGGATATTATTTAAAATTCAGTTGACATTAATTTTTGTATTAAAGTTAAGAAGATATAAAATTCGAGTTATAGGTCGATTCGCCCGCCATTTGTTCACCCAAATATTAAAAATGTTGTAATTTGGTCGTTCGGCCCGCTCGGGCGAACAAATGGCGGGTGAAACGATCTATAACTTTAAAATTCTATCGCAGTTCGAGATACTGTAGTAATTTTACAGCTGCCGATGGCTGCCGACATTGTCTCTTGATTTTTTATATACTACTCGAATTTGAACAACAGAACACCAAGGTGTTACCAGCACAAAACCTATATTTTCCTAGGATAAATAACATTTCGTCAAAAACGCATCTCATCATAATGAGCCCTGAAAATATGTACTCATACACAGACACATACACGCTAAAGCTAAGTTAGTAAGTAGCCTTATAGTTAAGCTAGTTATCTAAAATTCATAACTGCATCTTAATAATAATAAACTTTATTAACCCGTGTAAAGCTTGTAGTCGCTACTTGTATGAGATTTTGCAGCTTCTGAAGTTTGGTTTCATCCCCTCGACATAATTGTAACTTAATTAAAGGAGTATAAGGTGTATTTAATCGGCTACAAAGCTGATTGCATTAACCTGTTGGCTGGGATCGCAAGATACCGTATACGTTGCTTCAATTATACATAAAGGTATAGCAAGTTACCACCGATAATACAATTCTGTAGTTATCAGTAAATAATATACTATGAATGAGTATTTTTTTGGTATTTAGTTTTTCTGTTGTAAGATGTTCAAACTCAACTTCACTGCTACTCTCTATGCTATATTATTAAGACGTAAAGTTTGTGAGTATGTGACGTTGTAGAGGGTAATCTCGGGATCTATGGAACCGATTTTGAAAATTCTTTTACCAATAGAAAGGCACGTTATTTGTTAGTATATAGTAATATATTTTATTGACAAAACCATTACGGAATCCCGGGAAATACCACATGTGCAAAGCCGGGGCAAGTGGCTAGTATATTATAATTTACCCGTGCCACTGCATATCCTTTCAGAGAAAGAAGTATAATGCTATGTTTTGTTTCAGAATCTAAATCTTCAATTTGTAACTAAATATATTTTGTAAAGAAAAATAACATCACACTAGGAAATAAAGTAAATAATATTATCTTCTGAAACATTACTCTCTCTCAAAGCATGTAAACCATAAATCATCTTGTAGAACAAAAAAAGGGCCAAAAAAAGGGGAAGTTTGGTATTGATTCAGAGAGCGTAGAATTATTGTTATGAAGCGAATTGGGCTAGTTCCTCTATATGTGACCATTTTTATATTACTACTGTTACAAGCAAACTTACAGTACCACCTGATGGTCAGCAGGTTACCGTAGCCTACGAACACTTTAAATACCACACAATTTCACAACTACATAATTAGGTATCGCCTATGTCCAGCAGTGGACTGCGATAGGCTGATTGATGATGATGATGATTTAGTTGTGGTCTTTTGTTTATACTATGCATTTTGTTTTTATGATGGAACATCCCTAGGATAGGAAATTGTTAGTAAAACGCATCCCTAAATAAGCTCTGGAAACCTGCACACAGAAACCACCACACCGCTGTGTGTAGTCATCTAGCTGTGGTCTTCTGTTATGTGGAGGTCCTTCCCCAGTAGAGCTTGCTCACTAGTATGGTGCCCCTCTTAAATGCCTTCTGTAAGGTAAAAATCCTTTCTCAGTCTAGCTTGTTCGCTTATAAGGTAGCCTACCTTTCCTTTTTAATTCACTTACCTGACTCCCACAGCCTGTTACGTTTTATGACTTTACGCCTACGTTGTTAGTACAATATATTCAATTGTCTTACCGTATTCCCCTCGAACATCTACTCAGTTTAATGTGTTTACTTATTTTCATTAATTTTATACCCCTAAAAAGTTCCGTGCAGTAAAATTTAATTTAATGTCGGCTAAATTAACTTTGGAGATCGTAAATGTTTGTTTGTTTATTTTCGATGTTTATGTTTATACGAAATTGGCTATGGACTTTGTTTTTATTTGTATTTGTATTGCCTCTTTAGTTTTATAATTCTTAGCGTGTTGATGGCAATATAAATTGTGTTGGCTCAGAACTTAGACTCAAGTTAGCGTTATCAGAAGTATCCATAAGCTCGCCCAATGTGTGTCAGAGCACGCAGGGCACGATATAAAGTGCCTGATAGTTTGCGAAACAGTACATGTACACTTCACCTGAGTCCGAAGTTTGTTCAAAGATTTCTGGGCCAGCCAAAGCCTAGTTTTATACTAAAGCAATTTATCATCATCGTTATTTTACATTCATAGCTAAACATATGTATGTATGTCCAGGATTTCCACATCGTTAAATCTCGAGCAGACCTTATTGATCGGCTGCCTGCAACTTTTACTAAATAATTATATTAACGATTACATTTTAAGGCAGGACTGTTTATCTTGTGGTTTAGTGTGGGGAAGACTCTATAGTCTTCCTTACACTATACTAGTGGCCTCTGATTCCATAGCTAGAAGGTCGTAGTTTCAATTCCGACCCAAGACAAGTCTTAATGTTTTAGAAATGATTATTTGTTTTGTTTACTTGCTAAACTATATTGTCAGTTTCCATTAAATATGTCAATTCCTGTAAAGTTTATTGAACCCTTGATAAAATAACCGTGTCGTGAGGGTCAATGTCTTCAAAATAATATAAAACGTACATTTAAATTTCCACGATAATAATGAACTAGTATTTTTAAAACGTCCAAGTGTAATGTTCTAGATAAAACTCTCTTCACGATATATTAAAAGTAGTTTTTCTTAGAAAAATAATATTTATCTTGTCAGAAAATTTGTAATTTTTCAAATAGTAACCTCATTTATAAGGAGTGGCTGAGGAAGTGGCCATCCATCAACGGAGGGTGCATTGTCTTCTGTTTAATAGGGCTTGAAAACTCATTGTTGTTACAAAGTTTAACGTAATATAGGGAATTATGTAGGCACACTTATATAAAAAATATGCGGCTTTAGATATTTTAGTAAATTTTACAAGCTTTTATTTATTAGCTTGCAATGTATGTTAGTTTGTTTAGGTCAAATCTTTTAAGCTAGATTTGATGCACATCCCGGTGTTTGATTGAGCTGAAATTTGATGTACGGACTTAACTTCAATGACAATGCAATAATATGCCGTGGAGCTTATGAGATGATACATTAGTATGCTGACCATAAGAACTCTTCAACGAAAGAAGATAGCCGCGTCGTGTTTGGATTCTTTTAAAAATATTTAATGCAGAAACACCCATAAGTTATAAAAATACCCTATAATAGCTTGTATATAAAATTATTTTTTTAAATTATATTTTACTGTAGTTTTGGTAGTAATTTATTATGTTAATCAGGGATAGGGCACCATACAAGCGAGCAAGCCTGACTGGGGAAGTATCTTCACCTTACAGAAAACTATAGCCATACAACAACATACACCAGTGTAGTTGTGTTTCTGCGTGTAAGTACTGGTCTTCAGTGCTGTCTCCTATTGGCAAAGACTATAGTGCGCCAATGGCTTCGATCTATGCATACATCTTATTACAAACAGATTATTGGTAATACCTAACCAATAATGCGTACCTGAACCTATGTGATCAAAAGCACAGACACAATACACATTAAAAACAGTTTCATATATTTATCAGAAGTTGTACCTCATTTGTCACGGCACTCGACGCTGTCTGGAGTCGTTAAAAGTGACGATACTCATGAAACGTTCTTTGAGAAAAAAAACGTGGATTCTTGGCAAAACGTTGAACAGAACTAAAATTAATAGTATAAGTACTATTAACGGCTCGTTTAAAACTTGATTGGTTTGCTAGATATGACTTTACTGAGCGAAGTAACTTCGGTTTTGATAAAAGAATAAGTTTTAATTTAATTATAACTAACTTACGCAAGCATTTTCACTCGCTTGGTATGTCGATAAAAATTAACCTAATGCACTCGGAGGGTTAATGTATCTTTCTATTAGTGAAAGAATTCATCATCAACAGTTTTAGAGATTACCTTTTAAATGTAATTTTTTTCGACGAGTGTGAAAAAACACACTCGTCGAAATCTAGACCTAAAGATGCGTTAATTTGCTGACAACTATATTTTTTTAATTTCCACAAGACAACTACATATAGTTGTCAGACTTTTCTGAGTTTCATGCCAGTTCTTCTTCTACTTTTGACAGTGAACTGGTAGTATTGAAATAAGCTTATATTGTTATTCTAGATTTCCCGCTATATTTATAACTTATTACAACTTTCTTATTATTTTGTAATCTTTAGAAATAAATAAGTTTTGGAGCTTTAAATTTGGAACGAAAATAAATCCATATTTACATTATAAATGCGAAAATTAATTTGCTTGTTTGTTCCTTTGTACATCTGAACGACTAAACGGATCTAAATTAAATTTGGCGTATTACATAGGGTACCTACTTTTATCACAATATCGGACATCCACATTTCTCTTTCTGTACGTTTGTTATTTTAGTTCATG
This sequence comes from Trisateles emortualis, assembly GCA_947095525.1. Lineage (NCBI taxonomy): Eukaryota > Metazoa > Arthropoda > Insecta > Lepidoptera > Erebidae > Trisateles > Trisateles emortualis. Next base: position 12,810,848 of record OX352734.1, read on the forward strand.
TAATTTTGTGGTGGACTATATAGAATTTTCTATCTATCTACGCAGTTAGAGCCGAGGGCATCATGCTGATATTCCATGAAGGTGAGACTCATGTGACACTGTAGGTGGTACATAAATTACAGGTATACTGTTATTAAGTGTGACAGTGTGGGAATCTTCAGATATACAGTTTAGGACACAGCGACATATTTGAAACTCTGCCACGAAGTTATTCTTGTACTCTGTCGCGCGTAAACACCGACACGCAGACGTTATTAGATATTATTATATCTTGCATTATTAATATAGTAATAGATGATTATAATACGAACAAACGAATGTAATATAAAGTTTCGATTTAGTTATAGAACGCACTATGTTTTGTAAATTACAGAAACATTCATATATTTTTTATACCGCTAAAGTGGAGACCTATGACTCGCCTTATGGCAACGGCTATAGACAATGGTCACTTATAACGTCAGTTGCATCATTAGCGCGTTGTCTCTGTTAAAATACTTGACTCATTTCTAGAAAATCTGTCAATTAGATTTTTTTAGAATGTTTAAAATGTGTTTGCGAATTTTAGGCTTCAAGTATTCAAATAGTCAGTTCATGCCCTGTTGCAGACACGAGTGATGATGCTTGCAATACCAACCTAGGCAATGGCTATTGCTTGCTATCAGGCGTTCCTTATGCCACAGGTAGTCGAATGCCGGTAAACATTTATACCAGTAATTTATAAAAGCAAATTTATTTATTTATAATTATATAACTACTGTACTATATAAAGAAAATTCAAAATGTACTAGCACTAATTCCAATTTACCAAAATGGACATAACTCTGGCTTATTTCAAAACGAAGATTAGTTACTAACACGATAAACATTTCAGAACGGATTAAAATAATAGGGTTAGTTAGCCCTCATAAATTATTCAATGTTGGTAAACTTATTTAAAACATTTTCTAGGTCTAATTGTTATCGTTTTTGGAAAGCAAATAATTTACTATAAAACAAATTTAGTAACATACTAAAACTAAACCTATACTATCTCTTATTTACTAAATAATCTTACTTCTTTGTATTACAAATGCGAAAGTTTAGCTGGGTGTATGTTAGTCACCCAATTACGCCAGAACCGTTAAACGGATCTGGAAAGTTGGCACAGAGATACCTACATTATAGTGTAGAATAAAGGCTATTCTGAAAAAGATGCAGTTCCTGTGAGATAGATTTGTTTCTGCAGGTGGAGCCGCAGGCAACAGCTATGTTATATAAAACGTACGTCATTATTCAAATCGAGAGGAATCTTACTAACATGAAGTACAAGCTGTTCAAAATATTGAAAAAACCCTATGGAAAATTACTGCAAGATTTTTTCAAATTTAATTAATTTATTCATATAGGTATGGCCGTGACACTTATGACGGTTGCTGATAAATGTTTAGTAATGCAGGATTCTCTGAGGAGTCTACAGGAAAAAAGCTTTATAAAAAGTCGAAAATAAACTCGGGCCATATTCTTTTTAATCGCTAGATCGTTACAATTTGATTAAACCACCAATCATAGACTCGGTAGTCTTTTTTTTTCAATGGTATTATTTCATAGTCGTTCACAAGTCTTAACATTTTTTCGTTTTCATTAATCGAATATTTACTGTAATAGACAAACTAATAAAAAGGTAAGGTACAAAAGACATTGAATATTGTTAGCATTCTCATAGTGACTTATACAATTGTAACTAAATGTCTCTAAGACAAAGACGTACTGAAGATAAATCTAAGGAAATTTAAAATATATTTTTGTGGAATTCTCATGAGTCACACACGTATGGTGACAGTGAGTAATTTGTGCCTATATTTTTAAGAAAATACAGAAAGGAAAGACAAGTACATGCCATCGGTATGGCGACAATGTGTTGATGTGAAGCCGGCGCTAGAGTTGCGATGTGACGGTTACGCGGCGAACGCACGCGCAGTTCTAACCACGCTTCACCCAATATAAACGTCGATCGAAATTAAAACATAACGAGAAAGTATGCGCGCGACTTTATCTTATTACAGATGTGCTTCAACCGTCTGAAATTGCGCATTTCGTTGTGACCTCGGGCGAGTGCACTCTTCGCGGACACGTGTGACGTGAAATGTGATTGTTTTGTTCAATGTGATAAAAAAAACTGTGATAGAAAAGTATTTTTGTGAAAAGCAAGCGGTAACGTAGCTAAACAACTTTGATTGATTACAAAGCTGTAGTACGCTGTAGCTTTATTTAATCATATTCACTCTAACCTCTCAGCTCTTTTGATAGAGGAGGAGACTCATGCCCAGCAGTGTGGTCTTTATGAGTTGCTGTTATTATTATTCGTTTATTAGTCATTGCAATATTACAAGTCGAAAGTTTAAATTCTTCGTTATTCACCTATATAACAATTATAATTAGGGTCTCGTCGTGAGTCAAAAAGAGTATTTTATTTTGTCAAAATCCTCTGTGACATTAAATCTCTTCTTGTACCTTAATACAGGAGTAGTCTGTAAAAGAATTACATAATAATATTTGTAAACACTGGCCTTGTTAGTCGTCTACGTGCGATATATTTTAGACTAATAATATTTTTGATAATAACAATTCATGGAATTGGGCCACAATCGTAACTCAAGATAACTATTTGCGTTTTCTGTTTACCCGTTCCATTGATATACAATTTTATGTAAGAACATAGCAGTAACAATAAACAATATGGTTTACGTAACCTTACAAAGTAGCATCGGATCCCCCGTAACAAAGAAAGGTGATGGTAAATGTCATCCTTTATAGGCATTGTCTTTTTTATCACTTTTCTTCTCAAAGTTTTGTCGAACAAATTTTGAATTTCCTTTTTCAGGTAATAATGATATTTTTTGTTGTTTTTTGCTATCTATTTCTGTGGTAACATTAGTGTGTTTCTTTTACCAAAAATAACAATGATTGATGATGCAGTGATGCGATGCTCAAATGTTTTCACATTAATGTTTTACCTAATCATTGCTTGCAAAAGAAAATGACTTTTCAAGAATATAATAACCCTCCTTCATATATTGTATATAATACAACACGAGCTTAATGGTTAGGGGAACTTTTAGGAGCTGGTATAAGTAAATATATCTCAAATCTTTTACTATAATTAAGTGTGTAGAATTAAACCTATTTTCTCGAAAGAGTGTAGGTATCATACCCTCATTTAATGTAATAGAGGACAAACCAATTGTCATATTATACCGAGTACAATTCCCAACTCTGGGCTAATACTGAGCACTTTTCGTAAGAAAAACCTTTGTATGTATGTATTAAAAAACAAAATAAGCACAATGCAGTTTTCACTCGATGGTAAAACGATTAATATAGTGCAAGCTTTGTAGTATCTATTATTTGTTAATAGTTAAACATATCTAAAAAATAAGACTAACAAAATGAACCCCTACATTACTATCCGCGATAGTAATGTAGACACAATAGATATTGTATTGTCATTATGACGATAGGCGTTAACTGTTCTACAAAGTTAATCTAAGATTGTATCTACTATTTTCAAGCAACATTGTATTTACTCAATAATAAGTTTTATCTGAAGAAAAAGTACCTCGTTATCACATTTATATACTCCACGTGTGTTTTAGCCGCAGGAAAAGCCAGAAGGGATTTTAATTTCAATTACTTTTTCCCTTGTACCTACCAATAAGTAGCTATTATTTCTTTTACGAAAACAAAGAGAGAAACTCCTTTGCTAAGCCCACTTACATGCCTTCTTAATTAAAGTAGGTACCTACATAATTATGTACCTACTTACCTATAAAGTAACATACGTAACGTATAATTTAATTTTCTATTTTATCGCGAGATATTATTTCCATTGAAGGTATTAAGTCATTGTCTGTTTCTCAGGCTACATATTTGCGGTGCCGTAAAACACTGAATTTGTTTATCATTTATTTTAAATTAGGTACGCGAAAGGGGGATTATATTTTATTTTTTGCACTTTAGTCACTTAATATTAGTATCAATTTACGCTCAACATTCATAAGCAAACTAAATCGGTTACGGTTTGTTCAATCGACTCCGTTTGTTTAAGCGACTAATTTGTGATACAATTCTTTATGTATTTTATTTGTACTTGAGATAGATAGATAACTTTTTATTGTACTCCAAGTTAAATTTTCTCAATAATAATAAATTGACAATGAACTTAACTTAGGTATATATAGATGATTTCTTTTATTGTACACCGAGTTTATCTTAATATTAAATTTACAATGGACTTATTGCTAAAGCATTTTCTTACAGATATATAGTAAGATACGAAACAAATTATGATAATAAATTACAGTGAAAGTTGAGAAATAAAGAGAATAACAATAAATAAGTGTATTAATTTCTATAAAATTAGCCATTACAGATTATTATTGTCCAATGCTGGTCATAGATCTCCCTTCTTCTATTAGGGAAGTTAAGAAGGTATAAGTTAATCAACACACAATCAGCCTATGTTAATCCATACGTAAACACCGAGCATTGGTATCACGCGCCTGTTTCCCACAGGAGGGGGCAGAGACAGATTTTCACTGCTAGTAATCTTTGCATATAGAATAAATATTTCAAAAATCGAATAAGATTATCATTAACATCATATTACAATACACATTTTTTTTTTTTTTTTTTTTTTCTTTCCTTTCCTTTCCATCTGCGATCAGCCCTCTTAGCTATAATCAGATTTTATGTAGTTTTGTTGGCGTTTGAGATTTTGCACATCCTGTGATATGACATCTCTTATGGGATACTGGTATATTCAGATTGTCGCTAGTTGTGGTCTTTTCAGACGGGATAGGCTATTATTGGTGTCAAGGAGCGCTGTGGCTAATTTGTTTTTATGCCTCTCGAGACGCTGTTTGTACGCGTCACTTGACTTTTTAATTACATCTTTGATGGTGGGCACCTCCAGATATTCGTGTACCTCAGTGTTTTTAATAAACCATGGTGCATTGCATATGACCTTTAGGATATTATTTTGAGAGCGCTGTAATATTTCTATGTTAGAGTGGCTTGCTGACCCCCAGAGTTCGATGCCGTATGTCCACACGGGTCTTATTACAGATTTGTAGATTAGGATTTTATTTTCCAGGCTTAGCGAGGACTGTTTGCCAATTATCCAGTACAAGTCTCTTAATTTTTGGTTAATTTGTTCTCTTTTGGCCTTTATGTGATCTCTCCATGTCAGCTTTCTATCCAAGTGCATCCCTAGATATTTGACGCAACTTTGTGATGGTAAATTAACGCCGTCAAGTGTTACTGTGAGGCAGTCTTCTCGTTTTAGTGAGAAAGTCACGTGAATGGATTTTGTGGCACTGGTTTTGATTTTCCATTTTTTGAGCCAGGAATCTATCCGGGTTAAGTGCGCTTGCAGTTTATTGGATGCCATGGTGGGATCTTTATTGCAGGAAAGAACTGCTGTGTCATCTGCATATGTCGCCGTTGTCACTTCGTCGGCAGTAGGTATGTCAGCAGTAAAGACCGTGTATAGAATCGGGCCCAACACAGAACCCTGAGGTACACCAGCTTTAATTTCGCGGAAGGTGGATAGACAGTCTTCTGTCTTCACTTGAAATGCCCGTTGTTGCAGGTATGATTTTAAAAGCATATAAGCTGTGTTTGGCAAGTAAAATTTCAGTTTATACAAGAGCCCCATGTGCCACACCCTGTCAAAGGCCTGCTGTACGTCGAGAAACACTGCGGAACAATATTCTTTTCTCTCCATTGCTTGTCGGATCGTATGAGCTACTCGGTGTATTTGTTCCGTTGTGCCATGCTGGGAGCGAAAGCCAAATTGGTGGTCAGGTATTACCTTTTGCTCTTCTAGTATCGGTAACAGCCGTTTCAGGATTAGTTTTTCAAGTAACTTTGACAATGTCGGTAGTAAACTAATTGGCCTGTATGAAGTTACTTCAGTGAGAGGCTTTCCGGGCTTTGCAATCATATTCATGATCGAGACTTTCCAAAGAAGTGGGAAATACTGAAGTCGTAATACTGCATTAAACAAAATCGTAAGCAACATTATTCCTTTTTTTGGCAATTGCTTTAGTACCTCTGCAGTTATTAAATCAAAACCGGGCGCTTTTTTAAATTTTAGGTTTTTGATAGCATTCATAACTTCTGCGGGTGTTACATGTTGTAGCGGTAGTGACATTTGCTGATCGCTGTTTACAAAAGTATCAATTTCATCTTCCGGATTAACAATCTCATTGGGTTGGAATACCTTTTGTAGATGATCTGCAAATAACTGTGCTTTTTCTGTGGGGTTTCTAGCCCAATTCCCATTCGTTTTCCTCAGTGCAGATAGGTGTTCTTTAGGTCTCTTTTTTTCTCTTTTCAGCATTTTCCACAACGAGTAGTCTTCTGTTTTATATGGTGAAAGAGTCTTCAGCTTATCATGCAAGGTCCTGTTCTCGTTTTCTGCGAGCATTTGTTTGAGTTCCTTTTGGGCTTTGTTCAGCGCTGTTTTGTCATGTCTATTCCTGTTTGTCTGCCATTGTCGTCTCAACCTTCTCTTTTCCGCTATTTTCCTTTGGATAGCTACACTATAATCTCTATTCTCTGATGAGCATTTTGGGTAAGGTGTAGATAACCATGCTGCTTTTTGGATTAGATTAGTAATGTACCAGGTTGCTTCTTCGACTTCCTCTTCCATTTTGAGCTTGATTTTTAGGTTGGCGTTGTCATTAATGTAGCTACGGAAGGCTTCCCAGTCGGTTTTATTATTGTATAGTGCCTCTCGTGGCTCCCTCCATATGACGTTAGTACTTAGAGTACATATGATCGGAGTGTGGTCTGAAGAGCCATCCAGGCTTGACTCCACCTTTGCGTACAGTCCTGTCATTCCTTTAGTGATAAAGAAGTCAATGAGGTCTGGTGTTTTGTTGCGGTCAGTTGGCCAGTAGGTTGGTTCTCCTGTCGACAGTACATTCAGTGAATTTTTCTCTAGCGCCTTTTTTAACTCTCGTCCTCTTGTAGTGGTCAGTCTCGAGCCCCAATAGGTATTTTTAGAGTTCCAGTCTCCACCGCTAATGAATTTTCCACCAAGTGTTTGAAAGAAAGCGGTAAATAATCTTTCATTAATGCGATGTCGGGGAGGGCAATACACAGCCGCAATGTTAAGAGTGCCTTGCCAGTCATCTATACAGAGAGCACAAGCCTGCAAGTAATTTTGCCTGAATTTAGGAAGGACATGTTGTTTTATGTTCTCTTTAATTATAATAGCAGCACCAGCGTGCGATGTTCCGTCCGGGTGATTGGTATAGTATATATTGAATCCTTTGATTTTGATAGCTTTCTCGTCAGTCATGTGGGATTCTGACAGTAAAAGTATGTCTATTCTATTAGAATTGATGAACATTTCTACTTCCTGCTTATTTGGCGATAAGCCATTGACATTCCATGTAGCAATACGTAGAAATTTCATTTGTTACATTGGGCTATTAGTGTCGTTAGTAGTCCCATTAGGGTTCCTATTTGTTGGATAAGAATATCTATCTTTTCGGATTGTTTTATAATTATTTGTTCTAACAAATTTGTTGGCTGAGAATTAGTATTCTCTTTCTTTTTGTTCGAGTGCCTCGAGTCCCAGAAGTTAGGTGATTTAGATGGTTGGTCTAATTTTTCCGTATTAATTTTTGGATTTAGCCTGTCTTGTTTCACAGGCTTGAGTGGCGGGAACTCGTTTATACAGGGCACTGTAGACTGTGTAACTGTTTTTTCCGTTTCTTTATGGGAAGGTACTGGTTTTCGAGTGTTTGTTTTAACTAACTTTCGTGCAAAGATCTCCTTGTACACTTGACATCCTTTGTAATTGGCTGGGTGTTCCCCAAAGCATAGTGCACAGGTGGCAGGAGTGTTTCTGTCCTTTTTAGGGCAATCTATTGTTCTGTGTCCTTCTGCACATTTCACACATCTAAAAGGACGCATGCAGTTATTTTTAGTATGTCCATATTGTTGGCATCTGGCACATTGTGGAATTTCGCTGGATTTCTTAGGATCTTCGATCATAACTCTAGTGTGGTATATAAATTCAATGGCTTTTACCGCCGCGTTATTTGGGCTTGGTTCTAGATTTACAAAAAACATGTTTAGTGGCATCTTGCTTCTTCGGGATAATGGGCAAATTATTTCACCTCTTATTTTATTGCCAGATTTTATTATTGCTTCTATAATAGCTTCCTTTGGTGTAGTATGATGTAGTTTTTTTATCACTATTCTGCAGCATTTGTTTTCTTTCTGGGTGAAGGTATGTCCAATCAAGCCATTACTCCTGACAATCTCTATTAGGTTTTTATATACCTGCACCGAGTGTGTAATTACTCTAAGTTGATCTCTATTGATGATTTTGTATGAATAGCTATCACCAGGTATATTTTTATTTATTAGTTCTGTTAGTTTGGAGAGATCCTTGACACCATAAAGTATTATAGGTGGTGGTTTTCTGGGTTTTGTATTCTTATCTTCAGTAGGTTCATCAACCAAGTCTACTGGTAGACTACTAAATCTGTTAGAGGTATTTACCACAGTGTCTAAAGGGGTAGCTAGTCTTTGAATGCTGGGTGGACTGTTTGATGTTCTTTGTCTTTTTGGGTTGCGTTCCATAGGTATTCTTTGCCATGATGGGGGACAGATCTCCATATCTATGGGTGGCGGTTTTTTCTGAGGAGAAGTAGACGGTCCCTGTGGAGGGATATTTCCTACGGAAGCTGACCTTGGCCTTATAAAAAGGCCAGGATGAAAAGCCTGTTGAACGAGCTTTTTGTTGGCAGGAGCATGTCCTGGTTTTGTGGGCCCTCCTTCTATTGGAGTAGGAGGTCCTGATGTGCGGTTTATTTCGCCAGCAGAAATTATGATAAATGATTCTGAGAAAAATCACAAATACCGGCAATACCGCTCCTGCCAATGTGAAACTCACTTACAATACACATGACAATAAATTATAGTACTCGTATTTTACACGAAACGGTTTAAAAACTAAATATTCGAATTATATTACCAAAAAAAAAATGAACTTGCGAACAAGAATTTTCATAATATTATTATGATGATAGAAATGGTCGTAAATGTTTGTTTCAACGTTTAACGTACTACGTAAGAGTAGAGTACAAACCATATGACATGTATGACATGACAAGTTGTCAAATCGCTAGTTAAGAATCATCGCCATTGGAGGAATTAAGTCATGAATGGCAGTGCCGATATTGTGGTATAAAAATTTGTACCATTTTTTTATTCTTAGAGATTGTTATGCAATAATTCAAATATTCGAATGGACTAACTATTTAAAATAACAATTTCTAAGCAAATACGCGTAGTTTTAAAATATATTTTTAATGTTTGTCACTAAATCTAAATAATGCGACATCTAGGTCACATTTACCTAGGTACAGAGCGCTGCCAAATTCCAGTTTAATAATTGAAATATTTTAAATATAATTTAGTCAATAATTCAGAAGTATCATTATGCCCAACTTATTCTTGAAGTCCATCACGATATACAGTTTGTTCCTTAGTGTTTGTTGTATTATCTCAATAAATGATTCAATAAATTATTATTATTAGTATTTATTGCGGCTACTTTTTATTACGATAACAGACATCCATGTTGGTTATCGCAATAAAAAGTAGCCTATTCGCTTTTCCAGACTATAGAGTTTATCTCTATGCCAAATTTTATCCAGATCCGTTTAGTAGTTTTGACGTGAAAGAGTAACAAACATCTACATATACATCCATTCATCCTCACAAACTTTTACATTTATTCTTAATTAATAATATTATAGTAAGTAGGTAGAACCTTCATAAGTGTTACTTTGTAACCTAAATGAATTTTGAGTTTGAGTTAGAGGGCGGAAACTTCAGCTTTTATACATCTAGGTAAATAATACGTACTTTTATTTCATCTCATTACAGTCATCTCAGTTTAGCCTTTAGCAAACTAAATTATAATATCTGACGCATATAACTCGAGTGAGAGTTATATGGTCACACATATTATGAACTTTTTCTCAGAACAGGCAGAGTAAGCTTTCAGTTTATGATGTTTGCCAAATAATTCGTAGAATTTTGATAAAAGTAGTTAAATATATGTGTGAACTTTGAAAACTCGCTTTAGCAAAAAAATATTAGATAGGTATATAATTTGACATTTCGTAAAAAAATGCACCAGATTACAACGACGCCAATCTCACTATTCAGCCTAACTATCTGAAGAAAAACAAAACATCGCTCCGTTGCCTTATTTTACTGTAAAAGTAGAGCAAAGAAATAAACCTCCGTATTTATAATGACATAGGTCTACGAGTATGTAATGTACAGCAGTAGACAAATTTTGGCTGAAATGGTAATGAAGATTTATTTATTTTAATATCCTACGTTGCTATGGAAACTGTTGCCATAGAAAAATAAAGAAAAAAGCCCTCTGAGTATCCGATTGAAGAAAATCTTGTTATTTATACATCGAATGATCTAAAACGTCTTCCAGTCCAAGTAACATGTGTAGAACACTCATAATATATCTTTAACAAATAGTGATCTTAACCTTGAATTAAAACGAAAAAAATAACAACTAAGGTTAAATATAGTTTATGAAATACATATCTACCTATTTATGTGTTCTTTGTATTGGCCACCTTCGGACTCATAAATATGAATACATTCTCCGTCGAATATTATTTACACAGCTATTGCAGATATATGAAAAATAATACGGTCATTCCATTTTTCTATCGTAGTAAGATTATATTACAAATAATAGCTTATATACATTAAATCGCTACCATGTTATTGTTAATTTATTAAAAAACAAAATTTATGAGCCCTGTGTAGGTATATACATATGAAATTGAAGCAGTAACGCACGAATGGCCTTATATGAAAAAAAAAACAATTTCATAAACTTATCGACTCAAGTCTAATAAAAAACCAAATAGACGCCTAATTATTCATCCCAAAATTAAAATAAATTCAAAATAAATTATCAGATTTATAAATAAAATTAGTTACCAAAAATAAAAGTTCTGCGTTATTTTTGGTGCAATTAGCAGACAGTATAATAATAATATTTAATGTATTTGTATTCCTGCTGCCAAATTATGATGAAAGCGTTTTTCTTAAGCGTGCCTATAAACAACTCGCCTTTGCACATACTCATAAATTAGTTATTTTCGTATTGTATATTTCCACCGATATATTAATGAAATTAAAATAATATAATCCATTTCAATCCATAAACGTCCCACTGCTGGGCACGGGTCTCCTCCATACAAATAATATATTATAATGCGTAACTTTATTTATATTACCTCAGATAATATAATATACTAGCTGTTGGCCGCGGCTCCGCCCGCATGGATGTCGGTTATCGCTGTAAAAAGTAGCCTAGGTGTTATTCCAGACCATAACATTTATAATATTAGTAAGGATGACTATGTACTTTCAGCTTAGAGTATATTTCGGCATCTAACCAAGAAAGAGAGAAAATAAATAATTCGCACTCTTGGGAAAGGAAGCGTAAGATGAAGAAATATGGTAATTTTTTACCAAAGGTTAGGTATTCAGCTTAAAAAAAATCCTATCAAAATTAATAATTATGTCATTTTATGTCTTGTGCCATTATGAAGGTAAGTAGGTAGTTAAAAACAATCGATATCTGTCAAGTGTTGGCAAATAGAAAACATCTATATTGATACACAATAGTACATTTTAATCGTTTATAAACAATTATATACGTATATATAACACGTTAAGTAATATAGTTTACGTATTTACTCACTATTTCATTATATTTATTCAGTTTAATCAATAAAACAATAGGGTACTAGTATACTACCAGAGTTGGGACTCGCGTCTCAACAAAATAACCGCCCTCTAGAGAGAACAGCATAATATGTTTTGGGACCCATTTCTCATTCGAAGTTTCCTGTAATCGTAGATCGAGTGAATTTAAATGTTGAATAAACAGAGGTCCATGTTTATTAATATTGAATTAATTTTCTTGTATTGTGATAGCTACGGAAATTAGAGATGCGACTATTATACTTAGACTGTTGGATTATTGAGAAAGGCCAGTTACATAATTAATTTCCGCTCATGAAATATATTTTATAGATACCTACCTATATCGTATATTGAATCAATTTATGAGAATCCTCCTTTAGTCAGACAATAAAAAATCGATAGATATTCAATGCAAACTTCACATCGCATTTCAATTTTAATATATATTTTTAGTGTAATATATGCAATATATGTTTATAAAATGTTGTTTGGCTACGTAACTATTACAAAATACTTTTCTTGTAATATTCTATTATTATACAAACTAGGTGAAGAAATGTAATTCAAAACATATAAAAGCGACATCTAGGATTTGTTGAAACAACTGCTACAAGCTGAAATAATGTTGCCAATTGCGGAGATGGAGGAGAGCGCCACCGCGCAAATATCGACGAACTCAGCCCGCCACCGGAGGCGCGACCGCGTCATCACGGCTGAAATGCGCGCCGTTCGTCGCCGCCGGGGTTGGACTGTAGTGGGCTCTGAAACTAGGTGAGTGCGACCGCCGCCACTAGATGACGCTGTAATATTTTTTTGCATATCTACCAAAAAGTCTAAGTTCTCATTTGTGAATGAAGAAAAGTTTTTTTTATTTAATATTTCCAGATATTAAATTTGTTTATTTGTCTTAAATGGTATAAAAATATCATAAATATCAGGTAATTAAATTGAAAATAAGGACGTAATTCTAGTTACTAATGCCACGATCTTTTACGAACAAAATGTTCAACAATTTCGTAGACATGTTACCGCAAGGCACAAATTTAATTAAGTTATATAAAATGTTGTAATATATATAAGGATTTTTATCGTAGAGGAGGGCGTGAGATAAATAGAACGTTTTTCAGCATTAGCAACGTCTGACTTTTATCTGGAGGCTACTTTTGGAAGCGCTATAATTGGCAATTAGCTGAGCCCCGTGGGCCATGTTGAGCATACTACACCAATTCTGCTAGGTAAGTAGATATTTATTTGGAAAAGTTTCACATTTGATAAGTTTTTGCGAAACATAAATGATACCCGAGGCTACATGTACCTGTCCTAGACGAGACTTTTTCTTGACTTGTTGTACAATTACATCATAGCAAAATTAGGTCACGGTACGTTAGATACAATACGATTGAAAAATAAATGAAAAAATAAGAGAAAAGCTGAAAAAACTTAATTCATAACTAAAAGAACTGAAACTAAAAAAACTGCCTTAGGTAGTGACTGCACGGTTGGTTTATTGGCCTAAATGGTTACATCCTAGCCATTTACCACAGTGCGGTGTGTTGTGTGTTCAATCCTTACACGGGCAAGGGACAAAAAAGGTTGTTCTTAGTCTTTGTATCCATAAATTGGGTATTTGTAAAGTGCACAGAGTACATGACATGTTTTTACAGCGGGAGTCGTCTTTTCTTTAAATTGCAGACACACGCTAAGTATCTAAGGATTTTCTGAATTTTCCTCGTGAAACTGAAAAAGATTATTTAACCACATGGAGGTTAAATACCGCTAAAAGTTATTTTATTAATTTTAAATGTTGACTTCACGAGTGGGGTCACCGGACTGCACCGAGTAGTATGAGATCGATCTTTACTTGAGACATATTTTTGTGTGGCCTATTTACTAATTTGGGTGTATTTTGTTTGTTTGTGTTCTTAAATTGTACCTATGTTTGTTAAGTTCCCCGGAAAACAGGACTTGTTCCCTAGTGCGACAAAAAATAGGTACATCTTTATTAATATTTTTGTTATCTTTTATTTTCTTTATGTCCTGTATGACATAGGGTTCAATGTAGTTTGTGCTTAGGACAAATAAATACTTACTCATGCTTGTACAAATATGATAAAGCTAATATACACAGATAAAGTACAGTCTTTGTTATGATCCGATGCTGAACTAATACTCATAAATAATATTTATGGCGGTTGCCCTATGGGTACATGTTGGTGTTTCATTTGACCGTCTCCGTGCTTTGGAGATCACATTGAAATCGGTCGCAGCTGTTAACAGTCGTTAGATCATAGCAAAGGGGTAAGGGTGACAGAAATAAAAAAGTAAGTAGATTATAAAAAAAGAATCGCTCTGATCAACTTTAATCAGGTTGAAATAGCCACTAACCACTCAATATAATAAAAATATTAATTCAATTTCAAATACAAAATCAAATCCTATTTTAAACTAATTATCATCTATTGCCACATCGAGAATTTTGTATTGTCATATTCTGTGAAACAATTATTTTAATCTTATTCTGATACTGACAGTATTAGTTTTGTATTATATTATTTAAGATTGAATTTAATATTGAAATAGCAGTATACAATTTATTATATTCGCGTGGTGGCTGACTGACAACGTGCCTCGAAAAGTACATACCTAAAGCCGTTGGACCTACACTTGATCACTTTTCGGTTATGTTGAATAGCCGCTCCATCGGACTATGTAAATGAGGACATGAAGTGCACTTGTATTCTATAATAATGTAAGATCACGCGCTTAAGTGTCTTTCGAGATCAGCCGCTGTGACCGAAATTCGGTCAGGATGACATTATTTCTACTTGTACTTGATTTCACGAACAGCTTGTATAGAAAAATATAAATATTAATAAACTTTACTACTATACTAACACTAAATTACTTTACTAAAATATCCCCTGAAGAATATAGAAATATAAACGCTTACCTTTTGCTGGGCAGAAATCTCGAATCTCACGAGACCTATCTAGCAATAATATTGAGGTTGAACAACTCACGTAAGAGGTTGGGTCTATCATAACTCGAAACTGACAAAATTAAATGTATGAAGTATACCAGCTTTCGCCTGTGGCGGTCTCTGAATATTAATGTGGATATAAGGATTTTTTTAGTGACAAAGAAAAGGTAAAAAGTCGGAAATTCTTAGTATCCGTACGAGGCCTGAGTTTGTGCTCCGTTTATCAACATCACCTAACATAGGTACCTAGGGAAACGTGGGAATAATTCATCGATTCGAGGAAAAAGCGTGATTCTATAACTTGTTATATTTTGGGATACCTTATACACAGCCGCCTGATTCCGAACTAGGCAGAGCCTGTACAACGCGGCAACCAGGCACCTGGAAAACATCCTTTATTTCTAAAAACATAGGTACATATCATTAATAAATAACATCCTGGCACAAAACAAAAATGAATACTTGCCAAACATATCGCTTAGAAGTATAACCGACCTTCAAATAATTAATCAGGGTGCTTGACTAATTAGACTAACAGGCCAATTAGGACATAAGGACACTTTCGCATTCTAGTATAATTAAATAATAATAACACATTGCAGACATTTACCGCAAAACAGTAAATGAAAACGGTGAGATAAAATATGCAAAGAATTTTTACCTCGTTAAAAACGAATAAAAATTGAACAAATCTTGCGGGCGAATGGAACAAAATTTGAAAGAAGTTTATTGGACCAATCTATATAAAAGCGAACTACATAGATCCCAAGAGGAATGAACGTATTTGCCATCTGGAAAATCTGTCGCGACAATGTTTGATATAATACCGTGTTCTTCAGTCTTAGTAACAGTTGTCCTTATAGGAATAACGATCTTGACTTAACTTTTTAGTTGATGAGCTTATCACAGGATAATTTAAAATATATCGTTTATTATTTTATTTTTTTTAAAGTCTCTCGCACTAGCAACTAACCTCTGTATCGCAGGAAATTACAATAATTGAACGTTTTGTCCTTTGTGAGTACGAGTAATAAATTAATAAGGTGCCAGTCAATAAGAAAGAAAGAAATCTTTAAAACTGATTTATAACGTAGTAAAATATGTAATTTAGAAATTTTAAACGATTGTAACCACCAGACATATGAAAGTTGTAACTTTATTGAGCAATCAAGTTATTGGTTTCATTTTTGTACAATATTTTGTTTTAAACAAACTAAAATGGAGTTAAATAACGTAATGTTATTCACAAAAGATTATACATATATTACAGGCAATAAAAAATGTGGTCTGGATTTCTACCTTCTTCTTATTGTTATGCGATTGATCGTTTCATTTTTCTCATCCTGTTATATTCTTAACTATGACTTCCATTAGTTGGTAATTTTGTATGAATGTATGTACCCTATATAAACTAAATTTGCGGAAAAAGGCTAAAGAACGCTAAAGAGCGAGCGTATATTGTATCTACAAGGAATGAAAGAAAATGTTAATATTCAATTGTATATGGATTATTTGCGTAGGCAAAGCAAACAATACCCTCGGATAACATTCGGGTACCTAATGAAAAATCTACAATGTCCTTGTTCATTTTTACACAACCATATTGCTTACCCAATGTTTACTCATATTTGAATTTATTATTACTACTTTTATTAGCTTTTTATTTTTTTACATAGTGGTTAAAGTCTTACAGAATTGATTAAATCACCCATAAAGGCGTCTGCCGTGAACTAGTGGGACCTATGATAATTATACGTTATATTAAATATCACTATGGTCACCCGTTTGTAGGGTAGCCTCCAAGAATCCTTGGTGGCTTTACCCGCTGATTGCTTACTGATCAGCGAGTACAATTATATTTTCGTACAATGTGCATTGGATACTGTTTTGGTAACACTCCAATCCGACTCGATTTTTGACGAAAATTCGCACTCGTGTTTATGTTGAAAGTAGTCATTCTCCTTTTCTAAGGTGCAAGCTAGCTACATAAAATTAATATGAATATAGAACGTTAGTATATGCATATTTTAATAGAGGTACTTGACTGTTCCAGGTAACGTAAATTGGATTTTATATTGGGGGCGCATAATACAAAAGTTATTTTCACAAACCATTTACACGTGTTTCTTTAGACTATACTCGTATTTGTTATTATACTTGAGAAGTATAAAGTTGGAGTAAATCTTAAGAAACTTCTCCGACGTAATCTCTATTATAACCAACAAACTTTCAACTGCAGCTTCACTTACGTGATATGTCAGTCAAAGGAAACTTAAAATGCTTTTTGTGAGCCATAAAATGCCGCACAGTATTAAAAGAGGTACGGCTCCACACAAGTAACGCACCATAAAAGTAAGGGTCCGCCTAGTCTAGAAATGTCCACCTCAGTAGAAACTGCAGCCGAATTACTACATACAGTTGTTTAGTTGTGTTCTTGTGCAAATATGTAGACCTCTAGAGGACATTTAAGTTTTTATTATCCCAGGATTACCCTGATGTTACATGTTTAGGGTTGGGTTGCAATGCGTTAGTAATGTTCTTTAGTATTGTGATCGCATAAAGGCAAAGGCTAACTGCAGGTGCATTCGCTGATCGGTAAACAACCAACGGGTTAAGCTACCAAGGGCGCAGTCACCCTATAGATGGATGACCGCATAGTGGTATTTCATCTGAGCATATCTATGTTTCGGAGGGCACGTTAAAAGTCGATTTACTTTAGCCGGCTTAGTCTTTGAGCTATGTCGATAACTTTGGTTATCTGATGAATCATCTAGTTTCAAATTCTATCTTTCCGAGAGACATCAAGCATAGCCTTCTCCAGAGCTCGTTGAGCGACTTTTAATTTGTGGACGAGCAGTACAGTGACTGTCCACGTCTCGGCTGCGTATGTACTACAGTATGTATGTACTGGCAGGACGCACTAATTGAAGACTTTTGTCTTTATGGAAATTGCTATTCGTAAATTCTATAATTTAACCCTACCTTAAATATTATTATAATGTACTTACTATAACAAGTTAAGCTCAAGCTCTTAATGAAAATTGCTGTGTTATGGTAATCTATGAAAGTACCTTAGTTTACAGACTACTAGCTACTTAGTATGCAAACTTCACGGAGCTAATTGGGATGTTCTTCGTAGCTTGCTAACTTTACGATAGCTTTTGTAAATTACGTTTCGTGAATTCGTCGTATAAAAAATTAGGTGAAAAGAATAAAACAAATTTTCAAAATTATGTAGTGTTATGTATATTTTTAACAAAAGACAAAATACATATTGTTAAAAGCTTCAACCTACTGTTAACCGACTGAAGCTCTTAACAAAATGTAGTAGAATTCAACCAGAAACCGATAACATGTTTACCTAAACAAATGTTTGTAGTCACGTACTTGGAACATTTTCGTTCAATCCCAGTAAACAGACAATACTAGAGAAATAACTATTTGCTTCTGGGAGAATTGGTTGTGAATCGTACACGTAACAAACATAATGCGAAAAGTATAAACTTGTACGATTTGTAAACAATGTAATGTTTAATCTACATTGTACGGAGACAATATTTATAGTGCCCCGGGTCAAATTTCATCTGCAGCAACCAGTTACTTTCACAGTGCTAGAGGACGGTGATCTGCCGCGACCAGAAAGGGGACAAGGAACCGTCAAGGTCACCCCTGTCTTTAGATACATTTTTTTATAGAAATTTTCTCACTTTTTTGCTTATCACTTCTTTAATTTTAAATTTAGGGCAAAAATTTATTAAAAATATTTGTAGACAAAGCAATTTGCTACAAATTATGTCTTGACGAATTTTTTGTAGGACGCATAGTTTCCGAGATATTGCGAAAAAGGTGTTTGCACCCCTTTTTCCAAGATGGCGGCCGGGGGACAAGGGCGGCAACCCCACAAACTTGGGGTTAAGCTTCTATTGACCCCCCTTACATGTCCCAAAAATAAAATTGCGTCCTCTAAAAAATGCAAAGCTCATGTAACATTTCAATGGACTACCTCCAGAAAACACGCAAATAATGTCCTATGCATTGCATTTGCAATCATCCATAGGGAACTGGTCATCTACTATCAGGCGGGCTTGTATACTTGTTTGCCACCTTAGCAGTAAAGAAGTATATGAATTCTCCAATAAATTTTATTATTTTAAGCAATGCGGAAAAAGCCGAGCCTGGTGAAGGATTCGAACTTGTGCATCTCGGATTCCGGCCCAGCGCACTACCAATTGTGCTATCCGAGGCATAAAATATGTTTAGCATAGCGAAAATGCTAAAGTTATTGAAAATTCTCCAGTTCTCATTCTCATTACTTATTAATTGTACTTTTTTAATTTGTAAAGGCAAAAAGAATTCGTTAGGAATGATCCCTGAGTCATAATTGATAACCACAATAATGAGACTGAATACTGTTACTACTTACGTATTCCTTCTGCTTTGGCTTTTAGAGCGACTAAAGTTTAAACGGTTTTATGAATTACACAAACTAATTGTGGTTTATTTTGTTATGGAATTTTATAATTATATATTATTTTAAATGGACATCTCTCTGGGAAACAGGCGTGAGTCTATACAGGTATATGTATGGACGGCCACAGGCTGATTAATGGATGCAAAGCCTTTATAGTTTGAAAGTTCATCTATAGCTGTATGTATAGTATAGTTTTTGTTCGTCAGTACCAGTACAAATAAATAAGTCAACATAACAACGACCGTAAATGCAACAATATTTTCATAAATATGAAAATTAAATAGCGCGTAGCCTCAAACACGTGGTTCTTACAAGTTATGAAATTAATAGCTTAAATTTCCATCGCAAAATGCTTTATAGTAAAAACGGATTATTTA
This sequence comes from Trisateles emortualis, assembly GCA_947095525.1. Taxonomy (NCBI): domain Eukaryota; kingdom Metazoa; phylum Arthropoda; class Insecta; order Lepidoptera; family Erebidae; genus Trisateles; species Trisateles emortualis. The sequence goes on from OX352734.1 coordinate 12,830,499, forward strand.
CTGTAACTTTTTTTACCATCCCAAATTGCTTCATAGGCACGAGAGCTTCCTTTTGTAAATTAAACTTTTGCTCCTCGAACAACCTCGAGATTATCCGCGAGACAAAAAGAAAGCGCTGAGAGTTTTTAATATTGGAAGTTTTCACCACTTTATGATAACATTTTTACTTCCATTTGGATTTCTGAGCGTCTTATGTAAAAAATACGTATGAAAACTCCTATAAAACTGCCTGTAAAAATTGTATTATTACTCTGTCAATAAAGCTTTAAGAGGATTGTTTCTTATCTCATGTATCGGTATTGATAGGTATATTATGTATGTGATGTATTTATATGTGTAGTGTTGTTTATTTTCTAATCCAACAAGCAACATTTTTATATACCTAATATTACCGGCCGGCCCCGACTTCGCCCGAGTTTAGGGATTGAATTTCCAAAAATTCATTCATAGAGATCATTTAAGTTATTTAATGAAGTTTTGTGCAAAATTTCAAGTTTTTTGAACTCTGCGTTGATGAATCAGTCAGTCGAGTCAAATAATATGTATAGATTTTGAGCTTGTTTTGTTAATGTTGATACATACCTACTTTAAATTTCGTTAGATAAAACTGCCACTTTTTGGTTTTTATATACCTTAGCTATGTTGGTAAATACTTATACTGGAAAAACAATGGTACAATGTATTTATTATGTTTTTACATTTTATGAAATGTAATCCCGAATACTGTTAAAGCATTAAATTATGCAAATTCATATTGCATTTACATTCAATACCTAGCTTATAAGAAAATGGAACAGCGTAAACAATATTTTGTAAAATCTTATTCAGAAATATTGTTACGTGAAAATAAGAGCCAAATTTTAGCGTAAACATACTTGTATCATGTTTTATTTTTCTTTTTTTTTGTCGTGTAGTATTTATTATAATTGTAATGACTATGTCTAAATAAGATTATATTTAGACAAACTAATAAATAACTTGCCTAATTGGTAAGCACTTACCATCACCTATGGATGCTTGCAATACTGAGGCGCAAAGCTGACTCTAAAATTTTACACCAAGGTTTGGTACCTACAACATTTACAAAGTATGCGTCGTATTTTAATGTATACTACTAGCCTGTTGGTCTAGTGGTTAGTGACCCTGACTGCTAAGCTGAAAGCCGAGGGTTCAATTCCCACACGGGAAAAAATATTTTGTGATTCATAAATGTTTGTTCCGAGTCAGGGTGTAAATTGTGTCCGTGAACTGTATGTATGTAAAGTGTTCTCTAGTGCGGGAAATGTCTTTTTTAACATAAAATTTTGTATATGACTTCAAACTACGACGCATATTTTTAAACCCAATAATTCGTAAGATTACTTGTTAAACTTAATTTTAATCTTTACTATATCTGAAAATTATATCAAGATTTGTTATATCTTCAACCAGCATTATTTTGTTTTCTTATACTTCTTAGTGACAACGAAACTCAAATTAATATACTTAATTTGAGTTTCGTTGTCACTAAGAAGTATGTATTCAGTATATATTTATCCGAAAGACTGCTATCTATCTATAAAATATCTATATATATAATATGGGCCTCCACCGAGTATTTCCACAGTGCTGCGTATAGCCATCGACTGCCTGCAACGTATAAGAATTATATAGTATTTTCTGACGACTTTGCTGGCGACACTTCTATGCTACCTAGTAGGATCAGCACTCACACAGATTAGATACAAACTCACTGAATAATACTACATAGTTTATTGGTACTTTTGCTTGGTATTTTTATTTTGTACGTAAAAAATAAATTATACTGAAACAAGTGATTTCATTGTTTTGCCTGTACAGCAAGGGTATTTATCGAACCAGCTTATTGGATTAATTTCGTTTTACCACTGGGCTAGATGGATTAAATATTTAAAAGGGCCAAATTTTTTGTAAAATATTTTTTGTGTTCGGAGAAAAATGTGCTCATACTTTGGGATTACATTCCTCAATTTGCATTATGGCGATCCCCATACTGAAAATAATTAATTTCTTTCTTATATATACTGTGCTTATAGGTACCCTTTATGATACTTGTAATGGTAGTCTAAGAATATATTTTTAGGAATAACTATAATCAAGTTGTACCTACATATGTGTCTATAAAAATACCATCAGCGAAATTTGTAATTAGCCATTACTTATGTATTCATGCTTAACAAATAATTGTACTAAGTAGCTGTAAGTTTCCTTTATTTGGAAATAAAATAAAATAGTTATTATTTAAGGATTCACTATTCTGACTATATGGACACTTGCAATACCTGGGACATCACTTGCGTATTACCTCGTCATGACCTATAATATTAACGTCAAGGTTTTGTTATGAAGTATTAGTATCTTTAAAATAATGCAATATACTTGTACACCATAAAATTTAATTTTTCACTTAAATGACTAAGTTAAGGCTAGTACAATCTGCGGTCTTATCGCTAGTGGAAATTTCTTCCAGACAACCTAGATGGACAGCATGAATGGAGAAAGGCAGTTGTTGGTGCACTGTAGTTTATATTAATATTTACCTTAAAGTTATCAAAAATCATTTGGAAATACATACATATACCAATATATTACATACATGTATCTAGACATCACTCATAGCATACTAACTTAATATAAATATATGAGAACAATATAAATACCTACCTACATATATAAAACAAACAGTTAAATGACATATATATTCTATATAAGTATTTATACAAATACCCTCCTAAAAAGAAAGAAGATCTGTTATTTGACTGTCATTATAGTGACAAGATATCCGTTGGAATATTATTAAATTAATAATTTTAACAAAAAAAAACCGACTTCAGTACGGCAAGTTGTAAAATTTTCAAATATTTGTTTGTTACAATCGAATAAAATCGACTGAGCGTCGGGCTGAACACAGGTCAAGTAGGTATTAAAAGCAATATTTAATCTGTGCAATCCGCGCTCAATTCATTCACGTCATTATTTCTTATTAATAGTTGCTTAGCAACAATAACCGAAACTTATCTAATCGCCATCACTACAATACTTATTATTGAAAAGTTCGGATGGCCATCTGTGGTCTTCTTCATCAGTTTTACTTCACCAAATTACACTTTCTGAATGCAAATGATTGATTAGTTGTTAAAAATATTGAAATTGCTATATGTGTGCCTATAACTTTTGAGGAGTTCCCTCAATTCCTCATGGATCCCATCATCAGAACTTTCTTTTGATGATAATGGGACCAAACTGGAAGTATGTCCAGCCAGACAAAAAAAGAATTTTTCAAATCGGTCCATAAATGACGGAGTTATGCGGTAACAAACATTAAAAAAAAAAAAAAACACACACGAATTGATAACCTCCTCTTTTTGAAGTCGGTTAAAAAATCAAAGAGACAACAGCCAAATTTGAACCTTAAATCAATAACTGCTGGATGTAAAATTGACAAATCCTCTCGTAGAAGCCCATCCATTAATCAGAATGCTACGACACATCATAAACCAGATGAGTCAAGCCTCAAGACACGCATTGTTGTACCTGACGTTTGTCCATGACTCGTCTGGATGGCACGCGTTCAGTTGTTCAGGTGACGGCTGATAAGCCCGGGCTCGTTGGCAAATTGCCCTTACGGATATAGACAGAGACATGCGTTGTATCACATACTCGAGAGAAACACAAGTTATGTTCAAACCCGTAGCGAGAAGCGTTTCCGACTAAAATAAATACGTACTTATATATCATTTATATTATCACAATTTGTACACATTATTTTTACTATAATAGGCAAAAGTGACCAATTCGAAAGATGACGAATTAGGAACAAATCAACTCGTGACCACGGTCGGTGGAATCTGACTGAAATTTCGAGTAACAAAATGTAAGCCACCATGAATAGCTTTCTTTCTTACAAATGCACTACCAATAGAATAATACTCATTATTTATTAACATAATGTCACTCTTAAGCCAATGCTCAGTGACACAAAGAATGTGAATGTTATGTTCTTTTAAAAATAATTCTACCTCTAACATCTTGCCGGATAAGCCCTGAATATTTTGATGAAAAATGTTAAGGCTATGTGACTGCTTATCCTTTGTCGCATCGAGTAGTTTAAACTACGAGATGTATTTAACATAAATAATAATAAATAATAAAATACGTAGTTCTTTTTTTAATGAATTATAAGAAATTTAAGTTACAAACGTGAATTCTGTACCTATGTTTTTGCCGATCATCATCATCACATCAGCCGAAATACGTCCACTGCTTAACATAGGGATCATATCCATGGGAGATCTTGGTGATTCTCCCATGGAGTCCTTAAGCATTCGGTCTTGAGCTCACCTTGTCCATCGGCTGCCCGCAATCTTTACTAGGACGTCGGTCCACCTTGACGAAGACCTGCTCGGGCTGCGACTTCCAGTTCTTTTCTGCCACTTCAGAACCTTCCTGTTAGTACAGTTCTCTGAGATAAAAGCTACTTAATTAAAAGAATCATTGGAGCTATGTCGGTCACAGTCACAGGTTCACCTACAGATCTCTTCGTTTTTGATGACATTTGCCGAGATTAATTTTAAATTAAATATATTTGAGATGCCGTTTGTCTAATTTCCGGCGTCGTCGTAACAGCCGTCAATTGAGTATTATTGATGAAAGTATATCATAATTGGAAAAAATATTGTACTTCCTTTTAAATTCAAATCTTTTTTGATTACAATTGAAAGCATTATATTATTTAATTTATGCATTATTACAGTCTGATTTCTGAGTCTGATTTCCTCAAAGGCCCCAGGGTAAATGTAGTCGCTTGAGTTAAAATATTTCTATTTCACGTTAATGCTGCAGTCTTTGAACTGAGGGCCCATCACATTCAATCCATTAAAGTAATTGATGTAACTAATTTGGTTTTTGAATTTACTGCGAAACGGAATTTAATAATGGTCAAAGGTAATTGTAAATATCGTATCGTAATTGCGTTTTTATTCCTGAATTCCTTTTTTTTGTACTGGCAGCCGGCTAAATCCTAGTGGACATTTATTTCGTTTTAGAAGGGAAATTCTTATTTAAAAAAATACAAGTTATGTTTTTTGCTGATAATTTACCTTTTCTATAAGTAAAAGACTTTCTAAAATCAGTTAAAATAGTTTGTTAGTTTATTCATTACAAACAAAAATACTTACAAATATGTTCTCTTTATAATATTACTTAATGTAAAAGTATAGATTAGTTTATTATTCGAACAAGAATATAAAGCAACAAAATATAGCGTTTGGTATAACTAAGTTAAGTTTACTGTAAATAAAACGTATTTTCAAGGGAATTTTTACGTATTTCTACTCCCACACGGCCACCTGATCCAAAAATAGGGTGTACTATGATGTTTTATTTATATTTATAAGCTCAGAATTTTTTGTATATTATCTACTTATTCTACTTATACTTATTTTAGTTAATATAAAAAGTAAGGGATATCTCTGAAACCACTTATCAAAATTTAATTCTGATTGATTTTATTAATAGGAAGCTACATTTACATTTGAAGTTTATTCATTCACCATCAGGCAGAAGCTAGTCTATGCTAATATTATAAATGCAAAAGTTTGTATGGATGTATGTTTGTTATGATCACACCAAAACGGCTCAACGGATCTGGATGAAAGTAGGCGAAGAGATGGAATATAGTCTGGAATAGTACATAGGCTATGTACCACTATTCTCGTGGGATTGTACACGCGAGCGAAGCCGCGGGTGGAAACTAGTACTATATATTTTGCTAACGTATGGTAATACAAAGCCATCAGGGTGCTAGGCAGCCAGCTTGCCTGTTAGTATAGTTGTTGCTTGTGTTAAAAAAATAGTTAGTCTCTAGTTTATTGGCACTATTTTTCAGAGCAGCTACATTTTTTATACAATGCACAGTACATACAAAATTAAACAGCAATAACTTTTTTATATACAGACTTTTTGAGTTGGCATGCATTTATATTTTGTGTTGCAACTTTCTAAGTATATTGTGACAGGTATATTACGCATAGTTTAATTATCACATACTTAAGGTATAAAAACAAACATGTGATGAAACAATACCTCGATGCGTGAGCTAGTACAATTATCACAATTTGTCGCAGCAGCATATTATTATTAATACATTGATGACTACAAACTATTTGGCAGCTAATCCTGAGATGTCGAAGACCACATGTGCATGGTGTCCTAAGTGTTAAGCGTTTTCTAGACAGATAGTATATAAAATATGTTACAAAAAAATTAATAATTATAATAATATTAGCTGTTGCCCGCGGCTCCGCCGCGTGGATGTCGGTTATCGTGATAAAAATTATGTGTTATGTGCCTATGTGTTATTCCAGACCATAATCTATCTCTGTGCTAAATTTCATCCAGATCCGTTCAGTATTTTTTAAGTGAAAGAGTAACAAACATACATCCATAAGAGAGGTAGGGCACCATACTAGCGAGCAAGCCCGACTGGGGAAGGACCTCCACCTTACAGAAGACCACAGCCAAATTACTACACACAGCGGTGTAGTTGTGTTCCTGTGTGTGAGTACAGGTCTCCAGAGCTCATTTAGGAATGCGTTTTGAAAGATACGTATTCCTATCCCAGGGTTACTTCCATCTTAAAGCCCTGGTGTAAAAAAATGGGCTGGCAACACGCAAGTGATACCTCTGGTAATGCAAGCGTCTATAGGCTACGGATACTGCTTAACATCAGGTGGGCCGTATGCTTGTTTGCCACCCAAGTAGTATAAAAAAAAAAAAAAAAAAACATCCATCCATTCTCACAAACTTTCACATTTATAATATTAGTAAGGATGATTTTTTTGTAACATATTCTTCTAACTATCAAATGATCGCCACCGCCATTACATTAAAAAGGTTTATAAAACAAAACAGCCATGTTTGTATAAGTTCACACTCAAATGTTTCATTTCAAAATGAAATCTGTTCATGTATTTTCAAGAGAAAACGATTTACTGGTACAAAACAACGTTTGCCAGTTTCGGAGGCATTCTAAATCGTCAAAAATAACAGCGGAATTTTGTTAGCCAACAAAATTTGGGCTGGAATTGACGTTCGATCAAATACTTTGGTGTTTCCGTTAAAAAAAAAATATAATCGACTTGTTATTGAATCGCATATACTCTTAATTACCCTCAGAATACACATTTATAGACAAACAATATAATTGTAGTTAACCAAGGTAATTAGAAACAAGAATTGCAGTTTCACTTTTTGATGTGAAAATATTAATGAGTTGCAACAAGAACTTTTCTTTGTTCGTTGCAACAAAATCTTTAATTATTTGTACACATAATAAAGACGAAAGGGACTTGACATCGATATACTGATATTTTAGATGGGATCTCGATAAGATTAAAATGCTACTTTGATCTAGAAGTTGTAAAACGCTCATAACTCATATCTTGCGTATTATATCAATCACATATATAGATATAGATACGTGTCATTGTTCCGCGTTCCACTATCAATTTATACGTTCATTAATATAGTCGCTGAATAATCCTGTTTTATAATATTTTTAAACATTCGTAACCTAAATGGATTTTAAATTTATATTTATTTAAATAGTTTAAAAACATAAATAAACAGAATCACAGCCACTTGAGTATAATAATTACAGAAACAATGATTAATAATTCTGTGCTTTTATACGATTGCAATATATTCAACGATAAAATGATCCCTATGACTAGGTATGTAACTACGTAACAGTAGAAGGTAAAATAATATCCTAGTGTACAATGTATTTAGATTAGACAGTGTTCCCAGCCATTATAATTTGGACTCAGATTCCTAGACTTAACCTAGTAACTCTGTATCTACCTCTGCCATACGAAACTCTGCTTTGTTTCCACTAGCAAGTATGAATTAAATTACGTTAGAACAAAGGAGAAACGTTTTTAATAAACTCACGTCAATTAAGATTAAATACGCTTTAAAATACAACAGAAAATGTATCCCACACAGAAAGGGCCCCACTTAAATACGTCTCATTACGAATATTTACAAGTTATAACAAAATTTATGTCAATATGCTTCCACAAACCATATTGTGAAACCCGGGCATTCGTACAATAAAGCCCAGATGTCGGTAAATTCATACATAAAGGATATTTGAGAGAGGTATGGTAACCGTGTCATGAATTTAGCTAAAGCAAAGAACATGACACGAATTCGTAATATAAATATTGGAGTAAGCTTTGATAATAATGTTGTTAGATAATACTAGTTCTCTGTCGATGTTCATTGTCACTCAATATAATTTTCTATTTGAGGTGTCTATATTTTTTTCTTCTCCCGCTCTGCTCTGTGTCGCGGAGGACTTTACAAACATACAATTAACGGACGCAAATTTCAACCAAACTCAGAACAACTATTTATGGGTTACACAAAGTTTTGTCCTGTGTGGGAATCGAACCCACACCCTCGTGCAAAGCAGATGCATATTGCGGCCACTGGACTACCAAAGCAGTGAAATTTCTTTATCCGAAGTAAAGCTACAGTTGTTTTCGTACTAATAAATAAACAATATTTCCAGTCTCAAAAGGCCTTAAAACTCACATAGAATTGTTATCTCGATGGCCAATATAAACGGAGACTTCGTTGATATTAGATCGACTGAGCCGAAAATAAATATACCTACTACTTGCAACCACAAATGCACTTTCTATTGTCTTCCTCTCATAGCCCGGCGAGACGGTAATCTGACACGATTGAATACGTGGCGACGTCTTGTTTGATTTGTTTGCCAAGGTACGGAAGGGTCTCAGTGTGTTCTAGAAAACTTTCAATCATCCACAATGTGACTGCGACGTAGCATATGTAAAATTATCGACCATACAGTTTCAGATCAAAAGTTTCTCAAAACTCTTATTGTTTCGCCTATACGCAGAGTAATTGGCTTGCTCTTATTGAAATTTTAAGAACATATTCAGACCTGTGTATAATGCGTGGTATTCAGGTAACTGAAAGTCATTCATAGTTAAACCTTTGGGAATGAGCCTTCAATGCCTCCCGGGATCAAGCCCTTTATGTAGATTCATTATTTAGCCAAGTTGAATTTGTAGTTTGGAAACTGTCAAGTTGTTTTTCTTGTACTGGAAATCTTTTGTTCTTTAGAAATGTGCTGTTAAAAAGGCGTATAGTAACGTGAATTTAGTATTAATCAAAATAATGATGTTAAGTAATTTAGTAGCTGTCGTGGAGACAAATATGCATGTGCTTTTTGAACATCGATTATTGTTTTCTATTTATTACCTATAATGATAAGGTCTTATCAGAAACTAGTACGACTTAAATTGCCATGTTGATACAAAATTTCGGAATATTATACCAAAAATGGACGGCCTCTACCTTCAACAATTTCCACAGCATTTGGTCCTTATCCATCAGCTGGCTGCAACCTTCACTAAACCTTATTTTGAAGCAGAAATTTTGATGATACTTAAGTTCGTAAAATATTTGTTTTCTGTCCAATAAAAATGTAAATAAAAACACAACAACTTAACATAGAAATACATAAAATGTTTCGTTTTAAAAGAGAAATGATTCCACTAGAACGCAACGAGAGAATATTATCGTTTTATAGGTACAGTTACGATTTTTTCACGATTGATCGAAGCGAGTTTCAAATGTACTATAGCTCGCTTTAAATACTTATTTACTTTTAACTATATACTATATATCTATTCGATATATGATATTGAGACACTTACAAGAGTTTCATAAAATGAGTAGCAAAATATCTTCATTGTACTTGAAATAGTCACAGTAATCTTCATGCACCCAATCCCGTGTTGTCTATTAAGTGCATTGCCCCAACAGATGCTACTTATGCTAATGCAATTTGTCGAGATTGGAGAGTACTGTTGAACTCTAGTAAAGACAAATTACTAGCATGGCGACTACTAACACTAGATGAAATGCTGTGCCACCCAACTAATAAAAGAGAAATATAAAATGAAAAAACTTAGGTTATTTCGTTGTGAATGTATCTCCTAATGAATGAATTCTTTATTGTAATTGAACTACTTGTAGGGACTTTATTGCGGTTTTTTATACTACCAAGGTGGCAAACAAGCATACGGCCCGCCTGATGGTAAGCAGTTACCGTAGCCTATGGACATTTGCAACACCAAGGGTGTCAGTCACGCGTTGCCGACCCTTTAAAAACCTTGCGGTTGGTTTGTTACTATTCAATTATAAAACACTTGTTTACGCTACCTACAAGATTAGTTTGTTAAAAGTTAAGGATTGTTTTATTGTTAGAATGTACGGCTGGGTGCGTGTTCACTTCATCATTTATCATGTGTGTGTTTTTGATTCCTACATCGAATAGAAAAATGTGTGATTCACAAAGAATTGGTCCGATTTTGGGTATTCTTTGTGTCTGTGAAATTCATAATCTAAAAGATTTTGCCTTCTTAATAACCAAAAATAAATGAACTTACCTAATCTAGATAGATAATTATAATAATAAATAAAAAGTGCGTTTCTGAATATAACATACGCCTTGATCAAGATCAAGTATAATATATAAATACTAGCTGATGCCCGCGGTTCCGCCCGCGTGGATGTCGGTTATCGCTGTAAAAAGTAGCCTATGTGTTATTCCAGACCATAATCTATCTCTTTGCCAAATTTCATCCAGATCCGTTCAGTAGTTTTTACGTGAAAGAGTAACAAACATCCATCCATCCATCCATACTTACAAACTTTTATAATATTAGTTAGGATAAAATAAAACAACGTATAAAACAGCCTAACAGTTTGGATCATCAGGCACACGAAGAAATTTTTATATAAAATTTTCATGAAATATTTTCTGAGGGACGCATACAGAATAGAGATCAGATTTTTTGCCTCCCAAGCCTTTTTATAACAGGAACCTACTTCTAAAATGTTTGCCTCAATATCGCATAATAAGCGAAAAGATTGGCTGAGAGTTTTTAGAATTTTTATAAGGGCCTTTTCTAAAACGAAATAATTATTGACTGTGAAATAAGGAAAAGTATATTGATTTTAGTACTTAGCTAGTGAAATATATAGCGTTTCCCTATCTTAGGGATACTCCATCACAAAACAAAATAGTTTTTTTTTTGGATCGGCAACAATCAAATGTTACTGTGATACTGCAAACGCGATTCTGCCTTGTTAATGAAAAACGACACAAGTACATGATACAATTTTAGGGATTACTGCTTTTAAAGTTAGATATCTAAGATTTATTTTCCCGTATTTTCCGATATGGGGTTACCTACGCCTTAAATCTTTAGTCGGGCGGTACTGGCTACGATGACTGCTTACCATTAGGCGGGCTATATGCTTGTTTGTCACCAAAGTAGCACAAAAAAGTCATTTAATACTGTTTATAAGCCAGATTCTTGTAAACCCTGTAACTTCGTTGCTTGTAAACCCCGAATCACGATGTAGGATAACTTTGCCACTAAGAATAACAAGATTACTGAGCTAGTCATAACTGTGTCACCTTTCATACTATCATATATAGTTAGGACGAACTTCGACCTTATACGAACGAGTTTTAGTCCAAGTTCGACCTGGATGTAACTAACGACTATGTAGTTTGGTCTAAAACTAGTTAGTTACTGTGGCAGAAAGTGTGTCACTATGTATCTTTATATTATTATTGGGAATCGTAATATAACACAGAGTGATGCTTTTTCTATTAAAGGATAGGCAGAGATATATAAAGTTACTTTATGTATCTCTGCCTATGCTTTATTTAGTTGAGAAAGCCTATAAAAGCCTCTGCCATGATTATAATTTATTTATGATTTAACGACTGAGAGCAATCGTAACCTTCTTTTGACATAAGCACGGAGACACCTAGAAGAAAATGCTACGGTCACCCATCATATAAGGGAACAGCGCCCATGCTTGTTTAAGATCTACCCGTCTTTCGTTCTTCCCCGTCGCGTTCACCATAATGTGACAACAGATTCATTTGTGAAACTGTACCCTAAATTATGTTAATATTACAAATCTAACGTGAAATTACTAAAAAAAATACCAGGGCTTTAAGATGGTGTATCCCTGGGATAGGAAAACGATATTTTGTCAAAACGCATCCTTAAATGAGCGTTATTTGTTTATATCTCAGCCATACTATTTTACTTTATTATACAAATTAAGAAAAACAATATTTTTTATAAATGAAGCTTGATATATTTATTTACGCCTTTAGCAGAATGATTTAGTTAGATTAATTCTAGTTTTCTTCTTATATTTGAGCAAAAACAGTTGCCTTCACCTGCCAATTTTCTCACGAGAAACGTAAATCGTGGGGAAAGCTTTTTAAGATGCTTGTGAAAGGCAGTGTAATTTACTGTACCTATATTATTTATTAATATGATACGTATATTATTTACAGTTAGATAGAGACAATTTTGTTCTCCTTCCTTCCTTCCGACCTTGTCCATCGGTTGCCCGCAACCTATACCAGGTCGTCGGTCCACCTGGTTGGAAACCTGTCCACGCTGCGTTTTTCAGTCACCACTCCAGAACCTTTTTGCCTTAAATAAATTATACAAAATTGAAAATAAATACTCTTATTGCAAATGGCAATCGTTGTCACTCTCATTCCATTCTCGATAGAAAGGGAATAAGTTTAATAAAAGTAAAATACTATTTTTGTGTTACATAACGTTATTCAGTTTACGTGTCCATCCATGTATTTCAGATTAGGATAGCCTTACATCATTACTCAACCTTACTGCTTCGTCACCATACAATACCAACTACTAACTACCCAATGATGCGATAGACTCTACAATGAATAATGACTTTAGTATATCCCTAATTATTTGCTAAACAGCCTGTCATGAACACGTGTACTACGTAAACTGAAAGCCTTGGTAAGTAAATTTCTTCAAAATTTATATTAACTGTGCAATCGAATTAATTGGAAGCACTCAAATTTCCACTGAAATATTTAAACTAAACAAATCAAGTACGTAAACGGGGATTGATGGTCGAGTGCTTCGTTTATTTATAACAAGGTTTTCACAAACATGTTCTTAAATTCATTTCTTACATCAATTATACAAAACTTCAAGAATTGAAAAATAAAGCTCTTAAAATTGGATTTGATACACCTTTTGTCACTAATCTAAGATTACTGCAATAACATTATACTGCCAATTAAAAACCGTTCATTTTTAAATTAACACAAAAAACTCACAGTTATCGTATACTGTCTCAGAATACGCGCAAAACGCGAATACATATATGTATAACTTAAAATGTATCGATACGTATCGTCGATACCGCTTACCGCATCACTAAGTCCTGTCTAAATAGTCGATTTCACGCACGACCGTAATAATTATCAAAATGAAGGTAGTTTATTTTTTCGTACTCGATCGTTACCACCGCAAATTATGTTTACTTCTATTTTTACGTTTTATTTTTCGTTCGTCCTGAAGTTCTGTCCCACATTCCAAAAAAATCTTTGTTTGTCTCTTACCATTATTTTAAGTTGGTTTCGTCCTAAATTACAAATTTAAACTAAGAGCAATGTCTTTGTCGTACTATCTTAAAGTCTGTAGAATGTAAGCTCTTTCATGTGTCCTATTTAAAGCACTTGGTCTGTCACTATTTAGTATACTAACTCAAACGGTTTCGTTCTTTTTAATCGAGTTGTCGAGCAATTGGATCGCTTCGACATTCACATGATGGTGAAGACGGCTTAGTAATATAAAAATGTTTTATTTAGTCTATCACTGACATATGTATGAATCTCCTTGCCACGAATGACAATGTTCTGCTATAACGCATTTGTCAAAACATTTATAAATATTTATATATTGTTATGTTACTTACAAAATAATGAGACCGTTCTGATGTAATCATCGAAAAAAAAAACCACGTAAGCATTACGTAATCAAGTGTAACAATAGACAATACTTTGCGAACTGGGAAGTAAAAGCAATTTCGTATAATGTACGAGGAAGGAACCATTTTCGGTCGTCATTCTAACAAAAATTTAACTGCAAAAGCACTCAGTGCAAACATCAAGGCAAAATTTTCTAATATATTATGTTTCTTTCTATTTGCACATAATGTTAAATTATGTTATAATGTTGAACTTTGTATAGAGCCCGAACAAAGTTTTGAACAAGTTAAAATTTGGTGGTGGTTGCGTTATTTTGGTGAATATGTTATTACATTTTGATTTTAACAAAGTAGATACTCCTATCATGTATACAAGTTGTCTCGGCTTTGCTCGCATAATGAATGATAATACATCATACACTTCAGTACATACCTACGTCTAAGTTTGATTGAATATGTTAACACAATGTCCCACTGCCGGGCATGAGTCCCTCTATCAAGAGAGTGGTTAGGGTTTTAAGCTTTAATCCGCTGGCCCTATGCAGATTAATCTTTTAAGACAAGTGGGTTTAATCCCTGATATTATAAATTCAATCATAACTCTGTAAGACCGTCTGTTGCTTTTTCATAACTAAACGGCGTAACGAATTTTAATGAAATTTGGCAAGGAAATAGATAACAAGGGAAAGGACCTAAGGTACTTTTTATCACGATAACTTATATCTACGGACGAAGCCGTGTGCAACATTTAGTAAAAAAAAATACAACGAAAAAAAACATTATATAAAAATATTTCCTTTACACCGGTTATAAATATAACAACAATAAACAATTTAAATTATACGAGTACTTTCATTCGTCTGTAAAAATCGATATAATATTTATTTTATAAAACAAATGTAAGATAAAAACATTGTTTTATACTTGAACGCACAGCGGGTAGCACTTTATTACATGACGACAATGGCGGCGTTTTCTCGGCATGCAATTTATTTCCCATGAAATATTATTTTAAAATTTCAGTTTTAATAAGGACTAGAACCAATTTCGCATTTTGGCGGTTGAGGTTTTGTTAGATATAATCTAATATTTTAACAAAAAAAAACGACTTTAGTACGGCAAGTTGTAAAATTTTCAAATATTTGTTTGTTACAATCGAATAAAATCGACTGAGCGTCGGGCTGAACACAGGTAAAGTAGGTATTAAAAGCAATATTTAATCTGTGCAATCCGCGCTCAATTAATTCACGTCATTATTTCTTATTACTTAATAGTTGCTTAGCAACAATAACCGAAACTTATCTAATCGCCATCAGTAAAATACTTATTATTGAAAAGTTCAGATGGCCATCTGTGGTCTTCTTCATCAGTTTTACTTCACCAAATTACACTTTCTGAATGCAAATGATTGATTAGTTGTTAAAAATATTGAAATTGCTATATGTGTGCCTATAACTTTTGAGGAGTTCCCTCAATTCCTCATGGATCCCATCATCAGAACTTTCTTTTGATGATAATGGAACCAAAGTGGAAGTATGTCCAGTCAGACAAAAAAAGAACTTTTCAAATCGGTCCATAAATGACGGAGTTATGCGGTAACAAACATAAAAAAAAAAAAAAAAAATACACACGAATTGATAACCTCCTCTTTTTTAAAGTCGGTTAATTAATAAATAGTATAGCTGACTGAATCACTGTCTCTTAAGATACCTGTAATAATAGTCCAAACATTTCAAATCACTACACACCACATCCTAAGGTTTTTTGCAAAGAAGTTCATGAAAAAAAAGATACGGTGCAGTCTTTGGGGACTGCCGATAGAGATGAAAACTAAGTAACTTGCGAATTGTATTAAAGAGCAATTAGATTATAATTTTTGAATATTTGTATTTGTTTGAATATAGAAAGCGTTCGGTGACGATGACGCGAGATCCATGATATTTCTTCACCCATTAAGTGCTCAACGCGCTCAAAGAAGTTTTCACTTTAAAACATAGATAAAATACGTACTCGTACACCTTATGTATACATCCGGTTACTTCTCTAATGAACTTTATTAAATATCGGGTTTAGAATAATAAAATGAATGCCATGAGCCGACTTACACGACCACCAGCAATTTAAATGTAACGCCATACATTAATTGCATATATTACGTAAACTTCCACGAATATACAATAATTTTCCTTTGAAATACTTCACAGGTGTATTATGGTGGTAAAATATGAAGCAACAAGTATACCTTTCAGTTAATATTGTTTTAGGGAAATATTCTCTTATATGAGTGTTGGTATAATAAATTCGCGAAAATGTTTCTTGTCTGTTGCATATTGTATTTAAATTGTACCTGGCTGTTACATTTTCTGGTGTTTTAATAATCTAAAAGCGGGTACATACTCCGGGAACAATTAGATTCTACTTCACAGAAGTCCTCAGTCAGAATAGTATAGGTACAACCTAGATTATGTTTTGCTGATGATTCTGCCGGCTGATTCTCTAAGAAACAGCGATGGCAAACTGACAGTTGTGATCGCAAAACTGACAGTTGTGATTGCTCGGTGACGGCACAATCTATTGACTAAACGTCAAAAAGGGCTCTTACGGAATACCGATTCTCAATCTGACAGTTAGATTTTGCTCGGTTTTTGCGGTGGCTCGGTTTTTGCTCTTACGGAATACCCCTACGGGTTTCCAGCTATTTGGGGAAGCGTTGAATTGGTAGCAAGAGAACTTTTGTAGTTATAGCTTTAAATACATCGTATACCTTTTTTACTGTATACCTACTTATATTATTCTTCGAGTCAATAAGCTACCAGTAGCTGGTATCAGGTAGACCGTATACTTGTCTGCATACTATAAATAAACCTCATAGCAACGTGTACGCTAAACTGCGAGAAATAACTTTTAAATATACATACTTAGCAAAATCGTTTATAAAAATAGCATCAATAACTATTCCCTTAAGTAGTGAATCGAGTCTAAATATAAAGTTCAAAGAATTATATCGGTACGAGAATACCTTAACGGACTTATTCACGGCCGTAAATCTTACTTTATCACGACAAGATTAGAAGATATATCCTCTATATACGTATCTACCGCGCTAACTTTATTGTGTTTATAATAAAATGGTTTATCGAAACATATCGTGTTAGATTGTTACCTATATATACTAGAAACTAGCTTTTGCCCGCAGCTCCACCGGCATGTATATCAGTTTCCGCGAAAAACGTATCCTATGTAAGGACATAAAGGTTACTTTTCATCGTGATAATCAACGAAATTTGACAAGGCTATAGAAGGTATCCTGGGATAGGCCCTAGGATACCATATATATAAAATGAAATTGGCAAGGCGATAGATATCTAATCTATCGCCTTGCCAATTTCATAAAGATCCTTTCAGCCATTTAGCCATGTAATACCTTTACATGGCTAAATGGCTGAAAGGACAAACCAATATACATAAAACAGAGCTAATTTTGTATTTATAATATAAGTATGAATATTTGAGTTGTTCATGTATGAAGAAGTTGATAAATGTAGAGGAAGCAAAAGAAGTATGTCTGGATCGAAGCTTTACATGGCTAAATGGCTGAAAGGACAAACCAATATACATAAAACAGAGCTACTTTTGTATTTATAATATAAGTATGAATATTTGAGTTGTTCATGTATGAAGAAGTTGATAAATGTAGAGGAAGCAAAAGAAGTATGTCTGGATCGAAGCTTGGCGTTTTATAGTCTCTGCCTACCCCAATGAAAGAGGGGTGTAAGGCCGATGTGCGTCTAGAGATAGGGCTCCATACAATCGAGCAAGCCCGACTGGGGAAGGACCTCCACCTTACAGTAGGCCACTGCTAAATAACTACACACAGCGGTGTAGTTGTGTTCCTGTGTGCAAATGCAGATTTATCAATAGGGATGCCTTTTTAAGGAAATCTTGTTCTATCCGAAGAATACTTCATATTAAAACACAGGTGGAAACAGTTTTTGGGCCAGCAACACGCAAGTGATGCAAGGTATTGCAAGCATACACAAGCTACTAACTGCTTACCATCAGGACCTAAGCAGTAAAAAAATAAAAGTCCACAAAGACCCCATTGTAACTACGCGTTAGTTCACTACGACTGCAATGAATACCCAGTTCAATAGATGCTCAGGCTTCCTTCGGCTGAACAAATACTTGCCCGAGCAAAGAATAAAAAACCGCCTGCCTTTTATATCAATGGACACGCCCCCCGTAAGAACAAAGTAAGGCACTCTGGCACAGCCCTGGGGTTCAATACACGAAAATATAGCGATCCATTTACTATCCATTAATATACAAACTTTTGTTACAGGTAAGTACCAGCCAGTGATAATTAATCTTCAGCACTTCGCGTTCATTATGCCGTATGACGTCACAAGGGCGCTTCATTCAGGTAAGCTCACAATTTTCAGCGTGTCTCATAAATCAAAAAACTGTCCCGTCTACGTTCCGAGATAAATCGATATAAAAACATCAATCCAACACTGGAATACAACAATATTTATTTGGTTCATATTTCAAAGATATTTTACGTATTTGTAAGTAATAAAAATTGTTGCAAATGAAAGATGTCGTCAATTTTAGTACTTTTTGTCATCGGGAATATAATTTCTAATACCTACGTCTCCATGGGTATATTCTTGGTCAATTTATCGTCTAATTTAACAAGCTTTTGCTGCCAAATGGTCCTATTTCGTCGACATGCGGACAAAGTATTTTTTTAATGGAAGGGTTTTATAAAAATACTCTCGTAAAATATAGCTGAATAGGTTTTCTAATCAAAAATGTAACACGTAAATCTTTCTGCTTTGCAATGTCTCGGTAGAACAGTAGTAAAAATCCCAGGTTCGATTCTCGGGATGGATGGTTTTTTGATGATAAATACTTAGTATCAGCTCGTATGGAAACTGTACTTATATGGTAAGAGCTAGGCTTCATGAGGGTGCTATACACCTTTGCCTGTGCCTTTAAGAAAGAGACGTAATGTATTATGGAAATATTTTATAACACAATAAATCTTATATTGTCAGAGTACTTGGCATATTACTCTAACTCTAACAA
Source organism: Trisateles emortualis (assembly GCA_947095525.1). Lineage (NCBI taxonomy): Eukaryota > Metazoa > Arthropoda > Insecta > Lepidoptera > Erebidae > Trisateles > Trisateles emortualis. The sequence goes on from OX352734.1 coordinate 12,849,501, forward strand.
AAATGCGTCAAATATTTCTTGCATTAGTATTGGACTATTTCTTTGTTTTGAAGAAGACAACAATAAAAGTTGATCACATTTACAAGATTATTTCATATGCGCGACTGTGTTTAACGCAAGTTGCTTGTAAATTGGAAACGTTAAGTTAGGCGACAACCTCAATCATGATTGTGCTAATTAGTTGCCAAAGCTTTGAGTTCATCTGTGGCTTGTGGGTGCCAATTGTTTAGTATAAACCACGTCACGTCATAATTGTACCTACTATATAATTGGTGACTTGCTATTATTGTTGCGCTTCAGATTTCGGCTGCACCAGCTAGTTTGAACGGAGGCAAGACAATTACGCAGAATATTCTCTTACTTTGATAGTCTTAAGGGCAATACGATCAATTTCTACGATAGTGGGTAATATTTATATAAAAATTGACCATTCGTTACGACAATGGATAAAAGTTAAGTTTAATGCACAAAGAGTTACTGGTAAAGTTGCACATTGATAGGTATCTAAAAATATGCTTAAAATTGCAAGTAATACTAAATATTTATCAGAGCTTTTCTCAGTGACGCATTTCATACTTAAGTCTTCATTTTAGCTTATTTATACACGACGCCCACAATTTCTTTCACTTGCTGTATGAAAGTTCTCTTTGATCTTTCTCAAGCAAAATCGAGGGAAGAGCTTTGATTTTCTTTTATTATTTTAAAATGAACGGGTGGCGAAGCAGATGTCTCGAATCTAAATATACATACTTTGTTGTATCCATAACTTCAATGTTTATCAAGTATGTGTTATAGGAAATAGAGATTATTATTTCCTAGTACAGAAAGCCTTTGGTAATAAACAAAATACAAATGTCACCACCCCGTTCGATCCTGAGGGTGTCGTAAGAGTCGACTAAGGGAGTAAGTCAGGCAGACAATATCCACTGCAAGAGAGGGAAAACTCGAAACAAAACCCTATACCAACCCGTCTGGCCAGCGTAGTGTAGTAGGCTAATATACCTCCAAGGGCATGGAGGAAACCTGTGCCCAGCAGTGGGACGGTTTATGGGTTGAAACAAGACAGAAAAGAAAAATATTATTTCTCGTTAGCGTCGCCATTTTGGCATACGTATGATAAAATTTAAATGTAGACACAAACTTCGTGATTTACACAGTGCAGAAAACTAGAATGCAGAAACGGTTACTAAATCATTGTTTAGGCGTTTAACCGCATTGTTCCTTCACTATACGATTCGTTATGATTTACAACATAAGAGTAAATATATTTCATGAGACCTTAAATAGAAGCAAGACGTAGAGGTGAGAAATGTCACAAGACAATTTGCTGTTTATTTTTCTTTGGCATCTTAGCGACGAAACATATGATCCAATTTTAATGCAGTTTCCTTTGTTTAAAAACTTTTTGATTGTATACAAAGAACACCTAAGGTCAGAACCACCATTTATGAATTACACAAACATTTGTCCCATTTGTGTGTCACACCTACAACACGCCGCGCATTGATTGGCGAGTGGCATTAAAACTACTAAGCTAACCGTGGCAGATCTCATTAAGATCAGAGCCAGTCTTCATAGTTTAATACTGAAAGCGTTAAAAGCACCAATTATATTATTACGTATTAATGTTCTTTTAAACACATAACCGTAAAAATCATTTCCTCAAAATTTACTGGACTTATTCGTTTACATAAATCTTTACGATTCAACATTATAAAAGTTGGAAATCCTTACAGAAATCTTCTCAGCTTTGCGTATACTCTTGTGAATACGTCTCCTCTAAAGGAATCAGCGTTCTGTGCCTTTTGTATGGATTCCTATACGCCCAACCCACAGGCGTCCCACCCAATACTTTGGCTCGTAAATGGGTATGGCTGTTGTACGATGCTAATGTATATGTGCATTCCGGTTTTAAGCCTTAAAGCTAAGCGCACACTACCGCGCTGGGCCATATAGCATTAAAATAACGTTTTAATCACATGATAAGTTTGGCAATGGTTTGCATTGCATTGACCACGTCAAAAGAGGGATGGTCATAAAAAAAGTTAACACTAAATATTTGCTGCATTCTTGCTCATTAAACGAGTATATACTTTGTACCCCTTTTGTAACTTTGTACTCCTCTCTGCGCGCCATGTGTTTACAGTGGGATTGTGTGCAATTTGGCTAAGTAAAAGTTCATACGGAGAAGGACTGCAGAAGGCAATTTCAGTCAGATTTCGACCACCGGGCGACCTTTAGTAACAGTAATCATACAAAGGCACATTTAGTCTTTTATCATATTTTTTTTGTAATTATAGACCTTCCTTGTAGTTAAAGCTAATGATAAATATATACGTCAAAACGGAATGGTCAGAGATAGAGAATACTTCAAGCGAATTAATTCCTTTATACCCTTCCATGAAGCAAAAGAAGTATATCAGGTTCGTAGCATTTGGAAGTATTTGGTGACTACGTACCGTTTTGGTAAATAGGTATGATTCATATGTATATCTGCGTCTATATGAAAAACGTTTACTACAGAAAACGCTTCAACTTTGGTTTAAATGCTATTGTTTTATTTTTTTTATAAATTAAAATAACAGCATTTTATGTTGTGTTTAGCTCTTAACTCGATAACAGATCTTCTATATGAATCCATGTGCGTTATGCAAATGTAACAGCAAAAACCGAGCCACCGCTAAAACAGAGCAAAATCTGGCTGTCAGATTGAAAATCGGTATTCTGTAAGAGCAAAAACCGAGCCTTTTTGACGTTTAGTCAATAGATTGTGCCGTCACTGAGCAATCACAACTGTCAGTTTGCGATCACAACTGTCAGTTTGCGATCACAACTGTCAGTTTGCCATCGCTGTCTCTTAGAAAATCAGCCGGCCGGTCTGACTTCACCCGAGATAAACTATTTTTTTTTATTTTTCAGTTACGGAATTTCCATAAATCCCTTCATAGTGCTCACTTACGTCAGTCAGTCAGCACAAGTAATTATTTATGTATAAATAAGCGACTGTTAAATACTTTGCAATGCGATGCGTTATGGCCCGGCCCGCCCTAATGTGCACAAGGCTTTAAACATTTATACTACTTTCATATAACAAGGATACATTTTCCATTGGTAATGTAAGCAAAAAGTTTAATATTTACAATTTGTACCGTTTTGATTTGTTTGTTACATAATTTGAATACAAAGCAGTTGGTACAAAATCTCAGTAGGCAGACAAATATGCCCAAATATTTCGAGGATACATTTTAGTTTTATGTTTCAGCGCCTAGTTTGTAATATTATTCATTATTTTCTAGGACATCTACATAAAATTTGAATTGAATTAGTCCTGTTTGACGTAGTCCTCTCCCAAATTGCACTAAAAACTTACTCTACCTTCTTCAAGTCGTCATGTGTAATTAAAGTCAGATCAAAATTGTTTAATTAGCAAAAAATGTTTATTACGTAGGTGTATAAATATGAACGATAATATCTAACCCTTCATGCATAACGTTTAATTACGTCGACAACACACGTGTAAACATCAGATAGAAATTTTCTATCATTATTATTCCAAGAAACCTAGTGCTTTGTATATTTATTTAATGCGGCGCTGTGCTTGTGTGCGTCCATACGTACGGGTCGCCTCGGTGCGCGGCGTGCTCACTGAGCCAACACATATCCTTTATTCAATATCTCATCGCATGATCCAAGTGAATATTTCAGGGTTATTGATGCCTATTTTTATTGTGGCGACTAGAAACTTCTATAACTTCGTCACGTTTGTCCATTAGACACGAAGAGCGGCTGTTGAACCCTCTGCCTGTTTAATACTTAATACGATGTAGGTTTTCATGTGTTTCAGAAACTCTTTATTACTTGGCTACCTAATTGACATAGCTTTGCTGTCCCGTATATTTGTGTGTTTCTAGTAGGCATTTTGCTATAGCAGCACGGGCGGCGCGGCGTCGGAATTAGTGCCCAATATATTATAAACATAAATGTCCATCAAAATTCAGTTAGGAGGACCAAAATCGGTAAAGGTGACTGTATAAGCATCTAGCCACCTGTACCAGAGATATTGTAGTGCACAAATTTGGGCGCAAATACAGATTCTCTTACTATTAGGTACTTTACTCTTATAGTCCGACTAGACGGCAATTCGACACGACTGGAGAGTCTCGCTGTGTTTTCAAAAAATGTTCACCGATCTACGGACAAACTTCAGCAAGCTTTGCTTAACCTTGCAGCCGTATTGGTCCGAATGGATAGTACTTAGCTATTCGTCCCTCTTATAAACTAATACGTTATACAAGCTCTAAGTTTAAACTTGTATTCAATGGTTGTTTGCCCCGATTCGGTTGTGTTGTGTCCCGGTTTCGCACACCAAGGGCACATCATTCGAGTTTAGTAGATCGAGCAGCGTGCTCATCAGTAATTATTCACGTGTGCCGTCGTCAAAACATCAAAGCAACCCGTAACCTATTGGTGAACCGGGGTATTTCCCGTAGACCACCGACACTGTGACTATAACGATTCATAAACGCAATGTTTCATTCACGTTTTTGAAATATTATGAAGATATTTTGATATTTTTTCATGGCTAAAAATATCAAAATATTTTCATAACCATTTTGGTTTTGGGTTCTATTTTAATCGTCGATTCTTTGTTCTGTGTAGGTCTACTTTATAATATATCGTAACCGTTTGTCTTGAATGAGTTGCGCACACACTTGTGCACTAAAATATGTCCTGCGCAGTTGGTTTATCTCTGTTGGAAATCGGCCTGGACGACTATTAATATATTTAGAAATATATAAGTATACGTACCATTTGTTTGGTTGCCATAATATATGCTCTACGTGTTTCCCCGTAGTAGAGAGCCGACAGTTTTGCGATGCAGCTTTGTTTGCAGCAGTCGCTAACATGAACAAAGGCGGCATCATGTCGGCTCAATATCAGCTACCGTGAATATCTCTTGTCAAATGTGTGGTAGTGCATGCTGTTCGCATCGGTCTGTTTAGCCACCAAAAGCGATGTCTATCACACCTTGTACCATAAATCGTCTGCAATAAACGGGCCTACAATAAAAAATTGAAATAAAAATAATATAATGCTTAGGAGCCAAACAAGCATACAGCCCGCCTGATAACGTAGTTACCGTACGCTTGCAATATCAGAGGTATCACTTGCATGGTGACCCGACCCATTTTTTTACACCAGGATTTTTAAATGGAGTATCCCTGGGATAATAAAAAGTTTCGTTAAAAACGCATTCCTATAATTATCATCATTACCATCTCAGCCTGAAGACGTCTACTGTTGAACGTAGCTGCCTGCATCCAGTGCTTCCCTGCAGCTCTGATCATGTCATCTATCTATATAAATAAAAATAACCCCCCCTCATACATTTTATAAACGATTTGTATAAACACGATCGTGCATTACCTTATTATGTAGATTGCTTGAAGTTTCGACCAGGTAAACACCGACCGTGGTTACAAGCTGACTCTGTAAAATCAATAATTATAATATTGGCGACAGTTATATAAAGCCCAGGTTGACACTGTTTAATTAACGTTTCTCATTAGTCTAACGCAAACCGCTAGTTGCAATGGGAAATTGTAACCAATTTATTGCTTCAAATATCAAAATGTTGTTTGTAGCAATCACTTAATACTATGTATGATTTCTATTTATATGTGTTTAATTGGTAATATACTTATTTACATTAAAGTCGCGCCAGATAAATAAAAAGAGGAACAACTGAATAAGCATGTAAAACTGTAATATTTTGTCAATAAAATGTAGCCTATGACACTCACAAGTAACGAGGCTTTCTATTGGTAAAAGATTTTTCAAAATCGGTTCAGTAGATCCAGAGATTACCCTACAACAACCTTACAAACTGGTCTAGTATCCCTGACTGCTAAGCCGTAGACGTAGTAACTATTTAGTAATCTGTGGCCGGAGCTCGTAGGTTCACCTCGTAAGCATTACCTAGTTTGCATCTTATCCAGATGGCAGTGCGTGAGTTATTTTGGCTGTTATTAATTTTATTTCTTTCGTTAATTAAAATTCACAAAACGATTTAAAATTATTCATCATTCATTACTTATAATTAACCAAGTTATAAATGTTAGTCTTGCGCTGCTAAATAACAAAAAAACTGTGTTGGACTTTGCTTCATAACTCGAGCCTCTTCGAATGCCACATACGAGTATATAATTTGATATTTTCTATTTAATATGAATTTTTATGTTCTAATAGGTATTATATCCTTGACCAGATTAGCGATACTTAGCACCTATATAATAATAATAGCAACCCATTATATGGCCCAGTGCTGGGCACGGGTTTCCTCTCCTCTATTGAAAGAGAGAGAGAGAGCATTTAGGACTTAATTCACACACGCTGGCTTTAGTACCCAAATTAGTAATTAGTAACACTTAGTACTTTACCCTACAATCAGTATTTTTTTTATCTAAAATTACGTTAAGTTAACTGTGGAGCGAAGGTTCCAGGTTCTTATAAGAATATACTAAGATTTTCGGTCCAGAAATAATTAAATTATATTTCTTATAAAACAAGTACTTTTAGGAAAATTCTAGTATCTTTCTCTCTCCATGCCAAAGTAGGGCCATCGGGGAAAACGACCGTCAAAAACATATGTCGGAATTAGCGAGCAAGATAAATGAATTTAAAGAAAACCATGCTGTGACGTTTCCAAATAATTGGGAAAAGGATGGGATAATAACTTTGTCATCTTTGTCATCCAGTACGATAATCCCAATAAATACTTAAATTTTTATACATATTTGTTCATATGAATACGGCATTACTTGTTTATATTTCCGGGTCAGTTATAAGTGAACTTTTGGACGCTGTAAGGGTTTAGGGACATAAGTTAACCCTTCTCTTGTGACCCACTAACACGATAAGTTTTTGAGAATATGGCGACAAACAGACGGACCGTATACTGGATGGGAAATTATTGGATGGAATAAATACTATCTGATTTTTATAAGACTGCCCCATCGGCGATAATTTTGTGGCCGATTGTGAGGTTCTACGTTCGCTATTCAGGTCGAGAAAACCGTTATGGGGTTGTTCTGTTCGATAATTCTTAGATAGGTACTCGTAGCTAGCGAGACATACACATTCTTATGAAAAAATGTATGATAGTTAACAACGAAAGGTAGTCAAAAACTAGATTAAAAAATTTGATGAACCAATGTACCTATGCCAGACAATACGGCTATAATATATTATTTCCGTTAGTTATTATTTTATTAACTTAAAACACGTTTTGACAATATAAGTACCCTATGATTATCATGATAGATAATGTTAGAATATTAAGTCAGTTAGACTGTTGTAAATACTTTTTCCTCGCCGTAGAAACAATCAGGAGTGTATTTAGAACATGTTTCAAAACTAATAGTATCTATAAATTATGGCAATATTGTATCGGAGTCGTTATATGTCGCAATAAAACTGCACAACTAGGAGAGGGTAACTTTATAATTATTGCTTTCGTTTTTATTAACATAGTTGTATATGTATCTAACATGCACATAAGTTAGAGTGTTTATTTTGACCACAGAATATGTTTAAGTATACGACGTAAAAATATGTTAAGTATATTTTGTTGTTCTTCTTCTTATCATTTGGTTTGTGGTCAACCTGGTGATAGTTATTTAGATCGCCCATATTTAGGCCTCTGTCTTGCTTTAACGACTGTTAACAGTCGGTGAAGTACCACTATGCGGTCATCCGTCTATTTATTTTGTTATACTCGTATACACCTAATAATATTAAAAGATAGAGAGAACTACATTTTTCTTTATACGAATTATTTTTAAATATTATATTGATTTATGCAAGGAAAGTAGATGTTTTTCCCCTACAGTGGAAGTTAGGAGCTTATAATATAATAATAATAATATTTATTCAACAAAAAAGGAGTATACATGATATATAATACACTGGACCTCACACTAGAGTTCCCTGTGTTGTGGGGTCGCGTAATATATTTATTTTAGGTACCTAATTAAATACAATCTTTCAGCAGTCATCATGTTTAAAGTATTTTAAATTTTATCCCAATTTCATTTGTCTCTGAAATAGGATGCATTCTAACTTTAAATTAAATTATTCATAACTTGCTAGAGTCCGTGTTTCCCTATGAATACAATATGTGTTATACAGTTGCGAGTAACAAGGTGCCTTCTAGATAATCGTGCTCCAAAACATCGCGAAGAAATCGTAGTATAGGCAAGGCTTTTTACCAAATAAAAATAAAATATAATATGTACTAAATATAAAACTGACAAAAAAACATTTTAAAACAAAACAAAATGAACACAAAGTAAAAGAATATAAAACCAAATCAAAGTAAGATTTACCTAGACATAAAGCCAAATAACTCTGTGTTTGTAAGACCAACATACATAATTGATGTATTCCTCTCAAAATCCGTTTCATTTGTTGCTTCACTTGCTCTGTCTACAGCTTACAAACCTCACAACTTACAAACCAAATAATTAATTTCATTTGATCAAAACCATGAACGTAGACTGGTGTCCCAAAATTTCCCTTTGTGTAATGAGCGTTTGAAATTACAATCATCTGTCGAGTTTAATCAAGACAATCGAGGTATTATTTAAATACCAAAACATAAAAAATGTGTTCTAATCAACTTATAAATTGTTATGACTTATTAAATAACTACTCGCTGAAATAAGCCAAATGAAAAACACGTGAGAATTATGAAAAACTTTCACTCAATTAAAAATAACTATCGCAATCGAATTTTATTAAGAGGATTTAAATCGTTATCGCACAAAGTGCATAGTGGTAGCGCGGACGATAAGCGCAGGCCGGGCGTACGATGGTGGCGCAAGTGGTGCGGCGGCGGCGGCAGTCACAGTCGGTTGGCACGCGCGGCCACACGCGCCTTCCGCCGCGGGCCACGCCGCCCGCACCTGCCTCCCCTCTCCGCGTCGCACACAGGTAAACAAACACAGTGACACTCACCCGACACAACACATACCAACAAACACTACTGTACCCTACTCTTCCTCAACCCTATACCCAATCGAATCCATTTCTAGTGCTCGAACTTTGTCAACACAAAAATAAATAACATATACATCTTATTTTAAGTGCCAGTTGCAAGTTTGGATTGTTAACAAAAATTTCAGTGCTTTGTTTTCAATGATTTATTTTAGAAGTGCCAACGGATAGACGTGTATGACATAATCGACATCTACAAATAATTCATGAACGCTGTCTCACCTTTAACAATAATAGTTTGCTTCATAACTAATTAATTAACGAAGATTCATGAGGCGTGAGTACAAGCAGGAAAAGTTATTAATCTGCTTAGTATAAAGGTAGATCAATTTTGGTGGCTTCCGGAATGGATTTAAAGATTACCAAGCTAATGAATGAATAACAAAATTAGCTAAAACGAGATAACATAACAGGATAATTTACACAACTACATATATGACAAAGGATCGTAAGTGGATTTAGTTTTGTCACAAGACTAGACAACCCTCTTATCGGTTCGAAGGCCTTGAGATGAGCCTGAATCCCACCTGCTTATCAAGATTAATGAGATGTTACGTACTCGATAACAGCACATGTTGTGAACAAATGTGCAATTAACAGAGAAAATATTCAATTTGCAAGGCGTGTTTGTGTTCGAGTTGCGCATCACAAGTTACAAGAAAAACCGATGTTATTGTGACAAAATACCCTCAAAACCATAATTTGAAAGAAGTTGCTGACACTAGATCACAGCCAAATGTGTATAACAGAGCTCAAAACAGTTAAAACTATGGACCACCAACAAGATAACTACTTACAACAAGATCAATTGGCTGAAGGTTAAGACATCTTACTTACGTATATCTTATTACTCTAAAGCAATTAGAGCGGAAAATCTCACCACCAAAGGATTTTCGAATAGTGGATCGGTTTCTTGAGGTAATTTGAATATGTATCGCAATTTACAATTGAAATCTATCGTGTTTTACAGGTTTAGCTACTTTATAATTTATTCTATTTTCTAATGTTTATTTGTGCAAATTTTATCAATTTATAAACTGTCCAAAGTTGTCATCTTTTTTAAATAGAAAGGAAAGTAACATCCTAAATTACCTTCATTTTATTTGTTAAGTAGGTCAAAGATAAACTCATAAATTTGAAGCTTAATTCTTTACCTCCTAAGCTTGCCATGACTTTTAAGATTTAAAATTGTAATATTTTCATCTTGTGATTTTAGTGATATCGCTCAATGAACTCTTGATAATTTAAATTTGGTGATCACGCACATAAAACGTATTACCTATTACATTGATTATGACACATTAGTATTCATAAATTGCTGCACTAATATTCATAAGGTTACTGTCAACAATAAACCGATATAAATCATAATGACAATGCAATTCATTGGCGATTAGTGGTTAGTAATATGTATACCCAAAAATCGATTGGTTCTCTTCGTAACACCATAGCTAGAAACGTGGTTGATTTATTGATCATAAATTCATATTGTTTGCAATGTTAACATCGTAAATTTTATTATTGATAGGTGAGGCTATGACGTTTATAATCTGAACTATACCGTTGCCTATATATGGAACAATATATATCTAACGTTAGTTCACATTCAGACTGGCTGTCTTGAATTAAAACGTTTATGTTCCTTTGACAACATCATTATACTGAACGATTTTAATTATGCTTCGATGTCGAAAAGAACATTTTTCAAAGTAATTTTTGCTTGTCATTTTTTTAGACTGCTGGCGGACATTTTTGACAGTCTTGAAATGAACTACTGTTATCAAGAAAGTCATAAAACAACGGTTTAAATAGTTGTAGAAGTTCCTTAGAGTGAACACGTTTTCACAAAATAATGTTTTATGGAACTATCAGTGATAACATAACCCATACAATTTGTAAGATACGGACTAAACTAATTCAAACACATAATAATCGATGTTACTGTTTCATCATCATCATCTCAGCCTGATGACTGTTAAACGTAAGCCCTATCCTTTGTTTTCACAAAGGCTTGAGCAGCCTGCATCCTGTGTCTGACCAGGTCATATCTCCACCTATTATAATAATTTATGTAAAGAATCCAAAATGATAATAAAAAAAACGGTTTGTCCCTTAGAAATGCCGTTTTTACATTCCACATAAATATACCTACTTAACGTATAAAGACATGTGATTTTGTGCTATTATTTCTACATTAACCATAATTTTGTATATAAATTGGTTGAAAATCTATTTGGACTGTCACATACCTTAGTAGTAACAATATTGTTTGTCAGTAGTCTTGTGAAGCAAGTGAATTTGAAAACAGCTGTCCGGCCTTGACGACGACAGATATTTTCCATAATTCTTAAATTTCTGGCCGTTTAATCGTAAAAACACACTTATATTTTTATAAACATATCAATTTTAATTACTATTATGCCGGTTTTTTCATTATTTTGTAGTTTAAAAATACGTAGATAATAGGTTAACAATGTTTTATATTTTAATTACTTCAAATTATAAAGCATTCAAATTATGTACACGTCTGCACAGTATTTTAATGGCGTCGCGTCGTATAAAAAAATGTTTGCCGAGGCATGAAATAAATTTCCAGAATTATCGACATGATTCTTTTCTTTTCTACAATGTTTATCAATAAAGCATGCAACTGATCCTCTGGTATTTGTTAATTCCAATTGTTTCAAGTGATTTAGAATCAAAAATACACGCAATTTACGAACTTAATGAACCATCTACAAATCCCGAGACAGTTGATGGACCGTATGGATTAGTCCCGCACAGTCGACGTCCGTGCACAATCGTAATCCTAACTTATGTCATACACGAACGCCTGTTATTTCGACACAGAGCAATTATTCGACGTAGGTACTTTTTTATACCCTATAAATTGTAGGTATGCCCTTATTTTTGTCCTTGGATAATATCTGCAAGCTGTAGAGTAAAACTGATAAAGTGATCTTATTGCAAAGTCCATCTAAGTGGGTTATAAGTATACTTATATCTGCCTATGATAACTCTAGGAGGAAAAATCTCCTAGAGTGCACAAATCTTGCGCTATGCATAATTTTGTCAATCTTTATTTTGGTTTTTATAGCATTCTAGAGTATAAAACACACACAGAGTCTGTAACACTTGAGTGATGCCTCTGGTACTCTAGCGTCATTAGGTTAGGTGCATAACCGTTTATCAGTCAAGTGGCATGCTACTTTGTAGACTTGGTAAATACTTATGAAAAGTCGCAAATACATTTTTTCATTAAGACTTATCAATCTCAATGGAGATTAGCCAACCACACTGTACTGTAGAACTTAATAAAATGTACAAATATAAGCCGCAAATACATGTCACCTCTCCATTCCTTCACCTTCATAGTCTTGCTGTGTTTATGGAAAATGGTCACCCATTTACAGGTTGCTTTAACCTTCCAGAAAGATCGATCGGCGTGCGCTCGTACTTGGCTACGAGCCCTTAATAAAGATATATTGCAATATTGAAGTGAAAATAATATGTTTAAATATGGGATGAACGAAGAAGAAATTAAATGTTCTATATGCTGACCTAGTAACACATTTCTGCTTATATCCAAGTAAAATCAACATGTTAGCTAGGTTATTGTGTACGTACACGCCATGAAACCAGGGACATTCGCCATAATCACGTAAAACATTACATTTGTTCTGTAAACGTGCACGTAGCTTTCATTTGTTTCTAGCTTTATATACGTAAACTGGCTTTACTGTAGGCGGTTGTGTCGTATGCTTATTGGCGTTTCTTCAATTTTGTCATTTCATATTAATTTTCAATTGACTAAACTAAATTTTGTCTCATATCATTTTAAGCTTCTACTTGTAGAGGTATTCTTACCCGATGCCAGATATGCGTCCTGCGTTTGTTCCACACAGTGGCGATATTATCGCAAATGTTATTTGAGCATCTTTAAGTCTTCCTAGCTTTAGATCGCCCATAAATGTCTCTACCGTAATCTAATGGAACAATCAGGATCGACTAAACCGTCGTACCCTCCAAAGCACGGAAATGCTAACATAAAATACTACTATGCGGCCCTTACCGTACCTTGGTAGTTTAATCCGCTGATCATTGACCGATTAATAAGTGCACCTAGCATAAAATATTGAAATAGACATCGCAATAACCCCGCGATAGTATCGCGATAGGCTTAAATGGCGTGGTAGAAAGGCCTGCTATATGACTCGTCAGCGTTTGAAGTTTTAGCTCGACTACAATAGTAGCGTCGAATATTGAATCAGCGCTGTAGTTTATGTATGTAATATTCTGTTTCCTTTTCAGTTAAAAGCATTGCCTATTTTTTAAAACAAGTAATGTTTTACTGAAACATACAAACAGCTTTTTCTGCAATCTCTTTTCCTTTATTAAATGGGATCGCAGGCCATCTAGGGTATTGGTGATCGAAGCTGTAGTCGCCACCATCGAGACCCTACAGCCCACTTGTTGGCTGGCATCTTGGTCTTGACACTGACTGCTAAGCCGGAGGCCGAACACAATTCTGTGTAAAGATGTAGTTTATTATTATCAGTTGTCTTATTACATCTCTCAGGACATGCTCTGCCTAGTTTGGGATCAGATGGCCGTGTTTAAGTTGTCCCAACATGTTTATTACGTAAAGACACTTCTTTGTTATCAATGTGGATCTGCCTTCTACATCACTTCTTACCCTCTTCTTCATTGTAGACAGCGGCTTGACTATTGCAACTTTCGATGCCTTGCTTTACTTAGCTAACCTATACTTTACAAGTATAAAATTATTTCGTGATTGGACTTATCTACCATCAGCTATCCAATAAGCAATTATACTGAAACAGGCTTTTATCTAACATCGATATTATGAACTATATTTCAGACACGAATTAAAATACTGAAGGACGTATAAACTGCATCAAAGTAGAGATTGACTTTCAAACTCTTAACCTTAGCTCCAATTAATTAGTCTGTGTCAGTCGATATATGTATTATATACCTGAATAGACTCAAGCCTAACTCCATCAAGGGTAGGCAGAAACAGTTTATCAGTTTTGAAAATGTTTGCTTATTGGATAAATATTTTTATTTGATAGTAATTCTATACTTTGATGCAAATCATCTGTCCATTTTCGAGTAAATTTATTTTACATCGAGGGATCTAAATTAGATAAAAATGTGCAAGAAACTTAATACATTTTTACTGTTTTGAAAATTCATTGTTGTTTATCGTATCGCAAATGTTACATAAAATTTATTGTATCGAAGTAAATATGCAGTAGCGAGTTCAATTTGAAGTGGAATTTAAAATTATACATGGCATTGTTTATACGTAAAACGAATGTTTATCAATATTTGTGGAGAGACTATAGTTAGGATTGGATATCTTAATCTTATATGAACATTATAAATCAGATTGTTGAAAAGATACGCCTTTTGAATAATCTTGTTTATGAAAATGAGAATAAAATATGTTCTGACGGGCACATAAACTGCATCAAAGTAGAGATGGATTTTCAAAATATCAATTATTGCACCAATAAATCAGCCTGTGTCAGTGCATACATACGAGTATATTTTATTTATTTATTAATTTATTTTATATGGGCATCCAGTTATTGTCATATGTTATATACCTGCCTATACTACGAGTATATACTTTGATGGAATATATCAACTTTATTATACAACATCACGCCTTTTTTTCCCCAAAGGGGTACAGAAGGGTATGACACACACACACACACACACACTCGATGCATGTAGTTCCATGTAATAGGAAGCGAGTTTATTGTCATACACTGAACAAAATTTTAAACATCAAACGGCTTTTATTGAGAGATTTTCGTCAAAATCTTATGCCACCAGATCAGGATTCCGAACCCGGAAACCTTTGCACGGCAGTGGAATACTATTGCGCAATTTAAGAAATATTCTACTTCTAGTAAGTAGTAGATTAGATACTGTAACTACATTCTTATCTTCACTATATTTACTGTTTATAAAACGAACTATCTATATAATA
Organism: Trisateles emortualis; assembly: GCA_947095525.1. Classification (NCBI taxonomy): domain Eukaryota; kingdom Metazoa; phylum Arthropoda; class Insecta; order Lepidoptera; family Erebidae; genus Trisateles; species Trisateles emortualis. The sequence continues at coordinate 12,864,583 of OX352734.1, forward strand.
TAAATTCTCCTTATATATCATCTCGGAGTGATACGGCTCTTGTTACACGTGATCCCTTCCCGTCGCACTTTCCCACGTCACACCTATTGTATGGTTTAAATCCTTACTATAGAAGCCTACAATACGAAGCTTAACATCTACCTTTATACTGTGTAAAACCCAACGCGTCTGAGAAAAACAAAAAATAGACGCCACAATAACATCACACAGTTTTTGTAACAATAATTACCAATATTTTATGACAAAAAGTTACTTAGGTATTTATACAATTGATGCCATATAGTTGCCATAATTTCTAATATGTAGTATCTTCCGTTGGTGTTCGACCAACATTTTATTAAACACAACATATGGTTTACTTACACTAGTATTAAAATGTTCTAAAGATAAATAAAGTGATAGTAAAATCATAAAATATTTTAGTTGAGCAATTTTGTCCGTAAATTGTCAGATTAAAATCTTAAGAGTCTAGCATCAACTTGGCCGATCCTACACAGGTATACAGACATTAAAAATACATCTAAGCAATTATGCAGCAAAGTTTTCTCGGGAGCATCACACTTACGGGAATAAAATTACTGTCTCGTTCGATACTTGGGAATGTACTTGGGTATCAGTTTTACTACTATTACTTGGGAGTCAATTATTTACGAGCAGTTGTACTGAACACTAAAAAGCTATTGGCGTAGAACATTAGTCGGTGCGGCAAAACTGCCAACTGTTATGGCGCTACTGGAGTTAAATGTCATAAAACAACATTGTTGTCTTTGTCTAATTATGTCAATAAATTATTACTATTTCAAGGAATTTTGTTTGTACACTTAGATATCATTTTACGTCTATTTTATTCAATTCGATGCAAAAATAGTAGTAGATTTTCCCTTTCCCTTTTGTTATTACATGTGGAATTGAAGTAAAGTGGGATGCGTATAAGTGCTAAGTTTGTATAAAAGCTAGACTTTCAATCTTCCTTTGAGCAGCCAAAACCGTCTGAGAAATATAAATCATTTATCTACCAAGAGTGTGCTTGTAAATAATTTAGGTTTTGCTTTGATCAATTGGCGGTTAAGGCGATGTAGTTAATAGCGGGTAATAAAAGCAACTGATATATAATGATGTTCCCACTGCTGGGCACGTGTCTTATCTCTTTAGTTAAGAAAACTAAGAGGGTTGTAGGTCCTCAAAACAGGTTGGTGGTTTAGACATTCCTTTAGAATTTCTTTCATGAAATGTGAGTTGCCTCATGATGTTTTAGTTTTGGAAAACTAACATCATGAGGCAACTCACAAAAGTAGATACTAATCAAATGATTTTTCTAACTGGAGTTAGAAAAATCATTTGATTAGTATCTACTTTTCCACTTGGTTTAAGCCGCCTTTCCTAATGGCGGGTATTTATAGGTAATATTAAAATTTGTAACCTATCATATCCCTTGCGAGCACGATTGACCCATTTCCTATCGCAGTAAAACGACAGCCAATTTTAAACGTTATCAGTACATACATTAAAGCCGTGACAGGATTTATAATGTAAATTGGTTTTCCATTAAAATCAGGTAGTAAGATAGGCACTACCCCCGTCCAGCGCAAAGGGAATAAAAATCAAAATTATACAAACACTAAGTAATAGTAATGCAATGTAAGTGGCAGGCGGTTTAACTGAAAATTTCACTTTAAGAAATTTGTACATACTAATCAAATTATTTAAATACTGCTAACGGTGAAAAAAACATCATGGGGAAATCCATATGTCGTAGGAAAAATTCTAAAGGTATAGAATTCTTTAGAATTACTTAATCGTTAATCCACCAACGTGCATTAGGCTAGCGCGTGTAGATTAAAGCCTTAACCCTCTCAGCTCACTTGATAGAGGAGAAGATGATTATTTTTGTTCCACTGCTGAGCACGACCCGTGCCCAATATTGGGAGATCAAAATGAGTTGCTATTGTTCATATAAAAATAAGCAAATAAGATGTAGTCAAAATATTATGTAAATATTGCCGAGTGCCAAAGGTCTCGCGGAAACTATTCACTCATAAGTAGTTGTGAGATCTTCTGTTGCCAAGTTCAGTCTGCCTTCGTAAGAAACGGCACAACTACATAACAAAGGCTATGGGAAAAACGCATTTCAGCTGTCTAACTTTAGGGGCGTTTTTACTGAAACTTAGGTCATGCAGATTGCGGGTATTATTGTTCAATAGCACATTCGATGTGTTCTTAATGCCCTTGAGTTAAAATCGTTACAACATACTGTAACTGTTTTGTTAACGTTTTTTTTATTCTCATGAAATCCCAATGTTCAATTTTAGGATTGGTAATTGCTTAACACCGAGTGGGCCGTTTATTTGATTGTCACCTTTATCGTAGGCACAATTACTACAGTCATTTTCTAGGGTTCTGTACAAAAGGTGCCAACGGAACCCTATTTCTAACCCGTCTGTCCGGTTATCTTGACAGCAAGACAGTGGGCTGTATCTCATGAGCCGTAATTATGTAGACAGCTGAAATTTTCACAGAGCGTGTATTTCTATTGCCGCTTTAACAACAAATAGTAACAATGAAATAAAAGCGGCTTATTCCCCTTTCAACTAGAAGGACATATAATACTATTAATTACTTACGCATATTAGGAACGTGATTTTTTTACAATGGTGATTATTATACGGAACCTTTCTTGTTGCGATTCTGACTCATTCTTGGCCTGTCTTTTTTTTCGATTAAAAATATATTTTCTTAAGCAAAAGTTAAAAAGCCAGTACCTAATTCAATTTAGTTCTGTCGTGTAATGTTTGTCAGAATGCTTTGTATATTTTATAGCGAATTCTGAGTTTAAATCTCTCTTAAGTATGTGTACAAAACAGTATAAGATACTAAAAGTAGACTAATAATGCTGGTTTCTACTTAATAGCAGTACTTTCTTGTTCGTCTCTACATTATTACGAGAACGACTAAACGCATGGGAACTTGATAACACGAGCAACGGAATAACACGTGAAAGCTAGTTAAACATTATAGATATTCTCAAGCTGTCAAATACTGTTTAAGGATATCCTTAGTGTTGTTTGAATGCAAATTAATTAATTAAACAAAATCGTTTCCCTAACTTAAAACAATTTATAATATTAAGTAACACTCGAATAAACAAGGATAATCAACATTTATAATTGTTTTCTTAAACTTTTTTCCATATTTATATGTTTATACATATATAATGTCAAATATTCAGTATTATGATACAACAATGAATATATGGGTATTTATACGATTTGAACAAAAAAAAGAAGCGACTAGGATGTGTATGAATTCTTCAATGGGCGTCATAAAATTCCTCCGTTTCGTTGTCTACTGGAAAAGTGCCTAAGAGACTGGCAACATTGCCACGTTAGATGGTAAATGCCACTTTTTTTTACTTTCTTGATATTTTTTTAAACTATAAAATAAATATGTAAATATAATTTATTTATTTCTGTAAAAACATGCACATATTGATCAATAATAATTATGCTAATACAACTTACAAACAATCAGATATTGTATTTAAAGGTATTAACCTATAAATAAAATATCTGATTGAGATCCCAGTTCTGAGGAAAGGTGCCCAAAAGACTGGCCACATTTCCACGCTGGATTGCAAGGCTAATACGTTGACCCAAGTAAAGGCCAGCGTTAGGATCGTGAGACGACTCGACCAAACGCCTTGATATCTCACGATACAATTTGTGGGCACTTGGGCCCCATGGTCCTAGAGTTTCGACCCCAAATGGCTCAAAAATGTAAGTCTCACCGAGACTTTCATATTTGCGCCGCTTGAGACACTCTGCAGAAGTGGCGGCCGAACCCACTTTAATGCCAGTCAATGAAAGATGGGAAGGCGCCAAGGTATCTACACAAGTAGCATCCCACACTAAGGGCCTTCCCATCCTCCAAGGAACGAGAGTCATACCGTCAGGACGCTTGCCATCACTACGAAATAAGCCGTTCGGTTCCAGAACGGCAGGAATACGCGCGCTTACAAGAGCTCGACGGATGACGTCGTTTAGACTGGCATGCCGCGGGATTCTACCAGCACTCCTGCAACAAGAGAGACCATGATGAGCAAGCTGATCAACAACCTTACCACAATAACAGCGATGAGGTACTGAATTAAAAGCTCCTAGACGGAGGCTAACAGCAACTCGAAATGAAATGTTGTCAACCATGGTTCCTAGGACAGGAGATGGAAGAGCATTTAACCAGAGGCCAGATTCCCATTCAGCAACGGCTAAAAGACGAGCGCGATCGGCAGAGTTAGTAGTCGTATTAAGTAGATCGTTACGCACTACTCTGCAGAGCGGCTCGTCCCACAGCCGCTGAGCTGAAAGATTGCTGGGAAGCTCATCCAAAGTTAGGGTCCTCCACGCATCAATGGCCTCAGCTAAAAATGGTATGTGTACCGAATTAAAAACATGAGATTTATTTAGAATTTTACAGGTTAAGCCAAAAGTACTGTGAGATGAAGATAAATAGGCTGGAAGGCTGACACTAGATATTTTCCTAATGCCTAAGCCTCCATGCCTGATGGGCAAAGAAGCTTGTGTCCAAGTACGGCCTTCCAACCTAATGTTCAAAGTTGATGAAAGAGTGTGCTGAACGATATTGTCTAATTTAGTGGTCAAATTAGGGTGTTTCCAAAATTGTGAAGAACGTAAAGTGTATGTGAATTTGGGTACAAAGAGACAGAACCTAATGATGGTGTATGCAATGTGACTATTAATTTTACTTATCCGATCAGAAATTGAGTTAAATTTGGTAATTTGTTCATCAATGTAGGGTGAAAATGATTCATCTAAAACAGGGGAACCGAGAAGACGGAGTGAAGTTTGGTCAACAATTTTGATATCAGGAGCTAATTGCTTAAAACTGTTTATAATGTCACCACGCCGAATGCAATTCGGTGGTACAAACAGTTCACACTTGGAAAAATTTAGATCTAAACCACAAAGTTTGAAGTCACTCACTAGGGATGAAAAATCGTTTAAAACTGTTGCAGTGTCACCACCAAGGGTACCGTCATCAAGATACCAAACGTTAAATTGAGATTTCAATTTGGCGATGATGGGGTGAATGGCAAGGCTGAAAATTGCTGGGCCGAGAGGGTCGCCCTGTTGACAACCAACAGCAGAAGAGAGTAAGTGCTCCCTATAAATTAATTTTGTGGGAGCGCTATAACACTGCCACAAAAAACTATACAGAGAAGGCACCACCCTTTCAACCTCTGACAACAGAACGCCTCTGTCGACCGAGTTAAATGCGTTTTTGACATCAACCTTAAGTATAACATCATCTGGCCGAAAAGAGATGTAAGAACGGACGGCGTGGATAGCTGCTTCACAGCCACCACTAACTCCAAAACCAAGTTGGGTAGGCTGAAAGTGTTCGCTGAGGGTACCAGAAACCGCCCGGCAGCAAACTTTGGCTGCAAGACGGCGGTAAGTGGTACCCACAGCAATAGGACGAATCCCACCGTCCTTTTTTTTTAAGGCACAAAGGTTTGCGCCGTAAAGTAAATCCAAAATGTCCCCATTTACTCGACCAGACAGCATTAAATTAATAAGAGATGTCAATGCCTCAAGCAAGGCCACGCTGACCTCACCACCAACATTCAAAAGGTCTTTGAGATGCTGAGCTGTGAGACCATCAAGGCCTGCAGCAGTACCACTTCTGAAGCCATTGACTGCGTTCAAGACCTCAGTGGAAGACACCTGCAGGTTTGTCTGAGAATTACTAGGTGAATCAGGTAAGGAAAGGTTGGCAGCTGGGCAGGGATGTTTCTCATAAAGGGCTGAGAGAGTCTCTGGGGTGTTAGGAGCTAACGCATCGTTAGAAAAAAGGAGACGAGCTGCACCTTTTATATCTCCATCACTCACTTTACTCTCAATGTGATAAAATTCAGACTTTTTTGATTGGCGAGAGGTTTTATTATGACCTAAATGTATTTCATTTAAAACACAGTTTTCTTTAATACAAGAAGTTAGAGAATTGGAGCGAGAGGAAATAGAAGGATTTATATGCAAAATTTGGTAAGGGAACGTGAGAAGATGTTCCCACACCTCTTTAGAATTAAGATTGACCACAGAAATAATATCTGTCGTCAACCTTTGAGCTACACAAATACGAGCACCTCTGGGAACTCTCTTTACAATAGGCTTACTGTGTTTTAATTTAGAAAGTAGTTGCCAAAAAGGAACAGGTGGTAAAGTTACAGTATTTGATGAAACTACGGGTGGCAATGAGGATACCTGAGAAGAATGGGGTTGCGATGATTCAGAGGCCACCTGCAGATGTCCTTGATTTCGGTGGCAGCGGCTTTCATGGATCTTCAATCCTCTCTGCCCCTTAAAAAACCTTGGCTGTTCACAAACATCGCATTTCACAAAGTTGATACTCATAAATACTAACTTAATTCCGATAACAAAAATAAGAAACCAAAAACTGAACCTAATATAAAAACAGGCAAAATCTTAATTAAATAAAAATAAAATAAAGTTCATAACATAACATAGATGACACCAAGACGTTGCTAGGCAGCCAATATATTCGAGCTCACCAAATGACAGAATGCGCCTAGCAATGAAGGCAGGCTCCTGAAGCGTCCTTGACAACCGTCAAAGTCACCTGAAAATAGCAAAATATCTGATTATACTGAAAAAAGAAGGAAAATATGGGATCATAAGCTGCCCACATGCGTATAGGGACAACACGCACAGGGCCGCGTATTACAGGGCCAAAAATAAGATTAAGTTGCGGCAAATAATTTTATTTCAAATAAAATTAAGAGCGCATGACTTTGACAGACAATGACAATACAATCCAACAATACAATCGGGTAAAAAGGTTTAAAATATTTTGCTAACCGTATAAATCAATAGGCTCGCTGTCTTTTATTCTATTACGCGGCTGTGTACTACACTGCCTACCTCTGCAGGGAAGAGGTATGGAGCAAAATTCTGCTATTATGTTCATTTATGCAATGTTTCTATAATATTGCATACAACTGTTAGAAAATATAAACACACAGCTGCAAAATAGAATTCTTTTGTTTTAGATGTTCGCAATTGTTTTCTAAACTCAAAAACGACTTTGGAATAACCTTTTCAATTTTGTTTGAAAGTGCGACTATACGTGTTGTGTCCACTGCGAATACTTTTGAATAATCGTCGCGTTATATTTAATTTATTCTTGAATATTTTAATGTTTGCATTTAGTACTGTATTTTGACTTTGCGGTACCTGGACGGGTAGTGATAGGTACCTGAATGTATTGCTGAAATACAAATCATTTGAAATTTTAGTTAGCAAGATTTTGAACAAACACATCTCTTGTAATTTATTATATTTGTATTGTGTTGAACGTAAATGATTATAATATTGCATGTATATTACAGTACATATAAACACTTTTAAAGAGCATGTCAAAGTCAACCACGGTTTTAATTCATATAATAGTTTTTTTTTCACAAAACCGGCTTATCGGGTAAAAAGGTTTCATTGTAAAGATTTTAATTTATTAACCATTATAAATTTGTTTAGGTACATGAAATATGTACCTAAAAATATTCCTAGACCATATTCGAGTAGCTATGCGTGGCAACGCACGGATCGACGACCTGATAAAGGTTGCCGCTAGCCCATGGGGTATGGCAGCAACCTTCATCCTAAGCTGACATCGTCCATAAAATGTCCGCTCAGGATCAAATACAATGGAGATAATTGGAGAAGGTATACGTCTTGCAGTGGGCATAATAGTCTTTGATGAGGAAGATGGTGACATGAAAGCATTAGAAATGTCAAATCATACTAAAAACAAAAATATCGAAAACTCAGAGTGACTGCACGGTTGGTTCAGTATCTGAAGTGATTTCCTCGTGAATTACCACTCTGCGGCGTATTGTGGTCACATCAAAACTTGTGTGATCCATAAATGGTTGTTCCGAGTCTGGATGTATATACTTTATCCGTTAATTGTATATTTGTAAAGATCCCCACGACACAGAGCTTATTCTCTAGTGCGGGAGTTGTATTTGTAACATAAAAAAATGATTATTATTGTAACAGTAGTAAAAATACACACTATTACTTTCCATGTTTCCGATAAATTTTCTTTTATGTTTACTTGCGTCATAGAAACCGTGACACTCCCCGAAATTGACGTTTACTGGTCTACCAGTTAGTACTGGGAGCTATGACTCATTCCATACAATGTTTCTTAGTCAATAACATAATCGTCATAAGAAATGTATCGTAAGGTTTTTACAGGTGTTACAAAACTTTATATTTACACCTGTACTAATACAATTAACCTTACTGCTAGCACAAGATGTAAAATAACATTCGCACTCTCAGAAGAAGAAAGGTGTAAGTTGAGAATTGTTATTCGGTAATTTTGAACCTTAAATACATAACAGCACGAGTTGAAAATTGCAAAACAGGTGTATCTCGTCTTAAGTCATTTTTCTACTGCGGGAACTATATTATCTCGCCTTTTCTTATATATATATATATACTCGTAAGATAGCCAGATAGCCAGATAGCCTAGCCAGAGTCATATGAAACCTATGTTTCGCAAACTTATTATGTTGGTTTTACTAAAGATTAGAACTATGCGACAATCTGCTTATGGCTCTACCCTTTTCAGCGAACAGGCAGTACGTAATTTTTTTGCTCTTTTAAGAAGGCTTAGAATGTTTAGGTCTTTACATCCACATAGGCTAGACCAATGCGGATTGGTAGATCAGACATACTTTTATTATACTTTTTTTTGTAGACTGTCACAGGTAATTTTACAAACATACAATTCACGGACACGAATTACACCCCCGGACAATCATTTATGGAACACGCATAGTTTTGTCCCGTATGGGTATCGAACCCATGACCTCCGGCCTAGCAGTTAGGGCCACTAACCAAAAGACCAACGGGCAAGTCAAATGATTGATTCGTAGGAATAAACTCTACAAACTGGCTGCTACGAACTTACAGCTGGCAGCATTAGTACCGCGTTACAAGTTGGCTACTTTCCCATTGAGCTGTCACTGCCTTTTACTTTATGCACATACATTTATGTAGCACATGACTGAGCTCATCACTATTCAAAGCAAATCACGACTTTATCGATACACGATAATTAACTTATTTGTCACAGTACATGCTCCTTGTAACGCTCATTAAACTTATTGTACTGACTCCTCGAGAATATCAAGATAAATAAATTTACAAGTGATTTTCACAGTAATGAGATTATTTCTAAATGTGACGCTTGTTATTGCGTCAATTGAATGTAAATGTGTAAATGGTAACGCAAAATAGAATACATTAGGTTCATTCATTCGATATATTAAGACACTTTATATACTACGTCGTTTTGCATCGATACAAATGCGATGCAAACGGTATACAGTCGCTAGCTGTCAATCTTTACACATTATTTCTTTTAGCATCGACTCAAATGCGATACAAACACTATACAGTCGCATACATGCTACGTATTTTTGCATCCATATTTTCTGAATAAATGCACTATTCGACAGAAAAATATTTTTTTCTAATCGATCCAGTACTTTCTGAGATTAGCGCGTTCAACCAAACAAACAAACTCTTCAGCTTTATAATATTAGTATAGATATAAGTATATTAATTCAATTTTCTTATAACATTTAATTAACATCACGAATAATCTGATTACAAAATATTATATTCTGTATAAATCTTAATAACGCTGTGGTTACACGTAAGTCAGAGACTAAGACAAAATGTATTATAACTTCGACAGACTTAGGTAAATAGTTTTTGTACGCTTTTCTGTTCTAAGCCATATTGCCAATTACTTTGACAAAGCTTATGTATGAAGTTTATTTTTTATTCAAGTAAAAGATTTTCTCTATAAAACGAAAATTAGTTTGAGCCACGTAAAATATCAAGTGGCTATTATTGTTCACCGTCAACTGTTTTATTTTGGCTATATTCGTCGATTGAATCATCTGCTATTTGTTTTAGATTATACACACATATGTATACAATTGAACATCTGTTGGAAGGTATTTTGATCAATAAAAATATACTTCTGTTTAAATGTAACGTGATTACTAGCACGGTAATGCTATTTTGTCTTAAAACCTATCTTTACTAATATTATAAAGAGGTCAAGTTTATATGTAAGATGATGTAGGGGGTAAACTCTGAAACTACTGAGCCCCTAGACAAGTGGCAGAAGTGATAGTCGTATCGAAAAGTCAAAAAAGCAAATGTATGGGATTTGACGTAAGTTTACGACGTTATATCGTAGGCTTACGTCAAATCCCATACATTTGCTTTTTTGACTTTTCGATTCGACTATCGCTTATGCCACTTGTCTAGAGGCTCTGTTCCGACACCGAGAATTCTTTCACAAATATGAAGCTATTATTAAATATTGTCTTTGAGTGCTATAGGCTACGTTTTATCGACATACCACGCGAGTGAAGCCGCCAGCGAAAGCTAGTATTCATTAAAGCTTAACTAACTTAAGTTAACTCATGCGCGCATTTTCAGTTTCTTTTATTGCGGTTGTTTCTCTCAGTTATATTGGTCTAATTCTTACATTATATTTGCAGCTCCTTAAAGACATAAGTTCTGTTTCATCTTACTCAGCTACACTTGAGGGATTAATTATTTTTTACGAGCAAGCGTTTCGTCTACAGTCACACATTGTACAAAAGATTCCCAGAATTCAACCCTTTCTCTTACGTTTTTAGATTATTTCCCTTGAGCACAGTTTCTTCATGCATTGTAAATTGACTTTTCATAAAGCACATGTACTGATTTATGATATTCAAAACAAAACTATATAAAACATAAAGATACGTAATAATGACAACACATATATGTCCCACTGTTGGGCATAGGTCTCCTATTCTCTATTAAGAGTGCTGAAAGGGTTTCGACTTAATTCACACACGCTGGCCAATTTCGGGTTAGTTTTTAATTCACCGTTAGTAGATTGATTAGTAGGTACGTATTCACATTGGAAATCTATATTGATACTATCGGAATCAAACTTACATCCGATGAATTACATTGCAAGTCGGATAACTGCTACAAGATAAGTAATGTTTAAATATATCATTTGACCTACATTATAAACGCATTATGGACATGAATAAAATTTGCGCTGAAATTTTGCGTAGTGAATTCCTTTGTGCTTTGGAAAATACGTCAGACTGTCAGCCCCAAAAGTCAAAGTACAAGGTTGATGTAGCAACATTGTATCAGGCTTAATAAACGCAACAATTTAGTATAATACAAGTTTCCTGCGCTTACTTAGAGTTGCGTTTTTGATTAAACGTTTACCTATCTACGGGTTACTATATCACAAAATCCTGGTGTTAATTTTTTTGGGTTCTCAACCTGTAATGATTGTTTGGGTGTTGCAGGCGTCGGTAAGCTACGCTTACCATCAGGGTATTCGGATACTTGTTTCCCACTTAAGTAGTATAAAAAAATGAAGTTATTTACCAGAAAAGTACTTTAACTTAACTTAAAATCACGCTTTTTTGTGAAAGGATTAGTCAAAGTTGTATGACATCCACGCGCCATAGTGTAAGGATGAATATATAGTGAGGACACTGCCGCATTATGTCAAAATAAATACCTACCGCTCAGGACTAATTTAGTTAGCAAACAAGACTAAGTACTATCAATATAGCGAGCGCCTGGGCGCTATTGCTCCGGAGCGGTAGGTACTTATTCTGTTATAATGCGTAAGTGTCCTCACTATACAGAGTTTGCCTTACACTACTCACGGGGCTTCATTTCGCTAGCTGCTGCTCATGGCAGGTAAGGAAGCTTAATTCCTAAAGTCCTATGCCCGGTAGGGCATAATTCTATTCTCTTCGCTTGAAACGGAGCATTTTTATTCAGGGATCAAACCCGGGATGTGCAGAGGGCACAGCACTCGTACCTCTGAAGCAGTCCACTATAAACAAGGTGTATAAGTTAAAAACAGTATAGGTATAATAAAAATAAAGCCATATAATGAGGTCTAGGGGTTGAACTCATGAAACAACTCGCTTGTTTCAATGTTTAAGCATCGCGGTAGAATAAATAGTAACAATTTATAGTATAATGTGGATCATTGTTTATTCACACAAGAAAAAGGAAAGTTTACTAATTTAGTTTATTCTTTCATTACTTTGTTATTGTTGGGCCTTGTATTTCCAACCCCCGACGCAAATAGAGAGGTGTTATATATTTAACGTGTATCCTGGTCTTTGCATCTGTAGCTTCGTAGAGCCCAAATAAAAAAATAAAATTCGATTTTATTGCGGTTTCTTTGTTTTGGAGCTATTTTAATCGACTGTTGTTTTCTGTTGCACTGAATTTATTCAAGCCATTTTGAAGTTAGGATATTTTTTGTTGAACACAAAAAACACTTGGACTAGTATTGAGAATTTTTACAATCTAATTTTACATTAAATTATATATTGTTTAATTAAATTATAATTAAACAAGAGGACGACTTCCATGTTCAATTCCTACCCAGAACAAATCTTTCTGTGATGAGCCCGATTCTTTGTTCTGTCTGGGTATTATTAAAGAGATTAGAATCATATAAGTATGGTTATTAGTAGTGCGGTTGCCACTGTAAACGGGTTAAATGGCTGTTTGAGATTTATCAAAAAGTTTAAAAATAAAACCTACCGTCTCTTGATAGCTACATCTATTCCATTCCCAAATTAATTTACTATAGAAAGCGTCCAGGATTTAATTAAATATAATTATTTTTGTACAAAAGAACGTTAATGAAAAGCCGCATGACAAAAATATTTAAGTAGGTACCTATTTAGTGTTCTATGAATATTCTTGATAAAACATTCTCTACTATACAGCTGGGATTAATTAATCACTATAATTACGTGTAGTTTTATTCTCGGCGACATTGTACTAAGATTTTATTTTTTTCATCGGCTTGGTCTGCTGTATTCTTAGATAAGTATTTAAAAAACAGTTACGTGACTAATTGGAACGACTGACAGAACGCATAGCATTGCGCACCGCAATGAATTTAAAGCCGCAAAATCTGTTCTTCATGTGATTTTAAAGGTGTACTCGCTTTTCGGTAAACGATTAGCGGGTTAAGCAACTAAGGACGCGGTAACACTATAGATGGGTGACCGCATAGTGGAATCTTTAAATCCTACTTATATTATAAATGAGAAATTTTATGACGTTGAATGTATTTTGTTGAATTAAATGAGAAATTACTCCTTTAAGCAAAAACTACCAAACGGATTTTGATAAAACTTTACAAAAGCTAGTAATAAAGAAGACAAAAAATCGTCGGTACTATCACGATTTGGTACTTACGTGACGACATGTTTCTTGAACTTTATGAGAATAATATTTTATTACAGAATGTATAAAAACCCCATCTATCATTTAACGCTTGTAAACAGTATCACAACATGAGTACATTAGTCTAGTCCTCATCCAATACATTTTAGTACATCATTCATTCGATTACCTTGCCGTCGACATCGAGTTTCTCAAGAAATCGTAAAGTTAACTCACTGTCTATACATTATATCGTAAAGCGAAAACTTTTCACGTAAACGTATTTGAATTGCTCTATAGGACATCGACCAGCTAAAGCTACACGCCACACGCTTGCAGCTGACGTACTCGTTTTAGAACAAGAACAAAAAGAACTCAGTAACTTTGAAATTTAAAAAAATATGAATCACGTTCAAATTTCGATGGCTAAAATCAAAATAGTTCAGTACATTTTGCTGCTGTGTTTATAAAACGATTTTCTTTTGTTTAGTACGTATTGAAAAGTTTTACTGTTTTTCTCGCTATCCATTAAATGTTTTTTTTTAAATTTAATTTACAAAACTGGTATTCAATCACACTTTCAATAGTAAACATAGTCACATACATACATAGATGTGAATACAACATGTAGATAGAATTTACGCAATAGAAAGTTCTTTTAATAGATATTTTACTTTACTCATCGATTTACGGTCGAATTTCGACTCCTTCACTACTATACTCCTGCACCTGTCTATGTTAATTATAAAACTCATCACCCAGGCATTTTAAGCACGTTCTTAAGTTGATAGACCATAACAAATTTCACCCAGTACATCTAATCGATAAATTATTTAGCCTAGCGACCCCCTAGCGTTGAGGTACTTAGACCTTGATCCTCTAATAAATAAGATGCCGTCGCTCTTGTAATCCCTTGAGAGAACTCTCAGACGTTAAGAATACCCATCTGAGGGGTGAGCAGAACACAAACACATTTAATATATATGTAATCATGTTGGTAACCAGGTAAAGATGGATCGATACGAAGATAAGTCCAATTCCAATAGAAAGAAAGTTCTCTTATTATTCAGGTTTTATATTACCTTTTACTTTGAATATAAGAAAATGAGTACCTTGCACTCGACTATTTAACATAATATAACTAGATAAATCTTTTAACTTTTTTATGTGAATCGAGAGTTTATTAAAAAAATATAATCTTAGTAATCTAGAAGTTTATTTAAAAACTATTTTTGTTAATTTTCACACAAGACTGCTGTGGGTACAGGGGTCCCAGGTTCGATCTCCAGCTCCAGCAGGAATAAACGGTAGTCGAATAGAATAGAAAGAAAATGTATAGGATTTTGCGTAAGTTTATGACATTATATCGTAAACTTACGTCAAATCCCATATTTCTATAAATTTATTCTATTCGATTTGACTACCGTTTATATTACTTTTCTAGAGGGCAGGTCAAGTATTATTGGATTTTCAGACAAAAATACTTAATATCAGTCCGGAGTACTACAACTGAACATTTTTTTCATTCATCTAAAATTCTTCTGTTTGCAAAATTGGCTGCCGTTTGCAGCTTGGCTGGTTAAAAATGTATGAGTTTAAACTCTTATTCAAACGAAGTTTCCTGCTATACGTGCTCGTTGTTTTCAACACTGGTTAATATACTCAGTTTTTACATGTAGGTTTTCCTTTGAAAGTTTTACAGGTTTTTTGCCGTCCCTTATTTTCATATGTTTTAAAAATCTATTAAAAAGACTAAACCTAGTCATATTTTACAATACCTCGCTATCCACTTACTTATACTTTTATTGCAATTTCAATTGTGACTGCCTGTAGCCTAGTCAGCTTAACTAATGTTGAAGAGGTCTCACTAGATTATTATTATTGTTTCTCAAAGTGAAGTTAGATTATATTTATGACGTCACCCCATTGTTTGGTTCATTTTTACAGTCAGTAGGATTTTTTTAATTTTTGATATAATATTTATACAAAACGATTGTCCAATAAAAAATGGTTATATATCGGTTTGAAGGCTCCACTCCTGGTCTCGTTTAGTTTTGTAAGCATAGACTTCTCTTTGTCACTATAATAAATAATCAATCAAATATCATACAGATGCCATTAAACACAAAATCCATTATCATAGTCAACCTTAGGACATTAGAGAAGGCTGTAAGATGGATGACTGCATCCACTAGGTAACCAAATATTTATTAAATCTTTACGTTGATATCATACATTCAAGGAATTTCATAATGTATGTGAATAAAGGACTTTCTTCACGATGACAGCTCGTTAACCCACCCGCATCAGCCCCTCTAGACAAGTGGCATAAACGGTAGTCGAATCGAATAGAATAGAAAGCAAATGTATAGGATTTGACATAAGTTTACGACATTATATCATAACCTTATGCATAATTACATTATGCTGAGTGGTAGCCATTTTAAATAGTTATGGGTGTGACGCACCACACCACACAAAATATTATTATTTTGATGTCTTCTGTTTAAATCTCTTAGCCAACCACAACATCCTCAGTTCCTCACTGACTAAGCATTCGGCTTGCAAGGTTACTGCGTGCTCCTACTCTCGATGTAGACACAGCTTGTATAGCTTATACTTAATTTTCTTTATTTTAAACATGTGTTATTGGAATGAACTTGTCCTACAAACATGGGACCTAAAATAGTTGACGATATTTAACTTTTACTTATTTTTTGATAAATTTAGCTTGAAATTAGTTTGTCCCTTGGGGTTACCAATGAAAAACAGCGCTGTGTTGTAGTTGCAACACAGCATTATGCTGAGGAGCTACGTTTTAAAGTAAAAACTAGGTACCTTCTGTAATATTAACAACAACATTCAATCCGGTTTCGCGACTAGTCATCTGCACGGGGGATATCATAGTACACAAGTATGTGCGCAAGCACAGATGCACTCTTTATTCCCTCACTCTCAATAGTTAAACAAAATCAAATCTATGTAGTAAAAATTTCTTAACAAAATTCATTTTTGGTCTAACCTTTTAATCGAAATCGAACCTTGTGATCAGTAGTCGCACTGAACAACCACTAGACCAACAAGACAGTAAATAAATTCACACACGCCTATCAAAGAGAGGTCAGGTTAGATACTTATTTTAGTTAACATTGGAAAATCCCATTCATAATAGATGCGTATGTCATGTCCTCTGAGACATTATATACGTAGTCATATCAGGGAAATACCAACTTAATTTGAATAATGTAGTAGACTGTGGCGCGTTTCTACCTACTTGACGGTTATGAAACCGACTGTGCTGTACGTCGCGTTTTTATACCAGTTTTTCACCGATTTCAGATAAAAATAACTTAAGAAGTACCCAAATAAAATAATAGGTTAATAAAAAAGTTTTAGGCCCATCGGCATATAGGTTTTCCGTAAAAATACACAATTATTACGTCAAATCTGTTAACTACTATGGCGTGTGATGTCATAAAACATGAGTGTTGTTATCTCTGTCTAATTTGTTGTGAAATACCTGAAATACATACCCTATTTTATGTGTAATTATTTTCTCTAACAAGAAAAGCCATAATATGTGATTTTGCTAAACAGTCCCGAGAGCGTCAGTCATGAGCGGCTTTTGATGTGGTTTCTCTAGCCACATAAAACGTTAAGATGGTAAGACAACGTTTAGGCCTATGAATTATCTTTTTGTAGTAAAAAGGAGAGATGGTAGCCGAGAGGGAAATTAGCTGGTTTTATTTTTCTTATTTTTTATCTTTTAATCACTCTTATTTAAATATGGGCGATCTAAATAACTCTATCACTAGGTTGGCCACTAACCAAACGATAAGAAGAAGACTCGGGACAACCATTTATGGCTCATACAATTTTTTGTCACGTGTGGGGATAAATGTTAGAGTTGTTCTATACCCACTTCCATTTACGTTTTCTTTAATTTGACTACAAAATCTGTACATCTTATAGTTACAATATTAAATATATTTTTATAAACCAAGATAGATAATGATGCAGTTACGACAGACGTAGTAACTTGACCTCTGACTTCTCACGCATACAGTACTATCTCTTAAGATAACGTATTCATCTACATAGTATCTTCTATTATACATATTATCGTAATATATCATCACGCCATGTTCTTGAAATGGGTAGGAGCTGATATGCTAGATACATAATTAAATAGATATATAAGAATTTATACTCCCGGAGTCAATTTCAATCAATTTTTAAATAAAATATATTACATACATGTTTCAATACTGTGTTTTTCTTTGGCCCCAAACTAAGCTTATGCTTGCTTGTGGAGTATATCGTTTTAGCTTAGATTTTACTGTAGAAACCTAATATAACTAAGTAATCTGGCAATTACCAGACGTGTTGCATTGCCGTTTCATAGGATGATAACAGTGTAGTAAAAGAAAATACACGTAGATATTTCTTTTTTAACTTTAAACTCCTGTACTTAGAAACAACAAGCCCTGTGTCGCGGGGAACAATACACAAACACACACACATTAACTTTTATACTCGACTGTACTTGATGTAATTTATGACACTGAATTTTTATAACCGTTTTCGGTTGAATTGGCCCGGGGGTCATTCGGTATAGATCGTTTAGACTAAGTGCCCTTAGTACACTCAGATTTGCAACAACCATTTGTGAATTAAACACTGTGGTTGTGCACAGTGCACACACTTATATGCTATATAATGTCAAGCGCAGATGACTTATATCTCTTGAGTTTGGCCGCCGTGACAGAAATTTTGAGGACTATTATTATAGATATGAAATATTATTTAGAAATTAATTAAATAAGGTTTCTATTAATTTAATCAACAATTAGAAAAGCACTGCTAAAACAACCTTGTAATCTACATTAACAACTTTCTCTTTAACTAAGCGTCTAAAGTTTTATGAATAGACGCGTACTTCAGTAAATATTAATTTCAGGTTTAAAATGTATAATTTACAAATCTTGGACAGCTACTTTATCTTTCTTCATCAATTAAAATTCATCATAGTAAATATATCTATATTTACATAAATATTTAACCAGAGATGTACTACAGTTGCTGCTCAGGTTCAATTATTAAAGCGGGTATCGAAATCACATCAGCAGTCTCGTGATGTAAAGACGCGTTTTCCTCGCGAGCCAATTTGAACGTTGCCTAAATGACTGACTGACTGTCTGTCTGCTCAATGCGAGCACCAGATGGGCAACCTCACGAGGCAGCCTCGCAATGTCGATACCCGATTTTGTCTCACGTGGTGTTTGGAAAATAACGTGAGTATAGGTCTGCAGTGCTCTTTTAGGGATTCGCATTTATACAAGTAGAAAAGTTTTCATATCCCATCACAAATCGGAACACAAAACCGTAAACACACAAACCTGCACATTTTTCAGTTAGGCACGTGAGTGATACCCCTGGTTCTGCAAGCGTCCAAAGGCTACGGTAACTGCTTACCATCGGATGGCCGTGTGCTTGTTTTCCTCCTTAACAGAATATAAAAATACATTACACATTACTGTTTATGTTTAACCCTTTAAAATACCGCTGTTATTTCATATTTATTTCAGTCTACCAATGATTGGCTCTCTTGGCTTTCAGTTCACTATCTGTGGTCGTTCATTTTGAATATCTGACACTCTGAATATTATATTTTCGCACCGTCCGGAGTTGAATTCAGAATTTCGTCTTTGAGAACATTAAAGAGCGTCAAACCAAAACTTATATCATTTGAGATATTTTAGCTGCAGTATTTTAATTTTTTTACAATGATTTTTATATTTTACTGCATTGTTGGCGTAAAAATGTTACCTCGCGAATATCGAAACACTATAATTATGCAGCAGGTTAATTTCCATATAGATTAAATTTATATTTTAAATGCGACAAATATCAGAGGCAAGTAAATTTCACTGTGTCTAAAAAAGCTTACGAATTATTTCTTCTGTTAATGTAATGTTTCGTGAAATTCTACTCAATATTTCATAAAAAAACATGTTTCATGTAATAAAAACTACTTGGAATACATCGATAAAGTTCAAAGCTATAATAATAATAATATTTATTTATTTCTCTCATAAAGGTACAATGGGTCACAATACAAAACAAAGCTATAATGTTGAGGTTAATCCAACGAAGGTTAAGTATGCACCTTCATTTCGTTCTGAAATTTTGTAGGTACGTGATGTTATATCGTCTCTATAACTTTATCGATACTGGCCATTTATGTACGTCAAGGCGAATATTACGAGCTCCATCGATTACTTGCGGCGGTACACGGTTAATTAAAATGGAATGTCCGTTCTGAAACTAGTAAAAAGAACATGGATTTTGTTGATATTTTACTTTTATTATGCAGAAATCAGCAAGCCTGATTAATAATTTCTTTGTTAAGTAAAGTATACATATTGACTTTTTTTCTTCGTTTGGAATCGTGTGTGGTCATCCTGGTGAGAGAAATGTTGAGATCGAAAAAACAGAGCCTCTAGACAAGAGGCATAAGCGATAGTCGAATCGAAAAGTCAACAGAGAAAATGTATGGGATTTGACGTAAGTTAACGACATTTAATCGTAGACTCACGTCAAATTCCATACATTTAATTTTTTGACTTTTCGATTCGAATATCGCTCATGCCACTTGTCTAGAGGCTCTGGTCAGTCGCGTGCCCTCCGGAGCACAGATACACTCAGGTGGAATACCTCTATGCTAGTCTCCCATCTATATAAGGTAACCCGGCCCTAACCTATGGCTGAGTCGTACTATAATTCTTGTGCAAAAGTAATGAGGTCAGACTATTTTAGCTTTTACGGCTGCACCAATATTAATTAAATCGCCTGAAAAAATGTGAAGTTAACCTTAATATTGTACGTTTTTTATGTTCATGTCACTGTATGTAAAATGTATTAATTTATTTTACATGGACCCTTAGCCGCACCGTTGGATAAAACCTTACATTTCATCAACCTCCTCGGGCTTTATTATGAAATCTCATTTATCACAGCTGTTCTTTGTTAAAAGCTGTTCGTTAAATTGGAAAAGTTACATCATGTCGAATTTTCAAATAATTAATGCTTTTTCTTTGACTTAAACATTTTATTATGGTTTGCCTTCTAAGAATTGGACCATTTTAAATGAATTATAATTATGCAAATCAAGATTCAGTATTATTTACTGTAAAAAGAAAAACAAAATGGTTATCAAATAAGTAAGTGTTTTTTTATGCTAAGGATGTAAACAAGCATACGATCCGCCTGATGGTAAGCAGTAACCGTAGCCTAGTTTTTCTTATACTAGTTTTCACCCTACCTTTCACTTCCACGATATGTCAATAAAAACTAGGATAATGGAAGCTACATTATCCTAGTCCTATCAATGAAAGAATTTTCAGAATAGGATAAACAGTTTCAAAAGATTGTCTTTAACATCCAAACATACAAACTTTTTTTAAATAATATTAGTAGGTATAGACATGCAATGAATGGCTACCTGATTGTTTATTTAATGTATGCCCAGTATTTTAAAATAGATTATTGTATTTCAATTAATTTTATGAATCTGTTACATTTTAAATTAATTCGAACTAAATGTATGCATAGTGATTCACTGCAAGTATACGTACGAAGTTAATTAATTAATACAGCAAGTGAGTGTTTATCAACAAGGAATGAATTTAAAATATAAGGTAGCTGCCAATGCCAGGATTTTTTTTCCTGGCGTAGGTTCGTTCAACCGGTATCGGTTATAGTGCCGCCACCTCTGCACAGTGCGAAATCGATTCCCACACGGGTAAATTGTATGTTTGGAAAAGCCACAGTTAACGTCATATCAGGCCCTACCATAGTCAGCGAATTGGCCGTAGGAAAAAAGTATGCTGGCATTTGTTTTTATGACGTTCATAAGTATCATGTATTTGATCTAAATGAATAAATGAGTTTGACTTTGACTTTGACATGTCAATTACGGTCGAATTCGGCAGGGAGTTCATCCTCACATCCTAGCACCTCAAAAATGCCGTACAGTACGATTCCAGAGGATTTTTTTCCCACGTACGATTAGGTTGTGGAATGAGCTCCCCTGCCGAAGTTTTTCCAAGAGACTATAGCATGGGGTTCTTCAAGAAAGGAGTTATAAAGATTTTAAAGGATCAGCAATGCGTGTACGGTAACTGCTTACCATCGGGCAAGCCGTATTCTTGTTTGCCACCTTGGTAGTATAGAAATATCAACCATCTGGTGACCTCCAGTTTGTATAAACTGATTTTTTTTTAAACGAATAAAGTTGCCTATCATTTATTTCTGTAGTACAGCTTACATCGATTGAAGTGTGAGTCCTGACTTACCAAATAGAGAATTCACAAGAATGCTTAAGCCGACGCCAACGTGAGTCGTAAATAGACATTTTCACGGCATCCTACGTGATTGTAAACACGTCACAAACACGCACGAAGTATTTCATTCAGCACATTTAAAATAAGTGTAATGTTTACTAAGGACCTCTCAACATTCCTGTGCAACATCTCAACAACATGTGTTTGTGGATGTACGTCCTATTCAATTTGGAGTGGGTGGTTCTCAGACTAATGTAGAAAGAAAATATGGTATGCTAAAGACTTTGCCAAACTCTGGTAAGATTACATGCCTATATACTTTTCTATGGCGCGTGTTGGGAGAGGCCTATGTCCAGCAGTAGTTGCGATATATTGATTGATACTTTTCTAATACAAAATATTATGATATTTTCTATAAACATGTTCTTAAAACATATTAAGTCTTTAGAACCAGAACGAACAAACGATCCTGGCCCAGCACTAGTATTAGATAAAAATATTTTTTTTGTCAAAATCTGAAATCTCTTGGCTCCTATTACCGAATATTATTTTTCGATAAATATCGGTAGGTACGTCATCTTTTTTTGACGTCAGTTATGCAAATCAAGATTCAGTATTATTTACTGTAAAAAAAAACAAAATGGTTATCAAATAAGTAAGTGTTTTTTTATACCAAGCCACCTCCTATTACCGAATATTATTTTTCGATAAATATCGGTAGGTACGTCATCTTTTTTTCACGTCAGCATAACATGTTTTTCCTTCCATATTTCTCCGCATAGTCCATACATAGTAGCTCGCAAGCGTCTTATCTGCACGGACCCCTCTTCTTTCTGTCATCGTTCACGCAATCTATCCAGAATCAATACAGTCCAATCTGGTACAGCACGTAAAGTCGATCTGTTATCCATATAAGTATTATATATGTAGCCACATTATAAGTAAAATAACAAAAAAGTCAACGACTCATAAAAATGCCACCAAATTTATATTGAAAACAAAATGAGAAATGAACACAAATTGAGAATATAGCATACAGATTTTTGCATAAAATTGTCTGACAAGTTGATTTATGAAATGAGAATTTCCTCGCTTTATTTAAGAGTTTAATTTAGCACGGACACTTTGAAGTTAAAATTATTTTCAGTGCAATTTAATCATCAAGACGGTAAATTCTTGAACTTCCTACTTTTTCCGTACATGACCTAAATACTAACATGTACCGGCCACGAAATGCTTTGCATAGTGAGGCAGGCTATCTGTAAGTACTATTCAGTCTGTGATTCCACCGTAAGACCTATATAGTCATATTCATTTGTGCAGAAGATTGTCAAAGCTTTGTACGGAAAATTGTTATCCGTCTTAGTAGTTATTGGAATAAGTTTGAGTTATTTCACTACCGTTGTTTGAGAAGTTCTTAGTCCTTACTATTCCAGCAAAAGTTTTACTTAGAAGACTTGTAAATTTACGTGTATTTTGAATCAAGAGAGGTAGGGCACCATACTAGCGAACAAGCCCGACTGGGGAAGGATCTCCACCTTACAGAAGACCACAGTCAAATAACTACACACGGTACCTGTACACACAGGAACACAGCAGTGTAGTTGTGTTCCTGTGTGTACAGGTGCAGTATAGGTTTCCAGAGTTCATTTAGGGATGCGTTTTGAAAGAAATGCCAGGGCATATCTTTATTATTACTTGCGTGTTGCAAACGTCCATAGGCTCAGTAACTGCTTAACCTAAGGCGGGCCGTTAGCTTGTTTGCAACTCATATAGTATAAAAAATGTATACTACTATTTTGCATTAAGAATTCTTGTATACGAATGACGTTTGATATCAAGGAATTTTTGGTATCTTTTTCTTGTGAAACACTTTACGATTCCGCATTCTTACAAAAGGGTGAAACGATTTCGGAAGATTACCTTTGCACCGCTCTCTTTTATCCACGTTTTATATCACAGGAAAATATGTTCTGGCAGTTCTATATAAATATGTAGTGATCTTTATAGAAGAATGATGATAAAAAGTAGACGAGAGAATTTTCAAACCGGACTTTGGCGTGTCAAATTAGCGCGTTGAAACGAAAAATCTTCAGCTTTATAAGTAGGTAAACAAAGATTCAAAAATGATAAAACGACGTGGTAGCTACTTAAATGGATAGAAACAAAAGAAATGTATTATTCTCCATAATTTTCCTTCTTTTATCATCTTTGTCTATAGTATAAACGATTGAATAAATTAGAGATTTTCAAGTTTAAAAATTAGCTTTGGGTTAAAAAAATATCTTTAACCAATCTTCCAACGTTATTTGAACATTAAAAAAATGTTTTTTAAATAAAACCTAGGCAATAAAACATAGAATGAGGTTTAAAACGAATACAACTAACAATAGTAATTGTTAGTTGTATTCGTTTTAAACCATTCCAGTAGGAATCGATACAAAATTACAGTGTACTATCTAATCACAAAGTGATGGACAATTTCTCCAGTTACACTGAACATTTTATCGAAATCGTATTACTCTAACGGCAATCAATCCGATTAATTTACGAACGATGTAAATCGATTCACGTGTTTCGAGTATCTATATAATGTTAATTGAGTGCAATTTCGCCGAGTTGGCCGTCGAGCTCGGACCTCGTTTATCGATAAGTACATTAATCGATCAGCTGATGAGGAAATGACTCGGATTTAGGTTGTCGGTTCATTAAAATAATTACATGAATCAGCGTAAAATATGAACGGGAATATCTGATCACTACCAAAATACTGCGAATATATTATGTATACTTTGTTTAATAGACTCTCAGCTTAGGAATGATCATCGTATTCCAAGGATTTTAAGGACGGTCGCAAAGAATACAACGATGAAAATAAACACTAGTGGACTGCAAATATTCTTACGGGATATCGCTTTCATAATATGCCAAACACTGGCCAATCAATATACGTTATTAGAGTTTATTTTTCATCTAAATAATACTTCTGAAAGTTATTTGTAAAGAAAAATAAGGCGTTACAAACAAATCTTTTATAATAGTTTGTTTGTTAGAACAATGGCCAACTCATATTGATAGTGATAATGCACTGGAAACTATTAACACGAAAGATTTACCTATTGATTTATGAGTTAAAACAACATTCGTTGAGCTTCGATAAATAAAAGGAACACGAACCAAAACCCTTTTGATTTTGCTTATCTTTGAATCAAACTTGGTAGTATGCACGAAAGCAATTTCCAAGTAACAAACATAAAACTTAAAAAGCTGAATATGTGTACTTACTATACCTTTTCCGCTATCCTACTAATATTATATACGCGAAAGTTTGTAAGTATGAATGGATGGATGCATGGATGGATGGATAGATGGATGGATGGGTAGATGGATAGATGGATAGATGGATGGATGGATAGATGGATGGATGGATAGATGGATGGATGGATAGATGGATGGATAGATAGACGGATGCATAGATGGATGCTTGTTACTCTTTTACGTGAAAACTACCGAACGGAGCTGGATGAAATTTGGCACAGAGATAGATTATGGTCTGGAACACATAGGCTACTTTTACAGCGATAACCGACATACACGCGGGCGGAGCCGCGGGCAACAGCTAGTATATCAATAATATTACATCTTTCACGGCCATCTTATACTAAACTAGGCAGAGCCTGCACTATGGACACCAGACAACTGATACTTACCTACATTTCTAAATACATGCATATTGCAGATTATTAATGTTCCAGGCCACAGATTAAGTAATCATACTTATCTTTCACATAAAGATTTACCCTGGATGCGAATCGAAGCCACAACGAGCTTAGCAGTCAGGGTCTCTAACCGTAACAAAATGCCAGCCAAAGTGAATATAATAATATATTTACTACACCATTTCCGATATAAAATCTATTTAGGATTTTCTCAAAGCCTTTCTGTCAATATTTCTTGTATTTTAGCGCTAACACTCACACTCCTGTTTCGTAACAGCACTTTGAAATAAGAAATCAAAAATCAGCAGTTGAGTGCCTTATTGGTCTTACAGCATAAAGTAGCACTTATAGTTGCAATTTAAATGCGAAAATAACTATGTTTGTCTGTAGAAGTTTAGTAAGAACTTTGGTTATTATTATATTACTAATTGAAAAACATGTTACTAACTAATAATTATAACCCTCTACCTATATGCTACCTTCAAAATCTTCCTACTAAATATGTTATTCTATACAGATCTTGGACCGAATGTAGGTAGCATCAGTGGGAGTTTCTTGCAAGTCCATACATTTACATGGCGAAGTGTTCTATTTGAATATAACCGTTATTTATGGCCTGCTCGGTCATACTTTGAATACTAAAGTCCTTATATATAACTGGGCTCATAAAGCATTTCTATCTTTGCTGACGTTATAACATTTTTCACATACGATTCCTGTTCAAGGTTTATTTAAATATAGGTTTAAATTGAACGTTCCTAAATATAAAGATGTTTATAGGAAGGATTGACAATACTTTTCAGGATTTTTAATTATTTTATTTATCACACATGACACAGAAAAGAGTTTATTTCAAAAATCCCCATAAGAAGGGGATGTCTTTTTTTTATAAATAGCCATTGGTTTGATGAACACAGTAAGGATATCTTTTTTTCTTTGCGAGTCGATGACATTATTAACTATGCTAGCCCGGAATATACGGGTATTAGGTCTTCCATAATATAGATATTAAGAACTTAAATCTTGTTTTAATCTACTTGCTTTGCCTTTTCAATACCTGTGCAATATATCTTATAAATACACAACTTATAAGATATATGATAAATGTTCATAATGAATCATTCTACGAAACCTTATTATAAGTATAACACTTAATTAATTTCTTTATAAAGCCAAACCTCTCATTCCTGTTAAGATCAAATTATAATACTCAAAGGTATGCTTATAAACTTCCTCGCCTGAAAAAGGTTAGTATACAAGTATTTAAAAAGTGCAAAGCTATAAAGAGGCCGAATATACATGTGTCGAATTGTTAAATTGCTGCAGTTATATATTCGACATTTTTTTGTATCTTAGGTGGCATACAGGCATACGGCCCGCCTGATGGTAAGCAGTTACCATAACATATGAACGCTTGCAATACATTGCATCACTTGCGTGTTTCAGACCAAAGTGCTATTACAACCAGGGTTTTGATATGGAGTTTCTCTAGGATAGGAAAACGTTTCTTTAAGAACGCATCCCTGAATGAGCACTGGAGACTTGTACTAACAAAATGCGCCAATATTGACCACAGTATACATTTATCACAATAATAATAATACGCAAAATGGCAGTACTTCAATGTTCCATTGATAGTCTTAAATGTACTGTGTCCTACATTGACCAATGTTGGCCCAACATGTAGAAGGCTTTACAATTTAGGCTACTATGGCCTTGTCCAGAGGTTTGGCATCAATCAAAGTGTCGCTCACTGTTATCGCTAGCAGACCTTCGGCGTTGTGATTTGTGACTGTGTATTTGACTGACTAATGATAGAAACGGTTAACAAAGTAATGTCCTTCTAACCGAATTTCGATCACGGCGGCTCATCTCGACGAAAACTATAATGCACCAATTCAGGTGCACTCTTTATTTCCTCTCTCTCGTAGTCCGATGGGATACGACCGGATCCAGATCATTGATTTGATTTGATTTTATAAAAACCTTCAGCTAGCAACTAGAGAATAAGCTGTGTTGCGAGGGACTTTGACAAACATACAATCAACGAACACAAATTAAATCCAGAATCAGAACAATTCTTTATAGGCCACATAAAGTTTTGTCCTGTGTGGGGGTAGTATTTTTTTTAATAGAAAAACCCACTATATATAGGTATAATTAATTTAAATCTGCCCCAGGAATCGAACCGGGGACATCATGTTCAACAATTGTACTCACCGACTACTAGACCATTAAAGCAGTTGAAATGTAATTAATAAAGTACCATGCAATTGAGTTAAACATTTTACACACCCTATTGATTTTTCATCCTATATCCTATACATTTTTGTCCTTGGGATACGACGACTTATTTATAACTCTGTTGACCGAATACATTTAGGTCCCGACATCAGTTAATTTACATTAAATTTTATACGGAGCATAATCTTTTGACCTTTATTTATATAGGTATGTATTATACACTTCTAACACGTGTGAACTCAATAAATAAACATCTACATTCTTTAAAACAATAGAATTGTCTATTATAAGATAGGTAGTCACTGAATATAGTTGGCTAAATCTATATATCCTTACGTAGTACGACTTTGTTCCTTTATCTGTCTGTTTGTGGTGTACAATAAAGAATATTTATTATTAACATTTATCCGCTAACTCCTTCTGAATTCTCGCAACGAAATTTGATGCAGTTTTTACCATTATTTAAATCATTCTTCACGAAAGATTTATATGCATATTTTATTAGAGAAATCCAAAAAACTGAAGCGAAGCAACGGCGGTTCGCCAGTTTCATATATAAAGCTGGAAACAAAAAAAAACAGTCGGACTTGATAAGTTCTTTTAGCATTTGATAGCCCTTTTCTTGAGGAAGGTTATATGATATTTAACATCACGCTACAATCAAAGCGCAAATTAAAGCGGGAGTGAAAGGCTAGTAAATAGTTACTTTTTTTTAAACATTGGGTTACTTAACCGATTTAAATAAATACATTGTAAATTTTAGAATTTTCCAGGAATTTTAAAATGTTCCATTTCTTTCATTACAACAAAATATCTTGAAGCATTCAACCTGAATGGTTTCTATTTTACGTAATATCTTTTGAAAGGGAAGACCCGTAATAGCTTTATTATTATCTTCAATGATCGATTTGTGTGTAACGTTTGCTTTATTTATAATTTTTTGTCCGTGTTTTTTATAACATTTTAAAAGTAGATTGTGTACGCTGTTGTGCGGCGTGGTTGGAAGCAACTAGATAATTATTGAACATTACATTTTTGTCTAAATGGTGCGTTCAGTGATTTAAGTCCTTGTCATTATATATATATATATATATATATATATATATACATATATTGATTGATTCACCTGTGGTAGACTGGTAGAGAATGCTTGTAGCATTAAGTCCGCCTGTGTACCTGTCCATGTGTGTAAAGTTAAATCATAAAATTAAAATATATGCTACGAAGAATGTTGTGGGTTCAATCCGTTGTCTTCAGTGCTTATTTAAACAGGTTTTATAATAACGTTTACTTTATCTTTACCCACACCAAAACTCTGGTGCATCAAGTTGTAGGATTAACGACTTACAAGTAATACTAATGCCTGTTAGCGTCTATGGATCTTACGATAACTACTTACTATCAGGAGGGCAAAGCGCTTAATTTTCACTGTGGTAGTATTAAATAAATATAAAACTTAAACACTACACGATACACGGATTTTTTTTTTTCATTTTTATAGGCTACATTTTACTACGATTTCTACTGATAATAAACGATGATGTGGTTTCGTTTTGTTATTTTACAGTTATTTGAATCTCATTAAACAGCAAATTATGCTTAAACATTATTAAATTTAAGCCTTTTAACGGCTTGATTTTTGAGGCTGACGTATTGACAGGGTTTATAACGATGATCGGTTGAATCCGCTGGCCCGAAATTCATCAGCTTCAACTATGCTAATTAATTAAACACTGCATTGTGCACTAATTTATTCCGGTAAAATATTATAATGAATAAAGCTTTTGTCCGTACTTTTACGTAGGTACGGCAATATCAAGATATTATTTCTCAGCCAACAATGTGGAATATAGTAAAACTATATTCTAACGATTTTTAAATAGAGAACAAGAAGAGCCTTATAACTAGAGAAACAAATGAGTTTGACATTGACATTGACTACACTATTTAAGCTACGATAACGATATAAATATATATGTTCGATACGCCAACAAATTCCCATGAAAGATATTATAATGTTAATACTAAATTAATTAACCTGAAAATGGTTTTGTGTATCAGACGGCCTTACAAAACTTACGGTATACGTGGATCACTTAATTATCGTAAATTTTCACGCCCCAAACACATACACGCAAGCATCGACCTCTGAACACAATTATCGAGATATAATAGCCGCTTCAAAAATAATAACCTGAATTTTACTGACAGCTTCCTGATAAAAATAATTTATGCTTCCTAGAAAACAATGCTTAAACAAACTTTCGTACTTCCAGTGGTTCGCCCCAAATTTCTTACTCTCAATGTACTCGATTTACAACCTCCTATATATCTTGGCGACCTTGAAAGACGTCGAATTAGGATCAAATCTCGTTCACAAATTGGGCTAACGTTCGAGCTTAAAAAATACTTTTTTTTCTGTCAAATTTTATAAAGTTTTGATCAACGATACTCAAATTATCGTCAAACAAACATTAATACATACAAACACTAAATGAAGAAACATGATCAACTTCGTGCGCTTCGTTCCTTTGTTCAAATACACTATCGTCTATAATATCTAGTTTCAACGTCTCAACAAAGCCCGCTTCACGAATCTGATAACAAAGTTCTTCCTTTACCTGTGCGTGCCACAACACTTAATTAAAAACACTTTATCTTATTCTTTCCCTCAGTTACTTAGCGGCTACAAAGTATACGAGCTATGAATATCAGTGCCCTTAACAAATTACGTAACCTTTATATAAAATAGAAAGTAAATTGCTCAATTATTTTCTTTGTAGGTATTAAAAACCAAGTACGGTATTTAAGCTTTGTATGGATATTAAATTTATTATTAGAGAGATAGTGCAAAGTGAGATTTTGCGCTTTAAATAATATAAGCTCAACTATAAAAGTACTCGCCATCCGACAGAAAACTTAATAATATTTTACACTAAGAGGAGAGAGAAAGGATACGCACAAAATCAGGTAGCATTATGATCCCAATATCTCAGGCTTAAAACATTTGCAAAATTCGTTTTCTAAATACCTATTACATTTTTGATCGCCATCAGTAAAATACTTATTATTGAAAAGTTCAGATGGCCATCTGTGGTCTTCTTCATCAGTTTAACTTCACCAAATTACACTTTCTGAATGCCTATAACTTTTGAGGAGTTTCCTCAATTCCTCATGGATCCCATCATCAGAACTTTCTTTTGATGATAATGGGACCAAACTGGAAGTATGTCCAGTCAGACAAAAAAAGAATTTTTCAAATCAGTCCATAAATGACGGAGTTATGCGGTAACAAACATAAAAAAAAAACTCCTCTTTTTGAAGTCGGTTAAAAAAAACAGTTATGAAGAAACAAATAAAACAACCAAAGTATTAATATAATATGCTAGTAAATATGATTTTTTGGGGAAGCGCTTTACTAACCGGTCACTGCATCGCGGGCCGTTTGTTTGTTTACCAATTTAAATCTTTTTAACTTTATTAATTAAGCTTTCTTCTATCTAGCTTTATTTTACACTAACCGTTCCCTGCGGTTTTAAACCGCACGGCCGCGATAAATTAGGATTTCGTCCTGTGTCATGTTTATTTTTACTGCGCCATGCTCCCCTTGGCTCATCTCACTACTGGTAGTCACTACTGGCAGTTT
Organism: Trisateles emortualis; assembly: GCA_947095525.1. Classification (NCBI taxonomy): domain Eukaryota; kingdom Metazoa; phylum Arthropoda; class Insecta; order Lepidoptera; family Erebidae; genus Trisateles; species Trisateles emortualis. The sequence continues at coordinate 12,895,883 of OX352734.1, forward strand.
CATAGATTAGAGCGTTCTAACAAAAAAAAACTCTTCAGACATTCTAAAATTAAGGGACTGACTAAAAGGGAGGAGATGCCCAAATCGGTTGTATTTTTTATTATTTTAAAAAAGGAACTTTTAAAATCAAAGCGAGTGTAGGTACAAACATATTATATGGTCGTAATTTTTGTATTGTCAAGACCCGATGTTCGGAAAAGGACAGAGCTCGTAAACTAAGAATCGAAGGGACTGTCCGGTAGGTAAAATTACCGTAAAAAATACTGCGTCAAACATATCAAATGGTGTTATTGGACAAAGTTACACTTATACTTTATTGTTCATAAATATCTGTCGTTATGTGCCCATTTTATCTGTAGTTTGTTCAGGTAACAGGGGAATGAAAATATGTTACTATTCTGTTTTATGACAAAGTACGACGTAAGCCGAAGCCGGGTTCATAATATATTATATCGTCTATGACACAGTGAATCAAAACGAGGTCTTGTAAATCAAATTACGTATAGTTCTACGCGTTTAAGTTACTAACTAGTAGAGTTTATATTAGAGTCAGACAAACTACTATTATTATAAAATGTAACTTAGACTGTTAATGGTATGACTGTACGGATGGTTCAGTGGCTTAAATAGTTACCTCGCCATTTTCTAATGCGCGGCGTGTTGTGGGTTCGTGGGACAAAAATTGTGTGATCCATACATGATTGTCGTGATTGGGTGTTCTTTGTATCCGACAATTGTATGTTTGTAAAGTCCCCGCGACACAGGGCTTGTTCCCTAGTGCAGAGGTGGTTTAAAAAGCAAACAAACAAGCTGTAAGGCATAACTCTTGAGTTCTATAATCTGTTTTTATTAACATGACGGTGAAGCAGCGGTATTCGAAATATACATTAGGTCAACTGAACCCACGGGATCAGTTCGAGCGGGATCAGTTGACTAAAGAGCCAGCAGAAGCTTACTACAACTTACATATTATATTAAGTTACAATCTGTGAAAAAATAAAACACTTGATTGTTGCGGTCGGTACAAATTCAGCATTTGCGTACAAATTTGCGTAAATAACGATTAAAACCCAATACAAATATTTTAATACTACCTATTTGTGTCATTGTTGATTTTAACGGTATTATTTCATTGACCAGTTTTGTATTTAATTAAACCGTGAATACTGAACTGGGAATGAATACTAATCTAATTTTATCAAACGGTAGCATCTGGATATTTATGTCTCTTAGGGGATTACTGATGTACTGCTCTCCAGTATCCGCATGCATCTAATAAAGAATCAACATATTTTTTTCTATTTTGGTTTATGCTTTAGAATTACAAATCAATAACCAATATTATTACCTTTACTTATACTTTACCTTTAACATGGGTAAAGTAACACCCTGTAATATTGGTTCTCCAGGCCGAATACGGCCACGAGGTGACTGACGGCCAATGTCAACGGATATTTACCAACTGCTTGAGACATTATAGTACACAAATTTCATGTCTTTATATGCACTCTTTATTTTTTTACGTTAAAGTCTGATGGGACGGCAATCTGTCATGACCGAAGAAATATAAGGCATAAGACCAACGGCTTTATGTATTTAGAAAGGGGATTTGATTGTGTTCTAGAAAATGGCCACCCATCTTCGAACTAACCGCGGCAAAAGTCTATATCCACACTGATTGTGTCTGTATATTCGCCTTGTACTTAGCTACGAACTCTTAAGGATGTTGGATTATGTCATGTTTAGGGTACAGACGTAAGTATTGTGTTGATCAGGATGCTTCGTTACCTGCCTTTCTAGAATTAAAATAGAAAGCAGGTATATGGGATTTGACGTAAGTTTAGGACAGTAAATCGTAATCTTATGTCATGTTCCATACATCTGCTTTCTATTCTATTCGATTCGACTACATGCTGCATGTGATTCGTGTATTTTTTTTTATTTAGTGCCTGGCCTATACATACTTGTGCAGAGAGAATTCACAAAGAGAAGATTTTATATATTTTGTAGTTCTTCATACTTATCTGATTGTAACTAAAGGTATTTAGCTAGTTTGGTGTCTGAATCACCCAAAAGTTGACTGAGACTGCCTCCGGCAATTGTACTGATTTTGTTATACAAAAACTTTATACTCTTATAAAGTAGATCTACGCGACATCAGAAAGATAAAAATAAATAAAAACTTGTATTTATTCACGCATGATTTCATAGTAAATATTAAACTGAATTCCAACAAAAGCTACAAGTACAATACTTAGAGCACGTCAAAAGCGAATCATTCGTATGAAAAAGTCTAACGCAAGCAATAATATTATATATAACGGTATTATTTGCCATTATGAAATCCTGAAGAATGTTAGACCCATATTTGTACAAATACCTTTGTAATCAGAAGCAATAATACGTAGTCATTGTGTGCCTATACATTTGATTCGTTGTGCCCACAATGTTGATTACGTAGAACATTGACCAAGAGAACAATATTAAAAGATATTATAAGAGCATGTAAAATGGTAATGCTTACCCGTATAAAATTTTCTCTTTAACCTTTTCACGCAATTGTGGGTTAGGTTAGGTCTTAAAATTATAGGACTTCAAAGTTGGGAACAATTTTGCCAACTGCTTCAGTTATCCTTTAGGTAATGCAGACACAAAACTAGATAGCTGAAACCAGTATCTATAGTTTACTGATTTCATCAATGCGAACAACAAAAAATATAATATGACCTTTTTACTAACCATTCTGAACTTGCTGATTTTAATTCCTATAATTGCAAGTTTAGTACCTGCAAGTATATTCTACACATCATAAAAATAATTACTTTCTTTGTTCTCCCGTTGATGCATTCTGTGACGTCAATTTAAGCGGACAAAAGTTTTATTTCAATTCTGTTTTTAGCGCGAACATTGATCGTACAAAACACGCATTGAAAGCTAAATTGGTAACTGTTGGCTGTCACATTCTCCTTTAAATATATAACGAAATACTCGTCACAAAAAGTCGAACGCGACGCAGCGCCGCCGCCGGCTGAAATAAGAAAAGTTAAGCAAAGGAATGGCGTCACAAACAAAGTGTAAACTTTACTGTTTTTATTAAACCTTAAACACGTGCGTTACTTTCGTAACATATTATATCACAGTGTTGGTACCAGGACAAAAAGTGTACGTTAAGTCTCCCGCTCCTTTATTTTTGCCAAGAGTAACTGGATTGAAAAAAGTGAGGATAAAAATCGAATCAAATTAAATCAATTCTTTCTATAGGGAACAAGCTTTAATGTCAGAAGAGACTTTACAAACACACAATTCACGGAATCAAAGTACCTACCTATATCTTAATCAGCTAGGTGGACCGACGTCCTAAAAAAGGTCGTTGGGGCGCACTGGATGCGGAAGGCGGAGGACCGTGTGCTATGGCGCGTGTTGGGAGAGGCCTATGTCCAGCAGTGGACTGCGATAGGCTGATTGATTGACTTTTTTTTTGTCTGGAAAATGCCGAGGTAACCACTAAAGCCACTAAATAAACCGTGCAGTAAAAAAATATACATTATATAGAACCTATACTAGAAACTTTTAAACTTTTACGGTTTCTCTTTACATTCTGTTAACCAGTGCAATTCAACCGTTGGGTAACAATGGTTGTGAAACCTTAGAAATAATTAACTCTGTTGAGACCCGAGTTCCGTTATAGTAATAATACTTGTACTAGAACTAACATTGCACGGAACAGAAGACTGTAATGTAAATTTACTGTATAAAGTTAGACAAAAACTTTTTTTTTATCCTACCTGGGTGTCAAACAAGCAAACGGCCTGCCTGATGTTCATATTATTTAAGTCAGATAAAACATTATATTTTTAATCTTAACTACATACCATCACGCCCGTTTTCCATTGGAGTAAGCAGAGACTATGGTACGCCAATTGCTTCAATCCAAATAATACTTCTTTCACTTGCTCTACATTCATCAACCTCTTCATACATGAACTTTGGGTATGCATACTTCTAATTTTTAAAATTTTATATAATATAATCTAGCAAGCAGACATTTATAGATAAGACTATTGCCCGAAATAAAAACGTGAAAATCTGTGTCGTTTAATGTATACCCTGGCACAGAACAAAGACTCGCGCTCATCACACAAAAAATGTCCTAGATGGGAACAAAACCCAGGATCAAAGTTACGTACTTACCTGGTATAACAAGTATTTTTCTGCACCAGCTTGTATTTGTATAAAATAAAAAAGAAACAGAATAGAATATTCTTTATTATACACCAAATAATATATTATGTTGTTTGTCCGCTATGGACTCCTAAACTTCTCAAACGATTTTAATAACATTTTGCACAACTTAAAAGATTTTTTTAAATCTCGATAAGGGTCTTCAATTTAACCTGGGCAAAGTCGGGGTGGGCCGCTAGTAATATGTTTTTAAGAACACCTTAAAATAAAAATAGGTACACATTAAAATAAAGGTATTGATACACAGCTCACAGTGTGAGTATATAAACTACTTAACTTGATTTGCTCTCCTGTAGTAGAGTGGTAATTAAATTGATTATGTTTTAATTAAATGTCAAGCAGCTTTCTCCATCAGCTGTCAGTCAACCGCAACGTGATATTAGCGATAAAGTAATCTCCACAAGTGGTGGTAACCGAGTGGGAAAGTAACCGACTTGTATTCATGAGGTGCGAGTTCGATCCCGGGTCGCAGTACCACTGTAATTTTATATTTATACGTTCTAATCATAAGACTTACCATCTGCTATCGGTGAAGAAAAACATTGTGAGGAAATTCACAATGTCGAAGAAAGAAATGTTAAGGCGTGTTCAATCCACTTAGTCGCATTATGGAGTACGTAGATAAAACCCAAACCCTCTCTCTTTTCATAGAGGAGATGAGACTCGTGTCTAGCAGTGGGATATTATATTGGTTGCTATTATTATAATATCTAAACTTTTGTTTGTTACCCTTTCAAGACTAAACTGCTGAACGGATCTTAATGAAATTTGCCAAGGAGATAGATGGTATGCTGAGGAAGGTCATACTTTTTACTACGATAACCGACATCCACGTGGGCAGAGTCGCGGGCATCAGCTAGTATCACTATAATCTCCACATACCTACTGATTTTCACCATCAAACCTTATTAAATACCTGCAAAACACGCTATTGATAATGTTTATGCCTAAACAATTACTATACAACAAATAAACTTTGATCGCTGTCATTTGATAAAACTAATAAAGGCCTATTTACCATTATTGTAACAAATTACCGCTGTGCGTGTACAAAGGTCAGCAGAGGCATATCAAAGTATTAAGAATATATACAACTTATAATTTCTTTGCAAGTTCGTGAAGGGAACATCACAATATTTTGCCCCGATATTGAACTTGGCACGCCATATTTCACCTTGATACCAAACTTGGTTTTATCGACTTACCTATGATTTTGATAAGATTTTAATTATTATAATCTTGTAAGGTTGAAATAAGAACAATACTCATAACGACATAGGAGCACATACAAACAAATTTCGTTTTAATACTATTTCTTCAATTTGCTATTGATTTTAAATGTAACAGACTCACTAGCAATCTGAAAATTCAACTAGCCCTTTTTTTCATCTACTTAGATGGGAAACAAACATACAACCCGGGCCTGATCACAAGCAGTTACCGTAGTTGACTCACTTACAGTGTAAAAATTACTGCCACATCTTAATAACTAAGTAGTATTTGCAGTATATTTTGGGTTTCTAATTAAGACTCGTTTATGTTCGGAGTTTTGAGTTGTAAACATCCATCTACACTTCATTGTTCAGGTAACAGCTACTCCTTAATCTCGAACATCGTAACTGAAGGCCGTGAAAACGTTCCGCTTTAGAAGATAGGGAGTGAATAGACACGCACGGTAGAGTTCCTTCGTTACGGCCTTATGGGTCAGGGGTGGCGGCTAGCGAAATTAGGTAGTAGATAGGCATCGTAGCGACGGAAACTACTGCCATCGCGTGCCTGCATAGTTACAATGCATCGCTGACTTTACTTTAGTTAAGACTTTCAAGCAACGAAAGGTCATGCCATAAATACCTGGCTTTTAAATAGATGTTACTTGACTTGTATAAGGCTTACTTTCAGTTAGATAATGTGCGGAATATAACAAGATAATGCGTGACTAATATCATAAATGTGTAAGTATGGATATTTGTTACTCTTTCACGTAGGAACTGCTGAAAGGATCTGGATGAAATTTGGCACAGAGATAGAGTATAATCTGGAATAGCACCTAGGCTAGCTTTTTATCGCGATAACCGACATCCACGCAGGCGGAGCCGCGGGCAACAGCTGGTCTATAATAGAAACATTGCGATTTTCTTTGCTTAGCTCAAGTAAGCTTTGATGGAAATAGGTTGCTAAAAAAATACGTTTTTAGATAGTCTCCGAAGAGTGCTAAAGAAAAAAAGGGGAGTATGTGAGTTTTCACTCATTGACTGATAACTGAAGAGAAAAAAAGCAGTAAGATCGCGGAAAATAATTCGGTCGATAACACTTGATGTCTCTAGTATTGCAAGCCTCTACAGGCTATAGCAACTGCTTACCCTCATGAGAGCCACGGTAGTAATATAAATCAATAAATTTTATCTAGTTTTGAATCAATGAATGAGTTTTTGCGATAACACTGACCATTATACAATTAGTAAATTTCGAATTGTAATAAACATTTTGTAATATTTACTTGGTGTACAATTCTAGCTATCTTTTAAATAATATTCATGTTCGAAGCTTAGTTTCAATAGTGGACTAAAAGCTTGCAATTTCTGCCGGCGTTTTGTAAAGCACCGTTTCATTTTACTTTGTACTACAATAAAAAGTTTTAATGAAATCCTGAGGCAGTCTACTTTTATTTCTTTTGTTGGAAAAATTAACTTACAAGTTTAACTTGTTTGTTTGAATAACATCGATAATAGTGTTACAACGTTTTGGTATTAAATATAATAATACTTATACTTAAGTGGGCACTACATGCTACATTGTAAATATAAAAATGGTCACCCATCATCGGATTGAGCTCGGCGAGCTGGCGCTAGTATCAAAATTTGCTTTATTACATGATATAAAATACTAGCTGTTGCCCGCAGCTACGTTCGCGTAAATGTCGGTTATCGCGATAAAAAGTAACTTATTCGCTATTTCAGACTATAATCTATATCTATGTTAAATTTCATCCAGATCCGCTCTGGAATTTGTATGTGATAGAGTAACAAACATCCATACATCCATCCATCCTCACAAACTTTCACATTTATAATATTAGTAGGATTTAAACACGGGTATGGTCGCTATAAAGTCAACTTATGACCACGACTGGTCGGTACGACTGATAACCTGGTCGAAACGTCAAATGATTGCGTTAATACCCACCGTTTATGTAATGTCACAGGATAATCTGATTAAAATGGATCTTTGCGATAATCGTAGGACATTTTCATTAAATACTTAATAAATTTCGTAATAATATTTTTATTTAATTATCCTACGACATCATTTATGTTATACATACCTATAAGTATACAGTCTTCCACAAGATCATGCGGTTTTTGCTGTAGACACCTACAACACTTTGTCTGCTATTGTTACATCTGAAACAAAAGGCATCAGGTCATAGGTACACCGCTCTCATGGTAATTTTAATTGTTGTACTAGAACCAGAGGTTTGAGCACTCAGAACACCGATATATTATTAAAACAAGGTAAATAAGTAACATAGTTGAAACTGTGTCAGTAACAGAGAGGCTATTAATATCTGATATCCGATTATAGGAGCTTGCAAATGCCGTCTTGAATTTCAGTTGAGTTTGTGACTACAAGACATTATATTTATAATATCTTGGGAGTAGTCCCAAGATATTATAAACTAGCTGTTGCCCGCGACTCCGCCCGCGTGGATGTCGGTTATCGCTGCAAAAAGCAAGCCTATGTGTTATTTCAGACCATAATCTATCTGTGTGCTAAATTTCATCCATATCCGTTCAATAGTTTTTACGTGAAAGAGTAACAAACATCCATCCATCCATTAGTTGTATATTCGTAAATATATTTGTGGGAGCAATTAGTAAAACCACGAGTTCTGAATAGACTGATTTATTCTTACGTCACCGACATCATAGATAATAATCATCATAGATAATACAGAACAATTTATTACCACAGATACCCCACACCTCCCCCTTTAGTTTACTTAATCCTATTTTACTTAATTAGGAGAAATAACTTAACTAAAAAAAACAAAAAATAACAAAATCTTTTTTTTAACAATTTTATAATGACCGTTTATTTTAAACTTCAAAAGGAATCAGATATTTTATTTACATATTGGTTATCCTTAAATACAATATCCGATTATTTGTAAGTAGGTTAGGTTACTTTCAATTTAATAACTATTTATGGAAATATCTTAAAAATTAAACAACAAGTACAATATAGTGAAAGGTTACTTAGAGTATTTACCTACAAAAACACACTGACGTTTAGGTTTAATAATTGAACTCTGTTCTTTTAGAATCGGAGCTGGTTCGGAGTTAGTACATTGTCTTGGACTTTCATTTGTTTCCCTAAAGCACGAGGATGAAGGCGGTTCGGTTTGAATAATATCTTGGTTTATAACGTCATTACCCGGCATCGAAGACTCACTATCTATATTAATTGATGAATGTCTCGAAAACCGTTGTTTTAGTGGCAACAACTGGTCTATGTGGCGCTTCCACTCACCACCATCGGACACGCGTACCTTGTAAGTAAGCGGAGCATCTCGTGTAACCACTGTGGCTGGTGACCATTTCTCTGCATTATAACGATAGTCACGAGCCAACACCTGGTCCCCGAGGTTCACGTGACGCTCCGCACCGGGTCGTGATCGTCCAGCTCGTTCGGCAGCTATCTCCACAGCGCGCTCCGTGGAAGGTTTTAGGATATCAAGGCGCCCTCGTAATTGCCTACCAAACATAGCTACCGCTGGCGCCACCCCCGTGGTGGCGTGTTCACAATTCCTATATTGAAATAAAAATTTATAAATGGCTGTATCCACATCAATACCCTCATGCAACGCTTTTTTCATTGCCCGTTTGACTGATTTAACGGCATTTTCAGCGGCCCCATTACCAGCTGCCCGATATGGACTAGTTATTGTATGATTAATACAATTTTTATTTAGGTAATTCGTAAATTCGAATGAGTTAAATGGAGGTCCACCGTCACTTATAAGGTGTGATGGAATACCAAAACGCGCAAACAGCTCCCTGAGTTTTGATATAGTTGCAGTCGCATTAGTTCCCGCCATTTTTTGTACTTCTATCCATTTGCTATGAGCATCGATAGTAATTAAATAATATTTGCCCTGAAACACCGCAAAGTCAATATTTAATCGTTGCCAAGGTCGCGTTGGGAAAACCCACGGATGTAACTGGGCACGTGGTGGCGCATCTCTCTGTTGCAGACAAGCACTGCACTCTCGACATAACGTTTCTATCGCAGTATCTATCAGAGGCCAATATACATAACTACGCGATATATTTTTCATTTTAACCACGCCCAAATGGCCCTCATGTAATTCATTAAGTACCCTTTGTCTCAAAGCCTTAGGTATTATTACCCGGTGATTGTATAAAATACACCCTCTATCAATAGAAAGACTATCCTTTCGGTAAAAATACGGTTTCTCTTCATTATGTGTCACGACCGATGGCCAACCTTTAATGATATAATTATATATATTTTTCAAAACCACGTCATCCTGTGTTTTTATCGCAACATCTTTAGCGCTTATCGGGAAATGTTCTTCGACATAATTAATATACGATACCGCATCCAGCCCCGTTTCACTTTTACAAACGTACGGCAATGGCAAGCGTGATAACGCATCAACATTATAGTTATCTTTTGATTTCACAAACTCGATTGTGAAGTCGTAAGCTGCTAATCTTGTAGCATACCTTTGCAAACGGCTTGCTGCAGTTTGTGGTAGCCCCAATTTAGACCCAAAAATAAAGGTCAACGGTTTATGATCCGTTTTTATTATAAAATGTCGACCATACAAATACTGATGGTGTTTTATAACACCACTAATTATGGCTAGGGCCTCTTTGTCTAATTGACTATACGAGCGCTCTGCAGAATTTAGAGTGCGCGATGCAAAACAGATTGGGCGTTCGTCACCGTTAGGATATCTGTGAGATAACACACTGCCAATGCCGTACGAACTGCTATCTACTGCTAGCACTAAAGGCAGCTCTGGGTTATAATGCACTAATATTTTGCTACCAGCTATAGCCTGTTTTACATCCTGAAAGCTTTTATCACAGTCTTTTGACCAGTCCCAAACTGAATTTTTACGCAATAATTTATGTAAAGGATGTAAAATAGTACTTAAATTTGAAATAAATTTTGCATAATAGTTAACCATTCCTAGAAAAGATTTTAGCTGTGTTACATCACTAGGCTGTGGAGCATCGACAATTGCCTTAATTTTGTTTGCATCGGGATGTAACCCAAACTTATCAATAATAAACCCAACATAGGTGATACTGTCTTGCATAAACGCACACTTGTCTAATTTAATTCTTAACCCCACATCACGTAAACGACAAAATAACGCTTTTAAATTAGCCACATGGTCCAAATATGAAGTTCCAGTACAAGCTATGTCGTCAATAAAGACAGTAACCCCTTTGAGACCTTTAACTGTCTCTTCCATAAATTTTTGAAATTTTTCGGGCACACAAGTGAGTCCGAAAGGTGTACGATTATAAACATATGTACCAATGTGTGTCGTGATAGCAGTACACGCTCGAGACTCGTCATCTAAAAACAATTGTTGATAAGCGTTTGTAAGGTCAATTTTTGAGAACTGTTCCCCTCCACTCAACGCTGCGAACAGTTCTTCGATCCGAGGCAAAGGGTAAGGTTCGCGCATGAGCTTAGGATTGACCGTGACCTTATAGTCACCACAGATACGTATTTCACCATTTTTTTTAATCACAGGTACGATTGGCGTCCCATAATCAGAATAATCTACTTTTCGTATAGTACCCTCGGCCTCGAGTCGCTCTAACTCCCGCTCAACTGGTTTGCGTAACGCCAATGGTAATGATCTAGCTTTAATAAACACTGGATTTTTATCAATCAACTTTAATGACATTTTTTTTGTACCTACATGTGCCAAGTCCTGCCATAAACACAGTCGGAAATTCATGTTGCAAAGTTTCAATAAAATTATTATTCTGCATATTTAATAAAGACTCATTAATATTAACGTTACTAATATTTAATTTTGTAAGCCACGATCTGCCCAACAGTGGTGGCCCACCATTTTTAATTACAAATAATTTGAGTTTGTCGGCGTGGTGTCCTCCAATAACAACATTTACAGAAATAAATCCAAGAGGTTCTATTAACGTGCCGACGTATGAATATAAAGTGATATTATTACGAATCATGGGAATGTCAGAAAAGTGTCCAGTGTCCAGTTCAAAGTTTACCTTTCGCCCGTTCACTTGCGCCATGACAATGTATGGTTTATCATTAAATCCACGCACACTTAGATTATAAAAGTCACACTCGGACTCGTTATCACTATTATTAATGATATAATTATTAATACGTTTCTGCGAAGAACCTACGTGTCTTGTGTCTCGACCCGCTTTTTTACACATCACTTTAATATGACCCTTTAACCCACACATGTCACACGAATAATTCTTAAAACGACACATCTCGGGCCGATGTTGTTTGCCGCAGCGCCAACAAGCATTCCCGCCATTGGCTGCGCGCGAAGTCGATGCACCGCTAGTCGAGCTGTTGCTATGCGCAGTATTACGTGCGAGCGGTCGAACCGCCCGTGCCGCTGTTGATACACTATGAATGGGTTCCAGCGCGTGCGATGTGCCCGCCACGGTCGATCCCGACGCGTTCGCGGCGTTCGGACCGCTGGTCTGTGCATGCCGTTCAGCCGCTTCCAACGCCAATGCTAATTCTACCGCCCTTTTATAAGTAATTGTAGGCTCCGCGAAGATACGAGATCTCATGTCATCATTAGCCAAGCCAGACACAAATTGGTCACGTAAATTTTCTTCTAACGTCGTATTAAAATTGCACGTGCTAGCTAAATGTTTGAGTGCTTGTAAATATTCACTCAAAGATTCACCCACGTTCTGTCGCCTTTGTCGAAAAACATGGCGCTCCGCAATCTCGGAACGCTTCGGTTCAAGATGGTCGCCGACAATCTTCACTAATTCGCGAAAACTTTTATTTTCGGGATCACTAGGTGCACACAAATCACACATTAGGTCATACGTAGCTGCTCCCACTAACGTTACCAACGTAGCCACTTGTAACTCCGGTTTAATTTCATTCAAAGTCATGAACTGTTCCACGCGTCGAATATACGCCAACCACTTTTTACTGGATAGGTCGAATGTTTCTATTTTACCGATAGGCATGATTTATGTTTTTTACGCGATATTATACAATTGCAAAACGTTTTCCTCGTCGCCAGTTGTATATTCGTAAATATATTTGTGGGAGCAATTAGTAAAACCACGAGTTCTGAATAGACTGATTTATTCTTACGTCACCGACATCATAGATAATAATCATCATAGATAATACAGAACAATTTATTACCACAGATACCCCACACCATTCTCACAAACTTTCACATTTATAATATTAGTAAGAATTTTTGTAATCATCAGTATATGAGTAGTCACACAGTGATGATTACAAACTCGACAGAGTCTGTTCTATGGCAATCAGACAATGGATAAATATACTTATGAGTATATATTTCTACATTTGGTCCGAGTTTCTTGCCAATTCTTCTCGAGGCCCAACCCTAGTCAGCGAATTGGCCGTAGGAAAAAAAGTATGCTGGCATTTGTTTTTATGACGTTCATAAGTATCATGTATTTGATCTAAATGAATAAATGAGTTTGACTTTGAATTTGACTACATACATTCATACCAAGAATGAAAAATGCGAAAGTTACTCTATTTGTTTGTTACCTTTACACACCTAAACGGAAACGAATGAAATTTGGCAAGAAGATATATAGTATCCTGGGGAAGAGCATAGAATACTTTTTACCGCGATAACGGACATCCACATGAGTGGAGCCGCGGGCACCAGCTAGTTATAAATAAATAACACCCAATCACAGAACAAATAAGCGTGCAATAAAAATATTGAACCTCGGTAGGAATCTAACCCATAGCATTCAGTACCACTAACTATTAAGCCAACAAATAATTTAACATAAAATGACATAAACGAAGTTCTATCAACCTAAAAAATATTGGCGTTGGCTTAAACACTATCTGTTAGAGTAACCTGGTTAATTTTATTTTAAACATTTTTTTTCGGGATTTAAAAATAATAGTTGAGTCACTTTTGCGCAAAGTACCGTCAAGTATTCAATCAACATAATTGTATTACTTTTTATATTGCTGACTTCAAAAGGGCTTTCACTAACGAAGAGGTACTTAACAACACGTTGTATATAATTTAAACTGAATACTTGAGAAGTTGTTCTAGATAAGTGTCTATACCGACATTTCATTGTACCTACACTTCACACGCATACAGTAATGACTCATATGACTCCGTGCAGACTCCCGGCATCGATTGCCGAAAGCATTTGAATTTTGTTTTAGTATTATCCCGTCAAGTCTAAAATTGTGATTTTAAAGTATGTGATTATATTGTACACAATATACTGTGTAATATAAAAATGCATATCTGGGCAGTTGTATACTATTTGTTCTTCGTTTGACTGACTGAGTTTTTTCCTAAACGAAAAAATCCTGAAAAAAACCGTCCCTAACAATATGCTTTCTTCCTAAAATAGTATACTTATCTCGATAATATTGACAGTATACTGCACTTAAGAAGTTTGCGATGATATAATGGGAGACAGTTACAACTACGTTTTATTGGACAACATCAATTTCCATGTGTAGAAATGTATCTCTTTCCATATAAAGATAGCACCAAACTTTTCTTGCTAAGCTTTCATTGTATGATTCAGTATATTTAAAATAAGAATTATATCAAATAATTGACTATCCAATCGCGTAACACAGAGTCGGATCGAACTGGACGATAGCGGTCCGTAAAATACATTTTGAATGAAACATGTCAGGCAGAATACTTCCGCGGGCAAAATTCGGACTGTAAAAAAGGAATACGTCCCTTTTATAATCAGCTACATTATATAACATATGTGAGGGGATTGTAGCTAAGTAATAGCTGTGTCGATCGATAGATCTGCGAGGTCAGGCAAGCTTGTTGCGATTAGTCCGTAGGAAGGTAACATTTGTTTAAAACACATTGAGACTTCTGCATACCATAAAAATCACGTAAAGATGTTAATCCTATGTTTGATCGTGTCGTATTGCCGTCATATTTAATCGTCTATAAGAGTGGAGTAATAAATAATGCAAATAATATTAATTTGGGACACCTCACTCACTGCCACCTAATCCCAAACTAGGCAGAGCCTGTACTGGCAACCAGACAACTGACATATTATAGATAAATTACACCCAGACGCAGAACAAACATTTAAGCTCATCACTCAAAGATTTGAACTGGGTGGGAATGGAACCCACGACCTCAGTAGCAGTCAGAGTCACTAACCACTAAACCATCAGGCCAATATTGAAAAAAAAACATCGTTTAAGTTTAACATTAAATCCCTGTACAGTTAAATCAATAAGAATAATTAATTTATAAAATGTGTACAGTTGTAGTTTACACCTGAGTTTTGTGACCTGCTGTATACCTTCAAGAAATGCAGCATTGTATTCAATGGAATAAATAAATTATATACGGTTACATGCTCGTTTATTTTTACATACTTGTATAAGGTACTATACAGACAATTCTACTTTATTTCTATAAATAATTGTATAGAAACTCTCAATTATATTATGCCTATCATACAGTATTATTGGTTCATCTAGTTTTATGTTTATTATCTTCAGTTTTAGCCGGGAACATAAATTACAGCCTCATTAACGACATCAAAATCTTAATGACTCATAAACTCCGTGCTGGAATTGAGAACATGAATATAATCTCCTCGAAAAATGATTTAAACTTTTAATAATATTGAGGGATCATTAATAACGGGCCGCATATTTCATGTTTCTTTTAAGCCGTACACAATTTCATATCGCACAAAATTAAAAATGAGATCAAATATTTTTATCTTATTCAGCATTATAATAATAGCAACACAAATCCCTCTACTAGGCACGCGTCTCCTTTCTATTATGAGAGCTGAGAGGGTCTAGGCCTTAATCCACTCACAGCATGTCTGGTTCTCCAGCCCGCATTGAGTCAGACAATAAAATTTTCATAAAGTGATATTCACATTGGTACTGCCAACTGGTATTGAACTAACACCTAATCTTTATTAGTCCAATACTTTTACCAAAACACGGGGCTACTACCGCGTTAAAAACCCAACATTAAAGTAACGCTTCCTCAAATGCCTTTAATCAATAGCCAAATAAAGGGTATGATACTTTTTCATTTGGTAGGCATACCCTTTTACAATTTATTTCGCTAAGCAATAATAATACAATTCTAAAATGCCAATCATTCTAAATTAGCACCCAAAAAGTTTAAAACGTTGATACGGAAATTCAGCGTTATTTAAAAGGTTTGTGTAAAAAGTGCCTTAATTTTCCTTGTACCTGCTATCTATTTTACTCTTATTGTACTCTGTATGTTCAAATCACTGCCATGATTATTGTTGTTAATGCATATTAACACCCTACTAGTGCCCACCACGACTTCGCTCGAGTGAAACAATGTTTTACCCGGTTAGGGATTGAATTCCCAAAAATGTATTCTTAGTATTTCCCTTGCGTCATATAAAATACCTGTGTGCAAAATTTCAGTATTGTAACCTTAGCGGTTTAGCCTGTGCGTTGATAAACAGTCAATCATTCAGGACAAGTCATTATGTAGGTAAAGTATATAGTATTAATTTACTAAAATAAATGAGCTTCGCGGTAGACAGTGGCTTTGGTACTAGTTATGCCATGAGTGGCGGTTGCCACTTATCATCAGATGGACTAATATACTAGGCCACTAGAATAAGTACTACTGTTGAATTTGCATATGCACAGTGTAGCTGTTTTACAATGATTCCCTCGACTATAAAAAGCTTTACACATTTAAACATTGATACTCGCCAAAATTGATATGAAACAATATAAATACCAGACACGTCATGATCATAGTCATCACGAGTTTTCCGTAAACAATCACGTCAGCGAATATCTGTTTTCCATTTTCTCGAAATCGTGGGCATTCTATTGCATTTATGATAAACTTAGTCGTGGGGCGCTTTGCCAATCATTATTCATATTGCCGTATGTTTATTGCCCTCTTCATCAGAAGGAGTCATCGTTCGCAATCTCCGCCGACGATGCCTGACGCATATTGCTATTTTTGGTACACTTTACTCGTCCAGCGTTTAATGAATTCGCGCTATCAATCCTACAAAACGTCTTACTTTGACAGGTATGTAAAATTAATCGTGACTATACGTATAAAATTAATACCCAGGAACTGTCTACCTGGCCTCGGTATATCACAATGCCTATCACTTTGCAAACTGGAATGGCCAAACAGAGTTACAAGTTAGTTTTAGGAACATGAATCATTACATTATATGTCAAAATTAATTACAAAAATCGTTAATTTGCCAAGACAGATGTAGAGTGTTATTTCGGCGCAGACGCAGCGCCCGCGACGGAGCGTCACTGCGCCACGTATGTAACTATAAGCGCCCACGCAAAGCTCAGCACGCAACAAAGCGCGACGCGGCGTCTCACACCATTCAGTTCACTCGCGAGCTTGCGCAAAGAAACAGCTCTACAATTTATAAATAATATTAAAGTATTGCACAGTGCTCCACAAAAATTCGTAAAGGAATTTGTTTATTCTTTCGCTTTAAAAGGTAACTATTTATTTGTTTTTGTTTCTCTATTTATAATTTTAATTTACTATATATTATTTCTGTTAGCATTATAACTGAATTCATTTAATATTAAAAAAAAATATAGTGTTTGACTTTATATTTTTGTTGACATCTTCTGTTCATCATTTTATTATTAGTCAACTTCTTAATTTATAATTCATTTCAAAATGTTTCGCAATATTTTTCATGCAAAAATCTAGTTATAACAATAAGAATAACTCATGAAATACTGAAAGTTAAATAATGTCTCGGGTAGAGTTACACAAAAATGTCTCCCTCAAGGCGGACATAATATAGGTCAAGTAAACTCAGACAGGTATTCGCACGTTTTTAATAGACACGAATTCCTATTGTCGACTCACTACAGCCGACCGAAGACGAACTGTATCCAATCAAAAACTTTTAACTATTTAAAAATTATTTTGTTGATTCGTAAATTTTCCGATTATTCCAATTGCATAAAAAACTTAAAGATATTTGAAAGCTTTTATCTAGTCAAAGAAACTGTTTATTATAGTCGTATTATTTACAAATAGAAAATCAAAATCAAAATTAACATTTAACTATAGACAGACATCTTTAATTCAACATAACATAATAACTGAAATAAACGGCACTTGAATTAATTGAAGTACTATTACCGCATTCCTCAGGACAGCGCGCCTGTATTTAGCATTATAGCATTGAATTTAATAGGGGTTCTATGAAATTCAATGTTATTTTTTCTTTTTTTATGTCATCAATATTGCAATATTTTATGCGAGAACATTCCATTCTATTGTTTTTGTAAGAAAAGTATAGAAAGCGACCGATTTGTACTCGAACCCTGAAATTCTCTAACAACGTAAATTTAAATGCGGTCCAAGCATCTGTGACTGGCACGTCGCCAACAAACGCTATCAATTTCTATCAAACTGGGCTTACTGGGCTTTACTTATGCACTATGATGAACTGTTCTCTTGGATGTTTATGGTTCCCAAAGCAACATTAAAAAGTTTAATCGTATCTATTTTATGAATGTAAACAATACCAGGAACCATATGATTCAGAGATTTAATTAGAATTAAATAAACATTGTGTCAAGCGAACACAATGCAATAATGTGAAACTTTCCAATAGTTATAGATAAACTACCACGATGTCTGAGAGCAACCAACTCCAGGCTGGTCAGCAGCTCATCAAAAAGTCTATGGATGAATTAATCCAACAAAAGCAGACCACTGAAAGGGTATCAATTCAAGCTAGACAGGAATTCCGTGAACATTTTGAAGCTAGCTACGAGGAGGAATTTGAAGAGGAAACCTTTATTGATCAGTTTGGAAATGAGACAACAAAGAGAGTAGAATCCAGCAGTGAGAGCAGCGAACACACGAAGAGCGCTGATGTAAAGGTGAAGGCCACAGGACTGAACTCGGAACAAGTCCAAGCCCTTACAGACTGCGCAAACCAGGCGGGACAGCTGGCACTCGACTCCAAGGCTGCTAACTGAATGTAATTAATCTAAATCCCAATATTATGTGGAGCTATTAACACCATGCCTGTAATTTAACATTGAAATTAACATTCTAATTTCACACATTTGCGAAACCAAATGGTCTTATTAATGTATTCTTAATTACAACAGTTTCTTACTAATGTTCGAGCCACATGAAAACCTTAATAGGTTTTTTTCCTTTCCCAACCTTTTCACTTACACTCAACAATTGACTTCACATTGACAAAAGAATGATGTACAACTGTTTGCTTTATATAAACATTTTGTTTCAGGTGTCTGCCTTAACTCGCGTGTGTGGTGGTCTCAAATAGTGATAAAGACTGTGTCCAGTGTTCCTTATTAAGTATTTTATTTTATCTATTTATGTAAGAAAAGTTTATAAGAATGCAATAAATATATTGAAATGCATAAATGGTGTATTGAATAGTGTCGTGTTCGATTTACATGTGCTAGTGCAGGTAACTTAGGGATAAATTATAAAAATGGAAGAGGAAGATGATGAAAGAAAGAGCCGACGGCCTAATCTCGCCGCTTTCAGCTCACTTAACACACGCGTCGTCCACGCCTCGCTCGAGGAAGGTTTCGTTCGACAACAGGCCTCGTCAGAATCTGGAGATGCTAATACCTCCAGTATTTCGGCAACTCACTATAGCGATAGAAGTTTTGCTTCTAAAATGAGTACCTTCTCACGAAGTGGCACTTCTAGTTCGAGTCAAGAAGAATGCGAGGTGGCGAAAACGACGATTACTAGTGGTCAATACTTGGCCGCAACGCGAGTTGAAACGGCCCGTTCTATGGAAAGTCTCCGTCCAAGCAAGGATACGTCGCCTGCGCGCCCTGCTAGCTCCTGCACAACCGTTCGCACTCACCGGAGTTCATTCTTGACTGCAAGCGAGCGTGATGTGCGGGAGTCGCGGGGCGCGCCGGCCCGGCGTGCGTTGTCCGGAGAAGATATGGGAACGTCCGCCGAGAAAAGACGCGGACTGTTCGCTAGCACAGAACGGCGTGCCTTACAACAGCTCAGTTTGCCACCCCCCGAACGTCGTCTCACTATCCTCAGTCCCCATAGTCCTATGGCAATCCCGGAGTTGCAGTGGCCTTCGCCGCCCGGCATTCGGGGGAGGCGAAAGAAAGGAATGGTGCTACCAAAACTAATATTGCCTCGGAGCGATTCGGATGCTTCAGAGGTGTTTTTTGAAAGGTGCCTATTTTTATTAATATTCATAAATATTACTCTTTTTTATCTGTATCTTATCTTCTTATACACATGGGGTTATAAAACAGTTTACAATAATTTTGATATAGAAATCTTATCAGTACATCGATATTCTTATTTATCTCAATTTTGACGTATGTTAAAATAACAGGATCATATTAAGTAAAGTGTACCAGACTTTCTGCTATTATTTAAAGTCAGGGTTATTACGAATGTCAAGTTCATTGGCACTGTTCAAACATGAAAGTGAATTAATAAACCCAAAAATTTGGATACACAGTAGAGTATATTTGCCAAGAGAAACACATTTGAATCGATGTGCGTCAGCAACGATAGAAAAGCTAAACTCTTTACAACCCGGCGCTGTTTATGCGTCTGTTTGAACAAGAATTATATTTGCATTAAACCTTGGGGAAAGTTAATTACACAATGAACGATAATTCTGCCCAACAACCATAAAACGTGGTTGAAGCAGCTTATTACTATTAGCTACTGCTATAATTATAGTTGTAACAAGTAGGAACTAAAGTAGTTTTCCTATACATTTCGATATACAACCTTCCTAATTATTGTGAAACACATACGCTACTAGTTTATTAACGTCAAGTATAAAACTTGACGTTTCTTTTATGATCTTGCTTTATGAAATATTCAGAAGTCTGATCTGCATGTAATATTGATGTAGGTAGTTGGCGATAAGATACACCTGTCGATCACGTAGAGATAAAGAGAAATTGATAGATATAGATTGGTCCGCACGCTAGGGTTGGTGTACAACAAAAATATTACTCATGGATTTGTATATTATACTCGTAAGTATTCACTGAAGCAAATTTTAAGTGCTAACAGGTAAGTACTATATAGTTAAGATTATAAAGGACATATTACTTATACATACATGTATCTATTTATTAGGTATTTATCACTATACTTCACTTAAAGAAAAAATCTTACTGCTATTTTTAATACTGGTAAGTCAACACATACACAATCATATTTTTTTCTGAAATAATGTATAATATTAGTTCAAAACCTTCATTGTTATGTTACGAATTAATTAAAGATCGTAGGATATGGAGTCGACGATTGACTTTATAGGACAAAATATTAAACGAAAACTATAGTCACATTTAGTATAGCTATACTAAATCTCATTTAGAAGAAGTAATATCAAAACATCTCTTTTTAGTCGGTATGTAAGACATAGCTAACATGAAACTCACATGACATAATAATATATACGTACATATGAATATTTACACCTATGGAATAGAATAACCGTAAATGTCAAGCTTGTTTATAAAACAGACGAATAGCAAATAGCACATTATGTATTTTGGTTCTATTGTACGATTAATGACACGCGCTAAAACTTGGAATACTTCCAAAGAACATTCTATAGTCTTCCTTCTAATGATGGAACTATTGCAACCAAAAAGCAGGTGCAATGCATCACAAGAAAAATAGTAGTAGTAAAAATAACAGTTTATAAACTACTGAATGATATGCTGCGTTATAAATATAATTGGCAGCATATTATTTAGGAATTTCCTCTCAAGTACGATTTAGTTGTAGAATAAGCTCCCTGACGAGAAACTATTTTTATTATAGCATAGGTTTCTTCAACTTGATGTTGCAAGCGACTTTAGGCTACAGTAAGTGCTTATTATCAAACAGGCCGTATATTATTTTGCGTCTTTAAAAGTATAAAAGCTGCCAGCATTACCATCTAACAGTTTTTCGAGACACATTCCAATTTTAAAATCTTTTCTTTAAAATATATTCACCGTAAAAGAATGTTCTCGGCATTATGAGGCAATAAATAAAAATAGAATACTAACTTTTTAAAGATACTGTTACCTACATTTTAGATATGAAATGAGTCACTAGAATCAATTCGCTAAGACAATTTCTAGTCAAGAATTCGTAACATATATTACGTGAGTCACAGAATGTCAACTAGGTTGGTACATTGTTTATCTATTGTGTCTGGTATGTGCTTCGACTGAATTAGACTAATAACATTTTCATTATGCTTGTGTTACTGGTAAACTTACCGTTACGCACGTCCGTGGACATATCAAATTAAATTATTTAATAATAGCAGTAGCATAGATAATATTATTATAGTAGTAGGTACGTGCAGTCAAAATCAAATTATCTTAGTACATAGGCATGTACCAAGATAATTGGATTTTGACTGCACGTCTAGTTTAGGTGTTTGTATTTGAATCCTTCATGGCACGAACATTTGTGTAAACTACAGATAGATTTTCCTGAGTCTGCGTGTACTTTATATTCGTAAATTCGTATGTTTGTAAAGCCCTCCGCGATACAGAGATTGTTACCTAATGGAGAAGTTGTCTTTTAAAATATAATGAAATAAAAATTACTATGCAATTTGACGACCAATAAAAGATCGCTGGGACGGACTGGATGCGGAAGGCGGAGGACTGTGGGCTGTGGCACGTGTTAGGTGAGGTCTATGTCCAGCAGTGGATTGCGACTTATTGTTTGATTGATGTCATTTAAACCTTAATGATTCTTTGAAATACTCGTATTGTGCCTATTTTTCTTTTTTCTTGTTTCCCTGTGTATGTGTTAAATATAGAAAATATTAATTTAAAACATACACAGGGAAACAAGAAATGTTAAATATAGAAAATATAATGCCGATATCGTAAACGTTACCTTAGCAGAAATAAGAACTTAACATAACGCAATGGACATTTTGCACCGTAACGTTGTCGTGAATATTCCACGTCACGTCTTTTGTGTGGTAACATTAATTTGTCTTAAAGGCACATGTGGTTTAGTTTATTGGATTCGTACCCACAAAGCTCTCTAACTCAGTTGAAACTACGTGCAATATACATAGTAAAGTTAGAAAACAGTCTTATTGAGATTTTTAAGGAATATCTACGTAGTTTTATGTATTATCTACTAGTATTTATAGTCTGTATGACATCGGACTGTACGTGTGGTGCGGTCGCAATTCTTCATTGCACGGCGTGTTGTGAGTTATACCCCAATACGGTACTTGGCGTTGATCATTAGTTTATACCGACATAATGTCCTCCTAACCGAATTTCCATTACGGCCGCTAATCTTGAACAATACATCTGCAAGAGTTGTAATAGTACACCTGTGTTTGCGCACACACTTATTCAATAACTCTAAAAGCCCGATGGGACGATAATTCGAAACAACGAAAGAGAGATCAGGCGTAGGACAAACGGCTTTTTTACCTGCTTTTTCAAACAACGAAAGGAAAGTCAAAGAGCTATTCTAAATTTCTTAAGAAAAACTCTATATGTATTCAGGAATCAAACCTTAGGCGTCGTGGCCAGCAGTCGCACTTATCGACCAATGCGAATATAGGTCATACCGACATATTATGTAACTGTAATAGTGTTAATGAGATGGAAATAATGTGTTGTATTTTCCGGGTATTAGTGTTGACAGCTTAGGCATAAAGAGATATATATTATCGACATAATATATATCTCTTTATGCCTAATCTAGCGCGTGAGTCACTGCTATCAAATCTTCCACGGGTGATGGGTAACATTTTTCTATGTTTATACATCATCGTGATGATGGAATAAGAATACAAATATCACCAACCCGTTCCATACCGAGTGTGTCGTAAGAATCGACTAAGGGAGTTAGTCAGGCCGACATTATCCACTGCAAGAGAAGAAAATTCGAAACAACACACTATACCAACGGTCTGGGCAGCGTGGTATATTAGGCTAAAATCCCTCTTTGTATAGTTGTTGGGACGTTTATGGGTGATGATGATGTTGATGAGATGTCATCAGTTTCAGAAGGGCAAAGATTTAGACTGTGCGCCTGTATGTCTGCCTGTGTGTATTTGGCTTTGTAGCAGCCAAACAAGTTTGATGTTAATATATTTTTTTAAAAGGTGATTTAATCCGGATGACTTTTAGGTTGTTAATCGGTTTAGCCTTTTTTAAGATATGATGGTGATAGTTTATCAAGCACGAACGATATTTCAAGGCACCTTTCGAGAGCTTTTTTAAATTAATAAATATTTTATAATAATTATTATTTGTCTGATACAGTAGTTATATACAAATTAAAAAAGAATAGTGCATTCTACCTATTAGGCAGAAATAAAAACTTAGTACTATGGTACACTGGCTATAACAATAAAAAAACCCTAATCAAAAATTTTAACATTTATATTTTTGATAAATGAAAATGTGAAAATCCCGAGTTATTTTCTTCCTACATAGTTTAAAACTCTAGAACATACGAACCATAAAACTGCATGCAATTAAAAAAGTTTACCGTAAAACATTCTAATGTAAACAAGCTAACGTGCCTATTCATAAACAGAAATAGCGTTGATTATTTTTAAACGATCTGACAACACGTAAAAGTGTTTTTTAAATAGAAATACCCGATTTATTTACGTTTATACAAAGAAATTTACATTTCTATCAAAATAAGAGCAATAAATATTATCATTTTTCTTTAAATAAACTTTTTGTGTGTGTTCCACCATCTGTACAACGGGCTGTGTTCCTAGGAATTGATTGGTATGATGCCCATGGCCACGTTTTATTAACGCACCTCCCGCTACCGAATTTATCCTCATATTTTAGTACCTCAATCGTTCCATACTGTATAGTTTCAGATAAATTTCCTGTCACGTATGATTAGGTTGTGAAATGAGTTTCCCACCGAAGTTGACCCGAGAGAATTTCTCAGTCTCCTACCACCGCTTCGTCTTCAGTAAGCGTCAAACCAATTACTAACATGGCACTCATTGACTAACGTGATATCCATCTTGGTATTTACACCCTTGTCAATACATCCTTTATATTGTTGTTACAAATTGATTAACAATGTTAACATACATATTGATTGATACAACGATAACATAATTTATCGAATGTGTAATTGATATTGTTCCGATACAATATTACTCAACCTTCTGCTATCTACTCACTGATATCACGTCAAAACTAGGTTGGGATCTACCCGATTATACTCATACGAAATTGAACAAAATTATCTCTTTATCTGCTTTAGATAGGTGAGAGTATTTTGATTATGATTGTTTACGTAATTCACACGATATATCCAATACTAGATTTTGTCCGCAACTTCGCTCGGGTAGATTTTGTTTTTTTGAATAAAATATTGCCCATGTTTTTGTTTATTATTGTAAATGGTTTTCAAAATATGTTTTTGCGTGAAGTAGTCCCTTTTACGCGTTTAGAATATTAGTACTCGTAGGATAATATTCATCACCAAGGTAAGTTATATAAGTATTCAGTGTTTAGTGTAATTTAAAGGTATGTACCGAAATAACGCTCATCATCGTTCATGCAACGCAAAAGTTTAAATACAATGTTGTTTTATAAATTTACTGCAACAAAAATACAAATAACATTTAAACACAAATTTGATTGAAATTATTGATAGTCAGAACGCGATGCGATGGACACAATGAGACTATCAGTACAAAAAGTATTGATTGGAACGGAACAATGTGTCACGAGGCACATGTGCTCGTCCCAGCTGCATTCAAGTGAGGATAGCTATGTCGGAGTAAATTACATGACGACCAACATTTTATGAGTACCTCGAACAGTACAAAAGTAATAAAAGGTTTCATAGTTCCCAAAATTGCTCAAACATTTAAGCAAGGTTGGGTAAAATCGTTCTTTATAATTAGAGCAGTCCAACTAAGGTAGTACCTTCATCCTACAGAAGAACGCATTGTGTTTTATCATTACTGGTGAAAAGAGTTTCTAAAACTTTTTGTCCATGCGTTATACTGGCAGGGACGTTTTGGCCGAAAGTCCATACGATGCTGCAAATATAAGTATCTATAGGCTACGGTACATATACTTGTTTTGCACCTTATAAATATAATAAATCATCTTATACGAGAAAATGAGCAGGCATTTTCTCTCAAGAATATAATTTCATAAAAGCGCTTTACAAACACAAAATAGGTACCTAAACGAAGACCCGGAGCAATTTCCTGTAAATTCCATAAAATAAAATTGCATTAAACTTTGACCTTTATTTCTATCTAATATCTGAAAGACTAACTTGGGCCCGGATTCTAAAACGCAATGTTATTGTAATATATCTGTTTACCCTGTTATCCTATCAAAGTTATGTATAAGCTCGTCAAGTTTAGAATGGTATGCGTCGTAGTTGAAACGATTAATTTTTAACCTTAATCTAAATCATCATTAATTCATAAATGTTGTTCAAAAATAAATTGCAATGAAAATGGTGCGGCCCTAGCAAACGACAGCCACAAAGTCGTTTACAGGTCGCAATATTTTACGATGTCATACAGTATCAGCGGCCAGACTTGTAACGCAGATCCATATATCATTTATCCTATATTAGGTTTCGATAGGTCGAGTCTATATCTTTCCAAATCCAAAAGATACACGATACATTGATAAAGTAACACATTTATAAGTAAATTGAGTCAAAAGATCGAAATTCGTGCGTCAAGATATTTGGAATAAGCGCCATAGCATGATTTGCGTCACAGCTGAGTTTGCGACTGAGTCACGCAAACAAAATTGGGTAGACATATTTGATGTTTGAATTTTCTTTTTGATGCAAACTCGTGGTTTTCCCTTCACTGTTTTCAAAACGGTTTTCAATGACGCACTGAATTCACATTGTCAGGCGAAATATTTGAAATATATTAAAATATAAACTATTTGCCACATGGAAGACGAAGCATCACTTGAGACTTTCTCGACTGATGTGGCTGTTTTATTTTTGATATGTTGAGTGAAATCATTTGTTCTGAAAATTAACGAGAATATATAGTGTAAAAAGCCGGGAAGGGTCACTTGTACAAATTATGTATTTAATTTTTTAAAGCAGAAAATGAGAAATGGTATTTTACTATTTTCAACCTTATATTAATACATATAAGTACAATAATACAGTACTACTGAATAAACGTATCTCATCTTATTTTACAACTTTTTTAGCTTGAGGCTGTGAAATATTTATAACATTGTTCCTTATTCTAGTATTATTGAGCAATAACGGAATTCACATAATATTTGTGCCATATAAAACCTTCAGAACATTTGGCATATCATACTCGTGATGCAATGACGTATACTTTTCGTTGATCGTTCTTCAATTGATATACATTGATGAAGCATATAGATTATTGTAATGACGAATGTATTGATAAACATGACATCATGTTTTGCGTAATATTTAACCACAATAATGATAACATTAATTACAGATAGACAGGTTATCCACCTTAGTCATGCTACCTCTTTAGTTTCTTGCTGTACTCATATTTATTTCTTTCGAAAGTAACACGTATTGTGTGGTTACGTAGACTTATACGCATTAACTGCCTCGTTTTCTAGTGGTCTGCTACTGCTGATTACGCCGATTAGGAAAATTCAGCTCTAAGATTCCCGGATCAGGCCACAAATAGATTTTGGGTTTTTCTAACAATAAATTTGCCGTGCCCGAATTTTGGAAATTAGAGGTTAGAGGTATACCTAGAAAAGCACGTACTGCCGTTGGTCTTACGCCTAATCTCGTATAAGTAGAGTGCATCTATGAATGCGCTTACGCTTGTGCATTATACCTAATATCTACCGCGTAGCTGGCTAGTCACCATAAAAATAAGCCGCTATAACCGAAATTCGATTAGGAAGACATTATTATATCAACAATTCTCAAAGCCTCAGCTCAAGATCAAGTTTTTACTCCACGTGGTCGAGCTAGACGATTTCCGAACTTTCTAGAATCTTCAGAGTATTATCAAAGTGTTCGCCGTGTCAACCACTAATGGATGATATATTACTTTGGAGTAAATCACTTTTATACAATCAAAGTTTTGGTATCCTTAGGTTGCCTACGTGTTGGATTTCTAGATTTATCATTACATGGCGAATTATGACCGGATTTATAAAATGTTGTTATTTAGGGATTCGTCCAAACACGGCGCGCGTCAACACAATGACGCGCGCCGTGTTTGGATGAATCCCTATCGATGTAATTTTGTACAAATAACCTAAGATTACTTTGTAAATAGATAGATAGATAGAATATTATTTATTGTACACCACATAAGTACTAAAACTAATTACAATAAGAATTAATTGAACACACAAATAAGTAGGTATAATTTATTTATTTACATTATATTGGGTGGTCTTATCGCTAAGAGCGATAGATAGATACGAAATCTGTTTTTTATTCTGGCTATTTTAGGAATAGAATGTGAATGGCTGTGTGCGAACAAAAATCAGTGAAAGCACTAATAATTCCAAAAACAATGGCACTAAAAACACTATTTAGAAAATGTTATTTATACCTCTATAAATCGCTTTCCTTGATAGTTACAGTAGCCACTGTAACTATCAGGAAAGCCCTCTATAATGTATCACCGCCGTCAGTGATAGAATGACTAAGACCATGTGTGTGTTTTCGTTTTTAGATGATAGATCGATCGAGTTGGAAGTCGCACCAGTAAAATCGAACCCTTTTGATCAAACTTTCCACTTTTATACATATAATGGAACTTAAAGCTGTGTATATTTATTTTTGTTAAACAACCCAAAACAATAACATGTCTGGTTTTATCCTATAAAAATAATAGATATTTCACAAACATCGCTATGAAAATAACGTGACAAATATTATTATTTACACGAACAGTTCGAACAAACCTCACGTGGGTTAACCCGTTTTATCTAAAATCCCTTTCATTATTTTAGTTGTAGTTATCACAACGCTTGGATCTGACATGCAATGACATTTTGCTACCTGCTCGTAGCTGGGATCAACGGCTTATCGTGCAACCCGTGGAAAATCAACGTCCTGTCTTTCTGTAAAAACTTCAGTATCCTAACTAGTATTATAAATTTGTAAATAACTCTGTTTGATTGTTATTTTGTTTGTTACGTTTTTACGACTAAACGGTGAGATGGATATTAATGAAATTTGGCAAGGAGATAAATGGTATCCTGGAGGTCATTATTCATAATACCATTTATCTCCTTTCCACGGGTATCATAGGGTACTTTCAAACACGATAACTGACATTCACGTAGGCAGAACCGCGGCCAACATGTAATCTTACGATAGAAATCTATCAATCTTTTTGAAACGAAGTTCCTTATTTTCATTGCCAGTGGTTACAGACGTTTATGAACTACAGCAGTGCTGTGGGAGAATGCTCTATTTAATCGTTGTTTGAAGAAGGACATGTCGTTAACGCTCGATAAACACCACCATAAAACGACATGCCATTAAAAACTACGCGAAGGTAGACCGACTCGAGCAAAGTCATCTTAAAGCTTTGTGTAAAGTGCTTAGATCAAAAGAAACGGTGCTAGGCCTCCTACATCACACCCGCAATGGAAAAATGACTTAAGATCCGACATCTGTTCACCAAATTTTATCTTGTAATTAAAATTTAAGGTAGAAAATTGCCAAATGGCATTTCTCAACTTACGCCCTTTCATTACACTCTCAGTGGAAACTGAGAGTGCGATATATACTTAAACATACACTGAGTCCATATTTTAATGAAATACACACAGAACACAGTGCAATATTGTGTTCTCTGAGTATTACGTTAAAATATAGACTCAAAATAGCGTCAATATATATTTTAGTTATATTTTCTGAAAGCTCTCGCTGAAGTTCATACAATTATAATCGCCATACTATACCGCCAATCATAACCTATCTAAACTCTTCTAAATTATCTACACTGACAATCTCAAAAAAGTTCCGTGGTTACCTCACTCAGTCTATAGTGAGGAAACCACGGAACTTTATGTCGTAGTGTGACTGAAACAAAACTTAATTGAAAATAATTCTTATTAATTATCATGATGAAGTTTATCATGCTGACTATATGTTATTCGACATAGTTATTACGTACGAAGATCATCTTCAAGCCGTTGATATATAGTTGATAAAAACAAAGCGCCAAATCATTATCACTAATTTGTCATTCTGACCACTCACAAATGTAGGCATCCATTAGTTTACGGTCTAATACAAATGATATATTGTTACAGTGTTTAACCGAGAGACATTTGACGTCACTCACTCGCTGACCAATCAGTGAAACATCATCGCTTGACCTAATAACTATCATAGTGTTGTATATAGCTACCTATATAGAAAGCAAGTCGTCCTCTACCAATTAATTTTCAGACGTGAGCTAAATTTCGAAAGCATTGATATATTTCTTGACAATACAAATAGATATCTGTCGTCTGTTACATCTGTGGTCGAAAGATGTACAGCATACATTTATATCTAGGAAAAATGTATATAAAGAACGCAATATATTTACAACGTAGGACATAGGAGAGGCATTTCAGAAGCTCATATTTGTAGACAGGTGTCTGGACAATTTATTGTGGTGTATGACAGTGATAGTTTCTATGGCTGACATTTTTGCAATGTTACTGTCGGTCGCATACGCCTAACGTGAACGCCTTTCTATGAAACAACGCTGCTACATTGATAGATAGTAATACGGAAGACAGCTTCGTACACAACAATTCAATCAATCAATCAGCCTATCGCAGTCCACTGCTGGACATAGGCCTCTCCCAACAAGCGCCATAGCACACGGTCCTCCGCTTTCCGCATCCAGTGCGTCCCAGCGACCTTTTTTAGGTCGTCGGGAACACAAAAATTGCTGAATATAAATTGCCAAAAACAACAAATTAGTTCAAATAATAGATGGACTAGTCAACCTGTATCAGTACGTACATACCTTTTTTTGTGAAGGGAAAATTCACCTTATGCATAACGCCCCGTCCGGGGAAGCAGGGCGATTATGTCGAGCTCACAGGCCACGGCCTAGAGATAATAGGCGGCCGGCATACCGACATATAAATACATGCCTGTATTGATTTTTTGTTTCCAGGGTTAGGCAGAGAGTTTTTCACTGTAGAAAATGTTATTATTTTAATTGCAAAGTCATTCTGTACTTTGATGCAGTGTATGTGTCAGTAAATGTTAGCAGTCTCGCCACTCTATTTTATGAAACACCTAAGATTGCAAGCAGTGCTCTATTTAAACCGTTTTACGAATATCACGTAATTATTGGATTCATATGTATTTTTATCCCAAAACTTTTTTATGTAACATTATTTTATTCGATAGATAATAATTCATCACCTCAACCCATAAACGTCCCACTGCTGGGCACGGGTCTCCTCCATACATTGGAGGGATATTAGCCTACTATACTTCGCTGGCCAGACGGATTGGTATAGGGTTTTGTTTCGAGATTCCCCACTCTTGCAATGGATATTGTCTGCCTGACTTACTCCTTTAGTCGACTCTTACGACACCCTCAGGATGGAACGGCGTGGTGACAATAAAGATAATAATTAGTCCCTACTTAATATTATAAATGCAACGTAAATCTGTTTATCTATCTGTTGCCTTTCACGATTAAATGGCTGAACGTATCTTTATGAAATTTGGTAAATGGTATCCTGGGGAAAATAGGACATAGGGCACTTTTTATAGCGAAAACCGACATCTACGCGTGCGTAGCCGCAGGCAACAGTTAGTATAATATAATGGTTATAAACTGCTGTAGTCTGTACTTCCAATTTGAACCATACATAATTGAAAATAAATAATATATTTCATTGTGCTACATGCTTTTGGCAAACTCGCAATTTATTTGTATTCATGAATTATAGAATGCACTCATGCATTTGATCTTGTTGTTTTTTTGTACCCACTACTAAGTGCTTTACTTCAATTTTATTTGATGATTTTTGTTTGTGCACTAAAAGTAAATAATTTTCTATTCTTTAGAGAATACATAATTTGTTTTGGATGTTTCAATAAATAATAATTACCTTTACTTTTGTTTCATTCAAAAACATGGTCTGTACGATAGTAACTTGCCAAGAGGTTGATACGAAAAATAAAATAACAATAATAAAAGTTTTGAACACAAAATTTAATATTAATTTACTAGTTTAATCAGATCCTAAGATACTATTAACTATTAATAAAAAGCCCTTAACCTATGATAGCATGATGTTATAAGAGACATTGTCTACCTATTATCCATCCATCTATCCACCCACCTCAGCCAACGTCCCCCGAGGTTTTCCACAGCATTTGATCTTGAGCTAACGTTATCCATCGATTGGCCGCAACTTTTGCCAAGTCATCGATCCACTTTATCTATAACATTTACAAATAAATCTAATAAAAAATATATATCATTGTCAAGCTATTACGTAGATAAATAATGGAGGTAGTCCATCTAGGGCACCCGTAAGGATGGTAAAAGAAAAATTAAATCATTGAAAATCACAATAGGAAAGAAAAAAAAAACAAGAACCAAACATTTTACAAAAACATGAACTTTTAATAATTTAAATAATTACACAAAATCCTTTACTCATTTTATTACTACAAATGTAATTAATAAAATTTGTCCCAAAACTTACTAATCTGGTTAAACCAAATCCCGTTTTAAATACATTAAAGTGCAAATAACGAGCCGGCCATTATTCCAGTACAAACAACGTGAACAGCTGTGTGCGAGGCAATTAGCAAACAATGTTTACATTAAACCGTTTACCTTACTTAAATTTGCAATGACCCATGCTATTGCATTTCATAACAGATGGATGAGCTCTCCATCAGTAACAGAGTTCGCTTTGTTTTTCCAAAATGCTCCAAGCACTAATTAGCTCAGCACTTTCATTAGTCGACAGCGCCTATTGTACGCGCTCGTCTATTCAAATCACAAAATTCTATTTGACAAGATAATGCTTTCATGCTAAAACCTAAATATTTCAAAAAATACTACCCTCAATTTATACTGAAATAGTGGAATATAATTTTAGATAGGAATAAAATGGTGTCTGTTATTTTGAAATATTTATTTTTTTATTTAACTTTCGCGTCGCATGAGTTATACTCGCAATTACCTTAAGTACTCGTACATAATATAGATCTAATAATAAGTTTAAATTTACTGCAACCATAATAAATTTTCGGCTTACATCAAATATATCAAAAATAGAACAAAATTGTTAACAGGGATCAAATTAATAATATTTGCGAGTTACAAGTGTGTTATATTAGGAACTCAACAACTCACAAACTCGAAAATGTTTGAAATGTTACAAACTTTCTTGTTACGTTCAGAAATATCTCAACCAGAATAATATGCCTATTATTTTTGGTTTCAAAAACTTTTTGTGAACGGAAACGTAAATGTTTATGAAATAAAGTGGATAACAAATCTTTAGAACATTTCATATATCGAATAATAAATCGTTCGTTATTGATGTTCATTTTTGTTGTTAACACGGAAAAATTGGCGTTTCATTTTTTTTAACATAAGTAAAACATCTTTCAGACTTGATAAACTTTATCTTGAAAATCAAACGTTTTTTAATTCAAACTAGTAGTCACAATCACTGGCTATGACACCGAGAACCTAAGAATAGATTTCAGACGAATATTACTCAACAATAGATCGCAAACATAAGCGTACCGTATCCAAAATGCAGTCGAAATGTATTGTAATTTACAAAGGATGATAAGTAAAGTTTTAGAGATAAGTAACGTAAAATTTTCACATAAACCAACACGCAGCTGTGATTAAGAATCGTTACATTTATTAACAAGGAGTAACAGTCAGGCCGGAGATAACTCTTCATTAGACAAAGTTTAGACTGGCTTGGTTCGAACGACCCCAGCTCGTGAATATTTTACTTCCCTCGTTTTACCGTACACAGATGTATGGTCACCATCTTTTCACGGGAAAATGGGTTTGTTCCTGTTTTTTCGGTCAGCCACTAGGGACGAACAAATTGGACTTGTTTTATTTAAAAGTTTGATTTGGACGTAGCAATTCGAAAGCTCGACGTAAATCCTGCAATTTATTTCGGTTGGTTGTTTTATTTTATGGATAAAATTCAGACCATAATAAACTATTCTGAAATAATAGGACTGGGGTAACTTAAATTGTAATGTGAATAAATAACCTTAATAGTTAAGTTATACGATAGTCACCTTGAGACTCTTGCTACCATGAGTTATCTCAACTGGCTAACTGTCTGAATAATATAATATCAATCAATATTATGTCCCACTACTGGGCACGAGTCTTCCGGAGTCGTATTAGCCTTAACGGTAAGGGTAAGAATATGCACCCATGGTAACTAATGAGTTTCTTTAGGATATCAGAAATCAATTTCAGGTTATGAAAGGTGACAAAATACAAGAGTCCTACATTTTTATCATGACAAGGGGTGTTACTATGAGTAAGCACGGCGGCGCTCGTAACGCCCGCAGCTAGGCTGTAACCGGTCGCTGTTTGACTTTGCCCGGCTACCTCCACAGGGAAATATAAAGGCTCTTAGTGCCCTATTACAAGCCGTTTCTTTTTAGATCTATACAACGATTAAGTATAGTAGCTGACTTTGATGTTCTTTATGGTTATAAAGTAAACTTTAACTTTGTGATTGCTAATTAAAATACATATGTGTGACATCTTCAGGATTAACTCTTTAAAAAATAAAATGATAACATTAGCATCAGATGTTTTGCCGAAGACGTAGGCAGGCTATGTCCCATATTCTAGGGAGCGAACCTATATATTGACATTATATGGCCTTGAAAGCTGAATTTTATAATGCGAGGCAGTCAATGTTAATCTTCTTTTCGCTATCAATAGCCGCAAAAATAGCACAAATTGTTTCCACAAGAAATCCTATCCTTATGACTTTTTAAACCATCATTTACATAATATCTTCAGTATTAAACGCGCCAATATTACAAGTCACGCTAATACGAAGGGTCAAGGCTGCAAATTGAATGCGCCATAGATTCTCCTCTACACAAAAACACAATCGATCCACTCGCTTAATTTTCACATTTCATCCTAACTCAGTAGATGATTGTGGTTTATAATAAATAAGGACAAAGGAATACGCAAAGCTTTTTGTTATTCGGTTTATATGTACATAAAGACTTTGGGATCGTCTGATTACAATAGTTAGAAGTAGTTGTTTGAATTTCATCTACAGATAAATGAAATACGACGAGACGATTCGTTCTATTTCATGTACCAAATTAACTATAATTGCTCAGAAATTGTTTGATTTTCTGGCATACTATGAAATTATTTTAGTAATTGTTATACTACACAAAGATAAAACATAGTTATGTTTATATTCAATTGTTATAAAGAAAAATATTGGTTGGTCTAGTAATTAAGAGTACCACTGCTGATCACGAAATCTCGCGTCGGGCCAAAGATAGACAGGGTTTTATCAAGAACTTCACTATAAATGTCTGAAGTTTGGAAATTAGTCTCGGAAAGAACGTAAAGCCATATACCTGGTCTCTCTCAAGTCCAGTTAGTATCTCCAGTGCAGATAGCTAGTCACCGCTGAGATAAGCCGCCGTCGCCGTGACCGTAATCCGATTTGGAGAACGTTATTATTTTATTCGAATATCAATGCTTTATTATCTGACATAAACAACTGGAATTCAAAGACAATTTCAGAACATACCTATAAATATAATTAATTATCATAATGTCTTAGGGTTGCTATACACATAAACAAAGGCAGTAAAATCGAATATGTAGATGAATGTTAGGGGAAAAAGTATATGTAACTAGCTGTTACCCGCAGCTCCGCCCGCGTATATGTCGGTCATCGCGATACAAAGTAGCCTATATGCTATTCCAGACTATCTCTGTGCCAAATTTCATCCAGATCCGTTAAGTAGTTAATGCGGAAAAGAGTAATAAACATACATCCATACATTCTTACAAACTTTCGCGTTTATAATATTAGTTAGATTGCTTTGAATTAGATTGCTTTGTTGTTGGACTTCGGAGCCGAACCGACGATACCGGCCTGATTATGTGTCTAGCAACCCTTAACTGCATTGTACTAAAAGCACTACAACGTGGTGCGATTTCTGTTTATGATCAACTGTTTTAGCGTTAATATAGTTGACTTTTATAGGTATACGATCAGAATATATATAGCTTCAATGCTTGCTTACATCATTAACAAAAGTAATGCAGTGTTTACTACTCCTAGGTATAGCTATAGGGGAAACCACGATCAGTAAATAACGAACAGTTATTAGCTGATCCAAATCCATTCATGAAACTTGAATATACTCCATTTAAATTCCTTTCTATAGTATTTTACAGTATTTTGCGATGAAATAACGTACACTGGTAACGTGGAATTTTGTTCTTTCATACTCAAATAGATCGCTATCATAATTATAAACTGGCCCGATTTTGATAAAGTTTTCTTTGTATAAAAGATTATTTAATCAGGATTGTTTATAGATATGATTCATGAAAAGTGGTGCAAAATTAAGATATCTGTAGAAAATATTGGTTTTATTAGAAAACGACTACTATTAATATCATAGCCATATAATAATCAACAATTTGTGTATCATACAATATGTCCTATGTCGAACACACAATACTACTCACTCCCCGTGCCGTGTTAAAATGCAAAACTGACAATCCACACGTTCAATCAAATCCGTCAAATCATCATCATTATCGTCAGTCGTCATCCTCACTACTAAAGATCGCGACCATATACGAAGAGTCTCCGAGCTATAATAGGCATAGCAACATAAATCAATACTTATATTAAACTAGCTGTTGCCCGCGGCCCCGCCAGCGTGTATGTCGGTTATCGCTGTAAAAAGAAGCCTATGTGTTATTCTAGACCATAATCTATCTCTGTGCCAAATTTCATCTCATTAGTTTTTACACTCAGTAGTTTTTACGTGAAAGAGTAACAAACATCCATCCATACTTACAAACTTTCGCGTTTATAATATTAGTAAGATAAAAAAAAATTGAAAAAAAACTAAAACCGACTTCAAAAACCTAAAAATAACTGAATACAGATTGAAGTCGGTGCCAAGCAAAATATATATGCCAAGCAAAATATATGACAGGATGAATCTAGCCCCGACTTCAATCTGTAATCAATTATTTTTAGTGATAAAATAAAAGTGAAAATATACAAAAAACATTGTCAATACTAACAATTGAGAGTTGCCCTCGATTTCCCTGGGATTCCATCATCAAATCCTGACTTGGTACCAATGAGACCACCTCTAGAGTATACTCTTTTATATAAATAAATAATTTTGAGATACGGTTCATAAATAACGAAGTTATCCGCGAACAAACATAAAAAAACATATCTACGGTCGAATTGAGAAACCTCCTCCTTTTTTGAAGTCGGTTAAAAAAGAAACATACGTTTTTAACATCTCAGTATCTGGAAGTGTTAATACCAAATACTCCACTGTTTACCGTATCTTTAAAAAAACAATTAATAATAACACATACAATAAACGCTAGAAATTAAGATAACGACCTAAGTGGCTTAGTCTTAACGAGCGGAGAGTGTCCATAACTAATTAGCAATAATTCTGGTACAGATTAAATTTTGACATAAGTAATACGTTATAATACCCTCAAGGAAAATACGAGTATACCCTTATGCCCCGAGCAGTGAATAAAATATTTCAGAAATCCCTTAGCTCAACAAATACAGGCAATCTTTCTACAAACATCGAAATAAAGCTATTTAAATTGTGTTGATGTCCCACATCGACTGCAAATATGTAAGTAGTAAATTGTCAGATTTATTTTTGCAAAAGAAAATACTTTGTTTTAGTTGTATTAAACAAGGGATTTGTTTATTATGTCGGCAAATATACGGTCCGCTGTATAACTGTTGGAAATATCTTGGGACAACTTACACACGGCCATCTGATCCCAAACCACCAACTAGTTTTCTGGCCACCAACTAACTATACTTCTATATAAAAAATCTTTTAAACTTTCATGATTTGTACACATATTATTACCATTTATTATTTTAATGGATACCATTTTGTAATAGGTATTTTGAATACTTTTCGTCCACCACTGACCATAGTCCTTGCAATTTTGAACAATTTGGTACGAAAAACCTTCAAAATATTACTGCTAGTGTCCGGTTAACAATAGCCTTTCTATAAGGTTTACCGGTAGCCAACTGATCACTCTATATTGTCATGTCATGATCAAAAATATCTTAAGTAAATTTTATGTATTGTCTAAAACTTCATCAACTATAACGAAGTTATTGTTCCAAGCTCTACGAACGGCGTAGCACATTGCTACGTAGTAGAACATACGACGAAGGCAAGATCAAATTACAAAACGGTAAATGAATCATTCTGAGGCGAGCTTTTGTGGTCCGTAATTCTAAATTTATAAGTGTCATTCGGTTACTTGTGTGCCAAATAGTCGATGAAATCGGATGACCATTTTGATACCCTTGTTACCCTTTTTGACATTTTTCTGGCTTTCATTTTGTTGCTACAGTTTTTTGTTATTGACTTTTCATCTTATCGTTTTGATATACTTTTTTAAACTACTGACCAGTTTTGACAAATGTAGGCAGAAAGTTAAGGTTGATTATAATCAATTCCTTTTTTACCTGGCTCGGCGTGTAGTAGGTTCGATTCCACACGGGACAAAAATTCATGCGTTCATTTTGTAATATATTTTTTTATATTACGTGTAAATTATCACTTTACTTTTTTAAATCCCTATGTTTTCGGTGTAATCTCAACGGCACATTTCATCGCTATAACGTCTGTAGCCGAGAATAAACAGCTATGAACCCTTACAAACATCAAACTATGACATTCAAGAGCCCCGAGGCAATTTAAACTTACTATCTTCAACCTCACAACAAATTTAATCAGAATACAAGTACTGGAAGTACTGTTTAGCAAATCATCAAAAAAAAAAACCTTTTAAAGACGATAGCAATTTATGCTAAATTGCTATTAGCAAATCATTGTAGTATAAATTGCTTTCGTGTTTTCAAGATTTTTTCTTTAGCAACTAACTTGATTAGTTCTCTTACGAGGCATCAATCTTGCTCAATCACGATCAATCCATTGTCTCACCATTAGTGTACAAGCGCCCTTATATACCTACTAAATCATTGAGCCATCAGAAAAACTGATTGTAACTTTAGTTTTACGTCGCACTA
This sequence comes from Trisateles emortualis, assembly GCA_947095525.1. NCBI lineage: Eukaryota > Metazoa > Arthropoda > Insecta > Lepidoptera > Erebidae > Trisateles > Trisateles emortualis. Next base: position 12,934,772 of record OX352734.1, read on the forward strand.
AATCTCCCTTGCTCGACAATACCTGGCCTTATCATAACATTATGCTAATATATGTAATTAGTTCACATACTAACATAGCACAGCTACACAAACCTACTGAGTACCTACATGTAGAGACTATACAACCTTATGCAAACTAGTTTTATATAACAACAAAACTTCTACGTGTTTGCAGTATAGTGTAATTATTATTTTAAGCCCGTATTGTTCTACTACAGGGCAAAGGCCTCCCTGCTTTTCTTCCACTTTAGTCTTCGTTGAATGAATCTAACTCATTCTGCCAACTCCGTTTAGATCTATTTCAGAGGCCATAATATTCTGTAGTTAATTTATGTTATTGCCAATGTTACATTAAGATAGCATCTAATGTGTCTTATACACACTCTGTAATAACAACGTTTTTACTTTTTAGTCGTGTAAAAAAACGTGTTTTAGACACTGTACAAAACAGTATTTGAATTACGTTTTCTATGTGTTCAGCTAGATTCATTGAGAATTAAAAAAGATTGATTGGAAAGACTTGCTGTTTCTTACGTTACTGTTTCTTTTCTTATAATTCACTATACGAGTTGGGTAACTGTAAGTGAGCAGTTAATATAAATGAATAAAAAAAGACATTCATTTGGAATGATGAATAGACTTATTTATTGACTCCGTACAAGCAAGCTCTGGAGATAGACCTCCATCTTATAAAGATACATAATGTTGTAGTTCAGAAATTTATTCAGATAATAAGGTATTTACAAACAATATAGATCAAGCATTGATCTATATTGTTTGTATATAAACAAGAATAATATTAAAAACTTATTTAACTAACTAATCAGAAATCATTGAACGGAAGCGTTTTAAATGTTTACCAGCATTCAATAACTTGTACTTTTAGAGCAACGCGATGGTAAATAAACTACCATACTGCTTACCATCAGGCGGCCGAATATTTGTCACCTTGATGATATTCACAATGAATAAAGCAAATAGATCTATTCATGAATAAATAAACATTGAAAACGATCATAAAATAAAATGCTGCGTCAAATATGAATGTCTTCTTTATTATTCCGTAATTTAATTAAAAGCATGGATGGTATTCATTACAAAATAAGAGTATAGTGCCAAACTCTATTAATTTACGTCCAATGTTTGTGGCTAATGGAATTTAAAAATTCAATATCCTGTCGATATCAAAGGGGAATATTCGAGGAATTTCTTCCTTTAACTCGGTACACTATACCGTTTATACCCAACGGAACTGCCATGTATAATGCTCTTTGAATAGGGAACAAATAATGAATATTTACTTTACTTCATCACCATCCGACAAACGTTATTCGTGAACAGACAAAATATAAAATTAATCCTACAAAGAGAATTTGTTCAGACCGGCATTTAGTATGCTTCATCGAAGCATAAATTTGTAACGGTAATAGAGTAAGAAGTACTTTTTCTTTTATATATGTCCTTTTTTGGTAACACTTGCTATTTTAATTACTTGTTGTCAGTCAGTTAGCTTTTTGGACATATACAGTATATCTTATCATCGGCAATTAGCCCTGATTGACCAGCCACGAACTAATCGTCATACATTACAAACGAACAATTTACAGACATGAACGTACACCCAGACTCAGAACTACTATCTGTAGGTTATCAATCCCACGACGTGCAGTTAGGATCACTTAATTATAACAAAAATCGACGGCCATAATCTTCCACTTTCTAACATCAAACTAAAAAATACAATGACTCAAATAATTAAACTAAAATAAATTAAACATCTCGTCATACAGACAATAGTCTTTGATCACAGTTCACTTCAACCATTGTCTAAGATCTCCGCTAAGAAAATTATTTTAAAACCTTAAATATAAGTGAAATTAAGGAGAATCCAGCAGTAAACGCTTGTGTCAGAAACATACCTCTGTTATAAATGTTGTAATCTTCTTAGAGAGCGACCGAGGCTTGGTCGAGTGCAGATAACTGCGTGAAAATTATTACTTAATATCTGAGACAACCAGATTTCCTTCGAAACGAGATGTTGTTACCGTAATGTAGGTGTAATTTTAAAAGACTCAACAAAATGAGTTTTATCTACCTTCGTTATTTTTCCTATATAATATTTCCAAGCTTTCTTGAAGAATACCGCCTGTACGGTATTCTTTAAGAAAGGAGTTATAATGTTTTTAAAAGGTTGGCAACGTACGAGTGATACCCCTGGTGTTGCAAGCGTCCATAGGCTACGGTAACTGATTACCGCCGGGCGGGCCGTATGCTTGTTAGCCTTCTTGGTGGGATAAAAAAAACTGCGGTGTTACTTACTTGAAAGGGAAGGTATAAAATCATTTTGTTATGAAATTCTGTTTCTACGGCTATATAAATATGTAGGTTTTAATCCAATATTGAGAAAGCATTTTTGCTTAACCGTTTTCTTATCCTTTTTAGCGCAGGCTGTATAAACAGTTACCTTAATGTTCCAATTTTATAATAGAAATTTACATCCCTTGGTTTTTGCTACGTGCTAAATCTTTTATGAGTAATTTATAAGTGAATAAGCTCTAAATAATAAATACATACTTCATATTCGTATTCGCAAACGACTTAGATCCACCGCAAACTACAGATAGTCGGTAGCAGAATCGGTCGTTATAATGTGCGCATTTGCATAGAATAATAGAATACATAGGAATAATAATAATAATGCGAGGTGCTCATAGCCAGGTGCACTCACTGTTCGGTAAACGGTCAGCAGGTTAAGCAACCAAAGGCACGGTATCTATAGGGTTATAGATGGGTGACCGCATAGTGGTATTGTTGATAATCGTTATTGTTGATAGTCGTTAGATCACGACAGAGGCCTAAATATGGGCGATCTAAATAACTCTGACACCAGGTTGACCACTAACCAAACGATAAGAAGAAGAAGATAGAATACACATATTGCACATCATAAAAAGTTTACATATACTAATCTAGAATTTTGTAATAGCTGTGGGATTGTAGCTAGCACTGATTTCTTTTCAGATTTGCATACATATTCTTACTGATTTAAAGTCGGACTAAACCATCGCAGTCCTCCGGGGCTCTTAACCTGACATGTAAATATAATTCGCAAAAAAAAGTATCAAGTCACTTTTTAGATTTGTAACACAGTGAATTAATTCTAAATTAACAGCGGTATGCGCAAAATATGTGAAATGAGAATTCTAATATCTTAAATGAATTCTATGAGCAGTTTCTGTTAATATAGATAGTAATTTAGTTTTAATGTAGATAGATAGTAATAACAGTTTCACTTTAAATAAACAGTACTTGTGAAAGTTGAAACACAAATTGAAAAGTATTTACTCGAGCGGCAAGAAGTTTTAATATAGTACAGTAATTTTATTCTTTCAGTTGGCTAAAATGTTTTCTTAGTTATCTCTAGTACGATGAAAAATAAGCGTACGATCCACCTGAGAGTAAGCAGTTACTGTAGGTAAAATACGCTTGTGGCAATTCGCGTGTTGCCAACACTACTATTTGTAACACCAGAGTTTTGTTTTATAGGTAACCCTGGGATCAGAAAAACGTTATTTTAAAAACACATCTCCCATAAACGAACACTGGAGACCCATACTCATATCACTGTGAGGTGGAGTTAATACTACTTCCCTAGTAGAGTTTGCTTGCATTATGGACTACTTCTCTCCCTCTTATCAATAGGAAGTCCATTAAATCCAAGGTTAAATAATAAATAGTTACTGTAATAATCATAACATACGTACATTACGTTAATTGAAGGGATTAACATACGTGTTAACACAAATAGGATCTGTTAAAGCTCAGTAAGCTGATGCTATTATTTTGTATTTACATTAAATGCAAATATATATTATACTAGCTGTTGCTCGCGGCTCCGCCCGCATGGATGTCAGTTATCGCGGTAAGCAGTACTCTATATCCTTCCCCAGGATATAATCTATCTCCTAACTTAATTTCATTAAGATCAGTGCAGCCGTTTAGTCAGAATCAGGTAACAAACAAAGAAACAGACTTATTTCCGCATTTATAATGACTTCTGTGATTTTAGTATAGACAGTAAGTAAAAGCTGCTCAGTTCGAAAGTATCCTACTATTATAATGTACTTGTCGAGGTTAGTCCAGATAGGTGACAGTTTTTTAATAATATATCGGGATCCAACCATGCCTCGGTAAGCACGGTAAGCTGTTGATCCTGTAATCCGTGGTCCGTGATCCGTGTTGAAGTAGTAAAAAAACAATTACCCTGATTAAAAATTTTGATTTTATGCATACTTAATAAAGCCTTAACTCTTTACTCCAGAGCTTTGTTTGTAAATCCGTCGATTTGTTATTATAAATCATGATATCTTATGCAAATGTGGAATATAGTCTAATGCAACGAAACTGCTAACCCTACTATACAGTTGACAGTTTCGTTGCATTTTTTATACCTTTCTTGAGAGATAAAGGAGCCAGGTTATCATCTAGCATAGTGAAGAAATGCACCGCTATAATATTAATGACTGAGCATAAAACTGTCGCTCCCTCAGTAAGTCAAGTTTTCGAAAACAAAGTTCATGCTGTCTTTGTTTTTATCGTCGAGTAGAACAGAGATAGCTTGAGTCTCCCATTGAATAATTTACTTGGTGTGTTTATAAATATATCTATATCTAGAATCTGACAAAGAGAGCAAAAAACTGAAGAATGCAGTTATGTTTGCACAAACACATAAGCACTATTTATATTAGTTGGCTAATAACCGTAGATATTAGCCATCATGGCCGATAAATTATAATCCTTCTTCTGACCGTTTGAAGGACATTATTTTTTACTCGCTTTTGCCCGCAGCTTCGCCTGTGTAGATATATTTAAAAAAAAAAATGATAGCCTATAGAATAGAATATAAAACTCTTTATTGTACACCAATTACATTTTGATAGAAACATTATTTATACCTAGTTATGTACGATGGGCGGCCTTATCGTTAAAAAGCAATTTCTTATAGGCTATATAAGCTATTAGGGGTCGCCCGCGACTTCGTCCGCGTAGTAATTTCGAATATTTATCCCGATTTTGAAACATATCTTACTACTGTTCCGCTCCTGTTGATCATAGCGTGATGTAATATAGCCTATTGCCTTCCTGAATAAATGCACTATTCAACAAAAAAAGATTTTTTCTAATCGAAGTAGTACTTTCTGAGATTAGCGCGTTCAACCAAACAAACAAACAAACTCTTCAGCTTTATAATATTAAGTATAGATAAAATTAAAAAGTTTTATCGAAATCCGAACAGTTGATATTGCGTTAATGAGTAACAACTATCCATCCTAAACATTTGCCTTTATAATATTAGTAGGATTACCAAGTAAAATATCGAGGAATAAACATGTTCTTACTTAAATTTTAGTACCCTTCATGGGCTTAAAATGTAATCTAACTCTCAACACTTCAGGCTTAACAATTAGGCTTTAGGGTTATGTATCTTTATATACGCATTTATACGATATGCTTAGTATCCATTAAGCTATCACTCAACTACCGACCCAGATTAGTTCGCATTGATTACTTCAAGTGAGAAGAGTGTTACTATTCTTCAGCGTCTGGCACTCAATACGAGCTATATAAATTACTAGCTGTTGCCCGCGGCTCCGCCCGCGTGGATGTCGGTTATCGCTGTAAAAAGTAGCCTATGTGTTATTCCAGACCATAATCTATCTCTGTGCCAAATTTCATCCAAATCCGTTAGTAGCTTTTACGTGAAAGAGAAACAAACATCCATCCATACTTACAAACTTTCGCGTTTATAATATTAGTAGGACTAGCTGTTGTCCGTGATTATAGCCTATTCTGATATGAAAGCTATAACATTGTAAAGTTCTATTAAAATTTGACCACCAGTAGTATTTCCGTAAAGTAGAAACAAAAATACATACATCTTTACAGATTTCCATGTTTATAATATTCACTATATAAATAATACTGCAAATTCAGGGAAGCGTTTATGAAACGTTTTCCTATACCAAGGATACTCCATGACAAAACCCTGGTTTTACCAGTATTAGATTAGGCAACACGCGACTAATGCCTCAGGTATTGCAAGCGACCATAGGCTTCGGTGACGGTACGGTGCACGCCATCAATCGGGCCGTACGTTTGTTTGCCACCTAAGTAAGTTTTAAAAACAATTCTGACCGCAACAACAGTCATTTCCCAAAGAATTTCTATCCTTATCCTACCTTTCGCTAGATTACACCTATCATACAAGATTCTAATAGATACATATCTATTTTATCGCGTATAAATACATCAGACAGATTTATCTACGAATTCAGATATGTGAATTATTATTTCCTACTTAGCCAACATTACACGTGATGTTACGTTTTAAAACACAATGTAGATTATCAAAGGCAATCAGTACAAAGCTCTATTGACCAATTATACCGTCAATATTGCGCTTTGAAGTATTTTTGGTCAAATATTGTTGAAAACCTTCGTTTAGCATTATAATTGGCACCAATTACTTCCAACTAGCTGTATCCGTGACGTTTCTATTTATTTGTTTAGAGAGTAAGATGCTTAATATCAAAACTGCCAGTGTTATCGCGCTAAAAAGAACCCTTAGTCCTTCCCTAGATTCTATCATTTCAATGAGATCAATTCAGCCATTTAGTCGTGAAAAGGTAACAAATAAACATACATACAAACACAGTTACTTTCGGATTTTATAATATTAGTATGGATTGCGACAAACAAGGCATACAGGCAACCTGATGTTAAGCAGGTAGTATCCTTGGGATAGGAAAACGTTTCTTTCAAAAAGCATCCCTAAATGAGCTTTGGAGACCTGTACTCACACAAAGGAATACAATTACACCGCTGTACGTAGTTGCTCTACACGGTGTGTAGTTATTTGGCTGTGGTCTTCTGTAATGTGGAAGTCCTGCCCCAGTCGGGCTTGTTTGCTAGTATGGTGCCATACTCTTTCCTCTCTCCATGGTCATGATAATTATTTAATACTTGGGTTTTAATATCTACGGAGACGCGTTATGTACCTTATTTGTTGAAAAATCTCGGCTATTCAGCATTCAGAAACTGTCCCACAATAATTTGGACGCACAAGTGAGATACACAAATGGCCTTCACGCTCAACCCATATAAGTTACCGTTTGTCTTTCCTCTTGATTTAATATTGTAGGACTTTTGTCCTTCATACATATCATATTATAACATCTTTTTTTGCCGTAAGGGTTGTTAGAAACGTATGTATAACTTCTATGTTTGGCCAGCTTTGTTACGTCCCTTGCCATAGGGGGCGAGCCAATTGCCATGTATCGCGCATAAGAATAAGGGAATACGAACACCACTTTGTCTAACCTGGATCAAATCCTGGGCCAAAGCCACTGCGCCGTGGAAGCAATCCGTTCTTAACGAAAACAAATCAGGGAAAAAATCAAAAGTATTCTTTGAGACACATGCATGCCAGATGCAGCCAACGGTATGGTTAAAGGATAATTCTTTAATTTTCTTTTATTAAAAGAAAACAAATAACTCCCGTCCTAGGGTACTATCCCTGTTATCGTGAGGGTACCTTACAAACATATTTATAATTCACGCACACGAAGTACACTCAGGCTCGGAACAAACATTTATGGATCGCGTACAGTTTTGTCTCGTGTGGGAATCGAACACAACACTCCTTCACCGCTAAACCAGCAGACAACATATTTTACTAACATTTTTTTTTTGGGTACTTGGGTAGCAGACAAGCATACGGCCCGCCTGATGTTAAGCAGTTACCGATTGGCTACGCTTACGTGTTGCCAACCCATTTTTTACACCAGGGCTTTTAGATGGGAGGATCCCTGGAATAGGAATACGTTTCTTTCAAAACGCATCCCAAAATGAGCGCTGGAGAACTGTACTCACACACAGGAACACAACTACACTGCTGTGTGTAGTTATTTGGCTGTGGTCTTGTGTAAGGTGGCGGTCCTTCCCCAGTCGGGGTTGCTCACTAGTGTGGTGCCCTACCTCTCTTAAAACACATAACATATTTTAGATCAATATTTTTAGATACCCTTGAAACCTCGAGGCTAAGGCCGCAATGACAGAAACTTGAGATTGATGGGCCAAAATTGCTTGTCGAACTTCGTCGTCCCTAAGACAATATATCACGATAAAATACGTTCTAACGCTATATTCATCTACGCACAGTTACACATACATGAGTTTGCATTTGTTTTGGTTCAAGCTAGACATGGGTAGACAAAGAACAACTTTTTTGAAGTGAAAATTTCTTTAGACGCGTTGACCACTTTTGGGGTTAACAAAAATCATGGAACTCGCGTTATCGTCACCAAACGCTTTCCATATTCAAACTTTTTGAGTGAACAAAAGTCATACAACTTGCGTCATCGTCACCTAATGCTTTCCATATTCAAAAATAATAAACTAATAGCTCGACGATACAATTCACAAGTTAGTTAGTTTTCACTTCTATAGGCAGTCCCCAAGAACTGCCCTGCATCTTTTTTATACTACCTAGGTGGCTAACAAGCATACCATCCGTCTGGTGGTAACGCGGAGCCTAAACCTAAACTAACTGAGACTAAAATTCCTTAAATGACGTAATGAGCATTAAAAAATATTTTGGAAATTGAATTCCTAAATGGATTAAAACTCAGAAAAATCTCTGCAAGAACCTCATTCCACAACCTTATCGTACGTGGCAGGAAATGACCTTGAAACCGTATATACGGCATGTTTGAGGTGCTAGGATACAAGGATGAACTCCCTCAGATGAAGTACTTCGTAAGAGAATTGTTTTGTAGAGAATTGCTATAAGTTTTTTTTTTCACTTTTATTTGTTAGGTTTATTTGTAACCATTCTTAAAGTAAGTGCAAAATATGACACTTATATACATAGACCTCATTGACTTGATGTGATATCGCTATCACAATGTGCGGCCACATAAAAGCTAAAATATTTTTTCCGTCGAAACGATGCTGAAAAGAAGAAAATCCTGCTCCAGTTTTTGGAGTTTATAGTTATGTAGAATACGTTAAGGCTCAGCGTATTCGTTTTATAGAACGCTGGTGAAAACGGCGAAAAGTATACCCGTACTATAAACTTATATTGAAACAATATCAATAAGGAAATGGATAGTGTAATATATTTTTACTAAGCTTTTTTATTAAGAAACTGTTGCCGACTTGTAACTCATGAGGTGTGAATTCGCTCCCGACCAGTTGTAGCAATACGTACTAATCATACGATTTTACATACATATCTGCTAACGGTGAAGGAAAAACATTGTAAGAAAACCCAAGAAATTGTAAGCCATATCTGATCCACCAACCCGCATTGTATCTTCTATCAAGAGATTTTCTCTCTTGATAGAAAAGAGGAGACCTGTGCCCTGCAGTGGGACATATTCCGATTGCTTTCATTATTATTACAATACTTGCTGCTCGTGCCTCATGTGGTTATTTCATTATTTACTGGCTCCTTGACACATAGATTATTACCTACTATTGTAGAATACAAATATTTAAAATAAAATACATGAAAACACTTTGTATTTAGAATGTGAAAGGGAGGAGATTTTTAATTGGGTGTACAAAAAATAACAAATGTTCTGCAAAGCTCTTTAAATTCAACGTTGTGATGACATAAAGCTTTTGTTTTGTTACAAGCTTAAACTCCAAGCATAAAAATCTAATATTAAATTATGAAGTAAATTTCAATAAACAATGACAAAATGTTTTCATAACTTTTGAGTAACATACTACTACATTTTTTTGATCTTGTAATTGCATTTTAGCCGCCTCGTTGCTCTAGTGATGGTCGTTGGGTGCGACTGTTCGTGAACCTGAGGTCCTGGGTTTAATTCCCAGTAGGTTCGAAAATAGTTTTGTTTTCTGTTAAAAGATTTGAAATTGGCAATGTTTACACCGCCGTTGGAAAGTACGGCCTTTATCTCTCTTATCCACCTGAACCGAAATAAAATGCAATAATAATACATATAGACATACATACAATAAACACAAATAAGTGGCTTATTATGTAAATGGTTAAAAAAATCGACCTACTAGGTATTTGTCGTAAGGAAGGGCGTTTATCGTAGTGCGTTTATTTGGGTCGCCATTCTGTGCCACACTTGTGCTCGTATCAGAGGGCCAAGACCCAAACTAGATGTTAGATATGCGATTACACCGCTTCTATCGGGATACACATATCCTTTTCGTTATTTAGCAGTATGTACTAGCATAGGGAGGATTTTTTTAAAATGTTTCTTAGACTTCTCCTATTTATACCTACCCATATAATAACTTGTCCTGACTGATTGATCAACGCAGACAGCGAAAATGATTTTATTCAACAAATTATAAGTTCAAATATCTAGTACATAAAATTTACTTTTGTAATTTGAGCAGCAATAGTTCTAGTACTTCTTTAAGTTTATTAAGTCGCGCAGAATTAAGCTTATCCAGGATCTTTAATCACTGGGGATATCAACTTGAAATAAGCACAAAGGTTCCCTAAATTGACTTTAGTGAGCACTAAGAAGAGATTTTAGAAATTCAATCCCAATAGGGGTAAGAAAATGGATTGACCAGGCAAAGAAAACTTTGTGCTTTTAGATCCTCCAGATATTTGTCACTCAGTAAGTATTATTTAATTGTCGTTCAATCTTTTCAGTTCAGATAGTTACAATCTTTTGTAAATAACAGTTATAGCATGCAAACAAACGGATTAACATCATGAGATGTTGAACTAAAAACTAACCAACTACAAAAGAACAGGGCGAATCTGCGTTTACTAGGCAATCTAAAACATGAAACAACTAGTTGTGGAATTAGTACTCTTCGTATTTCCTATTTCATGGAAATGTATGTAGCCACCCATTATACTATATCGATCGCAGTTTAAATACTTATAACTGAAATGAAGGGTTCAGTGGCCTGTTGGTCTAGTGGTTCGTGACTCTGGCTGCTAAGCCGAAGGGAAAAGCCGGGACAAAACTTTGTGTGATTCATAAATGTTTGTTCTCAGCCTGGTTGTTATTCTTGTCTGTCTGAGCTTGTTCCATAAAAAAAAAATTCTGCTAATTCCTCTGCACATTACTATTTTCACCGAAGTATATAATTGCTTCCACAAAAATTAAAACAATACTAAAAATTGCTATTCATTTGAAGCATGAGTTAGGTTTAAATTACACTAAAATTAAATCCGTAACTTGTCGAATCTATTTTTGGTACAATTGCTGTTACGTATGTGCTCGTAACTTTTATCATTTTCTATCTGGAATAAGTTCTTATACAACAAAGAGATTAAAATTTACCTAATACAATAAGATCCGAAAAGAAATCGTAGTTATACTAAGGGTATCATTCGCGTGTTGGTGACTCAAAAACTTTTTCAGGGTTTTGTTAACAGGAAAACGTGTATCACATCCCTAAACGAGCACTTAACAACACAAATAAAGTTAAAAACACATCCCTAAATGAGCACTGGAGGGGTGTACTCTTTCACAGGAACACTACAATACCATTTTGTATAGTTATTTTGCTGCAGCCTTATGTAAGGTGGAGTCCTTAACTCCTTACGCAGTCATACTGTCTACCTTACATGTTACACCTTTCACACTCTTTTATTTCTCCTTTTTTTATGCCAAGAAGTCCTTATCACGTGTACTCACCTTTTACTAAGTCGTAAAGAAAATGTGTAAAGCGACGAATACGGGAACAAAGGCATTGTGACCTCCGTTTTATTATCTCTCATGTAAAGAAGCGCTGAACACATGCTTGTAGTGCGCCAAGTATAAGATGTATACTGATAATATGTATAAATGTAAGGCTTTCAAGAAACAGATTCCCATTATCTATGTATATATTAATACCTAAAGAAAATACTTTGTACACCTTTTTAAACACATTGCGCGTACGGAGTAGTGTGATATTTGGCATTTTAAAAAAGCACAGCAAAAAGGAATTACGGTGGAATTTCGACCACCGGACGACCTCTAGTAGGTATAGGTAAATTGCCACAAACTATGAGTTCATTATTTTATTATATCATAATAACATACATGAACAATATAATTTATTATTAACATGAATAGTTATTAAAATTAAAGTAACCTAACCTTACCTACTTACAAACAATCAGATATTGTATTTAAAGGTAACCTATAAATAAAATATCTGATTGAAATCGCAGTTCTGAGGAAAGGTGCCCAAAAAACTGGCCACATTTCCACACACACAATTTAAATCTAAAGCAATATTATAATTTTCTTTTTTACGCTTAGATTTTACATTTTTTTATTATAAGGTTGTTAAAAAGTCAAGACATTATAAATTCTGAATATAAGCCCTGAAACACCAAGCCATTTCGATAAAATCTTGTCGTCTCGCAAATTGGATTTATTGGCTAAATCTGCCGCATTTGAAGTCTACTCAATCAATAGGACGCCACTCGAATACCTTCTCAAATAGTGCTCTTATTTATTATTTTTTAGTTTTCATTTTTTTGCTTAGCAAAAGCTTGTTAAGTTTCAATAATAAACGAAATATTATAAAATAGTTCCGTGTGATATCAGTAACAAAAGAACAGTTATATTATCTGATGATTAGCACAAGGAATGATTGAGTGGGAATAAAGGGAAGTATTAAAAGATCGTTGCAAGTGAAAATTGTAGTCTTTGCGGACCCCCCTGGGATCAGCAGAGACTACAATCATCATGAGTTTATGAATAGTATCTGACGACAAACTGTATTTTTGACAGTTAAGACAGAGCCGGACACTGTTATAATGTCGTGTAAATAAATAAATACGAAATCTAATAATCCGTTACCCGTCTGTTGTCAGCATTTAAACATTTAGTATTGTCGGACATGTGCTGCAATGTATGAACTCGATACAATTCCGAAGTATCACGACACAATACGCCATAGCAGTGTAGTTCAGGCGTAAGTCTTAATATAATTGAAATAGTAGAAAGCGATGCAGAGGAATTTTACGACGACTATTAAAACGGTCCTATTTTTATTGGTCTTGTTGTAGGGCTTTTTTTAAGTCGCGATTATATAACTTAATTATAAATATATATGTATAAGTTTAACGATAATTAATTTGGAAACAATCCCACATCAATAGAGTATTATTATAAAAACTTGTCTTTGAATGATGAAAATGTATTGTTCTGAACTGAAATCTTCAAAATACACATTGCTTTGAGATAATGTTTGGTGACTGTGCTGATAGCGCCGCTTGCGGATAAAGTTGGAGTATTATCTCATGGTCAATACAACTTCAAAATCGTTTGAGATTGCAGATATTATCAGATAATTACATAAAGTTTAATAAACATTTGTTTGTTAGATATTTGTTTGATTTTTTTTCACTCGAAGAAATTCTCATGCAATGAATAGGTCTTAAGTATTTGTCACTATGATGTTTTTTATTCAAGAGAAGTTATTACTTATTACAAAAAAAAATACAAAAACATTTTCTGAAAGTATGGCTTATAAGGGACTTTGACTGCTGAACCAGAGATAGGATTTCCACTTAGAACATTTTTTGTGCCATGAACTCTCTAATATCAATAATTGTTACATAATGTTTTTTAATACTACCACAGTATTAAAAAACATGATGAAACAATTATTGATATTTTCTCTTTTGTATGTTTAAAAAATATTTATATTTTCGTAGCAATATGAAACGATTCATATACCCCTTCGCTAAAAATTAAAAGGTTTGCACAAAAAATGTGGATAACACCATTTTTCCAATTTTATTGCTATAAATGTTTGTTGCTAGTTTTAACAATGTTTATTTTCTTATTTTCAGGTAAGTTTCAAACCAGCATTCAACAACAGCTGAATGAAAATTCAAACATTTACCCTGCACCAGGTATTTAACTTTGGACGTCCAATCTAACTTCGTAACAAAATAAAAATAAGACTATTGCACTTGGAATATACTATACGTGTTACGAATTTTGGTAAATTCAGAACAACTTTTATTTTTCTAATTTGAACACTAATTTTAGTGTTTACAGAACACGTTCAAGATTCAGAATAATTCTAAAGACAGACAATAAGATTTTGATAACGAAAATTGACTTGGTAAACAAGTGCTTAGTTGTAAAATTAAAATAATGATACGTTCGTATTCCGAGCAGAAGAAGAATTGCTATGGATAGTTAATAATTCATTATTATTAATCTTTAATAATAAAGTGGAAGTGGAAACTTTTCTTTCTAACTCCTCCTATTTACTTCTGATTAAATTCGTTGCGGGGTCCAAGACGTAGGTTTAGTTATCCACGGGACGCACGAGTGTCAAAACTCGGTGTATCAGTTAGTTACTCCGCTGTTAATCCTGGCTCACAGGAGTCACAGCGCATTTGAGTGGGACTGTCCCGAATAATCTTTAATAATAATTAATTATTAACTATCCATATCAATTCTTTCTCTGCTCGGGTCAAATTTTTTCTACTATCTATCAAGGGAGTTGAGGGACTTTGCGCTTTAATTCCTACACACTGGCCTAATGTGTGTTGATGGATCAGACATTCCTTTAATTTTCCTTTACCGTTAGCAAAAAAATAGTACTCAACACACTTGATTAGAACCTTCATTTAAATTCTGCAAAATGAAACGTTCCCGGCTATTGCTGGCTTGGTATCAAACGCAAACCTTATGTGTTCAAAGATTGTCTACCGACATTTTGTAATGAACAAATTATAAGCTTTGGTAGCAGAGTGAGTAACCGACTTGTATACACGAGTTGTGAGTTCGATTCTAGGTGTCAGTACCAATGTAAATATCACTTTGTGGTATTTATATGTACTAATCAATTGATTTACCATGTGCTAGCTGTAAAGAGAGAAAGCTCTAAAGACTTGTCTGATTCATCAATGCGCATTAGACTAGCATGTGTGGCATCAAAGCCTAAAACCCAAAATTCCTTGATAGATAACAGGACCCGTGCCAAGCTATGGGACATAAAATAAATGGGTGACTATTAAATGAAGAATTCATAAATAACATTTTGTTACTTAGCAGAATTCCAATATTATAAACTGGTTCAAGATAAAGATAAAACGTGACAATGTTGTCGAATAGCAGAACATCTCCACCACCGTACACGCTACACGCATATAGAACTGTTATTACCGAGTATGTTTTTGGACGACCCTAAAGTTCACAGATTTTAGACAGAATTTATTTCAATAGGTTCTAACAGGCATTCCTAGTTTGATCGTATAAGTGATAATAGAAATATACTGCCTCGCTGTTCCCGTGATATAAGCTTACGATTATGTTGTTGCATATTATGAGGTCTTAAGTTTGAAGCCCAGATCTCGCCCCGAATTACATGTTACCTAATATAGCATCTAATATATTTTTTTTAAACTACGTAGGTAGCACTCTAGGATACGGCCCGCCTTATGGTAAGAAACGACTGTAGTCAGGCAATACCTGGAGCAGCAATCACGTGTTTCCGATCCAGAAACAGGAATGTCGTACAACTCATTCCTGACTACCTACCTTCCAAATCCGACACTAAGTCTATACAATGATTAAAATGACGATTGAAATAAGAAATATATTTCCCCTGCTTGCCAACCAGAGGATTGTAATAATAAAACATCACAAATACCAAACTCCGTACATTGGTGAAGCGTGAATGAATATTTAATCTAACCCATTTTGAAATATTCCGTTTCGAAACAAAAAATACATACAGCCAACAGTCCCTATAAAAACATATAAAGCGACTTTCTAAAATAAGTACAAAATTATTTACTTACGGAATAACTTTGAAAATTTCGTAATACACTTTAAATGAAAATTATATATATTTAAAGTGCATTATAAGACTACGGCAAATCTGCTTATTTTTAAAGACACTTTCTTTACACCAGAGGGTTTTATTAAAAGTACTTTTGAAATTAAGAAAAATTATATGTTGGCAGATAAAGACAATACAATTCATAAATTTCACCTAGACAAAGAATTGTGCTCATCACACAATGATTTGTCCTGGGTGAGAATAGAATTCACGGACTCTGGGCCTAGGACCTTGTTTTCTATATTTAATTTTGGTAATAATAACTATTTCTCAGATTTGTCGGTATTTAAGATATGTTTATTCTAACACCTGACTAATAACCTAACTAACTTCTAATTTGTCTTTTGTGAAAGGCAGAGTTAGAAATTTATACAAATATAATACAGTGACTTTAAATAAGTTCATTGTTACCAACAAGCATTTTTCATGGACACCAGAAAAGTTTAACAAGATACTTATAAAGTTCGCAACTGTCGGCAGTGCTGCCATATTAATCACTCAGGACGTCTTCAGGGATTAGGACTTAAATTGAATAACGGATGGTCACACGAATACTGAAAAAATAATTGTCTTTTTCTCACAAAATACTCGCTATTGTGTGGTGAACAACAATCGTATCAGACTAAAAGATAAAGCAACATTTTATTTTCACAAAATAAAGAAGAATGGAACACATATGTCGTAACTTTTTTGTCAAAGTCCCGAGACTTGTTCGGGGGAAATGGGGTGGTGCGACACCCGAAAGATTTGCTAGCTAAACACAAGTATCTGATGCATCACTTTACAGTAACCACCAATTCTACCTAACTTCCTCTACGAATGTTTGTATTTTCTACGAGTTTATTTCAACGGGTTTTTTTGCCAACTGTTTATGCAATGTTTGTGTATTGAGAATGTAGATAATGTTTGTACTGTTTTATTAAGTTCTTGCTGTTTATTCACTAGAGTTTTGATTTTTATTTTAGTTTATCTATATTTTAGAGATACGCTAATTTACATATACTGACACATTATGTATTTTTCTTGAAGTGGTGAAGTGTGATAACCTCTCATTTCGCCAGTTAGGTAGGCACAATTCCAGATACTGTATGGCTCCTGACAATTCCAATAACACTTTGCCCTACTCGGGAATGTAACCTAGGGTCTCACGATTGGCCGGAAATATAAATACAAGCTTATGCCAAGGGACCAACGATGCAATCAGTCTTACTAAAGTAAATAAATATACACAATTCAGGCTGTATCTGTGTGCCTTAACAATGTCATTATTTGTTATAAACGCAAAAGCTTTAGTATATTTCAAAACTATGCAAAGCACTTATAAGCAAATCATGAATTGCCTTGTTCAAATTCGTGATATCATCATCTCAGTTAAAAGATGTCCACTGCTGGACTGCTGGATAGGCCTCTCTCAAGGATTACCACAACATTCTGTCTTGAGCTGACCTTATCCATCGGTTACCCACAACCTTTAGAGGTCGTTAGTCCATCTTACTTGAGGCCTTGTTTAAATTAATAACAACGATACTAAAACTAGATTTGTTACATCTATATTTTAATCTAGCAATTTCAATAGACTACAATAGACTGTAGAACTGAATAGCTCGATGTTGGGGCTATTTTGTTAAACTATTCGAATTATCTACAAGAGATCTCCTTATGGACTGCTTGCATAATGCACTCTACATAGATAGTATTGATAGCTGCAATCCTATTAGTGGTGGACTGCGTCGTTCTATTGTATCCTGTTATGTTTTGATTAGTAATTAGAGGCCCAATCATGATAATCATTGAGTGTTTTACTGGTTCTAATAGTCTCTTGTTTAACTAAGATTGTGGATAATTTCTACAAATTTGAGCGTGGGAGTAATTTCGGACAATGCAAACAGCTAATTATAGTAAAACCCAACGTTATAAAAGCAAATGTATCCTTCCAAATTCAATTTTGTTGCCAAATTGAAACTAACCAACAATTCTCCTAATCAACAAATTGAAATCACATACCGAGTCTATTCCTGGAGTCGTAGACAATTTACTTACTGCAGTATTATATTTTATTAACTTAAAAAAAAGTAATAAAGGACAGGCTATTTTTATCGTGCATAAAAAAATATTTAACCCTCTTTCACTCCCTATTTCTAGAGAAGAAGACCCATGCCCAGAAGAGGAGCGAAAGAAAAACGTTATTTTAAAAAGACCTGGCAAGGGTAAAAAATAATCAGAGTAATAAACAAAATTATACGTTTAGATATATTTAGTGTAGAAAGAATAGGATACCAATATAGCTACGGCCGCGCCGGATCCCTATTAGTCCCTTGTGCGAACGAAGGCTTGAACTTTACATTGTGGCCCATTTTTTTAAAACAGACAATGGGCTCTTCGACCTTTTCCCAGCGAGTAACTTAAGTGGCCCTATTTAGATTTTAGTATCCTGTCCGACGCTTACATAATATGCTGTATTATTATATTATGCGCTATATTATGCTTGATTCAGTTTTTGTTACGGTTCAGGTAATAGTTAGAATAACAGCGTCTTACATGAAAGTAAAATATGAAAAAAAAACAGATGTTGAAAAAGTTAGTACAAACTGTACCAACTTTAAAAGGTTAAGTAAAGGCGTTTACCGTTTACTTAGTCAAATTTATTACAATTTCTGGATAATTATGTAAAATATGTTTTAACCTTATCAGTCTATGGTAGCTTTTCTTTTAAATAATAAAGATAACCTAAGGATGCTTTATGTGGACGCAGAACATGCGGTGAATTACTTCTATTTTTTTTAAAACATTACCAAGGAGGCAAACAAGCATACGCAGTATAGTTGCGTAAAGTTAGGTAAAAACTGTAGCAATTCCATAACGTCCTTAAAGTAATTTATTTCGATAGATCTTAATTTGAATTTCGTATACCCTAACCAGTAGACAATTTCAAATAAAGATAGAAAAATAATTGCTATGAAGGCGTCATGGTACGGCCCCTGGACGTAGCATACCTTGCATAGGTATGCTACGTTATATGTATTAGGTTTTCATTTCAATAATGTCTACTTGACGACGAAAAACAAGAATTGAAAATATGATTTTACTTGTTCTCTCAAGTAAAATCATATTTTCAATTCTTGTTTTTCAATTTATCTCTGCAATTTCTTCGATAACGACAAATGATTCAATTCTGTAGGCACTCGAGCACTAGTCTTGTCAAACTATATTTAATAATGGAACTAACTCACTCCGCTTACAAATTAATAAAAAACTATTAGATATTGTGTTAAAAAGAAAGAAAGCAGCTATACATGTTGTGTTACATGTAAGAGAAATGTGCATCACAATCGCATTTGGTATTCGAAATTCTAAAGCCTCCAAGGCGGGCCGTTTTTGGATTCAGAAACAATTACATTCTCCTAATTAATACTAATGCCATTGCCCTACTTAAGCAACCGCGTTAACGTCTCTTAAAATAACCATAAAACATTGTGTCCCTTTATAAATAAATACGGCAGTAAATTCTGCATAAAATATTTAGTTAAAAGATTGTTTACGGTGGGCAACGGCATTTTAAACATTCAACCAACAAAGCCCGCCGGCAATTGATGGAAGCATAACATTACAAAAGACAGCTTGCTCTTTTTACCTAAACCCTTATTCAATTTTATTTCGCGTTTTAAAATTTTCAGCTCGAATAAAAATGTAATAAAGGCAAGGTAAATAAGAATGTTTCGGAACTGTAATTAAAATGTGGCCGGTGTCTTTCAGTGTGTCAGTCATCGCGATCTGATGTTTGGTTGGACATAACCAACCTGCTTGCATGTTAATAAGATAACTCATTTGAAACGTTTATTTTTTTAGGTCAGACTAAGCATTTAAATTAGATTTTAGCGGTGTAATGTTTCTCTTCTAACATATACGTTCTGGTTTGCAATTTAAACGAATCGTCTACATTTAAATTATAAAAACCCAGCTTAGCTACGGTCTATTTAGTTTAAGTATATTTTTTAATTTGGTCAATAACAGAACATAGCATTACACCTTTTCCAGGTTGGTAGGCAAAGGTGCACTCACGTTTTGCCTGCTATAATGAGTTCTTTGTAGTTAAAAGACGGGGCGAGTGTATTGCCATATACCAGGCATAAATCGTGACTAATACTGAGTTTTCTCTATCGGAATCGATCACTGGACCTCTGCAAGAGTAGGTACGTACTACTACTGCTCCACCGAGATAATCAGAATAAGCCTAATATGCTATAAGTTAAATATTTGGACACCTTTCCTCAGAACTGCGACCACAATCAGATATTTGATTGAGGTAGTCCACTTAGAGCACCCGTCCGAATAGCACCTGCGCGAATAGCACCTATCCTAGTCCACGAAGATAATATTATAAATCTGAATCCACGAAGAGCACCTGCCGAAAATATTGATGGGTGCTCTTTGTGGACTAGGATAGGTGCTATTCGCGCAGGTGCTATTCGGACGGGTCCTCTAAGTGGACTACCTTATTTGATTTATAGGAAATATCAAAGGTATCCTAAAGAAAGGATACCTTTAAATACAATATCTGATTGTTTGTAAGTAGTTTAGGTTGAGTTACTTTTTTTTAATAACTATTCTTGTAAATACCTTATGAAATTTATGTTATTTAAGTGTACAACATGCCATTTTCAACAGTAAAAAAAGTTTTAATACACTTAGCTACACTACGCAGTAGGTATAAATAAAAGGTACCAAGAGCGAGCTCTAAAGGTATTGGGATACAGTAATACTTTAAAATGATCCGATACGGTTTCACAAAGGTCTATAAAGCTCTAAAGACCAGTCTCTGATCTAGATAATGGGTTGTTCGTGCGGTGCTATCTGTCATCAGCACCGCCCCTTGTGGCTAACGAGAACATCTATATGCTACTCTACGTATTAGAGTGTGTCTATATTATCCGAGACGATAGCAGTATCCGACGCGCCGATCCGATATCGGAGCATGTATTTTTTTTATTATAACTTAAAATGAAATGACGTATGAGCACTGAGATGGGATTTTTGGAAATTATATCCCTAAACGGGTAAGATATTGTCTAACCCTTTCGAAGTCGAAGCGGGCTAATGTTGTATATAATATATATTTTTTTTGTTTTCAAAAGCTTAATATTTTCTTTTATTTTATTTAAAAACGTTTTTATATAACAAGCATGTAATATAACTAAATATAAACTATACATACTAACAATATCAACACAAAGTGCCTCAACTCAAACATTGTCTGCCAAATATAAAAAGCTTCCTGGCTATCTCTGATGTCGAGCAACTCAAAACTTGATGTAACATGCCAATATGTTTTTTTTTTGTACTAAACTCTCAAGAGATTTCATATTAAAAAGCATACAAATTGTTTTATAAAAACACAAAATTAAGAAAGGAGTTATAAGGTTTCTAAAGGGTCGGCAACGCGCGAGTGATACCCCTGGTGTTGCAAGCGTCCATAGGCTACGATAACTGCTTACCATCAGGCGGGCCGTATGCTTGTTTGCCTACTTGGTAGTATAAAAAAAAAAATAGACAATGTCCGTGATATTTCAAAAATATATAAATTAATCACATTTTGTAATGTACTAGTTGATAGACGAACAATGAGTTATAGCTTTTTACTCAACACCAACAAAAAACAAGAAAACATTTCGACTCGTATTTGTTATCGAGTGTACTGTAGAGATTGACGTAAAAGCCCACTTTATCCGGTCACAATCTTTCTTTAGCTCACCGAGTTATCTTACTTTGGTGATGAAAATGACAGTATGTTTACATAAGGTAAGGATTTCGGACACAATACACTATAATAATAAATGTAATGCCAACTAAATGGAATAAGCTTGCCCCTTAAGCCTTCTTGGTGAAGTTTTAATGAGCTCTTAGAACGACCGCTTCTAGCGTCATAATCCACAAATCTGATGTTCTAATTCAGAGAATGAGAAGAGATAATGTTATTACAGTTTTTGTATTTTGGTAACATGTTGCAATCTAAGTTAATTAATAGCTATATTAATATTTAAGAAAATAAATATAAATCTTACTTCTAGCAGTCCATTTGCTTCTTAATTGACGAGGGTTTTTAGTTTTTAGTTGAATTGCAAACTAATTAGTTTGCGATTTATAATTGCTGTAGGAAAATGTCTGCAGTAGGTAGGTCTGACCGTACAGTCTCGAATTCAAGCTCCGCATCGGGTGGTTTTGGTTTAAGTATTGGCATCTATATCGGACCTAATATAGCTAGCAAAACCTGGTTGTTATACAGTTCTATTTACCACTTGACGAAATTAGGCTTAATGTATGCTATGTTTCAGATTCCTGTTTTTAGTCTGACTTATTAAACATAGTATATGTTATCCTTGCCTAGGCCTTATTGATGGCACGCTTGGTTCCGTTACTTTAGTGGTAACCTCTCCATTTACCGCTGCGTGGCCTGTTGTAGGTTTGATCCCCACACGGAACAGCAATATGTGTGATCCATAAATGGTTGTCCCGAGTCTGGGTGTTTTTGTTAGGTAGTGTAGTTAATTTAAAATTTTCATTCTAACTCCTCCTATTTACTTCTGATTAAATTCGTTGCGGGGTCCAAGACAGTAGGTTTAGTTGTCCACGGGACGCACGAGTGTCAAAACTCGGTGTATCAGTTGGTTACTCCGCTGTCAATCCTGGCTCACAGGAGTCACAGCGGTGGGCATGTGGGTGGGATTGTCCCAATAATGTAGTTAATTGTATGTTTTTAAAGTCCTCCGCGACATTGCTTGTTCTCTAGGGCAGAAGTTGTCTTCTACAAAAAAAAAACCACCTACATTATTTTTGTTAAAACAATACTTCTCTATTAAATATATATGAAAGTAAATATCCTGCAGAAGTACCAATTACTCAAAAGATTGTCTAAATATTGACCATCTTGTAAGTAAACAAGAAATAGCTAATACGAATCTCAACAACCGAAGCGACAACTAATTGTGTTGACAACCTTGTGAGTGCTGGGGAAACAAACAAGAGACGGTAAGACAACTTTATCCTCAAATATGGCAATTAATTATGCTTTCTTTAGAAAACGCCTACTTTTAATCCTGCGTTATTTGACTTACAACAAAATGGTATAATGACATAAGCGCTAAACTTAATAAAAAACACACTTAATTAAAGCCACGTGGTGCCACTTGGTGGAACTATATCAAGAAAGCGATAAACCAGGACAACCTTACAATTCAGACAACCCAGAATAAAGTTCTCTAGCGAAATGTATACGGAGACTCGACCCTGGGTGAACTGGGAATATGTGTTAAAACCTATATTCCCAGTTCACCTGCGGTCTAAGATAGATTTTATCTACATCTTCTTCTTTACTTAAATATTAAAGCAATGTGGAAAAAGACGAGCCCAGAGCAGGACTCGAACCTGCGCCTCTCGGGTTCCGGCCCAGCGCACTACCAACTGTGCCATCCGAGCTCCTACTCCAGAGTTCGAATTTGTCCACCGCTTGTTTACGTCTTGGAGTGACGTTAGTTTCATTCAAACGTTAGCCGTTACAGGTCTATACGTACAACATCTTCCAATTATGAGGAAAGAATGTTATTAAAGAATAAAACCACTCAATATTATTAAAAATATTTAATCGCTCGGATGGCACAGTTGGTAGTGCGCTGGGCCGGAACCCGAGAGGCGCAGGTTCGAGTCCTGCTCTGGGCTCGTCTTTTTCCACATTGCTTTAATATTTAAGTATATTTGAGCTAATTGCATAGCAAAATGCTAAAAATATTTAATAATATCTTCTTCTTTGTCTACAAAGAAGACGTATACAAAATCTATCTGTAAAGGATGAAGCGCAAAATCTAATCGGTGTAATATTTTCAAGATTTTCATACTTGCAGAATATGCATCTGGATTAATGCCACATGCATAAAGAAATAAATAAAGTATCCATTAAAAGATGCTCCTGTCTATTTAGCAGTCACGGTAGAGGTCCAAGTATATAAGCGATCGGAACAACTCTGTCTCTAGGATGGCCATTAACCACTCGATAACAAATTCCAAGAGGGAGTGTAAATATAATTAAACTAGCTGTTGCTCGCATCTCCGCCCGCGTTTATGTCGGTTATCACTAGAAATGTATGCCTATATGCTATTCCAGACTATAATCTATTTCTGTGCCAAATTTCATCCAGATCCGTTTAGTAATTTTTACGTGAAAGAGTAACAAAGATCCATACATCCATACTCACAAACTTTTTCATTGATAATATTAGTAGGATAAACATATATTCTTAACAAAAGCTGTAAAAGTTCAATATAATATGCATATGTATTAAATATCAAGGTTTTGTCTATTTAATCGCGATGCCCTCCCGCATTTTGTATGCAGTTACGTGTATAACCATCGTAAAGCAAATAGCGCTATAAATCGTATAAACTACCTAGTAGTTTTCGCGTGCACTTCTATTATGCAACGGTGAATTTATAAATAGAAATACAGAACCTACCCCACTCGAATACAACGGATTTGTTTGAAATAAAGATCTAAAATAGCACATAGACTTACTTTTTATCCCGAAAGAAAAAATATTTAGTTATTTTATAGTATTATTTTAATTGACACTAACTATGTTATGAGTGTGAATAAAGTGATAGTATGTATCAAGATGCACAAAGTGAAAATCCGCTTCTATCCGTCTGGGTAACAAGCTTGAGTCTTTAAAAAATACCTACTGATACAAAATACTAAATTATCAAACTGAAGTTGAACTGGGCTGGTCTCGTCAGATCTGTGCCAGGAGAGCTAATAAAAACAGAGGAGTAACAACTCAGTAGGTCCCAAATGTTAGCAACAAAGAGGTAGACCACAAAAGAGCAACTTTCTTGAACTCGACAAAAACCTGAACGAAAGGCGTTTAACCTTACATTTACTGTGATTTCCACTTGGAGAGTGCTAAGAAAAATCGTCATTTTTCCTTGCGATTCTCTCGAAATGAATGCCTTTTCCTTATTTCCCCTCAAAGCCATTGTAATACGCCAACAATTTAATCATAAGTGTGTCTGTAATAAAATTTGTTTTTAATGATATAATTATGTTCTCTGTAGTCTTAGTTAAATTTGTAGATTATCCTCGCCTGGTTTCATTCGACGGTTAGATATTGTCTTCTAAAAACAACCATGCATGGAATGAATAAGGGTAGACAGCTCTCCTAAACAAACAATACAGAGCTATTGTTTCGGACCTTAAGGATATGTCCATTAATTTTACTCGTCCTAATTATTACGGAACTATTCGGACAATGACTCACAAAATAAAGATATTATGAGTATATTATGGGGTTCTTCAAGAAAGGAGTTATAAGGTTTCTAAAGGTTCGGCAACGCGCGAGTGATACCTCTGGTGTTGCAAGCGCCCATAGGCTACGGTAACTGCTTACCATCAGGCGGTCCGTATGCTTGTTTGCCTCCTTGGTAGTATAAAAAAAGAAAGTGAACCTTTGTAGTAAATGACAAATTAGAAATTGGTTTCAGTTTTTACAAAGTTGTATTGTTGTTTTAATGCACTGGTAACTTGCCGACACTCATATAAATTCTGAAAAGAGGTATTATTGAATATTCCCGGTATCATATTGGCTATGTTACTGGGAATTTTCAATAATACCTATAGGATTTTACAGCATCGGCAAAGTGTGATTGATGCCCCAGGTGTTGCTAACGTACGAGTACTATGGGTAAAAAAAATAGAATAAAAAAATGCAAAGAGCGAATGAACCTATAAACTCTTAATTTTATTATTTTAAAAAGACAACCCGCAAGTCCTGTGTTGTGGGGACAATTAACGGACATAAAGTACACCCAAACTCAAAACAACTTTTTATGATCACATTTTTTTTTGTCTGGGGATCGAACCCACAACACGCCGCGCAGTGGTAAATAGCTAGGCAACCACTTAAGCTACTGAACCAACCGTACAGTCAATAAAGAAAGTCTTATATTAATATTTCCGTTGAGCTATTTGTTTATTTTAGAATTCACTGAAAATGTTCATCCATAAGTCATCCGCTTTTTCATTTTAACTTCAGTATCGAATTTCCGACGGAAAATGCTATAAATTCTACACATAACCCATTCGTTATGAATTGGTTCATAAGCGCTTCCATTTTTTACTGTGATTTTGCAAGAAAATAGAAAATATATTTTGCAAACAAACTTTTTCTGCGCTCCAAAAATCAAGTTTATTATACTGAATAGTATAGAAGTATATTCCGCACTTTAGAATAGAACAAAATATAAATTTATTTATTGTAGGACTCCAATTACATATATATTAACTTGGACGCGAGTCTTTTCTGCAATTGATCGGTTGTCGGTTTTAACCAAAGACAAAAGCCTCCTGTTATAGAAATATACGTTCTTATCCTCATTATTGTTATTCTTTTTTTTAAGACAACACCCGCTCTAGGAATCAAGCCCTGTGTCGCGAGAGAGTTTACAAATATACAATTCACGTAAACATTTAGGGATCACACAAAGTTTTGTCTCGTGTGGGAATCGAACCCACGACCTCTGGCTTAGCAGTCATAGTCACTAACCACTAAACCAACAGGTCAGTCAATTAGTTATTCATGTTGCTACTGCAGATCTGGGATATTGTAAATTCGTCACAAAGTAAATTTGTCACAGAAAAACTATGAGTAAATTCGTCTAGAACTGTGACAAATTTACACATACTTTATTTTGTGGAAAATTTACTTTGTGACGAATGAACAACAACCCGCAGATCTTCAGTATATAACAAAATACGTTAAAAAACGCTTTCTATCATTACTAGTCTCGTGTAACCTTTTGATCAACCCGGCCTACATAATTCATATAATTATATCTATGTAAATTGGCGAAGTTAAAGGCTAAGGGAAAGCAGTCATGACAAATGTTTTACATACGAAAGGTTATAATTATAAGTGAATTCTATAAGAACAAAGTAAAAGGAAGGTGGAACCTTTACATACCTACCTACTAATGACAATAAACTCCTGCTATGCAAACATGGTTGCTTATACAATACTATTCTTGTTATAGACAAGACCTGAAAGCAGTTGATCATAATCCCCACACGGGACAAAGACTGCACGGTTGGTTTAGCGGATTAAATGGTTACCTCTATTTACCACCGTGTAAAGTGTTGTGGGTTCGATCCCCACACGGTACAAAAAAATGTGTGATCCATAAATGGTTGTCTCGAGTCTAGGTGTACTTTGTGTCCGTTAATTGTATGTTTGTAAAGTCCACAGCGATAGGGGGCTTGTTCCCTAGTGCGAGAGTTGTTATTTAAGAAAATAAAGAAATCTACTCCTATCAGCTTATCAAAGCAAACAAAAGCATTGCTCCAAAATAAGCTATAATTTCACCGGTATTTTATATATCGAAAGCGAATAACATACTGCTCTGCTCCTCTAGACAAGTGGCATAAACGGTTGGCGAATAGAATAGAATAGAAAGCAAATGTATGGGATTCAACATACGTTTACGATATAATGTCGTAAAATTATGTAAAATCCCATACATTTGCTTTCTATTCTATTCGATTCGACTACCGTTTATGCCACTGACATCGAGAGGAACTGGCAAACCTCATACGAGTTGAAAAAAGAATATAGATATTCTAACAGATTAAAAACAATGTAAATATGCCTTGGCGGTCTATTGTTTTCCATGAGCGTCCAAAGTGCCAACTAAGATAGCGATCACCAATTCACCCCACCAATTAGGGTAATATTTCCCCCTGATCTTTTGTTGTGACTGTCCATGAGGAAAATGTTTGTGTTTTTTTGCGACTTAAGTTCATATCAATTCATATCATATCAAGTGTGGATTTTTTATTGCGCGAAAATCATTTAAGTTATATATAAAAATATATTTTAATAAGAATAATAAAATAAAGTTAAATACCTTCTTGCTAAACACTGGGAACTTCTTCTAAATAGACAGGTACATATATCCTAAATAGACAGCTCCACCTATATTTTTCACGATGAACTATTTGCGTCTTGTGATTCCTGTGTTCTGTTGAAAAGCTCTAACCCTTGTAGATATTTTTTTCAGTACAAAGTAAACAGAACGCCATCTATGAGCGCAGCTGGGAAACTTACAAAAGCAACGCTTTCAGAGCTGCTTTCAGTAAACTGCGCTGAATATATTCCAAGCATTACGTGGCACAGTTCCAAGTCCTCGATGTTGTTACTAGATGGCGTTGATATAATATTTACGTGGGACATGACACATTTTAAAAACAACTAAGCTAAACTTATTTTAATCTGTTACTATTTTTATTTTGTCAAGAATTAAAAAAGAAATATGATGAAAAATAAATGTGTGAAGTCTTCGTAGATGTAACAAAACTTTTTTTTTTTTAAACGAAATATTTGTTCAAGCTAACTTATTTAAATTAAACTATGCCTATTATTTTTAAATATTTCAGGAACAGTAATGTAGGCCTAATGAATGTTTTATTTCTATGAGGTATTAAACGTTAACTGTAGTAGAAAGTTTTAAGACGTAATTATAATTGGACCATATTTTAATTATGGCTTAATTAACCAACATGGCTGGCAAAGGCATTGTCTTAAATCGATCCCTGATTGTCTATAAATACGAAGGTACCTGCCTTCTAATTTGACGTAGCTAATAAGCCCATAAGGACAAAGGTTAATTGACACAATTAATCAATAATCTGAGAGACTATTGGTTTATTAATAGCACGGTAATATAATTTACATGTAACAACAGGCCAATCAGCCATTGCCTGATTTGCTAAAACATAAAGTACTATAGAATTATTCAGTTTTGGCCTGCCTGGCCTATGCCTAGGCTAAAGTGCAGGCATATAGGCCATAGTCCAGGGCCTTGCATATAGGCCAGAAGCAGCTGTCAACCCTACATTGTACATATATACATGTTTTACATGTACGTATATACATGTTTTATAATACCAGCGTTTTGTATTATGGGTAACCCTGGGATAATGAAAACGTTATATACTTTTTTTAAATGAGCACTGGAGACGTATATAACATAGAAACACAAGTGCAATGTGTCATATTACTCATAATTTGGCTGTTATCTTCTGTAATGTGGAGGTACTTCTCTAGTCGGGCTTGCCACGCTTGTAGTGGTATCCTACCTCTTTTAAAAATTAAACATTTCTTAACTTTTAATTAAATAATCTTCAGCTGCTATAGGTACGTCACGTAAACGTTTATAACTCAGTTAATAGAACGTTGCTGATGCAGTGCACTCATCCTAGCTTTATTACTTCTGAAATATTTCCTTTGAAGTAAAATTCAATACCCACACTTTGAGAAACATGTGCAGTTTTCAACCTTATCTGTGCAGCACAAGTTTGCAATTTGAATGTAAGCTAGTTAGTTTGCATTTTACTGACTTTAGCTGGAGAGTGTGGGTCGTCGGCCGCGCGCCCCGCCCCCAGTACTGACGTCACACGTGTGACGTCAGAAGCCCACCTGCTTCCTCCCCCGAACACCCGCAACCCCCGGCCGGGGAATATCCGGGGACCTGGCCCCTTCAGCAAATTTATTTAATCAGGATTATAAAGTTACGAAATATAAAATCATGTATACCGTGATTTACGTGTTGGGCTGGCCTTCATCAAAATGCGAACAGAGTTTTGGTTATTAATAATCAGATACAGAAAATAAATGTATAATAATATCTATACTAGCGACCCGCCCTTACTTCGCTTCGATTTCTTTACTATAATTAAATTTAAAAAGACAACTCCCGGACAAGGAAACATGACCTGTGTCGCGAGGGACTTTACTCACATACAATTTACGGACACAAAGTATACCTAGACTAGCAACAACCATTTATGGGTCACATTGGTTAACATTTTTGTCTCGCATGAGGATCGAACCCACAATACGTCGCGCAATAGTGAATGGCGAGGTAACCACTTTAGTCACTGAACCAAACGTGCAATAATTGTTTATTATAATGTGCATATATTATAAATATACCTTTCTCTTGAATCATTCTATCTATTGCTGAAAATTGTATTGAAATCTGTTGCAAAGTTTTAAAGATCTAAGCGTACAGACAGCAGGAGTGACTTTTTTTATACTATCTATACTAATATTATAAAGCTGAAGAGTTTGTTTGTTTGTTCGTTTGGTTGAACGCGCTAATATCAGAAAGTACTGGTTCGATTAGAAAAAAAACTGTTTTTGTTGAATAGTGCATTTATCTAGGACGCCTATAGGTTATATAACATCACGCTATGATCAATAAGAGCGGAGCAGTAGTAAGATATGTCCCAAAATCGGGTAAAAAATATTTCAAATTACCACGCAGACGAAGTCGCGGACGACCCCTATTGTAAAGATAACGTATTCGTGGCACGTTTTTGATGATAGGTTCTGTCTATACGATATAAATACCACCAATTTTATGTGTGTGATGAAGGCTATTAGTAAATGTTATTTTTGTACGCAGTAGTAATTAAACTGATAGGATGTGGTTGAAAATAGTGATATATCGGGTTCGGAAGAGGTCGAATCTATTATTAGACTTAAGGTCATTCAGTGGTCGAAAATAGACAGTAGATATGAATTCATTCAATTCAAAGGTGGGGGGAAAATACAGTATGGCCGGAACTATAATGCAATGATGCCTTGTGACGTGATGCAGTAGGAAGATATCAAAGTTATACAATTATTATGGAGAGATGCATAGTTCTCATTTCTGTGTCGCAATGATTTCTGTCAAATGTATGAAATATTTTTGGATTCATAATGGTAATCAAACAATTAGTAAACAATTAAACATATGCATATCTACATACATACCTTTTTTTTTTTTAAATGAAATGTATTTATTTTCAACTTAATTTTACAATTTGTTAAATTTATCCTTAAAACTTCGCCGAGGTTTGTCTAGAATAAACAGTTCTCGCTCTTAGAAATCTATTATACAAATCGCTGAATGAGTTGCTAAGCGCAAATCTCGAGAACAACAGAACCGATTTCGCTAATTCATTTTTTGCCATGTTCGTTATTGTCATGAGAAAGTTCTTATGTAAAAAAAAAAAAAAAGAATGTTGAACTGAAAATAGTTTAACCCGGGCGAAGTCGGGGCAGGCCACTAGTTATACATAAATTACATCCAGACATAAAATAAAGAATCGTGCAGATCACACAAATATTTTCTCTGAATACAGCCAGGGTCACTACCATACCATAACCACTAGGCCAACAAGCCAATCAAAATCGTTATATATACTCGTAGTGTTATATGATCCACGAGTAGGTACATTAAGTAATATTATATTCGTAAAGCTCCTGTTCACCTAAAATTCTGTACATAAGTATCTTGGAAATTCATAAACGGCGAAGAGATTTAACATGCACACCGCTCCCAAAACTACTAACGTCCTCTATGAATACCCTCCTAACTCACTACAGAACCCAACATATTCTAGTACATTTTACATAAGCGTTAAACTTTATCTAAGTTGTGTGCAAGTTTTAAAATGGAGTTTTCTTAAGATTAACATAATAATAGCAAAGCAAAATTACGCTTGGTTAGGTAGGGCAAGCGGAAAGATGAACAAAAGCGTGCTGGGATCCTTAACTCCCGTATTTTGCTTGCCTTTGTATTTGAATGATGGGGTTTTATTGATAGGAAAATGATATCTTGTTATAGGGCGTTTTGAAACATACTTTTATTTATAGATTTACCAACATTTTGTACACACAATGATCTAATAAATACGTTACAAAGTTGATACAACCAAGTGCAACAAATAATTATAGATAAATACAGCATTACTAAAAAATAACAATCAATTAATACTTTGTTGATACTCGTGTGTGATAAAGAACAAATCCGTAACGATCATATTTAAATCATTTTTTTTTATACTACCAAGGTGGCAAACAAGCATACGGCCCGCCTGATGGTAAGCAGTTACCGTAGCCTATGGACGTTTGCAACACCAGGGGTGTCACTCATGCGTTGCCGACCCTTTAAAAACCTTATAACTCCTTTCTTGAAGAACCCCATGCTATAGTCTGTTGGGAAAACCTCGGAAGGGAGGGAGCTCATTCCACAACCTTATAGTACGTGGTAAGAAATTCTATTATAAAGAAACTAAGCTTTACAAGCCTTTCGCGAGTATTATCATATCATAACTTTACTTACTAAGGCTTCAGGCAGACATGCTACTTTAGCATCGGCGATCAGCGATTTCGCGACTGTATCGATGCTGCATCGCGATTTGGCGACTCTCTGTGTTCGGTCTTACTTAACGAAATCTAAAAAACTGTCAAATAAGGGAACTGTCGAGTTAGGAAAAATGACCAATTAGAGAAACTGACGGGTGGCGACCTAATTCTTGGATCTATTCGTAATATGTAAAACAATGAACCAAATCGATGCGACCGGCATCTGAATGTGTGCGAAGTGTAGCGTTCGTCACTGTGTCGAGCTGCCGAAAAGCGACTCAACCGCCGTTTTAGACGTTTTTAAGTGTGGATTTTTTGGTCTCAGCACTTAGTTTCTAAAATGCGACTAAATCTCAGATCGCCGATACTAAAAGTAGCATGTCTGCTGTAAGCCTTACACACCTATTAGGATGCCGCAATATTCTCGTGCAGCCTTTCACACAATTTTAAAGACTTCCTTATGCAAATGTAAACAAAAGAGAAACCATAACAGAATTGGAAGAAGAGAAGTAGGGCACTATACAAGAAAGCAAGCACATTTTTTTATACAACTTGGGTGGCAAACAAGCATACGGCCCGCCTAATAACAAGTAGTAACCGTAGCCTATGGACGCTTGCAATACCTACCAGGGGTATCAATTGCGTATTGCCGACCTAACCCTGGGATAGGAAAACGTTTCTTTCAAAACGCATCTCAAAATGAGCGCTGGAGACCGCTGTGTGTAGTTATTTGACTATGGCCTTCTGGACGATGGAGGTCCTTCCCCAGTCGGGCTAGCCCGCTATAATGGTGCCCTACTTCTCTTAACCGATTGGTAAAAAATATTTAAAGTACCGGAGGTCGCAGTTAAATAACAAACATGTAGTTGTGTTCCTGTACGTGAATAGGGTCTGCATCACTCGAGTGATACTCTTGGTATTTCAAACGTCTACAGGCTAGGAAAGGTTACGGACTAGATATTGTGAACACTTTAATAAGGTTAAGGTATTATAATTGCGTAAATAACTGTATGTTAGTATGTATGTTTGTTACCTTTTTACGACTAAACTGCAGAACGGATATGCTATGCAATGTGGCTAGTCTTTTGAGCACCATTCTTCGACTTCAATTAAATATTTTATTGATACTGCGACTTCAATTAAATATTTTATTGATAGTTTAATACCTTTAAATACAATATCTGTTTGTTTGTAAGTAGTTTAGGTTAATTTACTTTGATAATATAAGAATAGATTTAATAACTATTCTTGTAAATATCTTATAAAAAAATGTACCTAATCATAAAAAATCACAGCTTGTAGCCTCGCTAAAACTCTTATGTATATTACTAAACTAATAAACAGTATCTATGATAAAACGCGTTTTGTTTTTCATAGTATCCCCCCTGGTTTTATGTGCCTTCTCATTTAATCTTTCTATCTCCCTTTCACTTAGGGCGGGGTACTACCACCCACTTTCTTCTGATCAATGTCGTTCCAGGTTCCAAGACAGTTTAACATTTTTCAAGCTACTTTGTTCTAGACTGTTTGAAAAATGCAAAGACTGTGTTTATAGTTACGATTGTACGTGACCAAGACTACAATTTTAAGTTTTTATGTCTTTAAAGTTTAGGTAGAATAGTTAACTGCGTTTTCTTAATAGTTGATGTTATTTGGCATAAACAAAATACACTTAACAGTATAAATAAGGAGAGGTAGAGCAAGCAAATCTGACTGGAGAAGGACTTACACCTTATAGAAGACTGTGTCTTTGTTTTAGCTGTGTTTCTGTGCTAAGAGCTTAATGCTTTTTCAAACAAATGTTTTCCTATTCTAGGGATACCCTTTAACAAAATCAAAATGTGACAAATTTTTGGTTGGCAACATACGAGTAGGAGCAATGCCCCAGATATTTCCTATATAGACTCCTTGTTCACAAAAGTAATAAGAAACCTATTAGGATGTTATTTATAACAAATTTATACGATCAATCTTGTAGATACTTCAACTACTTAATAACTAATAAGATAGTGCGGTTATTATAAGTCAAACTTTACTATACTTATACCAAAAGAATTTGAGGGACTTTCACTTCATACAATTTATTATTTTACTTAAAATTGTTACTGTTTCTCAAAGCCATTTAAGACAATTTGATAGGTAGATAGAGCAGTGAAAACCGTAAGAAAGTAACTTACTTGTACCCATGAGATTTGAGGTACATATGTAGATAGTACCAATTCGAATTTCCCTTTGTGACATAATATATAACTAGCTGTTACTCGCAGCTCCACCCGCGTGGATGTTAGATATCGCGATGGCAATCAATAAATAGCTTTTGTGCTATTCCAGACTACAATCTATCTCTGTGCCAAATTTCATCCAGATCGGTTCAGTAGTTTTTATGTGATAGAGTAACAAACATCCATACATCCATACTCACCATTTATTACATTAATAATATTAGTAGGATTGCTTGTCCCACTAACTGAGTGATTCATCAACGCAGCCTAAACCGCTGGCTGCTTTAAGAACTCAAAAGCGGTTAAATGGATCTTTATGAAATTTGGTAAGGATATCATAACGACCGCTCTGACCAGAACGATAAAAATAATAACTTAAAGATGGCATTATTAGTCGCACGAAATGGTCCTACTGAAGCACCCTAACTACACCTTCAGGGAAGAGGCACGATATTATTAACTTCAAAACTTATTTATGTATGTTATGTAATGTATGAAAGCTAAAAAAACTAAATACGTGTTAATGTATTCTCATCTCTACCATCGTATTTAAGTTGCTTAATTAGATCCTCACCTGAATAAATGTATATTAAGAGGCTTTGCAAACAAACCTCACGCACATACGTCTATCTGTCTACACGGTCTACACACATGAACGCTGTCTACGAGCTACGTGCGTAGAGACTCGTAGCTATCCCGTAGCGACACTCGTAGTGCTACGTAGATGCGTTAATATTAATAGGCAATTTACGCAGGTATACCTTGCGGAACAGTAATGTCTTTATTTATCATCCACGATGAATTGAAACCTTCACTCCTTTGTTATCAGATATCAGACACACTATATGAGTTGCAAAATGTTGATAGTATAATATAATATTCGTAATGTAAATATCGACTTTGTAGACGAAAATATTTACTCTGCATTTACTTTGAAATAAGTGTTATTGTATGTATATTGAGATTAATAAGGTACAATTACAAAAACTATATAGTTAGTCATCATCTCAACCTCCACGCCTGTAGTTATATGCCTGTAGTTAGTATCTTTAATAAATTACAACTAGAGTGCATCAAATAAGAAAACAATGTTGATGAAATATAAACTCAGAATGTTTGACCTCTTTGCGCTTGACATAATATCGGATTTCAATAAGAAAGGGAAGAAAGCTATGCTTGACTAGCTACTAGTACACCTGAGTAGGTACTCGATTCCGCGAAACTGCAGCTCAAAAATCGATTAAGTTCCAAAGCGGAGCTGAGGTCTCGAGGTGGAGGGCCCTCGTGGAGAGTTTTGGAGTATGCTGGAGGTCGGCGGGGGCGCATGCGCGGGGCGGGGGCACGCTCTGACGTCACTCGTCGCGCCCGGGGCGTCGCGCCAGTGCCTCTCGCGACCGCGCGATCAGTCACGCGCGACTCCCGCCCTAAATCGTCTAAACACGATCACGAGCTTCCGATGTTAATTCTATGTCATAAACAAAAGGTTATTGTTCACGTAGAAGCCCTGGCGAGGGTCCGAGTGTGCCGGCCGCGCCGCCCCACGTGGCTGATGTGTCGTGACAGCTGCACTGTGTGAATCCGCGCTCACCGCTCTACGTATTTGTTATGGCCATTCTGTAGACACTGTTCGTATGTACATATACATAGAATGTAGATCTTAATGCCAGCGTATACAAAGTGCGCCGTTTTAATTTAATTATACGTGAACAGAGCTATGTATACTTGACAACAATATGGTAGTGTGATAATGATAAGGTTACATTAGCGCCTCCTTTACATCAACTCATTTATGTCGTTTATAACCTTTTAATTTTAAGTAATTATTAGCTCTTGCTGGACAATCCATCCTAGCATAGATTCTTCTTTTGTTTTCCTCGTACCATCCATATAATTTAGTGAATGAAGACAATATCTTTGATTTTATAACCTCACATTTTACATACGTTCATATAATCAATAGGAATAGTAAAAAATAGGTACACAACGTAAATATTTTCTTGTTTCACGTGTTAGCAGAGCAAATAAACAACATTATCATAAATATTATCTCAGTCTACCAAGAAGTTATCTCCAAAAAACTACCATAGGGCACTATATTAACGAATAAGCCCGACTGGAGAAGGATCACCGCGTTACAAAAGACCACCGCCATGTAACTATACGTAGTGCTGTATTTATATTCTTCCAGTAGGTATGAGGTATAAGTTTTCCAATCTTAGAATTATATATTACACAAAACTCTTATGTTACAAACGCCCATAGGGTACGGTAACATGCTTATTTTGTAGAATAAATCTTTGAACAACTACGAGTACAATACTATAAGTAAATGTTCGAGAATTGAATTAGTACTAACATATCCTCTAAGCAGTTCTCATAAGCCTCTAAGATGTGGTACATAGATGTATTGTAAGGATTATATTTCTTCGTTATACAATATTCGTAAGATAAGAAAGAATGATGCTAATAGTAAAGGGAAAATAGATTCTATCTCTATAGGAATAAGGGTAATATTTTTATAATCTCTTTATCCCGGCACAAAAGGATCCCTGATTTAGAGCTTGGTAACTGGGCTTCGTGTTTATAATATCTAAAGATTTTGGATACGACATTTGTATACATATTTAGCATCATTCCTTAATCCCCGGAGGGGTAGGCAGAGGTGTACAACACCCTCATTTTGCCAGCTATGGTCCGTCTGATGTAATAGGGGCTAAAGCCTATGGCAATATTTGACGGTATTGATGATTCAGTAGATTAAGTGGTGACCTAGTCATTTACCACTGCGCGCCGTGTTGTGGGTTTGATCCCCATACGGGACAAAAAATTGTTTGATCCATAAATAGTCTCGAGTCTGGGTGTACTTTGTGTCCCTTAATTGTATGTTTGTAAACTGCCACACAGGGCTTGATACCTAGTGAGGGAGTTGTCTTTAAAAAAAAATACACTAGGCCCAATTCCAGATTCCATGTATCAAGAATTTTCTAACAGAAAACCCTTTATACACTTTGCCTGACCCAGAAATAACACTCAAACTTATTCCTCGAAACCAACTTTAGACAGTCATTAATTGTGTATATAATCATCATCATCATCAGTCTATCGCAGTCCACTGCTGGGCATAGGCCTTTCCAAGGGCACGCCACCTAGCACGATCCTCGGCTTCCCGCATCCAGCTACGCCCAGCCGCTTTGCGAAGATCGTCGCTTAATAATAGCAACCAATATACGGTCCACTGCTGGGCACTGGTCTCCCCTCTGTGAAGAGAGTTGAAAGGAGTAAAGCCTTAATCCATACACGCTGGTCCAATTCGGGTTGTTGGATCAGACATGCCTTTAGAATTTCTTCTAAGACGGGAATTTTTCAGGTTTTTTTTTCTCTAGTAGATGGTAAATCATTTGATTCATCATCTCAGACGAATGACGCCCATTGCTGGACATAGGTCATTTGATAAGTACCTACCTACCTAGATAATTTAATGTTGGTAAATTGCACAAAGTAAAATTCACATTGGTATCATGTATTTTAAATTCTTCATTTTACATTCTTTTGATTGACATCTAGTTATGTTTAATTTGAAAACAAATCAAAACAGGCTATTAAAAGGAATAATCTCTTAGATACTTAATTATAAATGTATGGAATATTTTATGATAATGATATTGTAATTTATGGGACAGTATTTATTATTTATAAACAACAAATTATGGTTACTTTGCTTTCGAAAATGTCTCAATCTTGTATTTATTCAAGGAATAATTACGTCACTTACCTACCCGGAGGCGGTGGTAGCCGAATGGAAAATTATCCGACTAATTCGTAAGGTACCAAAGTAAATTTTTGTAAATTCCCTTTCTTTTATTGTCACCTGATGGTATGTGGTAAATGCCGCTAATGGACACCCAAGCAACGCCAGGGGCACAACCAAGTTGTTGGAAACAGCAAAGTTCTTTTTACACCTTTGTTTGAAGGACATATTATTATTATTATCTTACTCTCATCTCAACCCATAAACGTCCCAGTGCTAGGCACAGGTCTCCTCCATACACTTGAAGGGATACAAACCTACTATACCACGTTGGCCAGACGAATTGGTATAGGGTTTTGTTATCTTACTAATCAAATGAATTATCATATACATACATATAATAATCATATACCTACAATGAAAAAAACATCGTGAGGAAAGACATGACTGATCTACCAACCTGCATTGAAACAGCTTGTAACAATTAAACCCTAAACCGTCCACTCTTCTGATATACGTGCCCAGCAGTGGGACATAAATGTGTTGCTTTTATTAATACCTACCCTACTAATGAATAACGAAACGCACAACAGCATGATATATAAGTTCATGAAAAAACATGTGAGGACTTCTCATGTGTTTTGTGGTAAAGGTGGTCGCTTTACCCCCAACACTGCGTTTCATATTAAACAAGTATTGTGTAACCCACATAATTTTTTTCCAAACTAAGTATCGAAAGAAGGCCAGTCAATAATAATTATAAAATATACAAAAACAATGATTAAAAATATATTAAATACTTAATTTCTGTGACTTCTATCATGGATTTGTTTCGTTTTTCCACGGAACACTATACTAAAAAAAAACACTTAGATAAATTAAACATCTTGGACAAGAAAATAATTTGGGTGTACATGTCTAAAATTATTTAATTATTCAAACACACTCAGTTCCTTATTTAAATATGTAAGCTTTAAAGAGTTTCTATTCAATATTCATGGTATTTTACACGTGGAATAATTACAGCGTTCACACATAACTCCGGTTACGTATATCATTTACGAGATTCCAGCTCTAAAGTTATTGCTTTTTGAATGGAAATGTATTTTATTTTAAACCTTGTTGTGAAGGAAATAAGGTTCAAATACTGTTAATATGTGTTTAATGTAAAGTACTTAAACTTTCTTTGATAATCTGTTATAATTTGCAATGTTTCCCAAAACCGTATTATATTACATTATATATTATTACACCTTTTTGCGCGATAGTGTTAATATGTGTTTAATGTAAAGTATTAATTATTATATATTAGTTAAGCAGGGGTGAACTAAATTTGTTCTATAGGGCGATACTATTGCATACATACACTATTTAGTATATGTATATGGTTCAACTGTCTCTGTAATTATACTGAGCTAAATCCAATCAATATATCTATCCAAAGGTTAGTATAAATTGCTCATAAGTATAAGGTTAACCATTATACGAACTAATTTATATGCAGTTTTCATAAAAATATTGTAAATGTACAAGAGTTTGCTTTAAATACCTAAATATATTTGAGCTAATTGCATAGCAAAAATGCTAAAAATATTTAATTATACAAGAAGTCACCCGGCTGTCAAAATTCAACCGTAATTGCTGCAGTCCTTATACGTACAAATTTTAACTATGCCAAATTTCACACTTCTCCATGTGTGCAATGTACTTAAAAAGGGGTATTAAGTGTTTACTTCACACATATGTATATGTATTATAATCATATATTATATATCTTACAGTATATATATCCCACAGCGCCATCAGTCTTTTACAGTATCGGGGTGTACTAATGTCTAAACCACTTAACGAGTCTTGATGGGGTTATCGCTATTACCTAGGACGAGTCCCGAGGGAGGTTTGCCTCGATACCTTCATAGATTATACATCTACAAATAATTTGCTGCCATAAGAGTCATGTTTTGGATGTTATTATAGTTTTGTTTACATCTATCGGTCTAGTGGTTTAGGTTCGATTCTTACAGCGGACAAAACGACAAAACTTTGTACCTATGATCCATGAATGTTTGTTTTGAGTCAAGGTGTATTTTGTATCCGTGAATGATATGTCTCGTAGTGCAGAATTTGTTTTTTTTTTAACATAAAACAATACAAGGCCGTTCTATGGCTTAGGAATCTGTTAAATAATCAAGTCTTGATTTTCAACATTCTTTTATTTTTTAAATCTCTGTGTTCTGCACAAATTTTACCTTTTATGCATTTTATTATTATTTTTACAGCGACCACAAAATTTTTTCTATTAGAAAAAGGTTTTTCTATTAGAAAATTCTTCATCAAAGCACATAGTCTAAAATTGTACTCAGTAAAAGGCAATAAACTCATTTCTTATTACATGGGGAACTTATCTGGTTACCTATTTGAGTAAAAAGGCGAAATTCTATCTTGATTCAAACAGTATGTTGAATAAAACGAGAGGACTGTTAAAAGTAAATATATCTGAACTGTCATATAAATATGGACAAACCCCAGACTTCAACGCTTTATCCAAGACGCAACAAAACTCCTTTTATAGCTACAATAAAACATGAATATTTTTCTTCTTGTACGAGAGACGACTTTCGTTTCATCACTCTATCCAATTTCGTTCCTTCCACATTGCCCTTGGGCTTATTACAAGGCTCAAGACGGGACTTGAACATACAATATTTTGTATATATTTTATATTGTGAGTGCGTAAGCAAAACGAATAGTCTACTTGTATCTAACATAGTGTTAGCATAGGTCAATGCGATAAAAACAGACATGCATATGTTTTTTTTATCGTGGACTTTACAATAAGTAATACAATACAATTCAATGCCAACCCTAAGATGTAAGTCCAAATTTTAATGTTAAGAATAACCGTGGGATAAAAAAAAACGCTTTCTATGAACTCTTAGTATATTCTAGAAGAAGGAGGCCTTTATTCTATAAGATAGAATTCCTTTCCTCGGGATTCTTCCTTGTATAGTGTCCAAAAACTTACCGGTTTCTAGCGCTGATTTCGATATGCGTTTTTATCAAAAAGTTATCCTATCTCAGGGTATTGGTATTGTAAGTGTCCATAGGCTACTGTAACTACTAACGATCAAGGCAGCCGTGTACTTGTTTGCTACCTAAAGTGAATAGAAAAAAACAACGGGTTGCACTCCGGAAGTGCCGGCAGAAGTGAAAACTTGAACATTAACGTTGTGCATTTTTTAATATTTTGGAATGGTTACGGAATAACTTCGCTCGAATTGCTTTATTTATAAATATCAGTATAAAAGTACTATAATTTACGAGTATGTGGTAAAATACATTATCATTAATTGCGATAGCGTACACAAACATGACAATTTATATTACATAAAAAAAATTACACTTCAGAACTATTACAATTATTTTACATTAAAAAGTTTACAATAGGTTTATGGTAGTTGAAGTAAGAAACGAACAATTTTGATTCGAATCTATTACACGCAAACTCGCGCAAGCGCTCTGCACCGTCTTACGAATATTCGATCAGATCACGTATCCTGACGTCTTACAAATTTTCGATCAGGTCACGTGTCCTGAGGTCCTGACGTCTTACAAATTTTCAATCAGGTCACGTGTCCTGAGGTCCTGACCTCTTACAAATTTTCGATTAGGTCACGTGTCGTGACGCAAGTTTAAAATTTTTTACCCATCAAAAAGTGCACAACACCCCTAAAAAAAATTTCACTTCAAAAAAGCAACACTCGTTGCCACAGCGAATCAATTCTGACATTATTATTGTCATGTTGACCTGTGCCATAGGTATGCCTTATTAATTATGTTAGGT
Organism: Trisateles emortualis; assembly: GCA_947095525.1. NCBI lineage: Eukaryota > Metazoa > Arthropoda > Insecta > Lepidoptera > Erebidae > Trisateles > Trisateles emortualis. The sequence goes on from OX352734.1 coordinate 12,976,694, forward strand.
ATACTAACAGCCTTCAAAATTTTTCACAGGACACTGACCACACGAACATACTGCCCTCAATTATCTTCTAACCTCATTTTAATATAAAGCCTAATACGTTTAAATATTTACCCAAAAAATATTCTAGTCACTCCTTTACACGCGCTATTTTCGTATTAATTAATTATAATTTAATCTATGTTATGAATTGATTGCACTATACTGTATTAAATTTAGCATGATATGAATAATTTTAATTATAAAACATGACTTAGAAGCAAATATATACGTCATCATTGGCCTATGGTATTTACACCGGTCTAATCAAAGGGTAAAACGGAGTCCTTGCTGTTTTACACTACCACGGTGATAAACAAGCGTACGGTCCGCCTGATGGTAAGCAGTTACCGGGACCTAAAGACCTGCAATACCAGAAGCATTACGCGCATGTTTTCGATCATACATCTTGTAAGACCAGAGTTTTGTATTCTTGTAATCCAAATGTTATTTTAAAAACTTTACCCTTGTATGAGCATTAGAAACCTGCACTAACTCACAGGAACACAACTACACTACCGTGTATAGTTATTTGGCTGTAGTATTCTTATCTTTATTTATCTTGTAGTGGTGGCCGAGTGGAAAAGTAACCGACTTGCACGCAAGAGGTGCGAGTTTGATCCCGGGCAGTACCAATGTGAATTTCACTTTGTGGAGTTTATATGTACTAATCAAATGATTCGCCATCTGCTAACGGTGAAGGAAAACATCGTGAGGAAACCCACATGTCTTAAACGAAATTGTAAGGACATGTCTGATTCACCAACCTGCATTAGGCCAGCGTGTGTGAATTAAGGTCTACACCCTCTCTCTCTCTCTTGATAGAGGAGAGGAGACCCGTGCCCAGCAGTGGGACATATATGGGTTGCTATATATTCTTATCTTCAGGTCCTTCCTCAGTCAAACTTGCTTACTTATATGGTTACCTCTCTACCATACCTCTCTTAAACAAACTGTGTGTCACGTGTCTCTAGCTCACTTGAAAATAAAATGAGTTACATAACTTAAATTTACGACGGTATTGATCAGAAATATGGTATATTTTTGGCTGGAAGATTAAATAATACCATCCAACGTGACAGCGCTTCCCCTCTTCTGGGCATGTTTTCAGTAGATGGGGAGAAAATTTATAACGCATATTGAAGCAATCTTATTTTAATATTTTTTTCTTGATGTAGGGCTTAATTTGACTGACCTGTTAGTCTAGTGGTTAGTGACCCTGATTGCGAAGCTAGAGGTCGTGGGTTGGATTCCCATACGGGACAAATCCGTGTGATTTGTAAATGTTTGTTCTGAGTCTGGGTGTGATTTATATCCGTGAATTGTACGTTTATAAACGCCTATCTACTAAACTTAATACGTTTACTTTTAAGTCTATTAAGCCAGCTAATTTCGTTTCCTAATAAATACAATTCTGTAATCTCCATTTTGCAAAATGCAGTCATCAAAAGATATGACGTCAGATAGTAAAAGAGTAGCGACATCAAAAGCACATTAAGGTTACGTTCTTACACATATTATGTAGGCTTAACAAACAGGTAGGCATGTTTTATTAAGATTGTAGTAGACAACTAGCGAGAACCCCAGCTTCACACGGTGCAATATGCCATCCTCAGTATGAAAGTTCATCATTGAAAGTCATGAAACACGTATAAAATATTTTTTCGAAAATATCCTTAAAAAGCGGGGTGCAAAGTTTTTGTTAGTAACGACTAAACGGCTCAACGAATCTTAATAAAATTGGGCAAGGTGATAGATATCCCGGGGAGGAAAATATTTTTTATCGTGATAAATAACATCCACGCAGGCGATATATGACAAATAAATATAATGTCAATATATTACACCAAACCAGAGAAACTTTCCGCTCAAAGATTAACTTATCTATTGATATCGAATCTTGGCTATAAATATACCACCCACGTGCATATCGAAACGATCGAAGACAAGAAAGATCCTCTTAGCCATCTTACCGTGAAAAGGTAACAAACAAAGTTACTTTCACATTTATAATATTAGTATATATTACACCCAAAGCCACAGAACAAAAAGTTGTATTCATCATAAAAAGATCTGTACTGGAATCGAACCCACGACCTCCAGTTCACTAACCATTAGACCAAAAGGCTTACTGAAAATCTATTTATAGATACAATGAATTTGCCTTGGTGGTCCAGTGGCCGCAGTACGCGCCTGCTGTGCAAAAGGTTATGGGTTCGATTCCCACACAGAACAAAACTATGTGTGACCCACAAAGAAGAGTCCCGGTGTAATTTTATATGTTTGTAAAGTGCCCCGCGACACAGAGCTTGTTCTCTATTGCCACATTTGTCTATTAAAACATGAATAAAGCCGAGATGATGCCTTAAATTGATAAGTTTGTCACTTTTTATCAGATAGCTGGTATTTGATTAATAATATTGTAAGTAGCGGTGTTTTTTAACTGTCAGAATATCGTATGAAAAATCTGTTACATCTATATTGTGTTTTAACACTATCCAATCCGATAATCAACTATTTATTGTATTTCGAATAACATGTTAGTATTATGATGAATAGGTAGCATTGTAAATATTAAAAGAGTGAAACAGTATTTAACTTGTACACATGAAATATGAGCTTGATCCCCACCCGTAGTACATTGGTACTACGGACAGGAAAGTGAATTTCACTTCGTGGAATTTATTTGAAGGTACTAATCAAAATTAAATAATTTACCACCTGCGAAGGAATATATCGTGATAAATTCATATATTATGTCGTAGAAAAGACTCTAAAAGCATGTCTGTTTCACCAACCTGCATATAGCCAGAGTGTATGGATTAAGGCATAAACTTTTAACTCTCTTTAAAGAGGGAGACGTGCCCAGCAGTAGTAAATTTATGGGTTCCTATTATTAAATATTTATTATTAAAAATGTTGATGAAGTTTTAACAGTGATTTATTTGTAATTAACGGTAAAGGAAAATAATTTCTGTCATCTTAAGCAGATGGTCATTTGATAAGTATGTATAAATTCTACAACGTTAAATTCATTGGTACAATGTGTCGGAATCGAACTCACGCCGCATGTGTAACAAGTTAGCCATTTACCCCAGCTACCAGCGCTTTGAGCAATTAATTAAAGTTTATCCTTAAAGTAATCAACAATTGAGGAAACACGACAAAGAAAATTCTCTCTTATTTTTGTTAGAGAAAACTTATTTTATCCATTAAGTGGCAGTAAACTGTTTCTAGATTAAGTACTTGGAAGTGTTGTAGGTTAATGGAATTCTCTGGTAGAACTCCTAGGGAGTCCGATAAGAGCATACACTTGAATTCCTCCTGACTTGCTGAGAGCTAAACAGTAGCTACCAGCATTAATACTTTTAGTACTACATATTTCTGCACTTATAACTCTCATTAGCGTAATAGCATTGCACTGTATGCTTCGCAGACCAGTGTATAGTAAAAATATAAATAATAAAAAAAAATATTTCTTTCCAACAACAACTAAAAACAAAATATGTGCATAAAAATTAAGCTTAGAACAATTTTAAGAATTGTGTTATGGAGCTTTGGTGCCTATGGTAGGTATATTAAACCTGGTGACTTATACTACAGGATAGGCCACCAGGTCCCCACTAAAAAGTCGATTAGCAAACTTAATAAATAATGCGAAAAATAACGAAACATAAAATAATAATTTTATAACTACAACAGTACACAGGAATTATTATTACATTTCTACCTACTTAATAAACAAATTACTGCTTTAAACTAAATAGAGACTGGATTGAGAGGTTTTAAATACATAGGTACATGCTGGTCTAATGTGGGTTTATCCCATATTTATTTTATAATAATCGGGTGGATCGGACACGTCATTAGAATTTCTTCTATGCTTTAAGAGTTTTCATCGTATCTTATGCAGGCTTTCTTATAGGCCAAGCTTTGAGTTTGAGTTTTGAGTTTGATGTAGGGCACCATACTAGCGAGCAAGCCCGACTGGGGAAGGACCTTTACCTTACAGACGACCACAGCCAAATAACTACACGCAGCGGTGTACCTATGTTCCTGTGTCTGAGTACAGGTCTCCAGCGCTCATTCAGGGATGCGTTTTGAAAGAAACGTTTTCCTATCCCAGGGCCATTCCATTCTAAAGCCCTGGTATTAAAAAATGGGTCGGCAACACGCGAGCGATACCGCCGGTATTGCAGGCGTCCATAGGCTACGGCTAACTGCTTGACATCGGGCTGGTCATAGATTGTTTGCAACCCAAGAAGTAAAAAGAAACAAAGGAACTTTGATCCAATAGGATATTTTATACTACTCATCTCCGTGGTACTCATCCTCTAGACACCTTTTCACTAGTATATCTATGATGGGAATGAGGTTTCAGATGTGCCTGACCCAGAAGACTTATTCTTTTTGCAGTCCATACTTTGCTCTGAGATAGTTTTTAATATTCCCAAATACTGTGCAACCAAATAGAGACAACAATATCAAACATAGAGAAAATTATTATAATTTTATAAGTAATCGTTTCATTTCATTAGCATTATCACATTACCGAACTAATAAATGCAGTCACTACACATCAGTTGAATCAGCCACCATTAGTTAAATATCAATACTATTTACATAATTATGTTACCTATAGAATTTGCATGCTAATTACCTTTTCGTGACGTGACAATTTACTTTTGAATTAAAGAATTAAGTTGGAAGCTCGTTATAATACAAACCAACAGAAAAATCTACGTTTGACTTCAAAGATAACAATGAAAGCGTAAAAACAATCATAAACTTATATAAAAGAGTGGTATAAAAACGTTGTGTTAATAGAACAGTGTTGCAAAAGTGTGAAGGATGGTCTTGGAGGTGTTTCCTCCATCTGAGAGGCAGTGTATGTTATATTAGAGTATGGAGGGAAGGTGGTGAAGCGCGCCCTGGGCGGGGGCGGCTCGCGGCGCGCGCGCTGTGATGCGATGGGCCAGGACTGGTGCTTCCGACGCAAGAGGAAGCGCAGTAGCAGTCAGGATGACCACACGCATCACACCCGGTAATTAATCTTAAGATAACATACGTACAAAAAAGATTATTTAATATCTATAATATTATGAGCCATATAAACGATATTTTATTCATTAAGACGAAAACAGCATATTATATTTATTAAAGCTTTTTATTCAATACCTATTTTTTTAGGCAGTTCTTATGCATTCATTATTTTTTCCTGTGATTCAGATAAATTGCAGCAATATTATTTACTTAACTAACAAAATAAGTTTTTTTTTGCTTTGCACATCTACACTAATTAATTCAGTCAGTCAGAAGAACGCTTTATTAGTTTAAATTCTTTTCTCTTATATATTTTTTAAAAAATCGGTCAAACTCCATAACGATTTGCCACAAATATTAGCGCACTTTTACATAACATAAACGCTCTATTGAATTGCAGCTGCCGCCATTCCATCGTAATTTTTTTCAACAACACGAACACACTTTTATGCATTTCAATAAAACTGAGAAACTTATTCAAAATACTCGCAGCAGAACAAAGACACGGCGAAATATTTTCCAAACAAAATCTAGCAGTGAATAATGTTTTAATCCTCACATACTTGGAGTATAACTAAAGTATGCAGTACACGTCGCATTGCCAAAGCTTTGTCAGGCTGCCTTTGTACCATGACTATACAGTTTCAAACGATACACCGACAGCTGACTGCTGGCGTGATGGTATTTGTAGCCCGACTCAAACTGCGTGACATGACAGCGGCTGTACTTCGCACTTTGCAGCGAACTGAAATTACTCAACTGGCCAGTTAATACAGTAGATCCAAAGTCAACACGTGCCGACGCAGTATATACGCCGATATGCATGTGTGAAAGGAATTTTATTCAACTTTGCTTTGCAGTTACAGTTTGAATAAAGAGCTCAGTGAAGTCTAAGCCGTCAATCCCAACTGTCATTAAATATTTACTAGTACCTATTGCTGTCTATACCTAAAAAAGTTCTATTAAAACTATTATTTGACGCTTCACGTGAACATAAAGCTGGCATATTCTTGGCAGAAAGAATAAGCATTGCTATCCAACGCTCTAGAGCTCACCTTCCATCCTCAACTTACCATTATTATCTACCTTACACATTATTACCCACTAAAGGTATGATATAGGTACAAGACTCTAGAACATTACTATGTCAAACGTTATATTGTAACATTTGATTATGTAAAACGTCATCACAACCTTTACTCTAATTCAACTACATATGTATTACATTTCTTGGCTCTAACTACGTTGTATGAAAGTGACATTACTGTTTATACTTATGAAAAAAAACAAGTAAACTTTAAAAGGAAAATAAACCTGTTTAAGACAAGAACAAGCAACAAAGTTTTTATAAAAACAGGATGAGAGAAGAGGGGAGTTTATTAATTTAAATACTCTTCTATGTTCAGTCTTAAAACCTTGACATGCTGTAGATAGATAAAAAAATATACTAACATTTAGCTTTTATTTTCCTATATGACAATAATATCGCCCTACTATAGCGCAAAGGCCTCTCTTTCTAAGTCTGTACTTTACTCTCTCTTACTGTCACTCACTTTCCAGTTAACGCTGTCAAGTCGCATCAGCCATCTTTGTTTTTAAAACTTTCATTCTGTTAAAAAAATACTTGACTTTTAAATTGTATTTTTTTACTATTACTTTTATTTTCAAAACTCAATTTTATATATTTACTAAGACATCTAAAATCGATCTCTAAATAACCTGTATCATCTAAAACAAATGTCTAATAGCAACAAATTCCCCTGAGTACAACGGTGCTAGTGGCAAGTGGATAATTGCATCGTAATGGGCCTCGTCGTCGACAATGTGATTAGCCTCTAACCTACTACACAATGACTGCTCACTTTGTTATTGAGACATTATAGAATAAACGTTAGAAGCAGTATACGCCTTGCTTTATCTTAAGTGTATAGCTTACTTATTACTGATTTGTGTACAGGTCTCTTATTTTATGTTGCTATAACATTGATGTTTATTTCCTATTATTATAAAATGGGTTGTACCATAGATAATATATGTTACTGCTGAAAATGTAATTTCAACTACGATCTTTTACGATTTCAAGCTGTCCTAATGTTAATTTTATAAATATTATATATTTTATGTTTAATCATAGTTTTCATAGCCTCGTAAATTGACTTAGTGTGTATTATCTGGGATATAATTAAAACAACTTATTTAGAAATCTCTATTACAAGTCCAATTTTCTGTACAAAGGAAAATAGCCAGGAAGTTAGGCGGCTTTCGTTGAAACGTTAGTCCATCACGCAAAGGCCCTTGGAGAATTGTAATCTTAAGTGGAATGAGACACTTACGACACACTATTGCACTATAGCCGTACAGTTGTGGTCTTCTTAAATTAGTCATATATGAATTATAGCATGTTTAACCATTTATTTATTATTAGCCAAGATTATGTTTTATCATACTGCAAGGCAAAGGCCTCCTTATTTTCCTTCTACCTGTATCTATCTAGCGCCGCTAAATTATTATAGCTACCAGTGTTTGTTGAATCAGTTCAGCTCATTCCGCCATCTCCATCTCTTTCTACCTCAATGATGAATAAAAAATGCTCGACGCTTTAAGTGTTATATTATTATTTTTGAATATGGAACGTGGACGCGACGACGTTCGGTAACGATGAGGCAAATTTCATGATTTTGTTTCACCTAAAAAGTGCTCAACGCGCCAAAAGAATGCAAATTTTTTACACAATAACGAAATATTTTCCTCTGGGAAAAGGGCATGAGTTTATACAAGTATGGACTAATATGCGATTAATTGATGCAAATTCTGTTAGTTTAAAAATCCATCTTTACCTTGATACAGTTTGTATATGTCAGCATAATATCTCGACGATTCTTCACGAACAATGCTAATAACATTAATAAATGTCTTACAGTATACTACGTATAATATAATACACGTTATAATCATGGTCGGACGTTCGCCATAATTGCATCTACGGCCAATCCCACAGCAATTATCCTTAGCCACAAGCGTAATAATATGGTGGATAGGGACTCGGTTGCTTCACGCCAAGGTAACGGCGGTATTGTGTCGTCTATACTGACATATACTCCGCCCGTTGGAAAATCTTCCAATTGTTAGTTTTTGACCTAAATCGCGTATACATGGCATGCATTTCTTGGCAGTTTATTTCCCCCAGTCTGTTCAGTCAGCAGATCTTGCAGTGGGTATTATTACTTAGCTGGCATCAGCATTTGTGCATTGTTAAGTCAGCAAATCTAACAGTAAGCATATTAGATGACGTCGTATTCATCTGCATATCTCGTACACCGTGACACTTTGCAGATAGATAAAATTTACAAATACGACGGTAAGAAGGTAAAAAAAATGCGTCGGCTACACGCAAGTGATACCTCAAATATTACAAGTGTCCATAGGCTACGGCAACTGCCTACCATTAGGCGGGCCGTGTCGTTGTTTGCCACCCAAGTAGTATAAAAAAACCTCTTTTAATTTGACACGGGTTTAAGAAAGCATTGGTATTTTTCGCACTAGCGAACAAGTTTGTGTCTTTAAAAACATAAAAAAATAAACCTGTTCTAGGGACATTACACCTTAAAGCCCTAGTGTAAAAATAGGTGGGCAACACGCAAATGATACCTCTAGTATTCCAAACGTCCATAGTAACTTGTCCAACGAATGCTTGTTTGCCACTTAAGTAGTATAAAAAACATAAATAACAAATAACATTGATATACTCTTAAGTTCATCGTTACATCTGCGTACAATTCCAGTAGCATCACGCAAGCGTAATAACACGGTGGACAGAGACTCGGCTATTATACGCCAAGGTAACGAGTATTGTCGGCTTTATTGTAATACACACCGCCAATCTTACCTCGTACACTATAGTTACGACCTCGGAGGACGTTTCAAACAATGTTTTATTACCGGTATCTTTTCTAATAGTATGTTTTCCTCTAATTGTTTTTCCTGTTTACTTGTTCAAAACTTATCTGCGATATCGTTGGCTTTAAATAACATGTTCATTATCGAAATATACGCTACCTAATGATGTTTTTAAAAACAACCTGTTATATTTTGCAAGACTTATTTTTTAAGAAATCATAACCCCTATAAACTATTTTTTTACGGGTTTGCATTTTTCATATTTGGAACTTTGTTTTAAATGTGAATGAAGAACATAATTATGTACGATGGTTTTAAATAAATACTTTTGAAAATAGAACGTAAAAATGAATTGTGTTAGATGATAGGAGACTGACACCGATTACAGACTTCTTTGCCAGGTGTCAATAAAAAATATTTCGAATTAAGTGCAGTTTGAAATAAGAAAAAAATAAATCATCATCTGTTAATTCACAGATAAATTGGTAAAAGTGTCCGATCATTCATTTTATTTCTAGTGCACAAACTATGAGTAGGTATAATATAAATGTCAGAATACTGGCTGCTTAAATTATTTTTAGAAGAAGAAAACATTTTTGTTTCTAATTTAAAATTTACTACGAAGTTTTTATTGTTCAACAAGGTGTGTTGCGTAATATTTTTGACGTAGCACGCGCTAGTTCAGCGTTTGTAGTCTTATGATGATTTAGTGTGAGAGACTGCATTTGTCCTGCGCGAAGGGCAGTGGCATAGCCCCGGTCAAGTTCACGCCACGTGTGCCCACGGCCTACGCGACAGACCTATAATATACGGCTTTGTATAGGTACCTACTACTTACAGCATGCAGCGCGTTTAGAATTAGACATGTTGTATGTAAATTTGAGGTTTTACTTTGTAGCAATTTTTTTCGAATAAATTATGTACTGGGTTTCCTACAAAATCAAATTAACAGTGCAGTTGTAACGTTGTTGCGTATTTATTTGTGTGTGCTTTTTCAAAAGTTTCATACAACAATAATTATAAAACAATGATATAATAATATCAAGTTAAAATATATGTTCGTCCCACTTATGCTTCTACAACATATTAATAGTGAGGTACTTCATGATTGCCCCTAGATGGCGTACGCGTAGGTTTATCAAGAATTGTACCTACCTGACGTTCGGGCTAGTAAATCAATGTGAAACGTAACTCTTATCGTTGAAAACGTAATCTCGCAAGCTTAGCGAATGTATTAAACTGAATTCAGTGGTTGTGATTCGTAGCAAGCTTCAGTGAAGACGTTAGGTTTTCGCTTGACCTATAAACGAACGCACTTTGCATAGTACATCAAAGTGATTCTTGGGGCGGCGCGATAAGCACCACTTCGGCCCGGCATCGGAGTGACTTGCGTCATTTCCGACACAGGAGTTGCGTGCCGGCGTACGCATGCGGCTCGCCCCGTTCGACCCCCGGCAAAATGGCGGTGCCAACATGGCCGCCGGGCAGCCGCAGGATGCTCTGTGACGGTGCTCCTGTCCGAAACGACGTTGACACGATTTGCCGGCGCGCTGCACACCTTGACACGCACATCCGTACAGATACTACCGTCGTGATCGATTTGTCGCTTGCAACGAGACGACACAACCGCCGGAGACGCGAAACGCGCGTGCAACAAGTGATATCGTTTCAAAAACTGGAGAAATAAATGCCGCGCTGATAATATTTTGTAGTAGTGATGTAATTGTGGGTCAATTATAAATATAGAACGTGCCCTTTCAGTCAGTGGCGGCGCGGGTGAGCCAAGCAGTGAGTGACGTCGGCCGCTCACGTTCCCCGCGCCGCGCAACGTCAACATTGGCCGCGTCACGCAGCCCGATCCTCGATGCACATAAATAATAACCGCACGCACGTTCGCGCGTACAATTAGCGACGTTCTGTAACGTGATCTTCATACGCGATCTGTGCTGACATTATACGAGACGACCCATTGAATGGACTCTAATGTGACAATAACCGCGAACAATTCGCACTTAACTCAACCTCGAAAATGTTTAATTACTATTTGTCTAAATGTATTTACGTTCCGGTCGTGGAGTTGCCGACTTAATAACTATCAATAATGACGATAACACGAATGCATAGTGCGGATCGTGTGCCAGTGGCTCGCCTCGGAGCCCAGTGTAGTGTTAGCCGCGAACGCGCGTGAATCGCGCACGGCGCGACCGCCGCACGTGCAACATGTTTTTGCTGTCATTTACGGAATACATTATCAGTGATTGACTGTTTCACGTGACTGTGTAAAATAATGCCTGTGTGAACTAGCGCCCATGTGTTGCCTGTCACGGGAGTGTTCGTGGGGAGCGGGCAGGGGTAGTGGGCGCGTGTTGCGCGTAGCACGATAGCTGCACGATGTTGACGTTCGTATTTGCGGTGTGGTCGGCGGCACGGGCGCTGGGCTGGGCGTGCGAGGCAGCCGCCGCTACTCCCGAAGTGGAGGAGGTGCCGATGCTGCCTCGGCTCCGCTCGGCGCGCGCCTCCAGCGACCTGTCTACACTCAGCACGACCACCACCAGTTCCAGTCAGACCAGTAGTGGCGAACATAAGAGGTCCACGCCTCATTCACACCTGAATTAGGAACAGTTAATGCCACACAACAGTTATACAATTGTATTTGAAGAGCTCTGACGACCTTCATTAATATAAATTATATTATCAGTCACATTTAGAGACTTAATAAACCATTAAAGACGAGAACAATAAAATTATCAATGATACTTGACAGCGTTTGTATTGTAATAGGTTGATATCTGTATTGATAACGTTTATTTTCATTGATGTTATCGATAGATAGTTGGTAAAAAGGTATTAATTACTGCTTTAATCGTGTAATCTTGATGATTAATAAAACCAGCTTCCTATTTATTGAATCAGATATATAAGATAGTCATAAATGTTGAAAAATAATGCTTTTCAGATAAAAAAGACTGGTGTTTCATATTTATTCATGCTTGAAATATTCTGCATTTATTTAATATTGTCAAGTTAAGTCTCATCTTACAATTTCATAATTCATTCTATAAAACTGACTACATTTTATTCTATTATATCAAAGGTACAAAGAAGTAAAATAACTACACCTGATGCCGGAAGCTACATATTTGCACGAGCTCTGTTAACAAGAGAACTGCTATTAAATATAGTCAGGAAATTATATTTCCCCGTATTTCAAAGAAAGAGGACCGAGAATAATAATTTACGAACATCCAGTTTCCTAGCGTTGCATCATGCAAGCTTACCTTCCTTTTGTTAAAAAGAAATACTTTTCACAAAACTAGAAAGTACTTTAGATCCATTTCAGGTTCTATGAATAAAATTCACGTAGAGAAAACGTTGAAGCATTTGTATTGTATCTTTAATTTTTCATAGAACATTAATTTTGTTTAGTTTTCGATAAATTGTCAGCTCTGTATCATCCTGCTAGGTTGATTTATTCCTGATGCATTAGGTAGTTATAAATACCTAATGCATCAGGAATGATACGAAAACTAAAATGTACGTATAAATAAAGTAACAATTCAGAGCAATAAAGTTTTATTAAATCAATTAAAGATTGAATGGCATGAAACAAAAGGCAGGCATTCCTATTCTTTTCGATATCTAGCACACTGCACAGAGCCTGGACTGAGTAGAGTAAAATACACGCGGAGAGAGAAAAGAATCAGTGGACCAGAATGACATGAACATGAGAGAATTTCTTTTTCACTATTATAGCTTATACCGGTAATGTAATATCACTATTAACGTCTTACTTTCTAATAATTTAATCGCAAATGATACCTTAAGTATATACAATACCAATAAAATATTCCAATATATTTCAGTAGACATTTCTCAAGTTTTAAATAATATTATTCAAATGATTTTCATTTACTTGAATGAAGGGAATTAGCATAAAAAAGCAATTACGGCTGTTGTGTGTCAAACTCAGACTTTGAATATTATCGCAGTGGGACCGTCAGCAGTACTAAATCAAATGTTTTGATATTTCTAGATTACTGATATCTTTTTAATAACCTATTGTGTAAGGTTATATAATATTTTAAAATATAACACTTCCAATTCGAAAGTGATATAGGTGCTCAGTAGATATTCCTTTTCAAATATAACTTTTATATTTTGTCGGCTTAAACCATATTTCTGACGGAGGCCGACAGCGGATTTCTAAACGTTTCCGATTGTGAGCTTGAAAGAGTAAAGGATCTTTTCTTTAAAGCATTTACCGTCACCGCAACGTAATTTTGTTTCTGTCATTTACTGCTGATATCCCATCGAGATCCAATATTTCTAGTCTACAATATTATTTTGTAATATTTTTGCTCGGTGTAATCAGTCTCAGTTATACATAGAAAACGAATTAAAATCAGTCTATCCTTTTTGCCTTTGGGACTAAGGCATCAAACTTATAACACGTGGGAGATATCTTCATTAACACTCACATAATTATGATTTTTTTAATACACACGCCAATCACACACTGCAATTTGCTCGAAATTAAGATAGCCGCGAGATATCAGCATCAGGCAACTTTACCGGGAGCCTGAGATAGTGGTAGTGGTGGTGGAGATAGTGGCCTGGGTATCTCATCTATACTATATAATATTATAAAGAGGAAAGATTTGTATTTTTGTGTGTGTGTTTGTTTGTAATGAATAAACTCAAAAACTACTGTGCCTATTTCAAAAACTCTTTCACCATTGGAAAGCTACATTCACCCTGAGTGACATAGGCTATATTTATTGCTAGAAACGATTAGGGATCCTTACTAAAACTTATGTAACGTAACTCAAGGTGCAAGAAAGTGCCCTAAAACGTCTTTCTTTATGTCCACCCATGCGAAGCCGGGACGGACCGCTAGTTTGTGAATAAAGAAAGAAACTCATAAAACTCGAGCCACAAAAAATATTTTGTTTATTACATACCTATGTTTTATCTATCTATACCATATTATAAATAGGTTAAGTTTGTGAGTTTATGACGTTGTAGGGGTAAATCTCTAGATCTACATAACCGATTTTGGAAATTCTTTTATCAATAGAAAGCCACGTTATTTGTAAAGACATAACGAGACCCCGGGAAATACCATCTGTACGAAGCCAGTAGTTAATTATAAACATGTCTTCTGTAAATAAAATAACTTTATCTTTCTTTAATGGAATGCAATCCTTATGTTAAAATACATTACTTTAGGCAAAATGAAAAGATGTTTTCAATGCGTGCTGTACCCGTATGCATTAGCCTAAAAAGACAGAGATAGAATCTTTCAAAGAATTAACAACATCCTTACATGGTTTAAAATAAAGTCACTTATCTCTGTACGCTTAAATCTTCTAAATCGCGCAACGGATTGTGATGTGGCTTTCACTATGATTTAGAAAAATTCTCCCAGAAGGTTTGTATGTATAATACTTGCATATTGAAATAGAGAAATTCTGAAAAAACCAAAGCAAAGCGAAGGTGCGTCGCTTGTGTATAATATCTCTTTAGTCGGCATAGAGTCAATAGAAAAAAAAATATTTTCGTATTGTATGTAACATTAAAACACATGCTTTTAAATGAACGTAGTTTGTTTGGCAGTGTACCAAACCAATAATAAACGTGCGTTGAAGAAAACTTCGTAAACACGTTGAAGTGTAGATATGAGCAACAGTGTGATATTCTGTCTACATTCATACATAACTACATATTGTTAACCAACAACAATAGTACATAGTAGATATTAAGATAAATCATAAATTTATCATCAAATTTTTATCACAAAATATAATTATAAATTAAATTCAATTTCTTTAAAACGTAGCTATAAACCATTTTCATTTAAACAAAAAAATATTGCGTTCTATTGTAACCAGACAACTGATAAACAACCTTATAATAGGTATATATATTAAGACAAAAGACACCCAAGAACAGAATAGTGCTCATCACATAAAAATATCCTGGTTGGCAATCAAACCCAGAGGCGAGAGAGAAGGTGGTCTCTGGCTTAGCAATCACAGGCTCTGTCTAGTTATTCCACAATATTATTATTATAAATACAACGCAAGGGAAGCCGTTGAAAAAGCTAGTATACAATAAAATAAACATCCTACTAATATTATAAACGCGAAAGTTTTTAAGTATGGATGGATGGATAGATGGATGGATGGATGTTTGTTACTCTTTCACGTAAAAACTACTAAACGGATCTGGATGAAATTTGACACAGAGATAGATTATGGTCTGGAATAACACATAAGCTACTTTTTACAGCGATAACCGACATCCACGCGGGCGGAGCCGCGGGTAACAGCTAGTTATATATAAAATACAAAGTACCTATATAAATATAAGTGGCACTCCAATCTACTTTACTCTGCGCAACATTTTATAAATGAAATTAAAAGCCCCACCAATATACCTTCAATGTATTGATTGCTTTACAGCCTACATATTTGTTACTGATTGCTTCTATAAATAACAACGATAAACAATAATTTTATAGTCTGCAATCATATTAATCGCTTACTTCAATGAACGGGTCTTATAATCAAACATATTGATTCTTGAATTTAAAGCGATTGAGGCGTTTGATCTCGGGATTGGAAAATAGATTGCCGTAGCGTTTTTAAAAGCTCACGCTTTGGTATTTTTTGGATTTCGCTCTTGTTGAATATGATTTGAAATATATCGGTGAATTTGTTAGTTGATTACCATGTCAGCGCCGCGGTAAGCTTGAGCTTATATTTGTGGTTAGTCAGAATATGGTCGGGTAAAATGTTTTTAGGCTTTTTCTGTTAGAAAATTCTCAGTTACAACACGTAGTATGGAAATGGCAAATATAGGGCAATAAGCTCACCCATATAACATTAACACTTCTATTTTATCTGTCTATTCGCTTCAGGTTCTGTTTTAACAGAAGAAATATATCTATAGGCTCAAAGACTGAAATCGCGTTTTAAAAAAAACAGCCCGTTGTGGTAACTGTAAAACATTGTGATCGCGTTATGGCTCTTATAAAACAGTAACACCCTTGACACTTTGGCAAACAAAGTAAGACCACATACCGAAAATCGTATCGTGACTATCATGATCTCGGTGAAATGCACTGAAGAAAACCCATGATGTGTTATGAGCCCTAGTTGATGCAACCACATTATGATGGACAGGTTGTCGGTGTGGGGTTTCTTACACTTTCACTTTAAGCTACTGCCATCTATGCAGTCAAAATCGATAGTCAAACCTATTTGATTCGTTGATTTCGACAGATTTGTTTATAAGAAACTAGCTGTTGCCCGCAGCTTCGCCTGCGTTGATGTCGATTATCGCAATAGAAATTAGTTTTCTATTCCAGACTATAACCCATCTGTATGCCTAATTTTATCCATCCATTCATCCTCACAAACATTCACATTTATTATACATTATTAATAGGATCTATTTTAGTTTCTCTTGTTATTACTAAAACAAAAAATGGTTATCATTACCATATTAACCTGCCTAACGTTAGTTTACTATAATAAGCCGATATTTATACAAAAAAGAACAACCTTGTTAAATTGGCCATACATAAACACAAAGAAAATCAGTCTAGCTAAAAATACTACTTAGCAACACGGTAAAAATTAGCACACCTTTGTAGGTAGGTATATCGTATCTAAAATAATAATATAATATCTGGGGACAGCTGGTAAACATAGATAGATATCTAGTTAGGTATGTAATTATGTCTCCGCCCGCGTGGATTTCGGTTATTACGATAAAAAGTAGCCTTTTATCTGTCTCTATACTAAATTTCACTCAGACCCGTACATTATTTTTTACGTGAAAGAGTAACAAACATCCATACACACATCCTTCCTCACAAAGTTTCAAATTTATAATATTATTAGGATACATTAATACATTTAGGCATAGAACAAGGAATCCCGCTCATCACACAAAGTTTTTTTTTTATAAGCTCATATATACACATAAAGATGAAACACTTTAGACACATCTACCTATCCTATTAGATCTACGATTAATAATGAATACTTATTACACCGAGCAATAATAAAAGAGTCTAACGAAGGAAATACTGGTGGTGGTCGAAACTGACTGGTAGGCAATGTGATCAGGTGGAGCGAGGCACCGCGGAGATGGAGTGCACGAGGGGCTGCCAGAAGACCGCTGAGAAGAACTCCAGTGTCCGTCAGGAGACGGACTACTGGCAGGTATAACTTAAAAAAAGTCAAGAAAAAGGCGGCCGTAAATTTTTAATGTGATGTTGTTTTATGTCCGCATGGATTTACCAAATGTAAAGGACTGTAATATAATAAACAAGGCGTAATTAAAAAAACCTCATAGTAGATACTTAATTAATTAATTTTATAATGTTAATTTTATATAAAATAAACAAACATTTTACGTAAAGAATAATTAGTTAATATAAATTAGTTCATGAAATTTTAGTGATTAATTAACTTAATAATTTAAATTTTAAAATTACCATTTACTTATAGTTGATATTTCTTGTACTACTTAGATAGAAATCAAGCATACGGCCTGTCTGATGATAAGTAGTTACCGTAGCCTTTCGACGCCTGCAATACTCAATATACGAATATGCGATTTGCCGATCCAAAAAATGTTATATCAGGGTTTTATTCTTGGTATAGGAAAGTAATACTTTAAAAACATGTTCCTAAATAAGCACTGCTTCACCACTGTAAGTAGTATTTGGCTACATCGTCTTCTGTACGGTGAAAGATCCGCTTGGGGAACGATCCTCAATCGAAATAGCTGGCTGGTTTTTATGATGCCCTTCTTCTATAAAAAGTTCACCATCAACGTTTGCATTGATTAATTTTAACAAATGATGGCTAAATATAATGAATGTCACATAGTGTATCTCACATGTTATAGAACAGTAATTTAGTTGAATAGATGGAAACTAGACACTGTTTTGTTAATACAGTAGATTAATTATGTAACGATAATATAATTAGGTTGATTAGTGAAGTCGCTTAGTCCAGAATAACAAATTGAAAACATTAATACAATTTAGTGTAAATTCACACATTAAGTTATTTATTGTTTAATGATTAATGTCACTGTCTACTTACAATAGAAAAAACGAGAATACTCCAAGACACTACAAGTCTTACTAGACTACAAGTCTAACCATACATAAGCCGCAGCAAATGCTTAATTTTAAGTATTTCGCCAACAAGTTCAAAGTAGCGTATACCAATAATAGTAGTCTGGAGACTCTTATCACAAGTTCATGATGTACTGCGTTGATTCTCTTAGGTCGTACCCCAAGAGGAGCATTGCAGGAAACAAAATCACTCTGGTGTGCAGAGAAAATATTCCTTAGTTCAACAAAACTTTGGATTTTTTACCATATTACTGGGATTCAAAGTTATTGAAGTTCAATTATATTAGCTAAATAAAAATACCTATACAGTCAAAGCAATGATTTTCAGAGGGCAAGTAGTTATTATTAGATATTTGCAATTACTGTCCCACTGCAGGGCAAAGACCTCCCTTTCATTCTTCCATTGGTTACGGTCGAGACCTCTCACTTGCCAGTCAGCATGGTAGGAGTCAAGCCCATCCCACCACCTTTTCCTGAGCCTGCCGCGCCGTCTTTTAATGTAGTAGTAGAAAACTATAAAAAATTCCGGTGTGTTGGTTTAGTGGCTAGTGACCCTGACTGCCAAGCCGGTCGTGGGTACGATTCCCACTCAGGACAAAACTTTGTGTGATTCATAATTATAATGCGGGAGTTGTAACTAATTATTTTTCAATTCATAAATAAACTGCATGTTAATTTAGTTCAAGCCTCCCTAATCAAAGGAAGATAATAAAACTTTAAAATAATAGAGCGTTGTTTATTGGAGAAGTAGGGCACCATAAGGCCGACTGGGGCAGGACCTCCGCCTGACAGAAAAAACGCATCCCTTATATTGAGCGCTAGCGCTACCAACCTTGCTATTGTCATTTAAGGATGCGTTTTCTTAATGAAACAGATTTCTAACATTTTTGGGTCGGCAACCCGCAAGCGATGCCCTAAGTATTGCAAGCGTCTATAGGCTACGGTAACTGCTTACCACCAGGCAATCCGTATGCTAGTTTGTCATTTCCATCAGATATTTTGTCGATTTCTAAGTCCTTATGTCCAGATGAAATCAGATCCATTGTACGCGATACCAGTAGTTTCAGTAGGCAGTGTGACTTACTATTAATTTTCTTTGTAGGTCTTACATATCGTCCATATTCTAATACATACACAATTTATACCAGCTGCTGCTGTTCACAACGGTCGTCATTGGACTTATTGTAGGAATACATCTACGTATTAACCGCAAATAAAACTAACTACAATATATCAATCAGTACCTAAAACCGAAATATGAGAACTTATTTCCTGTTCTACGATCTGTGAATTTGTACTTTTCCTCTTTCAATATTAGCCGTAGGTACCTACCTCCATTGTTGGTTTATTCAATAACTACTATTTAAGATACATTAATTAAATTGTAAGGGAGGTAAGACTCATTTCAAAGACGCGATGTGAGGGTTGTCAACGATCCCAAGCTCACAGGCGGTATTGAACCACAAAGTTTAAGGAGAGACTTTCCCTTATTATGTGTATTCTACAGCCTGTACAACGGGCTGTGTTCCGAGTAATTGTTTGATATTATGCCCACCATGCTAAATAAAATATATTTTTGAGGTCGCAGTTCTGAGGAAAGGTGCCCAAAAGACTGGCCACATTTCCACGCTGGATTGCAAGGCTAATACGTTGACCTAAGTAAAGGCCAGTCTTAGGATCGTGAGATGACTCGGCTAAACGCTTAGATATCTCACGATACAGTTGGTAGGCACTTGGACCCCATGGTCCTAGAGTTTCGACCCCAAACGGCTTAAAAATGTATGTCTTAATGAGAGTTTCATATTTGCGCCGCTTGAGACACTCTGAAGAAGTAATATATATATTATTATAAAACATATAACTAAACACAATTTTTCCGGTGTCATGTTACACTTCGCTGTGTTGGACAATCGTCCGCGAAAACGTCGATACACAACACCCTTCGGCCAAAACTCTTCCTAGAGGAATGTGTCGAGACCATGCGTCGGCACCCGCACCACAAACGAATAGAAATTTGTGCTATGACTCGGTACCAACTTCTCGACTCTCAAGGGCCAGTTAACTTGCTTCTGGATATACTCCACAATATCTTCGGCCTTTTGTCTATACGTATATAAAAATATTGATACGTTCATTAATGTATTTTCAAACGGTTCGTAAATTAATTCCAATAATACTTGCATTTATTAACTGAGCAGCATAGCCATGTCTAACACTCCAGTCATTGACCTTTTATTGTTTTGGACTCTAAGACAAGGTGAACAAAGTTCAAAATGTTGCTTTCAAAAGGTGTTACATACCGTACAGAATTGCAAACCACCGCACCACGATAATACCGCACCGTGTTAAAACTATGCATAATGAATTCGAATACGACTAATTAACCACAATTAAAAACAATTTGAACACTATGCGCCTTAAATTTAATGTCATTTTTAAAGGTTCAAAATAAAGCATTTTTACCATACAGCGTTTTTTATTCTACTACGTCGCTATCAATGCTACCATAGGTAAAAGTAGATAGAGGTAGAGCTATTTGTCTAATATCCTTCAATGATTTAATGAACGATTTAGAGAACCGCCACTTGAAGTTTTTAATTCTTCTTAATAAAGTATTAAGAACAATTAAGAATTGTACACACAAAAACATTATAATTACACTTAAAAATATAATATGTATTGATGTTGTTCAAAACGCTAGTCACTCACAACACAACTACTGATATGACACACCCAGCTACCTACTTAATATTGACATCAAAATTTTAACTGACTTAAAAAAGGAGGAGGTTCTTAATTGTATGGATTTTTTAAATGTATATTCCCCGATTATATGTCTACTCGAAGACGTCTGATTTTCATTTGAAAAAATTAATTTGAAAAAATCGTCGAAATCACATTAAAATTCTAATAAGATTTTAGTGTTGAAGTCGGTTTCATTTTTAAATAAAAAGGTTTTATTTATTTATGCATAACATTTGAAATATATGCTTAAATTTTGTTTTCGTTCTGGATATGTTCTGGATCAATAAAGCTGGTAGCTACCATCCAGTGAGACACAAAAGCCACACGTTGACTACCTAGGAGAAGCATTAGAGCACACAATACCATTCTTATATATAAGATATTATGATCTAGTATCGTCTAGTATACTTTTATACCGAGTAGGTACCTATTAGATCTATTTCGGGTTACATTGCTATGAAATATGGACTATTTTGGCTCATATTTCATAGCAATGTAAATTAAAAATATAATTTACAATCTTCATCAGATTAACCTTCTATTGTTTTCGTTAGACAGCAAAAATAGCAAACACATAATTAAAAAACTCGTAAAATAATTCTGTTTTTCATGTATTGTGTTGCCAAGTTACGATATGTTTTAAACTACCAATCATCTTTTGTTTTCCTTTTATATTTTACAGAGACCTCTGGCGGTCATTGTATAGACTACATAGCCGCAGCGCCTAGCAAACTGTCTGTGTTTCAGTTGTAGGGTTTTTCCTCGAGATGTCGCTAGAGGAAAGCGAACCAACATTTCACAAAAATATTATACAACCTCTATCCCTATGCAAAACTTATGTTTTCTCGTATTGATTAGGACTTTAAATTTCACTTTTCTCTATTTATAGAAATTAAGAAATCAATAGGTTGTTGCTAACAAAACCCTACCAACCTTTGAATTATGAAAATTTACAATTTGTGATAGTTTAATTAGTGATCGTCTGATACAATTAAATTAAATAAGTATTCTGTTGAAATTAAATTCAATAAGTCAACTAAAGTCACTTTCTGTAAGTAAATCTTTACCTACATACCTATTTATTAAGAGGTCAGTAGACAGGTATTTTTCATTAACTAAATTAAATTAAATACCTATTTTATGAATAGAAATGATATGGATATCTATAATACTTAAGTACTGTACATAATATTTATCTATTGTTTTAACATTGACATACTTTGACAATGGGAAAATCGTAGATCGTTAGGGTTGTACCTACGCGCGCCTATACCAGCATAAAAAAAATAGTACCTACTTATTTTGTATTTTATCACCTTTCAATGATAAAATACATCAGCTACGTAACATTTGTTATCATTTTATATCACTTGTCTTTATGTAAATATAAACCTACGTCTTATTTACAAATCACGCATATCTTATGTGGTCGTGCAACAGTGCGGTTGTGACTATTTAAAACAACATGTAAACTTAAACTTATTTTATTATTATACTATTTTTAAATAGATGTAAATAAAAAAGGTTTATTTATTTTTCAAATGCCGGTGCTTTTAGGGTAATTTCTAAGTTCTTAAATCTTAATTTAATCTCTAAAGAAGCATAATATCAGCTGAGATAATGACTTCCTATTGCACTCACGGCCGCGATTTGTTATAGGTACTTGGTTTTATCTCGGCTTATCTCCTGACGTACGCACCCACTACGTGGGGATTAGAAACAATTGATGACGTCATGTGGTGCGTTATATTAATCACTGTATTGTATTGTTTCAGCTTTGATGTGGAGAACGGGGGTGGTGCGGGCGGGGGCGCGGGGGGCGCGAGGTCTCCCCTCGAGGGGGGCTCGCCCTCCACCGCGCTCGTCCTGCAGGCCATGCCGCAGCGCCGCGAGTCCTTCCTCTACCGCTCAGATTCCGACTTCGAAATGTCGCCAAAATCTATGTCCAGAAACAGTTCCATCGCCAGCGAAAGGTAAGATTTACTAACATCATAGACAGAACCGATATTTCAAACTCTTTCAATCCACAATTTTATTTTAAAATTGAACAAATTCATGCTCCATATACAGATATAACTCACCCACCCAATATTGAAGTTCTCTTTACATAACGACATTCATTGAGCTGCTCCTAACGGTACCGTCCAGTAAGGCGCTTACGTATGAAACTCTACAATGAACTCTGTGACATTTTCCCCTCTACTTAAAACGGAACTTACACCTTTATAAAGATTTATCATATTTAGATTAGTGAGATGAGAATGGTCCAATGCATAATTTGTTGTCACACATCAATCACATGAACCAAATGGGAATACTTTACATTAACCACAAACAATGTATTGTGACGTCGGCATCGTCGTCGATGGCCTTGTTCTGTGGCCCGTCTGTGATGTGCAAACGAAGTAGGTCGGGAGTTTTTACTTTATTACGGATTAAATTTATAGACTTACATACCCCTTCGGCAATATTAAAAACCTTAAAAGGTACGACCTTTACTGTAACGACGTCAAAGGGACTGCAGGAACTCATTATACCTTCGTATCGGGCGGAATCCCGGTCGATTGACAAATTGACGGAGAGAATTATATTCAAAATTCATCGTAACTTAAATTACTTCTTCTGGCGAATATTTCCTTTTAGATTGCATACCTCCGATACCTAATTATTTCATTTCAGTCTATTTAACAATATTAAGAAGATTGGCGAACAACATTATAATATTTTATGATATAATTCCAAGAGCCGATCATTATATGGAAACTTATGTAGTAATATTAATTTGCATATAAAAATGAATGTGTGCGCAGTAAAAATATTGTGAATAACACGAGTCAAGAAATCAGAACAATACAATGGACGAAGTTTCATGCATACAAAGCAGCCATCTGTGAATTAAAAACTTCATCTTATTTATATACGTTATCATCTTAAGTGTTGTCATTACTTTTGTATATATTGAAAAGAACATAAGCCATATTAATATTATGATATTACAGCCATAAAGTCGCATACTTTATAACTATAATACTCTATATTTAAATCTACAGATACCAACATATTGTATTCTGAAGTGAAATCACTATTCGGCACAGCCAATAGACCGATTAAATATTATATACTATTGATTTTCCAAAAATATATATCATACCTACATTAAAAGTTTGTAAACAAATGGTGAACTTATGGTCTGATTAATTAATTCTCGATGTTTGTTATTTCGATGTCAATGGATATCATATGTTTGAGATTGGTATAATATCTGACTTGTTACAGATTTATATAAGTAAAGTTTATTCGTTCGAAGCTATTTCATTTTAGACTTTTAATCAAACATTTTCTAGTTAAATAACTTAAATTAAATGGCTCTACCATTTAATTTTAGTTATTACAGTAAATATGATAAAATCTTAGGTTCTAAAGTTACCTTGCTTTTAATGCGTATGTATAGAGATAGCTCATTAGGCTAGAATATTATCCGAGTGGAATTATTGGTTTACAAATATCCAGAATAATCTATATTTTTTAATAAGCCTTAATTTCATGTATTAATTTGACATCTCTATTTGGGGCTCCTCTTTAATTAATGCTAGATTGCATATAAAGAATAGCGAAGTTGTCTATAATCCAATCGCGTATGACGAGTTCCAAGAATTCCCTTTAATTAAGTACCAGAAAAGCTTTGAAGAAGCAAAAAAAATGCAAGTAGTCTCCAATAAGGTGAGCCGATGACTTGTTGAAAATAGCGAGCAGTCGATGTACAAAGGCAGCACAGGACTTAATCCTTGCGAAGTCCGAAATAACAAAAATATATATATCCCATATCCCGAGATTTAAATTTGAGTCGTAATCTCATGCTATCTTTGTCTTGCTCCACAATTATGACTACCTCGAAATGCACGGGTTAGTTTGTTAGTATGTTCAGTCCAAACTTGTCATCAAAACGCTTATTAGGTACAGTAAATACTTACTGCTCTAAAAATTAGATAATTTAAATAAAATTTCGAAATGTTGCACGCCTGTGAAGTGACAAAACAGTAATCTGAAGACTCTGATTTGATTTTAAATTGTGCGATGAGACCTTACACAGTTAACGAAATTTAGATGTTTTGATTGCATTTCTATCCACACTTTTGAGGAAAAAGGCCTAATAGACATCAATTAACTTTTTAACAGTTGATGGCATTTGTACAACTTAAATAAATTAGGCACAGTAGTGTACAAAGGTAGGCTAAATGCCAAAGGCATTCTCTATTAGCCAACCATTGGGTTATGCAGAAATGTACTGTACTGGACTTAGTAGGTGCAAGATGTGTTAATCAAGAGGCAGATAACATACATACATATCATCACGCCCGTCTCCCATTGCGGTAGGCAGAGACTATGGTACGCCAAAAGGCAGATAACATTTATAATAATTTAATGAGAATTGTTAAGATAAATAAATAAGCTAATACAAACTAGATATTCATACTTCAGTCTCTGATGTAATGGTTCTTGCCACTTTGTTTCATATTTTCAATTTACATTATAAGCAATAATAATAGATTTTTAAATAATGCTGAAATAACAACTACTTAGATAATTATTTTATATAAATATTGACATTATACAAAGAAGAATATAACCCAGTATAGAGCTCGCTGCCAGGAACCCTTGGAGTGAAGAAGATTTGTAATCTTATAACTGCCAATCAAGTACAACGACAACAAAGGAGCTAGCATCTCTATGGATATTACTTGATCATACTGATCACTTATATGAACTTCAATGTATAATAGCTTTAATCGATGTGTGTATTGTATATTGAGATTTATAAAGGTACTTATTTGTAGATAGAATGTAGAGAACAGAGTTCCCTTAATTACTTCTCATCGTAGACAAATTCATCTTCCTAAGAGCATTTCTTACCACGTACGATTAGGTTGTGGAATGAGCTCCCTGCCGAAGTTTTCCCAAGAGACTATAGCATGAAGTTCTTCGAGAAAGGAGTTATAAGGTTTTTAAAGGGTCGGCTATGCGTGAGTGACACCCTGTTGTTGCAAACGTCCATAGGCTACGGTAACTACTTACGATCAGGCGGGCCGTATGTTTGTTTGCCACCTTGGTAGTATAAAAAAATTGACGGTTTTGAGAAAGTATGCTCGTATTTTTGACGTTTATTTTCATTATCTTTCTAATTAACAACATGTTCTCCTAGAACTACTACTTAGTATGTTGGTATTTTTATTGGCTACAATGCACCAACAAAAGATATTATGGATGTTGGGATCTTGGATGACAACCGTTATTCGAAAACTGGGCGACGTTATATTTTTAAATATCAAACATTCACCAGAATTGCTAGTTGAATATACTTAGAAGGTATACTTAGTATGTATAAATATTTTATTACCTTGCTGTTTGTATTTTGCATTTTTCATAAACAATATTATGATATGTAACCTTTTCAAGATATCAAAAGACGCTGAGTAGACCCGAAACTTTCAGACCCCACGGAATACAGATATCAATTATGTTAGTAATAGATAAAGACAGAATCATCATCAACAGTATGTTATTATATCATAACATTATATATCGTATATATCAACCATCTATACATTTATTGTTCGATATTATATCCTATAGGTAGTACCTTCAATGTATTTGCATGAAAAGATACGAACAACGAAGCCACTCAGCTTCGGATGCAAGAACAAAAGTAAGCTCTTATAACAGATTATTAAAACTGTATGTTGTGAACAACTAACAAGTAGCCAGCTTACTCACAAACAGCATACATTGGTGATAGCATGTTTATTTGTATGACTCGATGTGACCTAATACTGCCAAGCACCAGCCGCAGTACGAAGACGAACACTTTGCACTCTCAATGGAAAAACGACCTAGGCGTCTGTTCAGATATTTTCATCTTATGCTTATAAGCTTAAGGTTGATAATTGTCCAGTGTTTTGTGCCTTTTTTCCATCGAGTGTGTCTACATGCTATCGCCAGCACCTCTACAAAGCCTCTCACTACA
This sequence comes from Trisateles emortualis, assembly GCA_947095525.1. Taxonomy (NCBI): domain Eukaryota; kingdom Metazoa; phylum Arthropoda; class Insecta; order Lepidoptera; family Erebidae; genus Trisateles; species Trisateles emortualis. The sequence goes on from OX352734.1 coordinate 13,003,597, forward strand.
CTACTCTAGCACAATTTGGTGTGACGCTGATCCCCGCATACCTGTACTCGCGACCTGACCCGCTTAGGTGGCATAACAATATGTGTCCTCTGATATCTTCGTTCTTTCTTTCTTTTCCTTATTGTTTAATTGCTTGCAGATTCAAGGAGTCCGAGGCGGCACAACTGGATAGAGCGTACGTATATTTACCTACGCACGTATGTAGCAACACAGTGACACCGCTTTATATACTGTCTCAGTTTTTCTTGGCTTGCTATCCATTCTCGCTTTCATTGTGTTTTAGAGCTTCCGTTGTCGGTGTGTGTTCGTAGTAACGTTTGTAGTGTTTGTACCTACTGATTCCTTATATATACATTCATATATTGTTTTCCAGAGTTTTGTTTCCATGCTACTTTTATGAGGCTTTTGGTTTCTAAGATGCTGCGTTATATCGGGCTATGGTTTTACTATATCATCATTTCTCCAATTAGGTATTTGGAGTCGATGATGTTGCTCGTGTATTTTTATATTTTGGCTTTTATGTTTGATGGCTGGCTGCCTCATGCCAGCCTCACTTGGGAATGGGAAGGATAGGTAAATGTAAAACAAAACATCATTGCAGGTAGGTAGAAAAGTAAGAAAGGGGACACTAGTATATGTGGAGGGATATTCTTATCTGCTTACATATCATGTGATATGTTAATTGTAGGCAGAAACTGTACTATTGCAACCAGACTACTTGTGAACATACTTATTTATTACTACGTAAATACATACATATCTTTACATAGTATAAAACAAAGTCGCTCTAGCTGTCTGTACGCTTAGATCTTTTAAACTACGCAACGGGACATGTATGTTATATTTACATAAAACATAAAAATAACGGAACGAAGTGAGAGCGTGTCGCTAGTTGTACATAAACTACACCTAGATATTTATTTCATAAGATATTTACAACAATAGTTATTAAAACAAAAGTGACTTAATCTAAACTAACACCTTGATACAAAACAAAGAATCGTGCTTATCACACAAAGATTTGTGCTGGGTGGGAATCGTCCGATTACGAAGTTCGGCTTTGTAATGGGGGTCACTAACCACGAGACCAACAGGCCTGCCGACTTTGTCTTATAATTCAGCTGCGTAAATGTTGCTATATTTATTCCCATTATTTTGTCATATATTAGATCATGACATTACACAAAATTGCGAATGTTGCAAAGATATTTCAACATTTAGATTTATGACTGCTACTCATTTATTCATATTAGGAAATGCTAAAGTAAATTATGGCGGTAAGATAAAGATAAATTACTAAAACAAAGGAGAAGGAACTCGTATGCGTATGTATACCCTCTAGTGACATGAAAATTCCTTATTAAAATGTCCTATGAGCATTTCATAATTATGTGAAAATAAGTCTTATGCTACACCTTTACAGTATTTTTTATTTTATTTCATTGAGCAGTCAGTAGATAACCTATCCCTTTAGACAAGTGGCATAAACGGTAGTCGAATCGAATAGAATAGAAAGCAAATTATATATGGGATTTCACGTAAGTGTACGACATTATCGTAAACTTTTATCAAATCCCATACATTTGCTTGTCTAGAGGGGCAGGTGACAGATGTGTTCAGATCACCAATTAATCTAACTACTATTAAAATTACAGAGGGTTTTAGATGAAATACTACCTACTATATATGCGGTCTCACGTGCTCTATCATGAGAAATAAAGATGGAGTAGGCTTATCCATACACGCTGGTCTAATGCTGATGCTTTGTTGGGAAAAAGATATGTGTCTTTACATTTTTTTGCAACATGTGGCTCCTCCTTAAATATTTTGCTTTAGCGTAAGCAAATGCCTTATTATTTGATTAGTATATTCAAGTTCCACAAAGTGAAATTCATACTGGTACTTCATAATCGAACTCACAACGACGTGATAAAAGTTACTTTAACAGTCGGCTACTAACACTCAATTACGTTCTATAGCCACTTGTTATAAAAAAAACTACCTAAGTAGGTACCCATATGGTCTCTTGTGCTTTTAAGTTAACATTGACTTACCACATGATGATACAAATCTAAAAAGCAACGAATAAAATTAAGAATGTTTCACACACCACGAATTTTATCAAATTTGACTTTTGTTTTAGGCATACGTGTTCTATTTTGCTCAAATGACTTTACGCGAATCAGCAAAGAGAGATCAAAATGAAAGCCCATAATACTTTTCTTATTGCATGGCCAACTGGATTTAGGATTAGGTATATATCAGAGGATAAGTTCGTTTTTAAACTTTACGAATATGGCCTATGACTTTAGAGACCTGGCAATCATTAAAATCGAAGCAAGTAGATACATACCAGTGAAATCATTGACTTGCACTTTTAATCTTATCTAATCGAGATCTTGTGATATGGAATCGTTATATGAGATATTATTATAAAAGCTCTAAAACTTTTTATTATATTAATGTTACTTCCTTTCTACTATTGCACTTAGAATCTTCATATTTTCCTGACTGACTTTGGTCACCGTAGTGCAACTCCAGTGGCAGATTACAAGTCTGTGCGCACACATTAGTGCACTCACAATTCCGATAGAACTCATAGTCCGATAGGATCTTGCTTTCTTTTAAGAATCGGTCACCCATTTACTAATTGCGGTCAGAAAAGCATCTCTACGCAATTCAGAATATTTTTATTCAGACCGATTACGGCTACGGCAACTGCATTATCCCCGTTGTTCCCCGTTCCCCGTTCCTGTACTAGCATGTGGCTTATGTAACCTATCTTGTTAGAATATACATAGTAGGTACGAAAAGGTACAGTTCTGGTAAACAAATATTCTATCTCCCTCTCTCTTCACCCAGCTACGTCTTTGAAAATCAAACACTTTTAGATTTTTTTTAACATAATATCATTAGATACGTTGGTAAACGTTTGACAAATCGCTGTTCCAATACACACGTACTTAATTGATCGTGGGTTCGAAATGCTCGATTGACAACGCCCTAATTTGACTTAATTGAACATCGTTAAAAACTGTTTAACGATCCCGAATCTTCTAAAGCCATAAACGATAATATGTTTATCAAATTATTTGCGTAAGTAGATTAGGAAACTTAATTTAAAAATTATAGGTACAATCGAGCAAAATTTTTTTTTGTCGTAGCGTATGGGCGAAATGTCTGAAAATATGTACCTAGATAAATTTTATGGAATCCTGAGTTTACTAAAAAACTAAATAAACTCTACCATTCGCTGTGAAACAATTATGTCCATGTCCAACAGTGGACTGCGATAAGCTGATGATAATGATGATTCGCTGTAAAGATAATTATTTATTATTCCGGAAACTCTCAATAGACTATCTAAATCAAACATTTATTTGTCTATTCACAAATATCCTAATATTTTTGATACACTTGCATTTTCATAACTATTTTTAAAAAGAACTACCGTTTGTTTATTTCTGTTGTATTCCTACATAAACTTCTCGTTTTTTGAAAAGAACCCATGAACAGAGGTTCTTTTTGAAATAAGTGAAGCTGAATTTTTTGAGGTTTCTGAGCCGATTTGCGTAATCCTTTTCTTATATTTTCCAAACGCTGTTAACAGTTGTAGGTACGTTTTCATATTCATATTGCGTACTTTTCTATACCTTATACAAACATATAGTTAAGTATCCCAAAAGAAAATTAAATATATAAATAAATTAGTGTTTTTAATTTCAAATGCACTACAGTTTACTACTTTACTGTTAAATTTAATACAAATACCTATTTATGTTATCTAAAGTAGTCTTATAACTACTGAATTTAAGTCTTATAACAGTCAATATTTTAGAAACGAGCTTGATATGTAACGGAGTCAGAATGAAAGTGTCTCGCACCTTGGATATAGAATAATCGATACGAAAGCGCGGGGTGCACGGCCCGGGCATTTCTTTCGTCTGTGCATGATATCTGTCAACTTTATAGCATTTAACTACGCACCTATATCTGATTTGTCTTTGATATTGATAATACTCTTACTGCCCCTCGATTTCCACGTCGAACATTGATTACCGGCGCCCACCGTCGCCAGTTTCCATTAGCGCCAAATTTATCCTCGGGCGGCGTCGCGCGCCGTCGGCGGCGGCCGGGCGTCGGGCGAGCGAGTGGGACGCGCCGCCCGCCGCTGCGCCTCGCACGGCTCCATTGATAGTCCGCGCGGGCTGCCGGCGACACGCCACCTTCTATGCTCAGCGACACGCGATGCACCCACTCTTGTTCTGCCGTCTATAACCCCACTCTAACTTAAACCCCAAGTATTATGTGACTTAAAGCACCGGTGCTATTTTATCGCGAAGTGAACTCACCAAAACAACTGACAGTTTTCTACAAAAATATAACATGCTTATATTTACAAGAGTGTTTGAGATTTGCGGTTGAACAGTTGGACACTGTCGAGGTCGTTCACTGATCTGACAGGTTGGCCCAGTCGCCGGAGCACTGCACGCAATGTACCAACTACTACAACTGAGTTTATTAATCGGTGCCAAGGATGAAGCCTAATTTGATGAATACATTTATTTTTGAGGACTGACTTCTAATTGACTCGTTAGATTACAACCTCTTTGTGATATTTTCAATCGTTTGAAGTTGTAAAGACAGAGGTTTTGCTTATATATTGTTGTCGATAAGGATATCCGAGTGAGATAAAAGTTATCTAAACATATGTATGTCGCAGTGATAGGATGTCCAATCGAATAAATGATTAGCTATATACACTTGTTATTTCTGTGTTGACATTGCATAGTTGTAGCACTGAGTGCTTATATAATTAGTAGCGAAAGAATCATCTTACCGCGAACATATCTTAACGAGAGTCATTAGTAAAGAATAGCGTAGGAGACGATCAGACGCCTCAGCGTGACGATAATGACGGCGGTTTCGCGATAGAGTGATCGGCGCGCGTACGTGAGAGGCGGCGTGGTATGTAGTGAGTCAGTGGCAGGTGACAAAGAACATGATGCAGCGGTCAGGGTCTCAGTCGGAGAGGCTAGGCGCCGCGGGAGGGAGCGTGACGTTCATCCCGAAGAGTTCAGCATCAGAGCACAGCATGTCCACCGGCGTGTCAGGCAGCAGCAGCGGCGGCACGCTGCCGCGCACGCTCAGCACTAGCGTGCTCAGAATCAAAAACAGATCCACTTTCTGGGAGAAATTCTGGGACGAGCGCACACGCCGCGATGCGTGAGTAACATTCGCAATCTTTCATCTTTAATATAATATCGTATACAATATCCAGCTCCAGCATCATTTCAACACTTTCATAAATTACCATGATACAAAATTGTTTACTTAACGTCACGACATGTCTTCGCTACTATACTAACAAGCGTTCAAATTATAGCCAACCTTAAGAGGAACATTTTGTATTTGAACATTCTTTTAACAAAACAAGATAGTTACCAGTTCACTTAACAAACAAAACCTGTGATCTGAAAAACGTGAACCTCCTTTTCTATGATAACTAATTCACATGGTCATATGCGTATATAAAAGTTGCAAATCAATCATTCCTTACGTCACACACCTTTGTCCTTATATTGAGACTAAGCGATACATAAATCCTATTGTTTCTGTTGCGTCACAAGTACTTTTTTGTTTTAAATAATATTTTATTAAATGTAGAGGAAGATAGAACAGTTATTATAGGTACAAGGTATATAAGCCTTAATGAGAATTTTCGTCGAGATCTCCGCGCTCGGGCGGTACAGTCATCTTGTTTTATGTTTAGAATAATTGCGCGCTGGCTATCAAAAAACTCCCTTGGGACCCTGTCGTCCCTTCGCTCTACCAAGCATAAACAACTCCACAATATATAAGTAGATATTTATAATGTCTTCATTTTTGTATAATAAATAGCGTATGACATGATAAAATTATATTAAACCCTCATTTTGCATCATGATTTATTAAGGCCGACCTCCTTTAATTAGCCATTCAAAAAACAAGTATGCATTAAGCGGGAGTGCTCACATTTACATAAAACATGTATCTCGATAGCACACTGAGATGGAGTAAATGGATACCTTTTATCTCTATTTTAATGGCAATATAATATTACCGCAGTGAACACAAACTACCTACTCGTAGGTACATGACAGAATACGTTTTTTCATTCTAATAAAACAAATTGATGCAATTAAATTTACGTGCCGTTTTGTACCTCCAATTTTAAAAACCGAGGCATATGTGTTTTTCAGTCTGTGGCGGCACTATTTTGGCTAAACGCATGGTTAGACTTTATTCTTTTTTTTTGTTTGAAACACTATTTATTTTTTATCTATTATTCAAGAAAAACGGTTTAGCCGTTTTAAAGTTATGAGCGTTTTTTCGGAAACTAGATATCTCTCAAATAGTATCAGTCAGTATCGTAATAAAATTTATAGCATTGCACGTTCACTGCCTCACTTGGCATTTGCATCCACCTACGTCATTGTAAACTGTAGATACGTACTACAACATGCATATACTCGTACTATATATGATAGCGATTTGCATTCACCTTCACTGCGATATTTAACTGTAATAGCTAACACACGATCGAAGCGCAGCGGATCCTTCACGTACACATTCTATCAATTTATAACTTCAACGATATTGTCATAAAGTTTAGTGCGTAGATAGATACCTCGACTTAAAGGCTACTTTAGGCTATAGGCTACTGGCTTTACAAATCAGCACTTCTGTGAGAAGAAAGAAAAACCATGAACTGGAGAATTACTGGTGTAACCCAAAAGATTCACTCATACTCACATAGGAGATACTAGGCAATCTAGATCAATGATAATCAAAAAGGGAGGTCAATGATAATCAATTTAAATAAATTGGTTTAAAATATTATCTGCCGCTTAGATCTGTACAAAGGATGGAAATGATAAATCTGTCAATTTGAACATGAATTAAGGCTATGTAAGGATAATTATGAGATGGTCCAAGAGAGTTTTAAAGCCTGTGTAATCTCCCATCATTTAAAATTAAGTAATGATGAAACTCGAGCTTTCAGAAAAGAAAAAGAAAATTCTTTTACAAGCAACAAGTTTAACAAAGTATCGATATCAGATTTATCTCTACGCATTTTTATCGGCGTGGAATCCACTACACTACACTTTGAAATCAATTTCAACTTTCAGTGACGCTATTACTTATATTCTACGTTTCTGTTCTATTTGATTAAACGAGCTGAAAGCTGCCCTTTGAACAGCGATTGATGCCGCAAAATTCAAAGGTCACGTCGGCTTTGGTAGAAATTAACCCAATATTTCTACTAAATTGTGTAAGCACAATTTTTACACGCGTCCAAGAAATAGTCGTAGAATTCGTATAGTAATTTCCGATTATCGGAGATATGAAATCGAATGAGAAATTAATCTTTTATATTTCAAGATATAAATCAATTGAAGAATTCACAAGCTTAGGACGTCTACGTCACGATATTAATTCACCAGTATTTGTGTGAAATAGTTTTCTTATTGCAATAGCAACATGCTTTTTTAACCGAAGGGGTACGCAACTTTACTTTCATTCCTATAAGTATGTCCCAAGTAATTTCTAAATTTCGGCTACAGCAGCCAGTCTCTAACGAGACAAACTACGGAGGACAATTGCCGATTTCATCCTGATCAAAGGGATAATCCCTTACTATCACAATTCGATTGAACAGTAATTTGACACTACTAGAGATATTAGGCGCTAGACGTGTTCTTTTAATTCAAAATTCCAATACCACTTTGCGAGACTCATGATCGCCTGTAAAACATAACAGCAAAGCTTATGCTGTTAAATTAACGGGACAGTCATTGTCTTTTCTTTTTAAAATTACCAAATGTATATCTAATAAATAGTACTATTACTAATATATTGAAACCATCATTATCTTATCTGAATATTTTATATATCCAAATGTATGTAAGTAGTCTCAAGTCTAAATCTCGTACTTATATTCCCTTTTTACGATAAGTTGATACGTAAATTCCTAAAAGGGACCGCTGACCGCTAAACTAAATCTACCTACTACTCGGTTGAAAATGTAGTTTTATTTTTCTATTCATAAAATAAAAGCTGCAAAGTTCGCCGAGCTTTGCCATGGCTGCCTAGTTCGTAGAGTGGGCGCTAATTGAAAACACGTGGAAGTGCAATTCACTCTCTAACTAGCTATAAATAGATTACTGCAGGAGGTAAAATATGTTAATATTATAAAAATGCTCTAAACTGCTTTGTTGAACCCAGGGCATAAGCTTGAGCTTATGTTTGCGGTAGATTGTAAAGCCCTGAGTCGGGCGAAGTATTATTGGGTTTTCTGTTTTATTATACTGACTGCTGTTTAGTTTGTGAATATCTGGCCATTGACAACAAATTAATAAAACATTTAACACTGTGCAGAGTGTTGTGTGTTCGATCCCCACACGAGGCAAAAAATAGTGTCAACCAAAATTTTTTCATTTATTCTTCCATGTGTTATTGTATGTTTACTTATAAATTTTCTGCGACACAGGGCTTGTCCCTAGAGTAGGAGTTTGTTTTAAAATAAATTGAAATATGTTCTGCGTAGACTGGCTGCTGTAGCCAAAATTTAGCTCCCCTATAACATTAAAGAAAGCATAGGTAAAGAAACGTTAATGTCACCTTTACGTACCCCTACGGGAGGAGAGGTATGATCGTATATAATGTTATAAATATTTACATTAATACTCCGTATCGTCACTCCAAGAAATAAAAACGGTGGACGAATTCGAACTCATGAGTAGAAGCTCGGATGGCACAATTGGTAGTGCGCTGCACTGGAACCCGAGAGGGCCAGATTCGAATCCGGGCACGTATTTTTCCACGTTGCTTTAAATATTTAAATACTTCATATATAATAATTTAAAAAATATTATACACAACAAAAGCACCAGCTCATAGTTAAAGATGATCGTGTAAAGGTTATCGACGTGCGTTTGCACATAAACTTACAATTAAAAAAATAGATAACCGTGTTTGTTACTACACGGATACGAAAGCAACGTAAGTAACGTTACTCATTAAAAACTGTTATATTGTAACATTGACCGTGATACAAAGATTATATTGATAAGTTATTTACATCGTCAACGCTGTATATACCTACGTAAACATTATAAACATGTTGATTATATCAACTGATTTGAAGACTCAATAGATTTGTTATCTACTGATGACATATCGTATATTTCATTCTTTCCGTTTTTTTTTAAGAGCTCGCTTCAGTGTCTGTATTTTGACTTCCTTATGGAGATTTTTTAGATCTTTATTTGAAAATTCTTGAGATGATAACTTTTAAAACTAGATTTAAGGTTGTCATTGTTCGAAATTCAAATTTAAATTAAAAATAAATCGTATTAGGCCATCATGCTACATATCCATCATGGTACTAATCTTTGTTTTTTCAAAAAAGGAAGATAGGTTTTATAATAGCATTCTAATCATTTTTTTTATTTCAAATTTTGTCTTCTTTTTTTTTATTTTTTTTATTAATAACACATGTTACAAGTCAGTATAATGTCAAAATAATGTCAATATAATATAATATTTTCATTGAAATTAAATAACTCTAAAAACACTATAATTAAGTCGTTATACATAATTAAATATTTTTAACACCTTTGCCATGCAATCAGCTCAAATACAAATATATACATAAGTCGAACGTGAGTCACAAAGCCCTATAACAATGGTAATTTCATGAAATCGTCAAACTCATAAAATTCTAGTTCAATCAACCATGCCTTAAGCCTACTTTTGAAACATGCGATGGAAATTGCATTTCTTATAGTGTCCGGTAGGCGATTGTATACCGCTGGACCTATCACACGAGCATACTGCTCGTGTGATAGGTCCAACTTCTAATAATATTCTGCAAAATCGTCACGAATTTATCTCTGGTAAAACCACAAATCAAATGCAGCATTTCTGTTGCTGACTTTATTTATGAGCAAAACTAGATTCAATTAACATTATATTTGATTACAAGATCCCTTTCAAGAGAGTAATTATATTACCAATAAGCTCTTTGAACGTTCATACTCACACATACACATCCAACTATAATCGTCTAAGTTGAAAATCGGATTAACTTCTACGTAAACTTTATCTAGAGATAAGCTCCAAGTACCATAACTTTATCACTCGTGAGTCTATAGCTACATTACAGGTGTAAGCTACTATAGTTCGATAAAGCTTTTGTAGATAACGAAGCTTCCTGCCTCTTTATGGGGTAGGCAGAGGTGTATCTATGCCATGACGTTGACATTGGAACCTGTCATATACCGGGTAAAATTCTAGAGTCCGGGATGATACTAAGCATATTTTGTCGGTAAAAGAGAGGCACTTGTAGGGTACCTTTCTTACAAGCAAGCAAGCCCGACTGGGGAAAGACCTCTGCCTTACAGCCACATTTGACCACAGTCAAATAATTACGCATAGTAGTATAGTTCAGTTCCTATACGTGAGTACAAGTCTCCAATGCTTATTAAATGAAAATATTATTATTATTATATAACTTTAATACAAAACTCTGATCAAAATTTGCAACACCTATTAAAAGCTATAAATATTATATAGGCAATATATATATTTTTATAATCAAGAAACCCTTACGAAAATTAAATAAATGTCTACCGGTGCGAAACTGGGACGTACAATAAATAAATTGAACACAATACGAAACAAAAAGGTAAAATAAGCTTCGACCTTTAAACTTCATATTGTGTTATTACGAGCAAAGTGCTTGACAATTCAAATTGCCCCTCGATTTCCCATGAGTTCAAAGCAATATCGTATTTGAATGCCGATGTTATTTATAGAAGTATGCGGGCTGTTCGGCTGTATAGACAAACGTTGATGAGAATTGCTTAATTAGTTAGATAAGTCAACAAGTCAAACGAGTTGCCGCGACGATTGCATCAGCCCTGTGGCCATACCACGACATCTTAAAAGTGATTAGTTTTAGACCTTAATTTGAATTTTGAATTATGACAACTTTAAAGTTACGTAATATCTTTCATTTTTTTCTATATTATATTTAACTTTATCGTCTATCTATTCAAAAGCTGCCTGGAAGGCAATGATTTTAGCTATAAAGCCGCCCATTGTACATAAAATAATGATAGCAACCCAAATATGTCCTTCAGCTGGGCAAGGGAGTTATGAACACACACAGTTATGTACTCGCTCTCTCTCTCTTCTGTCAAGAGAGAGAGAGAGTACATAACTGTGTAAAAAATAAACTTTTATCAAAAATGTAATTTGTTTACAATAAACAGTTTTCTATTTTATATGATTCTAATAAACTTGATATCTTACGAATTTCAAAATAAGATTGAAAATAAACCGTTAAAACATGTCATGGTACTGCCCCTGTCACTCCACTCTTCAAACGTTACGCCTTTGCCGTATCTTGAGCTCACTGTTTGAGAGTCTCCTGTCAAGATAAGTGACAGTAGGGAAATATGATGCTTGATTATGACGTCAACGATGAAAGTAGGTACTTCTTTTCAACCTCTAGCGATGATAACGAGGGGTGTTTTAAGTTGGACGTATTATACCCGTGTTTGTGTAGCTTACAAGATAGATTCCTGTTAATACGGGCTTTCTTTTTTTTTAGAATTAGTTGAATTCATGTGTTTTCATGTATGAAAATTGGTTGATCGCCGATCTTTTCGTTGAAACATACATGTCAGGGCCTAAATTTTTTATAGACCATGAGGGTTGACCATCAATTTGAATCCTTACTAATATTATTAATATGAGTTTCTTAGTATGGATGTTTGTTACTCTTTCACGCAACTACTGAACGGATCTGGATGAAATTTGGCACAGAGATAGTAGTATAGTCTGGAACAGCATAAAGGCTACTTTTTATCGCGTATATTTTACATAAAAATCTTAGTAGGTAAATAAGTTTCATAATAATACAGTTAAGTATATATTTATGGAAGAAACCTACTAATAAATTCTATAGAATAAAATGAAATATCAAATATCTTCCTTAGGAATAAAACACAATTCATGACGAAATACACAAAAGTTGTGCAAAAGAAAACCTGACGGCGGCGGCGCGGCGATTTAGGAAAGCGTCATTATCATTATGTCTATTCATATATTTTTATTCATTTATATATTCCGTATTTCTATTATGATATAATGATTTATGTACTGTCTCGTTGGTCTAGTAGTCGCCGCATGCGTCTGACGGACGAGGGCCACAAAATTGATATTGGGTTCCTCTATCAAGAAATTCAAAATAGATGACAGAAATTTGGAATTTGTCGGTGTTTATACTCGTGCTTCGAAAAATACGGGGTGATGAAGTGGACACCTGAGTTAGCGCACACACTTGAGCTCTATAATATCGCCCGCGTATTTTGCTAGTCTCCGTCAATTTGCATGCCTATTAGTGAATTATGGAGGCACATTCACTATTTGTAACATCATTCACTGTATCCATATTCGCAATTAAATAATTGATTCGATTTAAATTTAGCCGCAGTGACCAAAATTCGATCAGGACATTATTATACGTAATTGTTGTTTTATACACAAAAATACAACGGTATATAAGTCTGAAATTCATCTACATCGTATGACCTTACCTTTATACCGATCATGTTTCCCCTCGTACGTATTGTGTAGAGACGTTACCCGAATGTAATATATGTATATCGGAGGGTATAGTAATATATCGGATACCGAGACCTACCTTGAATAATAAACGCGACATCGAGATTTGAAATCGATCACTCCAAAGCCTGTATCACTCACATTGTTAGGTCTAACACCTAAAAGTTAAGGTGAGATTTCGTAGAATTCTAATCAATTTATTTCTTCGTTCTAATATTATAAATATAAACGTTTGCATGGATGGATAGATGGATGGATTTTTGATACTCACTCACGCCTAAACGACTGAACAGCTGTAGCACATATGTACTACATACAGCTGTAGACAACTTTTTATTATGAGATAAATGATTGTTTCCGTGGGATTGTACGCGCGAGCAAAGCCGCAGGCAATAACTTGTATCTATATTATAAAGCTGAAAAATGTGTTTCTTTTGTTATATGAACGCACCAATCTCTGGATCTATCAATCCAATTTGGAATATTTTAATCAAATTATATAGCCCAGATAGTACGATACCCTGCTTTTCTAAGGATTTATATTTTCTTGCCAAACTTTTTAAAATCCGTTCAGCCGTTTAATTGTGAAAAGGCGACAGACAGACAAAGTTTGTATCGCATGAGTTCGATCCCAACAAGCAGTACAAATGTCAATTTCACTTTGTAGAAAACATGTACTAATCAAATGATCTACCATCTTCTAACGGTAAAGGGAATAACAGTGCGGAAAAAAAACACCTGAAAGAAATTCTAAAGGCATATCTAGTTCAGTAACCTCTATAAGACCAGCGTGTGTGGACTAAGGCCTAAACTCTTTCAACTATCAATAAAGGAGACCAGTGTCTCGTAATAAGACGTTATGTGGTTAGAATACAAAGCTGTAAGATATTTTAGAGTTGTGTTAAAATATATAATCGAATAATGCTCTTCTTTATTAATAAACGTTGTGTAACGAGTGACTAGTTGCTCAATGGTTTGTCCTCTTCTTTCGAATGTCAAATTACTGATGACAGAAAGAGAGACATCGAAGTCTTACTATTGACTACACAACGTTTATTATTAAAACGGTATTTTTTTGGCTTGAGATTAGCTGTAGAATCTCAAGCCAAAGTCACGACTCTTACGATTCCTAAATAAATAATATTTGTAAATAAGGCTCTTTAGTAAATGTGGGCGACTTATTGCTTGCGATAAATCCCTTATTGATGAAATAACTCGATAAAAATAGACCCAAATAACTTCGTTAAATATTATTGAGAAAATATTATTACCGAAATAACTCTTTATTATTGGATAATACACATATTAACTTTAGTAATGTCATAGAATACTTAATAGTATGTAATGTTCGAAATTCCGGTTGAAATATATTGTACGAATGTGATGCAAAACCACCGCGAACCTACTCGTATTAAAACAGTTTGTAACAAAGTTTTGAACTTATCTACGTATGATCAACTTTCTAGCGCCATCAGGATAAGGGTATTCTGATACGGGTACTCGGCCCTGGTTTTGTATCATGCATAATCTATATAAATAAAATCAATTGCCACATGCATGTCGGAGCATCACTTGAAACGGCTCGGTGAATTTTGCTGTTTTTTTATATGTTCTTAATTGTCAAGACAAAGTTTCCACTGCTGGTCACAAATTTTAGTGGTATTTTTGTATGAATATCGTAATAACCCGTACAACACCGAGGCTGGTATAGATAGATCACTAATATGAATCGCTGAATGTGTTGCTAAGCGCAAATCTCGAGAACAGTTGAACGGATTTCGCTAATTCTTTTTTGCTATGTTCGTTGTGGTCAGGAGAAGGTTCTTATGTAAAAAAATAAGAAAGTTGAGTTGAAAATAGTTTTACCCGGGCGAAGTCGGGCGGGCCGCTAGTACATTATAAGTAAGCATAGTTATGACAGATAATTATTGCAACGAATCCATGCACATTTACTTAAATTAAGTTTTTACAATGCAGTAAATCAAAAATATAGGTACGTATGATGATTTTTATAAATTTTCTCCTTTATCATTCAACGTAGAGAGAGACGAATAAAAATGGAAGGTAATAAAACAAAACAAACCTACATTAATTTAGGTTTTATTGCAATCTAAAAAAGTATGTAAAACTTTTTAAACAAATGTTCACTCGTGTGTAAAAAGAACAAAAAGGTAAAAATACTTTTTTATATTCCACATCTCCCTTTAATATTTTTTACTACTGGCTGGTATAAAACGACAGGGTTTATTCTTATAGTTAAAGTGGTATTGGGTTTTTCAGTCGAGTTTTCTGGAATTATGCTCGGCTATAGCCTCGCCCTATACTAAACACAGCTTTCTCTTCTTTGTCTAATTGTTCAGCGATAAACACTACGGTGATGCATGCATGATATCATAGATAAACTACAGAAATAGATAACAAAGAATCGTACTCATCACACAAAGATTTATCCTGGGTAGAAGTCAAACCCACGATCTACTGTCTTATACCAGTAGACTAACAGACAGAAGCGCAATAAATGATCGTACTAAAATATAATCTTGACATGTAGGTACCTTGTATTTCGGTTGGATTGGTAAAGGATGTCTACGTAATTTCCTCTTCCGTCAGCCACGGCTTGAATCATAAAACCAATTTTCTCCCCCTAGGCGACCTGTTAAGGGCTCTTCACCGATAAATCAGAAAGGCGAGTTATTGTGCAATAAGACAAAACAAAATACAAAAGAAGACTGGCTTACCTCTTATATTTTTATAAGTGTTTTTCATTAAATTAGTACCTTATTAAAACGAATAATTTAATAAGGATATTTCATGCGAATAATAATTATAATAATTTCCTCAGTTCGCTTAGCGAGGGAGATATCACAGTGCGCAAGTATGTACCAAACATAAATCAATAAAGTTCTTAAAACTTACGCCTACATAACTGTTGTCAACCTGATTTCTTTGTTTTCAAGCAAAATAACCGGTTATTATGAAAACAATATTAAGTAAATATATGTTATAACGTGACCTTTACGCACGTTAGGCACTCCGAAAGTACTTCATTTACTCTTATTATTTTATTGAAAATAGGACAAAGAAAAACTATGAAACAGGCCAAAGAGAAATCTAAACAACTTGAACTAACTTTTCAGCTACAAATCCAATTTATTATTTACCTAAAAACAATTTAAAATTAATATTTCAAGTTGTGATTTCAAATCGTGATAAAATTAGGAACATTTATTAACCGAGCTGCTGCTGGTAATTTATTATTTCAATCAATTGTTTATGGGACCAATCGCGTTTATTATTCATTTTTTTATTTATAGGTAGCTGTCTGGACTGTAAAATCAAAGCCAGCATCGGTATTTTCAATGCTTCGGTTCTGCATATTTTAATGAACACAAACCTAAACAACAGCGGCACAAAAAAAACATAGCTTGAGCATCGCTGTCTATTTTACATTAATACTAGTTTACCCTAGGACCAAACTTAACCTATTTTTAAGAAGACATTATTTTTAAACTGGACTGTACTATTATTGTCGTGCGTACATGGCCTTGGCCAACGAAATTAAAAAAGATCCAAAGTCAAATAAGAAACGTCAATAAGACAATAATTTTAGTGTTGTTGTGTTTTTTCACAAAATAATAATAAATAAATAAAGGAAATAATAATAAGTATTTAGAAATTGTATAGACAAAATTCCGACTGATAAATTGATAAACTTAACTAGTGTCTCCTTCAAGAGTTAAAAAGCAATGGATGGAATTTGTTCAGAAATGTTTCTGGCTGCGGTTTCCCCAGACAAGATAACCAGGTACGTTTGAAACTCATTTAGAGTCTGCAAAACGAAACTCAACTATCGGTTAGTTAATCACAAGCTGTGAGTAAACACTAGACTTAATTAACTTTCCAAAAACGTTACTTCTCTTGATTTATTTGCGCCATACATTTGCTTTTAGATGGTTTAGAGATATGTGCTTATAGGAATGTTTGCTCTACGTGTGTACTTGTGTAGCGTTCTCACAAAGCCATTTTAAAGGGAAAGCGACGGCCGGGCGACCTTCTGAAACTGGCGAATGGGCGTACAATAATAAAATTGTTTACATGTCGAATTGTGCGTAACTCAATAAGCGGCATCGTAATCTCGAAATGAGGTTTTATTCAATTTACCGTCCGTACGTGATTTGGCGCGGCCCCTCGAACTGAAAATGGTTCAAAATTAGAAATTCTATCAAAACCAATCCTGGTTAAGTACTAATATCGAGGGCAGTCAGCTGTAAAAACGGCTTTTGTAAGAACAGGACATAAACTTAATGAAAATCGTACATAATATTATATACCTTTTACAATTTGTAGTTTTGGCGTCGTTATGGTAAATTTGGGGATTATTAATATTTTCACATGTATTTATCAAGTATTATCTATTTTTATTTTAATATACAACCATGGCTGTTAACAACAATCGGTTATTGCTCATTTTTACCAAGTCCTACTTCACTTCTGTATTTTTCCGAAAAAAAATACCTTACCTAGTATAAACATGTATAACAATATAAATCTAATGTTGCTTTAGCTCATAACATTTATCCTGTTTTTACACATAGGTATTAATAGCTGCGGTATGAGTATACCAACCTAATTGGCAAAATATGTTATCCAATACGCCATCAGTAATAGCTCTTATTACCTCTAAAGGAAAAATACAAGTACCTTGACAAAACAAAATATTTACCTAGGTCAAAGTAATTTATTAATTAAGGCCAATTGTCTTGTATATGCGTAGAACATAACGACGACAACGGATCAATATACATATTTATCTAGGCTCAACTCCTATATATTTTAACTCTACATTAGAGTGACGAAAGATTTTCAGTTCAATGATTTATTATATAAAATAACACGCCCATGACGGACGGACAAACACATTAAAGTTTGAAGTACTGAACACTAATAGAAAACTCGTCTATAAAGCATTACATTTACTATCAAACATTTTATGACTTGATTGAAACTTCTTAAAATAAACAATTTTCCTTGATAAAAACCAATAAAGAACTTTCTAGAAGTTCGCCTTTGAATAGACTATAGAAAGTGTTTTCCCTTGAATCCATTCACAAGGTTTCTGTAAGGAGAAATGAGATAGCAATACATACATCGAAGGTAAATCAATACTAACGCCAACACAAGTTTGTCGTTGCAGTAAAATATAAATGAGGTAGGTATCGGTTTGCATTGTAGGTTACTACGCACTGAAAAATAGTGCATTATATCATGAATAACATGTTGTTCGGTTTTGGCGTTCTGGATACGATTTGAACTAGTTCCCGAAGTAGTTCAAATCGTATCCAGTTGTTTTAAAGAGATAAGACGACTTCTTAGTTTCTACAAATATCATATCAAACAAGGCAATGATAAGTTATTGTAGAGTGGAACTTAACTAGTTATTTTAGTTAGTTTCCTAACTCAATTTGCATTTTAAGTGTATATTACGACTAAAAGTTTGTAATGCAATGCTTTTCGTGCTAGTTCCAACACTATTCCTATTAATTGGGATCCAAGATTCCTCACTTTTTTATACAATATTTTTTTGTTGTCGGATAACGCAATTGTGCTTGCTTGTGTTGCCAGTTTATATTTGATCACCATGCCGATTGCGGACGGCCTCTAAGAATCTTCTGTTGTAATATTATATGAAGGGCTATTTAAACTAAATTAATATCGATCTTTTTTCTTGCAAGTATATATTATAAGAGGCGGTTTTCGATGAGTTGATCAGTTTAACTTTATACGTTGTTCAAATATGTTTGTTGTAAAGTTGATCCATTCATGTAACCTCCCGCTTTTGAAACAATTTCAAATAATCAAAAACTATGAGAACAAAGTGCTAGTCGTTTGGTTGAGTTATTTCCCGAGCACATACCAAACAATTAACACTCTATATATAGCACGTAACCCAAATATCGCTAATGCACTTTTTATTAGTAAAGTATTTTTAGCACAGGCCAATTGTCCCCCTTAGGGGACTTAACTGACCGAGTCCTTAACTAAAGTGAAGAATGACAAGATGAAGCATGCGACGCGGACGATTGTTGTCTTGTACGTTGTTTGATTTATAATTCATGCTTACCATTGTAACATTACTACATATCACTAGTTAATTGAAGATTTATATACTACAACAGCCATAAGAATGGCTTTTTAACACAACTTCTATGTAGGATATTTACTTATGTTTTTATTTGCGAATAAAAACTGTTAATTGTTTGCATAAATACCAATTACAAACAACTGTAGCATGTGTATGTATAAGGTACACAAATATTTTGATCCATATCAGAGTCGATGCTGCTAAATAAATTGCCTGCTAAAAGCATTGCATAGGATTTGTTTTCGTTTAGTTATCAAATGTATCACTAACCCATGAGTTAAAATGAAAACTTACGTAATATAAATACAAAAAGACCCACCTCTTTTAGTCGCAATAGCTCCCAAGAGATTGTAGGCGATAAGCCAACAGTGATTATTTAATCACGGACGATTTTGACCGAATCCACAAAATACACAGGTGGACACTTACCTACTTTGGGATAATCCCTGTCTTTACTTTGACGAGTCCCGCGAGACGATGGCTTCTCTTGTCGGGAAACCCCTGAATAGTTGCATGTTACCTTTAGCGGGCAATTAATCTTTTAAGTAGGTTGTGGAAGTAAGTAGATAACCAGATCTTTTGCTATATTGAACTTTGAATATGTATAAGAACAGTTATTACGAAAGAAAATATAATAGGGCACAATACAAGGAAACAAGAGTAGTGAAGGCCCTTCGTCTTACAAAAGACGACAGCCAAATAACTACACCAGACATGTAGTTTAGTGTTTCTATGCGTGAATACAGGTTTCCAGTGCTAATTTAGGTATGCGTTTTGAACTTAATTATAAAGACTTATTTTCGGTCGGTAACACGCGAATATTATAATAGTTATTACAAAACGTAACTTTGTTTGCCACTGACTAGTACAAAAATAATCTGGTATCAGTACTTTGTATAATATAAAGAAAGGATTAATCGATTAGCTGTAAGTCGTTGAGAATAATTGTAGTGCTTGTATATAATTGGCTGATGTGTACAAAAGCCACGGCCCTCACTTACGTCGTACAAATAAAAGCTCGGCTACCAAGTGAAGTTTTCGTGATATTGTTGCTCCCATTTCGTTGTATACCCTCGGCTAAGAATAAACCACTCTATCTTGGCGTGGCCGCTTGAGGGTTGTCTAGGAAATTACATCGTATACCTAGATCGTGTAAAACACGACCTATTAAGGAAGCTTTACTTACATAATGCAATATACTTAAACGACTTAAACAAGTTTCAAGTTGACTCTGTCTTACTAATTTATCGAGAAATTTAATATGGCACTTGTATCTACATACAATTCAGATGCAAGACGACCATAGCTTAGCATATAGGCCTCTCTCAAGAATTTCAACAACATTCGGTTCTGAGCTGGCCTTGTTCATCGGCAGCTCGCAACCTTTACCATGTCGTCGTAAACACAAAACTTGCTTTTATATAATTGCGTTGTGTGTAAATGGCACTGAATACTTTAATGCCACAGAACAATACACGAGCACATAGTAATATATACCAATATAATAAGCTGAAGAGTTTTTATACTCGTATTTAAAAGCGCTAATCTCAGGAATTATTAGTCAGATTTCAAAAAACAATAGTGAGGGGAAACTAAATCATTCTCCATTATATATCCGACCTTACTGCTTGATCTTGCAGCATAAGCTTGCACTCATGTTCACCGTCGATTTTACCTAGAATGTATTCCCGGGTCTAAAGGTATTCAGGACTGTAGCTGGTGAAACATGGGTGTAATACCACCACCTCGATCTGCTTATCCCCTTAAAATAAAAGGCGTGATACTACACTTATATCATGTAGGTATTTTTATGACGAGTTAACAGAAATTTTTAGGTAGGCACGGGTTTTTTCATAATTGGATAACGTTGATGAACGTGTCGTAAATTTAATTATATATTTATCAACATGGTATATGTAAATTTTGTTGAAACTCAACTTGTAAAGTACGTCGTGACCGAGCATCCATTACGACGAAAATTGCAAACTAATGAGAATCAATATTATTTACGCGGCTATGAATACAAACATGTTGCGAAACAACAAACCTTAAAAACTTTGCTTTTACGTAAAACAGACACTTTCCAAGTAAACTTTTTGCGCAATATCATTTCATACATAATAATGAAGACTTTAGTAGCCCGTTTATTTAAAAAATGATGTTTTCTTTGTTTACTTCTTCTAAAGCGATTGGCACTCTGCATCACATCATGTAACGTAGCGCTTGAAAACGTGTCCTTACGTTGCTTTAAAGTATCTCTTTATTGAAACCACATGTAGTTGCAACACCCTCAAAACGCATTCACGCTCAGGGTTGTACTACTTTTTTGTTTTACCTTTACCTTTCGATAGAATGAATGTGCGATGCGTTGAACCATCGATCAAACAAAAATTAAATATTTTGAACAGTATAGTCGATTTATTAACCATTCGATATTATGAACGTTCGAGTATTTAGACGTTCGATTTATAGTGGTCGATCAATTTATATTCGATTATTTGGCATTCGATTTGGCGTTGTCCACTTCACGCTCAGTGTTTTTGTTCCGTCAATACACATACCGCAGCGTGATGCGGTGCAGTTTACCGATCGCCTAAGTGAATGATGAATTTGTTCCTACTTATTATTCTCCATCTATGTATTAAGTAGGTAGGTACCTATTACAATAATACTTTTCACGGAAACTGGGTAACGATATATAAGCCTTATTCACTTTGTTAAAATTAATCGTTCATACTTTAAAATACCCTGAGTTGTTGCAAACGTCCATAGGCTAAGTTAACTGATTACCATCAGGCCAACATAGTCCATAAGGGCTGTATACTTGTTTGCCTCCTTGATAATATAAAAAAATACTAAGCAACAGTACCTATTCTTTCATTATATATTGCCTCTACGATTCATATGTGACGCCCTCCTATTACTGCATTCCCCATGATTGAGTTAGTTTAAAGACAGGATGGCACTAAACGAGAAAAGTGGCCGGTGGCCGCTCGCTCTATACATTCATTAAACTTAATAGACTAATACTATTACTAGACGAGACGACTGCTGTGACTTAGAACTTTTGAAGTCGTAAAAATAAAGGTTCATAACTAAAAACTTCTTCTTGAACTGCATTATTCGGGAACGAATATATCTTTCAAAGAAATGGAGAAAGGTTATGTCGACTGACCATTGATTATATTATATGTATGTATTTACATTTCTGCTGATTTTATAATAAATATTATATAATAATGGTTACCATAGTACAGGCTCTGCCTAATCTGGGTTCAGATGATTAAAAAAAACAATAAAATCCATTAAAAAAGCTAGAAGACCGCGTGCTACTGGTCCCAAGTCGAAGAATACTCACTTGCCACATTTTTCAATAGCAATATCTTCTAGAAATGTGAATAAATATTTCAACGCGATAATACCGAGAGAGTTCCAAAAATAGCTTTTTCTACTTTGGGCGTGGACTTACGGGGAAAGTTCGACACGGAGAATATTAACGAAAAATAAAAAAATAACGCAAACAATGACCCAAAACACCCACACGCTATTATCTTTTCAAACCATGAAAGTAAAGATATATAATTCTGTTAGAAAATATGCCATTCATATTCAAAAATCTAAGAATTCTAACAATAGTAAATTCTATTCACAATAGCTACTCAGTTCTCCCAAGATCTTTTCTCGCATGAAAGTAAATCCACCTCGGGTTTGTATCTTACCTACTATCTACTAGGTAGAAAAGTCGCGTGGGAGTTTATTCAGGGGACTGTTTTATTTTATGTAAACTTGGTGTCCGTGACTCTGCCCACATGGATGTCGGTTATCGCGATAAAGCGATCTCCTTGCAAAATTTCAATAAAATTAAGTTAACTAAATTCAGCCGTTTAGTCGTAAAAAGGTAAAATACAGAGTTTGATCTGTTCTTCCCTGATACAGAGGACTTCAGGTTTATCCCAATCAGAGATGTACCTACGGGCGCTCGCACGGGCACACATTAGGTGTGTCTAGATAAAGGATTAACATAATGGAAGGGAAATGCACAAAATATCCTAAAAAGGTCGAAGTGCTTTTTACAGGTGGATAACCCTAACAAGATAAGAAAAATACGATATCTTTGTTATCTTGTTTCTCGTTGAAAAAGACAACTTCCGCACTAAGGAACAAGCCCAATTCACGGACACAAATTACACCCAGACTCGCACCAAACATTTATGAATCACACGAAGTTTTGTCCCGTGTGGGAATCGAACCCACGACCTCCGGCTTAGCAGTCAGGAGATCTATTCGATCGTTCCGTTTAAATGAATCTACCTCGGATTTCTATCTTATCTTCTATCTACAAGAAAGAAAAGTCACGTGGGATTTACTACAGGGGGACTGTTTTATATGTAGATTGGTGCCAATTTATTCACTTTACAAGTTGGCTTACTATTGACATGACAGTCGGCTGCTGTCGATAGAACTTTGGTGGGAACAAGCGAACCTGTGTTTGGTGAAAGGTTTAATTAAAATTTGCTTCCCACGCATTGTTGAGGAACGGGAATTGTAGGTACAATACACTTTTCACCGAACAAAATTATTTAAATATACGTAATAATATAGTTTATTTTATTAATAAGGATGGAATTTATTCCAAAAACGGATTTTTCTTTAAAATTTTGAATGTAACCCCTACACCTTGACTTTTTCAAAGTAAATTTTCTTATTTATATTTAATAGGCATTAAGTTAATTATAGTTTAAGTTTTTGCCAGCGACTCTGCACTCAAGTGGATTGTCTCAATTTTCCATAGAAATTTCGGGAAATTCCGTGCTCACCACTTTATTTATACCTATAAGCAACTCCTGTACAGTGCAACCTTTCATGATTCTCTACCGATCAAAATATACAAAGTTTACTCATTGTTATGATTGTAAATTTTCCATTTGTATAAACAAAAATACACTAGTGACAAAAAATGCAATGGCTCTTCACAATAATATGACAGCGAAGGTACGACAAGATGCTCGTTAGTGCTTCTAGTACGGTAACACGTGACTCTCGTCTGGGCATTGCTCCAAACTAGTTCGCCAAAATCGTTCCTATCCTTGCCTTCACATGACAGTCAACTCACATGATTCTATCATTACAATATACTGATAATTTATATCAGAATTGTTCATATTTAATATATTTGCCACATTTAATGTTATGTAAGAAAAGTGCTATAAATACTCGGTTCTACTACAGGGCCCGGATTCAGTAGTCAAAGTTATTAAAATCGGAATTACGTATGGTTAACAACTGTACACAATAGGTTCAACGTAAGTGAATATAGTTAGAAATTTCACCACCAAACATTTCGCCCTATAAAAGTCGCTAGCGCAGCGACTTTTAATGTGAAATGTTTTACGATATCATACAAATTCTTCGCCCTTTCAGACAAAATCGAAATCTCTTTCATGAATAAAAGCATCGAACTGTGTTTACACCGTCATACCGTTATGTAACATATATTAGCTGGAGCCTCACGTTGCTATTACGTTTACAAAAACGTATTACAAAAATCGAACGTGTGTGCGTCAGAGATGCATCCACGCGAGTACCGGTACTGTTTGTATAGCCACAGATTTATTAGTTGGTACGGCGCGGTGCAGGACGAGTTATATACACATTTTTGATACATTATTCGCCCGCGATGCTCAATCTAGGTTTCCAAAGCTTGCTTTCTTCTTTGATTATAATCATAATTAAAATTTGACAGTATACCGTTTTTAAGGGATATTGGTGGAATCCACAAAAGCCATTTTTCTAAAATTACTACAGTCGCATCGTCCACTCGTCACTTGTTTGTTTTTGCACAATAGCTATATACTGCTGAGCGATGGCCATTATTTACAGTGAGGGCCAAATTTGTGTAAATAGTAAATTTTCACACACATGTGACGTAAATCTGCATACAAAAAGCTTTTTTGTCGTTATTTTATTTGATGGCTTTGTTTATTTTTATTTTGTTCATTTTTTGTTTGATTTGGTTGTGTATAATTGTGTGTGGCCTTTTGAACATTTTGAAGTTTTACGTATACTGTACTACTAGTAGACTGCAAATAGAGATTTTCCTCAACTTAATATTTGTGCTCCATATGAAGAAAAGTTTCCTCATATCCTCATAGAGCGAACAAATGAGACTCAACTAGTGATATTGCTTTTGATACTTGTTTATTACTTCTAGTAGGTATATAGACAAATAGATAATAATATTAAATTGCAGATATATAATACTGAGCCGTCTACTTACTACCACAAGCGAAAACAATTGACCACAAATACTACCACTTCATACGTATCAGATGTACGGGAGAAACATTATACGTGATAATGAAATAGAGCAGAATCATCTAAGACCATCTAATGTTACATTTTCATATTGTTTATTTAAATTCTAGAAACTATTTAGTAAGTCAGCAAGCAAGTATGCAATCCACTTGATAGTAAGTAGTTACTGTTTGTTCTTAAATGTACCATGCACAGGAATGTCAATAGTATAATGTCGCTCGGGAATAGTGTAGCTTTCATTCAAGTCAGGCTGATAATTCTTGAGATTAATGTGTTTATATGTATTTATTCTTTAGCTTTATATTATAATTATAGTAATCATTTATTTCAGGATATAGTTTACATACTTAATACACAAAATACAAGTAGCTTACATAATCCCTTAGATAAATACCTTACAAACTAACATATATATTATTATAAAACTTATAACTAAACACGCATTTTACCGGTGTCATATTATAACTAGCCGCCTGCCCCGACTTCGCACGGGTGGCATATCCGAGGTCCCGTAATGTTTTTGTCAATAAAACATAGCCAATGACACTCACCAATAATGTGGCAAATTCTATTGGTTAAAGAATTTTTAAAATCGGTTCCGTAGATCCAGAGATCCCCGCGACACAGAGCTTGTTCGGGAGTTGTCTTTTTAAGAGATTACTACTACAACGTCACAAACTCATTTAACTTTACCGCTTTATAATATAGTATAAATTAATATAGTGAATAATTTGTTAAATAAATTTTATGTATAGATTACTGACTACAGTATATTTATAAATATGTACCTACACTTTTGAGCAAAACATTCTCGATAAATAAAAAGGGTAATAGATAAAATGATTTCTCTTTACAAACCATCGCTTTTATCTTTAAACGGCGTTATATTCGGATGAGTGTAGGTAATAAATAAATATGTTGTGTACAATGTAAACAGGGTCGAGTTAATTCAGCGGGCGATCAGCGCTAACGGTACATACAAAATGTTATTTCATAACCGTCTTATATCTCTTATACCTCGCCAATGAAAACAAACCCAGTTACCCCCCATCCCCCCTCCTCTCCCTCCTCTTGTATTCGTGAAAAGTATCTCTTCATACATATTTTACTCTCATGAATAAATAGGTATGGTATATATTTTGTATAAAAGTTACTGCCCTTGGTAATATTTGAATGTTAAAGCGTTAAATGTTATTATTTAACCAGTTATGCAGAATTGTTTAACAAGGAACTGTTTTCTATTGATATTATGTTTTTCTTTACAGTTCATGTTTGTTTTGCATATAATATAAAAGTAAAAAAACAATTCAGTAACAGAAATACTTATATAACGGTTTAGATTATTTGGAATAACCCGTTCGTATAAATATATACCAGCTAAGTTTAAGTACCTATGTAACAATTTTAATTTCAAGAAAACGCCAACCACCAACATGTGCAGCTCTAAACTTTTTTTCGCGTTTGACAAAAAACTCAAAACTTTAAAACAAATTTTCATATAATATACTTTATAAGAACTATACCGATTAAATAAGCCTTCAAACAATTAACCGCATCTATTCAACTTTCGTCTCTTCCGTCACGTTAGTTTTTTTTCTATATTTTTACATTTTAATGATTATGAAGATTTGCCTTCTGCCAGTACATTTGTGTTAAAAATACGAGAATAGCTTAAACAGAGGAGTGCCATTAAATCTTATGACGATAAAGGCTCGTTTATGGTCAAGTGCAACCCACCACAACGCCGTTAAAAATGTCATAAACAGCGAATGTAACATTTCGGATTGTGGCGAAATAAACAACTAACGGCCGCCGGGTCTACTGTATTTGCATTACAATACACGACATCTGTAGTTTAAAACTATAACTGCAAGTATGTTTATTACTTTCCTAAATAATATTATAAAAATATTAAAGTTTATAATTATGCCTTTGTCTTTTAAGCAAAATGGAGCTACGGATATAAGTTATATTGTTGAAATGTTAGAGAAAGAGAAGTGACCATTGAAGAAGTTTTGTTTATCGTTTTGACAAACTATACCTAATTAAGTACTCATACTTTTGAAATAACAGCAGCTAGCAAAAACCTCTAAATTTAAACTCAGTGCTATATTAATAGCACTGAGTTTAAATTGTAACACTACGGTGTTGTGATCCCTGAATTAGGAAAACGTTTCTTCAAAATCACATCTCTAAATAGCATATTATTTGAAACAAAATTACCACTAAAAACCTATATTTACACACCAAAACAACTATACCACTGTGTGTAGTTATCTGTTTGTGGTCTTCTGTAAGGTCCTTTCCCGGTTGAACTTGCTCACTTGTATGGTGTCTCCTCTATTAAGTATAACTCATATTATACCATTACAATTCTATGTGACAGATAAATGAGAACGTACCAGCCTCATAGTAATTAACTGATACGCCGTCAAGATACGACCGTACTAACTTCGCTTGCCATAATTGGTAGGTTCGGAAGGCGAATTGGTGTCTGTAATAGAAGGATAGTTTAGTGGTTACTAAGGTAAATGTATAGTCGTGTACGTACGTCATTCGCTACGTGGAATTCCAATTATGAAAAGTGTTATGTGATCGAAAAAATACCAGTATTCAGTAGACACAATTGAGAATATATTGTTTGGCAGTCACTGGTGACCGGTGTTCAAAAAAATAAATGTATTGATAGAACAGCATAATAATGGGGTAAATGAAAACTTAATGAAAATTTTCTGTGGAATTCTTCTTATTGTATGGTTAGTGGTCAAGCTGGTGACAGAGTTTAAGTTACACATTATGGTGAAGGGGTCGGCTAAATTAAATATTACTTATTTACGTAATTGGTTTTTCTAATGTGTGTTTTTTATATTTGACGAGTTGTAGACTTCAAATATGAAACAACACCTTCAAAACCCTACCCACTAATATCAGATAATAATTTGTGTTGGGAAAAGTTGACTACTGGTATCGGTGAAAATAAATCTATAATTACTTCCTTCTTTTTTGCCAACTGAGAATTCTAAACTTTCTTCTACCTTTACCCAATTATTCGACTAGATCGACGACATTTGACTTATACTTACTTTGTACAAAATTTCATTTACTTAATCATTTCGCTACGTAAATTTTACAGAATGCCTCTCATTATTCACGTCGCAGAATTTACTCTAATTAGAACGGATAGTGCGCAGAGCCCAAATATTTGAGCAATAATTCATCAGGAGTCTTGCGCTAACATCTGGATAGTTTATTACAAAAAGTGATTAGTCTTATGAATGTAAACTGGTAAATAGACGCGGTTAATATATTAGCAAGCCCTACGTTACGTACGAGTAAGAACATACACTTTAGCTCTGTACAAGATTAATGTAGTGTTCTTAGTCAATACAACTACTACTGCAAATAGTTCACAAAGCAAACTGACTTAACAGCTTCGTTAGCTGCTTCCACTAAAACGTTTCATACCAGTCTTGTATACACATTATATTCTAAATTAAAACTTCTTTATGCACTTCGAGCGTGTACATTTAAATACTTACTAAATACTCGCGAGCTCACAGACAGAAGATATTACAGCTTTGTTAGATACGGAGTAAATTACTTTTCTTTTGGTATCATTTACACAATGGAAGTTTTCAAAGTTAGAGAGTTCTCTGTGGTTTTATATTGTTTAGACCACTATATACTATACACTGCGTCTTTTCTTTTAGCATCAGTACAAACGTGATACAGTCGGTACGTGTGAACCTTTACACACTACAGCTTTTTAAATCGGTACAATCGCCTTGAAATCGTAAGTGTACCTACCACAGTAATGCTTCTTAGATACACGCGTATTCATTCATGCATAAGTTGTAGTGTGTAACCTCTTTTACTTACTGGAAAAATTAATGGCATAATAACTTGCAATGGGCCAATTTCGGCAAAAACCACCTAAATATTTATTCGCCTTGAAGGTATTTCATTTTCCAAAATAGGTATTAATGAAATATAATTTTAGATCATGATTCCGCCGAAAATCCTTATTTACATAAATATCCTTAACTGTTCTTCTCAAAAGGATCACAAGATTGAAAGAGATATTAAAGCGATATTAAAAACTGTAAAGCAGTTTGTGCTCAAGCGAATTTGTTAGGTTTCTGATACCAGTCAAAAGTCCCACTCACAGGTATTAAATTGTAGAGATATCAACCCTATTTCGTCCCACGCCTTTCTATAAATAACAGCGAGGGTAAGGAAAATATTTCCTTCGTAACAACAACTTTTAGGAATTTTGAGTGTTATACATACATTTGAAATTATAGACGTTAAAGAAAACAGACGTTTATTTAATAAATACATATCCTAATAAAAATTACATTTGAAATTATAGACGTTAAAGAAAACAGACGTTTATTTAATAAATACATATCCTAATAAAAATGATAACCATGACACTTTAGCATCAACATAATCTAACATGGGAGATAATTATGAAAATGTTATGGTGGCTTAAGTTGATTGAAAAATAACAAGTGTAACGGAAGTAATCCTTCGATGGGATCCCAGAAATGACGAGGAAGCCTTTCATCGGTGAAAGCCGCCATTGTGCGTGTCCCACGCACTGCTAATTAATTCTACTACACACTTCAGTACGCAATCACCTTTGTACAGTGAATTTCGCAATATAACCTATCAAATGGTAAAAGTTTGATGAACCAACTGTTCTGATAGAATCTCTCGAGACAAACAAAATCTTCCATTATTTTATTAGCGAGTACTTAGGAACAATTTTGGCTTCAGATAGATAGGCAGTAATACAATCTGAATTTTTACTTTATACTGGAAACCACTTGAGAGTTCTTTCTTAGTCCAGAAAGTCTCGTATCAGTGAGTTTAATGCGAGCTTCGGTGGTTGAAAAGATACAAATATATTATCTATATACGTAAAAACTTCTCAAACTTCTGTTTGATATCCCGCTTTTAAAATACTTTTGATGACGTGTTTATTATACCATTTACTTATTGCTTCATATTTTGCTTAAGCAGCGAGGCCATGGTAATAAAATGGATAGGTGTAAACATTTCATTTAGCTCGTAAAACTGGTAATCATCTTCTTGTGGGGCCGTACTATAGTAATAAATCAATTTGTTATTACCACAATGTTTTGAAACACCCGGTAGCGTCATTCATGTTTTTCTTCCTAATCATAAGACGTTTATTGTTATTTAGGGGTGCCGTGCCTTGTTTATCTAAGTGCCTATCTGTCATGGTAATAGCTAGTCTTCATTGTTGCAGACTATGTCGTTTGAAACCTAATTAATTTACTACAGCTTGATAAATTACATCGAGTGCAATGGAAAGTATCGATTAGTAATGAGCAAAATTTTTAGACCCTATGATTGTTCGTAATTTCCAAACGGTATGCATTAGAGCATAGCGTTAGGAAATTTGTTTTTGTTGTTCCTTTCTGTGATGCATCCAATGTTCTTTACAACACATACAACCATAATCCCTTTCACCTTTTATCTTTCTAAGCATATCAGAAATCTTCATTGAACAAAATAATGCTTGAATCTCGAGATAGGAGGACACAATAGAAAACTGTTATCGAATAATTTATCAGCTTTGAATCTAAGTACGCTATGATATCAAATGTCTGACCTCAAAACAAAATCCTTTTGTCAGGTACTGTAAGCTCCTTCTTCTATAGATTTGGTTCATAATTTCCAAGAGAATATTCTATTTATTTGGAGTCTTAAGCTATATATTTATAAGGTTTATTTTTGTCCACAGCCACGGGGAAGACTTGATCGTGACGCCCTTCGCGCAGGTCCTGGCGAGCCTGCGCAGTGTTCGCAACAACTTCTTATGTCTCACCAACGTGCCGGTCGCCAAGTAAGTATTTCTTTTGTTGTATTTTACGCCTCTACTTAGTGTCCAAGTATGACTAAGACACTTGCAAAGTTTTTAGTTGAACAAAGGACACAATACACCTACAACGCACTTAATGAAGGTCATGTTGTACAGAAATAAATTGTTAAGATCATTATGTGCCATACAAAGTTTCATACCAATATTGTGCTCTTGTATCTCTTTTCTATATTTATAATATAATTAGAACTCTTAAGCCATAAATGTACTTACCTAGTATTAAACCAATGAATATTTAAGTACTATGGTTTGTTGAATAATACTCGGGACACCGTGCCAATAAAAGCTTAATAAGCTTTTTTTATAAATAAAGCTTAAAGTACTGTGGATGACATTTGCCGCAATATTAGCAACAGGCGTTCCGCTACCACACTCACGGTTCAACCTAAATACTCGTATGATAAAACGTGGTGTACGTGTACTACAAACAGCTGACACGATGATGCTAAATATTCATTATTTTCACACTTATGAATAGTTTCACGGCAGACTCGAGCTTCCGCTCTACAGGCAAGAAATTAAATGGCATACGAAACAGCAAGCTATCTACATAATTCAAAATAATTATAATTTGTGATTGCAATATAGGTAGATTTATTCCAAAACGATGTGCTAGTTTGAAAATGAAAATGAAAAATATATTTATTGCAGTATATAGACATAGGTGTTACAAGAATATTTACAGAAGAAAAATATTTAAGAGTTACAATTTTCTATAGAAACAGTGAAAAGAAATTGCTATGTAAAGCTGAGGTTAAATTATATATAATAATAATGTTACTGGTGATCATGATTTCATTCACTTTTTAAAAGTCTTTCTAATACTTTGTGGAAGGTTTTTACAAAATATATTAGAATATTAAAATCGAGCGGAAAATAGTTATACTCGTGCGAAGTTAGATCGGGCTGCTAGTAAATACTAAATTATCTAAAATCTCATATTTAATAGTATCATTAAATTCAAGAAACAACAATGTCGGTAGAGCGGCAGCTTTATGAAAAAAGAAACGCTTGCACTGACACAGATACGCCAATCTCTCCATACATTTAATAAATTGAGTCAATAAAGCGAACGCATACGAATATTATTAGATGGGCATTTATTTTTGGATATCTTCCTTGTTATTAGTTTCATATACGTGTTCAGAATATCTTATAAAAACTTTGGGAAACTATTATGATATTATGATCCAATATAAACTTAAGTCACTAGAGAAAATAATAATAGTCAGAATAACATAAATTTATTTAAGTGCGATGCCTATTTTATTGCAGACAGTCTTTTGCCCACGGCTCCGCCCGCAAAAAGTGCGTTTTTTTTAAATAAAATATAGCCTATATTCTATGTCAGCCTATAGGCTATACCTTACTAACTGTCATTAAAATCCGTCCGTTTTTGTGTGAAGGATGAATGGATCTACCTCACAAACTTTCATAATAATAATATTAGAAGAATTTCTAAACAATCGTAAGCAAAATATAAATGCTGTTTAATTAAAGTTCGTAGACGTCTATTTACGTCGATAAATAAACTATCGACAAAACTATAAATTCGAATTTTACGATAGAAGTTTGATACAGTTTAGTATCTTAAATTTAAACATAAAGACGAATAACGAAGAACCCTTCAAAATACTGCAAATATATCTGTCGAAGAACCGTCTTGTGGTACATAAGGCTTTTCAAAGTTCTAGCTATTGAAGTGGCTTTCATCAAACTTGAAATAACTCAGGCACACTAAGGTCGTTCCAAAGCCAGACCGGGACGAACCGAGCCATTAGATCATTACAGATTATTAGTCTCAACTAAAATCTAACTTTAAAATGTTAATATTATCTATCCATAACAAAACATGCAATTCTACATATATTATCTTATACATTATTTGTAATGTTTACAACAAAATAAATACTACAATCTCTATTTACATCGTTTTGTGTTTATTTTGTAATAATATCAGAATACCTAATAAATAAGCTACTTACATATGGTTCGTATCTCGTTACGTACTCTGTACGATCGTATCAATAAACACAACGTACTTAAGCGCCTTTTTATGTTCTTTCCTCGCAAATTCCCTTCCGTTCCCTTGTTTTTCTTCTACGTACAGTATGTACGTAAGTACACAAATACGTCTCTTCAATCTTCTCAAAGCTCATTTTTGATCTCACCTTGCGCAAATATTTCTTGAATATTATGTTATAAAACTTGTTGGTACGTAGTACTTTTCAAGATATAAAAGTCCTGTAAAAATCAATGATGTAACATATTTGTACATTTTGGGTTGGATTTCCACCCAGGATAAGTCTTTGATATAAGCATGATTCTTTGTTTTGTGTTTGGACTGCTGGGTGTAATTTATCTATAATAAGTATGAATTATGTTTTTCAAATTCGAATCGAATCGAGTTTTTTGAATATTGAGGTTTCACAATGCTACTATGTAGTTTGTCTTTTCGAACCAATTACTCAGATAAATTAATCTGCCAAACACATATTAATTGAATTTACATATTTGGCTTATTACGATGTAATTTGAATACAATTTTGTAAGATAAATACTTATTTGTGGTGCAATGAGCGTACAAAATAATTATTTTGCTCTTAACCTTATGTGTACCCACATGTCTTTATACTCACCAATAAACCTCTTACTCTTAGCCACAAAAGAAAATAAAGCTTGCACTATGGTCTATAAGTTTACTTATGAAGTACATATTAAGACAATCAAAGCATGAATATATCTTTAATAAGTATGTATTATGAATAAATCAATTTGTTTACCAATTACCATAGTACAGGCTCTGCCTAGTTTAGGATTATATGGGAAGTTTTCCTAAGATATTATTTAATAAATCAATTACTCATAAGATTTTCCGATATTTTCCGCAGTCAACAACAGAAAATTACTACACCAAACCGTATACGCATTGTAAAACATAAAATATTCCAAAACATTTTCCTTTTCTCCGAAGATGACACACTAATGACTCATCTTATTAATTATTATCCTAGTAAGCGCAATTAGTCTCTGTTTTAATTATTACAGTATTTGTAAATATAATTAATCATCTAAGTTATAATTAGTAATTACATCATAATAATATGTATGTTTGATTTTAAACCAACCGAACAGTTACGAATTAGTTACCCTCCAAATTAATGGAGGAGACCCGTGCCCAGCAGTGGGACGTTTATGGGTTGAGATGTGTGTGTGTGTGTGAACAGTTACGATATTGCAATCAATATCTGATTGCTCAAAATTGTAAGACTATAAAAGGACTACCTACGAAATTAATCGTTTCTTTGTAATGTTTTATTCAGTATCTACTTAATAAAATTTTCTCTATAGGTAGGTATGTTCAGAACAAAAAAGTAGGTATATCAACTTTTTTGTTCTGAACATTTTCATAAAAGAAAACTTATAAAAACGTGGTCGTAGAAAACGTCATTATTCAAAATTTCATTATAATGATCATAAACTAAAAGATTTAAGAGCCACATTCAATATAACTACTCACAGTAGTGTAGTTTTTTCCTATATATACACGGGCTTTAGCACTTATGTAAGGGAAACTGTTTTAAAATACCGCTTTCCTTATCCCAAGTTTCCCCAAAACACAAAACTATGGTGTCACAAGATGTAGGGTGGACAACGCCCGAGTATTGTTCCTGGTAAAGCAAGCGTCTATAGACTTTGGTAACTGTTTACCATAAGGCCGTCTGCTTATTTATCACCGTAGTAGTTTAAAAAAATAAACGAGTAGTAAGCATTCACGAGTTTTCACATAAATTATCTATATTTTTATCTGTTACGTGAATCTTAACTTCGTCATGAATGTTAACATTATCTTGCGTGCGTGAACATAACCAAGGTCTTCCTACAACGATTTATGACGATTTGGATGCGCCAACAACTGTGCTCAATCACTTCGACGTCCGAACGTTCAGTTATGTCAAATATTATACTATATTATTGTAATAATATCTATGTATGCACACACTACCTGTTGTAAATTAACTGATAAGTTTAGCTTGTCATGGTACTCAATGTGTGATTAAAAGCTTTCCTCGGTAGACGCAGATACGGTCGTGCGGGAAAACCGCAGTTGTTTAACTTACATTTAAAATTCACGAGAAACAGGCGTGACTCTTGCATTTAAATTATTTACACCGTGTAACCGACAAAACCATTCCTTATTTGGCCAACTGATGATAAGCCTAGCTACAATGTATAAAATAACTTAATTCCTTAAATACTTTAACTCGTAGCTACCCACAATCCAAGGCGCCGCCGCGCTGTCTAGATAGTCCAATCTATTAATTCATTAATTAATTAATTGAAATTGTAAGTAAGTAAAAACGTAAGAGATCATTAATTAATTAAGATAACTTTAATCCGATAAGTCGTATATTTAACTCGTGAAGGTGTTAAATAAATTAACTCGTATTGCCCAACAGTCTGTAGTATTGAGTGATCTACTTAAATAGTTCGTTTTTTTACATGAACAACCTAGAACATTTAATATTTTACATCTTCACCTTTTTACATTGTAGTATAATGTCGTCATAGATGACGTAATACTAAATGACCTACGACTTCGCGTCATATAAATTAATGTTCACCGTTCGTCGTATAGTTCGCGTGGCTCCTCCATTTATTTATTGACTCATGACGTAGTGTGACGTAGCTTTGTCGACGAGTTCGTGGTCGATGACTAAATAGTAAGTGTGAGCACGCGACCATCGAATCAGGCGCTCCACGCGGGTTGACGTCCTCGCTCTCGTCATCGGCGACATTCCGAACATCTGATAAATTAAGAATAAATGCCTCATGACCTGGATTTTGTAGAATATCTATTCAAATAGTGATGTTCCGTACTAATGAAACATTCAGACTATTTAAAAAATAATCTTGTTTGTATGAAAATCTTTTGTAAGTTTACATAAGAAGTTGAAATCGCTTTTTAATTTCAGAATGTTTGAGATATCAACCTACCTTTGTCCTTCATTTATACTTAAAAATAATATGTCAGAAGTCATGACATCTAATATAATATAATTAAAGGTTACGCGTGACGTCAAAAATAAGAGACGCTTAACCTTTGCGAATATGTATAATTCATATAAAAGTGACAGTGAAAGTAAGTATATGAAGGCAGGATTTTGTTTTATTTTTTTAAAAAGCGAACGTCGTCGTTTAAGTAAAAGTTCTTTGTATCAAGCGAACAAAAACATGCGTTGAAGTTGCGTGTAACTGATGTCTGCGTACGTATCACACATGTCCCTACATAACATAAAACAAGATTTCAGTTGAAACTACAGAATACATTGAGACTTTAATTAAACCAAAGGTTTTGACCTACAGTTTTTCGAATATTCAAGCCTCACAATGCTACTATGTAGTTTGTCTTTTCGATCCAATTACTCTAAGTTAATTTGCCAAACACATATAAATTTGAATTTACATTGGTATTTGGCTTATTACGACGTAATTTGAATACAATTTTGTAGGATAATTACTTATTTGTGGTGCAATAAGCATATAAAAGAGGTTTTTTTCTCTTAACCTTATGTGTACCCACTTGTCTTTATACTCACCAATAAACCTCTAACTCTTAGGCATAAAAGAAAATAAAGCTTGCATTGCGTACTTATGAAGTACACAGAGTAACTAATCACTACGTTTTAATGAAGTACATATTAAAACTGAATGAACAAAGCATGACAGTTCTTTGTTTTATTTTTGAAATTATAACGAACACAGCAGTTGTAAATCCCATCTGTCGTCTATCGAGCCTTGACTTGACCTCTCTAGAGTTATCTAACATATGTCTCGGTGCTAAAATTAGATTACAAGCAACGTAGACCAAACAACACTAAATACTTCTTCTAATTATAGAACTGTTATTGTCATTATCTGTTTATGATCTAACGTTACAATGTGCAGTCAGGGTTGCTAGTACAAAACAATTCTCGTTTTAAAATTAGAACCTCCTTCTGTTTTATTTTGCAGATACAATAAAGTTTTAATTGTACTTTTTATTAGTTTGTGCAATCGTTGATATGTATTTGTTTATGGTATTTTTTTGCGGTCGTTACAAAGTAGCAAGTTCAAGCTTTACGTTCCAAACCTTGGTTACTACTATTTTCTAACTAAACGTAAACGGACGTAAATGTCGTAATTTATATGTTTACTACGAATAAAACATTTGATTGGAGGACATTCAATCTTGTTATCAAGGCAACATCTGGTTCAATTAAACTCTTGTTTATAAACATTTTAATATTTCATAATTTTGTTTTTCTTATTAAGCTATATTAATATTTTATTCAATACTAGGTTTTGCCTGCGGCTTCCCCCGCTTGATTTTTCGAATGGATATTTTTATTTCATAATATATATTTGTTATTTGTCTAAACAAAACGAAATGCACGCCGACGAAATCAGTGGCAATGCTGTTTGTATATATAATATCTAATAAATATATTATTACACACAATTATTACATTAACTCAAAAATACATATTGATAGCCATTTGATAGCATTCTTGATCCAAAATTCTAGATAATTTTTCTTTTTTGACATGTTCGATCGATTACGGAGAGTTATTTAGTAAAAAACATAGGACATATCAACATCCACATGCTTTTGGCTTTATATAAAAATATATTAGAAGGGTTTTCAAACGTTTTCGATCACTTTATCAAAGTCAATACACGAACACACATATTATTAATATACATAATAGGTATTGGAATATAATAAATACAATATTATAACTACAAAATAAAGAAGAAGCAGTCCTGTTTTATAAAAAAAATGTAAGTATATCAAGGATTCACCAACAGGAAAGCAATATACGACTGTGTTTGTGTATGTGGCTATTTGACTGTGGTCTTCTGTAAGGTGGGGGTCTTTCCACTGCGCTCTACGTAATCTTTCTATGAGCGCCAGTCTTTCCGTCAGTCACAAATCTTTTCTTAACAACTATACCGAATAGTTTTTACAGTAATGTCAAAGTTTTTCATCATTTGTAAATTAAATTTACACAATTGACAGTATATTATAGCTGATACTATCTTTATTCTTATTTGGTTATCTGATCAATAACGAATTAGAAAAGTTTTGTCCAATTCTCATACGACCAAATACGGTTATCGTCTTTGGTCATATGCGAATTGGAAATATGCCCATTTACGTATCTAGTAATTTGCGAATGAGCAATATGGGCATTTACGTAGCTGGCATTTTACATAATGATTTAAAAACTTCAGTGTAATAGTTGAAAGTTTATCGAATCACAAACTCTTACTAGATGCACACCGCTAGTACAACTTTGTAAATTTGATTCGAAATTCCTTTCGTTACGTTTTCATCGTCGGCTGCTATGATTAATTTATCAAAGTAAGAACTTGTACTACCAAAATGTCAAGCATTACGAATTGAATAGCAATATAGTTTCGAAATCGGAAACTATGACATCGAAAATCACATGCTGTTTTTCAAATTGTCTTTACTTTCCATTATAGGCGTTATTTGTAAATGGCTAACTAAGTATCAAATCTCTACTAGGGGTTCTGGTTTATTTTAGGGATACGTACTTTTGCTTTAATTGTTTCTCTTATAGTAGCTGATCAGAAGCCGAGGATAGTGCCAAGTGGTGAACACTTGAAAGGGCCTTTGCCTAGCAGAAGACTGTGACAGGTTGATAATATTAGTTTTTAAGTATAAAAGAATAAAGGTCTGCCTTAGCGCGCCTGATTTGCTATTTATCGATTCTACTCGTATTACATGAAAAATGATGTTATTTTTTTGAAAACAAAATTGTACGATTTAGGCAATGAATTCTTGTCGTTTAGGCAGTATTCTGAATTGGAATATCTTAATAAGATTTCCTCAAATTTCATAAGATATGCGACTCAATCAAAAAGTTCAAGAAACAAGTTTAATCTTTATGAAAGTATACTTTAATGTAATCTAATTTTACTTAACTTGTTAACACATTTATTTTAATCACATGGAATTTTAATAGCGGTAATGTTTGCATTCAAAATAAAATATCAGTAAAAAGGCTTTCAGATTTATTACCTCGAGTTTTTATTGTACTGTACTTTCCAACCACATTTCCCGGTAGTAAAATATTTTATACATTAGGAAGGTACCTATATAATATTATAATACCAACGTACCCATACCCAAAGAAGAGTTATGTTACTGCTAAGTCTGAATGAACGATGTCAAATCCTAAGATTTACCAATCGAAGGAATATGCACAAAAACTGACTTGACCGTGCTAGACCAAAAGTATAATAGTAATAAGCTTATAATTATATTTAAACTCAAACTTGCTATTTATGTTCAAACAAATGATGCCACCACGTCGGTATATATAACAACTTAATATATAGCGAATAAGTCTAGGTTTCACACAGGGTAAACAGGGTTTAATTTAAAGCCGCTGTTGTATTTAACGAGTACGTTAAAAAATGTATATTTGTCCTTTTCTCGCGATCAAAAAAGAAACAAAATCATATGATTATTTCCAAGTATGAAATACTTTGACAAGATATTTGATTCGCTGTTAAATCCAGCAGTCAGGTACCTTTATACATTTTTTTTTCTAAGCTATTATTATTATCGTTTCAGATCTCGAAGGTCCTCTGGCGCAGCTTCTGCTGTCACTCCACAGCCAAAGAATCTTAATCCCGGAGGTAAGAATTTAATTAATTACTAAATGAAAACAATAAGCCACGCTATTTGAATCCAAAACTCATTTAAATTACAAAGTATCACTGACGATCATAAGTTATTATTGTTAAGAAATCTAGAAAAGCTATGTTATGCAATTTGTTTACTTCCAATTCGCTGATTAAGATAGAGCTCTTTATAGTGCTACAAGCAGAAGTAGTAACTGGGGCTAATCTTTTTAAAGTGATTCAACTACAACACCATACTTAGTGGATCAAGTTTGTGATAAGAATATAAAATATTAATCGATGAGCATTGTATTCCATCTTTTATTTATGCAAATGACTTTTCCAAAAAATAACCAATCTTTTTTGATCATCAAAAAATTTGCAAAAAGACGACAATAACACAAAATCTATAGTATATAAAAACTGATATTACATAACCAAACCAATCTTTGTCTCAAAACAGCCTTACAAATCTACCAATAGTCTCTTGATTCAAATGGGTTTACACACCCGTCCCTCTATTGACTACACTGACTGGTCAAACATGAGAGAAAATCGAATTACTTCATTTGGAAAATCATTTAAACCAAATGATTCATCGGCATACATACGTATACGGCATACATACATCCCAATCCTAACCAAATGACACCATAGAAAATACATGGGTCCTAAAAGTCTAATACACTCTAGCTTTTTCCCGTGGAGTCATCTTGAAAAAAATGTGAATGTTATAAAGTCGAGGTCGAATTAATAACCATAGCAACGCAGCGTGATGCTTTCTCCTCGAAGAGGTAGATATAGGTACATATGTAGTTATATGACATCCACGTTTCGCCTGTTATGTAATGGCGGCGACCCTATTGCCATGCCCATTTTCGACGGCAAACCCAATAAAATATACCCGGCAATCGAAATACACACTTCAGCACGGAGTCTGTTCGAGCTGAAGTAAAACTTCATTTGCAAAATTAATGCAATATAACAAAATAGTTCTCTAATGTTCACACATAAAATATTTGATTTCTTTAGATGTAAAAATTGTCAAGTAATTTTTTTATCTACACTAGATCTTGATTAGATATTTATAAATATAGCTGCGGAACTAGTAGTCTGATATTACAGTATTCTACTTTCACGGTGTTCACTGTTTGCAGCTAAGCCTTAATAGTTAGAGATGTGTGCGCCAGAAGCTAAATACTGGTCTGACGTTTTCTTCATTCGAATTTTTAGTTCTATATATAAATCAGTGGCATTCGTTTTTATATTATACAAAATATATAGGTCATTTTATGAGCAGGCCTAAGGATTTTGATGAAGGGGCTCTACCCTTTTCGAGTACGAGAAAGCGATTTAGCTAAGTCTCGGCTTTGGTTGAACTCATTTAAAGGGACGAATAGGAGGCCGTTCGTCTTCTAAGCACTTAATAATACTAACACAAAGGTACTTTTGTCAAAGTGCCTTCGGGGAACAATAGTAATTATTGATATTGACGGACAGCAAACGTAGATAAATTCCCTGTAGTATTAAAACTATTGTAAACACTCTGAGACTAAATTAGATGAAGCACATAAAATAAAGTGCATCAAAATCATCTATTCCTTTAGTTTGAAAGCAAAATACAAAAGCGTGGGTGAAAACTAATAAGTTCTGCTACAGTGATTAAAGTTATAGTTTGTATTAAGCGCGCGCTCAACAAATTCTATAATATTCTATACAGACCAGACAAGATTGCAATTTAGTTTTACATAAATGTTTAATAAAGTTAAGTAGCGCTTTGTCTTAGCAAGCTACTGTAACTTATACAAATAGGTATTTTGTTATTAGCGCTTTTTTGCTACAGACTAGTTTAAAGCGAAATCTGAGTAAAGCAATGAAATGTTCATAGTCCTGAAAGCGACGAGTATACTTCAGTCTCAAGTGCTTGGATAAATATTGGATTTAACAGTTACGATAAAGTAAGAGGTGGATCTTGGGAATTAATAGAAGATACTTGTAGATAAACGTTAACAATTAACTAAGTAGAAGTTGTCTTTACGTCATACGAGTATTTGCAAACATAATAAATAAGTTTAACTAAAACCTCAGATGTCGTGCTCATAATTTAAAAAAGTATGAACCATTGTCTATAAAAATCTATATTTGTATAAACCAAATAACAGACATTGCATTTTGCCGATCTGTGCGGTTGCGATGTCATTTCTATGGCTTAATAATAAGTGCCTAGTTTAATAATATCCGAACAGTTTTTTATGAAATAAGTTTTGTTTTTACTGAATTACAATCTTTCAGTGTTTTAAAACAACATTCTTATTACACAAATTCCACAAAGATATACACAGACACACATCCAAACAAACGCTTTCAAAACACAACAAAACCCCTCTTTTGTCCATGGAATACCTATTTAAAAGGCTACTAGTTTTGGATGTATTTGTGTCAGACGCTCTTAAGTTTCATCGTCGTCTCAGATTTACTACACAAACACCCTAAGTGATTGCCAAGAACTTGCAGCAACAAAACAGCCCATTTTCCTTAATTGATTACAACGCACAAGGGAAAACAGACACTTCCTTTTCATTTCCGAAGTGATAGGGAAACGCCCTCATAAATAGTACGGGGAACAATACACTCATAGATATCTCTATCTGATATTGTACACAGCGCATATTACGCACGATTTGTTTACTATTTTATCAACAACGTGATCATTGTTATCAATCCCTGATGCGATATAATGAGATTACGAAGAACGGTTATGTCACATGGTAAAACTGTTATGTTCTCAGTAATATTCATCTGACAAAGATTTATAGCCACGTTCTATAGAACAATGAGTTCATTCAAATGTTATGATCTTAATTAGCAAATGTTTAGAATTGTTTTTATGTGACGTTATTATCAAGTTTGTTCGTATAAATTCCTAATATGTAGATTTTTATGACGCTACTCTGCTATGAAATAATTAAGTTACGGGAAAAT
Source organism: Trisateles emortualis (assembly GCA_947095525.1). Classification (NCBI taxonomy): domain Eukaryota; kingdom Metazoa; phylum Arthropoda; class Insecta; order Lepidoptera; family Erebidae; genus Trisateles; species Trisateles emortualis. Next base: position 13,046,328 of record OX352734.1, read on the forward strand.
GCTTTCCAGGTATCTTACAAAGGCCACGTTTTTTCCAGAACGTTTGTTAAACAGTTGTTCCTTTCTTCGGGGCCATACCGTGACATCCTTATAGTGATTTATTTTTTAAATTCGTAACATGTCAGCTTTATTAATTGATTACCTAACTTTAAGATTATTATTGTTTGAAATTTAAACTAAGATCTAAAATAAATGGAAAGGACGTCATGGTACGGCCCTAGGACAAAACATTTCACCAGGATTTTAGGTCCATAATATAAAAATATATGAAAAGGCGAGCGTATTGCCATGAGATAGAGCCCTTAGGTAGAGTTGCCATGAGACGTTGGAAAAATAAATCACCCGTTTTGGTTAACTCTCGTTTAATTAAAATATTTTAACCTGTACATTATAATAAAATAATGTGCATGTAAAGTAAAAGCCGTGGTTAGCACTCACTATATTTCTTATTAAGGAATGTACATAACTTTTCAGTCATATAGGTACCCGGCACAATTTCAGACTTCGGGCTAAAATTGAATATTTTACAGAAAAACCTAAAAAATACTTTTATCTTACCCAAGGATCAAAACCAGGCTCTCAGCTCAGTAGTACGGAGCTAGATTTGTTTAGGTATAAACACAAATAAACGGTACCTACGCGGTTGTTTGTGTTACCACCAGTAATAGGATCCATAAGCTGTCACGATTGGATTATAGGCAGCCCTCAGAAGCCAAATAGAAGATAATCCCCTAAAACTGATCTCTCTTTACTTAACGTGAAACAAAAAAAATCTGAATCAAATACGACGTCCGTCAGTTTCAGTAGGCAATACTAAATTTCAAACTAAACTTTTCCTCTCTTTTTCCGGTTTTGTTTTACAAATTCTTATTTACATAATCTATTACGCCAAATTCTCAATTTCTAGGAAACGTTTCAGACCAATCGATCATGAAACAATCCGTTATTTTTACTGATAACTGTATATTTTTTATTGAATTTCCTGTTTACGATACATCGGTAGGTGTTGTTGTATATGTTCACTAATATAAAGCCGGTCTGTCATAATTTTCAATTGTAATTCCTGAAACTACTTAGTTTTGATTGACATGACTGCGTGGGAGTTAAATCTGAGATATTGGTATGTCTGAAAGAGCTTATCATAAAACTTAAGAATCCAATTTGAAAAATTCTTTCATTGATCTGAAGCTACAATATTCCCTGAGTTACATAAGCCGTTATTACGAATATATCACACAAGTAGCCACGGGCAGAAACTATAAGTTAATAATTACGTCGAAGTTTACACAGCTTAATTCGTCAATGAAGGGCCTAATAACAATGTCATTATGATCAACTACTACTGTTATAAGCTTATTTGAAGATTAAATACATCGGTAATTCTCTCAAAAATGTCGAAATCTTAAGCGTGCTAGAATGAATAAAGAATACAATAATTAGGGTTGACACCTCATATTATGTGCAGACTAGAGACTAGCAGACTAGTCTGCGAAAGGTTGATGGTAACGTCTTTACCCAGAATAAATTTACCACTCACTGATTAATCACGAAATCTTAAAGAATAAATACTACAAACTTAAAAGTTGTCATGTACATTTCTTATAGGCTAAGAAAAGATTTATAAAAAAATCAACTCCTAAAGGAAGATACTAGCAGGACTATGTCGGTCACGTCTTCGTATAGTATTTATTCATAATAAAAATATGCGTGAAATAAAATAAAGTGCATGAATAATTCTTTTATTAGTTTACACCTGCCACAGAAAGTCTTACATATTTCCATTTATATTGGTCATAGTAAGACGTCTTTGTCGGCCTATGACTTAATGACATGACATCACTCATAAAGTATATAAGTGAACTGAAATGCACTGAGCATTCATTAGTTATTTATTCTTTATAGCAAAGAAACGCTATTAAAAGTGTAATATTGCAACCGCTATAGTAAATACATCGTGTCGTAGATTCAGTTATTTTTTGACAACCCTAAGTTATTTATGTACGATTGGAAAATGACCACGGTTCGTGACAAAACAATTGTCACGATAAATTTACCTAATACAGTTTTGGAGGCGACTAAACTATTACAACAGTGTCTTAGCTGCCATCACATTGGTCTGATTTTGTGTTGTTTTTTTGTGCTAATTTTAAATACAGTGTTTGTGAAAAATAACGTATAAGTACATAATTATTTAGTGTGCTGAAGTGCTAATAAATGTATAACAATGTGACTGCCAAAATCTTGTGTTCTGTGATATTTTTTAGGGTTGAATCTACGTTCAACATAGGTGTAATTGGAGCGTTATATTCTATGTGAGTAGCGCAAATTATAGCCATGTTTCAATAAATATGATCGTCACGCTAAAATACAAATTACCGTCAGTCAAACTAAAAATAATAGTAAACAATAATAAACTATATACTAATTACTAAAGTAACATGTAAATTGAAGTCGTGCTTTGTGACGTCATAAAAGTCCTTATCTCATCAATAACACGACTTGAAAACTAGTGACGTATACAGCCACGATCAATATCAAACAGTTAATACTTAGTCTTTTTATTCCGCTTAGAACTTTACTTACGGCCATTTATTTTTACTTCGTAAACACACACTACCCGTCAATATAAAAAACAGTATATTTTCACAAACAACAATGCTTTTATAAATGAGCGAAACGTGAGGCTTATATTTGGAGCGTGACGGGAACTAATGAGTGTCAGTGTTGGTTCCCTGCCATGAGTTGAATTCAGGACGCCTGCTGTCACTCGCCACTCACAGTTTCCAGGAAAATGCCAAATGTAGGGCAGACGGTGTGAGTGGTGGCTCATGACTCTCATGAGATACTTAAGCTCCAGCTCTGATTCAACTAATATATACGTCTCCTATTACACCGTTTACCTGGATACTGGTAATTTTCCCTTCTCACGTTTTAGTATTTATATAAGACTAGTCAAGATTTCCCTGCAAATTATGAGAACAAAACGTAAGAAAATAATTTATTCAATGTTTTTTTAAAGGCAACTCCCGCTCTAGGTAACATGCCTTGTGTTACGAAGGACTTTACGAACATAAAATTTATGAACACAAAGTACACCTAGACTCGGAATAGATATTTATGGATCGCACTAAGTTTAGTCTCGTGTTGATTTCAACAGACAGGTTCTATTTAGATCCCATAATTCTCTGCGTAAGACCGTGGTGAGATGACCACCTTCATGTAACCACCACCTCTAAGTAGACCACACGTGCTGTCAATAGTATGCAACAATTAGGGCTAATTTAAAAGGTTCATGTAACTCAACTTAAAAATAGATGTCTGATTAATGAACACCGAGACCAAGGTTCTTTGATTGCATTAAAAAAATGTAAAATAATGGTGAATGCGGAAACGTTTTTGTATTTATATAACTATGTCACTGCGGTTTGTTATGTTTCTTTGTTTAAATCTTACATAGGTACTTTAATAGTTGCAAAACAATAGGTGTAATAGGTATTATGTTGCGGTGCGTAGTGAGCCATGTAATTTGTATTGGAACTCAGTTACAATATATTTGGCGTCTAACTCAAACGTACCAAAATACAAGTAGAAATTTCTAGCATAACATAACATCACGCCTTTTTTCCCCAAAGGGATACTGCCAGTTTTCGGAAATAATTATGACAGTCTTAATATGGAGCACTTTTTGTGGCTTATTCCCGTGCGCTCCAAATCTATTGTTCTCTAAAATTCATATTTTCATACATTGATTACCAGGAGCTCCAAGGATGTTTGTATTAAAATAATAAACAAAGCCACATTTACCACTTTCATTCCCTAGGGCTTCAAAACATTATCTAGTCTTGGAGCGCTTGGGAACAAAATCGTGGAGCGGGCGGGAATAAGCCCTTTTTGGCACCAAAACCCAATACTACCCACCTGGACATCAAACGCGGCACCCACCACCTCAAGTACTTACATATATTAAAAACTAGCAACCCGCCCTGGGGCATAGGTATTGCTGAGATTTTCATACAAAAACTACCATCCAAATTGCCGACTTTTCTTGTTCATATATTTCTAACACAACGACAAATACTAACAAGTCAGTTGAGCTGTTCTCCAGTGAGGCTTCGTCATACATATGGCAATTGATTTTTATTTACATAAAAATGGCAAGCCTGAAAATTTTCCAGTAACATGAAACCATGCTACTAATAATATAAATCTGAAAATTTGTGAGGATGGATGGATGTACGTATCGTTGTTGTTACTCGTTCACGTAAAAACTACTGAACGGATCTATAGATAGAAATAAACAATATGTAAATAGTATTATTCATATCAATATGTAAATAGTTTTTACAACAACAACGATACGTTGTTGTTACTCTTTCACGTAAAAACTACTGAACGGATCTGGATGAAATTTGGCACAGCGATATATTATACTCTGGAATAGCGAACAGGCTATTTTTTATCGCAATAACCCACATCCACGTGAGCGGAGTCGCGGGCAACAGCTAGTCTTGAATATAGAACTTGTTTGTCCTTGTAATTAGATAAATAAATATATTTTACTTGACATTCTGATTATCTGCTACACGCTTAACTTCTTTTAATGAAGTGTTAGCTAATTTAGTATGCTCTAGTTTCCCCGGAGGCCATAACCATGAGCCATATATTTCACTTCGCGATATTTCAAACTTTTTAACATGACGGTTTAATAGACATTTTTTTTCTTCCAGTCGGATATGTTTCGAGTATATTGTCATGATCCCGACAGTAACAACTACAAATGAAACTGTCGGGCTTATTGTCAAACAAATATTTGTTTCATGTAGTATTTATTCAAATAAGTCAAGGATGTATATGTATAGCTGAAGGTAGAATTGAGTATACATTCTTTTTTATTCGATAATTTACCTAAGAAAAGAACGTGCAACTTTGTTAGAGACTATATTATGTACATTCTTATTTATTCGATAATTTGCCCAAGAAAAGAATGTGCAACTTTGCTAGAGACTATATTATGAAATCTCGTTATTGGTCCCATAATATTGATCGAGCCTTTTGCCATAAAAGAGGAAAAATTTTAAACTCCTCTGCACGGCAGTCGTCTAACGGCAGTCAATAAAGAATTCCGTCTGGAAATAATTCTTAAACTTGTCTATATAAAAATAGAAATTTAAATTTATTCTAAAATGAAATAGAATTGTATAGACATAGTTGGAAATACAAGTCGTCATGTTACACGTGCTAATGTATGTAAATGTAGAAATAAACAATATGTAAATAGTATTATTCAGACGTTGACACACAGTAAAAAACATGATACGTAATCTGTGCTCCAAAATAAATAATGAACGTCAACTGCCTCGGTACCGTCAACTAATTTGTTAAATCATTCAAAGTCTCATGCGCCCCGGGTTCGAAGCTCAGATTAGATGATCTTCTATCAAGAAATTGTCAGTAGGTGATTTCTAAAAAAGAGCCAAATTAAAAGTACCCAGAACCGACGTGCATACATGAAGAGGTTGATGAATGTAGAGAAAGCGAAGTATATCTGGATTGAAGCAATTCGCCTACCATAGTCTCTGCCTACCCCAACGGGAGATATATCAAACAAGCATAGTTACGATATATATGTAGATCTATAACTCTCTATTGTTGAGGGGGCCTCAACTCTCTCAAAAAATGATGAAAAAGTGGTGTAAATGAAACCATTTTTTGTTGGCATTTATAGACAATCGACTGCCAAAAAATACAGTATTAATCTACAAGATGTGTTTTATATTATGTTTTGTCATAAATAATATATTAATTCTATATAGTTTGTAAAAAAATCATCGAATCAGCACCCAGTTATTGAGATGTAACCACTTTGTGACTTCAATTTTTATCAAATAATACACCTATAATGGTAATGGTAAAAAATAATAAGACGTCCATTCAAAGAGTACATCTGTTTATATCCCCGCGCTCGCCTGGAGAATTAGTGTGTGGGAGTCGCGTTTGCTTCGCCCAAATGCTCAAGGTCGTTGGTCGCGATATCCCAAACCTTAAGTTACAATTTAATTTTACATGAAACGCCTGCCTATATATTCCGGTTAAAATGTCGTGATATATGTATGTAAATTAAAAAAAAAATTGACAAAATACGTTATGATATTCTTAAAACGTAACTTTATTAAAGAAAAAGTTTTAATTGGTTCTAAGAAAACATTGATGTTATGATATGTATATTATGAAACTCTATGTAAATTTTACATGTTAATTAAAAAGTCATAAGTGTACAGTCTCCTAAGGTAACAAGAGAAATGGCAAAATTGCTTCTTGATTATGTATGTACTTCGTTATTGAATAATTCAACTTAAAATTAGATGTGAAAGACCTCTGCTACATGTCACATTAACTTCACCCCGATATCTTTCATTCAGATGTTCACAACAATAGGTTTCTATCTATTATTTTCTTTTAACGTATCTACTATAACAAAACACAATTTCGTAAATTAAAAGATTTGAATAAATTCTTAATAAGTTCATTTTAAAAAAAAGTAGGCACCGTATATCCTACTAATAGATACCTATTATAAACGTGAAATTTTGTAAGTATGGATGGATGGATGGGTGTTTTTTACTCTTTCACGTAAAAACTACTGAACGGATCTGAATGAAATTTGGCACAGATATAGATTATGGTCTGGAATAACACATAGACTTTTTACAGCGATAACCGACATCCACGCGGGCGGAGCCGCAGGCAACAGCTATAATTCATAAAATTTGAACTTTATTATCTTTTTGTTAAAGGTTTATTAATATAAAAAAATAAATGCAATTCTTGTAAAGGTAACACTTTATCATGATTGCATATATACTTTTTAAATTGTGTCCTATTGCATCAGCTACTACCGTATACGTATGAATGTATGATTGACATAGGCAGTGTGAATGTCTGACACATAATAGTTAGATATAGGTACATAAAATTTACCTTTCCACACTCCTTTTTCGTATATACTTTAAGTATGCTAAATCTCACACTCCCCCGTGCGCGCAATATTCCTAAAAAGAGATCCGAAGTTTTCGCTTCACGTTTTAATAATATACCTAATAATATGCAACATTGAAAATATATTACCCCCGTAGATATCTTTAAACCTCGTTCTATCCCTAACAAGATACAAACATTCCACGTGTATTCTGTTTGCTTTGATGGAGAAATATAAAAGTATTAAGTATAAAGCCCATTCACAACTGCGCATGGTATCCGTGGGTCTACAAAGACTGGTTGCAAAGTTACCAAACTTCTCAGTTATTTTAATAATGCCTCGTGTAGAGATGCCACACGTGTCGCCGTACCTATATTATTTGTATTTGAATTGAATATAATATGAACTGAAGTGTTACGTGGAAGTATAAAATTATAGACAACTAGTAGGCGGTTAAGATTGCCGCACTTCTCTAAAATGTGTCTAGTGATGTTTTATGATCCTGCACTCTTTCTGTAAACTAACTTATCCGTATAAGCTGTGAAAAAGCAAATTTTTGTACCTAACATGTTACAGTCCACTATGGTGTGCTTTGGTTCTACGATATGCAAGAAAACCAAAACGACGTAAATGGATTATTAAAATGAGATGCATAACGGTGTGACCCCGCCTGGTGTGTCGACACAAATTACCTATTCTTATACTGAATTCGAACAAATTGCAAGCAAATGAATACATGAAATGTGCACTTTGTATTGTGTATATCTGTAAAAACAAAAATGAATGCAATTTTATCAGTTTATCAAAAGATTGATGACAATACCAAGTGTCGAATTTGTAAAAAGAATTACGTCATTGGCGCCGTCAGCCTGTTGCTAATCGGTTTTACGGCTTGCTTGAGATAGTGATTTCGCGATTCTGTCTACCGCGACTTCGAAACAGACAGACGCGTCATTAGTTATATTATCGATATTTGTATAAATACATATGACATGTACTCAAAGGTTATAACGATTTCACCCCACGGTCCACAAGGCTATCTGATGTGAAACTAATTTGTGACGCACGACATCACGGCTCATTACAGTGATCACTACGAATAAACAACGTGAAATTAATCTCATGATCATCCTTCAACAATACAATAATATCATTAAGTAATTTGTTTTTATATTTAATGCAAGGTTTCAAGGCTTAACTTTGTTAGTTATCTAAAATACCGAATAAAACCCCATGATATCTATATTAAAAAGGAACGCCCATATCGCGCTAATATAAACAAAAATATTATATATTATGTTTACAAAATTTCACCGCTTGCCAAAATATATAATTTTAATTTCGGTTGTTCGGGTTTTGCCTTTCTACATCTAACGGAAGCGCAGGGCACTTCCTACCGTTTCTCGAAGCGTTTCGTCGTGCGGCATGACAATAAAGAGATTAGACCGGAGTTGGTCTTCCCTTATTATAATATTCATTAACGCTGAGCCAAAATTGCTAAGACTACAAACTTGATTTGTATCGTAATCGACGCTGCAAAATTTCAAGTTTGTAGTTTTAGCAATTGATCTTTAATGAATCAGTTAATCAGTCAGTCGGGACAAGAAATAATATTCTCATGAACATTGCGTGATAATCATAACAACTAACAGTAGCAGTTCAAAGCTTAATGGACGTAAGTATCTTATATACAGTATACGCAAGTTATAAATATGGAGATATATATTTACAAAATGAAAAATGTCACTTACAAAAGAAATGGATGACGCACGCACGTAGTCAGTGACCCTTGGCTGAACTCACAAATGTCAAAGTAACATGTTAGTATTGATAGGGTTTATTTGTAAATCCTTTTCAATACTCTACTCTTACTATGCTAACAAGAATTCAGATGACTTAACGTACGTACGTATGTATGTATTGAGACAAGAATCTTTATATCGTATATTTATAGCATAATAATACAAACTTAGGTACTTCTTCCAACTTCTTGGAAGAACGATAATAAATTGACCTTTTTAAAGTTAGGTAAAACTTCGGAATTCATTATAATGGAATACGCCAATCTAAGATTTGCTTTATACCTTATAAGTACGACGTAACTTAGACTTAACTAATGATTTGTATAATAAATTATCGTTTGATTTCATGACTAGTTCAATAAAGTAAAGTTTACGTATATCTATTTGTCGAAGCGGGAGAAGGAAACGCTTTGCGCGCCGAACATTTTCCTTGGACAGCCAACCTTGCGATGATCTCTCTCCGATAATATCGAATTGCCATCCCGTCAGGCTATGAGAGTTAAAGAATAATAAATAAAATAAAATAAAAAAATGAATTTATTTTCTCTTAACAAAGCATCTTAACTTATTGCTAGTACATTGGTAGGTACACTTTAAAAAAACTTTGTGAGAGACTGGTGCATGTCGTAGATTTAGAAATAAATCTGTGTTACACGTCACTAGGCCCCTCTCGCGGTTTTGATGCAGATAAACTTTATTGAAAGCAGCTTGTTATAACTAATATTACTTAGGTACCTACTAATAATAATATGGACAAAAATACTTAGTCTAGATAGTGGAAAGTATGAATCATACAGAAAGAAAGAAAGAGATCTGCGTGATTGTAAGAAGTTATGAGAATGAGTAGGTATATTGTATGATGAATGATTGTATGTAAGGCAGTCGACTGAAGTTGTGTGTGGTCTATTCTATGAAAGGGGATGAGTAAGGTATTATGTACACGGTGTGAGTAGGTTTTCTGTTTGTTGATAATCAAGTGTCTTAAGATGGTTCGCTACAGTGATCTTACAGCTGGTTTTGAGTAGTGGGTAGATATTTAGTTTTGTGTTTAGTGTGTTGTATAGGAATGGTCCTAAGAAACACGTAAACTTATGGGGCAAAGAAGTTTTGAAGGTCTGTGTTTGGCAAACCTTTCCCTTACGACGTTTATTACTGTTAAGACTAGGGTTATTCCTATATAATAGGAAGTGCATCTGCCCCGTGCAGTTGCATTGCATCTGCCATTAAAATTTGCCGCTATGAATGAAATCGGTCTGGAGTTCACTATACTCCATCCCAGTCTTTAACTGCACGAGTTGTACGCCATGGTATTTTAGTCCTTTGATAAAACATAGATCTGATGTGATAATTAGGACAGAAATTTAAAGTAACTGCCTACCTACGTTTCTAAATTTAAAAATAATGAATGTCCATTTCCTCGACTAACAATGATGTGGAGTTTTTTATGTTGCATTTTTGAAGCATTAATTTAGATGACTAATCCGTTTTTTTATTCGTTTGTTTTAGACGAAGCCTACATGAAGATGGCTTTAGAAACAGTGGAGGAGTTGGACTGGTGCCTGGACCAGCTCGAGACTATACAAACACACCGTTCAGTCTCCGATATGGCTTCGCTCAAGGTCAGTAACCATACTTACTTAGTTTCTACGGATTCCCTGCGATACGTTGTAACGAAGATACGACTTAGTGCACTGATTGTATCGTTATAGAAGCGCTATCCACATAATTATATCCAGGTCAGGGGCTTCCGGGCTCCAGATTACTAGTGATATCAAAATCAAAACAAAAACAGAGACCCACTATAGGTACTTAACCCACACATGTGTAATAGGGCTCATATAAAATGTATGCAAGCAATTTACCCCTTCTCTGATGTAACACTGACGAGATCCAAAGGGCGTACCATGACCTCTATATAGCGATTTCTTTAATCTTAATGTGAATTTCGAACAGTGACAACGTTAAAATATAGTAATAAAGTTGACAGCTTACGAATATCAAATTAAGATCTAAAAAACGCTATGAGGACGTAATTATACGGCCCCTGATCCGGACATGGGTGGGATAGCGCTTTAAACGGTTATTGATCTTTGCTTAACATCGATACGTCACAATGGCTCGATGAAGATAAAAGACAACAGAATAAAGATGTTAACATGACTCTACTGAATCATTAATGTAATGTTGTTCAACACGTTGTTTTAATGAACGATAATAAACTCTGCCGCACACACGCATATCTTGCAATTTCACAATAAAACAAGGAACCTACCTATAAAAAGCTTTGTGATTTTTCCATAGGTACAAACTATCTTTGTCAGTGTTTTTTATATAGTCAAAGTTGTGTTTCTGTTTGTTTATTTATAGAATCTGGGCCAAGGAAGGATTACTAACATAGATAAATATTTATATATACTAAACTAACTGTTATCCTATTCGCTTTATTTCCCGTTGTTAATGTGAGTGGAATTTCGGAATAAAAACAACAGATGTAAGTGCCTGACATTGAAATTCGCATAAAATAGATACGTTTAGTAATTTTCGCATTGCTTCAATTTTCAAACATATTGCATTTAACAGCTTATACTTAAACGTATTACACAAGCAACGGAAAAACGGACCGTATGCCTCTAAGTTTAAATGCGTTTTTACCACACATTTTGCCATGGAGTTGCATCGTTCTTTGTTAGCAGGCAGAATATAACAAATAAAATAATTAAAGCATTAGCATGTACTTCAAAAATGCCAAAGAAAACATAGATCTTCTCATTTCTTATGAAATCAAATATTTTACATGCTTACTCGTTGTACACACTTGTAGCTACTTATGTAAATATATAATGGAATGTGTGACACATTATGTGCCAACGTTCAATGTAGTTCATCAAACGTCTTATCATGATTTATTATTCTTAAGATATTGCTCACGAATCACGATAATTCACTAGAAATGCTATATTGATACAGTAAAAGTATTTCACTGGCTATTTAAACAAAAGTTGTCTTTTGATTTTCCTTGATTTTCAGAGAACATAATTACAATAGTCTCTTGTCATTGTTTATATATAAGCTGAACAATGTAATGAACAGAATCCAAGAGGAAAACTGGACCAAATGTTATACATGTGTTGAGTATCTTCTTCAGTAAGCGGAACTGAATTATTATGATACTGGGAATTGTTATATACTCTGGTAGAGGTAATTCACATAGCACTATATGTACGTTTTTATCATGTAAGTACCTACGTTAATTTCTGGAGATTCAATTTACGTTCAGGCTTAGGTTGCTGAAATGTAGAATGTAATCATTTTTTTACTTTCCAAGTATTTATCATACCGATCTCAGCAGTATTTATGCCTAATGATGGCCAGGGATGGCCTGGTAAAACATTTATTTTTCTACACAGATCTACTTACTCATAAAAAGCTATATGATGTTTTTCAATAGAAAATATTTAGGGTATTTTTCCTTCTTATTTTATAACAAGTTTTAATCAATAAATACATAACATATCGGGAAACTAAAAATCGTGTTGCAAATTCTGTTTTACAGACAGGTAAACTCTATTCCATTATTTTGAACATGTATAATATAATTATTCATTATTATTGAGCCGAGAGAAAAGTTTTAGGAAATGTTTAGTGTAGTCTCTTCTAAATTAATATATAAATCTTTAGGCATAAACTTCAGGCCTTTGCTTTTAACCCTACGATTACCGATGGGTCAGATGCAACACAATAACAATACCGGCCATGTCTCGCGACTGATCTTGTTTAGCTTGTCGACACAAATTCTTCGTATGATTGTGTGCGCAGGACATATTTGAATAAAAAAAGTTGAGATTCACGTCCACGTGTTACAAATACGGAAATGCTCAGCATATCACTGAACCTTCACCCATTAATAAACGAGGCGCGACGACGATATTTAGAATTGCTGTGAGTTTATCACTTAATGAGTCCAAAGGGCCTTGACGCCTTGTGCTATGAAATACTAAAATAGCTACAGTTTCATATCTAAGGTCACACTTTTGCATATACTTAACATGATAATTCTCACGTTCTCATATACATTCCCAACTGTTCATTCATTCAATGCACGGGACCTGTTATTACAATATTGCCATTTATACAATCACAAGACTTATGAATGGATCTTGAATGTACTACAGTCATGTGACGATTTAATGATACCGATAAATCTATTTTATTATATATCTTTAACGACATATATAATGAAAACAGAGAAAACATCTTTAAATAATAAGATTGTCAATAAGATTATTTTGATTTTATAAACGGTGAACGTTAGTACACAATAGAACATTCTATTTAGTCTACAGAATGTTTACCACAATGCTTATGCTGCATAATTATGTATATGTAAAATTCGTGTTTACTCATTATAATTAGACATTTAAATTTTAAACTTAGACCTAATGAGTAACGCTTTTCATATTATGTCATTGTGGACTACAGACAATTGAAATTTTGTTTTTATGAGACCACAACATGTGACGTCATTTCTTTGTAACAACTTAACCATTGATTACTTAAAGCAATGCGTTATTTTAAATGTCAATCAATCAAAGATTACAATCAACCAGTTTTATATAACAAAGCCTAATTGCTTATTAAAACCTCTATGTTGAGAATTTTTCGGAAATATTACAATAGATCACCGTTACCATATGCTCGTAATAATTTGGTAGAAACTACGTCAGGGTTTTCCACATTACTTAAAGGAAGTGCCTATCAGGCATACTTAATCCATTGTACAAAGTATGACTTAACCATAACTGTGGACGATCATAATGAATGGAAAACCACTTTTCAATATTGATGAATAGAAATATATTTTGTGAAGGTTTACCTTATCGCTTGTGAGAAATGAGCACACAAAAATTATTTGTTTGAAGATTATGAATCAACACATTTTCTATGTATCTATGATGAAAGGGCTTAATTAAAAAAAAAACAAAGACGATGAAACAGTAGCACGGCATTTAGCTGTTCGGTGATAATTAGATGCACAACATCATATGTTCATTTTTTTTATACTACCAAGGAGGCAAACAAACATACGTCCCGCCTGATATGTCATTATTCTAGATAGATAGCCAGTTCCTGAAATATAAATCTTAGAAATTTTGGTTTGTTTCATAAACATGTATGTACGACGCGTCTGCCTAAGTTCGATACAAACTACCAACATGGAACGTAATGTCAATTTTCAAAGCTCTTTTCAGACGGAAAACTTTTAATGATTTCGAATGTGAAAAGCCATGCATATTTTTCTTTACAAACTAAATTACCACCGATTTCATTTTAGTTATATTCATTATTGCTACATGTTACGTTAAATATTTTCTTAGCAAATGAGATCTTAATCTCGATTTAGAATTTATGTATGCTTTCATACTCTCAACTGCACTAATTTATCAAGATGAAGATTCCATTAACTTACTATTGTGTTTTCTGTGGATTATTTTAATCGCATAGGCGCAGGCTGCTCGTTTTGCAGTTGCTGTATTTAATGAGACGTAGTTTGTTCCGGGTGGATCGATGCATTTGACGTCACTGTGACGCGTACTTTTTTGTTCTGCCTACTCACTCGGAGCTTTATTAGACAAATACGTAACCATCAATGAAGGAAGCGTTATGAAGTAGTTGTACGTAGACATCGCGTCAGATAATATATCGGTAAACTCGTGTTCACTTGAAGACATCTGGTTTATGTGCGTGTGAGAAAAAAACATAAACATACCGGTGCTCATAAGTGTTGTTACATGCTTTATCTATTAACCATAATTTATGTGAAACAAATCAGTATTTATGTGTGTAAACATAGGAAAGCAAAACGTAGCTGAACTTTTGAAAATGCCATTTAGCAAATTTATTTGTGCAGACGTAGAAGTTTGGGTTATTTCCACACTCCAAAATTTCTCTTTGATTATATAATCAGATTATAAACCACAACTTGGGTGACAGAATCTTTACGTTTCAATATGAAAAGTTTTCTTTATAAATACAATGAAAATGTCAGGGTCGTTTCTACATGACCTTTGAGACCTTTGTGGAGAACTAATTCTGGTATATACATAAGTTCCCTAACGAGTGCGGCGACGATAACTGAACTCTGGATAACTTCGTCTAAAGGTATACAGTAATCGGCTGCCACTAACATGTGTGCGTGACGTTGTATCATTAAAATCGAAGGGCAGCCCGCGTACCCACGGCAAATGACGCAAAACCTGGTGAGAAAAAAGAACGTGTGTATCATATGATATACAAAAGCATAGCAATATTTCACAGCCAAATAGTCTATTTGTGAGTATAGAAGGCACGCAGGAATACATTACTTTTGTTTCGACATTCGACTAACAGCAAAATTATTACTGCTACCTACAGGTGTAGTTTGTTAAAAAGTAGTAATTTAAAGTTTCCTGTCATTATTTATACGCATTGCGGTTTGTATAAACAGAGAGCGTTGTGGTGGGCGAGCGGATGAAGTGACAAACATTTTGATAGGCATGTAGAAATGTTATGGTCATATACAACGAATGAATGAAAGGAGATTTACTAAACAGGTATGTAACGATTGAATGGAAGTGTTGGAAGGTGAAGGTTTAAGATAATGTTCTGAGACCAAATAGAGATTGTGTTGAATAAACGTCAAGTAAGGAGCCGACGGGCATGTTTGATAATGACTGATAGTTTTTTTGCTTCATATAAGACGAAAGAACATTACTAGGTTCCTACTGCAAATGGAAGGTTTCTAGCCCTACGGGAAAGAGGAGTGATTCTATCCTTACTAATATTATAAATGTGAAAGTTTGTGAGTATGGATGGATGGATGGATGGATGGATGGATGTTTGTTTGTTACTCTTTCACGTAAAAACTACTCAACTGATCTGGATGAAATTTGGCCCAGAGATAGATTATGGTTTAGTTTTACAGCGATAACCGACATCCACGCGGGCGGGAGCCGCGGACAACAGCTACTGTATATTATACTTGAAGTGGTTAAATCAGTTTTTTTTATTATTGCGCTAATAGTTATATTGGTTAAAAAAACAATATTTGTGAAGGTTTCTTAAGATCATTTAAAATGTGTTTTTAAATGATTTCACGTTAACATTGAACTAAGAAGAAGTAAGACTAATTTCAAATAAAATTATACAAAAGGGTCGTTTCCTTTGTCCATTTGTAAAAGACGTGCGTACCCGGTTTGCATTCAGCTCACAATCTGAGGTAACATTCGAAAAAGCTCTTGAAAATTACTCGATTTAAATATTCAAATCGTAGAACTTTATTTTCTGTTTATGGAGTAATAAAAACAATTTACATATTTATATCTTATTAATAAAAATCTGTGTATTTTTCGTAATAATAAGCAATGGTAATTCTGATTCAGTCGGCCGAGGTATAGTGCAAGAAAGACAGTCTTCCCTACACAATGGTCGAAGCAAGATAACAATAGGTATATTATTAGTAGGTAAATGATCGCCAGAGAAAGGTTTATGTTTGTCATCCTCAAAATTTACATCCAAAATTAGTTTTATTAAAACGTTAAAACATTTTGTTTCATTATTTTTATAATTACTTTTAGTATTACACTTATGTCAACAAACACAAAAAGCAAAACAAAACTTAGTTTCTTTTCAATCACCATCAGTTAAAATGTTTCATGATTTATGAGCTAAAGGACGTATGAGATACATATTGGAGTAATACCAAGCGATAAAATGTGTTTTATTGTCTTGTGTTGTTTTCGAGATTGCGGGTAAAGGTCCATGGACGGTGGGTGTCCCCTACGCATGCGTAGTCACGTACGCAACCATGTTCACGAGCTACGTAGCGACATAGCTGTACGTCGACCGCCGCCGCCCGCCTTGGCAAATCATTTATCTCTTGCCTGACACATTCGTATCTTGCATTATATGTACCCATTTACAATTGACGAGGACGACTGTATTTGTACTATTGTTTCCTCTACTTCGAGATGAATCCGGAATAATTCGAAATAACTGTTTACCTAAACTTACTTTATAAATCGACCTGCAAATGTAGGATTAAATAAAATATTATTTTAATCTAGTACACATCGAACGACCTATAATATAGCAATAAAGGGCTCGACGGCTCGCTTTAAGTAAATCCAAAATGTTACGTCCTTCAAGGCGAACTTGATACGAGCCGGAGCGCACGTATCAAGTAGGTACAGGCTCGAGTCCTCTGTTTAAATCGAGACTTTCAAATAAATTGAGCTACAATAAATAAAACCATGGAGCTAGCTTGAGCCTTACCAACGTTAAGTTCTATAAGTAAAACGTTTACGTACCTACTTGTCATGCTGAGTGTTAGAGTCAAAACAACTTTCCCTATCATTAATTCATTTACTTGAAATCTTTTCCTGTATCACAATAAACGTATTTCCTTCAGATTTTCGACGATCACACAATAAATAGAATAATATTTCGCTGAATTGTAAACCTTTCTCGCCTACACTATGAAATCATTTCCCGTCTGAAGTATTAGTCTTCCACGTAAATGCCATCTTCAAAAGAAAATACGTTTTTGTAAGGTATTCGACGTTTTGACGAGTAGGCAAACGTAAACTTTGTTGAATGGAAACATTCAATCTTACAAAGTCATTATTTTCTATTAAAATTTATTTTATTTATAACATAAATCTAAACATTTCAACAGTTTCTGGACAGTACTATACAATTTGAGTTAAAGTCGTTTGTTTAAAAGCTTTTAATTGCTTTAACGATTGCCTTAATTAATTCTACTGTACAATTTATGAGCAAGACCCCTCCGGCCGACAACGTCACAGACATAAACGTTCGTCGACATTATTGCATTGGACATAATTAGGCCAATCGTTACATATTACTTATTTATCCATGAGGCCGGTCAGTGTTGCAATATCAAAGAAGATATTATGGCGTTTATTTATTAGCACATAATATTAGAGACACAATAAAATAAGGTGACACGTAGCGACGCGGATCGATAGATCTGGAACCTGAAGGTTAAGCAGACTTGCCGCAGTCAGTTCGTGTATGGGTGACCATATTCTTCAAACACAGAGAGGATCCCCCCGTGGTCCTAGGCCTGATCTTTCTCCAGTCCGTGTTAGATGGATGTTGTCGTGGAGACATTTTTGTTGAGTCATTTATCTGGTCTCTATATGCTTGCATTGAGCGTGGCTTAATCTAAACAATTATAATACCTAATAAAGTTGAAAACCCCATGAATCACCATAATTACCTTTCTTTCATAAGCACCTACGTATAATAACATGAATTAATAACTTCGACAACGAAAATTTATCTAATAGATAACAATACTATCCAGAAAAACGTTGATTGATAAAACGTAGTGACTCACTATAAACTTTTACTTAAACAAACGTTGTAATGCTTAGTTTCCAATTCTAGGTTATTTGTGAACAAGCTGTGCCCCGCAGTTTCACCTGCGTTAAATTTAGTTTTCGTCCCGTGTCACATTTATTGTTATTGCCAAGCTTCCTACTGGCCATGGGTTGCCTTGTTGTTGCCGTGATGTATAATTAGGTTATCAGATACAATAACAGTTTTTTCTAATCGGATTAGTAGTTCGAAAGATTAGCGCATTTATTCAAACAATAAAACTCTTCGGCTTTATATAATAGATTAGACTTACGATTTCCATAAAATAGTGAAGGTTTTAAAAAACAGAGCATCTGGCAACTCTAGTTACCTATCTAATAACCGGGTTAGTTGTGACGTCTATTCCGACCTCAGCGGAACGCCCGCCGCCTCCGCCTTCGCAACGGCCGCGGCCACCTCGTTCGGCAAAGGTTGACATGAGTTCCCCCCACAGTACAACGATATTCAGAATATATACAGTGCGCCGCGCGGTGCTCTACTTTAGAACAATTGACACATTGCTACCTGAACTTTTTAAATAAGTTATATTCCTATTAATATTTAATGAGACAATGCTACTGCTACTAATCTACAGATACCATTTATGTTAACTTTGCACCAGTGGCGGATTTACAAATTTGCCGCTAGTAGGCTATAAATTTTTTGCCGCCCCTACTTTTTTTTATACTACCAAGGTGGCAAACAAGCATACGGCCCGCCTGATAGCAGTTACCGTAGCCTATGGACGTTTGCAACACCAGGGGTGTCACTCACGCGTTGCCGACACTTGAAAAACCTTATAACTCCTTTCTTTTATACCCCATGCTACAGTCTCTTGGGAAAACCTCGGCAGGGAGCTCATTCCACAGCCTAATCGTACGTGGTAAGAAATTCCTCTGGAATCTTACGGCACGGCATGTTCATGGTGTAAATAGAGCCATGCGAAGTGCTATATCCAAGTATGGGTAAATGTTCTCCAAATTCAGTTTTCGCAGGAACAAAGATAGACTTTTTAATAATCCAGAATCTGGTTTTATCAAAATTCTTTGAGAAGAAAGGCGGCATTGAAAGTGTACGCATTCCTGAACTAAATCACTTTCTAAATCATTAGGATAAACATTTTTTCCAACGAAATGGCTATTTCCGTTAGGGTCGATGATAACAACTCACTCATTTTGGTTAGAAATGAAAACTTCTCGTTAAATTCGTTGTAGGCCTTTTGCCGTTTCTCTGACTCGGACACGAGTCTATCTATGAGGAAGAGAAACGTGTTAACCCTAAAAGTTCCACTCGCAGTCATTGTAATAACTTCTTCAGATGTTTCATCAAATCTTTTCTTTCTTTTCGGTTGTCTTTTTTTGATCTCAGTTGTATATTGCTTCGATACGCTTAATTCTATCGCCTTTTCTTTGAAATACTCGTACTTGAAATTCTTTCGTTCAGCTACGAAAACTTAGTGATTCGTAAAGATCGGTAACGGTGATCAAATCTACGATGGAAGCCTGAATTTGAACATTCACTTTCTTTCCAAAAAAACAATCCACACAACAACTATTACCGCCGTTTCCAGTTTCTTCAAATTCAAAAGTATTCCCGCCCCTTCTTGTCGCGTTACAGGCCTTTCAGTACCATCGTCTTTGATTGATTTCAAAGTCTTAAGAACTTCGTGCCAACAATCTCTCAAACTTTTACACTCGTCCTCTCTTGTTGACCAATGTGTCAAATTCACTCTCTTCAGAGTTTTGCCTTTCCCGATTTCACTCATTAATTTAAGCCAGCGTTGTGTCGAGCTTATAAAAAATCATGAAAAAGCGACAAGCTTCTGTGCAGGATTCAGCAGCCGCAGTTGCCACTAAATCAAAGAATGGGCAGAACAAGGCACGTAAAATGCAAACAGTGCTTGGTTTCGAATTTTTGTACATGCCAGACATGTTCGCGGCATTATCATATGACTGTCCACGACAGTCTTCAATATTTATGCTCAGTGTTTATGACTGAAACCATTTCTTCAGAAATGTAAATCTTTCACACGGTTCGCCTGATTCCAAAACGTATCTAATGACAAGGGTAAATTGATCTACGTGTGCTATATCTGGTGTTGAATCGATGATTAGAGATAATAATATTTCGCTCTTCTTATCTCGCCTCCAATCTGTTTGAAGACTTTATGACCCATCAAAAGAATAAACTCATCCTAAACGGACTTTGATAAGTAATTGGTACTGCCTGATCCTTGATTCCCAAATTGTTCAATATGACTAGCTAAAAAGGGATCGAATTCTGCTCACAGTTCCAAAATCATACAGTAATTCCCGTTATGTGGATCACCGAAGTTTTCATTTTTGCCTCTGAAAGCAAGGCCTCTTGAACACAATCGTTTCACTATAGTATTTCTTGACCAATTTGGACAATTTCTTTTAGTTTAGACTCGACAATTTACTACAGTAACTTGTCGAGTCTAAACTAAAAAAAAAATATCATTTAAAAAAAAAAAGTTACCAAATTTAAATTGTAATTAAATTGAAACGCTACTGAAATATTTTAAAAATTCATTATCGCATAAGTACCTAAATATGTATATTTAACAGTGCGTTCAGTAATCTTTTATATACGGATTACGGATATAAGAGTGTTAGTATACTGTGTCAGTAGACTGTGCATTACTAAAATATTTGACATTCGTTTTTTTTGTGTATATAATAAGGTTTTTTTTTATTTCTGAAAGATATAAAAAAATTAGGGGAAAAATTTGGCGCCCCCTAAAATCTGCCGCCCTAGGCTCCAGCCTACTCAGCCTATTGGTAAATCCGCCACTGCTTTGCACACATAAGTCACGTAGTGTGAGTCATTCGTGCGTATATTCAGAACATTTATAATTTTCCGCTGCTACGAATTATCGTAATAAAACTTAAATCCGTAGGTAGATAATACACGAGCTGCAAGGAATTTGAACAATAACAATGAGTACCTATATAATAAATTTATTGCTATCGCGCTCCCTCGATCCTTCTCGATTTGAGAGTGAGAAAGACAACTACCGGTAGGCCAGTAGAGGAAAGTTAGATATATATTAAATGGTAAAAGAAATATTTGCTTTAGCGTTATTACATCATTTATAAGAAGATAAACGTTGGCCACATTTCCTCTTATATGTTCGTAGTACACATTGAACCTATGATAGGCACAATGTGTACAACTTGTAGGTATGGGAATAAGGAAACTAATTAATTGATTAATTATAATTATTATTATAAATGTCAGCGCCGCGCGCTGTGCCGTCTGACGTAGTGACACGTCATTTTAGCGAGCTAACTGTATTGGTAATTTCACACGGTTCACAGGCAACCTTTGACTTCAGAAGCTAAGACCACAAAGTTAATCAAAATGATGCAAATACGTCAATATTAACCGCGATACGGTAATAATGGTTTAACCAATTAAAAGGTGAGTAATTCGAATTGAAATAGGTTATAATATCGTAATTTGAAGCGAATTCATTCATTTATTTAGCACCTTTGCCTATTTAACTTCTTCCTTCAACATATTTCATTAAACGCAAGGAAGTTTAGTTTATAATAAAACTTTAAGAAAGCAAATAAATTATTTTTACAGATATAAAGGTTATTAAAATTTTCTGTTGCGTGACCAGGTTATCAGCTATAAACGTCAGATATGCAGACCAGGCTAACATGATCGTAATTTATCGTCATAATACGTAACACACTATAATAAGTATGTATTACGAGTTTCATGTAGAGCTGAACTTCATAGAGTACCTATTTATACGGAGCGTCGGTGACAGAGTGGAGAAGTAATTGACTTGTATTCATGAGGAGTTTAGATCCCAGGTGGCAGTCCCAATGTAAATTTCTCTTTGTGAAATTAAAACGTACTTACTAATCTGCTGATGGTGTAGTAAAACATCGTTAAGAAAAAGCCACATGTCTTGAAAGAAATTCTAAAGAAAATAGAAATTCTAATCCCTGACAGCTCTCTTGATATATAGAAGAGACCCGTGCCCAACAGTGGGACATGAATGAGTTGTTATTATTGTTTATACAGTTTATTTCCTATGAACGTAACATCGATGCAACAAACAAGATTCGAGAACTTGTCACGGCCAAACTGTACACATAATTATCTACGTAATACAATTACTGGTTTCAAGTTTATCATGTTGTCATGTATTCATTGTGTATTCTTATACGTCACACTGACACTTTATATAGCCACTATTTGAGCTTGTAAATATACATGTAAATAGCAATGACTTGTTATTGATAGCTCTGATATATCGATCATGTTATACGGCATTTATTTACAATTAGTTTTGTATCGGGCACTGTATGAGCGAGAATATTTTAGCACTTTTGAGTGGTAATGTTATATAATATTATATACTACTTAGTGTGATGTATTTGATATATAAAAAAATGTTTGTCCCAACTGACAATCAACGCACAGCTAAACCTAATAAGTCTAGAAAGCTGAAATTTGGAAAACCGATTTATTTTAATATCGCTAAGAAAGGTATATTTTGAAATTCAGTTTTTAAGCAAATAAGACATAGAAGACATGAAAATTGCCTTGGACATGAAAATTGCCTTTTAGAATTTGTGCATCACACTGAACATATGTAAAAAACAATTACTTGTTATTGATAGCTCTCATAAATCGATCGTGATAGACGGCATTTATTGAAATTTTAAAATTACCATTACTATAATATCGGGAATTGCAGAGCGAGAATATTTTAGCACTTTTGAGTAGTAAGCTTACATAATAATACTAGTGTAAATTATATGATATATGGATCGATAAAAATAACTGATTTCAAAGGCTAATTCTAATGCTGATTTTCAAGTTATGAAATTGTCATGCCGTTTCTATTTTTGAAACTTTGCGCGACACTAGCGACACTTTGGCGCTTATTTAAGTTGATAGAAGCTGAGCAACTTATTATAAGAAACACAGATACTCATCAGTCTACTGCTTCGAAGTATGAATGAGGCTATGTTATGTAAAATATACAGACATTAATATGCAATGGATTTTAATGAGATTTGCCGAATTGCAATTTTACAATAAATCAAATCAAAAAAAAAATTATAATAAAATTTGTATGGATGAATCTAATGATAAAGAACTAGGTGTAGGTATTTTATTAGCTTCAGTAAAATTTTAACGATTAATCTAACTGAACTAATTAGCGCATAACCGTAGTCATTAGTGATGTCTCTCAACTTCAAACGTTAGTACAAAATATCTGCAATAGTTTCGCCAACAAATATTTTCAGGCGCCAATCCATTTTTTCTAAGAAAATCTTAAGTGTGTTATTTGTTTAAATAGTAAATTTCCATGCTTCGGTAGTTCAAAGCTGATCTCCTAACACAATATTAAAAACAACACAATATTATCAAATCCTATGTGAACACTAGAAAAGCTTACCTACTCGGGCATTGCAGACTCTGGTAAATATTTGTTAAATCTTACTTGCCCAGGAAATTTTCCATAGTATCTTTATAACCGAATTACAGCAGTACACCACAATACTAAGCAAAATACAGCCGTATTTGCTGCAGACTGCAGTAGATATTGCCATCATCTTTCTAACCGGTACAATAGTTTGTTCTCGTAGCCTTAAAACAGTTAATATTATAAGTTCTTCACAATAGCCTTACATTAGGTATCACACGATAATAATAAAATAACAAATAATACTGATAACTATGACACGAGGGAAGCGTGTAGACGGTAGGTACCGTGCCATCATATCAATGTGCACAAGGACATGACAATTGAAAACATCATTCGGATGTTTTTATCTCGCATTGAATGTATTTGAGATAAATCTAAGACGGATATATTTACTGTGAATCTCACGACTAACACAAACAGTACAAATGTAAACACGGTTTATATTTTTTTAGAGTTGAATGAAGAGTATTATTATAATCTAGGTGAAGGCTACCAAACGTTAAATATCTGAACATAAAACTAGACTTGTTTACCGCGATGCAATCTTATATCTTATCTCGGTACAATCAACTTCTCTAATTTATATTAGATTAACAGTCGTGTACTAGACATTACTTATCATGATATCGTAAATGTAATATATATGTTATTTGATATGTAGGTATCTTGTTATTTTATAACAGTACTGTAATCACAAAATTTTATATAACAACAGTAATTAAGAATAGGAAGTTAAACTTATCTTTATTTATTTAAATTCAATGTTAAATCTGTAAGCCTAGAGTTCAAATCAAATAAGTATTTACGTTGCTAAGTAATAAAGTAGTAATGCTTTACGTCACAGTTACAGCTAACATAAGCAAAGTAAGCAAACCCTATTAAGAAAAAAATATACTGGGCACTCTTTGGGGGACTGCCGCTAGATGTGAAAACTAAGTAGATACAATTCACAGGTTAAATACATAGTACCTAACTTGTAAATTGTATCTTCGAGCTATTAGATTCTTATTTTTGAATATGGAAAGTGTTCGGTGACGATGACGCGAGTTCTATGAGTTTTGTTTACCCAAAAAGTTGTTAACGTGTCTAAAGAAGATTTCACTTCAAAATTTTTTTAGGTACAAAAATGCATCAGCTTATTCTTTTCTGTATTTTTAAACAATCTCTTATCCACACATTAACAACCCAGTAACAAACTTCCTAAACGTTAGCTTCTTAGTCATTATATTATATATATTGTTTATATTTAGACAGTCTACGTGACCAAATTTACGTCAAATAACTAGTAATCAGCAGATATTACTTAGAATTTAACCACAATATAAGACCATATAGTTGGTAAGGAAAATCCATATAAGTACTTGTTCGTAGTTTAAACCTGCAAATCATTAGTAACGTTCGCCTCACAAAGTTTAATGAACGAATATTATTGTATGGAATGTTGTTTATCTTCTTCTCTTAGACGAGAATGCTCGCCAAATAATAAATTATTATCACAACACGTAGAACGTAACTAAGACGCACAATAACAATGGAGAAACTGGGAATCATAGCGATGTAAAAGAAGAAAAATGGTATGTGTGCCTGTTTTATATTACAAAAACTAATATAAATTGCTAGATCATCATTTAATGACTTCATAAATTTTACTGAAAACAGATTCTAACTACGCGATGGGTATTTTTTACAACCATTCACGAAACTTATTATTTATTCTTACACAATATGTCACGTATTTCAGTAAAAGTACATAATATAAAAAAATATTAAGAAAAATTGTTAACCTCCTCCTTTTTGAAGTCAGTTAAAAAGAGGAAGGTTGATTAATTTTAACTGAATCTCTTGGATTACATGATAATATGACGTTCTTAGTTCCGTCTATCGTCACGATTTGAACATACGATTGATAGATGATCGAACACGACTGGACATGATTAACCCCTACACTTAATCTACAGTTTGTCATATCGAGTATCGTATAAATTACGCGTCACACAGCTCACGCCCTCACCAAGGCCTTATATGACAGATGACCTATTAAACATAAATTAATAATGACTAAATTAAGTAGGTACTATGTTTACTTACATAACCCAAACAATGAGTCAACCGTAGGCTTACCTACAACAATGTGGCGATATCTACGTCACAGTTGTAGTAATTAGTTAGACTTCCTAACTTATTACGTTAGATGACACATTTAAGTGACGTATCGATATGGATGTACCGAATATTATATCGATTATCTCAGCTTACAAAACAATAAGCATATTCGATACATTAAGTTAAAAAACATAACACTTGTTTGTCACTTAGGTGACAATCAATCATGACGGTAGTTAGACGTTTGCAATACCAGAGGTATCACTTGCGTGTGTAGAAAATGGTTCCGTTAAAAACCATTGTCTAAATGAGCGCTGAAAACCTGCACGTACAAACAGAAACACAACTTCACCGCTGTGTGTGGTCTTCTGTTAGATAGAGGATCTTCCCCAGTCGGGCTCGCTCTCTTGTATGGTGCCCCACCTCCCTGTCTACCTGCGCTCGGTGATGTAATTTATACCCCGCCGTTATATTTCATACAAGGAAACTCAAATATTTGTATTAAACAGCTGAGAAAAGGGATATGTGACGTATAGGGAATAATTATACAACATTTTCCTCCGTTTCTCTTTTTAAATATTTTGTGTACGTCATGGTATTAGCCATAAATCAATTTAGGTATTTTTACCCCATTGTGTGGTGTCTGATACTAATCCATGCCCATATTGTGGTCAACGTCACAGGGAAATTTTACTATAGGCAGCGTGGGCAAATTCCCTGTGGAACTTGGAAAATATTTTTTTACCGAAAATGGTGTTCATTATCTTTAATATTATATGGTCATAATAATAATATTAATTATTATTATGACCATAGGTTCAATGTGTTTAATTTTTAGTAAGTTTGATTGAACAGACTGGGGTGAGAAAAGAGTTGTCAGAAACTCGGATCTCTCCTTTTCTTTCTTAGCATTTGAATGATCTATATCCTAAGGTTATTTATTTGGTCTTGTTGGATTATTAGAATAGAATAAGAATCATAGCTGTACTTAAAACAAATAGGTACTTATAGTATAGAACACGTCATTCGGATTTGTTTCCAAAAGAAGGTTTCAAAGGAACATTCACGTGCTGATCTCACAAATATACGGAGAGAGATCGCTTTTCGATCCTTTGTGGGTGATGAACTCTTTGGTTCTAATCTTCATCATAATGCACAACCTTTACATACACCTTTTTTTACTATGTAGATGGCAAACAAGCATACGACCCGCCTGATGTTAAGCAGTTACCGTAGCCTATGGACGCTTGCAATACCAGAAGTATCACTTGCGTGTTGTCAACCCATTTTTTTACACCAGGGTTTTATGATGGGAGTATCCCTGGGATAGGAATACGATTCTTTCAAAACGCACCCCTAAATAAGCGCTGGACACAGTGGTGTAGTTGTGTTCCTGTGGTGTAGTTATTTAACTGTGGTCATCTGTAACGTGGAGGTCCTTTCCCAGTCGGGCTTGCTTGCTAGTATGGTGCCCTACCTCTCTTAAATAAATATAATTTGATTCTGGACAATAGAGAAAAATAGAATCAAAACAAAATCCTATTTATTGTAATAATATGCGCTTTCCAAGAAATGATACAATTTTAAGGCTTATAAAAAAGTAGGAGGAAATAGTTACTGACTTTATAGTTTTTGTTTTGAATTTGTTTAAATTATTTAACAATTCATTTTACAGCTTTTCTTTCTTGGAAACGAGACTCACGCCGAATAAATGTACCAACATAATACATTTTAGTTCTAGGATAGACGTTTATGATTGTGTTATGCTGCAAACAATTCCATAAATTTCGTTTAAAACAAGCTAAAATATAATTCATTTTTTATCCAACCGTTCAGAGATTCATTCAAACGTATTCAGCAATTCTATAAGATTCAAGATTATTACTTTGCAAAATCAATATTGGTTGTATCAGTACTCTGTGTACCTAATCCTATTTTTATTTTGAATGATAACCGGTTTATCACATTCCTTGGTATATACATAGATCCAGATTAAACTCACTTTAAATTTAAATCTGTTAAACAACTGTCAAATATTATCCCACATCTACAAATCTTCGCATTAATGCATTTAAATTCATAGGCTAGATCTCAACACATTCATCTCTGCACCATAACCGTCATAGCAAAGTAATTTATCTTCAAAAGAAATATGAAACAAGTTCTGGTATTTACTGACACCAAATTTCATATTTTCCTTCCATAATGACGATGAAAGTTTCCAGTTATAATTGAATCACTTAAACACGTATACCAGTTTTACAACTAAAGTTATTTAATCCGTCGTAAATAAATAATTTCATCAGCTGAGCATCAAATACATCACGCATCGTGGTGTGACTTGCATTGGTATACTAATATTCTGAAATTCCCCGTGCATGATATAGTTATTACAGTTTCAGCGTTTACCGTGTCAGTTTATACAGTTTACTTTAGTTACGTATGTTTACAAATGTAATTACTATTCCATACTCTGAAACATGACGTAGAATTAAATAAATAGGCACTAGTAAAAAAACAGCGACACTACAATTGGGTAGATATCAAATCTATATTGTTTCGATTAATACCTACCGTCAATTTGAACATTTAACGAATCAATTGCGACCAAAATCAATAGGTTTGTGGCCGTTTATTTGGCTAAGAACCAGTTCAAAATCAGTTTAAACTAGTCAGGTATCTTGCTAAATTTTTGACTGAATAATTCCGCTTACGCTTCTTTTGAGTCTTCTGCATATATATTCTGCCTAAATTTAGAATAAATACCTACCTACTTACCATATAATATATTTTGTAACTTCAATACCATTTTGTTTAAAAAGACTGCTAAATATAAACATGGAAGTCAAAGTCAGTGGAACTTGTCTATTTTTAAAATAATTGCAGTGTCGATGACTGTTTCAGACAAAAAATCGCGTAATTCCGCTCAGTGCCACAGACCATAAAACTTACTTTCACGCAAAAAGAACTAAAATTGTTACAGCAGCGTTAATAGGTGTCAATGACGAAAACTGCAATGACGCTATTTTTGTTACTATAAATCTGTGAACCGAGATTTTTTTTAAAAGAAACCCCGAAAACAATTCAATGTTCACGACTTTACATTCATTTATTAGCACAATGAAACCTCATTGTCGGAATCACTTTATTTGTACAATAAACTTGAATGAACCTGTAAAATGTAATTGAAAGCGATTTCCTTATTCAGAATGCCTGGATTTTAACCAGCGGTAAATCAGGAACAAAGATTATTCGCACAAGTCGATAAGAAACTATGTCAAGACCGTAGATTGTCGTCAGATTCACATGTCATTTCATGGTTAACAAATATTTTAATTGAGTAGATAGTTAGCAACTGAATCAGTTGAAACATAGGTATTCAATCCTTCCTTGAGCCTTATCTATTATCGTGTTACTATGCTAATACTTATGCTTTAGATATTTATTATTTGTCCTGTTATTGCCACGAATTGGCAGTTGCACTGGAGCCGTATAAATCAATTAATTTATGGCAGTTCGTTCGGATCCAGATAAAAGCGCTTCTACCGAGAATCTAGTAGAGAATCCTGTAGCCTCAGTTTAAAGCTTCATTGTTGAAGATGAAGAGTTGAAATAGTCGCTTACTAATATAGTTAGATGTAATTTCTCTCTTCACATTGAGAGAGGAAGCGCAGCGGACTGAATCTAGAGTAGATTACATGGAAAGCATATTATTACCGGGAAGGCGGTATTTCTGTAACGTGCACAGCGCGGTGAGTCGGTGACGATAGTCGCGCTACGTTTATACAAGCCACGCTCGCCCCGTCCGCTTCAGTTTGACGATAGCGCTCATAGACACTAGTCGCTCTAACGTGATATTTATTGTGAACATATTAGCGAAGTTCGAAATCGAGCTTAACAATATTGTTTTTTTGTAATTGTGTTAAAAAATATTTTGTGTTGTGAAATGCGTGTGTGTGGCGAGAGACAAAGCGTTCGCTTCACCCCTGCCCGTTGGATTCGGCACCGGGCTGCAACAATGGGTCATTCAATAGAAATATTGCACTTGCAGTTCAAGCGCATGCTGAACAAGGAGCTGAGCCACTTCTCGGAGTCCAGCAAGTCCGGCAACCAGATCTCAGAGTACATCTGCTCCACATTTTTGGGTAAGTGTTTATCAATTTTATTTTATAGGCATGTATTGCCTTTATAGCACCACGGCGCTATAGTGTGTCAAGGCACACTGGTAGAGCTAATGACTGCCGTACTGTGATCTCAGGTTCGATCCTCGGATAATCTAAAATGGTATTGGATGTTTCGATTAAAAATATGGAGATAGTCTCACCCCTATTAAGAACAAGGGAGCTAAGCAGGTATGATACAATGCCCACTTCTTTGGTAAAAAGGCAATGTGTATTTTTCTAAGACAACCAATATAGTGTAGGTATGTGTATTGCGAATTAGGTCTAGTGAATAGGATAGGGACAACATTTTTTAATTCCTTCCTCTTTAAATAATTCGAAACGTTTTTTCTAATACTATTGCTATGTAAATGATTTCTTTAATATTAAATTCATCAGAGGTAGACACGAATAACAATGGAATAATTTGTATATCATATTTATTTAATTAGGTAAATGAAGCTCATTCTTCAGTCAGATTAATTGTTGCATTTTCCTTTAACTATAGGTAGGTAGGTATTTGTATATAATTAAATAACACGCAGTATGAAATTGAACAACTGACAAGAATAGATTGTATAGCCACAGCTACTTTGGTATAGGTACCTAAAAATGCCACATGAAATATTTTGTTGACAACTTAGACTGTTACTAAAATAAATTGTGGTCTCATGTTTTGTAACAAAATTGTTCAACCTCTGTACGGTCAAGTTTAGTTTGGTCAAACTTATGGAGGTTAAAACATTTTTTATACTGACCATAGTCACGTTGAAAAAATCTTTAAAAAAACTCATTCCTTACGTGACTCCTCCAAAGTAAATGTGAATTCATTAACTGACATGATTAAACATTTCCGATTGTGATTGTACTATTGTGTTTGAGTGTTCATTATTTAATAGTACAAAAACATTCAAGCTATTCGGGAAACGTTCAACCTAGGTAGGTTACCTTTAAGTAATTTACATATTATTGCTCCGGTGCACGACATTTACAATTCTACTCCCCCAAAACAAGAACTCGTTTGTATAAACCAACAATTTTAATAATACGATCTCTTTAACTGTTCAAATTTACTGCTTGTCTACTCAGATGTCAATGCCCTCGCCCACCTTAAGGGACCATTTACATAAACGCTCTAATAAATTTTCGTAAAAGCTGAAACTTGGCCTGCCCCTATTAATATATTCTTAGAAAGTTTCTGAATGCCGTACCGTGATATAAAATAAGGTTAACTATTCAAACCACGTTTTCATTGTATAGGTATCTAATATTTTTTTTCTTTTTCATCCAATTCGAATTTACAAAGAGTAAATCACATTTAGTTATCAAAGCGGGATACAAATAGTATAGCTAATCTGTTTTCACCTTATAATACTTTCTTTGTACCTAAGCCTTGAGTGTGGAAAACCCAGGATTAAAGCAATAAATAAATTACATTACAACACAATAATAAATAACATGTGATTGAGAACGCCACTAATACCATAATACCTCATAAAATGATTATGAGATTATTTGCTGACTACATTCAGAATAACATCTACATTATCATGCCTTGTTACCATATCAAATAGAAAGATATTATAATTACTGTCGAGACAATTTATAAGGCAAACTAGTGTCGTAGGAAAACTAGTTTACATAGGCTACTTTGCAGTGCAGTGTGTGCAAATAAAACAAAGTGCAGTAGCAGCCTCACGAATCTCTCTTTCCCTCTCTCACACACACATTAGTACAGTATTTTCGTATTTCTATGCCTGTTACATTTTATGCAATAAAATGTAGCTTTATAATATTTTAAATGTTAATAGCAAATAAATAAAGCTAACAGGATAATAAATGAAATGTAAATAAATGTCTTATCTCGGTGTGATAAGCAAGCCCGATAACCCCTAACCACGCGCGCGACTTGCTATAGTATCTACAACATTATTATCATATAAAACATTCAAAAGGTGTAGTTTCACTAGACAAGTAGGTACAACTCGGCAACGGAGATAGTTCAAGGGTGGGGGGGGAGCTGTACAGGGCCGATATATGAAGATTAGTATTTTAAGAAAACCATTAAATATATTTCTGAGGAATTTGGTAGCAGTGTACAATTAGACTAAACCTACGGATAAAAATTCATACATAGGTTTTCTTAAAAATTAATCTTCATATAGCGGCCCTGTACAGGTATCTCTGTTGCCCACCGTACTTACGAGTATGTAGTAAAGTAGTACCTAATACACAAAACTTTTTTTATGTTTTTAATGCAAGTTTCATAAACCACGTTTCATAAAGGTCTTATATATATTTTTCTAGACATTAATTAGATTTTTCTAGAAACTGACATAGTATAAAGCCTTAAAACTTTTTTTTCGAAACATATAAGACTTAATTTTATATGTTCGCCGCTGCGAACAGTAAATAAAATAAAAACTTATTTTAAACACCTTCACCAGCTATATGAACAGAATGCGTGTGACCGACTAACATGCACTAGTTACCCTTGGATGTATACCTATCTAAATGATCTCCAAAACATCACTTTATATGCACCAGTTATCCTCGGATATATACTTATCTAAAAGATCATGAAAATAATATATCAGACTAGCTATTCCCCGCGGCTTTGCCCACATTAATTATATAAGGAATTCAATATTTTAAAATAGGATAGCCTAATTTTTAAATATATATCCTACTAGCTGTTGCCCGCGGCTCCGCCCGCGTGGATGTCGGTTATCGCTGCAAAAAGTAGCCTATGTGTTATTCCAGATCATAATCTATCTCTGTGCCAAATTTCATCCAGATCCGTTCAGTAGTTTTTACGTGAAAGAGTAACAAACATCCATCCATCCATCCATCTACTCTTACAAACTTTCACATTTATAATATTAGTATGGATTCTAATTTAGCACTAACAGCCAAATCCGTCCAGTAGTTTTTGCATGAAGGAGTAACAACCAGCCACACATTTTTTTCATTTATATAAGTAGAGATAATAATATGTCCCTTGGCACATATTATTTCATAATAGTTTCCACTTTACTCATACGAATGAATATTCAAGGAGATATTTATTGGGAACATAAAATATTCAGGACGCACATCAGTAAATAACTCAGCGGTTTGTTATTGAAACAATTGGCAGTAGGGGACTCGGAACTTTGTTGTATTAATTAATTTGTTTGTCTTGTCTACGACCGTGACTAATGATTAGCTGAGCCAAATAAAAGGATATTGTCTATAACATTGTCCAATTCTGTGAATTTAAACGTATATTATCATATTATTGTCGATAGGGATAAGGATATTTTTTTTTTTAATACTAGGACAACAAGCGTTACCCGATGGTAAGCAGTTACCGTAGATATGGACGCTGGTAACACCAGAGTTTTACGTTATTGATAACCCTGAATTACGTTAAATGTTATTTAAAAAAACAGTTTTCCTTTAAATTAGCTTTACTATACTCACGCACAGGAACACGACCACACCACTGTGTGTAATTATTTTGCTGTGGTATTCCGTATTTCTCATGCGTTTCGTTACACTTACCTTAATGCATAAGTTTTTTATTCGTCTATAAAACATAACTTGATATTTATATAATATACTAGTACAATAATCAGCATACAAATGTAATTTGGAACAAACGCGCACAGAAGCATATTTAAATGTACTTACTGAATTTGTTTAGTTTATTTTCTTTAATCGAAGTAGATACGAATCTGTGTTATCCGATCAGATTGTATATACATTTCTGAGTAATAGATAGTTTATATTAACTGTTTCAGTTTAACCTAGTTTCATTTCGCCTAGTTAAATATAGACATAAACTGCGAAATTATTTATCTCCGCCGATTAGATAGACAGCGGTCGCGTATTACTATCACATAAACAGATAACAGCCGTAATCCATTTAATGTGTAAGATTATTTTCATCATTAGTTTGGCCTCTTTAATCGTCTCATTACGCTTTGTGATAAATCGCTATAATTTTAATAATCCACTCCACTTCTGTGATATAATCTCTTAATAGCAATTTACCACGTATTCGTTAACGCTGTTGACAAAGTACAAGACAACTACGAACTTCAAAATCCGTCGATATGTTAGTCGGGTGCTTAATCAGTATGGAAAAAATATCGCTAAAGTATGCGCGCTTGCATATATTTATATATTGGTTAGAAACCTGATCAAACGATTGGCCGATAGTAAGCAATCGGCGTACCATAGTCTCTCTACCTACCCCAATGAGAGACGCGCGTGATGATATATATGTATGTATGTGAGTAAATACTTGATTAGAAATGTTATTCAATAGCAAAATAAAAAGTTGACTTATATAACATATCTCAATCATAACGCGTGTGCTATTTCGTAACAAATCTAAATATTATGAACTCTCTCGCCACTGTTTTTGCATAAACAGCTCATAATAGTAATCTAGTTATATTTTACTATGGTTTATCCATATAATATCTGAGCCAAGGACTACTTTAAGCATCAGATCTACCCAAATACAAAGAAGCAAATTTAGGCCACCATATCGCATCAGTTTCAGTCATGCTTTTTAATAAAACAATCGATAATCACTAGAAGATAAGCGTTAACAATTTACGTCTTGCCCCACTGAGTGATTAAAGATTCATTTACACGACGCAATTTTTACAAAACATGTTACAAAACTGTCTTTTTCTATTTCACACAGAGAAAGTAAGACTGCATGAAAGCTTTCAACGAGAAAATGCTTAAGAACCATTCGGTGTATTTAGTGCACAATATCACTTTAAACCTTCTAAGCGTAGATACCCGTAATTATTTTATGTGATTTATATCAAAGGCCCCATCGACGTGTATGATTTGTTATCTTAGTCTTTATAACAAAACACGAACACTGACCTAGAATCGTATCAATCATATGTACTAATAGCCACATCACATTTTCACCCACTTTTTCAACATCGTTACCTAATAACACAATTTATAAATATAGAGATAAACTGACTACCTGTGTTTGACCAGCTTCTAGACTTTATTTGTATAGGATATTCAGTTCACTACGCAATACAATCTCATAATCATTTATGAGAAGAAAAAAAACCAATTAATATCTATTTTTATTTTAAATCTTCGCCTAAATGAATCGTAGAACTGACCTTGATATAAATGGCCACTTTATTAACATATTATATCATTTACTTGCAGACAAACAACAAGAACTCGACATACCATCCTTACAAGTGGATGAGAGTACTGAGCGAGCTAAGAAAAAGGAAAAACCGCGTCTGGCAGGACCAGGAAGCACCATGTCACAAGTAAGTTTATTACTCATAATTATATCTTAGAGATACGTCATAAACGTAAGCAATATATTAAAATAGATAATGTGCAAGATGATTCTATCTTTGATTTCAAATATTAATGATTTGTTGTTTTTCCAGATATCTGGTGTTAAGCGGACACTGACGCATACCAACAGCTTCACCGGAGAACGCGTGCCAAGATACGGAGTCGAGACACCTCACGAAGAGGAACTGGGTCGTCAACTCGGTGAACTGGAACGATGGGGTGTTGACATCTTCCGCATTGGTGACCTGTCTTGCGGCCGACCACTCACTGCTGTTGCCTATGCAGCTTTCACATCCAGGGAATTGTTGGGGACTCTGCAAATACCGGCACGCACTTTCCTCGCTTTCGCCGTCACACTTGAGGAACATTACTGCCGGGATAATCCGTTCCACAACTCATTACACGCGGCTGACGTTGCACAATCTACGCACGTCCTGCTCAACACCCCGGCACTTGATGCAGTGTTCACTCCGATAGAGACGTGCGCCGCTTTATTCGCAGCGTGCGTTCACGATGTCGACCACCCTGGACTCACCAACCAGTTTCTGGTTAACTCAAGCTCAGAACTAGCGTTAATGTACAACGACGAGTCAGTTTTGGAGAACCATCATCTTGCCGTAGCATTCAAACTCCTACAAAACGAAGGCTGCGATATTTTCATCAATTTGCATAAAAAACAGAGACAGACGCTACGCAAAATGGTCATAGATATGGTGCTCTCGACCGATATGTCAAAACATATGAGTCTGTTGGCAGACCTTAAGACTATGGTGGAGACAAAGAAGGTAGCTGGAAGTGGTGTGCTGTTGCTAGACAATTACACTGATAGGATACAAGTATTGGAGAATCTCGTTCATTGTGCCGATCTGAGCAATCCTACAAAACCGCTACCACTTTATAAGAGATGGGTAGCTCTACTTATGGAAGAGTTCTTCCAACAAGGAGATCGCGAACGAGAGCAAGGAATGGACATAAGTCCAATGTGTGACAGGCACAATGCTACTATTGAGAAATCTCAAGTCGGCTTCATCGACTACATAGTACATCCACTATGGGAGACATGGGCGGACCTCGTACATCCAGACGCTCAAGATATACTAGACACTCTAGAAGAGAATCGGGATTATTATCAAAGTATGATTCCTCCGTCACCGCCACCAGCGCCTATTCAATCATCGCACTCGGGCCAAGATGATGACCGCCCTGAACAAATACGCTTTCAAGTAAGTTGATTTTGTTTTGCAATATCAAACGTTCTGGTAGGCAATAGTTTAGCTATGCTCCTGATATTAACGATGTTTATGAGATGAAGGTTTACTCTTACCATCAAATTGGCACTGGCTTGTTTGGCACACAGTGAACAAATTTTCTCATCTAATATTTTCGCCACTCTTACTAGAACGTTAAATGTCAGTTTAGTGTCTACTTCCAGACATGTAGTAATAGTTATTGTTTGTTTGACTCAGGTAACGCTTGAGGAGGGTGAAGGCTCAGAAGAGTGCGAGGGTGAAGGCGATGGTGGGATGTGACGGAAACTACTGGGAATCTGCAAGAAACTCACTGAGAAGATGCAAGTGTGGTGGAAGCTCTGGCAGTAGGGCAACGCCGGCCGGGCCGGTGCGGGGCGCCCGACACGCTCTTGTTGGATAATAGTAATACTTGTTGACGCTTACCGTCGAAATGGAACGATCCTACGTATCGTTACATTTCGATCATGATTATTTTTATGTGATTATTATGCAATGTTGTTTAGAAAATACCTAACGACTAAATAATTATGTCCCTCCAATGACTGTAATGTTCGATTGTCTAGTATTTTTACTATTATTTCGTTTTGTCTAACCAAAGATGTATGAAATGTTGTTTCGTTCACAGAGACGTTCGATAAATCCCTGTAAGTAGTTAGTATTCGGTTCTTAATGAGTCGTGTAAGTAGTTATAGTCGTCGACGCCGCATATATCGGCTCGACTAAATAAGGACATTGAAAACGCTTATTAATTGGTATGAAAGGGTAATTTATATTGTCATATCATCCACGTTTCTCATATTTAATACGGGTTTGCGATAATGATGTTATTCACCAAAATATATTAACATAAAATAGATAACCTAAATATAAAATCTATTTTAAGGTAAATTTTAAAAATTGCCTTTCGGAGTTGTTGTTGTGTCTTTTTTCTGAATATATGATATTCGGCCAGCCTCTTACTGCTGTAGTAAACTTTATTCGAGCAGTTCCCCCGCTGTATCGAAACGCAGAACTTAGGCAAAACATCAATGCATAATATACTTATGTATTTATTCTATGATAATCATGCCTGCCCTGGCATGAGGCCGTCGCCGTGAACGTCGTATTGGAAGGTCAAGTGCATACTTAAGATCTCTTTTCTCGCATTTGGTCGGGGGTCAAAAGACACTTTACCAAATTCATCCTATTAGAAAGCTTTACTTGAGTTTGTGAACCTTAATGCACCTCATTACTTATGGAGGGTCGCTGGCGATCCGTTTACTTTTCTCTTTAGAGTAATGTATTATTTTTGTAAAGTTACGTATTTTATTCTAGAACTTCTCTTTACCCAAATACAAACAAAAAATTAGCCATGAATCTTAAAGTTTTCGTGTACTGCAACTAACTGGCTTGAAGTGTTTGATTAAAATGTTAAGTACTAACAATTGAGTGGTTTGCGACTAAGTTTTATTTTGAGTGGATTCAAATACTTGCTGAATTATGTCCAAACTTAACGGCACGAGGGCCGGGTCTTGCAATAGTAGTAGGTAGTTCCTGAAACACTTCGCACAAGGTTTCATCATCTTTCATTTCATGTCGAATATGCTGCTCTCATTACTGTCGAATCATATCAATCGTGTATCAGAATCGCTGTGCAGATCTGATTCCTACTTTGTATCACAATATTTATGTACCTACATAGGTTTTCTTGTAAGGAATAACCGATAAACCTATAAATTAATATAAAAAGCAATTGTTGTTGTTCTAAAGATGTAATTTCAATAATAAGTAGGTGTTCAAACGTTGGATGGGCGTTCTTCTGATTCAGTATCTGTCTATATGTAAATGGTACAGGTCTGTAATGACCTTTTTCAACTTTGTGACAATGCTATATATATATTAGCATATGCACACCTGTAAGTTGATTATTCACTATGAACTTTGTGTAGGTACATTTACAATACTTTAAGGAGGGTGTAATACTTAATGAACCTGTATTATTTTTGCATTTCATCACCCATTGTTTTATTGTTAATAACTATTTTTAAGAGCTGGTCTCTATTTCCTTCATGTACTCAAAAGATATTTTGTTTTAAACTGATTAAACGATTTAGTTCCTGTCACTTCACTTGTTTTGTATTTTCTGTCAAAGTAAATGTCCCCTAGTATTATTATGGAAGTATTCTCTAAGTCATCGTTTGTGTCAGTCATCAGCATCAAGAAGGAAGGTCCAATGTACATTATTTTCGTAGATAATTTAAGATTTTATCGGCGATCAAATACTACGAGCATGTGTGCATCGCCTATCTTCGAAATGTCTGATTTTAAAACTGCATAGATTAGAACTTTGGTACCTATGTCAACGTATATATACATATAATACATAAATACCTACTACATTATAAATTGGATACGCTTAACTACTTGTGTGTTAAATAAAATAGAAACATTACGCTTAGAATCTTTGTTTTTTAAATTAAATACATACGTATTTGTAACTAATTGTGTTGAATATATGATAATCGTACTGCAGTAGATCTGTGTATAATGTACGTACCCAATCTTTGGTAATTCACATAAAGTGAACATTTGCATGTACCTCCTTACCTTTACTGAATTGTCATAGTCATTACTTTATAATATAATAACTGTATATTAAACATACACAGCAGAATGTATAGATAACTAGATATGTACTTGTTGTCTTGTCTTATTTCAATATATGTCTAAATGCCTACCTAATGCAATAAAATGGTATCTAGCATCTATATGACTTGACATGTCTGATTCGCCACGAGAACTTGCTCAGTGCTGTGCTATGTGACTAGTGATTCTATTAACCAAAGAACATTCGAGAAGGTGTTGTATTAGCGCTGGCGCATCCCACATGTCATATTTCAATAGTAATGTAGACGTTGTTTTCACCAAAGGTTTTCAGTGTTGTGTATATGTTTTGTCACTATGGAGAACTATCGCTAAGATTGGATTATATCTAGTTAAATATTAATACCAAGTTAAAAGTGTGCAATGCTGGTCATTTGCATTACTTATTATTTATGTTTAAAATTAAAAAAAAATAGCTTGTAATAGTTTAAATGAATATTTGAGTTGATTAAAGAATATTAATGTATTTAGAATAAAAAGATATGGGAGAAAACTCTTTATTGGTTTTATTTTATACTTATATCATGTTTTTTACCTTACTGGCTTTTGCTTTTTTTGAGTGTATTAGCACAGTAGGTAGGTACATATAAAGAACTCTTTATGTATTAGTAAGAAGGACTTACCTACCCTTTACTCGAAAATACTGCGGCTTTCGAGTGGAAAATTATGTTTTAACCTACCTAGTTCCTGAGTTTAGCGCATTCCAACTATTCAGTGATAAAATCAATTTAATGGTACCTAAGCAAATAAGTAGGTTTTTATTTATACTACCTGGGTGACAAACAAGCTTATGACCCGCCTGATGTTAAGCAGTTACCGTAGCCTATAGACGCTTGCAACACCAGAGATATTACTTTCGTGTTGCCACTTTTTTACACCAGGGCTTTAAGAGGAGTATCCCTGGGATACGAAAACGTTTCTTTCAAAACGAATCCCTAAATGAACTCTGGAGGCCTGTTCTCACACACAGGAACACAACTACACCGCTGTGTGTAGTTATTTGGCTGCGGTCTTCTGTAAGGTGAAGATCCTTTCCCAGTCGGGCTTGCTCGCTAGTAGGTATATGCCCTACCTCTCTTAACAAGTAAAGAAGAAGGTAAATATAATAACGATAAATATCTAATAATTTCTTGGGACAACTCACACAGAGTCATGATCGCAAATACGCAGAATTTCTTAGTTTCAATTACATAAATATATGTAAACTTTATTAGAACAAAAAATAAATCTTTCAAACAAATAAGAAGAAAGGGGTACCTTTTTTTGCTTTCGATTGCAGAAAGACATCTACGAGAGTTATTTATTTAATTTCTATGGAAAGCTTTAGCTGTTAAGTCTAGTGACTTAACAGCTAAACACAGCAGACAAAAATCTGTAAATTTCACTGACAGTCAATTTAATTAACAAGCCTATAGAGACTAATTAACCAGTCTATAGAGACTGGTTAATTAAAAGTACTGTGAACAACAAAGTATCAAGAGATCAGCATAAGGTTACATTAACTACTTACTGCTTTACACTATTATAAAAATAAAATATTTGAAATACATGGACGTACACGGCACAAGAAGTTATATCAGTGATATAACTTCTTGTGCCAAACAATCAGATATCTTAGCCTAGGAACGCATAATAGTGCCAAAAGCACAAATAAAGATGGATGGCCCATTCTATTGCGAATTTAGTTTCTTAGTACCTACCATGGTTTTATAAAATCAATCTTATGTTTCTGTGCTAAAATTGAGAGTACCTGGGTATTTTATTCTCCTCTTCTTCCTTACAATCTGTCTCTTATGCTAAATTAGGACTTATTAGGAATAAATTAGGACTATACGTCCTGTCCTTTTTTCCTCCTGATTAAGTAATTATTTGGAGGGTAGGTATAAAAACTAAACTCATTCTTATAAAAAATGATCGAAATATTCATTGCCATTTTAATACATGGGTGAAAGAATTATTGATAAATATAACATAATAAATAAGCCATAATTATCGAACAAAACAATTTATTTTTTTAACATGTCTGTCAGTCTTGTACCGACCTTTGAACAGAGCGCACCACAGCTAATATCATTGCATACCATTGTGATATGTAGTACCTACCTCTTGTTTGTCTTGTATAATATCATTTATTTTATTAGTTAAAGAATACCCTCAGTAAAAAAAAGTGTAGAAATCAGTGTCCCTACTAGACAATGAGGTGGTGTTATTTTGTGAATCTTTAATAGCGGACTTTCATCCTGGCAAACGACAAAAAGAAATCACGATTAAGACCGTCGACTAAATACATCCGTCCGACGAGGGAGTCCCGACCTAAATCTATATCCTATAGATTTGCAACCGTTTGATCTCTTTAACTAACAGGTTTACATAGCCCGCATGATAAGTGTAATATCTAATATTTCGTTTTTATGATCCGACTCCTACCAACGGAATAAAAGGATCCATCAGATTTTTTATTAAGTAATTTCCTGCCTACATACTGAATGCTTTTTTCAAAAGGAACTATAGTCATAATTTCCAAAGTGTCGTTGTTTGCAATGTCGGCTTTAGAGGTCGCGGTAGGGCGACGGCCCTAGGGCGCAAGGCTTGAAGGGGCGCCGAAAACGCCCGGCCGCCGCCAGGCAGGGCGTTTTTGGCGCGCCTCTTTTAGTTTGGTCAAGACCAAGAACAAAAAACGACGGGGGGTCCGCTATAATAGTGCTAAAGCCGGCACTGGTTGCTTTTAGGCATAAAACAGACTGCGACGCTATATTACTTTTCATCGCGATTAAAATTTACAGTGGTAGTAGGTACTTGGTTTGGCATCATAATTATATGTGGCGTGTTACTTAAACTTTATTTCTATGTAAGTAGGTACTATTTTACTGCACATGTTCAGTGGATTAAGTGACCAGTATTTTAGACCACCCAGCTGACGCAGCGTGTTGTGGGTTCGATTAAACCGTGGGTCAATTAAACTTACTGCACTAATTTAGTCTAGTTAAAGGTAACTCTAGATTTAAAACTCTTATGGTGGTAAACTAGCACAAAGACTGCTTGACCCTATGGACTCTTTAACCTAATATAGGCAATATGCGTAGGAAATACTCAAAAAGAGAAAGGACTGTTTAATAGGCGTTATAAAATTTCTCCGCATTGATGTTTACTGGAGATCTGGTAGACTCTGGTAGAGCACGACCTGCTGTAAATATAGTAGTAATAGTGCTTGGAAGATAGGATGGCGCGAGAGTGTCGGCACATGTCGCGTCCCACACCAAAGGCCATTTTACATGGTAGTAAAGACATACCTACCATCAGGTCTCTTACCATCGTTACGTACCAAACCATTAGGTTTTAATACAGATAGACAAGAGCACCTCAGAGATCATTATTATCTATTTAAATAAAATATAAATATTATAATCATCATTGTATATTTACTACAATAATTATTAACTTTTTCAAAGGTCTAATATAACATGCCAATATATTTATAAGCAAAATTTCCGATTATTTTTAATAAAAGATTGGCCAGTAGTGTATTGTAATATATTTATATTCAATATATTTAATAAAAAATAAAGCAAGCTTATATAGCTGTTTTAATAGCTGTTTTTACCCTCACGCAGAAAATTATATTTATATACTCTATGGATTGCAGATATTTTATCTGTGTAATATTATTCAGTGCCTTGTGTCATTCGTTCTAATCGTTCTTTCATTCTTTCCGAGAATCACATTTTTGATGTTATTCAACATCCATGTTGCATCTCTTTCACTCTTACGACATTTACCAACAATGTTACAAAAGTTTCCATATAATTGGGCAATCTACTGATTTATCTCCAATGTCTCAATGTAACTAAAAAAACGTTCCAAATTGATGCAGATTTTTTAAGGTTCCTTGCTGAAAAATCCTGTACCATAAAATCTCAAATACATGTTTATAACCTAAAAACTCAGGAATTTTCCGCAAACAGAGAAAGAGACTGCTTGGTAACGTAATCGAATCCTTAATATAGTTAATTTTGTTAAATTAATCTATTGGAGTTCACACTACATCTTAATTCAATGGGGGATTTTCTAATAACATAAAAAGCTGTTCCTAGGTGGCGCTAAAATCGTGCTTGAAATAAAATCAATAGGAAATCTAGAAATCTGTAAAAATAGGCCGAAAATGTTTGACCTTTTATGTGTGTGTGTGTGTGTGTGTGTCGTTCGTTGTTAGTCTCAGACTGCACTTACAACTTTACGCGGGCTGTCGGTGAGCGAAAGGCTCTCAACCATAAATGTTTTGAGACGATTTTAAGAATATTAAATAGGTACAAAAACACCTGCTGGCAATTC
Source organism: Trisateles emortualis (assembly GCA_947095525.1). Lineage (NCBI taxonomy): Eukaryota > Metazoa > Arthropoda > Insecta > Lepidoptera > Erebidae > Trisateles > Trisateles emortualis. The sequence goes on from OX352734.1 coordinate 13,089,833, forward strand.
TACCTAATTTTAATCATTCAATTTGCAACACTGTTTACCAGCCGCTAATGCTTTCCTGCTGTCAGTCAGCTGTCATAAATAACCTCCAGTTACTCTTAGCGGAGAGGTTAAAAACCACTTTTTATGTCGCATGGAGTTATAGCGCCCTTATTATAATTTTATTTTTGTTTATAAGAGTATTTCAGAGTTACTTTTTATGATGGCCGCTGTTAAAACAAAGGATAGTAAAGATGAAGTACTTGAAAACGGTGAGGAAGAAGAACTAGAGGCAGTGGGAGACGGGGAACCTGAAGATCCCGCTAAGAAGAAGAAAAAGAAAAAAAAGAAGAAGAAGACAGGTTAGACAGTCGTTACATTCCTCAAATAAAGTAGCCGCCGCTGGTGCACTTTCATTATCCTAAAATATCTATTTTTATCTTTGAAACGCATAGAAACGGCGCCTACGCTTAACCTGGATTTTCAAACAGACTACGGCAAATTTATACAAAATAGGGTTATGTTTTCTTACAGTGTATGTATGTGGCTATGTTCATCTGTTACCTCATATCTGCTAAACTGCTTACCTAATTTAGCTTGTATGGTATCATTCGATGCGTCTCCACCGCGCTAAAAAAACTGCGTACTAAATTCAACATGGCGGATTTTTCTTTTCACAGAATCTAAAAAATAAAATACATAAACATGTCATTGGTAATGTATCGTAGGAAAGTTCTCGACAAGAACATTTTAAACATTGTAAACAAGATAATTATTTTGCAGGCAAAAATCAGATGGCGTAGCATACGCCAAACTTGAAGCTAGTTTTATTGTTTTGAGAATATGAAAATAAATATTATTATTATTTTGATGCTTATTCTTATTTGAATATTTATTAAAAATAAATTATCAAATTTGCATATTCAAATATATTTTAATAAGCAAAGTCATAAGATAAGTTTGCACAGATTTGATTAAATCACACAAATTTATATGCTGAAGTTTGATTTACTTGCTGCACTTACAGTCATCCAACATGTGCAGTAAACAATACCTACTTCACTACCAGAAAAAATATGTTCAAATATATTACCGTTTTAAGGTTGTATATTGAGGAAAAGGAAGCAGCTGAATATTTTCTAATAAAATGTAACTTTCAGAAAATGAATCACCTGTTGAAAATAGTGCTGAACTCAAAAATGCAATAAACAAGATAGAAGCTTTGTCTGTAGAAGATACGGCTGGTGAAGGTGATGATAAAAAGAAGAAGAAAAAGAAAAATAAAAGCAAGTCTTCCAAAGGCCCCTCTAAGGAGCAGACACATCCACCATCTATACCCATTGCTGAGCTATATCCTGACGGTGTGTGGTAATAATTCATTTAGATAGCTAAGATTATCTACTATCATCTGCAGGAAGTCCACTGCTAAATATTTGGTCCTGACCTGGACCATGCCCACTACCTTTACCAGGTTTTTGGTCAATCTTGTTGTGAGTCTGCCCATGTTACATCTTCCACTTTGTTGTTGCCACAGCAGAATTTTTCTTTAATACCCCAGCATCCATCAAATTTGGCATGCATATTTTGTCATCATATTATTATGTAAGCAAGCCAACAAATTTTCTATGCAGTATTTAGCCGATTTTGATAAAATTTGGTATGCTAACCAAATTTTATCAAAATTGGCTAATTAATTTTGCTGTAATTGTGTAACAAGACAGTATGGATCAATCAGTCTAATATATATACATAAAAACAATTCTTGTATTTGTGTATATGTCACCAGAAAATAACAAGACTTGTAAGTTGATCAATTTTCTAGGCAGTTGATCAACACTCTGCAAATAATAAATGGCAGTTGATATGTATTATTTAACGTATGTGTTTTAGTAAATTGATTAATTTACGGCGTCTTGCCGTTAAATCTTCCGACGAAGGCGAGACGATTGGTTGAACGACTCATGTACTTTTACACCGCCCAAGTAAAAATATTATTCAAATTATAGATGAATCAATCTTGCTAAAATTTTAGGTTAGGTTTATTAATTATTTAGGAAACATGAACTTTCAAATCTCTATCTCTAAAATATCAGTATTAAAATAACATATGTTTATTAACTCTATGAATAAACACTTGCCAAATGCTTATAATGAATGCCATCGACCAATCAGAGAACAGTGTATTAAGTGACGGGTAATAGTGTACTGTTAAATAGTACACTGAGCAATGATTGGCTCATTTGTGGATGATTTTACTTGTAGCAAAATTGTGAATTATTAAATTACTGCCAGGTAACGTAATTTGACCAATTAGCTAAAATTCTTTGCGTTAAATAATACATTTCAACTACCATTTGTTATATTCCGAAAGTTGATCAACTACCTCGAAAATTGATCAACTTACGATTCTTGCTATTTTCCAGTGACATATATATTTTGTATCTTGCAAATGCAAGATACAAAAAATTTAAGTTTAAATTTGTAATCTAATGATTTAGATTATTTTTGTGAAAAGATACATAATTTTTTTCTTTTTTTAGGAAACTACCCTGAAGGCCAGATATTGGAACATGGCTCAGCTGAAGGTATTGATGACAGAACTGCTAAGGAGCGTTTCTCCAGTGAAGAAAAGAGGGCACTTGATAGACTGCATCAAGACATCTATCAAGAAATACGACACGCTGCTGAGGCACACAGACAAGTAATGTATTTTAAATAAAATTCAGTCATTAGCTCATTTAATACATAATCTTTCCTTTGTTACCTTAATCAGAAATACACAGAAAAGATTAGATTTTTTTGTTTGTTTGTTATGATTTAATTCAAAAACTGCTTGACCAAAATTTAAAAATTCTTTCACCATTAGAGAGCTATATTATTAGTGGGTAACATAGGCTTTATCTTATTGAAAAAAATAATACTCCATCCCTATGAAAACTTAATGTCCACTTGTGCGAAGCCGAGACATGCCGCTAGTAATTAATTTAATTTCCCTTAGGTCTGTAACATCTTATTCCCTGAACATCTACTTGGTCTTTTTCTGAAACATCTGTTCCCTGAAATTGAAGTCTATATCTTTCGGTGTCCATGTACTGAATGGGTCACAAATCAAACGACAATTGCTGACGTAGAGAATTTTTGTAGTAGTACCTACCGTAATGGTATGCAGATGCTTTTGTTAATTCTATGTCTAACCATGTATTTTTATTAAGAGTGGTTGGGGAGGAAATTAGGATGGTTCCATTAACCCTCGTCTAATAGGCCAGTAGATTTTTGGTTTTTTCAACATCCTCCTCTATAGTACCTCGGTTACCAAGGTACTTAGCAGTGCTGTTAGTAACCTATTTTTTATTTCAGACTCGTCAATATATGCGTGACTGGATAAAGCCAGGAATGACTATGATCCAAATATGTGAAGAGCTGGAAAATACTGCCAGGCGTTTGATTGGAGAAGATGGACTTAAAGCTGGTCTGGCCTTCCCTGTTGGATGCAGTCGTAATCATTGTGCTGCACATTACAGCCCTAACTCTGGTAAATCACTATTTACATAAAAATCTGTAAAATATACTAATGGATTTAGTAAGCGGTTCGGGCTGCCTCGTTTTTGCAGTATATCCGGTATGTGTGAGGGGCCAGAACAACTGATTTCCTGGCAATTATTAGACGTGCGTCACCTCCCTGATGCATCGCGTGCGGGATAGCGCCAACAGCTTCCTAAATACTATACATGTACAGAACTGAATGTCCAATAGTGTCTCACTATGACTCTGTTAATGTGAGTTTCAGAGTTGCAATGTATAATAATAATATTTTCGGGATAACTCACACAGCGCTATCTGATCCCAAACTAGGCAGAGCCTATGGTAACTAGACAACTTATAAACATACTTATATATTTTTAAATACATACATATCTTCTTATATATAAAAACGAATCCCTATTTCCCTTGGTCATGGCATCACGCGTGAACGGCTGGACCAATTTCAGTAATTTTTTTTTGTTGTGTTTGTTATTGTCAGGAGAAGGTTCATAATATGTAAAAAAAAAAAAAAGTTGCGCAGAAAATAGTTTAACATGGACGAAGTCGGGGCGGGCCACTAGTTATAGATAAAGTACATCCAGACACAGAACAAACATTTGTGCTCATCACACAACGATTTGTTCAGGGTGGACAAATTTGTGTGATGACTGTTTTTCTATGAACATAATTAAACTAAATAGTGCTGTGATTATAGTGTGTTATGAGTGTATACTTAGCAACGTTATATCCGTTTTCTGTGTTGACAAGTTCATAGTAATACGAGTCCACATATTCATTTTACATTTTGTGTTTAGCTATTTACAAAGTAGCCATTCATTAAACTTTGCATGGATGTCTGTTAAAGTTACGTATTTCGCAACTACTAACGTTTTAGTTTTGAATTGAATTTTTACAATTTTTAATGGCTGGTATTATGAACATCATTATTCAGCCAGCCATTAAACATTCATAAAATATATTTTATTTTCGGTGCGAATAGTAGGTCGAAAATAAAGTGGAGTCATTTAATCAAATGATAAATCATATGAAAGGGCTTTGTTTGCGCTATCTAAAACTATATTTTGTTTATTTTTAATACTCATAATAGAATTTATAATTTACAAAAAAATATTTTTTATTTGTTAAAGTGGTTACCTCGCTATTTACCACTTTCCGACGTGTTGTGAGGTCTATTGACATAGGTACTGAACAAATCTTTGTTTGATCCATAAAATTGTTGGTACTCTGAATGTACTTTTTGCCCGTGAACTTGTATGTTTATAAATCTCCGCGACACAAGGTTTGTTGTCTATGCGGGAATAGCTTTTAAAAATACTGATATCTACTTTCTTAATTCTTTATTGTACACACAAAATATACAGAATATACAAAGAAAATATCATGTAGAAAACTTATAATATTTTTTTTTTTTTAAACAACTCCCGCACTAGAGAACAAGCTCTGTGTCGCGGGGGACTTTACAAACATACAATTAACGGACACAAATTACACCCAGACTCAGAACAATTCTTTGTGGGTCTCACAAAGTTTAATCTTGTGAGGGGAATCGAACCCACAACCTCGTGCACAGCAGGCGCATACTGCGGCCACTGGACCACCCAGGCAGTCTCTTACTTATAATGAGTTAAAAATAAAGATGAGAGAGCAAATGAAGTACTTTCATAGTTCGTTAAACTTTGAAACTTTATTATTTTAGGCTCAATATCAGTTAATACAGGTCTCATCATGCCAAATAACATTGAGCGTTATCGCAATGTTATACCGTAAACAATATATGTACAACAATAATGTTGTCGGTCGCGCGTCGGTTTACCAGTCTATTTATAAATACAATGTTATGTTAATTTTAATTAGGTATGTATGGATAGCTGCTTTAAGAATATGAATAGTAATAAAAGTACCTATTTAATGTATGAAAAGTATATCATATTTGTACTGGCCGGTCTAGTGGTTAATGAACCTGACTGCTATGTCAGAGGGTTCGATTTCCACCTTAGGCAAATTATTTGCGTGATGAGCACAATTCTTTGTTCTGTTTCTAGGTGTAATTTATCTATAATATGAATGTTGAATGATGTTGGCTATTGTGATAAAGTGTGTAAAAGTACCCAGGATATGTCTTTCCCTCCAAAATTTCGTTTAAGATCCGTTTCTTAGTCGTCCAGGCTCTTAGTCGTGAAAAATCACAGTCAGGTGTGCATTTATAACAAGGGACGTTAACCAGTTCTAAGGTTGCCATATTTGCATAGTTGAATAGAATAATAGAACCAGCTGTTGCCCGCGGCTCCGCTCGCGTGGATGTAAGTTATCGCGATAAAAAGTAACCTATGTGCTTTCTCAGGCTCTAAACTATCTTTGTTCTAAATTTAATTTAAATCGGTTCAGTAGTTTAGCCGTGAAAGCGTAACAGACAGGCAGAGTTACTTTCGCATTTATATGTATGCGATAAGTCACATACCTATATATGCCGAAGATATTTATTCATTATATTCTAATTTGTATTTTAACAATTTAGGAGACACAACTGTGCTTGATTACGACGACGTAGTGAAGATTGACTTTGGCACTCACATCAACGGACGCATCATCGATTGTGCGTTTACTTTGAGCTTCAACCCACGCTATGATCCTCTCGTCAAGGGAGTGCAGGAAGCTACCGAAGCCGGCATTAAGGCAGCCGGAGTCGATGTAAGACTGTGCGATGTTGGATCTGTTATCCAAGAAGTAAGTAACCAAGATACATAATTATCATAACCTTCAGCCTATCGCAATCCACTGCTACGTAAAGGTTTCTCCAATTATACGCCACTTGGCTAGGTCTTCAAAACAAGGTGAACCGACGACCTAGTAAAGGTTGCTGGCAGACTATGAACAAGGTTAGCTGAAGACTGAATGCTGTGGAAATCTTTCGACTGAGATATGGTGATGTTTAGTTAGTAAATGTTACTAGCAACCTATATAATGTGTACCACTGCTGTGTGGGTCTTCTCTCCGCTATCAAAATAGCCGAGAGAGTTTATGGTAAGGCCATAAACCCTCTTAGCTCAACCAGTCACCAGTCATGTTGGCCCTAATGTGGGTTGGTGTATCAGACATGCCTTGAGAATTTAATTCTTCATCGTTAGCAGATGCCAGCTGGCATCGAATTCACACCTGTGTACAAGCCGTTTTATTCCCAGCACTTTGCTAACACAGCTTTTTTATTATTACACCCCAAAAAACAAATAAACACGTAGTTAAACATATTGGGTAAAGTTTTATCCAATATGTTCAACGCATGTTTAACTAATTAACAATTTGTGTAACAATTATAAACCGTGAATTAACACGCCTGCTACTTACTTCACGGTACAAATATTTTACGATTCAATTTTTACTGGAAATATTTAACAGTTAAATGAATTTTAAGACGATAAAAAATTTTTTTATTATGTTGCATCTTGAAGACATAGGGTATGGAGATTTTATTACTTGCAGACTGTTGTTTAGTAGTGTTGATTTGTTATGGTTGAAGAAAATACTTCTTATCAAGACAATATGCAACTTTTTAACGGTATATGGTTTCTATTGTAATTGCTTGACCAAGAGTCAAGCGGCTGTTGGAATTCAGGGGGTGGAGATGGAACGTATTTACACTACCAGGGTTTAAAACCAGAGCTTCGCTTCGAAGTACGGTGCCTGTGTAAGAAATACTACACTTATAAACTGGTTTTCGGCCCAAAAAAAATAATTTTACATGTATACCCCATCCTTGTTCCACAAAACTCACTAACAGACTGGTGATAACGGCAACTAGACATAAATATTAATTATATCTGGGGCCTTACAATGTAGTGTTAACATGAGTCGATAGAGCTAGAAAGAGGGAGGGAGCTATACACGCTACATAGCTCAGTCTCTTTTAATCGCTCGTAAGACTCTTCTTTTACACATCATGGCACCTTGTAATCAATTGTCCTGGTGTAATTTATCTGCAGACTTTATTTTAACAAAATATTTATTTCAGGTAATGGAGTCACATGAAGTAGAACTTGATGGTCAGGTTTATCAAGTGAAACCTATTCGCAACCTGAATGGTCACTCAATTGAACCGTATAGTAAGTAGCAATATACTACTGATTAACGCGCATTCTCTAGATAAAACGACGGCATATACTACAATAGATAAACATTGTCGTTTTATCTATACAAATAAAACGCTAATAACAAATAAACTGAATGTGTGTGTCAAGGCCGCACGTCAGCTGCTCGAGTGCGGAACGTTCCTAAGTATGTCTGCACCACTGCAGTCAGTAAAAAATATTTAAAGCCTGTCCAGATAGGGCGTTTTACGCGCGAGTGAGGTAACGCGCGAGAGCATCTGGACGCGACGTATGTAGCTCTAGTATCTCGAGTACGCGCGAGTCGACTCGCGCGTAAAACGCCCTATCTGGACAGGCTCTTAAGTACTGTTTATGAAATGTGTAAATAAACTATCATCATATAAATGGCGATGTAATAAGTAAGACTTTTCTTTTTTAAGCCGAAAGACATAACTTGTGTACAACATTGTGATATTTTTTTTTAGGGATCCATGGCAGTAAAACTGTGCCTATCGTGAAAGGTGGTGAAACAACACGTATGGAGGAACATGAGTTCTATGCTATCGAAACTTTCGGATCTACCGGTCGTGGGCAGGTCCATGATGACATGGATTGCTCTCACTACATGAAAACCTTTGACACACAATTTGTGCCACTGAGGTAACAACACTTTTCAATTTTTTAAACAAGCTTACGTTTCGACAGTCGCCGGTAAGCAGTGACCGTAGCCTTTAAACGCATTACCGAAGCATTACTCGCGCATTGATGATCCTATATCTTGTAACACCAGAGTTTCTATGTATAACAGGAGTGACACCTCTGGTGTTGCAAACGTCCATAGGCTACGGTAACTGCTTACCATCAGGCGGGCCGTATGCTTGTTTGCCACCTTGGTAGTATAAAAAAAAAAAAAAATATATATCAGTTTCCCATGGGACACAAAGATAACTGTGCATAGTTATTTCGCTGTGGTCTTTTGTGAGGTGAAGGTCCTTCCCCAATCGAAGTTGCTTGCTTGTATGGTGCCTTATGTCTCTTGACAAAACATATCTGTACCTACATACATTTCTAAATAATTTTCTTTATTTTCAGACTTCAGTCTTCCAAACAGCTGCTGAATTTGATCAACAAAAACTTCGGCACCCTTGCATTCTGCAAGCGATGGCTGGAACGCGCCGGCGCGTCTCGTTACGCCATGGCACTTAAGGACTTGTGCGACAAAGGTGTTGTCAACGCGTACCCTCCGCTTTGCGACATCAAGGGTTGCTACACAGCTCAATTTGAGCACACCATCTTATTAAGACCCACATGCAAGGAAGTCTTATCTCGTGGTGACGACTACTAGTACTAAAATGAAGCAGTCAGCTTATCTCGGAATGTCGTCGAACTACAGATTTATCTTATCAGTAACAATACAATCGGAGTTATTATTATTTACAATTTTATTGTACATACTTACATGTTTTTAATAGCTGACAACTTTAATTAATGATGAAATCATAATAACTAGATTTAAGTCAGCATAAAGGCACTGTTAGTTAAGATGTTCGATACAAATAAGTTGATTGTCGTTTTTTAAACTATATTGCGCCCGCGCATTGACAGCAAGGACTTTGTTATAACATTGTTATTTCTTTACTAATCTCGTGTTGATCGTACATATGTATTCAAAGCCAATTGTTTCAACACAATCAGCATGTTTGAAAATAAAGGTACTACTAAAAATGAGCTCTTTTATTCATTACACATGTTAATGTATTATTTTATACTACTAAGGAGGCAAACAAGCATGGACCTAAAATGGACGCTTGCAATGCAACACTGGCGTGTAACATCATTATTTCTTCAAAGTTTAAATGGTGTCCATCAGAATGGCTGGTTGTCTGCCTCATTTAGCATCGGGACAGTGATTAAAAATTGCTACCTCATTGCTACTATTTGCTACCTACAATTAAATAATTGCTACCTCGTTAATTTTTAAAATATAAATAATATTAATGTCACCAGCCATTCTGACGTCAGAATGGCAGGTCAACGCTTAGTTTGAGTAAATTAAACAGAATTGAGTTGTCGTTTTTGCTTCAATAATTGCTACCTACTCACATATCAATTTCAGCCTTATTATATATCAGTTGAAAAGTTATGATTATTCTAAACCTTTCCACGGATATGACAGGTACAGTTGACAAAAAAATTATACGAAAGTTGGACTCTGCTGCCTGTTCATAAAAATGTATCATTCAACAAAGTAGTAGAGTAGGTAGCAATTATTGAAGCAAAAACGACAACTCAATTCTGTTTAGTTTACTCAAACTAAGCGTTGACCTGCCATTCTGCGTCAGAATGGCTGGTGACATTGATATTCTTTATATTTTAAAAATTAATGAGGAAGCAATTATTTAATTGTAGGTAGCAATTAGGTAGCAATTTTTCATCACTGTCTCGATGCTAAATGAGACAGACAACCAGCCATTCTGATGGACACGTTTAAATGAACCCAAAACAAATCGCAGCACAAGATTCAATTCTCTCCAGTTCATAAGAGAAAATACTTAATTTCTCGTAAGTTTGTTTGTAATGCTCCCAGTGAAGGCAAGAAAATTATCGTATTATGGTTCGCTTCATGGGCGTACCCACGGTGGGTACTACCCTGACCTGAAGCTAAAAATGTAGGTTTAATATGTAATTTTGAAAATTTACCAGAAAAATATTTAAAAAAAACGCTGTTTTCCACTGCTCTAGCCACAATCTTGGTTATGCACGACTTTAAATATATTATAGCAGTAATAAGAAATGCAGTTACTACTTACAATAATAGAAATAATAAATTTATTTTTATTCACCTTTCGTCGAAAATGTGTACCAATCTGAATCTGCTCTGCGAAACCCAAAAATAAAACAGTATCGCTATTTTCAAAAATCATTGTTTAGGTGGTCATGGTACGACGCTGTCAAAAGACGGTAATATTGCAACCAGAAAAACAGCTTTTGAAATGCACTGTGCAGCCACAAATTCTATATTTATTGTCAGTGTATGTCTATTAGCAGCGGTTACTTAGCTCTGCAGTCGAAAAGTAAAGACTTGCTTCAGTGTGCAAACCATGTAAAAAGAATAACCGACTCAGAAAATGCGGATGTTCAAAACTAATGTTTTATAACCGAAGCAGAGTCAGTCGCTGACAATCTTAAGATAGATTTTAGAGTACCGCAGATTACAAATCCGCAGACACTCGTGGAAATCCTTCGGAACTTTCGTGTCCCCCACTCTTTAGTCCATAAATTGTATGTTTGTCAAGTCCCCCGCGACACAGGGCTTGTGCGAGAGTTTTCTTTTAACCTATTGACCGCTTGTTGCTGCGTTTGTGGCCGTATTTCCGGGCCCGTACCGCACGTGTCGTAATTCTGCGACAGAGAAAATTCTTTTTTTTTGTTATACAACGAAAGCACCTCCCCATTTTGTATTATCGATTTGTAGCCGGGTGCTAGGGACAGCGCAATTCATATTTATCCAAGCGCTATTAAGGTTTAATAAAGAAAGAAAAGGTGATGTTCAGGTGGATATGTCCATTTATAAATAAAAAGAACCTTTGTATGTTTTAAAACTTTATTTTTTAGGAAAACGCTAATTTATTAGATTACTATCGCAAATATAAACGATTACATTCATAATTTAAGTATGTATTACATAATATCGATACAAAATCTTTCGCCAATAGCGGATTTATAAAAATGTATAAAACTGTAATGACAACTGAATATTAATCACTAGCATTTATCCAATATTTTATTCGCCTTTAACTGTAATTATCTACTCATTACTAACACTTGCAAATACTTTATGCTTCTAAACTAATAACATTTGTTGTAGATTGCTTATTTTAAAATAGACGAATCAGAAATCAACATTCAGTCTCTTCTAATCTGTCTATATATTTTTCAAATGCTATTTAAACACTCGAAAGGCCTCTTAATCGTTTACTAAGTAGGTATGTGCCGATTATATAATTATAATAATCTCACTGTAGTTTTCGTCGTCATTGTAAGTGTGGCGTCTAATAAATATTTATTTCGGTAAATGCAATACTATTATGAATGCCAATGCAATAGATAAGTAATTATGAATAATGTTCATGTAAATTATAGCATTTACTAACTACCTAGGTACTAAGAATTACAATTTTAACTTACACAAACTATAGGTACATTGAAAACATTAAGTACTGGCATTTTGGTAAAAACTCAACTTTTTTGCATTATAATCATCTCCTCTGAGAAAATATCCAACATTATTAATTTATATGTAAATTGGCGACACAAAAAACTGCATCAAGTTACAGAATGACTTTAAAATAAAAAATATTTTACCAAAATGCAAACATTTAAAACATTAAAAGACTGTCTCTGCCCGTCCATCTAGGGGAACAGGCGTGAGTCTATGCAGATACGTACATATGGGCCTACAAAGCCCGATTAATTGATGCAAAGACTGAGTTTGAAAGTCCATCTCTTATTTAATGCTGAGTATGTCTCCATCATTAGATATATATAACAAAGTATAAGATCACATTACTTTATCTTTTACTTATTCAAATAGAAGTAAATATTACGTAAATTGTATAGAATATACTCGAATAATAACTTTAGCTTGTGATGAGGGTCAGTGTTGCCAGTAATCCTGCAAGTAAATCCGGCATCTCGATTTATAACATGTTAATCACAATAAAGCCAAAATTACAATAACTATTGACAAATATTTGAACGCAAAGCAAGACACGGAAGAAAGTCCACGACTGTGGCATTAGGTAGGTGGACTGTTCGGGTATCAGCTGTGGTCGTAATGCCGCAAATGATAAGATAATCAATGTAGGACATCGGAAGCGATTAGTGCACAAGGTTTTATATAAAATGACCACTTGTTGTTTCTATAGTAAAATTATTAAGATTACGCATTACGACTGAATTCAGTTCGTATATTGAGGACTTATTAAGGATAAATGATTAAACGTAATAATAATGGAAGTACGTATATAACATTACAGTATAATATCTGCTTATCTCATGTCAAATGACTAGACTACCGAATTTATCTCCTCGAACTACGTTTGCAAGTACCAACTATGAATACAATAATATGCTATAATTTATATGATTAATAATTGTTATATTAATTCAATAATAGTTATTCATTAATTTGGATAAATTTACTTTTACAAAATATTTTTATCTACATAAAATAAAACAGATCACGTAAATAATTATACATATTGTTTAGGCATACCATGAACCAGCATCAGGCACGCCACAATACACTTCTCTCTACGCGTTGTTGCTGCCTGCTGGCCACATTACGAACCAGGAACCCAAACTGATAATATATTTATTGCCTTATACCAAATTGGTAAAGTATCACAGAAATTAACCATACCTAGCTAAACTATGATGTCTTCAATAATACACAAACATTTACTAAACACAAAAGATTTGGTCAATCTATTCTAAAATATTACCATAATGCATATACTAGTCACAAGTGCCAATACAAACAAACTAATAACTATACTTAGGTAACACTCAAAGCTTACCAAGTATGAGAATACAAGGCCAATTAAAAATTAGTGATCATAGGCCCAAAACTATTTAATTAAATGTAATAAACTAGAACAAATATTTACAAATTCATCAAATAATAAACACTGGTAATATTGTGAGAGGTGCGATCGTTTGCGGGTAGTTATCGAGACTAGTTATGAAACATATCAAATTCGGCAATGACTCTTGTAGATATCTATTATATACCTACCACTACAGTGGCAAACTAGCGTACGACCCACCTAATATACCTCTATAGACACGTGGAACATTAGGGGGCATCATATTTGTAGAACAAATAAGCTGTTTCCAAACTACACTTATTTATAATGCATATAATAATCATTAGTTGTGTTTACAATATTATTATTAATTGCGCAAATAACTTAATTACTAGGCCGAAGCGAAAACATTGATGTGCATGATTGAGAACTGTGGAATAAAAAGAACCCTTAAACTAGCCTTGATGATCATGGATGGCGGGCCGCCACCACAGAAAATTTAACAAGAGGAAAGTTTATCTTCTGAATAATTCTCTTCTTAGAACTTTTAAACATTTTAAGTTAATATCTGTAGGTATTAAATAAAACATGTAAAGTGCGGCTAGATAGATTTAACGCTTTTCTATTCATTTATCGGATTAACAAATGATCTACTTTTTTTCTGGTCCACATTAATTAATCTAGAAATAAAACTGGTAAAAAATAGTTGTGAATATTTTGATAATCGGATGCAGGATTGCCTACATCTATGTAACCAAGCTTTCATATTCTGCAAATTATAGTTGGTCTAATGTAGTGTCGCTATAGGCATGCAAAGCTTTATATGTTCTCTAAAGGTATACCGATAATTTAGTTTCGGAAGGACTCTTAATGTTAAACTGCGTTAGGAACATCTACATCATAAAAGTCGAAAATAATATTGTTTCATAAAAATAACTCTTAATTATTGCCAATACTTACTAATACAAAAAATAACAAGTCTTAAATATCTACCCACTAAAGACCGTTAGCTCTCATACATACTGATACAGCCATCACTGGAAAAAGTCTAAGCCTACTGAAAACACTGTCTAAGATAAAATTATGATATCCCTACATGTTAATAACAATCAAGCCATATAAACTACCAATACTCACTCTCAAACCACTGATAGAGACAACACTATTATTTATTGCTTCATACAAACTGGGCCTTTTAGCCGTTATTCACATAATGCAATCATTTTAATAAGACGCGCTATTTAGCAAAATTATTAACAAAAGTTATTGTATTTAGCAGTGCCTAATAGCCGTTATTACATACACATTAGGCCGATTATTAGCTACAATAGCGCGAAGCAATGCACGAGATCACCGAGAATACCGCGGCAGCTGGCCGTTGTGCGCCAAAAAAATCGAATTGCAGTCGTGTGGGTACGCTACGACAACAGCTAGAATATAAAGATGTCTAATATTCAACATATCATATCAGAACAAGTTATTAAAACGAGTGACGTGTATTTTCCGATTAACTAGTTTGCATATTATCATAATTTATCTTTGACACTGTAGTATAGGAAGACTAGAAAATCCATACACAAAATATTTCATAGTACTCATTAGTTCTACGGAGTATTATTAAAAAAATAATTGAGAATTATAAAATAATTAAAATGTGTTGTTTAATTAACTTGATGTATTTCGTTGCCGTCGCCGTTTGTGGTGGCGACCCCGGCTGTAAACGGCCAGTCGTAGATGGACTGGAGAGGAACATGCAGTAATTCTACCAGGTGTCTGAAGTTAGGCTCTGAAATTAAGTAAAAAATAAATAAAATAAAACTTACTAATATTTTAATACCACTTAATAATGTGTAAAAACTTACCATTCTCAGGATTGATATATCCTTTTCTTATCAAGAAATCTATCAACACAGGTGCACTGGTTGTTTTAAACTGGGGAGTGAGAGCTCTCTGCACACACTCCTCAGCAGTTAACAACTCAAAATTCTCAACTTCGCCATCAGCATTTTGCGGCATGAAGTCCAATGGCAATTCAAGATCATATACATATTCTGTGTTAGGGAACAGGCCCCTTTCACTTTCAAAATAAAAACTGAAATCAAACAAATTGCAGATATTTATTATAGTTCTATTAATTAACACAGCTGTTAACCTTTGACACTCATTATCTATTTTATTACTATTCATTTTATCTGTCATTTATCTTTCAGACACAGGAAATTAGTTCATACCTAACACAGCCAGCTGGTACCAGCTTCTTAGCCAATTCTCCTTCCACAGAAGCTTCTTCAGCAGCTTCCTTTATTGTTGTCTCGAGTATGCCAAAACCCACAGCTAAGCCTCCACTTACGAAGCAGTCCCACTTGCCTTTAAAATGTCGTAATTAATGTAAAACAAATCACCTACTCTAAACTTATCTATATACTTCCACCCATATCAACATAAATTGGAGTATAATCTACATAACAAAATACAATAATAACCTTATTATTATTAAATAAATACTACCTAGACATTATTTTAATATAATATTTAAAGAAATTTTTTAATTAAATTTGTAACCAACTTATAAACTGGTTTATCAAGTAAACAGGTATATGTTTTATGTTAGCATCCATCATATATGTCAACCTTGACCTGGTATAGTGTACTCAACTACTAATACTTTAGGCAATGAAGCCTAATAAGTAATATAAACGTTTCTCATATTCAATTTAGGAAAAGAAGTAGGGCAACGTCATACAATATAACATTGCTATTTGAATTGTATAACAATGAGTGTCACGGAAAAATAACTCCAAAATTGATGATGGGCGGAATGAAGAGGAGGAAATTCTTTTGTTCTAAGTACCTATATAGTATTTTACTTTTTTAAGACAGATAACTTACCGAGGCAAAGCTATATGGCACAGACTAAGGAAATGTGAAAGTTCTAAGGAAAAAGTGTAAGTTACAACACACAAGGTAGTTTAAGAGCTGCACCAATATAAGTAGTGCTCTTTTAAATGGAACAAGAACAACTTACCAGGCCAAGTCTGTTTTGTGAAACTTCGTTGCTGTAACCAGATGCATAGGCCTTTTGTGGGATGATTCACATACCCAGTAACACTGACTCCATAATTCCTGATGCCAAACAGACACACAGCACTCCTATCCATCTCCATCAGACTTTCAGGATAAAGGGGTGTAGTGACTCCAAAACACTGAAAATAAATATTATAGAACAAAATAAAATGTATGTATGATTTTTAGTTTTCTTATTGAGGTTATACTATTCCACAATATCTATAAAATATGTTTTCTGCAATCATCTTGACATCACTATACAACATCGGTTTACAAACAAAAATATTCATCAAGGTTCTGTTTTAGCAAATTTGATCAGTGGTTTTTTTTATACAATTGGACAAGCACTACCGGTGTCTAGGTTAACAATGGACACACCAACAGGCTTATACATTCATAATTTCAAATAACATGGTTTTTAGGCCTTTTATAGTCTTTCTTCAGTTTGTTGATGTCGAGAGCTATTAAATTAATAGACAATTTAATTAAATAATCATATATGTACCTCATCCCTCCATCCTTTAAGTGCACATATCTCATTTTCTTTCCTTAGGTTTTGTAAAACATCAGCTACCCGCCTAGTCCTCTCCTTATAATCTCTGAATGCTGGATTTAATTCTACACACTTTCCAGCAATTCTAAACACCTGAAATTTCAGTTCAATTTCACTATAGTCCATGTTTCATTATTGCTACAATAATTATAAAGGGTGCATCTGGATATATTCATCATTACAGCTGAAAGATGTCTACTGCTGGACATAGGCCTCCCTCAAGGATTTCAAGTGCATTCGGTGTTGAGCTGATCTATATAAAATAATTGATGGATTTTGAATAACTACTTAGACCACTTAAGTTCCATAAAATATTTTTACCTGTGTTACGATTGCAATATAAGATATTTTCAGGAAGAGGTACCTGAAAATATATTATATTGCAATCCTAACTCCTTATCCAAAGATATTTTAACATAATAATAATAATGGTTAGTTTCATTTTTGTTGAAGAAGCATTTTTGTTGGGATCTAACATTTTTTATTAAATAATTTAATTCTAATTAGAAATATATAAATGCCTTACCTCTGGGAATCTAATCAGGTACTTCATAAAATCAGGGCGAATCAAACCTACTTGAAATCCGGCTACTATAAACGGTTTACATATTCCCTGGTGCAAGCCTGAAACAATGCATTATATTGTAAGCAAACAGTACAAGTTACCTCTACAACTGCTTGTTATTACAAACACGTAGGTACCTAACACAACCACCCACACATTTTCAATTAAATACATTCTATTACACTTGAATGGTAATTTAACTGTGCTACATACCTGATAGATAAAAACAGTTGAATTTTTTGGCTAATTTCAACAGATCGGAAATGTTATTCTGCTCGGACGAATACATATTTTTCATATTACTATTCCATGCGGATTCCATACAAATTATGAATACTGAATACGTATACTAAATGCCTAGAGTTAATTTAATTGTCACCAAAGAGATCGAGGAGTATGGGAATCACTCGTTATTAGAATGATAAACTACTGCAATATTGTCCTGTCCTTGTTCATCAAATTCCACAATGTCTGTCTGACTCTGACGACTACTGACCGACCGACAAAAACAAATGACACCTATAGGGATGTGTGCTAAACTAGTGTTACCGGTAATTTACTTTTTTGAGTATTTCCGCTTTACGTTATATTTTAATTTTAAATCTCCGCAATACCTAATGTATCTCAAAAAGTACTTATAAAATTTGAAAAATGTTAAACGCAATATGATAATATATAATAATTGTTTAATGTCAAAATAAATTAAATTAATCGTATCTTCGAAGTGTTGAGTGTTCGTTATAGGTAGGTACCTATTGAAATCCTATTATGCATGGGTACGGCATACGCGTGTTATGCGACTTATGCGTGTACCCATGCATGCACAGAGTAACTAATAGTGATTAGTTACTCTGTGCACGCATGTTATACGTAGTGACGTATAACATGCGTGTACCAACTAAGTCACAGCTCACAACTGTTCAAATCTCAAATAATTCCAAGATGAAGATGACCAATCTCAAGATAAAAAGAGGTCAATTCTTCATGCAGGCTATCCACATACCATACAATAATTATTTTGATAATATTTTCATCATGATTCTATGATTGGTTAAAATATTGATTAGAATAGATAGAAGTCTTTGTACCTTAATTATTATATATTTTTTTATATTTGCCCATAATAATTGATGACAGTATTATTATTTTATTGACGTTAGTCATTAAAGAACTGTGAAATAACGTGCACTAATTTTCCAAAATCCTGCTTACCTATATAGAAAATAATAAAAATAAAACATATAAAGCATATAAGATTGATCAAAAGAAAATCTAGGTTCTTTTACTTGGACTAGTTTTTAAAATCTAGTTTTCTGTCCTACTCCTGCTCCTGACAACTACTGTCAAAGTACCTATCAAATAAATTGTTGCTACGGCGGGTTTTATTTATTTACGGAATACTTCTTACTTATAGTTTATTTTTGTTAATCAACTACTTTTAAGGAAATTGTAGCTATAAATGTATTGTTTAGAAGTAAGTTTTAAATTTATCTAGGAATCTAAAATGGCATCTGAAATTTATGGGGTCATCAATGAGTTAGCTCCGGTGTTTCGCCCTTATGTCCAGTATGTGTATCAAGATTTAAAACTTGGTAAGTAAGCCCACATTGTGAAGTGTTACTTATTTACTGTACTTTTACTTTTCTAAGCTTGCATATTTTTTGTATAAACAAACAATATTTTCTGATATGGTTATTTCTTTTATTCTATTGTAAAGCTATACTTCACAGGTTTATGCAAGACCAAAGTCGATTTTGAAAAAGTGCTAGGGAACTCAGAGGGAGGAGACAGCCAATTTCGTGTTATTCTACCATATTGTTCAAAAAAGCTGAAATGGGAAGTTTTATTTGATTCCACATCCCCATGGTTTGCACCTGATTTTAGATTTGATGATGACAGTTTCCTTATGAATGTGGAGGATCAATTTTTCGAAGAAAAAGTCCCAAGTCTAGCAAAATGGGATGAAAATGACCCAAAAGCTCTGAGTAATGTTATTTCAGAGCTGGTGAACCTTTATAAACTACATCAGGTTTGTTATATATTTATTACTTTTGCCTGTCCCAGATTTAAGGAATACTAGCTTGACTATAAAAAACAACTGATTGTTAATTATTTTTTAAATATTGGAACCTTTTTCCTTCTGGGAATACTACTTAATATCTATCATATATTTATTCAAGGCATCATATAATATAATACATAGCCAAATCAAAATTTTCAGGTCAAAAAATTAAATGATGATGAAAGTTCTAGAGCATGCTTTGAGTACAGTGCATTATTAGGAGATGCTTTAACATCTGAACAAGATATTGAGGTATGGGTTGGAAGCCATGTTGTTGAGTTTTTGATTCGACTCAATGTGGATACATCAAGATTACCTGAATTGTACACTAATGGGTAAGAAGATTGACTATATCTAATTAATTCTGTGTGAATAAGTAAATTGTATTCTTATTAGATTGGCAAACCCTTAGTGATAGCCCCTTAGGTGTTGGAAGCCTTCTTGCTTCTTCTGCATCTGTGGTATGGGGGACTGCTTTTCTCAACTCCATGTATGTAATTTGTGCACAAAATCTTCTGCAACTATTTCAATACATTCGTTATCTTATAGAGTGGAAGAGAATCCTGGTATTGACACAGCATTGTTGTTGGTGAGATATCCAAACTCTACTAATGCAGAGTTAATCTTGTCACCGCTCCTCACAAAGTCCCTTGGCAACATAACATTACCTCTGTAAGTATATTTTAAATAGATATTATATTTTTGTTATATACCTAGCATCATTTTGCTTAGTGTGAGCAGAAGTATTATGATGCCTAGGGTGAGGCTATTACCACCTTCTGGGCACAATTCCAGACCCAGTGCTGCTACTGAGAAATTCTAACATAAAACTGAATACACTTTGCCTGAACTGGGATTTGCTAAAATAAGCGCACCTTATACTGTGGAAGATTAGCAAAGCAGTCAAGCAATATTGTTTATACATATATTGTTTATCTATGGTTTTTCAGAATGCATCAGTCAGGAGTTTTGATGGATTATGTACCAATGGTAACAGAGTTATTAAATAATAAGGTAAGCATGTAGCCAATGTATTAAAATTCCTAAGCAATCATTTATAATATGTCTATGTACTTAAATTTGTTGATATTTTTCAGATACAAGATTTATTAAACAATGAAAAACTTAAGAGAGACTTATTGGCACAATTAATTGTAAAATATGAAGGTGCTATTTTAGAACATGATGCTAATTCTGCAGCCTTCTTATTTGAAATGAATAACTTCCATTGGATCCTACAGATAGATATAGGTTTGTGTTTTTATATTATTTTAAAGATTGCTTTTGCACTAGGAAACGAGCACACTGTTGAGAGAACATACAGACTTTTTTCATTTTATTAAGTCATAAGTTATGACTCATAACTGACTATACATAATTTCTAAACTGATGACCCGAACTCTTTTGTTTAAGAATAATCAAGATAATTTAGAATGATTGCATTAAACAATAAACTCAACATATTTATGATAATGAACTTTTGAAGGAAGAAAGATTTTTTAAATAAAATCTATAATCCTATGCATTTTCAGGTATCAAGTTTCCAGAGAAGCCTCCTATAATAATACTAAGATCGATTTATCACTGCAACAAAGGAAGACCTATATTCAAAGTACTTTCAAACTGTCCATACAATAACTTTGAAGGTTACATAGAACAGCAAGTTGAAACTTTCAAAAATGAATGCATGGGCATACCTAGCCCTCCACTTGTCAAACTGGATAATTGAGGAAACCACATAAGAATGTATGATAAAGAAAGATGGATATTAACACTTTCGCGGACAGTAATGTAGACGCAATAGATGTTTTATTGTCATGACGTCTATAGACGTTCACTGTCCTTCAAAGTGTTAATATTACATGGAAAATTTTGGTGTACATTACATTAGTAGTACAATTAATGTGAAAGTATCAGCTGTCTTAAATTTCTTTTGTAGCATCTGCACCTGTGGTAGAGCATGTTGTTTTGTTGAGCCACCATATGCAATGGCTTAACAGTGTACAATGAAATGTGTACATAAGATCATTTGTTTTGCTTAAATAATTTGTAACTCTAATTACCACATCCATTGTAAATAAAACACTAAAGTAAAAAAAAGTTTCTTTTTATTAACTTTTAAGTCATAGTTTAACATTGTTATTTATTAGATTTTATCCTTAAACAAGGATTTATTACTGTGAACTAAGGCAATTCGTACGTTATTTAATAAATAATTAAGTACAATACTTATACAATTACCTTTAGAACTTTGGCTTGAACAATAACTATAGGTGGTAAATCAGATTGTAAATTTTGTTTTCTTAAGATAATGCTAGACCCTAAAAAGGCTAAAACTAACTAATTTCATTAATTTAAATCAAACTATAATAATGGAGTACAGTGTCAGGTAGGTACTCCAACTCTGTGAATAATAATTTATAGAAAGTATAATCACAAAGAGTTTCCACAGTGACAAACTCTTGCCGAAAGAAGAACCCCACGAAAAATAAATATTATATTCGTAATTGTAGTTATGTGCAACAATCTACTTCTACATTTAATTAGTAAGCTTCGTATTATCGTTGGGGCCAATTATTTGGTAACGATATCTCATGTACCACACTTTCATTCTATCCCACATATTTTCAAAGGAGTCCATTGCTGGCCTGACATCAAGAAGTGCAAATTGATATTTGTTGTCGACTTCACCACCATCGTAATAGTCAATGACATAGCGCACATCCTTTCCACACCGATCAACAATCCAATCGTGTCTATCAAATGGTAACTCATATCTGAAAAAAAAAAAACTGAAATAAACTAAACTTGTTGATTAGTAAGGGCTTATTCCTAATTCATTTTAAATAATGATTATCTAATAAGTGATCAACATCACAAGTGCAAAACACTAACTAAAAAGAACAAATTTCATTGTACATACCCAAGCCAAGATCGCATGCGTGCCCTAGGGCTGTAGTCCGATGCTTTTCCTCCAAAACTTTTAAGCCTTGGGTGTCCACACTCCTTAGCATGTAGGGCTTCCCATTTCAATACTTCTTGCCAGGCCTGCAAGGTAACAAATTGACTTAAAGATGCTAAAGTAATAAGATAAGAAAATATTTTTGTATTACCACCATTTTTTTATATTACCTGTTCATTATTAGCATTGTGTATTCTGATTATATCATCCATATCTTTCTGCTTAATATCTTCATCCTTCCAGCGCCAACCCTTGCGCAGCATAGCATTCCAGAACATCTGTTGGCTGGGGTACACCCAGAACTCTGTTGATCCATCAGGCATTGCACGCGGGATGCTTGACACTTGACGTTGGATAGGCAGTTCAAATGGCTGATCTGGAGCTGGCTGCTGATTTGCCGGTGGCATCTAGTTAATAAAAAAAGTTATGTCAAAGCAGTAGAATGAAATTACATGTTCTTGCCTTTTATTTGTCATATGATATTTACAGACAAGCTAGTGAGCAAACCTAGTATTTTGACTGAAATGTTTTGCAAATTGGATTAAATGTGACTAAAGAATATTACCATAATGTTTCTAATTAGTTCATTGGGTCTCAAAAAGATGACTAGGTCTTTAAATTACTACATAACCTATGTTATTTTTTATATTGGTCTGTAAATTTTGGATGACATGTCTATTATATATATATATAGAAATAATCAGTAGAAGCTGCAGGTCTTGACCAAATAACTACTTATGACCCATTTTTTAAGAATTATTATTAGCTTACCCTGTAGTTTTAAAAACAGGAAAAGACAATGAAACTTATTCAAGTACCCACTAATGAAAATATAAAGTGTACTTCCTATTTCTAGTCATTACATGATTTAGCACCAAAGCCTTACTTAGTTTTTGATACTAAGTACCTACTTAGAATAAGATTATGAACAGCAACAGAAAAAAATACATTTCTTCATTTGATTGTCTAAAGTTCAATCAGATTTTTTAGTAGAGTACACAGTCATCACAATATCAGGCACTCCTGTAAGCGTTCTGCTGTCTCTGCTCTATATAACGCTAAGGCGACAGATACTTTTAATTTGTTTTTAAACCACACAGTAATGAGGGCACTAGGGTTAAACGTCGTCGATTAGTAGTAAGCCCAAACTCCATAGTATTCATTCTAACCAATCATTCGCCTTGACAATGACTTACCATGTTGAATGGGTTGATATCATTGCCATTGCCATGCTGAACAGGACACTCTGACACTTGCTTAGGCACCTCACTTTTTTGTTCCTCTTTTTTGTGCATGGGACATTCTGGAGGCGGATTCAAATTCGCCACATTCGGGCTGTTAACCCCAGCATCAGCTGATACCGAATTACCCATTATTACGTTGACTTACGTAATGTTTTAATTTGAAGGTTACTTTATATTAAGTACATAATATTGTTCTTTTCAAACTGCAATCAAAATTTTGGGGTCCAATAAACAAAATATGAATGTTCAAACAAACACTAAATTTCTCTTTAGAAGTTTGAAATAAAATATAATTTTACGGTGCCCTCGCAATGTTCACTGAATATGACAGAATAAGAATATCACCAAAGACAAAAGATTTCCTCCTTGAATATCACTATTAACCGACCATAGAGTACTATATTTACTGCCTATGACTAGAAAATTTGTCTTTGGTTGGCAAGAATGTATTTTATAGAAATTTAGAACACTATGTTAAGGCGGGTCTAAATAAGTATCACTTGCCTGATCAGTATCATGATCGCCTATTTGAAGGGTTCATATCAGAGCGGCGTATCATGACCCGTCCAAATAGGCTCATGATACGGATACGGGGTGATCGGATCGGCCAAGCAAGTGATATACGCAATTCCGATCATGCAGTGTGACAAAGATATCAATCATATTGTCACACTTTCTGTGGCCACAATAATATTGACAATAAAAAATAACACACAACGGTAACACGCAATTTATAAAATATTATTTGAAACTTTAAAAAAAACAGGATCCTTACTAATATTATACACGCGAAAGTTTTTAAGTATGGATGTTTGTTACTCTTTCACGTAAAAACTATTGAACGGATCTGATCACACCTCTACTATGACCCATCCTTGCACTCAAACAAACGCAGTAACACTAAAGTTTGCTCAACTAAATTATATAAAACCTATAAAACTAGTCTAGCGCATCGTAGCTTTTGTTTTCTAAGCAACTATTTATACAATAAAATTAATGATACGCGACAGCCGATGCCTATCATGACTGCCTTGGTGGTCCAGTGGCCGCAGTATGCGCCTGCTGTGCACAAGGTTGTGGGTTAGATTCCCTCACAGAACAAAACTTTGCTTTTTATTAAACAGAAAAAAAGGCGATCATGATACGCAACGGCGATACGCCATTATTTTGCTGGGGCACCGCACACTGGATACGGTGATTGGATCGGACAAGTACTAACTACACCGATCGATAGACCCGCCTATAAACAACTCAAGTAATTCGTAGACTTTCATCTATCTTGATAAAATAACTAATTAACAATATTATTTTAATATTCTAAAGGGGTAAATTGGTAAGGCGAAAGTATGTTTCTTGCTACACAAATAAAAGCACAATTTAAAATACATTTTTAATTACCACAGTGGCTTATTTCTCTACTAAATGCTAACAATACTCAATGTTTTCATCATTTTTTCTTCATAAATTTTAAGTATTTCTTTGCATTAAAGTCATCCTCAATGTCATCAGTAATTTTAACTTTTTTCTTTGGCTTCCTCTTCTCTAGTCTCATTTTCTTTTCTTCTTCAGTTAATTGAGATAAATCTAGTGGTAACTGAAAAGGGAAATAAGATATATTTTATTTTGCTTCTTAAATTCCTAATAGGCAAACCGGAAAATGAGAATGAAAGAGGCAAGTTGTTTTTATAAGACATTGACAAATTATGCATACTGTACAAGCTGTGTTGAGTGAAATTTAGTTTAATTTATGATTGAAACACTATAGTCTATTTCACATAACATGGGTCCTGTGACATTGAAGATAAATACCAATGAAAATGAAATACAATTAAATTAAAATCTATTGATTGAATACTCTCGCAATTCAATTAACTAATTGGTTAGAGATAATTCAATCATTTTCTTTCATCTACATTGTAACATGTTAAACGTCACAGTACCCATGCTATGTGAAATAGACTGAGATAAATATTCAGTCATAATTCTAAACACAAGGAATTTGCTGTAAACCTTTAAGGAGTTTCTTTGGCCGTCTTCTGTCTTGGTCATCAGATCAACGTTATGTTGTAGTGCTATTAAAACTACACATCTGTACCCAATTTAAAAGTTATGAATAAATTTAAAAAATGGACTAACTATGAATCTATCCAATAAAAAAAAAATTAAATTGGGACTACTTTGTAGAATGTCATGAATTAGAATGCTTACTGCATTTTGACCAAAATATGTTTATAAATACAGCTATTATTAAAAATGTTCTAAAATATGTGTAATATACCCTTACAGTCTGACATCCACAACAACACACAAATATGAATTGGTGAAAAATTTTAAAGTGCTGACAATTAAGGTTATAAACATATAAATAGTAGATTTGTACTTGTGTGACTAGAATGTGTTATTTTGTAACATACAGAAGAAATCGGTATTAAAATTTAAAAGATTCTTTAAGAGAATCCAGTGATCATCAATCAGCATTTCAGCCGATAGATGTACACAGCTGGACATAGGCCTCGCCCAACTATTCTACAAATTAATGATAGTGAAATTCACTATTCAGTTAGCGCCAGCAAATAAATGTTAAACTAACCTTAATAATTTTGCGAGGTTCGTGATATTTAATGTTTATGGAGGCTCCATCAGGTAAAACCACGATTGTAGGATACGTTCTAGGGTAGATTTCTCTGTGTATCTTAGTAACACTTGTGATACTATTATTCAAATATCTTTTGGCAACAATATTTATTAGTGAAGATTTTAAATTTAATAGAACTTTTGTACTCATGGTTACAATAGAAAGTAAATTTTTTTGCTTAGATAGATTTGGTTAGACCGAAAAAATTCGCTCTTTGTTTTTTCAGTCAAGTTAGTCAATGTCAAATTTGGCATTTGACAAAGAAATCATTGCAACATAAACAAACATCTATCTGCAATATTTTACATAGGTAGCTTTGGCCCATGGTATTATCTTCTTCTAATTCGTTTCGCTCTTATTATAAATTTATTAAATTAGATGATTTCATAGTATTATAGTTTTGATTGCATAGGCATATTCATTTGAAGTACCTATACATGAACTACTGAACATTTTCTCAAAAATTCTAGAAAAACTGATCAACAAAAGACTAAATAATTTTTTGGATACCCATAACGTATTATCACCACGACAATTTGGCTTCCGCAAACAAAAAAGTACCGAAGATGTGGTATCGCTACTAACTTCACTAGTGGCTTCTAGCCTTGACAATAAACAGTGCTGTGTCGGTGTATTTCTTGACTTAGCCAAAGCCTTCGACACTGTCTCCATTCCGATACTCTTAAAAAAGTTACACACCCTGGGAATTAGAGGGGAAGCCGCAAAGTGGTTTAAGAGCTATCTTACTGACCGGAGTCAGTGTGTAAGAATTGGCCGGTCACTGAGCAGTCCGCAACCTCTGACGTTTGGCATACCACAAGGCAGTATATTAGGACCTACTTTATTTACGTTATACATTAATGATATACATGATATACAGCTCAAAAATGCTGAAAAAATATGTTATGCGGACGACACTGCTATAGTTTTTTACGGTAACACATGGGCTGACGCACTATCCAACGCTGAGCTTGGAATGGCAGAAATCTCTAAATGGTTACAGTACAATCTTTTGACGCTCAACACCAATAAGACGGAATACGTATGTTTTTATAAAACCGACGCCTCAGCCCCTTTAACTCAAACTTCCTTAAAAATCCATGTTTGCGGTGGAAATACCTGCAACTGCAAACCATTAAATAGAGCCACTGTCATTAAATATCTAGGAGTTTACATAGATGAAAAACTCATGTTTAAAAAGCACATCGATTATCTTTCCGCACGAGTCCGAAAAGTCATTGGCATTTTCAAACACTTACGCCATATCGCAAATATGGAAACACTAAGAATGGTTTATTTTGCTATATGCCAATCCTGACGTATTGCATTACTTGCTGGGGCGGAGCTGTCAAGACTTTGCTTATTCAAGTGGAAAGATCACAAAGATCTGTTCTAAAAGTGATGCTTAGAAAGCCATTCCGCTATCCAACAACTCAACTCTATTTGGATAGTAATGTCCTCACCGTAAGGCAACTATACATTCAGAAAATATCGGTCTCGGTTCATAAGAATGTATTAACTTCTAATGAGTATAAAGATCTGATCAAGCTTAGGGTATTTCGCTTGCCGAAACCAACAGTTAAAACAGTTTTCGCACAACGCCTAGGATTGTTTGCAAGGACTCATATATATAATGCTGTACTTAAGTTCTGTGATATAAAAGAAAAATCATCACATGTAGCAAATAAGCTAATAACAAATTGGCTACATACTCTAACCTATAATAATACTGAGAATATCTTACAAATAAAACGTGAAATATAGAATGTACTATCTACATATTCTACCTACTACTTACATACATGTATAAATAGTTTACATAGGTACTGTTGTTCATTTTAAATACAAACCTTGTAATTAATTTTAATTATTCTTTTCCATGTACTTATTGGCCTCATAGATGTATTTTATTTTATTTTTTATTCTATTACTTATGTAATTTTAGTGACTTTCGGTACCTGTACTATTAAGTATTCTGTGCTTTCGGTCATATATTTTGAAAATATGTTATATGTTTATAATTATTTATAGTCTATAGTTTGTTTAATTTTGTAAAAATGGTTTATAACAGAATGCAAAGTTATTGTTTTACTAATTATATTTGTAATGTCAACGATAAGCGATTAATTATAATTTGACTGTGTGTTATTATGATCTTCTCGATACAGGCTTGCCTAGTGAGAGGATCACCAGTAATGTTACTGATATTTTAACTCCAGCATTTGACTAGACTATACCTAATTTATTTAAAATTGTGATTTAAATGTAAAAAATCTGTGTATTTTGACACAGATTTTTTACATTTAAATCACAATTTAGCTGAAATAAATATATTTTCATTTTCATTTTTTCATTTCATGATTATTTCCTATGCTACCTACATATTCATTTTTTTGCTGAATCATGGTATTGCCTGCATTTTATCTTTGCCACTCCCGCTGTCTGTACGCTTCGATCTTTGAAACTACGTAACGGATTTTTATGCAGTTTTCAGCATCACATATAATGATTTAAGAGAACGGTATGTATAATGCATGCATATTTTAATAGAGGCATAAAAAAAATCTTGTTTATAATACTAGCGGGTTGGTAATCACTACATAATATAAAACAAAGTCGCTGTCGCTGTCTGTCCGTCCCTATTTATATATCTATTACGCATCGGATTTGGAAGCGGTTTTAAAGTAATTCAAGAAGAAGGTTTATATGTATAATACTTGCATAATATTGTAGAGAAACACTGATAAATGGAAAGGTTTCTAATGTGATGTCGTAAATAAACTCATTTTTTGCGCTTACATTGCAAAGGCTGGCTGAACCAAACGATATAAATCAAAATAATGTACTAGCTACAGTATTGTACACCTTAAAAAGATCAACAAAAAAGTCCGCGATGGTATATGTCTATCTCCTAAGGATAACCCACAATAACCATTTTTTATCCTTTACATTTTACGGGAAAAAATGGCTTATTTACGAAGTGATTTTAAGCTATACAGCATTAATCCTTATCCAAATAAGTACCTTAAATACATTGTCTATTTAATACAGATTAATATAGTTATTTACAGCATGTAGTTTAAATGAATATTTTCGAAGATATTACAAATTTAAAATGCAGGAATATAGCGGTTGCGGCGGTACCGGCCGGGAGTAGATTTGTAATATGGCTAAATGATATCAATCAATCAATGTCTTTATTTGTCAGAATATGGTTTATACAACGTGTTACGCAATAATAATAAAGTACAGCATATTCTACCATTAATGGCGTACAAATTTACAATAAAAAAAATAGTTTTAAAACAATAATAACTAATTAATAAAAAAGTCAACATAATATGATTATTAATAACACTTGCAACATAATAATTTATAAAGAAGGATCAGTCAGAAAGTCATTAACGTTATAATAGCATTTACAATTTAACATGTCTTTTAATTTTTTTCTGAATATATTTGTAGGTAGACCTTTATAAACATATGGTATTTTATTATATATTCTGGGGGCCATGCACAGCACACTTTTCGACATTAGTGCTGTCTTGGCGCTGTGCATACACAGCCTAGTGTTGTCCCTTCTGTTGCGTTGATTAATGTCTGAGAGCCGAGGAAACAAGTGCGGGTTTGATTTTACAAAAAGAGCAACTTCCAAAATATATAAAGACGGGAGTGTCAGAATGTTGTACATTTTAAAATAAGGTGTGCAACAAATAAGGTGTGTTGAAGTCCAAACATCGATCTTATACATTTTCTGCATCTTAAAGGCGATTTCTTTATTCGTGGAATTACCCCAAAATATCTCAGTAAAGATGCTACGAGACCATGATATGCAGTAAGTAAACCGTCAATACTAACTACCGGGGCGTATTAATGTCCCGTTCATATGTCAATGTTTTTGCATTCCAACGTCAATGTGCTGTCGTCAGCAAATAGCGTCATATGGTGGTCAGTTACTTTAGGTAGGTCATTAATATAAATAATAAATAACAAAGGTCCTAGAACACTTCCCTGAGGTGCACCGAAGGATATATGTTTTGCTTTAGATGAGTATATCACTTCCTTTTTGGCCTTAAAATCAAGTCTTGTAATTGTGGTAACTTGTTTTCGGTTGGTCAGATAAGAATTTAACAAATTTAGTATATTCTCACGAATACCATATGATTCTAGTTTGGCCAGTAGAATGGTATGATCTACATAATCAAACGCCTGGGTCATATCACAATATATCGCAGAGACAGGAGTTTTTCTGTCGACATTGATCATTACTGTGTTAATAAAATCATATATAGCCATGTTTATATGACGCTCTTTCAAGAATAACAAACATGTTTGTATTGTCTAATGATAAAAAAGCTGTAAACGTTGTTTATATGGACATTCTGTTGTAGGTAGGTATATTCAGTATCAGCATTACACCCGTGCGAAGCCGGGGCGGGTCGCTAGTATTATATAAACAAGGAAATTGTCGAACACTCTCGATAAATTCTTCCATGAGGCTATGTAAAAAAGACGTGCGTATCCAATCACACACGAGTTACTAAAGTGTAGTGTTCGCTCAAACGCCCGCACGCTCGTCCAAAAGATAGTGTTTGTCTTGAAAATATCGTACGTTTTATAGTAAAATCAAATTGTATGTAGGTATAACTAAGGATCCCATTCCTTATGTTATACTATTAAGAGAAGAAAAGAGCAAATAATTCCACTATTTTCATCGTTTTCACAGTAGCTCCGATGCTTTTACACGCTTTATTTTTGCTATTTTTCGAGTCAGGATTTTTTTGTCGCGTTGCATATAAAAATTTAGTTAAAACGAAAAGAAATATAAATTCTTTCATTTTGGATAATGAGGGAACATGGGAAGACCATACTATTTATTATTGGTAATATCTAGGTCTACAGTCATTTTCGGGCTCGAATGAAATAAAATATGTATTTTGATCTTAGTCGTGTCGCACGTAAAAAATTATAGAAATAGCTTTTTTCTGTAATTATTGTATTTTGCGTACGATACCTACATAGTGGTAGAAATGGGGGCAATAAAAGCGATTCACAGACTAATCATCAACGGTCATTGGAAAACTTCCATGCAAAGGTCAATACACATGAAAACGGAAACAATACAACACTTAGATGGCACCATGGAGATGGGATGCGACAAAATACAGGTTAGTTATGGTCGCACAAGACATTACAGAGAGGAATGGAAAGCTGGCCTGAAACCCCAAAAGAATAACTGCCAGACATGGTACACTGACGGATCCAAAATGGAGTCAGGAACGGGCGCAGGAATATACAACAAGACCTGAGGTCTTAGCGTGAGCATGGGCATACTAGCAACAGTCTTCCAAGCGGAGACATATGCGATAGCTGCCTGTGCCCAAGAACTGTTAGATAGAGAAACTAAGAACCACTCCATCTACATAGCGAACGACAGTCAGGCGGCGTTAAGGGCACTGACGTCCTACAAAGTGCAGTCTGCAATAGTATTAGACTGCGCCAAAACCCTGAACAGACTAGGGAGACACAACAGTGTAAAACTGGCATCAGGCATCGAAGGAAACGAAAAAGCCGATGCCCTAGCACGAAGAGGCTCGGAATCGTCATGCAATCTCTAATACAAATGGTCACCAAAAAGCATGGCGAGTACTGGCAAAACACCGAAGGCCAAAGTAATGCAAAAGAATTCCTAAGGAGAGTGGAAAAAGGCTGGACGAACAAATTATGGAAGTACAGCAGAACACAAATGAGAGCAGTGACCGGTGCCTTCACGTGTCACTACCCTACAAACAAGTTCTCCACAGAATGGGCCTGCTAAGCAGCCCAACATGCAGGACCTGTGGTAAAGAAGAGGAGTCAATGTGGCACCTGCTATGCACGTGCCGTGCGTTGGCTCCGAGAAGAATTAGCCTACTAGGACTGGCATACCCCGAACCAGAGGATTACAGGCGCACCCCCGTCAAGGAAAACTGAAACTCATGCAGGAAATATTCAGGGACCAGGACGTAGGGTGAGCGGTAAGGTAGGGGCATGCACAAAAGACCCCAAGAGTCGAAGTGCGCTGGCCTAAAGGAAAGCCCCGTTACAAGATTAGATAATTAAGTTGGTTCTGATTGTTGATGTGCCGTATAGGTGTGTCGGCAAATGCAGCTGCGTCGCTGTTAGGTATTAGGACTGTTAGGAACTAGCGAACAAAACTTATGAAAAGCTTTCCTTTCGCGCTCTTACACACGGTGAAGATACTATAACATTTTCCTAGATATAAAATATTATAGTATTTTAAGATATTACACACCGATAAGTTAGGATACTATATCCGCTCTCTTGACTAGGGGAGAGGTAACACGTACATTTCTCCACTGAATCTAATATACATGGTTATCTAACATGAATAATACTGCCGTACTTTTACTATATGATTTTATTATATCCTGACTTCGAATATGACTTATTTTATAGTTTATTATTCATAAACAGGGATATTTTCGAACAAGTTTAATAAGTTGTTCCATTTCAAGGGTCACACGTTCTCCTGTATATATATCATGTAATAAATGCGAGTGTCTTTCTGAAATATAATAAACGAGCACCCCACACTCCGCGTTTTGTAACGAAAATACAATGAATGAGCGAGCGGTGGGAGCGACAAACACGCCCCGCCCCCCGCAGTTTGTGCACACTCTGTATATGGATCTTTCGATATATATTTCTGAAGGCCATACTTCAGAACTTTTTTTTGTTTTATGTCCTAAATTTAAAACTTGAGAAATTAGTCTGCAATAGTTAAAATACTTAAATTTTAAGCATTTCCAACATAAGTTAGGAAAATGGGGAAAGCAAAAAATTAACAGATGACAGCAACACTGCACTGCACAGTAAGCACAGTTTCACACGCGAAGCGTCGCGTCGTGTCCGGCGTCGCATTATTGTATTGCCCAATTCGTTTCTCCGTAATAAAATAATTATTATAATATCCTGCAAATGAAGGATACTTTCTAAAAAAGTGTTCAAACGACGTGATAATTACTTCACAATGGGTTGTGCGCAAAGTGAAATATCTCCGCAAAATGAAACTCCTAGAAAAGGCTGTACCGATGTGTTGTGGCTTGTTATTTATGTTTTGTTTTGGATATTAATGGTAAGAATATTATATATATACAATATTTGGGTATAATTATTAATGCAATCACTTTAATTTACCACTCTTATTAGTACCAAGTACCAGTTACCACCCATATCTAAAAAAAAATCTATTTACTTTTTAGATAATCGTGGCTGCTATATCTTTCGTATATGGAAATCCTCTGAGAGTAATCAATGGTTACGATTCTTTTGGCAATACTTGTGGAGTGAAAAGCAATCAGAAGCTGATCAACTTTCCGTTAGCTGGTGTTAGCACACTGGATAAAAAATATCTGTTTTTTATGGATATAAATGAATTGCAGCGATCTCTTAAAATATGTGTGAAACAATGTCCTGACAAGAATTTGGGATCACTGGCAGAAATTCAACAGTTTTATAGGGATACAGGATCGAATGTCTGTAGATATGATATAAACCCAAACAATTATACAAACACTAAAGAGTTGGTGCATCACTACATTGGACCATGCCCAACATTACCAGTACATGCTTCATTCCCTCTTCTAAATAGGTGTTTCCCTAAGTCTACACATGACCTGGCCACAAAGGTTTTCACAGATTTTTATGAATTGCTGAACAGTTGGGATACTATTGAACAGATGCTTTCAGATCTTTACTCATCTTGGAAAGAGATGATTATATGTGTCATTGTTGCATTTAGTAAGTATTTGTCATCATATTTATTTACATAAACATTACTCAGATTCCGTACCATCATCACTATAAGTGTAATTGATTGATCATTAAAAATATATATGTTTTAATTTAAAATAGTATATATTTTTGTAATGCATTTCTATTTATTTTGTTGTATAATAATCATTTAGATAATCTATTTTTGAAACTGCAGTGTCTCACTGCATTGAACAAAATATATGTAATTTTGTTCCAAATAATCTTTACTTTTTTCTTTCTCTTTTTATATATAAGTACATTTACCTGTATAATAAATTAATGATCATTTACTTTACAGTTAAATGCACTTATATCAGTTCAATTTGCACTAGTTCTATACTTAGATGAAAATATCTATGTGGGAGGTAATAAAGACACTGACTCACATAATGTACCAATGATGTCATCTATACATTACCTAAAACTGCTAATAAAGACTGGCTACAGTCTTGAAAAATATTTTTTTTATAAGAAAATTAAGTTCGGATTATGGAGGTCAACATAAAGAGGTTGCAACTTGCGACCTTCATTTAATATTATGCTATTAAGATAAAATCTATTGTTATCTATACTAATAATATAAAGCTGAAGAGTATGTTTGTTTGAACGGGCTAATCTCTGGAACTACTAGCCAGATTTAAAAAAATCTTTTTGCATTTGATAGCAAAATTCTTAAGGAGGTTGTAGGCTATATTAACATCATACTATGACCTAAAGGAGGCATTACCATAGAACAAAATCCAAAATTGATTCAAGTGAATGTGCAGGAAACAGCCAGTCATTCAATTTCAAAATTTAAAGTGTTTACCACTAATGTATGTACAATTCTAGTATTAGTAGAGTAAAAGATATGGATTAACTTATTAACTAATTGAACAAACATTATTATTCATGTTTTAATTTTAGATAAGCCAGGCAATTAAGCTATGTTTTGTTATATATATGAATCAAGTATGAATACTTATTGGAATAATACATTTCAATTATATAATTAAGTAATTATGTTTTACTTCCTGTAAGGATATTTGTTATTTTGTTGTTCAATCACACAAAAAGTACCTACTGAACTGATTGTTATAAAAATTGACAGTGTTATTAACTTATTATTATTTATTAGCTTGTTAATTGTCTCACGGCAGGACAAAGGCCTCCTTTTTCTTTATCCATGACACCCTATCTTTTGGCTGTTTAGGCCAGTCCATTACACCATCTTTTGGGTCTGGTCACTATGTACATAGTTATATAGCCCATAGTTCCTGCAGCATGGTTTAACTTACAAGTATTTACTTGTCCCCAAAAAAATGCTAATCGCAATTGCCGCGGGACTTAAGCCTATTTGATATTCCAGACTATATTCTATCTCTGTGGCAAATTTCATCCAGATCCATCTAGCCGTTTTGGCGTGATTAAGTAACAAACTTTCGCATTTATAATATTCGTATAGCTAATTACGGATCCTTTAGAATCCAATTTTATATTTCAGTGTTGAAATCTATCAATACAATAATTATTTCTTGCCATGCACTGCTTTAAAGTTGTGTCAAAAGATCTACATAAATGTATAAAGGAAGTATTGAGAAGACCAAAAAGTTTGTACCTGTTTTTGAATGCAAACCTAAATTTAATCTTCGTTCTAGGTACCTATGCCATGCAAAGAAAATAAGAATCCAATACATAGTAAAAAGTACATAGGTACATTTAGTGGTAATGTAAGCAAGGCTTTATTTAATAAACATTGTAAATAAATATATTATATGTAGTACCTACCTAATATTGTATTCTATATAGTACCATGGAGTTTTTGTACTTGGAAATTTAGCCATATTATTCATTATATTTAAGTCATTTTGGGTTCCAGTATTTTTTATAGAATAAAAACATAGTCATGTGTGGTCCTATTGTAGCTACTCTTAGTAAAAAGTGTAAAAACTAACTTATTACTTACAATATTATGTAGTTGTAGTTGAGCTAATACAATAACAATATTTTAAGTACTTAAATGTATTAAGTGTCTGTAGTTGTAATCATATTCATAGGTCAGGGTCCATAAAATAACGTCCTTATAGCAATTAAGTCCTTTGGGGCGATAATAAAGCCAAATTGATTACTTTCATATTATTTGAATTATTGTCATTATTAAAAATTTTAAAAATATATTAATAGCTATAAAGACGTCATAGCACGACCCCGGGTATATAGGTACACACGCCTAAAACTGTTCCTTATTACAGATTTACTTTTCAGTTTGCTCGCTGATAATGGTTTCAATTCTACATTTGTTGGCTACTTTTGTGTCATGGATATTCATGATATTGGTGTCAATAGCTAGTATAGCTGGCACAGCACTATTGTGGTACACGTACCACGAATTGAGGACGAAACAAAAGAGATTTGATGACCATACATTTTTAGCGGTAAGATGTTTTTCATAATCATTAAAAGAAACTTATGTAAATACACTCGGGTGCAATGAAATCGAACATTATATTTTTTTGCAAAATGTTAATTATTAAAAAAACCATTTTGCAAAAAAAAAAACTAATGTCCGATTTTATCCCGAGTTCAGTTGGTAACTTTAAGGCGCTTTTATAATTTACCATAGCACGGTATGGTACGGTTGTTTAGTTACGAGTTAGGAAGGCAAACTACATGAAAATAAATGAAGTCTCTTTAGATATTTCCGTTATCTTTACTCTCATTGAGAATTTTTAAAGCGTCTTAATACTATTCTATACATTTTTGCTTCGCTATTGTATCTTGACGATAAAATCGTTAGTGCCGTGCAGTGCGAAATCTCACTGTAGGTACTAATGGTATAAAGGTTTTTATTGAAAATCTTCTACTCCATTCAATTCGAGTTTGTAAAATTAAATGTATGGGATATCGCTAAAACTCCTGATGCTATTATTAAAGCAACCTTATTTTTTTTTAAAAACTGTATTAAAATCAGTGCAGCCGATATTAGAGGGTAAGCCTGTTTTTCAGGGTTTTCATACATTTATTATATAACATTAATATTACCTACACAACTCTTTCTTTTCAGGAATCGTTAAAAAACGAAAATGCCTTTTTATGGTATTCTATTATTGCTACTGTAATTACCGTAAGTATACCGTAATACGTATCTACTTAACAACATATTATATTAAATAATAAATGACTCATACTACATTAGACTAATTAAATGTCCACAATGAGTTATACTCACGATTGCGTCATCGCTATACAAAAATAATAAATGAATAAATGACATGGCCTTCATTAAAAACAATACAGCAACCTTACAACCTTGTTCATCAAATCAAATCATGTCCCACCGCCGTGCGAATCACCTTCCCTCTACGAATTTGAGAAGATTTGGTCAAATACTCATAAGCCATGAAAACGAAAAGTAATCATATTGACATATGTCTGCTGAAGACCCGTGTTTATACTTATATTGACTGCACGAATGGCACACTGCGGTTTATCATTGGGCGACGTGTTGTGGGTTCAATCCTTAGGTACACGACAGAAAAACGGTGTGTTTCACAAAATTAATGGTTGTTTCGAGATTGACTTAACTTTGTGTCCATCAATTGTGGGTAAACTGGTGCAGGAGTCGTCTAAAAAAAGAAAAGAATACCACGAAGTTTTTTTCATATTGGTACTGTTCGGGATCCAAGTCGCGCCTAGCAAATTTTGCAGGTTTCGCTAGGAAAGTTTCATGCCATATTGCAATCTCTGTTATTTTCGACGAATAAGACAAGGATACCGTGAAAATTGCCTTGCAAATTTTAACTAGCATCGTAGTTTCCAATAATATAATGTTACATATTTCAGGCGATTTTACTTCTACTGGTATTTGTGATGCGTTCCCGTGTGTCATTTTTGGCGGCGTTGTTTAAGGAGACAGCTCACTGCCTGGGATCCATTCCAGCATTATTCTTGCAACCTATAATAACTTTCATCTTTCTAGTACTTTTTCTGGCGTTTTGGTCAATAGTTGTGGTAAGTTACATTTAAAGTTTAATTACATTTTAGTCATATTAACGGATTCCTGCCTTTTTAGGTCATGATCATTTTTTTCAATAACTTTGAAAACATTAGATTTAGCAAAGTAGAATACTTAAATTAACTAAACTACATACTCCGAAGGGGCTGCTTAAATATAATAACCATTATAATAGGTATATATTTTACCATTTCTAAAATATAGTTTGAAAGTGTAGAATACAAAATGAGACACAACTTGTATGACATACCTACTTACATTAAATTAAAATTTCTGCTTTTTTGTCTAGTTATGGCTCCATCCGTTTTCTAATACAGTTGATAATATCCACAACTATTTTTTTAGATATACATATATTGTATGGCTTTTGTACGCTTTTCAGGTGTGTTTGGCGACAGCAAATTATCCTGGTATTCCATATAAAACCAATTTCTTAATAAATGGTACATCAATGCCTGATCAAATTGATAAGGCTTCCATTGAAGCGCAAAACATCAACAAAGATGCCAGTTTAAAAAGTAATTCATCCATATTTTATAGATTGATATCGTTTGTTTTTCTTTACTATTGATAAGCATCAATAACCATAGTAATAATAATACACAATTTTATATTGTGAAAGAACGTTAAGGCGTTATTCCTACGCCTGATGATTGATGAGAGTGAAGGAATAAAGAGTGCACTTGTGTTTGCGCACACACTTTGTGCTCTATAATATCTTCCTCGCAGATATCCGTCCAGATTAGTGGCCGTGACTGAATTCGGCCATTTTATTTACTTTACATTTTAATTACATCCGATCCATTTCTTTAAACCACTTAGGTGGAAATAACCCGGCTCACATGATGGATGGATATTCTAAAAATACTTTTAAGTAGAAAAAAAGTTCCTCTGCACTAGACACAATTGTTTAATTTTGTCTTCTATTTAATATTGCAGCTTACGCATTGGACCCAATACAATTCGATCCTTTGTGGGTTAAGAGTATGTGGTGGATATGTCTTATCTGTTTGATATGGGGAAGTGAGTTTATACTTGGATGTCAGCAAATGACAATCGCGGGCGCTGTATCACATTGGTATTTTAGGTAACTTTTTTATTAATTATAAGACACAGCCCTGGATTTACTATAGGGGCTACTGTACAGGGCGGCAAAATTCAGAACGTAGGAGAAAAAGATACACATTTTCGATTACGAAAATCATATTTTCTCTTACGCGCCGAATTATGCCGCCCCGGGCATTGTGGTGAAGATCTTTTTTTTCATTATTAGGCAAACAAAATTATGATTAATTTCATGATATTTTTTTTACAATGCCCAGGGCTACAATGTTTCTCTTGCAACATAACTTTGACGAAGTTATTTTTAATCATTAATTAATTGTTTCCAGAGGTCCCAATGCTCATCCATCGCCTGTATTGTATTCTATCGGCAAACTCGTGAAGTACCATTTAGGCTCAGTCGCAAAAGGATCATTTTTGATTACGATGTTCAAGATACCTCGACTTATTCTTACTTATTTACATGCCAAGTGAGTATGTTGGGCTAATCAGCTTTGTACGCCTAAATGTAAAAGTACCCTAAACGGACGTTCTTGCATGAACAGATTGATAAATGTAGAAAGAGAAAGAAGTATGTCTGGATCCAAGCGATTTGCGTATATACTCACTGCCTACCTCAATGGGAGGCAGGCGTGATGATAAAATATGTAGGTATGCACCTAATGAAATACAGGTTTCCAGCGCTCATTTAGCGATGCGTTTCCAACGAAACGTTTTTCTATCCCAGCTATATACATACATCACAAAGCCCTGGTATAACACTGATGTATTGCAAGCGTTCACAAGGTACGGTGGCTGATTACCACCAGGCGGGCCGTACTAGTACTTTTTTTCTATAATGGTTAACCGTTTTCATTATCTACAATTGTAGCGCTAAGTGTGTCATAGACTTTCTTTTATTAGGACGACCTTGTTTGATAAGGTTTCGGCATCATATTGTTGACCGACTTTATTTAACGATTTAGGGGTGGGTGGGTACACCCGCGTGTGACCCCCTTTCTTAATATATCATGTGGGTGTGTGTGATTAATTACAATAACCTATTTTATATTCAGCGAGTTTTTATCCGCTACATAACCAGTGGAAAGTCGCGTATATCTATTGGAACTTTACTAAAACAGTTAGTTACCAGATATAGTTCTTATTCTTAGGAACTCTTTTCTAATTTCTTAAGAATCGATTAATGTTTTTAATGAAATACAATTTATTTGATGGACCTACAGTTAAAAGTAATAAATTTAATTTAAAAATATCATTATAATTTTCTATCAAATCTTGAACTGTATTTATTGCGATATAAGCAATACAGTACCTACTATAATTACAATAGGAAAGGAAACAATAATGTTAGCTATGTCACTAATAAAGTTTCTAACAATTAAATTGCACTCGACGGTAAGTTGCAGTTAAAGCACATAATAAAACTTAAAATAAAACAAATGTGTATTGTAGGTATTATAATGTTCTTATTTATTAGGATGAGGTTGGTTACGCGAGTATAATTATTCACACTTTGACACTGCAACTCTATTGTGTTGCAGTGTGGAAGTGTGAATGCAAGTGATATTTCAGTTATATGCGTGGAACCCTATGAAACACTGTACTTGCACTTTACACACTACTGTATTTAATTACTTGATTAGTACTAGAACTTTAGGTACCGACCCATGCGTTGTAACAATATATTGGGACCCTACGTTTAACATACTTATTTCCTTTCTATTTAACAGCTTAATTTTGCATTTTCAGATTATCAGCTAGGGCTGACAAGGGCTCAGATTGTGCAAAATGTGGTCTCAAATGTGGCATTTGTTGTTTTTATTGTCTGGAAAAGTTTATCCGCTATTTGAATCACAATGCCTACACTATAATTACTATTGAAAGATGTCATTTCTGCAAAGCAGCTGCCAAGGTTAGCGTTATTTATCTTTACACATTTAAAGTGCATAACCTGTGATTGGTTTAAAGAAGGCCTACGCAGCATTGGACTGCGATAAGCTGATGATGATGAATACATCTATAGTTAGCGAAAGGATACAACAGTAGTTAAAGAAAGGAATATCTTATTTGAAAACTTTCATTAAAATTTTCTTAATTAACTTTTTTGATCTACATTTTGCCTTAGGCATCTATGAAATACAATGGAGAAAATTTATAATTAATATGTAAATTTACAGGCGTTCAGTACAATCGTAAACAATGCATTGCAAGTGGCAACGATAAACAGTGTTGGCGACTTCATTTTGTTTCTGGGCAAGTGTATAGTGACTGCAGTGACCGGTATCATCGGTCTTTTACTACTCAAGCGCAACCCCGATCTGCACTTCTATGCTATCCCTACACTAGCGATCTGCATTTATTCGTTCTTCATAGCACATTGTATGCTCTCCCTTTATGAGGTTTGTGTTATTTTATATATCACATGTTTACACTTGAGTGTATTTAACAGTGATGCATTGCATTGCTAGATGCACATATCATAAGAGACAGGGCGACATACGAGCAAGCAGCCTGCCATAGAAAAACCACAGAAAAATAAGTTTAACGACACTGTTTTTAAATAATGTTTTAATTATCACAGGGTTGCAAAACTCTGTGTTACCAGATTTTGGTAATCAGTGTTATAGCCCGGCCACGAATTCAGCGGCGAGCGGTAAGACATGAACTAAAACTTTCTATAATGCCACACGGTGTTGCGTGCGGTTATAGTACATTTGTTGCCGTCGCCGCTAAGCCGTAAGCGTCTATAGGCCAGCAGGTAGGCCAAACGCTTGTTTCTCGCCGTGGTAGTATAAAAATATTGAAACCCTTTGAAATATCGTAATGTAAATAATTAATTTTATTCCACAGATGGTAGTTGATTCTTTATTCCTTTGCGTATGTGAGGACCGAAATATGAATGGTGTTGAAGGTAGATGGAAAAACTCCCGGTTGGCGGAGCTTGGTGGTCATAAAGTAGAAAAACAAGAAGACGAAGTAGACAGCACGGAAATACAAGATCTTCAAAACAAGTACTGAGTGCCTATCGAGCTTGGTGTTTATGCATGTCTGTTCAGTGCCTTGAAGTTGACTGCCGCAGACTATGTAATTCTTTGTTGCTTTATCTACATATATTTATAGTAATATTTATGTGGTGGTTCTAGAGATTGCTATAAAGTCGAAGTCCCCGTTAGAATAACGAAAAAATGGCTGAGGTTTTAGTGTATTTTAATGGTTTGCGTTAGCATGTAGTACAGTTATTGCATTTCACGACTGCGAGCTGCGCGAGGCCGTATTCATGTAATATACGTGCGCATGCGCGTCAATACGAACGTTTCGTCTAGCACATAACCTAATACAACAATGCACAAGTAAGGTTTACGTGCGCTCGTGATTTGCAACAGCAATAATGGGTATCAGGACGCTTTTTGCATTGTGGCAATCCTAATTACTGCTTGTTGTATAATCTGATGAAAAGTACAATTCATTGTATAAAAACTGCAGGTGATAATACCTGCAGTTATTATACTATCACTAATACTTTTCATAAGATCATACAACAAGCAATAACTAGCTCTATTTAATGAAATAAAATGTAGTCGCCCGCTGCTTCTGTCTGGTTTTAAACTTCTTGGTGGATGTTTTGTTTCCTTTTACTAAGATCATCCAACATTGCGTTATCTTTGTATAAATGTGATTACATTATACACACAAATTAAATGAACTGTAGCTCCCAAACGAGAGTCCTGTTTATAACTAAAGAGTAACTATTTCAGATTAAAAGTGTGGACAGCAATTAATTATGTTGCGAGACATCTAGTGTGATGAATCATGTCGTATTTAGGGGTTGTAAGGATATGAGATATGGTGAATTGTTTAAGAATTATTTAATCAAATTTTACTATTTTCTTTACAGGTGAGATGGCAGTATTTTATTAAGTAATCTAAAGCGCTTGTACTCATTAATGCATTTTTATTATTTTAAATGAATGTAAGCATAATAATTATATATCTACATAAGCACGTTAGGCGTGTATTTTATTTTTACTTTTAGTGTTTAACGGTTTTCCGTGTTTACGACTTATGACGTAGATTGATATTTTTTTAATCAGTAATCTCGATAGTACTATTAATGTTGTCGAATTTTATATGAATTTTTAGAAATGTTTATGATAAAAGCACGTATTATAAAATGTGTTATATTTAATGAAGTTCCAATTATTGTGTGTTTCAATGTGTATTTAGTGTTAAGTATTGTCTTTTCTGAAGATATTGTGAACTTTAGTAAAAAAATATTTTTTTAACATACTCAATTATACTCAAAATCAAAGAAGGGAAAGTTATTAAAATATTGAAAATAAGATTTTTAAAGGATAATTGAAACTTATATTTACAAATCTGTCAATAACGTATGTAGTTATGTGGTACTGCTATTTTTTTCCCCAGGCCAGATATAAAAATATATGAAACTTAAATTATGTCTCTAATAAAATTACCTATCAGTAATATTTAAAGTAAGTACCTAGTAACTTTCCTTTCAAATTTTATAATTCGGCTGAAAAACAGAATTTCATATTTGAACCTCGAATGTTATTTATATTATTTTAATGAACTCACTTATTTTTAAGTTTAAGTACATCCATTGACTATATAATGTTTAAGGCTATCTAAAAGTACAATTTTATATTTGCTATTAATATTTTTTACATCTTTATTTTAGTGTTATTTTTACAATATGACACAAAGTTTCAATGCACAGAGTTATACACATATTTTTTTAAATAAATATAGTATTATTTATGAAGCTCAATTTTTTTGAATTAGGGCTGTATTTAAAATTTGCATAATATTTAAAGACTAATTTAACAAAAGCCAAATCTGTGTCATAAATAATTTATAATTGTGGC
The DNA here is from genome assembly GCA_947095525.1 of Trisateles emortualis. NCBI lineage: Eukaryota > Metazoa > Arthropoda > Insecta > Lepidoptera > Erebidae > Trisateles > Trisateles emortualis. The sequence goes on from OX352734.1 coordinate 13,133,872, forward strand.
TTACTGATATGAGTTATACATATTATGATTATTTTAAAATTCGAATCATGTGTAATTGCATCATAATATTATTAACTGTCATATTTCAAGTTATAACCGTCCATATATTGAATAAGATTATCTTTTAATAACCATAATAATTTAATAGTTCATTTAACCCTTAAATAAATAAATAAATTTAACCCTTGCATGACATACAGCAATTATTACTGTTTTTAGCAATTAACTTCATATTACCACTTTGTTTGGTGATACTTGTGAAAGAGCTAACACATTTTTTTTTACTAAAAAACTAAATATATAACTGTCAAACTTTAAATGTTCTTCTTCCACTCTTCTTTTGTCTTCTCATGGCAGCTGACAAAGTAATTAATAAATGTTTATTTAGGTAAATTGTGAAATCATTGCCATATAATATTAAAAATTGATTTATGGTGTTGAATTGTCAAGACAGAACAAACAACTATTTATCCTGTTACGAGTAATCATTTATAGCTTGTTCTATTCACCCCTCATAATTCATGTCAATATTAGCTTACGACTCACTAATCTGTTTGAGTATTGATGAATCAGTAAGGCTTTAATGATTGAACTGTAAAGGGATAAATAAAAGTATTGACTGAATCATGATTGTAATTAGACTATTTTGCTGTTGTGATATAAATTGTTATACAATCCATTTGTGCACTCTCTAGTGGCTAGCTAAATTCTTGCTAAACTAACATTGGTTGTAGCTACCAACTTTGGTAAATAGGTTGTGTTGTGGATACCTATTGTTTGTGACCCAAAATAGGTATATATATCCAACTTCGGTCATGCTACAATGCCAGGCCAGCCTAACTTTTTAATTTTGTAATTATTTTTTAAGATTTGTTAGTACATATTATATATTTAAGTACCTCAAATAAATTCTTCCATTGTAACAATCAGTGAGCAAAATCCATAATATTTTATAATAGCTTTTATTAAGTAAAAATCACATGTGTGAAAAATAAATTTTATTATTATGATTTACCCGGCTTTTTCTTTTTAAACTGTTTCCTCTTTTTGATTTGATCTGATATTGCCTTACTCTTAGCTTTGAGTTGTTTGCGACGGATAGTTTTATCTGGCTTGGAATTTAGTTTCATACTAAATACAGGCTTTTGTTTCTTCTTTTCTCTAGGCTCATCTTCACTCTCTTCCTCCCCCATAGATGGAACATCTTCTGCCTCTTCTGAAAATTACAATAACATTTAGAAATCAACATGTACAATTTCATTATCTTTAAAAAACAGAAAATTCTGCACTTATGCATTTTCACTGTATTGCAAAAGGTTTTATCAAAATTCAAGTAATTGATTAATGATTCAATGAGTTTCTTTATATTACCTTTCACAACAACTTCTTGAGCCTTTTCCATAGCATCTCCTTTAAAGAAGTCTGCTCCTTCAATATCAGGGTAGCCAGTTTCTGGTTTAGTTGCTTCATAAACAGCCTTCTTTTCAACTCTCCTTTCATATTTGTTGCCAGCCTTTTTAGATGCTGCCTGTCTTAGTTTTGCTGGGCTTATATATTTAGGATTCTCCCATAATGTTGCACCACCAAAAGATCCCGAAAATATTTTTACCTGTTGAACAAAATGAGAAGTAATGAGGACAAGTAAAAAAATATTAATTGGTGTTGATATACCATCACTTACTGTGATCTGTGTAAGGACATTATTTTACATATCAGCAGATACATTATTCTTATTAATGAGAATAAGCCAAGGTCTTGTTAAGTGAAATATGCAAATTCCATTCACAATAATTATCTTAATATATATATTTCTTGTGTGCGTGTGTATGTGACTGAACTCCTCCTAGACGGGTGGACCGATTTTGATGAAATTTTGTGTGTGTGTTCGGGTAGGGCCCTGGATGGTTTAGATTCACAATTGGACCCGGTAGGTGGCGCTGCTGTCGGTATTTCAGCTATTTCCGGCAGGACGACGTCTGCCAGGTCCACTAGTACTAATATAAATTACTAATATTATAAATGCGAAAGTTTGTATGGATGGATGTTTGTTACTCTCTCACGTAAAAACTACTGAACGGATTAGGATGAAATTTGGCACAGAGATAGATTATGGTCTGGAATAACACATAGGCTTTTGACAGTGATAACCGACATCCACGCGGGCAGAGCCGCGGGCAACAGGTAGTAATACATACAAACAAGTAGACATTCTATAACCATTCAATTACCTTAATAATTGACCCAAATGCAAGTATAAGTACTGTTGACCAGACAACAAAGATTACAAAAAATAAACTTACAGGATTCAAGACAAATCTAGGTCCAATTTCTGCTAATGCTCCATCTTCAGACAATATCTGGTAATTTCTGAACCAAATCCTGTTGTCAAGTATCATAAATGTATACACATGATCAAAGAATGGTTGGCTCTTTGGATGGTGGTTTGGGACACCAAATATTTGAACAAGCAATTCCTTCAGTATACCATAATGTGTATCTTTAGTGAATTGTGGGTCAAATGATAGAAGTGGTCTTGATCCTCTTAAGCAATTGCCTGTCATCTTCAACTCGCCCATTGTGTAAACTAAAAATAAAAGTAGTTGTGTTATAATATTATTATGAAGTAGTTAGTAGTAGTAAGGCCACCAGCCCGGTGCTTGGACAACAAAAAAACTGCAGGTAAGCAATAGATGAGTTAAGCATAGCACTGAAACAATAAATGTGTAAAAAAGGGAAACATATATAGGGTGGATAGGGGTTGGTAATATAATATAAGTAGCTGTAAAATTATGAATGAAACATACTGTTTTCAACAAGAAACTTCACACTTGGACCATTAGGAATATTGGCCATCCATAAGTAAAGATCTCTCATCTTCCTGCCCTCAAAAAGTAGACATTTGTTGCAATTCTTCATTTCACTTATTTCATTGACAACATACAAGTTTTTGCTTCTCTCCATTTTAGACTCCGTTTTGTGATGTGGCATCAATTTCTTTATATCGTCCATTAGATGACGATGACGGTGATTTATACCACGTGCTGCGAAAACTAATACCCTCTGTCTGTTTATCCATCGTGTCTGAAAGTTATAGCAAGGTTTTATAAATCTTGTAATTTTATAACAATACAAGCAGTTACGGAATGTATGCCGTTGTGTTCTAAGACAGCTGTATAATTGTTTCAATTGATAAAAGCAATTATAAATAAATAACTATGATTAAGAACAAAAATAAATAATATTCTAACCTGTTTGGGTGCCGGGTCATCAGACATGCGAACTGGTGGCAAAGCTACGATATTTTCTTCTTCTTTTTTAGCTTGATTTACTAAGCTTTCTTTCCTCTTCATATTTTTAGATTTCAGTTTTACCATTTTTAATAATTGCGTAAATTACCACGTGCGAAACATATACGGACGAACAACGAAATTAAATCAAACCAGGATTATTTTACGGAACTGTCATTAGTGTCTAAGTCACAATGTCACGCACGCACGTGTCTGTCAGTCTGTCACCCACTGACACAGGACACTTGACTTTACTTGGTTTATGGTTTCTCTTTACAGATAGTTCCCGGTTATTGTATTATGGATTATTAAATGCAATGGACTTAATTTGTTTATACGATCAAAAATAGTAACTATACTAATAATAAATTAGCCGAAGATAAAGACGAATAATTTAACAAGATCCTTATTTAACACACTCTTGACCACAAAAAGTCTATCTATCTATAGTATATTTTGAACTACTCCGCGAAGCTATAAGCATTGACGTACCATTTCAAATATTACGTAATCACTGGTACACAATAATGTTTTGCCAAGATCGATCGTCACTATCAGTCGAATGGCTATCTTATTATTCTAGGTTACATTTAGCTATATTATAAAGTACGGAGTTAAATCTCTACTAAAACACAATCTACATATTAGATATCTATGTAAATTTTACTTCCTATTTATAATAGGACAGTAAAAATAAAAGCTAGGTAACTACGTTTAAATCTAAAAAGCATTCTGTGAGGCGCTCACATTATCAACGAGCATCATTAAATAATACACTTATGTCAGTATTTATTATTCGTTAGAGGAACACAGTCTTGTTATCGGGTGTCAAAGAGTAAAATTATTTTAGTATAAAATGATAAAGTCGTTTACATATTTGGTGCAACTAGTTAATAGAAAACAGGTTTTGGAACAAATTAGATATGCGTCACAAGCTCTACCACAGTTTTCATCGGTAAGATAAATATTTCGTAATATACCTGCCTACCTAGTTACCTAGATATTATTTTATTTTAAAAGCTCAATATATAATTGCTTAAGTAAATAACTACAACTACATAACTAGATAAACTAGTTGTAAATATAGTTTGCTGACAACAACACTATAATTGTTATATAGGTGCCGCATGCCGTCAACTCTACATAATAGTTACCTACGTATTTTAGGTAAGTAGGTACTGATTGCTGTGTATTACACAGCAATCAGTACCTACAAGTAAGTACATAACAATTAGTACCTATAAGTAAGTACATGTAATGAAAATTAACTGAGTATATAAATAAGACATTAGTTAGTACATATTTAAACAATTTTTAAAAGTGTGATACTTAACATGTAAGTAGGTACAGGCGAGGTACAGGCATAAATAAATATATCAGCGGGTGTTCAAGGTTTTTTGTACTACTTAGTTGGAAATTAAGCATACCTGCGGCCCACCTGGTGGTAAGCAGTTAGGTACCGTAGCCTATAGACGCTTACATTATATCAGAGGTATCTCTTGCGTGTTGCCGACCTACGAACAAGTTTGCGTTAATAAATTAAAATGTAGTTACATACCTTACCTAACCTATGCTGCCCCGGCGTTGGTCTAGTGTCCGTTGAGTGTGAATGGTGATCGCGAGGCCCCGGGTTCGATCCGGAAGTTTTGAAATTGGCGGTGTTTACACCGTACCTTCTATCTACCTACCGCAAGTTGCGTGATGCAGATTTCAGATAGCTTTCACATCGTGGGATAGTGTGTTGTTTGGCTCCATCAGACCGGTTGGCCCAAAAGATCGACTTTCTCTTTTAGCACTATGGGCCGCACTGTTATAATGTTTTCGTATATAATAATGTCCTTGGGCAGCATAAGCAAACGACCAAAAAGCACGATTCCTAAAAGTTGCTTTCCTAACCGCTAGGGAATTCGGCAACGAATTCCGTTTCTCTTGCTACCGATTAGCCTAAGAATTAAAGTTGAAATACCTACATAAGTACCTACTAAGTATGGCCTAGTGGTCACGCTGGCTTTAAAGAATATATTTTGGATCGGCAACACGTTGCCGCTTCGTAGATTACTTAAGTAGCTATGTCATAAATTTTGTCACTTCAGTAGAAGTTTTTTGATGCTTGCCTAGCGCCAGGGGAGTAGGTAGGTGGTGTGCTCCAGCGACGACGAGAAAATCGATTTTATTTTGTCGACGCAAGGCCGGATTTATACTTATTGGAGTTTTTATCCGGCCGTTTTTATACTTATTCGAGTTGTCCTGGGATAGAAAAAGGTTTATTTGAAAACGCACCCCTAAATGAGCGCTGAACACACAGGAAAAGACCAGGTACAACGCTGTGTTGTTATTTGGATGTAGTTTTCTGTAAGGTGGAGGTAGTATGGTTTACGTAGTTACTATTTATTAATCTGTGGTATGGTGCCCTACCTTTTTTTAATCTAAAATTTACAGATTTAGAATCTAGTAATCTGGGAATAGCTAATACAGCAGTTAGGTTGCGGTTTAACCATTCAATGACATAGCATTCGTCGTATTCTAATTCTACTGGCTTGTTGGTTTAAACCAGATGACAAAAGATAGATAGGTACCTACCTAATAGATTAATATTTTGCTGCGTAAGCTTTATTTTTAATGCATAGATTTTTCCTCTATTTCTAGGACAAATACAACATAAAAAGAAAACATTTTGGTACCATAGAGTCTACAGACATTGGTTTCTTTAAATCTATACTTGGGGAAGAGCGGGTTTTAACAGACGAAAGTGATACATTGCCATATAACATTGACTGGATAAAAAACTGTCGAGGTAGGTACCAAGTCCAGTTCAACATAGCATTGACTGCACGGGCGCACATCAGTCTGTTAACTATAATTATCAATTCTACCTACTTATGATACCAACATACAGCAATATAGATAGATACAGGCACATACATCTTCTGTTGTACCTGCCCAATCTACCAATGTAAGTATTACCATGGTCTACTATGGTATAATTTTGCAGTTTGTTTTAAATTTCAGGACAATCTAAGCTAGTACTAAAGCCAAGAAATACAGAAGAAGTGTCAAAGATCTTAAAATATTGTAACGATAGGCGGTTAGCAATATGTCCCCAGGGAGGAAATACAGGACTTGTTGGAGGTTCAGTTCCCGTGTTCGACGAAATTGTGTTAAGTTTCACTTTGATGAACAAGATCATCAGCTTGGATGATTTATCAGGTAGGTTGAATTATGAACCTATAAGAAGTTAATAGGTACTTCGGTTTACGGTCTATCTAAATCATAATGTGCAAAAAGGATAATTATAATAGGTAGGTAGTAAAAAAAGGCAAAGTAAAACAATGTGTAAGTTAGTGTGAAATATCATACAATGATTATCTTAATTATAGTTACGTAAAAAGCAAATAGTAAAGTTACTGATAACATAGTCTCAGAAAAATACGGCCGATTGTTATTTAAAATTTATTACTTATACGTAGATAGGTAGGTATATAACTCCCAATGTTTTACTCTACAGGGTCTCTAGTCTGCGAAGCTGGGTGTATTCTGGAGAATTTAGACAACTATGTTCGCGAGCGGGGTCTTATCATGTCTTTGGATTTGGGAGCTAAAGGCACATGTCACATAGGTGGCAATGTCAGTACCAATGCAGGTGGACTGAGACTACTACGTTACGGCAATTTGCACGGGTCCGTACTTGGAGTTGAGGCTGTAAGTTGATCCTTTATCAGATATAATCTATACCGTCTTTATTGAGTCATGTCATCCTGCACGCAATCCATTTTTTTTTCTCTCCCCTTCCATCCATTAACACCGGTTGGTATACCTTTATACCTACTTTTAGTCACATGCGTTTCATACCTACCTCCTTTCAATGTTTATTTCCTTCCCTTTGTTATAAATATGTTGTAAAAGTCATCTGATTTTAGATATCGTTCGTAAGTTCGCAATTAGATTTTGCATAATGTAACAAATAAAAAAGATCAACTGAGTAGATATACCTACCTACCTACTAGAAAGTTTTAGTTTGTTATCTTTTCTAATTTGTGATCACAATTCTCAGGTTAAGGCGGACGGCACAATAATAAATTGCCTAAGATCATTGAAGAAAGACAATACTGGATATCACTTAAAACATTTGTTTATTGGATCTGAAGGAACATTGGGTTTAGTAACTAAAATCGCTATACATTGTCCAGTGTTACCTAACGCCGTGAATTTAGGATTTTTCGGTAAGAAAGTATCATACAAAACCTACTTATTGATTGTTGGGGTCATCATGGGGTACAGAGGAGATGGTTGAGATTCTTAGAGAAGGGCGGAATGACGAAATTAAGCGTGCAGTTATTAATTTTATGTACTTACCTACCTACCTACTTACTAAGGTTAAGGTGGCGCACAAATATACGGCCTGGACGATAAACCGTAGGTAGGTACCTAACCGTAGCCTGTGGACATAATAGGTTTAGAATTGACTAGAAATTATATCGAAATGATTAGAAATATTTCTTCTTGTACTATCTATTTATCTAAATAGGTACTTATTTTAAACACGCCAGTCCTCTCGCGGTTGTGAGACAGGTGAGAAGGACATCTCTCTTTTTCAAATAATAAAAACCCTATAGTTAATTTATGACTTTATTTTCAGGTGTTAAAGATTTCGAAAGTATTTTGAAGTTGTACAAAAATGCTAAATCAAGTTTGGGTGAGATTCTGTCAGCCTTCGAGATGGCCGACTTCGATGCGATCAACTCTACTGCGAAGAATTTGAATCTGCCGTAAGTATGCTTAGCTCAGCAAGCTCTTAATTAAATTATCCAATATCTTTTGAACATTTAGATATTACTTAACTTAACATAGTCGAGTAACTACACCTAAACAAAATTGACTTAAAAAACAGATTGCATTTAATTTCAAGTATCTAACATTGCATTCTTACAGGAATCCGATCGCAGACTATCCCTTTTATGTTTTGGTGGAGACGCATGGTAGCCACGAGGCTCACGATAATGAGAAGCTAATGAAGTTTCTAGATAACGAAATGGAAAAAGGTCTTATACTGGATGGGACTGTTACATCTGAACCAGGAAAAATGCAGGTAGGTATACCTATATTCTACACAACGAAAACCTTTTTAATAGTAGGTAGAAAAACGACGTTGGTGTTTATTGTCATGTGTAGGTACTTATCTAGTAAGTAACTAACTTATAAGCTTCATGAATTTGGAATATACCTCACTTGGTTTGTCCTGTACAGTGTAGAAGGACAGCATTGGCAAACAATGTTTCTCATAAGGCTACTTTATTCTATTTAACTATTTTCAGTTTTTATTGTTTTAAAGTTTAGAAAAAATAAAAACTTTCGAGTTTAAACCGAACGAATGGACACTTGAAACTTGCATAGATGGCGCTTTAAGTATCTGCAGTCAGTAAGATATATTTTTTTAATTGAGTTTGATACCCACCAAACAATAAAATTGGAGCCAATATAGAAAAAAAAAACACTATTTCGTGATGTAAGTTGCCTCATGCATTTCGTTTTTTACAGACGATCTGGAATCTCCGTGAAAGCATAGCGGGCGCTGGCTTGAACGTAGGATATGTGTTCAAATATGACGTGTCTATCCCGCAAAAGAACTATTACGATCTTATACCGAAGTTAAGAAAGAGGATGGGTGACAAGGCAATTCTTGTTTACGGATATGGACATGTTGGTTAGTAACATATTCATATCGCCGAACAGTCATTACATAAAAACAGTGTTTAACAAAAATGGGTTTAAAAACCTTGTAAGCTGATATTGCCAAAACGCAATTACTACATGTTACATTATGAGCCTTTTTTACCGGAGGGCGATATCATACCTATACATAGGTACACTGACGGACACCTATAATGCATCAAGCACCATAATTATGTAGGTAGTCTATGCAGGTATGTATCGGTATGTATGGACAATGCAAAGGTCTACTGTGGGGTTTCAGTCTCATAACGTTCAAGTTGCAAAATAAAAAAAGGTAGCAAAAAGTTCAAATCTCATAAGACCCAAGTCTCGAAACCTCCAAGTTGCAAAATATCTACATCTCAAAACGTTCAAGTTGCAAAATAGTCAATTCTCCAAACATCCATGTCTCATAATATACATTTTTTATTTAAGTGGATTTGTAAGTGGTGTTTTGTATTTTTGACATTGACCTTGAAATTTCAAAATAATTGGTGGAAACTGTAATGCTTGTTATGATGTGTTTTTAATATAAATAATGGAAAAGTTTGTGCGCAATTAACTCAGGCAAGGAAAAGCACCTTACCAAGATCACAGTTTCTGCACTGCACTTAAATCTTCACAAACAGCCCAACAATTTTTTTTCGTGATTTTGTTCACAAGTACCTATGTACAGACTCCCTTAAATGTTTTTTCTGCTTTCATCTAATGTTATAGATCATACCTACACTACACAAACGGTTATTAACACATCTTCAAAAAGTTGTTCCACTTTTATTAATCACACTTCTGTTATATCCGTCGCAAATCTTAGATAAATTCCCTTTTTGATTATTAAAAAAATCCTGATCCATTTTCTAATAAATAGTCAATAACTACAATATTTTTACTATATACCTAGTACACACTTCTCGTCGAACTATCCAGAAAATAACGACATTGAGGGTACCTACAACAAAATAAGCAAAAGAAAGTACCCTGGTTAAGATATGTTTTTAATAAAAATAATTAAAAGGTTTGTGTACCCTCAATTTCAAAAGATGCGTTTAGTTTTAGCTAATTTTAACACAATTCATATCAAGAATTTATAAACTATAACACAGTTACAGACAAAGTAATGACTTAAGTATACATATATATTTGATAATATTTTTTCCTGCAATAAGCATTTGCTTATTATGTGCTAGTAAATAAAAAATAAATATAGAGTATATAATAATCCTTCAGACAACATTAAAATAACATTGTTGTATTTTATTTACATTTACAAGCTTCAACTAATTGAATTGATACCAACATGAATGTTTTATTTTGATTCTGATTTATTTACAATGTCCGTGGCCTAAAGGGCCACTAATAACTTCTTGTGCTGACTTGCGGTATTATAGTATTGTGTTATAGTTTCCATCATTTTTTTAAATTGGTGAATCAAGGTCGATATCAAAAATATAAAACACCACTTACAAATCCACTTAAATAAAAAATGTATATTATGAGACATGGATTTTTTGGAGACTTGACTATGTTGCAACTAGAACGTTTTGGGATTTAGATATTTTGCAACTTGGAGGTTTCGAGACTTGGGTCTTATGAGACTTGAACTTTTTGCTACCATATGTTATTTTGCAACTTGAACGTTATGAGACTAAAGGCTACTGTGTCGGTCAGCATGTAGGTACCTTTTTTTTAAAAATTGTTTCATAGGAATTTACGCTTCTCAAAAGGACGAATAGACTGGCAAGCCTATTCTATTAAACGACTATTTGAGTAGTGATTAGGGAAGGTATAATAGCCGGCAAACATCTTGACAAATGCGCAGAAAGCGTTTTTAGGTCTCTTTAGTGGTCCCATAGACGTGATACCTATGTGCGGGGTGCGGCAATGAACCAATCACAGAATTTAAGGATTCGCGTCATTGGTCCATACTGTCGAACAATATACCTTGCAGCACGACTACATCACTAGATGCGCGAACTACGCCGACTTTTGTTCAAAATATTTGCCGGGTACTATTCAAAAAGGTGGAACCTTACCAGGTTCCAAACCTATATAATGACCAAGTGTTTAACGGAATAAAGCTACTAAAGCATTGTTTCTTTTATTTATATTTCAGGAGACGGGAACATTCACATCAACGTTACCGTACCAGAGTATAACAAAGAAGTAACATCTCTTCTAGAGCCATACGTTTTCGAAGAAGTGAACAAGTTGAATGGTTCAATAAGTGCTGAACACGGCATAGGATTTAGGAAACCGAAGTTTATTCACTATAGTAAGGATCAGTCCGCGCTGGGACTAATGAGGGATTTAAAGCAGTTGATGGATCCAAACGGAATACTTAACCCGTACAAAGTGCTTCCTGATGTTTAATATAATGAAATTGGAATGGGTATTATTTTTTCGCATAGGTGGTAATCAATCTTATATTTAAACAATGGTTAATAATTTTTATTTAGGAAATTAGCTGTGCGTCCCGACTAAGCCCTGGTTAAACCATTTTTTACCCGTTTAAGGGTTGAATTTCAAAAAATCACTTCACCTTTGTGCAAAATTTCAAGTTAGTAGCCTTAGCTCAGGGTTGATAAATCAGGAAAAATAATATTATAAATGTATAGATTTATCTAAAACTACTTAATTTCACCATAATCAATCAGTTTAAGTTTAGTCTAGTTTTAATACCTGAATATTTTTATGCATTATTTTAAGAGTTGATTAAAGTGCAAATAAAAAAGTAACTTAAATAAAATCCATAGAAAAAATGAACTCGATCAGTAAAAATATTTTTATTACCTACATAATTATAAAGAATTTCACCCTGATGTATGATGACACTGACAAGAACATTAGGTATAATATTATATCACAGGGCACTCGATAATACATGTTTGCGCCACGTTTCGTAAGATATGTGAGACAACAACTGATAGCGCGACAATGTGAATAATTATGTAAATAATATATTTATGGTTTTGTAATAAATAAAACAACAATATTATTTAAATGACTTTTATTAAAATATCCATTTATTCTTATAACATCCATAATATCACTGCAACAAAAATACAATGGAATATTATAAACATTTCCCTAATTGCTTCAAATAAATAAATGTAGTATTTCCATAAATATATTCGAAAAGGATTTATTATTATATTTATTACTTTAATAAACAGCACAAACGGCTTAGTTTATTTAGCAGGTAGTTTATTTATTGCTTGTGAATAGTTTATAGCACTATAGAACACTGACTGTAAAGTCTAATTGATCAGCAATTAGGTCATTGGCTAAAATCCATTTCATACACAAGGCAACTATCACGCCGTCTCACTCATCAAATAGGCAAATATAATCACATAACAACACACGACACAAGTGTAACGAATTTGGCAAAATATATTGTTCGACTTCAAATCTAGAAAACCTTTGTATATAACTTTGTTGAGAAATGCAACTGGAAGTCTCTGTAGAACAACAGTTTGCCTCGCAAACTGGTTCCATTTTGTATTATACTTATAATTAAATCATCTATGTAACATGATAACGTATGTACGCAAGTGGCGTCGCATGATGAACTTTGTATTGCGTCGTGAATATTAATGTTCTAAACTTATTTGTGCCAGAGTAGATGCGCAATTTACTAAATGTCATTTGATTAAAATCATCTCTACAATCTCTCACAAAAGTATGTGAGTCAACAACAAAATTATAATTATTCCATCAGTAAGTAATATGGACAAAACGTCATTTAAGTAAATAAAAAAGTTTTCAGCCTTCTAACTTATGCAATAATATTATGTAACATTTTTCTCCAGTGGGCGGGCATTGTTTACAATGGAATGGACGTAAGCCTTATTGTTTGCATACAGAAGGTTTATTTTTTTCACTTAGGTTTATTTCAACATTTTTTGTATTTTCTGAGGAAATGTGAAGAAACCTCAAAATTAATCAAATGGTTTTTCTATATCATGAAATAGAAAAAATAAATGGAGAAATCATGAGATCACTAAACATAAAAAATTATAGACAAAATGTAAACAAGAAAAAATGGCTCTAAATTATGGCCTTCAAATTGAGTGGTGGGAGCTAGTAATAGACTATATCGCTAACAATATACGAGAAAACAACAGTACTTTTTAATAAAAATAAACAACTTAGTAACCTAAAGCTTGTTTACATTTAGTCCATGTGATGATTATTATATAAGCCAAAATGTTTACGTATAAAATTATAATATAAAACTGGACAATTTTAAACTTGGTTGAATTAATATTAAAACAAAATTATTTTGTTTACACAAACACAATCGAGACCCTACGGAACAACAGACCAAAATATTAATGTCATTAAAATTAAGGTTTTTTTTTTTTTCATACATATTTTGGTCATACATAAAAGCATATGAAATCTAAAATTAAAAGCTTAAGTCGTAAATATTCTGATGTCTTAGATCACTACGATGGAGCACCTAAAAGTTAAAGTTGATGATATCCTAGTAGGTAGGTGGAAAACTGTTAGTAGAATGTTATCGTTAACAGTCAGCGTATTGCTTTCGTTATGTAGACATCGACGCGCTAGTTTACTAATGTATTAGTCACAGCAACTCGATGTAAATGATACGCGATATTTCTTAGATCAAACTCATATTTAAATCTTCTTAGGATGGCTACGAGCTCGACCGCTCCCATTAATTCTTTTTATAGTTTTATATTTTATAATTTTTTTATAGTTTTTCACCATTGTCCTAGCATATTAGACGCAGTTTGGTCTGTGCCCCGCGAGGTAAAGGGCGCGGGTCTCGCCGCGGTTATCGCTTAATTTGATTCGACATCTTCAGGAACTCGAGGAAGCCAGCCTGCATCTCGGCGTCCATACCAGTGTCCCACGCATCGTTCTCTAACTCCTCGCTAAAATAAATTATTACTCTGTTATATACTACCACAATTTTAAGGACTGTGACTTCCTTAGAGGAAGAGTTACTTGCAGGTACCGAGCAAGCATGAATGAGGTTAACCTATAGTTTTTATTTATTTTCTATAACAAAGACAACTTCCATACTAAGGCTGTGTCGAGTTCTATTTTACAAACATACAATTTAATGTACACGAGTTACAGTGATCGTCAAATATAATCAGCGGATTAGATTAAAATATTAAGAGCGGTTACCCTATAGATAGATGATCACATAGCGGTATTTTTACCTGACCCAACTGTTAATAGTCGTGAAATCACAGCCTATATGGACAATCTAAACAACTGTCACCATGCATGTTTGCCACTAATCACTCGATACGAATATAAAGCTACCACGAGAGCGGACCGTGGGCATAAACATACTGATTAACTTTGATTTGTGATTTTTGTCACATTATTTCTGTATGAATTGAACTTTATTAGTGATTTGTTGGGCTCAACCCATACAAGGTTATCGCGGCGATAGAGATCAACAAATGTAACAAAATGTGTTTTCATTTGAATCATGGACGGTATTACGGTAATTGCCAGTGTACAAAAGCAAAAAAATCCACAGTCAGACTGTGGATTTTTTCGGTTTTGTACACTGGCATTTATTTCTAACTGGTTATCAATACGTACAAAATTGTCATTTAGAGATTAAGGGAGTCACTACCAAAAATGTCAAATAGACATAAAATCAATGCGCTAAGTGATAAACTAATAAATAAAATATGAACAACTCACACAACATTCAATTGTATGTTAACTAATACCTATAAAATTTAATGTAACATACACTGTACCATTGTTTAATTTTCTAAAAAAAATAAATGAAAAATATGAACAACTCACAGAATATCCTCATCCAAAGCGACATTCTTGCCGGGCGGCAGGTTGTTCTGGAGGAAGGCGCGCTCCTCGGCGGTGAGCGAGTGTCCGTCGGCGAGGTACCCGCCGTCACTGGGACCGCTCTCTACTTCGCCATTCACTGCCGTAGTAAAGGATTTGAGTGAACATAGTTGACGGTTGATATCATACTATACAAGTTCTACCTACGAACTCAAAGAAAATAAAAGAAATGAGCAATTATTATTGTAACTACGAAATATTTGTAGGGTATTTGACTACAATGGAAATTAACTACGCAATAAAGATAAAAAAATAATCAAAATAGCAAAAGTTGCTAATAAAATGAATCAATATAAGAGAAAAAACTCAAAAAAAGGGTGTGAAGGAAAGCACGGTGACACGTATGCGTACCTAAGACGAACCGGTGCGTGCGGTCCTGCTGCACGAGCGGGGGCGGCGCGGGCGCGTGCGCGGGCGCGGGCGGCGCCTCGTGCTCGGCCAGCCCCCAGCGCGCGCCGCGCAGCGCCACCACGGCGCGCACGCACGCCAGCCCCGCGCGCCGCTTGAGCCGCTCGAACGTGGCGTGCATGCCCGACGGGCAGTCTGCGTCCAGCGCGATGCCTGACAACTGTAGTATACACCGTGTTATGTTATATCGTTCATCGAGGCTCAAATTTCACACGAAGAATGCTTTATTATTGCTTTTTTTTTTTGCTGAATAAAAATTTGGGAATGATCTGGCTCGGAGCCAGATTATAATCGAAATGTAAATCTTAAAGAAAACCATGCGATGAAAATTTGTTTATTAAAGTTTACCTTCAATAGCTGACAGACCGCTTTGATGTTTACTTCCTTGTCTGTGTCGAGTAAGTGGAGCAACACCTTACACAAGCTATCACCCAGAGATTTAACTCTTCCTCCCTAAAAATAAAACGTCAAGACCGACATTACGACTTTAACCGAGATAGTTTAAATCTCTAAGACATTGATTTTGGCAGTGAACAGTCATTACCTGGCTACCCTCCAGCTGAGTGTAAATCTCTGCAAGGAACATAGCAAACCCGCGCATGTTTTCTTCTGAAGTCTCCATTCCACTGATGATCTTGTTCTCTTCAGTAGAGCAGCGCTCTAACAAACATGCGCGGAAGGTGGACTCCTCGGGTGGCGAAACGGAGTCGTACATTGAACACAGTCGGGCACCATTGTAGCGGAAGTTTGGCTCACCTATTGACTGAAGAAATAATCCGAATTAACATAGACAACTGCTATGAAAGAATTTTTAGTTACTCCTGCATGGGATGAAAGGTGTAAAAAATTTCTATGGACTAGCTATAAAGTAAAGCTGGAAAAATAAATCCTAAATACACGTTTTTGTTTAACACGTAATTGACTACATAATTATTTTAAAATTTCAATTCTGCCAATAAAGCCAAATTTAGCCCTAAGAAATCACTCTCTAATGGCTGCCATTATGCATTAGGTTAGGGACTTGCATTTTCTTTTTAGCTACGAAATAGAAATACTTCAAACTTGTCACCAATAGAAGTTAAAAAACAAATGGCAGATATTGTCTTTATGTCATGCATTGTGGACTTCTCAAATGATTTTTGTTCATTGGAACCCAGACATCTGACACTAATAGTCTTTTCAATGTGCTATAAAGACTCGCGCACATCCGTGCACACAACGTGCCGCAACGTATAATGGTAGATTAATACGGATCAATTAGCTGGCGACAGTCATGCTGTCGCGACAGCACTGTCTTGGCACTGGCAACGTAACCGTTGTTCCTGGCCCCAGAATATGTTTAAGCGTAACATCGCCAAGACAGTGCTGTCTTTCTACCAGCAACTGAACAGTATAAAGCTGCCATAAAAACAATGTATGAAAACAAATTTAAATAGTAAGTTAGTTTTCATACATTTTGTTTCAATCAAGCACACACAAGGGCACCATGGCTAATATGTTTACATAGTTTCCAATACATTGTGACTCAACTGTGTGCATGCATGAGCCAATAAAGAAAAAATGAAATCATTTATTGATATTGCCACACCATAACATTTATGCAGGTTGATGAAAAATGCCAATTGAAATGTCAGCTAATTTGCTGAATTTGAGATACACTGTCTGTACAAACAGCGGTAGAGTGCAAAATATAGATCTGGCAGCTCGAAACTGAGACCCCTCTTTTTTATTGACAATTGTAATTGTCTAAACAAGTCAATCAAAATACCTAATTTAAATTGTAGCTCATATAAATAATATTAACTCTATCAAAAACATGTGTTTTATTAGATTATTGATAATAAGAGAGGTTATGTATACAATTATCTACATACTTGACAAACAACATTTTTTAAAGTCAATGTACTTAGGCAAAGGCCACACTATAAGAATAATAGAATAATACTGAATCTATATATAGAGAGTTATTGATAAGTTTGTCCAGGAGATTATTCCACTATAAATATGAAAAGTATTGAAAAAAAATATACATTGATAAAATGAAAAATGAGAAAGAAGAATCCAAACTATATTATAAAGCCAGGTTTGCTTTTTTTTTATAATTATCAACCATTTCATGAAATGGTGGTATATCATATAACAGCCAGCTGGCTGTTAATATAGACAGTTTTAGCTTAAATGACAATCCACATTTTATTTGATTACTTCTCAAATTTAAATAAAGTAAGAGTCATTGATCCCAACACCAACTTATTGATTCTTATGACCATGGTGTGTGACTAACATAATGACAATGAAAGTTTCTAGGTACCATGTAAATATTTAAACCAATAACACCTCTTAGAATAAGGAAACTGAAGCCTTTACAAAATGGTGTAGTAAGTATATCTTTATTTAAAATGAGTTATTGGTGACACATTTTCAGTCAGATCTTACATTACATGGCTGTTCTTTAGAATTACTAACCTATTTACCCCATGGTACAGACCATGGGGTAAATTGGTATATATAATATTTAAAAGAAAAAAGTTTTAAGATGTAGAGGCTTGAAAATGTATATTCAGTTTTTAAAAAGAGAGGACATAGCAGCTATAACACAGGGTTCTCATCTCGCATAGTTGCTATAACTATAACAGCTTTGTAAAATTGAGCTGTTTTAACTTTAAGTTTGTAATATTAACTCAATTAGTAAAACTATGTATTTTTTAAACAACTGGCACTTTTTTGTGTTATAGGTTACCTATAACACAAAAAAGTGCCAGTTGTTTAAAAAATACTTAGTTGAATATTTATTCAATAAAAATATTATTTACCTGGTTCACTATGGCTTCAATCAGAGGCCTAGTGTAGCTGGCATCATGCAGTGTTGAAGCAAATGCATCTACCAACGGGCCGCACAGGGTATCAAACTTGCCAGGATCAAAAGTAATCTCACACATCACTGCTATCAAATTTGCTATATTTTCCTGTGGAATTTCATACATAAATTAAAATAGTAATATTCATTAAAATATGGCAAACATAATGTGGTACATAAGTTATATACAAACCCTCATGTCCATGTTTTCAGCTTCTTCAAGAGAATATGACATATCATCTAATCTATACGCGTCTTGATCTTGGGCCTGACGAAGTCGATCTTGCACCGAAAACCTTTGAGGTCTATATGGTGCAGGGTCCGGTGTATATGTGGGAACTGCGTGGGGGGTGTAGTTAGGTGGATACCATTCCTTGGCTTCCGCAGATAAATTCGATTTGGGAGGTTCAACTGCAACTAAGCATTATGTGATTATAGGTACATACTTGATTATACAATAAAAAAATGGGTACCTAGTACAACTAGTTGACCCAAAAACAATTACTTATTGCATCGTAATCGATTTACAACTCGGCCGGCTGACTTTGTCAAACTACACCGACGTCATTAGAAATGAAAATTCTTACTTTCACCTGAAGTATTATAATTACGAAGAACGCAGTTTAGCTGGCTAAGTATGACTACGTCACACCGTTATGTTCAATGCGAGAAAGTGTGGAATATATCAATCTGAATGAATATTATTTATTACCTTTTGATTCCTCAGCAACGATCTTCGGTTTGCGAAGCTCCCGTGGTTGATTATCGGGTTGCTGCCATCCGCGGCCTCGGCCTCTTGGGCCACCAATCTCACCGTTATTCATTTCAGCAGTTGCTACACAGGGTCGACTCTATAATTTGTATTATCTGACAAATATCCATAAATCATAAAAAAATATTATTCTTATTCTCGTACTCTATATATTCGCTCGACGAATTCGACACGTAAACAAAGAAAATTATACTTCGCTACTAATTTCACAGCAAAACCACCATGTTATTTGTAAGAGGGAGTCCAATAGTCCATAGATAAATCTGAAGGAGACAGAAACATTTTTTTTTTAAGTTTGTAGTTTTTATGGAGTAAAGGTATTTTAGTTTATTCCTCAGCTGTTTTTATGGTTAAGGTCGATAAACACATCTTCAGTAAATAGATAATAGAAGGTAAATCAGTGTTGATCGGACTGGGTAGTGCCATTGTTGATTCGTTGTTAATTAAGTTAATATAAGTACAGTGCTGACTAAAATATATAATCCCTATACCTTTCCCGAGTCAGTGATACCACTTCTCAGTCTATAAAATGTACTCGGTGATATTACCTACTGGAATACTGGATACGTGCAGTAAGAACTGTCAACACAATCGTTGGTTAGATTGTTGAAGGATCTTTTATTACTTGGATTGGGATGATTGAATTCACCATAGAGTAAAGTAATACTATGAGTAGAATTCACCCTCCCGCTTCCCTTCCTACCTTCCCACAGGCGGTCTGCACTTTCGTGTCATCTGCGCTATTTAAATATCCATATCCCTCTTTAATATATTAAAAAATATTTTTATTCACATTACTGTACATACCTATCAATGAAAATGATTTGCCAACATTGCAAAATATTGACAATCTCAGCTGCACAGTTAGAACTACTAACTAGACTGGAAAGACTATAAATATAATATATAGCATAGCACTGAATTTGTCATGTCGTAAACTTAAGAATGAATATAAAGTGATGGTAAAAATTAATGATGTGATGACCCCTCATCATAGATTAGCTAGCACTTGACCTCAAATATACATCTAGTTGTATTTTTCTAACGGTGCAGATCGATCTCAGGGTTGTTTGATAATGGGTCTTTTTATCGATAAATGCTCAGACTTTTCAGCCCTTTTTAATACTAAGAAATACTCTTATTTTTTATCATGTAAGGAGATTATTGTAAATCGTAATCGCAACGCAACACATTATACTTAAGTTATTGGTTAAGTCAGTATAGTAAGCAATAAAACTTAATTTGGTTAAGTCCGATACATTAACCAAATTAAGTTTTATTTCTTATCCTCTTTGTTATTTAGGGTAAGACACGCCAGCCGCAGAAGGTTGCCAGAAGTATTTTATTATTCTGCAGGTACCTATATACATAGTTAGTTTGTGAATTTTCATGGCTTATGAAATGACAAAAGTAAATATGTTGCTGACTCTTGGTGTTGTTATGATTCCCATGTCACAGATTACTTACTTCCTTGTGTAAGACCACTGGGGATTATTATTAGAAAATTATTCTGATATTAAAAACAAAAAAATAAATAAATTAATTAATTTCATGCCGCAAACAAAATAATTTCGACACTCGTCAATAGAGGTGTTTGTAAAATAGGTATTAAGCATTCAAAATAGAAACAGAGATTCTTCTCTTTATAATTTCTTATAAATCATAATATACATTTATTGATATTGCAACTTCAACTACATCTTCAATTCTTGATAGCTATAACTACAATATAATTTACAATACAACACACTATTTACTATTTTTTTTGTATTTATTTATTTTCATAATTTCTTGGTAGGCAACATAAAAAGTAAACAAAAATACATTAGGTAATTTACATTTCCAAATCTACATCACTAATTAGTTACTATTTAATATATTTATAATAATTACAGTAGCTCTAAAGCCATTTTTCTAAATTACAATTTTTTTTCATCCTTATTATGTATTCACAAGAATTTTTAGTGATGTTTCTATTTTTAATTGTGTGCATTTTCAAAGATATTGGCATTTTAACAAAAGCTTATTATAATATAGTTATAACAATATGTTATATTTAATAACTTGATGGTATTTAATATCAAAGTTGAATGTGCTAAGGAAAGAGATCATATACTAATTTTGATTTATTTTAGTTGGTTGAACCATAAGGTTGACAATCTATGATGTTGATAGATGGAAGTTGAATTTCTAAGAAAATCACATGAATATACAGTATGTTGTTCCTAGAAATAAAATGTCACTTTATGTACACCACACTCATTTGATTGTCACCCTAAAAGATGATGAAACAAAATTATAAAATAGAATATTCATAATAACTATGTAAACTATATGCTAAAAGATTCTCCACAACCGCATGTTCCTTTTATATTAGGATTATTGAATACAAATTCTGCTGATAGTTTATTTTCTACAAAATCCATTTCTGTCCCTGGAATCAAAAAAATAATCTAATGTTATTAATTCAACTCAGTAATGACTTCTATCACAATTTACAAGTCACATTATCAACTCAACCTGGCGAAATATGCCTGTCTGCCTCCCCTATATGCATGTCCTTCTGATGCGAACCCGGAGATAAAGATCAATGAAAATGGTAGAAGATTGTATGAGAAACTATCAATTAAATACTCTAAGGCTCTTGATCATTCAATTAGCCAACTAGTTACTATCTTCAAATGTCAAACGTCACATGCTATGTGAAATATACTATACATGGTATGTTGTAATGACATGCAATAATAAAAGCTTTAAAAGAAATTGGCTTATTCTTTTATCAGTTTTAAAGAAAAAAAATATTAAAGGTTATGATAACAACTTAATTGTACATACCTAATAATGTTAACTGTGCTTTCTTGTCAATAATTATAGTGACTCCATCCTGTTTTACTTCTTCATCTAACTTTTCCTTGGTCTTTGCGTAATCCAGTGTGTATGATAAACCATTACAACCTCTTTGCCGAACACCTACTTTTAAACCTACGAAACCTTTTGCTTCATCCTTGGACATGATTTCTTGAACTTTCTTGACTGCTGAGGGTGTTAAAACCAGCGCAGCCCGTGAAGGCAGCATCCGTTTTTTTACAGCCCTTACCGTCGCACTTGCAATCGTTTTTGTAGCCATCTGAAATGTTGTAATGATATTGTAATATTTACAATCACGTAAAAACCAGCACCTTATTGTTAATAGAAAGAATTGTACCGTAAATACACTTTGGCGTAGTTATTATTTTTCAATTTCAATAAAGTAAGCTATTTCATAACTATGATTTTGGCTGCCAATTTTACTTGTCAAAGTCAAAGTCAATATCTAATGTCAAAAGTCACAACACAGAAACAAAACAAGAGTATGTCAAATAAATGTCACAGCGGGATCAATTGCCCACAGAGTATTTTAATTAGATTTTTTGATGTTTCTCAAGTCTTAACAACTAACATCCAAGTAACTAAAAACTTCGATGATGAAATAAATAAACTACGTGTAGTAAGAGATTTACAACCAAGTCGCAGATATAATGTAACTCTAATATCCATGTGACGAATAAATCATGAATCGACGTACATGCATGAAAGGGTTGATGAATGTAGGGAGGCGAAGGAAGTGTGTTTGGATCGAAGCAATAGGCGTACCATAGTCTCTGCCTATCCCAGTGGCAGATGGGCGTGATGATATGTCTGTGATCCAAGAGATCAAACAGGAAGCATTATCCAAATTCCGAACGAATAATAAGTCAAATATTTCACTGTTTATTAAATGATTTATATGTTTTAAGTTGTCTATAATATTTTAGTATAATTATATTAATGTAAAAATATCTTGCAATATTATGTAACAATATTAACTTCACAAAAATATTGTAAATATTATGTAGGAGGATAGGATAGGATAGGATACCTATATAGGTATTTATATTATAATCTATTTAAGAATGACATGACCACGGAGTACATACATTATTTAAATTATATTACATTATTTAATCAAACGTCGTGTATTTCACACGACGTTTGATAATATACTTATTGCTCATAAGTATTTTTATTCGTTTAATTTAAAATAAATGTATAAAGTATGTTTTCCACTTTCGATTGATAATGTAGTACACCACAGTCGCGTTTAACAATTGTTTTAAAATTTTAATTCTGAACGAATCGAGGGCGAAGAACGATCTGTAAAGCAGTGATTTCGATTCAATGTGTTATTGCTAGCTATATCTTCCTTTAGCAAAGCTAACGAGTCATGTCATGACGACAATTTGTAATGTAAACTTTATAGCGTAGAGACATTGTTATCCTGTTTTACCTGCGTTGATCTCCAACAGGGTTAACAGTGTTTATACATCACTATTAGACAGGTACTAGAGATCACATGCACATCACTAATTGACACGTCTTCTACCTACCTACCAATTGTACTTGTGTAGCGTGTAATGATTTTTCATTCTCAATGTATTAAAAATTAACCATGGGAGGCCAAAAATTTGAATATGATGAAAGCGGATCTACCTTTTTCTATTTTGTTCTATCTTTCCTTGCTTTAATACTTGTACCTGCAACATTTTACTATTGGCCGAGAAAAAGGAAAGAAGGTAAGGATCACTCATGTTTTACAGTACAATTATATTTGCTCATATGATTTTGTGAAGGCTAAATGTACATCATTTGAGCTCTTGTTTTCCCCATTCATAATATCTGTATAGAATGTATAATAACTTTGTTACCGTTATGTCAGAAATATGTCGATGACGATGCGGCACACTGTGTCTACGGCAAGCCCTTGTTTTGTGTGTTGGAAGGAATTTATAATGAGCTATGTTGTTTTTTCCAGATCCGGCAAAACGGGCGGAACTATGTCAGTGTCCAAATTGTATAAACAAACAGTTAATAATAGAACAATCACAACCTTACAAAGGTGTAAAAAATTTCTTCATAAAGTTAGCAATAATATCAGGATGGGTATTACTTGGATTCCTAGCATATAAAGTATCACAGTTTGATTATGAGATGTCTAATTTTGATCCTTATGATATACTGGGCTTACCGCCTGGTGCAACACAAGCTGAGATTAAAAAATCATACCGCAAACAATCACTTATTCTACATCCTGATAAAGAGACTGGAGATGAAAAAGCTTTTATGAAGCTTACCAAAGCTTATCAGGTAAGTTTTCTGAATGTCCAAAACTTTATTTAGATCTGTATAAAGTATTGTAAAAATCTATGCAATAATTTCCTATCCTTTCCTAATTTGGCTCATAGCTTTATATGAGCCTTAAGACATCTACTGCTAGAAATAGGCCTCCCAAGGATTTCCACAGCATTTATCATATGATAGAACGAGGTCCTAACAGTTCCTTGTGATTAATTTTATTTACACATAAATTCTTTAAATATTATATTTTATTTCCATGTATTCTAAATTATGTGTAAATTTTATTTAGAAACTGATTAATCATTATTTATTTCAGGCACTCACAGATGATGAGGCTCGTCGAAACTGGGAGAAGTATGGCAACCCAGATGGTCCTGGTGCAATGAGCTTTGGTATTGCTTTGCCTAGCTGGATTGTGGAGAAGGAAAACAGTGTGTGGGTGCTTGGCCTCTATGCTCTTGTATTTATGGTTGCTTTACCAACTGCTGTAAGTGGGTTACTTTATGATATGAATAATAAAGTTGAATTTATAATTAGACTGCATGTGTGCCATAATCTGTTTATTATTGAAAGATAAATTAAAAAGTAATATTTCTTGTAATGGTTAGTGAATCATTTTAATTTGCTGCTGCTAACTGCACTTGCAATGATATGTGATAATCTGTGAGTGTTAATCTTTTTAAGAGACAACCTCCTCACTAGGGAACAAGCTCTGTATAGCGCTGGACTTTATAAACACACAATTCACGGTCAAAAATTACACCTAGACTCAGAACAAACTGATCTGAGTGTACTCAGACATGTATCAGAATAAATAGATAATATTTGTGTGACCCACAATAATTAGTTTGTATGTCTGGATGTCATTTTCTCTGCCATTTGTATATGTAAAGTCCTCTGCTATGTGGAATGTATCCTACTGACAAGATTCTTTTTCATTATTTATATTGGCAGATAATCAGTCTGCAGTTTGCGGGTTCTTATAGTGTCAGCATATTTGATCTTTTGCTTGAAAGCATATTCATATGTAGGTTTTCATCTAACAACTTAATTTTATTATCTTACTGCATTTGCCTTAGTGTTCTATTTTAATTTTCAGGTTGGTACTTGGTGGTATCGTTCTATACGATTTTCAGGCGAACAAGTATTGTTAGATACAACACAGATGTATTTCTATTTCTGTCATAAAACACCGTCTATGCCTTTGAAGAGAGCTCTTATGATCCTTGCTGCATCTTGTGAATTTGACAAGAGGCACAACTCTGAAATAATAGAGAGGGTCACTGATAATGAGGAAGTTCCTATGGTATGTTTTTTTAGTTTTAGCCTATGGTAGTTAATTGTCCAAACAATTAACTTATTCCTGTTGTGTGAATTGAGTCATCAATCTAATGAAATGCAAGTGTAGCAACAAAACCTAATGTTTGTTTATTTGGATATATATTTAAGAAGTATGCAAAAGGGTTTAAATTTAATTGTATTAATTCATACTGAGCCTGAAATCTGTATGGCAAAGTCCAAATATTTCAAGTACTTAATTGTTTTTGTGTTCATGATTGAAAATTATATGCACATTAATTGGTATGAGACAAATTTATAATATTTATAATTAGGTATTAGGCCAATTTATTGTTGTATTTTGGTATATGTATACCAAAATACAACAATAAATTGGCCGTAGGAAAAAAAGTATGCTAGCATTTGTTTTTTATGACGTTCATAAGTATCATGTATTTGATCTAAATGAATAAATGAGTTTGACTTTGACTTTGAAACAGTCATTAGAGCACAATAGGGCTAAAGTAGGCATGCAACAATTATGTTGACGATTTTATATATGTTAATAGGAATAATAATTAACTTATGTGTTTCTTTCATTAATATAATGGACAGCGGGTCTAAATCGCGTAATATTTTAAAGGTTTTCATACCTTTTTTGTCCAAAAAGTCAACCCGTTAATTCAACCCGAATTTCTCCGACCATGGGTCGGAGAAATTCAACCAAGACGTCGGGTACCAGAAAAAAAACCTTCAAAATAATACGCGATTTAGTCTCGTCGTCCATTATAGCAATAATTTGTGTACAAATCGGGAAAGTTTAAAAGAATTACTGTGTTTTTGTCGGCAGTTATTACGCGAACTACCGAATTTGGGCGAAAAAAATAAGGAGCAGCCACTGTGTAGGCCGTACAGTATAAAGGCGCGAGCATTACTTCACGCACATTTGTCTCGTATGCGACTGCCTCAGGACACGCTCGAGTGTGACAGACGATATATAGTGGGGAGATGTCCTGACCTCATTGTGGAAATGGTCAACTGTGTCAATCAGCTGATTGCACTTGCTTATGCCAGGAGAAGTAAGCATTATCTATAATCTATACTAATATTATGAAGCTTAAGAGTTTGTTGTTTGGTTGAACGGGGTAATCTCAGAAAGTACTAGTTTGATTGGAAAAAAACTTTTTTTTGTTGAAAAGTGCTTTTATCCAGGAAGGCTATATAACATCACGATATGATCAATAGGAGAGGAGTAGTAGTGAGATACGTTGCAAAATCGGGAAAAAATTTCCAAATTACCACGCGGCCGAAGGCGCGGGCGTCCCCTAGTGATATTATAAATGCATAAGTAACTATTTGTTACTTATGCATTTATAATATTCTCCAGGAAAACGCAGTGTAGGTAGGACTCCTAGTAGGTGGAACAACAACCTGGTAAAGGTTGCGGGCAGCATTTGGACAAGGTCAGCTCAAGACTAAATGCTATAGAAATCCTTTGGGGAGGGAGGCCTATGACCAGCGTTGGAAGTCTTTCAGCTTAGAAGATGATGATGATCATAAAAGCTATTAATTAAAAATGAACTTATGCGCAAAAGTATTTTTTGCATGGCACCAACAATTTATAATAAAATACCAAAAGAATGGAAAGAGCATAATAATAATGCATTTAAGAATAAATTAAAATCATTTTTAATAGAAAAAGCATACTATAATATATCTGACTTTCTGACTGAAGCAACATTATTATGAAACGGACATTCTTATTATTATTATTTTTTAAATTATTATTAATATTATATTCTTATAAACTTATGGACATTATTTTTAATTTTATTTTTAAGACATGACTTTGTATTCGTAATTCTTTTGATATTATATTATTATTATTTGAAAATAGCAAAACTGATTATATTATAGATATACAATGCAATATTTGCGCGCCATGACATATGGTAAACATGTTTGAGCAACACCATTTATATGTAATCTTGCATGCATCAACTGTATGTATACACATGTTTGAGCAAATAAATGAATATGAATATGAAATTTATAGATTTGCTTTTGTCCAAAAAGCTGAATGATGGTGCAAAAAGCGTTTTTAAAAATTGAAATATTATACTAACAATATTATTTCCAGTACCCCGTCTCCCAACCATTGAAACAATAGAAAACTGCATGAAGCTGTCACCAATGATAGTTCAAGGCCTATGGGAGTTCAAATCACCTCTTCTTCAATTGCCATACATTACTGAGGATCATTTGAAGTATTTCTCGAACCGCAAGAAACACATTAAGTCATTGTTGCAACTGGCTCAGTTACCTGGTGACGAAAGGCGGCAAGTGCTCCGGTTTTTAAATGATAAACAATATGATGACCTTTTGAAGGTGCTTAGCACTATGCCTTATATACATTTCCAAGTGAATACAGAAGGTAATGTGTTGGACTTTCTTTTTTTATACAACTTGGGTGGCAAACGAGCATACGACCCACCAGTTACCGTAGCTTATGGACGCTTGCAATACCAGAAGTATTGCTTGCGTGTTGCCGATCCATTTTTTTACACCAGGGCTCCTCTAGGATAGGAATAAGTTTTTTCAAAAACTCATCCCTAACCATGCGCTAGAGACCCGTAAACTATTTTGTGCCTATTTCGAATCTAGTTATTTGTTTGACTCTTTTTTTTTTCTATGCATAATGGACAAATAGTTTTTAATGTGTCTTAGATTAAATTGAAATGTTTGTACTAAAGAGACTTGACTGACTATAATTAATTAGTCTGCAAGTGTGCTCTAGTGGTTACATCACCTTACCATCTACACTGCATTGAGTGTTGTGGGTTTGATATCCACATGGGACAAAACTTTGTGTGATCTATACATTTTGTTCAGAGTCTAGGTGTACTTTGTGTCCGTTAATTGTATGTCTGTATATTCTCTTGTGACACAGGGCTTGTTCCGTAGGGCGGGATTAGTCTCATTCAATAACATTGTGTTTTTATATATGATTTACCATGGTTTTTTTTTTTGCAGTGATTGATGATGAGAATTCAACAGTGGTAACAGCTGGTGCGATAGTAACAGTCACTGTGTTTCTCAGAAGAACTAACATGAAGGAATTGTTTGGAGATACCACTATTAAAGAAAAGGAAATTAAGTAAGTTGGTCATAGTGTTAATGTGTAGCGACCAACCTTGGTGGTCTAGTGGTCCATGAGTGCGACTGGTGATCACGGGTCAGGCCCATTTGGTTGTAAAGACGCCTCCCTTGTTATTGGCACATGTGCACAAACCTACCTGTGTTTGCACACATGTGCCAATGACAAGTCTCCTTCAAAATTAAAATTTTGTAAGCAAAATTTGGTAATCAATCAATCTACTGCTGCTTACATAGGCCTCTTGTAAATCACGCCACATCACCAAGACAAATTTGGCAAAGGAGACATTTGTAGTAGTGTTCGATTTTTTTTTCTGTGTCTGAGTGTACTTGTGTCCATAAATTGTAGCATTGGCAACATTGAATGTATTTCTATTCGCGATCTAAACAACTCTGTCACATGATTTACTTGGCATTGACTTAACAAAAAAGCAGCTTCCAATATCTTAATAAAACTATCTCCTTCATCAGGGAGGATGAAGAGGGTGCTGGTGAAAATGGAGAGAAACCCGAGAACGATAAAAATGACAAGAAAGAAACGTTTAAGAGGCCAGTATGGATGAAACAACAAACAAAGAAGCACGCCGCATCTAAAAAGTCGAAGAAGCCCGTGGCCGCTAAAGCTCAAGCCAAGCCTGCACCCGCCACGTCCACGCCCCCTCCACCCAGTAATGAGAACAAGAAAAATAAGGAACCAAAGAAAAAGGACGAAGAAGGTAAATAATTTATACTATAATTTTACTGTGCAACTAATTGAGGAGGTTTTGGTCAGCTCCAATATGTATTTTATCAGCAAACGAAGTGAACTGGTCGGTTACTAGTGATCGGAAAAATAACTAAATTGGGCAACAAGTAATGTGTTATTGCGTAGCAAGGTATGTAATATCAGGCAGCCTTAAATAATGTGATAAGTAATTAAATATATCTATCTGCAGCAATATTACTAAAAAAGCAGCAAATCGTAAATCAGATTTTACAAGTTTTTGAAAGCAAATTTTATCAAATTAAAAATTTATTTTGATAATATCTGCATCTTTTAGGTGGTTACAAAAACACCTAACACGAACTTAAGGCTTAGCTAATAATATAAAGTTAACGAATGTAAGGTTTCTTACATCTACGTACAAGATCCGCGTAATTTTTTACGGATACGGATGCAGATACTAAATTGAATGCGATCGTTCCGCGAATATCGGCTTGGTAGTAAAAAGTAGTAGTCTGGTGGTTTGAGAGGTTACTTCACCGTGCTGTAGTTTCGTGTCCTACTCGGGGAAAAAAAAAAGTAAAAATCACAAGTAGTTATTCCGGGTCTGGGAGTGTGTCCATAAATTGTGTGTTCGTAAAGTCCCCCGGCAACGCAGGGTTTATGCAAACAGATTTAATTATTTTTACATGTAAATCTAATCAGTAAAAATCACGTAATAATTTATTTGTTTGGATAAAAATATGATGTCTATGAGGTACTTATCGTTCTGCCTGTTGTCTCCGCTTGGCACTTAGTATACATATTATGTATAAAGCCTCAACAACAATCGATTTTTATGAGTTGTCCTTGGCATACAATGCAATTTATGTTATAGCTTTGTAGCAGTTAGTGTTGAATCCAATTATACAAATAAAGTAATTGACGACACATTTTTATGCTAGTACGAAGGTAAAGAGTCGTCTCACCAGCCCCTCTAGACATTGTGAAATAAACGGTATTCGAATCGAAGAGAATTATTGAAAGCAATTCGCTCCACTGCCGCTTATGCCAATTGTCTAGGGGGGTTGATGGTAAGCAGTTACTGTAGCGTATGTAAGCTTGCAATACCAGGAATATTAGTGACGCGTTTGCGACACAACATTTTTAACAACTATGAGTAACTAACCTTGTTATGAGTAACTCCGGTGTTAGAAAAACGGTATTTTAAGAAACTGTGCCCTTAAATAAGCACTAAACACCTTTACTCACGCATAGGAACAACATAAAAATAACTACACAATTATGTAGTTGTGATCTTCGGTAAGGTGAAGGTTCGTTCCCAGGCATGTTTACCCGCTCGTATCGTTGCCCACGAATATCTATATTTAGCTTACTTTTAACAAAATACATAATTATACAATAAGTTGCAGAAAATATTACAAAAGAGAGGAAGATTACGCCAAAGAGTATCAATTTAAATATTAAATGTATCAAGCATAATATTATCTGTATTGCTATAAAATTCATAAGATTTCACACTTCATTTCACACTTCTCTTAATACTGGCCATTCCATAAACAGAAACGAGTGCAAAAAGTATTTAAATATATTTTGGTGATGGCAACGCAAATATAAAAGAGTAGTAAACTTTCTAGATTTAGATGTCGGGCCGTTGCTCCGCTTCATTGTGTGGGTGGCGAATTATGGTAATGACTTTGTTTCTCCGTTAATCATTATTTAAATCGAAATATAAATCACAAAACTTGTGAATATTACAAGTTATTATGTCATAATTTATATGAATAAGTGAAGAGGTCGATCTTGTAGTAATTATTTGTGATTTGTATCAATAATTACTTCCATAAATAAATGTCGGGACATTTATTAACGACTTATCTACACTAATATTATAAAGAGAAAAGATTTAATTGTTTGTATAATAATAATAATATTTTCGGGACAACTCACACATCGCTATCTGATCCCAAACTAGGCAGAGCCTGTACTATGATAACCAGACAACTGATAAACATACTTATATATTTCTCATTACATACATATTATTATAGATAAATTACACCCAGACAGAGAACAAACATTCATGCCCATCACACAAAGATTTGTCCTGGGTGGGAATCGAACCCATAACCTCCGGCGTAGCAGTCAGAGTCACTAATCACACTGACTGAGTGGCCTGTTGGTCTAGACCAACAGACCAGTTGGTCAGTTTGTAATGTATAATAATTTTAACAAAAAAAAACCGACTTCAGTACGGCAAGTTGTAAAATTTTCAGATATTTGTTTGTTACAATCGAATAAAATCGACTGAGCGTCGGGCTGAACACAGGTCAAGTAGGTATTAAAAGCAATATTTAATCTGTGCAATCCGCGCTCAATTCATTCACGTCATTATTTCTTATTAATAGTTGCTTAGCAACAATAACCGAAACTTATCTAATCGCCATCAGTAAAATACTTATTATTGAAAAGTTCAGATGGCCATCTGTGGTCTTCTTCATCAGTTTTACTTCACCAAATTACACTTTCTGAATGCAAATGATTGATTAGTTGTTAAAAATATTGAAATTGCTATATGTGTGCCTATAACTTTTGAGGAGTTCCCTCAATTCCTCATGGATCCCATCATCGGAACTTTCTTTTGATGATAATGGGACCAAACTGGAAGTATGTCCAGTCAGACAAAAAAATAATTTTTCAAATCGGTCCATAAATGACGGAGTTATGCGGTAACAAACATTAAAAAAAAAAAGAAAAAAAAAAACACGAATTGATAACCTCCTCTTTTTGAAGTCGGTTAAAAATAGAATATAAATCAAATGCCTAAAATTTAAAAAATCTTTTACCTGTAGAGAGCTACATTATCAACGGGTAATAATAATAATATTCTCGTACCTAAGTGCTAAAACTGTATAATAATATATGTCCCACTGCTGGGCACGGGTGTCCTCTCCTCACCAACAATTCATGCACGCTGGGCTGGCCAGAAAACCCAACCCGTATTAGGATACGGGTTGGGTTTTCTTCTTAGCCATGTGGGTTTCCTCACAATGTTTTTATTCACCGTTAGCAGTTGGTAAATCATTTGATTAGTACATATAAATTCCACAAAATGAAATTCACATTGGTACTGCCACCCGGGATCGAACTTAAAACTGTATAACTTTTTTATTTAGTGATTCAATTTGTTATTTTTCATAATCTAGGTGAAGACTCCGATGTGGGCAGTTCTGACGAGTCTGCATCGCATAGTTCGGCGTCAGAGGACGAGTCTCGCGACAAGTCGTCAGCGGCAGAAGACGACGACGACCAGTGGGAGAAGTTCCAGAAAAGATTACAAAAGAGAGAGAGATTAGAAGGACGCTCGAAAAGTTCACATCCTGTACACTGTCCGTACTTCCCACAGGTAAATTGTTACAAATATTTATATAAATTTAAAATCAATAAATGTTAGCAAAAAAAGACTTCATGCAATGGTTTTGTAAAGTCATCAATAAATTATTGTTATTCTTTTGTACGGATTTTTTCCTCGTAGGGATAGGCAGAGGTGTTTGACACCCACGTTTCTACAGTTATATTAGATACCATACCCTGATACCATGTAATAGTTGCCATATAAAACCCAATTACACTTCTATATCAACCTGGGAATCGGCCCAGAATCTCACCACCAACCGCTAACAAGAGCAGCTTATGTCTCGGACAAACGAGCGTACTAAATACATCTTTATTTGCAGTTTAAAATGTGTATTAACGAAACTGTACGAAACAGGATAAATAAAACCCGACGATACTGTAAAACAATGTTTACTTACAGAAATTTTAAGAAAATGAACGTAAACATTTTTTTTGTTAGATGATATTTGCGAAAGCGTTGTTTTGCTCATATTTTCCATGGCCTTGCATATGCCAATAATAGCTACGAGACTATTTGTTATTGTAATTGCGAAACGGGTAAGTAATATATTGATGGATATAAATAAGAAAGATTCGGACTTCCTTATTCACCCTGGTAAATGACGATTCACAGATACTTGTTTAAGTTTAAAACGCCGCGCCGTATTTTGTTTATTTTATGCATCTGCTCATTACACTAATAGTTTCCCAACACGTGTTCCCAATCTCAAGCCATTGAAAGAATACGTATTCACTACTATTGATATGATTTAAAAAGTATATCCTTAATAAACTTAAAGTTTGTGAGTATGGATGGATGGATAGGTGGATGGATGTTTATTACTATTTCACGTAAAAAATACTGATCGGATCTGGATGAAATTTGGCACAGATTTTACAGCGATAACCGGCATCTACGCGGGTGGGGCCGCAGGCAACAGCTAGTACATTTATATAACTATTTTAATTAATTTAGTAATATATATTATATATGTATAATTTGGATACCCTAACATGGAGTAAAAAAAAAACCTTAAATTGCAAAAAAGCTTGCAGCCCGCCAAATGGTAAGCAGTAGCCTACTGACGCTTGCAATGCAACGCTTCTGATGAAGTATCTTTAGGTTAGATAAACGTTTCGTAAAAACCGCATTCCTAAATGAGCGCTGAAAACCTTTCACAGGAATACCACTACTAAGTTGGTGGTAGTTAGGTACATGATTGTACTACACTATTGTAGCGTAATGTAGAGGGGCATCTAAGCGGTATCAAATATATTTAACAGAAGCTATTATATAGCGACCCATAAATGTTGAATCTCACCTTACTAATTAAAGCATTACGACAACATACCAAAGTGAGTCAATCTGGGGTTACACTAATAATGGTTGACAATGTTATGCGATATCTGGTTTAAAGCTTATTTTGAAAATTTAAATTGTCCAAGAATAGTGTAACTTGACATTTGAGCATCTCTGTGCCTCGAAGGGGATGTTAGAAAGTCGGTCCCGACTGTTTACAGTTTTTAAATCACGGCCTATATGAGCTATCTGAACAAATGTCAGGTTGGTCACTACGTCTATAATGAAACACTCAAATGACTGAAATGACCCACTGAAACAGTCAAAACTATTTGGAGTATACTGTTTCCCCATGTGGACTATTATTCTGTTGTTCCCGCTAAGTAGAATCGGTTGCTTTACCTATTCTTAATAGGTTGTTGAGTTTGAGTGGATTTCCAATAACACTGACTGTCCCAGGAATCAAAAATCTGGATTTTCCGTCTATTTACCGTGTCTTACGCTTATGTTTATGTTGCAAAACCAATATGGCAGTAAAGTAAATATATCTGGTTCATAGGTAGATATAAAAACTTAGGGTGTTTTTCAATTGAGGTATTCTGAGGAAATTTAAAACATTCAGAATGGTTAAAATTTTAAATCTCAATTCTATCACTAAGTATGTTCTTCTAACTTAATTACGATCATAAAAATCTTAACGGAGACTAGCCATCTGCGCGAGAGAAAAATATACTGCACTCTTTATTCCATCATTCTCATAGTCCGATGAAACGGCATGGCAAACCGCAACGTCCTAAAACATATCAGGAAACGAAACGAAAAAAAAGAAACATATCAGGCGTAAGACCATACGTCTTACGCCTGATACGCCTTTTTTTCGTTTCGTTTCTTTCGAATAAATAATGAGGTTAACATACATAAACACATTACATAAACCAATATTTCCGGACCCATATTTGACTTACACGTCACTCTTCCGTGGAAACGTTCTATAAACTTGTCATATTCTGGAAACCTACGCATCATTAGTATTTTGCTTGCAGTTTTCCGTATACAATCGCCGATTGATGATGGCGCTGATAACATGATTGTGCAGTCTGATCATACGTTTAGAATGTTAAATAAAAGCGGACGCGACTTAACTCCGTTGCATAACATGGTCCGATTTGCTGACTAATAGGTACAATGCGTTTTTCTATGCAATCGCGTAAAATACATGACCAGACTTGCAATAATTATACGTGATAAGAATGCAGTTGCTAAATGATCTAGTATTGATGATAATAATCACGTGTGTACGGGGCTTTATCTTATCTCTTCTTTTCCGGTGATCGGACATAAGAAATAAACATCGAAATTTTTATTTACGTTTTTATTTAACACAATGACTCATTCGAAATCTCGTAATTTTAGGAATATCCCAAATTTTAGATTGGTGATAAGTTAAATAGTTTTTAAATATGCGGAGTTTGTTTTCTAGTGCGACTAGTGCGATGGGATATACCTACCTCTCGGATTAAGGATAAAAACCAAAAAAAAAGCTCTTAACCTATATGGTCCATTTTACATAAAATGTAACGTTATTATTTATAGCTAACCGTATCAGCGGTTTCAGAGATTACCCCCTTAATCCAAATTGTACGTTTTGATGTGCTCATTTGGATTTTATACAGCTATGGTATTTGATCATTTACGTTCTAAGATTATTAAAGTCATTCACGTAGCTTCATTATTTCGTATAAAAATAATGGAATTACAGGGCTCGTTTTCAATTACCCCCGGCATGACTGTATCAGCGTCTTTAATTTTGAAATGTTAAGAAAAATCAATTGTAAGCTAAACACAATTTACGTTAACCTCTTTATACTCGTCATCTTTTGTAAGTTTCTCACCTGTTTATTATTCTTGTCTCATATACGAGTAGCGTACTAAACTGTGAAAATGAAAATTACCCGTAGAAATTTCTGTCGATGTGTCGTGAGGCTTTGACCTTGCCCTGATCTTTTTCTCGAGTAGGTGGTAGTTCGTTTCCGTTGTCAGCTGTACATTTGACCGCAATTACGTCAAGGTGTAAGTAGACGAAAGCTTATGTAATTTGATGACGCATAGACGACGAGACTTGATAGCGGTCAGGGTCACGCGCATCTTTGAGTTCCGCATTATATGTCCAAATCTACTTTAGAGAAATGATGTTGTGTAATTGGAAATTAAGCGTTTATTATAATTATATGTTTGTATGTCGTTAGGTTAATCATTGTGTTTAGTGCAGTTTCTACTTCTAAAAGCGGATAAAGGAAGATCTATTTTAATTTACTGGCTTTTAAAATTTGCGCTGCATGTAATATGCAGTATACCTATAAACGACCCTCTTTTAACGCAAACTTTTGGAAACTTATTTGTTTTTTTAAACTTATCTACATGCTTTAAAATCGTAGAGGTATAGGGTGTTCAAATTCTTACCTTTTTTAAAGACTACACCTGAACAAGATAACAAGCCCTGTGTCGCGGTGGCCGTTTTCTTTTTTTTTAAAGACTATTGCCGAACTAGGTAGCAAGCCTTGTGTCGCGGGGGAGTTTACAAATATACAATTCACGGACGCAAAGTATAACCAGATCCGGAACAACTATTCGCAGTTGCAAAATTTAACGTAGTTTACGGCACTATTGATATGTACGAAATCTGAGTATTCTGATATGTTAACTTTGATTGGTCGGACTGATGCGGCAAAATGTTACCAGTTTTAGGTCGGCAAGTCGTAAGTGATGCCGCAGTCAATAAAAGGGACTACTAAGTGTTACGGTAACTGGATTTCCATCTGTAGTCATGTTAGACACCTTACCATTTTTTAAATTCCGTATAAATATCGACGCAGCATAAAACTGCTTTCTTTGATGACCATTGACAATTTAAAAGCGAAAGGTTGAGAATACCAATAATTCAAATGTATATTGTTGATAGGAAAAGCAAGAGTACTGGTGGTGCTACATCTGTGACCGCAAGTCTCACACGCTGCTGACGGCGCCGGCGCACGTGACCGCGCTGGTGGACACGCACGAGCTGCAGCTCAGGTTCACGGCGCCGCGCTGGCCCGGGCTGTACACGCTCGCCTGTTGTCTTAGATCAGGTATGTACCGTACCTACTACTAGAATGTTCACTTTACCTTCAGGTTAACCAGGTTAAATTAATATTGTTCGCTACGGAACCCAAGCCAAATTTTGAAATTATTTTTTGTGTTCTTCTTTTCTCTTTTTCGTATTTCTTTTTCCAAACTCGTAAGCATTTTTATTCTTCTTTGCATCTTTCTTCTCAAAATTTTATTTGAAAACATACATACTTACATTCTCTGCAAAAGACTTAAAAGTATTAATTCAAGCTGACGATCGCAATTCACAAATAACGACTGTCCTAGATATTTACATGACAATGCAAACTTGGATAATTATATTCAACAAGTATAATTAAATTGTAATTAGAAATAATTTGCTCTCATCTCAATGATAAATTAAAGATTACCTCATCTGTGTCTCATTATGAAGCGAGAAAAATATTATCTATCTAATAGATAAAATTCTCGTGTCACAGTTTTCGTTGCCATACTCCTCCGAAACGGCTTGACCGATTTTGATGAAATTTTTTGTGCTTATCCGGTATCTATGAGAATCGGCCAACATCTATTTTTCATCCCCCTAAATGTTAGGGGTCCACCCCTAAGTTTTTTTTTATTTTGTAGACAAAATTTTTAATTTCTATTTTTTTATGATACAACATACAAAAATACCTCTACGATCAACCCCTATTGTTTAATAGCGATATTACTATTTCAGTAGCAAAACAACGTTTGCTGGGTCAGCTAGTTGGTATATAATATTATGTCTCTAGTGGGTAAAAGCGCTCTCTTCAATAATATCTCTTTTTCTAATGTTTACACTAACCAGTCGTCAGGCTATCTCAACAGACAGTTTCTAGACCTATCTCAGAGACGAATCTTGACAAATAGAAATGCAAATGTTTACTGAATTGACGTAAGCATTCGCACCTATCGATGTAGCTATGGAGTGTAACATCACTTTCACATGTTATTATATTGGTTGGTATAAATATGATTTTAATGTTTAATTTTTTACCTGATCTTGGCCTTACCCCGGAACTACACTGCTATGACGTCTTGTATCGTGACACGTCAGAATAGCATCCCTTTCATACATTTGACGCAAGTCATCACAACACACCGCGACACATAAATATGCATTTCACCACACTAAATGTATAAATTCGATACCCTTCTGTTGTGACGCATCATGACATAAGGTGTCATAGCAGTGTAGTTCCGGCTTTACTCTTGACGGTGCAGCAATTTCCAATACATAGAGTATTGGCGAGTTACATACATTACTCCAACTCCCAAATATCTTCTTCACTTATTGATTTATATATAAAGGTCCTGCGAGAATACCAGCGTTGTGGTCCAGGCCACAACATTAGAGCTCACGCAGGGACCTTATTTGCTTTTCTATATTAAGGTTTATGAAATGTAGTAATTTTAAATTTATTGAATGTAAGAGCAAATAAAACTTTTTTCTTTCTATCTTTCTTTCTTTCATTTAAAGTTCGTCAGGATCTGCCGTTCTTTTCTTTAGCTTACCCTTTCAGTATAATTTAAAGACATCTCGTATCAAAAGCAGTATGAGTATAGCAATGTCAATAATACCTTATGCAAAATTGAAGGGTAGTTCATAAAATGACGTTAACAATTTTGTGTCTAGATTCCTACATCGGTATGGACCAGCAACAAGATATGAAGCTGGACGTAAAAGAGGCGGCCGCTGTACCTGCTGAACACCCACAGTGGGACCTTAGCGACTCCGACACCGATAACAATGATCAGGTCAGTTACAACTTAAATCTCAATTAGGTTACTACGTGAAAGTCATAATGCTATGACGTACTCCCCTATCTTTTAAAACGCTAGATAGTTAAAAAAAATTGTGAAATAAAATTATAATAATAGCTTTCAAAGTGACACAACCAAGACAACCTGCTTGCTCCACATGAAACAAGTAATAATGGCCGACTTTATCATCAATTTGCCCTATCCCAATAATTGTTTAGGGTGGACACAACATAGTTTTCGCCTTTCAAATTTTTTAATCTATGCTGTTAAGATATTTTACCAAAAATCGGTTTCGATGATGTCTACGCGACACAAATTAAAACATGTTTATTATTTTTCTAAGGATAATAATAGACCATAGAAACTTAAAATAATATAAATAAAATAAATAGGATATGTTTATTATTATTGGAGAATAATACATCTAAACAACATGTAGTAAATAAAACAGATCATTAATCTGATTTTAACATCACTTGAGTGACTATTCGCAGCTATAGCTTTAATAGCTTAAACATGGGAGATGGAGGTCCAAAAGTCCAAAAAAGGAACAGAGATTTATTAGTAATTATATAAGAGCCAATCTCAGTCATTTATAAATTGCATACATAACATAGGTATATCATTTTGCATTTTGTTTTTCCGTGTCATCTGAATCCCCTTATATACCCACGCACATGCAAATTACGGGAGACATACACGAGAAAAAAAAACATCCGTGCCCGCTTGCGGTCATACGCAGATATATAGGTAAAGCAGGCTGCGCATGCGCAATTCCATTTTAGCCGACAACCGCTGGGGAGATATGTAATAGCTTGGTGATGAATGTAATAGTTATTGTGTTGCAGGCTGGCAATGTTAGGAATATTTTGGTAATTAGTGTTTTCTGTAATGAAGTCGTTTTGTAATACAATATTTGTTACTTAATTGACTAGATAAGTTAATAAACAAATATTTTGACTTCAAAACATTCATTATTCAAATACAATATTGTTATGCCTCCCTAGACACTGTGGGACAAGTTGTAGATATCCATAGGCTATCTTCATGGAAGTTATACATGTCATGGAAAACCTACAGATAATAAGTATACTAATGGACACAGACAAGACCAGAGGGTGGTCAGAGACATTTTTACATTGCTGGAAATGTTTGCAAGTCAAGTCAAGTCAAACTCATTTATTCATTTAGATCAAATCCATGATACTTATGAACGTCATTAAAACAAATGCCAGCATACTTTTTTCCTAAGGCCAATTCGCTGACTAGGGTTGGGCCTCGAGAAGAATTGGCAAGAAACTCGGGCCACTCTTTTTAATCGCCAGAGTATAACATTTACAATTTGGTATGAGTTACAATAGTGGTAACAAAAAGGAACGGAAACCAATATACCATATGAGAAATTTAGATAAGTATTTAATTAATGAGTAAACAATATTGAAAAAAAATGAATTTAGCTTTCCACTGTATGGTAATGAGGGATCGTTTCTTTTTGTAAGTATAAGATAGAAACGTGTCGAGATCACATTGCAATCTTAGTAAATATCTAGAAACTATATCTTTAATATTTAAAAATAAATCATGCCAAGATTGACCAGCCACCCCAAGCAGCACCCGTTCACGAGCATGACGCACAGACCAGCCATCATTTCCTTCGCCATATTAGAGGGAAGGAACTGACCCGGCCAATACGACACCACAAGCAATGGCATTTCAGTGAGCATGACAATCCAGGACATAATAAGAAAAAATAAACTCAATAGAAAGCCAATAATGATCACAAAACGTCTCCTGACAAATTTTAAATGTAGTTATTATTCTTATATAATTCTGCATCAAAATTAGCAACTAACCCCATGACTTTTTATCATTTAAAAAGTCATTAATAGTGTAATAACCCTTGCTTAAAAGATGATTTTTTACTTCTAGTTTGAATTTGTGTAAGGGTAGGTTCATAACTTCAAGAGGTAGTTTGTTATAGAAACGTACCCCGAGTCCCGCAAATGAATTGTGGACTTTATGAAGACGGTGATACGTACCAACTAGTTTATGTTTGTTCCTTGTGTTTAGTGTATGAATGTCACTGTTTTTAGAAAACAGGTGTATATTTTGTTTAACGAACATGATGTTGGCAAAAATGTACTGAGATGCAACTGTCAGAAT
The DNA here is from genome assembly GCA_947095525.1 of Trisateles emortualis. NCBI lineage: Eukaryota > Metazoa > Arthropoda > Insecta > Lepidoptera > Erebidae > Trisateles > Trisateles emortualis. The sequence continues at coordinate 13,174,810 of OX352734.1, forward strand.
GCCTATTTCTTTAAACCTTTCTCTAAGTGAAACTCGTGCGCCTAAATTGTAGATAGAGCGTACTGCTCTTTTCTGGAGTATAAATATGGTTTCAATATCGGCGGCCTTTCCCCACAGTAGTATGCCGTAAGACATGACGCTGTGAAAATAACTAAAATATACAAGCCTAGCTGTTTCTACGTCTGTAAACTGCCTTACCTTTCTTACTGCAAAAGCTGCGGAACTAAGTTTCCCTGCAAGACATGATATATGGGCACCCCACTGGAGCTTGCGATCTAAAGTCAAACCCAAAAACACTGTAGATTCAACGAAACCTAACGTTTCACCGTTCAAAATTATATTACTTGATGTAAGAGTTTTAGTATTCGGCATAGTAAACTTAACACACTTGGTTTTTTTTTGAGTTTAACAGTAGATTGTTTGCATCAAACCAGTCCAGGACTTTCGCGAGTGAACCATTCACAGCATCAAGATTTGATTTTTTACGGTCTACCTGAAATATAAGCGACGTATCATCTGCGAATAGTACAATGTCACAGAAATCCTGCACATAGAAAGGCAAATCATTAATATAAACTAAAAAGAGAAAAGGGCCTAGAATTGAGCCCTGTGGGACACCCATACCTACAGATAATCCTGAAGATCTACTACCGTTAATATCGACAAATTGAACTCTGTTACTTAGGTAGGTGGCAACTAGGTTGAGTGCAGCATCTCTGATACCGTAATGCCTGAGTTTTCTCAGGAGCGTATTGTGTTCAACACAGTCAAAGGCTTTTGAAAGGTCACAGAAAACACCAATAGCATCCATTGAATTTTCCCAGGCTCTAAAAATGTGTTTTATCAATTTAACACCTGCATCGACTGTAGAACGACCCTTTCTAAAACCATATTGCTCATTATGTAATAATTTATTTAAATGAAAGTGACTCTCTAACTGCAACAGTATAATTTTCTCGAAAATTTTGCTAATAGCAGGCAATATGGATATTGGTCTAAAGTTAGTTGGATCATTTTTACATCCGTTTTTAAACAAAGGTATTACTTTACTGTGTTTCATTAGATCAGGAAATACTCCTGTATCAACACATCTATTAAATATTGCTGCAAGATGTGGAGCTATATTCAAAATTATATTATGAACTAGTTTAACAGATATACCCCATAAGTCAGCAGTTCTTTTTGATTTCAATGTTTTGAACGCTTTCAATATATCATTGGGGTCAATATATTTAAAACAAAAAAAGACGCTACACTCTTCCACGCTACCCTTTACCAAGTTTTCGGCTTTGACTGGGCAAGAATCTAAGGAGCTAGTTGTGTTAATTGGTATGTTCGTAAAGAAATTATTAAACATATGCGCTACATCTAAATTATTTGAGACCACTTTATCATCATGCTTAAGTTGAAAGTTGTCATCACGCAATTTGATTCTACCAGTTTCATTATTAATAATATTCCAAGTTGTTTTTACTTTGTTATCTGCCTGCTTAATCTTATTACTTAAATATAGAGACTTGGCTAAAGAACAAGCCCTTTTAAAAATTTTTGAATAATTTTTAACATAAATAAGAAATGTCGGATTACTATTGTATTGTTTCATACCATATAGCTCGTATAGCCTAGCCCTACTTTTATAGATGCCGTTCGTTGCCCAGTCACAAAAATTAACTTTGATGTTCTTAAAGAAAGTTAAGAACATCAAAGTTAATTTTTGTGACTGGGCAACGAACGGCATCTATGCATACCAGAAAATCATTTTTATTTAAAAGTCCGTATATTTAATGAAGCAATTTCCATTATTTTTCATTGCTTCAGAATAAGTAAAATAATATTGTCATGGTTTCCTTAAGTACAATCATCATCGTATGAATAATTTATGTTTATTATAATTTTGAACTTGCAATGGTTATACCTCATTAGATATATGAAAGATTAGATGTAGCCGGCGGTTCCGCCCGCGTGTTGTTTCCCTAGGACATCATCCGTTCAGCCTTTGAGTCGTGGCAACAGATACAGACTGATAGTTAATTTTGCATTTTTAATATAAGTAGTTGATTATAATTTAAAAACTTTGATTAACACCTCATTAGAAATAAAAAAAATAATAATGTCTTATTTTAATGTGTATATGTGATCTGAATTGTAAATGAAAAGGAAATATGTAATAAAGTAAAAAATCCTTATTTGGAGTTTTGAGAATTAATAGCATCACTGGTTTTTCCCAAAGGGGTAGACAAAATTGTATGTGTCATACACAACATTTCTTTCATGAGAAATTCTATTTTTAGTCACTATGATAAAATATACATTAATTAACTTTCATAGGCAATGGTTGGGCTGATGCTTATTTGTCAACTTAAATAGTATAAAAACTGCACTGGTTTGTTTTTGTTTACATTACTTTTAAGAGAGGTAGGGCACCATACTACCGAGCAAGCCCGACTGAGGAAGGACCTCCACATTACAGAAGACCACAGCCAAATGACTACACACAGCGGTGTAGTTGTGTTCTTGTGTGTGAGTACAGGTCTCCAGCGCTCATTTAGGAATGCGTTTTGAAAGAAACGTATTCCTATACCAGGGTTACTTCCATCTTAAAGCCCTGGTGTAAAAAAATGGGTTGGCAACACGCAAGTGATACCTCTGGTAATGCAAGCGTCTATAGGCTACGGATACTGCTTAACATCAGGCGGGCCGTATGCTTGTTTGCCACCCAAGAAGTATAAAAAAAAACATTGCCTTAAATACAGATTATTATTAATATGACTTGTTTTGTGTATATTACTATCCGTTGTGTCACTTTGAGCTATTGTTAAGAACTAGATAATATGAAAGGCTAGATTTGCGAGGGAAACATCTTAACCAAAAAGGCTAAACTATGTTTAGATACTCGAACCTCACGTTTTTGATTCGTCAATTTCCTAAAAAGTACCGGATTTGTTGGCTTTTGCAATATCAAACTGTACCTAAAGATCTACCTTCACAATTTATTATTTTTGTTTATTTGAATACACGTGTGGTTCAGTGGTGGTATCTTGCTACCAAAACCGCGCCGAGTGTTGTGGGTTCGATCCCTCCCACACGGAACGAAAATTTATGTGGTCCACAATCCATAAATGGTTGTTCTGAGCTTGAGTGTACTTTGGGTTCCCTTATGAGAGAGTTGTCTTTAAAAATATATATCTATGGTAACCTTAGTACAAATTACTTATTTATATATTTGTTTACAGGGAGGCAATGAAAGTGAATTTACAACAGACGACGAGGTGGAAGAGGAGTAGTCGAAAATTAACTAAGTTATTTTTATAGAGTTTATTATGAGGTGTTTGCGGATTGTTTGTTGTATGGTTTGAGAGCGAGTGAATATAATGTTTTATATCCAACATTTATTTTATTTTCCTTTCGATTTTACCCCAATCCCACATTTTTTTCCTAGCTCCTAGTCTAAATTTTCGGTGCACGCTTCACGGGCGTGAAAAACAGCAATGTGCCAGCGACGCAGTGTCTGTTCTACAATACAATGACGTGAGAGGAGCCAGCTTAAAGCTTATCTTTACACAATGCTTCGTCATTGTAAGAAGATAAACTTCTTAAAATTTCAAGTGGAGGTCCGAGATTAGGGCATCGTCGGCTTAGCCGGCTTATAGCACAGTGTTACATGTAGCAGTATGGTCAAAGCCACACGTTACACAAAGGGATGTTGGTGCGAGGGTATCGTCCTCGCAGGCTGCGCGGGCGCGAGGGCGCGGCGGGGCGCGTGCGGGGCGCGCGCGGGGCGGGGGCGGGCGCGCGGCGGGCGCGACAGGCCGGCCACTAACACTCGCGCGCCGCAGCTCGCCACAGCCCCACGATCGAACGACTCACGCCCGCGCCCGGTGTCGTATTACAGCTCTAAATATAACTTGCGAGCGCGATCGCCAATTTAGAAACGATCTCGCGCCGTGTTTTGAACCAGTGATTGACAGTGCTAAGTGAAGAATACTACTCCGTTCGTCGAGCTATCGGCCACCGATGTGAGTATCCTCGAGAAGTAATCTAGTGCGACCGATCTTCTCAATATTATATTACCGCATCGCAGTTTTAAAATAAACAGCTGTTCTGGGAACCTATAATGCTGGTAACAGTGCTAAATTGGGAACGGCTTCCAGCGGTGGTTTTGGGAGGTGCGAGATATTTGCGAGTATTGATGGATGTTGTCGGATTTATTTTCAGATGTCCAGAAAACTTTACCTTGTCCAAAACATGTTAATTAAGAAATTGCGAAAATCTCTGATGTAGTGGATACTAAACATCTATGAATTTTGTCATATGTTGTGAGACAGGATTTACGACGACACACTGGCCACAGGTTGACCTCAAAGTATTCAGGGAACTAGGTTTAGGACACGACACTAAAGAAATTCTATTGGATTTTATTGTTTTAGGCATTATACCCGCGCTAAGGCGTTTCTATTACTTAGTAATCTTTCTTTTGTTTTGTTGCTGTTTGTATAGTTACTTTGTTCTATTCAGATTTAATTATTCCTATAAAATATTAAGCAAAAGAAAATAGTTCAAATAAGTGACATTGCTTTCAGTAGGTATTCCTGACACACACCCACCATTGTCAGAAAACAACTTTTACGTTTTAAATCTAGATCCAAAATGAAGTACCAGTCTTGGAAGCTGGTCAATTGCATAAGCGCCAATTGTTGCCCGGGTGTCGCGACTGTGAGTCAATTTTGTTCTGCGTGTGATTGTCGATAAAAACTTACTAAACAGTTGTTGGCAACTGCTGTAGAACTAATTGGCAATTATACAGGAGAGAAGAAGCGGGAAAATATTGTTCGCTTCTGTACTACGCATGAGATACTGGACCTTAAGATATAACCGCATACTGCTTCATTGTCAGAGTAATTATCTTACAGCGCTGGAATAACCCTATTCGATTTCCTGTAGATATACAAACAACAATCGTGAAGTACAATTTGGTTACGGTGGATTTTAAAATTAGTTTGATACACAATCAAAGATGTGCATCTATTATAAAATAATAAAATAAAAAAGAGCACGGTTTCATCGTCATGAATATTAATTTTGCTGGAGGATACCTACAGCAGGTGGATTAATTAGATTTTTCATGATAAGATAAACATCCTCTTGCAAAAGTAGCCAAATAATATTGATCTATTTATAAAGCCAACAGTTTCGCCCGTAATACGATAGCCTTGAAAATTTGAAACTTTATCCCATGTTATTAAAGATGTGGGTAGTAGCTAGGTAGGTACGCTATGCAAATCTGAAAGAATTTATTTAGCTCCAGACATGCATTCGCGCATTTAATGAATAACATCTGTTAACTTAACACATTATGATCCCTGGCCATCATTTTATTATTAATATAACATTAAATATGGTTACCTACTTACACTTAAAATAAAGATAAAAATCAAATACCTACTTACCTAAGTGTAGTCCTGTTCTGTTGACTGAAAATGTAAAATCCAATGTTATTAATTATGAGTAGGTATCTACTCTTATTCTATTTTCTGTGGTATCTACGTACCTACCCAACTATAAATTATATCTAAAATTCGCATTGCCTTCAGAATATTCATACTTTAATCGTTATCGGCCCAGGGGATATTATAAGCACCAGTGGAGCAGTTTTCATAGTAGTAAGTTTGAATATGGCCTGCAGTTACGATTGGTGATATCCCAGCACATTGGCCACGGGCGTGCGCGCGATGAATCGAACCGCGGACTGATAGCGGGCCGGTTAGACGAGTCCCGCAGCCAGAGAGTGCAACGGCCCAAACTGAAGGGAATTTTAAAACGTTCATACTTGCAAGCCCTTTGATTTTATGCTGCAAGCCAGCCTACTTAATATAATACATCCCCTTTTCAAAACTATAATAAATTGCGCATATTAGGTAAAGTTTTGTTTGGATCGGATCCCTATAAAGATTTGCCTTATCGATATACCGATGAGTTATAGGCATTAGGTACAAATCTGATAAGGGATTTTCACTCTTTAATCAGATTCCTCGTATCTGAACGCAGGATTTGTTATTCATGTTAATGTAAAGTAATAATATGTGTTCAGGCTGGTGATTTAAATAGCATACCATGTATTACTATCAATACTTGGAAATGCGTCGCATAACCTGTTCTATAAATTTCCTGTACCTATAGGTACAACGGGCATTTGAAAATAAACAACTGAAATAATAGTTTTTACTTATAATGATGAATTGTACTTACCTACCTAATGAAATCATCAACCAATATAAACGATGATACTTATGTAAATAAGGAGGTAAGTGCCCAATGTTATTGTCTTGGGTCATTATAATAACAATGCCGTAGAAATATTTACACACTATTTACCAGGTGAATAACAAAATTAGGTAATTGTCGCATATCTAGTTTGTTAGGTTCTAAGTACCAGTTTTACTTGACCAACTTTTACGAACACCTAAACTAAAATCCAGTAAATTTGCATATAGTCATTGAGTCATGTAATTTGAAGGAAAATGTGCGTTTCAGTTTATTTACGAGTAGAGGTTGACAAATACAAAATTAACAGAAGTTTTTTCATATAGGTAGGTACATAAGTAGGTACTGACATATACAGTTGCAAGGATAAAATAAAGGTCTCAAGCGTAATTAAATTTAAAATATTTATTTAATCGAAACAAAATCGTTAGGTATTCAGAAGTACTCAAGTACCTCAGATTTTTTTTAAACTAAAAGAGTGAGCCGTCCATTTTCTGCGAAATATTCGTCGTATATTTTTTGCTGTAAATATTGACTTAAGATATTGGGAATGGAATGTAAACAGCAGCTTATCATACGCAGTCTGGGTTAGTAAGAAACGGTTAGGCGTTCTTGTGTATCGTTCAGGTATATGTTAAACACAATCTTTTACATACGAATTTAACTCCTTCAGAGATTTTAAACGTGCTGTACCTACCCTACCTTTTGGTCATCATAAGCTTTAATGAAGGAACTTTTTGTACCAACTTACTTATGATAGGTAGGTCCATATTTTTTGCTACTAAGGAGGTGACCAAGGATACGCTTGGCGGTAAGCAGTTACCGTAGCCTATGTACTCGTACCTTCTTGAAGAACCCTACGTAATAGTCTCTCGGGTAAAGCTTGTCAGGGCGCTCATTCCACAAGCTAATCGTATGTGAGGGAATTTCCTGTGAAAACGTACAATATATGAAGATTGAAGTTGTAAGATATTTGTAATATAAGGTAGGTATATCCTACATAATCTAATGTTTGAAGAAAGGACTGCAGATGAGTATAGCTATCTACGTCTAATTAGATTCTCTACGTTTCCATGACTTTTGTTATCTTCTATTTACAATGCTTCCTTATATAGTGTACCTAACTACTTACCTACATACAAATTTGTAAGCAATTGTCAAGTTCACATGTCGACTGAGTAAACTTGTTTTCTTAGATAAGTGTTAAAACTAAGACGCATTTAGTTGTTATCAATAGAAGTGCAACATTTGATGGGCAAGACATGAATAGAACAATGCTTACTTTGTTGATTAAAATGGTTACGATACGGAAGTGTTAGCTTCTTTTTTTTTACTTTTTGTCATTTTATTTGTTTAGGTACCTACCTAATATATTTTTTTTTATTTTTGTCATTTAAATTGTTATTATATGAGCCTAAATAGTTTATACCTACACTCCTTAAGTATGGATGTAAATGTATTCACTGCCGTATTCTCTGCCGTGAATCACACGTACCTATTTTTTTCCTGTGTGAGGATCGAACCTACAACATGCTGCGCAGTCGTATACGTCGAGGTAGGTAACCACTGAACCAATGCAGCAGTCCCGCATGCAGTCAAAATTTTAGATTACAGCACGGCCTGCATGGCGCGTGGCACTTATAACTAAAAAATGTAGTATCTACCTATTAAATCAAGTAAATTCAGGTTTATTTTCTTTAAGAATGGAAATATTGGACATGAATTGCAAATTCAATTTTTATTTAGGTATTTATTCTATTTAATAATAATAATAGCAACCCATATGTTTTATTGCTAGGCATAGGTCTTAAAAAAAGTTTAAAACTTAGTTCAAATTAAAATTAAATATTTGCTCATTGTTAGCGTCCTCATCCAGGGAGGGATACACGTTAGTTAGGAGCTGAAGGCCGCGTATCCATGATGTATTCAACGACAAAGTGTTGTTGGGGATTCCCGCTAATAGGGAAATAAAAAGAGCATCACGCCCCGCCTGTCTAGGAGAACACATGAGCCGTCGTCTGTCGTTCCCGGAATCCCTACCGTAACAAATGATCGATTGTGGAAATAGTGTTAACTCATAGATAACTATCATTATACCATGCTAGAGCCCCTCAGGCGACTTGTAAACCTCTGACACCAGGCTGGCTCTTAAGTTTTCTTAACTGTTGGTTAGTAATATGATGATCACTCTTTTCATCAAATATCCCACATACTTAAATCTTTTTATAAGGCTGACATTCCGTCCGACATCGGCTTTTATTTTCATATTTTTTTCTTTAATCTTTGGGTCATAAGTGATGAATCATAAATTCATAAGGGTCCTCTGTCTGGGTACGGTTTGATTACTCATAGTCGATCGCGCCTTATTTCTTTTATATCGACGTTATTTTACTGTTACCTACTATGGGTAGCTAGTGTGCCGGCAAGGAATATGAAAAATATGGACCAAGTTACCTACTTGGTGCATATTTTGAATAGATACTAAGATGCCTATCTAAATTCTTCCTTTCTTATTTTTGCTTTGTTTTTCGATCTTTTTTTTAATTATTCTAGGCAGTACATAACAAAAACGCTATCTTTATAAAAGCTTAACTTTCTTATCTATGCGTTTCTTTCATTCATCTCTGCATTTCGCGCCTTATTGAGTAGGTAGATATTAGTTTTACATCTTAAAGTAAGTAGGTAGGTTGGTATCTATCTACTTACCAATATAAGTTTTTTCTAAATCGTGATCGTAGACATTAATATGGTCATAATATTAGCTTTGTCCTATAGTCACATCAATTCTTAGTTGAAGAAGAACAAACAAATCAATAAATTTATCTACTTCCGCATTTATGAATGTGTACAAGTACTTTTAAAAACTTACGACGTCTGTGCCATCTGTTACAATTTACATACCAAAATTTGTTACAAATCTTAAATATTTGCAAATCCTTGAAGGCTTTATACTTACCTACATCCAGTTGGGTAGAAGTCGAAGGTTAGACTTAACTGTCTCTGTGTTAATAATTACAACTAGATTAGACTGGAAGCTAACCGCAATGAGGACGACGACGACGAACGCGACGTCGGTCGTCGCGTCGCTACATAACTACACAACAATAAAGTATCGGCTTTTGTGCGTCAACATCGATTATACGCGTGACTGCGAGATGCGTCTTTCTCATTTAAAGTAGGTTAAAAACAAAACTTGTTTTGTATATCGATTCACAATTAGCCACGCTATTAACCTTTTGAACTTAAAGAAATATTTCCTACCTTCATCGTTTATTAGACTGTTTGTATGTGAGCTTGCGATTCTATTGCACTATAAAATTTGATGAGACTTTCGCTAGGAGTCAGGACGGACGAGAGAGAGAAATATAATTACTATAGATTCAACTTCATATTATTATTTGTATTATATCAACAATCTTCAATCGCAAAATTATCTACTGTATCTACAGATGTTTAGTTGGTTAACATAACAAATTAATTATGTAGGTGAGAGTGACTAAAATCTAATAAATTAGGCTAATTAAGCAATTAGATCGAACACTTCCACAGGTTTGGTGGAAATCATACCTCCTCTTATAAAATGTTCGTCAGTAGAACGATATCCATATATTCTCTCTGTATGATAAATTCATCTCTGACTCCAGACAAATAGATCCTGTAAGTACATATAATATACATAATATTATGACTGTCGTCGGGTGGATTGACATAAACAGTGAATCGTGTCATTCATAAAGATGTCAATGTGGCACCGGGATCAGTCATGCACATCCGTTGTTCTGAACTCATACATACTTTAATGATATATGAATTAGTCCAGAACAATAACGTGGCTATTTATTTCGTTATTACTCATGTAGTTCGAACAAGCTGACGTCACCAACGGCCATACATGTACGTAACTTCTCAGAATGACCACAAAACCATATGTAAGAAGATATATCTGCAAATATACGATGCAATGAATCTCTGACGGCGTGTCAAGATCGTGTGTCCGTGAGCCGGAAAAAAAATAGGAAGTTGTAGAGCTTCGTTAAGGAGTCGGTCGTGAACTGCCAGCTATTCTATAATAACTGCGAGACTGATATTGATGGACATGATGCATATTATTTATTATCTTAAACTAAATTTCATGGTTACGCAGCTACGCTACCGTCTAATTTCGTGCGATTTTTGGGTAGAGATAGACGAATATTATTGGTTGTTTGCCAAAAGTTGGTTCTATGTGACACATATTACGCTATTCGTAACAGCCGGTGTTATTCGAAAAATTCGTTCTGGTATTACGGTAAGTAGGTAGGTACACTCAATGACACTTAGAAAATAATTTCGTAGCAATGTTGCGTGTAAAGTATTTTAAGCACAACAACATTGAACTTGCTCTTCGCATCAATGAAAGTTATTTTTACCTATTTATTTGAAAATACTCGTTACTTAAGTAGAATATTTATATCACAAGTTGCAATATATTTAAATTGTGTGATGTTTATAAAGATACGTTGACTATAAAATAAAAGAGACTTTGAAGGTTACCTCGAACACATTCCAGAGTGTTTATATCACCAAAGGATTAACTTTCTTTGTTTTATTAATCAGTTAACAATTAAAATTGGATGTGTCTCTCGCCAACTAAGTATCATAAAGTAAGATGCATCGGAATTTGTCAGAGATTAAGAATGTTTATAAGCCATTTTCTCACACGGGAAAATGTCTAGGTAGCTGATACTGACTTTGTTCCAAAAAGGTCAATAAATTTGTAGAGGACAAATGTGTTCAGGTAACTCCTCAATAATTCCCAAATTGTATGAAAAAAATAATAGTTATATTGGATCAATGGATTATGCATACGACTCTCGTTGCTCGCCCACTATTCATCACTGAACATGACTGCCAAGTATATTTTTAGATTTTTCAATGTAACAAAACAAATATACTGAGGTACAAACTACGAGGTAGTGTTGTACCTATGTAGGGTACAAGAATATACCTACCATAGGCTGAGCCATGATGTCCTTATAGCGATTTATTGTTGATTCTAATTTGAAATTGGTAAGATGTTAATTTATTACCTAGGTAGCTTTAAGGCTATCGTTGATTGAAATTAAAATTAAGATCAAAAAGAAAGGGCTATCTATAAGGACTTCATGGTACAGCCCATGTGCGTGCCTTCAGATAGGCAAAAAGGCATTGCCGAGCCCGTGTGCCGACGAGGCGACGCGCGACGATGCGGCTCACACGTGGCATGTCCATCATCATCAACATCGTAGCCTGATAACGTCCACTATAACGTAGACCGCTCTTTGTTTATTAAAAATAAATATTTGCATGGAAAATCAGCAGTAACTTTTTATCTATTATGGAGTTCACGATACTGATTCTTACCTAATGTTTTGTGTTAATCAATTATGTAGGTAATTACAAGCGGTAAATATCTATCTAGGAATACCTACGTGCATTGATCGATTGCTGCTACTGATTGTGTTTTGATCAATTTGGAAATATCCAACGAACAATTCTAAATATCTTCAAAAGATTACACAATTATCTACGGATAATCAAAGAGAAGTTAAAACCATTAGTTGTTTGTGAAGTACGTTATCACCGAGGCGTCCGAGCGATGGCTAGTCGCCAACTCTTTCGCAACAGCTCTATATTTACACACCAAGGTTCTTACATTGCAGTTTGGGGGTTATTGACATTAATACGGGGTTATACAACACATTACCTCATGTTTAGCTGGAATATGTAAAACCCAAGCGTGTGATGAGCCGACCAAGACGTTGACAGCGAACGGCCGGTGTTAGTGCCAAGTTTACGCCAATGCGCAGACGCAACGGACACTATGCTCACAGAAATAACACGAGGCTAACTATAACTATCTATAAATACTAAATTAAAACTGATTGAAAAATACCGCCTACATGTCATTATCTATAACTTGTATCTAGACGGATCCCTCGAAATATGAAGACTTGTATGGAATATCATATTGGTAGAGTTACTGACCGACCTCTTTGACCTGTTTGAGCCCGTCAATATTTGCTAAAAGCTAAAAGCCTTCCAAATGCAAAACTTATGTTTAAACGTTAACAAAATATCAAATAAGAGCTCGCAGTTACATTTGAAATACTGATGTTTTATGACATGTTCGCAACTTTGTTTTACCCGCATAGTCGATAAATAATTATATACTACGCAGACGAGGATTAATATTAGTCATATATCCAACTTGTTTGTTAATATAATACCCTCTAAGTTGATACCTATGTCCGACGTTTTCACTTTCAATTTCATCATCGTAACATTCTTTAAAGAGCAATCGTTAGAGTCGTTACTTAATAATAAAGGTTGGCAGTTCAAAGTGAATACAAGGGCAGAGAGTAGAGACTGAATGCCAAAATAACGAATAAAAATAGTCGGTACAATAATAATATTGTAAATGTATAAAATGTGCAACATCATGCATCGGATAGTCGAGTAGCAGATAGCAGACAGACGATAGGTGGCGCCACGGCGCCGTCAGCTTATTGGAATAGTTCAGCAGACGCCAATGCTTGCGACACCTTCGGTGCTCCGACCGGACTCTGCTCTGGCATGCAATATGCGTTTGTCTCATACGCAACTCAACAGGCTTGTTACAACGCACACACCTATGTACACCATATTATTGTTTTAATATTATCGCTTCGCATACTTATTATCGACTATCGATCGACTTTTGAGGCATCGTCGACAGCACGACCTCGCAAGGCCACAGTTGAGTAAACAATGTTAAACACACAATATGTATTTTGTAATTACAACACAGAAATGGCACTATAAGTAAATAGTTTCAAAGAGTAATTATAATAAATATAATATGGTAGGTACCCGTATAAACTACACAGTGGCTCCTTTTAAATCTGTGATCAATGGCTGTTCAGAGTACCTAACGGTAGATTTTATACTCTATTTATATTGTGGAATGAGCCTCCCACGCATCCCGCATTAGTTCCCGCTATCCTACTTGCACAGGTGTGTGAAGTTGAACATATAACTGATATCTATTTGGTTTTTCATCTAGCTGTTAAATTAACACTACTTCTTATTGTTTGCTAATGATACAATGAAAGTGATAAAACACCTTTGGAATTAGCCGTACCTAGTGCTTTTTACAGAGACTGGTTATTATTATTTCGTCTACTGTTACTACTTAGTTCTCTTTGGAACATCAAACTTTTAATAGTTCTTTGTTACGTGAAATATTAAATACTCTTATGGTATTTAATTGGTTTGTCATATATAAACATGCACTTATACAATTAAGTGTATTTGTTTGGGCGCAAGCGAATAGTTGTTAATAAATCCAAGTTACCGGTTTTAAACCTTCACCATGTTCGTAAAAAATAAATAAAGAACTGGTTCTGTCGTTTCGACGAAGAAAATGATTTACAATATAACCAGATAACCTGCTTTCTATATTTTCACCAATAATGCTTTTAGGCCTAATTTATTGTAACATTGATGATTTTGATATCTTAAATGCTTTTTAAATATCAATTGTTTGTATGAATAAAATAAATATATATTTATAAAATATAAATGCAATAAGTAAATCGGATTATAGTCGTGTGTGAGAGATGAAAACATGCATGTCATAAAAATCCATATCACCAACATGCCGCGGGTAAACCGCTTTTGTGACCGACAAGCGACCACGAATGCGATGTTTAGTGATTACTCACCGGTGACGTCATCGATTAACATATGACTAACAATCCAGTGAAAAATCAAATGTGTTAAATAAATAATATTGAACAATGTGCGTACCGTGATACTTCCGAGAACTATTGCGGAATTAGAAGAAATCGTATCTGTCAGACATACAAACATTCACTCGTAAAACCCGTTCGTTAGTTATGTAACAAAATATAACAATATTTCCATCTTATTTACAAACTTAGTAAACATCATGCATCATGACAAGGCCCAAGGTCTTGAAAACATAAACATCATAACGTTTTTATAGCAATTTATTTACGATATTAATTTGAAATTCGTAGCTAAGGTGTTTACTTTATAACTTAGCTTTATTGTTGTCATTGTACAAATTCAAATTAAGGTCGAAAATAAATTGTTTTACCTACCTAAGCGATAAAATATTTACAAATTAGGTACCTACTATGATTTAAATTTAATTGCAAGTATTAGTTAGTACGTGTAAGAATCGCGGTTCTTATTCTTGCAATGTAGTACAAAGTTGTTAAATTAATGAGACATGTTTAAACCTCTTTTAATAAACGCTTGTAAATTCCTTTCCATTTTCAATATTGTAATGAACAACGTATTATGTAGTTATGTTGATTGATCTTGATTGATACATCCATTTAATTACTTTATTAATTAAATTATCTTGGATTGTTGTCTTCAGCTAATTGTGTCAATATATTTAACGTCTAAAGGACGGGCAATTAAGATCTTGTTATTTATTTAAAATCCCTGCTACTTCTGCCAAAAAATTATGGACTTTTCGGAGGCCTATCGGTTGGTATGCTAAATGAAAATCAAATGTAAAAGACATTAGGCAAGTCGTAAAGAAGCTATAATAATTATCATGCACAGCATTCTTAAGATAAGGCATTCCCGTGTAAACAGCGTTCAATCACGAACAAAGGATAGATGACATTGTAGTTGTTGCTACAATAGTATGGAGATGCGAGATTATTGTAGGAAAATCAATACAAAATATAACTTATTTGAAATTATAATGAGCGCTGCGTCAATAAAGGTTTATTAAAATATCTAACTGGACATTATCTTTCTATAAACGCCGTATATTGAATAATATATTACGATTAGTCATATTCTGTTAGAGATAATATGAAAATACATAAGTAATGATATTTAATTTTATTGATAAGTATGTGTATGCAGTTGTAATGGTTTTTATTTACGATGGACTGATGGTCATGATCATTTTGTTTTGGATAAGTAGATATATAACTCTTTTCTTAATGAAACCCATGTTATCCATAGACTTTCAGAAAATCTCGACAGAAAACTCATCCTGTAATCTGATCGTATGTAGGAGGAAGTTACTCTAAAGCCACAGAGTCTTTAACTCTAAAGATTGAATCAACTCTTAGCCTTTTAAGACAGTGTAGACGCAGTTAAAAAAAATAGGTTGGTACCTATATACATAGAGGCTGACAGATTATGTGCTATATACAGGGTTTCATTATATTATGGTTTCGATTGGGAAAACCATTTTGATTCATAGTGGAAATCCTTAATTTTTGTATAACTTTTTAATTAATTTGTTAGTGGTCACAACAAAAATAAATGAGGGAAATATATTTAAATGGGGTGAGCTAATAATCTGAGTATCGTAGGAAGCATAGTGTTTTTTTAAAGGAAGAACACGCAAACTCGTTTCTAGATAGGGTTAAATTGATCTAAATTTATTTGGTCCACAATCAGAGAGTGCTTAAGTTTTTGCGACTTTCCTCCGCCATAAAATGAGACATATTACCTTTGTTACAATTGTAAAGTGTACAAAAACGAATGTCATCGATAAACAACACTTAATTTATCTGCAGCAAAATCAATGTTAGGGACCCAACACGGACCCTTGCGGTATGCCTTGACGGTTTTTATGACAAAAATCTTACAATTCATTTGCCTAAATTGAAAGTTAGAAGAAGTGTCCGAATGATATTATTATCTACCAGTAATACAATTGTTTTAGTACAGTATTGGACTACATTAAACCGTCCTAAATATATCGTTGAATGAATAGTTTCTTTTTGCAATGCATATATTGTGCAATCGTTCCGTGAATGTCGTTTCATTAACAACAAACAACTTGTTTAGAACATTACTTGCGTTTTTATTGTGAATATTGAAGCGAATTGATGAAGACGTAAAGTGTCAGTTGAAGAGTGTCGCGACCTCCTTGATTGGCGCCGATGCAACACAGGGCAAAGGAATGCAAGTGCAGATAAAAAAAACAATTGCAAGAGTGTTTTATTGTATTCGCTGCGAGTTGTTTTTACCACTCTTTGGCAGATAATTATTTTTATCTATACAGTAAATAATGGTTATTTGAAATACACCGACAGCATTAACATTTTTAAGCTTTTTAAAGCATATATTTGCTGGGATGTCTCGCTAAAACGTGACTGTTTGCGATTAGTTTCGGCCGATGCGTTAAACCTTGGATGCGGGCTAGTCTTTACATAGAATTGTTTATATTCGATTGCAACGTGATGTGCGGAATCTTTGTGCTAATAAATAAGTAATAAAACATCACAGAGATGCCGTCAGTTTATCTTTTAATTAAGCTAGATTACAAGACGAGGGCAAAAGGTAATTCGATAGCGATGGCGAGATGATTGTATCAAATTTATCGCTAAACATTAACCTTAGGTGCACTAAGGCCAAATCCTATTATAATGAATGTTTTATAGTTGTCAGTTTATTGGCTAGATGTAAGTATACCTAGAGGTTGTCCGGTGGTCGACTAAAAGTAATTAAAAAAAAAAATTATAAGGTTTAAAACTGTTTTCATTTATTGATCTACTAAAGCTCGATAGTTACTTAACAATAGAAAGAAAATGACAAAAAGAGGTAAACAAGATACTGAACTATTTTGTCAAAACCAAAATAATAAATTTTGTCATAGCCATAAAAAAAAATTATGATATAAAATACTATGCTTCTAAATGCGAGTAGGTATTTGTCCAATTATCATTTATCATACTAAATCGAAAAAGATCTAACTATAATCTTAAAGTTTTAATTTAATTTAGCAATAAGTTTCTCTCAATGATGAATCAATTGATAACATCTGCGATATTCACAAAATATGATCATAGAATGTAGCACACGGTCAGTACAGAAAGGAGATGCTATCGGATAATTTTAATCAAATTTAAAATATCACGGAGAGAAATCTAAGACCTCTGAAAATGGATAAATGATTTGATTATTGTTTATTCCTTGTATAAACGAGTTTCGCTATCAGCCTCCTTTCACTGATGTCTTTTGGTTTGCACTTAGATTTTGATCGAAGATAAAATAGATCGCAAGATGTCTGCGTACTTACCTACCTACCTACAGTACGCGGTCAGTGAGGCTGGGCTTGAGAGAAAATAAATCTTCAATTAGGTCAATCAAATGCCAGCCTAATGGTACAGACAGCGTATTACTTAATCATTATTTTTGTATCCACTTTCCAATTTATTTCTTTGGGGAATGATAATGACTTTTACCTGGCGCTGTACGAAGATATCCGATTTTAAAATAGAAGCGGATGTTTGCCAAGAAGATAAATATTAACCAGAAACTGTTTTCATTAGTTTTGGTTGATTTTAGTCGATTAGTTGTTTTCCGTACTTGGTTCAGTTAGGAGGACCCATTGGTTTTTAAATTGCGTCATCTCTAAGATTATGGAGTCCGAAAGTGATGTAAGTTAGCATTTTTGTAACTTACAGTAAATTTTCAATATACTAATGCGTTTATGTTTTTGTCGACAGATGGCACAGTTAATAACTGTGCGGTTAAACAAAGCCGACCAGCAGCCTCTGGGCTTCCGTCTGCAGGGCGGCAAAGACTTCGGCACACCTCTCGTCGTCCAAAAGGTCAGTAAACGGAACGTGTCAAATAAATATCCGCTTATGTAAGTGCGTAATTTACGAGTGCGTAATCACAGCTCTTAAGTATCGCAACTGGAAGAAATTATTTCATCGAAATTGCAAAATCTCCTTATGAATCAGCTGTGGATGTAATAAATCACAAATTACGTATTTTACAAAGCGACTTGAGCCGATGCGTGCCGAGCAAAAGCTACAGAACTCGAGTACCCCCATTGCGACATAAATGCTTCAGATTTCAATACCGGTTAAAATTCAGTAAATACCGATTCGAATACGAAAATGGCTATCGTACACATGCATATTTTATTTCTAGTTACAATGCAATCGTAGTGTAGACTACGAACCAGACCCTATTCATATTTTACATGTAGATACCTAACTAACTTTTAATTGTTTTTATAATAAGCTAATACCTATTAAGTTACTCGAAACACAAACTCTTGCGATAAATAGTTGGCTTAGTAGACAACAGATTATGTTCCGTTTGCATTAAGTAAGTATGTTGTTAATAAGCCTCTATGCCACCCGAGAATAGTGCAGCTTATCATCAGTGAAAGATTTTTAAAATAATACCGGTTTTTCTTGCGATTAGAGCGCTCAATCTTTAGCTCAGTACAATAGGTACCTTATTAGATAAGAAGCTACAAATTCTCGCCTTTTCTCTTTTACCCAGACACAAAAGAAAAGGCTTCATGTGTTGTTAGTGATCGCATTTTAATATAAGATATAACCACAATGTCTATACACAAGTAGAGATATTTGCTCTCGTCCACCCACGCTCTGGCTCGTCCGCATCATACTCGACACACGACGATAAACAGCCGACACTGAACAGTTTTTATAAAAGCAATGCACTCTTATAAATATAAACGTGAAACATTTTATAATAAAGCCACTGTGTTAATACTACTTACTTACTCGCAGAATTTAACTTGAGATCTTTTTAACAAAAAATAACCATTTACGGGAAATTAATTGAGTTGATAAATATTTTTTTAAACTTATTTAATACTTTATGAAAAATATTGTAACGGAATAGAATTGGATCTCTCAGATGATGACAATTGACATGGTTCTGAAATACAAAACAACCTGAAAAATGTCGCGTTGGTGACGCTAAACATACACCAGGCAATCTTTTCAGAGGGCCTGCCAGTCGTTCTATGGTGATGCGGAAATAAATGTAGTACCTAGGTGCAATATGTTTATATCAATCGAGAACAGATAAAAAATTATAATAGGTACATATTTAAATTTGAATAAGTATAAATTAATATGCTAATATAAACTAAATAACATAATCGATACATATCCATAATTTTGTGATATTACCTATGTTATATTTACATACTATTACGTTACTATCATATATCAGTAACATGTAATAGTATGAATTATTCATCGATGGACAATATTGTGTCTTACATTTTTTTGTCGTTGAAAAATAAAAGAAAATACTATTCATTAACAATTGAGAACCACAAATGCACTTTTTTTTTTTTTTTTTTTTTTTTTTTTTTATACTACTTGGGTGGCAAACAAGCATACGGCCCGCCTGATGTTAAGCAGTATCCGTAGCCTATAGACGCTTGCATTACCAGAGGTATCACTTGCGTGTTGCCAACCCATTTTTTTACACCAGGGCTTTAAGATGGAAGTAACCCTGGGATAGAAATACGTTTGTTTCAAAACGCATTCCTAAATGAGCGCTGGAGATTTATTAAATTTCTGCTACCTTTATAAGGGCACCGTAATAGAGCAAGCCCTGCTGAGGAAGAACCTTCATCTAACATAATACACACAATAACGAATGTCTCAAACAAACAAAAAATCCTTCCTCTTATAATATTAGTATACCTACATAAAAAATATCAAACACGTTCTAAGAAAATGCATATTAATTTGTTTGTTTATATAATCCTGGTTATTGTACTCCGTGATATAATCACACTAGGGGTCGCCCGCGACTTCGTCCGCGTGGTAATTTGAAACGTACATTTCCCCGATTTTGCAATATACTTATCTTACTACTGCTCCGCTCCTATTGATCATAGCCTTCCTGGATATTTATCCAGGAAGGCATTCTTTTTTTTGTTGAATAGTGCATTTGCACTATTCAACAAAAACAAGATTTTTTCTAATCGAACCAGTACTTTCTGGGATGAGCGCGTTTAACCAAACAAACAAACAAACTCTTCAGCTTTATAATATTAGTATAGATATATAGTATAGATTACTTCATCGATAATTTTTGGTATGGCAATAAAAACACATGACGAGAAAAATAAACAGTTTAGAAGGACGAAATGGCTACTTTATGCAATTTAATTTACATACTCGTATACTGACACACCCAAACTGTATCAAAATAGAGATGGACTTTCAAACTTAGAACCTGCATAAACTCTTTTTTTTTTTAATTCTGGCAAACAAGCACTTTCAAAACGCATCCCTAAATGAGCGCTGGAGACCTGTACACTCACACACACACAGGAACACAACTACACCGCTTTGTGTCGTTATTTGGCTGTGGTCTTCTGTAAGGCTTAAGAGTGAGTTTAGTGCCCTACCTCTCTTAAAAATTATTTATTTAGTTACAAAGTAATACTTATGATGTTCATAAATTATAAATTAGCCAGAAAGTTAATATCAGCTAATTTATCTACGGCTAGATAGCTGACAGTAGAGCCATGAGAAGAAATAGCAAGACTGCATAGACTCACACCTGTTTCCTAGAGGGTTGGGCAGAGATAGTTTTTCGTTGTTGGGTAGGTTGACTGGCTTATACCTAAATATTTTTATTTGAAAGTCATTCCTGACTTTAATGCAGTTTGTGTATCCATCAGTGTTATGATTAGCTAATGCCATACTCAAATTGTTGCTAAGAAATATATTTGTAGTATCTTGTTTAATAAATTAGAAATTAGGTTGGTATGGTACCTTCACCGGAAGCCGAAATAGCTTTGTTCGGAAGTACCTAGGTCGGCATGGTACGGCACCTCCGAGTCAACAAGGTTGTACTTACAGCAAGTTGCTGATAAACAATCCTGACCACTTGGTTGTGTCTGAGCAAATACTCGCCGTTGGCAAGACGGGAACCACCAGAAACTATATGCCTGAGCGATTCTCCGGGATGGTGGCAGGCCCGAAAAATGTCAACCGTACCGTCTCTCAGGATATACTTACGATAGTTGTTCGTCATTACAACTTCGTCCATAATTGCACAAACAAAACCTTCGGTCTCCCCGAAGAGATCACCGAAACGTAGCCAGGACACAGATGATGAAAAGTCTATATCGGGCTAATGTAAGGCCCGATAGAAACGTCCATGCAACTCCTTGCTCTTCCATACTTCCTCACGCCTAGTAATACTGAGTACTATAGGTTTGCGCCAGGTCTCTTTGGCAAGACCTAGCGGGGTGAGTTTAATATCCACAGCAACTTAACATTGCTAGACAGAAAAACCCAAAACCATAAACCGGTTAAGCTGCAGTACCGGAGGAGTTTCTTTAAATAATTAAAATTATAATACTTAACACTCAAACCTTGGTCTTGGTTTTCATTTTTTTTATATAGGTATTTAAATAATATAGTGATTAGTAACGAATGTAGAGAGGCTAGTAGGTCTACTTAAGTATGTATCAGTACAAGTAATATTGTCGGGCACGATTAGTTATCCGAAGGAGCTTTTACCAACTCATTAACTGTTACCTGACCCCGATAAAGCTTTTGATTTGACAATCGTAAGTAACAAAAAACATTGAGAAAATACTAAAACATTTAAGTGTAATACATTAGTTTGTGGACATAGATTATTTACTTAGGATTCGAAAGTGTTATACGAAACATTTTTAAAGTAGCCAAAGGTGTGAAGAATTGAAAGTTTACAACGTGTAAACACTATGATTTTGTTCAATAAACTTACATTATTTGTTTTATAGATTATGTATAATGATTTACGGCTAGCTTTACTGCTAAACTAACATAACACTATTGTGTATAATATTCAATTCCTTGACATAAAATTGAACTCTGAATTGCGATTTCGAACTTGTTATTTCATTGAACAATAGCGGGTGTAGAATGTTGCCTGATTCAACTAATAGATTAAAGAATCGAGATAAAAATATTAACCTAGCCTACATGCGTACATGGATATAATAATGTTAATGAACTCGCATATAGGTATGTGCTGTGTAATTTAGCTACAAAGTGAAATTATGTTTAAATATTGTTAGAGATATTTCGTACACGTTGTAAATCCATTAGATAGATGACTCAGATAGATGATTAGATTATTATATTGCCACAGAATACTTAATAGTACAGGTAGTATTGCGCTAAATTTCGATATTGGTTATTCTATCTGTTTAGATTCAGGCGAAATACGACCACTGATGAACAATGCCTCTATGCACTCCTTCATGCTGTGGTGACGAACCTTAATGGTCATTGCTCAATAATATATATATATAGGTAACAGTATACTTATTTGATATTACGAAGATGTTAAACCTTTTTTAAAAAGAAAATTGCTGTGGGTCAGTTTGGTACCTACCTGTTTACAGATCTGTCGTTACTATTTTAATTGAGTCCGAATATTCTTTCAAACATAAGATTCAATAAAAATATAAAATAGCTTATAAAAAAAGAAGCTGCGGCTTATTCTTAAGTCAGGCACAATATTCATTTTGGCATCAAAGGTCAAACGGTGTTCGTAAAAAATAAATTGGTAGATACGGAACCTTGTTATAAAAAAATTGGATAACAGATGATCTTTTTATCTTGGTCATGAGTTGATCGGGCGAATACATATCGGGTATGACGTTTAGCAATGTCAATAGAAGATAGCGATGGTATATTAGCTGGGCCAAATCCAACGGTACTTGTTGAATGATGAGTTACTCTTATGATGTTTCGTGATTGTGTTCAGCTAAATAGATGTCAAGCGAATCATGTAGGTATTGTCGGTTTGTTGAACTCATAAGATTAAACTTTTCTAGTGTAAAAAAAATACTTATCTTTGAGTTTAACTTTCATAAATCTATTTTTAAGTATTATGAATCAATACTTAGGTACTAAATATACTTCTAGCTTTATAATTATAAAAGGTCCTGGAGACGCCTTGTGTTTTTTGAAGACGAACAATGCATTAAAACTATCTCTATGTTATTTTTTTGTATTGCACAAACATTGTAGACTCCAAATCTCAACTGAAAAGCCATAGCCTAGAATGCGTTGACTCATATGAGTAACATTACTAAATATAAAAATATTTTTACATTCCGTAAAGTATTTTACGAACCTTGTAAAATTGAAATATTAATAAAAGAAATGTACCGCGATGAAGTACCGACATTGTTTCACGATTCGAACATTTTTATAACCGCAAGAACAATGTAGGCACAAGCTGCAGACAATAAAGACTTTCAGTAGCCTACAAAGTTGTTGTGTATTATGTACATTTTCAGTTTGTATCGGGTTAAAAATAATATTTAACCTCCATCCTTCAAAACCGGTCGTGTACGGTAACCTACATCAACAGTTTTATGCATACCTAACATACTTAATTTTTGAGTAAGTATTTTTCTTTTCCTGTCTTTTCTTTTGTTTCAGTACAAAGAGAATATGATACGGGCACCTTCGTAATGACCTTCGATTTAACAAATTTTCGACTGCGTAATAATTGAAATATTCGTATAAAGATGTTTGCATTGTGAGTACCTATATGTTGCAGTAATGTATTTACGTACATATACTGTTGCCTATGCAATCAGCTTTAAAGGTTTCTTTCGGCGAATTCGTGTATAAGGGATTACGAAAGATTATCCTTTTTTTAGACAGGTTTTAGCTCAAATTGCCAACCGACCATACAGGTCGATTACCGCTGTGTGTTACGACTTTTTTACGCTTCATTTTAGTAAGATTTTATTGTGTAACAAGGCTGAATTTGCTTTATATGTATGTAACAAAAGGTCGTTAAATCGTTATCTTAGCTGTATAACCAAAATACATGTATTGGGAGCGGACGAATATGATACCCGATGCTCTACATTTTGATGTCAGTGAAAAGCGTATTATAGGCACAGATCCTACAGCACTATCTATTTATTCCGATACTATTTCTGAGCTGGCATTCCCGTTTTTTGCTGTTGTGTTTATGTCCACGGCCACGTACCAGTTTCACTCTTATTAACCGGAATCGCGCAGAGCTTGCCGTGCATTGGTAGTTGCGTAACTATTCGGGTTCTGTCGTTTATATGGAACACAATCTGAGTCACGTACTGGCAGGGATTTGTTTTGAAATTAGAACGGCGAGCTGCGACAACAACGCCTTCTGTGGATTATCGCTATTTGTCTATTCTAATTACATACCTACCATAGTGTTTCTACCGATAGTGGATATTACACACACAAGACATTATTTTGTTAGAATAACACGTCTTCGTTTTATGATATAGAGGCGCTCATAGTCGGGTGCACTTGATGATCGGTAAGCGATCAGCGGGTTAAGCTACCAAGAGCACATATATCCTCTGGATGGGTGCCAGTTTAATGGTTATGCGCCTGAGCGTGTCCGTCCTACGGTGTGTCATTAGACCACGGCAGAGGGCTATACGGGCGATCTTAAACAACTCTGTCACAAAGTTGACCACTAACCACTCGGTAAAATACTATTGTCAATTTTATTGATACTTACTATTGACGATGAAGAATGAAGATTTTATGACATACCAAATCAGTCGCTAGCAAATAAAGGCAGTAAAAATGTCATTAATGACATAATTAATGTTAAGTTAAAAGTCGTGACATCGCGCTCTGAAATTGAACTGTCCAGTGTTATGATTGGAGGTGACGGACAGAGTAACATGAAGGTGATTAATATAAATCTGGGCGGAGTGCCACAAGGCACAATTCTCGATATATACCTACCTATCGGTTTTCTTATAAATATAACTGCGTATTGAGTATGATGAGGAAAAAACATCTATTTATTTATACCTTCTTAGTCTCATAATGCTTTGCACATACGAGTTAAAGTTAATTCTGACTAATGATGCCATCATTACAAACTGTTCTTGACGTGCATTGTTATTTTATATATAGATAAGAATATAAGAAGATCAGAAGAAATGTCAGTGATACATTATATTAGTTAGATGTCAAAATAGCGAATGCTAAAAGTAGATAGTAAAAGACCTAAAAAATTTAATCGTGAATTTGTGGTGTAGGCTGTGTATTTCGAGAGAAGAATGGAAGACAATAAAGAAAACATAATATGGCTTGCCCTCACGGCCGGGCGCGGCGGCGTTGCATTTAATTTCTCGTTCTTGTACTTCTCTGGCCGTATATGGACGTAGCGCGTGCGACGCCGCTCTGAGGACACTCATAGATGCATGTATGTATGTACTATCGACCAAGTTGGTGCTCGACCATTCATACAATCTTTATTAAAAACAATATGGTTCAACAACGCAAGAATGCACATGGTCTATAGGAAAGTTAGTGACAAAACGAGCTCATAAGGATTTATTGGTCAGCAATTTTGTGAAGGTCAAGATCGCTTAGCTAAAACGTTATAAGTGGTCGAGCGTTAAATTTGTCGATTGTACCTTGGCACCATATAAACACAATAAGAATATAGAAGCCATATTTAGAAGAAATACGCGTACTTGATATTTTTCAAGGTAATAATGACTTATCTTGGTAGCCGCTGTAGGCTAAATCCTAAACATGTATCTATTACTAGTCAAGAACTTTGCGATGTTCGCAGGTGGTTCTAATTACAGCTTCTAGTTGGCTACCACCGCTATCAATAAATCTATGTACTTAGGTATAATAAACCTGTAAGATCTGGTCCAATACTTCTTACAGTTCATATAATTTACGACTGCATGTCGAGCATATTTACTAGATGCGAAAATACGTGAATACTAACTGATTATATTATAGATGCGTTTCGTTAAAAAAAACGCATCCCTACATTAGCACTAGGCATAACTCGGGCACAGGAATACAAGTACACGACTGTGTCTTGTTATTTGGCTGTGGTCTTCTGTAAGGTGTACCTAGGTTCTTTATCAACGAGGCTTTTAAGAATTATAGTAAAAATGGCTATAAGTACCCTTTTCAGAGCATAGATAAAAACTGCGATGAAAGCTAATTAACTTTTTATAAAAAATATATCAAAATCAAATCATCCGCCACAGACAAACACACAGACAGACAAACAAAAACAAAGTTTAACACCCTTTATTTTTGACGTCCGTCGCGAGCAAAAACGAGTTCGCTCAGTTACGCTTACATACGATTAATTATATCTCGATGACACAATCAAGATAATACACGTTATGGAATTGCAAAAAACGTTCAGGCCGGACATTGGCAAGGTGGAAACAGTTCCACCTGGCTAGCGACCCTTTATAAAGGAATGCAGCACAACTTTTTGCGCCCGCAAATTACTCTACGGTATGCGTCGTTGAGTATCTACAAGGGAACAAGCAATAATAGGTATAAAGTATAAGTAGTGTAGTATCTATAAAATTAATGCTTTGTCAACTGGGGTCAACTTGCTAATTATTATCGGTAGTGCACGAACAGGAAGGAAACTTGCCACGTAAGTATGACCACAATTACGAGGGTAGGGCTAGCTATATAAGATACGTAAAATATTATAATGCTTCTTAGTCCCTTGATGTGAGTGGTTTCTGTGCGATCAACTGTGAGTTAATATTATTTTAGTGCTTTAATTTAATACGATAAGAAACGTGTGTAAAACATAGTAAATTAAATTTTGTTGGATCGGTAACCAGTTATTACATTATCACGCTTGATAGACTTCCGTAATTGTGGTATATTTCCAAAATATAAACTGACGAACACAAAACAGCTTCAATTAAGTAGAGATCACAGAATAGAGAAGGTTCTGTGGTAGAGATGGACTATAAAACTATCAACCTTTGCATCAATTATACAGCCTGTGTCAGTAAGTACCTACATACATATTTATCATTGCATAAACTTACGCTTGTTTCCCAGGCAGAGACAGTATTTTACTGCTGGAAACGATAGCATATTCGGTAAATATTTTTTACTGGCCGACCCGGCGAACTTCGTACCGCCATATAATATATATTTTCTTTTAATTTTCTTTTAAACAAACCTTGTCCTGACAATAACAAACACAAAAAAAAGAATTAGGTATATAATTTGGTGCAGTCGATTGGTAGTTATGCGCGTACATACGTTTGGGAAGTTTCATTTTTATTTATATAGATTTACCGAATTTGCAATCGTGCAATACAAGTTTGTGTCCGCCAGTGTAAGAAATACATAGGTACGGTATGTCTTACAAAATACAATTTGGAATAGATAAATAATTTGTTATTGGTCTTGTTATTGTTTGAAAAAATAGCCCTATGAGTGTTCTCATGAATCAGTGTACGGTTTTTACTGTTTCAAAACGATTTTGCGTCATCGCTTGACAAGCGTGATGTATTTACTGTAGGTATTGCCTAATTTTAGGATTGCCTTTGGTGCAATGGTTCATTACTTATGTTGTTGTTACGAGTTACGAATAATTAATAGTACTTATTTGAAAGTACACGTCGTCATCAGACCTCCAAAAAAGTCGTTATGTTTGTAAGTAAAATCACAAAGCGAAAGGACTGACTTTTAGGGTTTTTTAGCATAATCACAGATGATTTTATAGTAGTAGGAGTTCAAAGGCTGAAAAAATGTAACGATGGGTCGATTGTAATAAGTCTATTTTTGAAAGCTCCCTAATCAGGATAATCTTTCCTTGCTGCGTTTTATACAAATTGGTTCAAACGTTCTTGACTCACATAACAATGTTATGTCAGTAGGTATACCTACATATTAGTTTTATTTCTGAACTTTTTCTTTATAAAGTCAGGCAGTTATTTTACATTATTTTATAAATGTATTCTCTGTGCATTTAACGTACAGAGAATACATTTTTACGATTTGTGAGTTGGTAAAATTTTAGTTTAGCCGGTTTCCTCTAGCAGTCTGGCATTATTAATTTTAAAAGATTGACCTGGAATTTAACATAGTATTCGAGTATTTCTATGTACTTAACATTGAGCTAACTGTGTCATGTATATTCAAACCACAAAACGTAAACATTTCAAACTAATAGCAAGAAACTATTAAGCTAATAGGCAACTAATAAATCACTAAATTGTGAAGGTTGAACGTATGCAATGAGACAAGGTTTTCAAAACGTAGGTACGCAGGTACCTACCCCAATAATATAGATGTGGGTTACTAATAGGTTTGAGTATTTAAAATTAATCTCAATCAAATCGGTCTAGAATTGTACCCATGAAAATTCAAATAAAGATATACAATACGACATAGTAAATAGCTATATCCTAGCAGTGGGACCTTAACGGGTTGAGATGATGAGTCCTTTTGGACGTAGATACATGGTACGACCCCAGGAGTCAGGACTCAGCACTACGTGTAGAATAGCAGAACAGAAGTCTACATGAATAGTAAAATAACAGATATTATTAAGGACTTAAAATTACACTGACATTTAAAAACCAAGTGCCAACTTAACATTCAGATACGCACAGCTGTTGCTGTTTTGTTCTTTCAAATGTACATTATAAAATTCCATTTACATTTAAATTTCAACAAGTCCCTATTACGCGTTTTTTGCACACGAAAGCAAAAGGTTGGCATTTATTTATGAAACGGTCCAGACGAGCTGCGCGAGTGATCTCATGATGACGTCATCGCAGTTTCCTTCCGTCCTCTCCGTAGGTCTCTGCGATGCAGTTCACGTCGAAAAATATATTTTAGTAAATACATACATTCACCCGATACATAACATTTCTCGCTATATGTATTTTCATGGTAATTAATCCCGAAAATTGTTTCGGCCCAACGTTTTGTCGATAAAGTTTTTAATTCTGAGTGAACGATAGATCTGGAAACTGTTGTTTTATTGATGTCTCTGATTAGAAATAATGTCCAGTTTAAAAAAACTAATTAAAAAAGTTTCAGCTGACGTCACTCCAATACGTAAAAAAGCGGTGGACGCACTACCAATAGGAGAGGAGCTCGGATAGCACAGTTGGTAGTGCGCTGGGCCGGAACCCGAGGGGCACAGGTTCGAATCCTGCTCCGGGCTCGACTTTACACATGCTTTAAATATTTAAATATATTTGAGCTGATTGCATAGCAAAAATGCTAAAAATATTTAATAGTGTCTAATGGTGGTAATAGTGTCTATGTAGGTACCTAACTATCACTAACTGCAAAACGCCACAATATCTACTTATAAAGAATGCAACCCGTAACCTTGTATTTATTATTAATTTAAATTAAATCCATATAAAATTAAATTGACGCATCCTGATGCGTCAATTTATAGGTAGTAGGTACCTCACTACCTAATAACATCAACCCACACCACAGAATACTTAATAGTACAGGTAAAATGTCAATATGTACTAAAATAAACAGTTAAACTCTATTATATAAGTAGGTACTTGCATGAGACATAGGTATTTTAAAATAATAAGGATATTAATTTAATTAAAATATAAATGAGGCCAATGGTATGATTGAATCCGGCTGCAGCTGTTAATGGTTTCGTGACTCTGAAGGCGGATAACTCTTTTTGATCCCTTGAGCGATGTCTTTGTCAAACAGTACCTACAATACAACGGCTTTCATAGAATTAATCTTTTTTCCTATGTCCATCATTATTTTTTTTTTTTTTTTTTATACTACCAAGGTGACAAACAAGCATACGGCCCGCCTGATGGTAAGCAGTTACCGTAGCCTATGGACGTTTGCAACACCAGGGGTGTCACTCACGCGTTGCCGACCCTTTAAAAACCTTATAACTCCTTTCTTGAAGAACCCCATGCTATAGTCATCATATCGTTTCCAAAACTAACAAGTTAAACAGTACCTAACCAACATTTTATTTCGTCACCAGGTGAACGGCGGTAGTGCGGCGGAGCGCGCTGGTCTCCAGGCAGGCGATGCGCTAATCCGCGTCAACACCACCGACGTATACTTGCTGCGACACCAAGAGGCGCAGGACGCCATCCGCGCCGCTGGCGTTAACCTTGAACTCACCGTACAACGGTAAGCAGTAATCTATGGATACTTGAAGTGCTAGAAGGATCACACGTGAAGACAAAGTCAAGAATATCACTTCACTTAGGTGCTCTGGAGAACCTACTCATCAGTAGGATCAGAACGCTAAGCTAGTATATCCCCAGTCAATCAGAGTCGCTCATTTAAATAGCGTTTCTTTAATTCTTCACTCTTTAACAATATTCAGCTCACAAAACTAACATTAATCACCTCCGCTACTCTATCAAAAAGATGCGATCACGATTTGAATCATTCATGATATTTTCCTTGCCTGCAGAGAAAGGGTAATAAATGTCTTTGATGATAAAATTGACAAATTTCCTTAGTTGTTTTAGTTTTTTCTACTTAAGTTTTTTTTTCTAAGATGATATCCAGGCATGCTGTTTATTTGCTGACTCGGTTCGTAAAGGTGCTATGTAATATGAGATCCTTAGTCAGAATCTTCATCTTGTACGTGACTTAAAGATTTATGAGCTATGCAATGCCTACAGACAGATAAATACAGCTGCATTGCATATGTAGATACCTACTATTATATGCATAGAATCTCACAATAGTCATGTTTATTGCTCTTGGCAGAGGCGGCGGCACTTGGCGCCCTTCAGTTACTCCGACCGGCAGTCTACCAAGGCCAGGTTCGAGGTCTATTGGGGGTTCTCCTGCCCTAGTTACCAGCACCTCACTCAAGGCTACACCTCAGCCCTCCCGTGCTTTTGGCGGTGGACACAACAATGTCGCTAAACCTTTTGGATACGTAAGTACCATGTTTATATTATTCATTCAATATCATATTATAATAGAAATTTAAATTGTCGTTGCACTTAAAGCACTGTATTATAATAATAATGATGTTTAATTACAGATGAATGGCAACGACTCAGTAAAGAGCATAGTAAACAAACAATACAATACACCAGTCAACATGTACAGCGACAAGACAATCGCAGAAACACTCTCTGCCCAAACTGAAGTACTTGCGGGTGGCGTACTCGGGTAAGACTTCGATATTCTGTTTCCAATGCAAGCTGGTTATCTTCACACAAGCCATCTAGAAATCCTATGATCTATTTACATGAAGTAGGTACATAAACTATGATAACATTGCTAACTTTGTCTTGTCTGTTAGTTCGTCATTGGATGCAAACAAATGTGCAGTAAACTTCATCGTCCATCTTAGTTAGTTACCCTCAAAATAAAGTTTTGAAGAATATGTCTTCTAGTGTATAAATGCTTGTTGTAAAATAACCTAATTAAACTTTGTTTCCAGAGTGAACTTTAAGAAAAATGAGAAGACATACGACGCTGAAAAAAGTGCTGTCTTCAAAGTTCTGCAAGAGGAACAAAACGATCCCGAGCCAGGTATAAATATTAATCGTTTTAATTACATTGCAGATAGCATAAAGTTCATAGTAGAACAACTTAAAACTTAATCAGGTATACAAAAAGGCATATTGGGTATATCTTCACCAATCAATTAATAGAGCTAAAATACTTAAAACTTATCTTTGGATAATCAGTAGCAAAGTATTAGGTTTATCCCTTTAGCAAATTATAAATGTAGGTAAAACAAATAGCTTTTATTTAACTATCGTATATACAGAAATCAAAATTAATAAAACTGAAATTGGCACAATAGTAGAGGTGGGCCACCAGGGACATGCGGCACCACCCGCCCCCGCGACGCCAGTGACCGGACTTCGTCACGTCCAAGCACCTGTCACGCGGCCTGACGCTCCCATCAACAATACTGGAGGCTTGCCCCCAGGACAGAACATTTGCGAGGAGTGCGAAAGACTCATCACGTAAGTCGGACGACACGCGCGGGCCGACACGGTAGCACATTCGCAAGCAAAATTTATTTTCGGTTTCGAGACTAGGTACCGCGATATCGATACAAGATCAATTTCGCTAAACGTTTTGTCGTTAATCGTAGCCTTCTTAAACGTTTATCTGCCTACTTATGGTTACCTCAATGTTAAATCAACACACAGCAACGAGTATACGAATAGAAGGAAACGAGTATGTAATAACTGGATATTGCGGGCCAGCAGAGCCTTCTCACTTTTACTCACGTGCGAGCGTGGCGCGCGCGGGCACGCCGTGCAGCCTGCACCGCACGCACCGCTCGCGCTCGCGCACCCCGCGCGTGGCCAGCACGCCGCAGCCGGCGCGCGCGCCCACGCCGGAGCGCACGTGCGCCGGCACGCAGACGCCGCACGAGCAGCTGGCGCCGGAGCCGCCGCACCGGCCCAGCATCCCCATGGGCTGCCACGAGGTTTTGCCGGACGGGCGCATCGCACTGGGCGCGCCGGCTCTGCCGCAGCCGCGCGACGTGCTGCCCGTCGTCAACGACACCCCCTATTGCTCGGACTGTAATCGCTACATTATGTAAGCGACGCCCCACGGAATGTCTTGACGTGTTTGCGACCGTGTCGACCTGTGCACTAGTTCTATCGTGTAGATTGAAGTAATTCGATGTGATTCCTTCGTGTTGCGACTTCTCCCTTTTGTATCTACTTTTGTTTATGTTGTAAATATTGCAACGGCACCGCAGGGAGACGTGACATGTAAGTTAGTACACATATCGTGTCCCCGAAACGAATCTTCTGCATTTCTCAAACGATACGTTTTCGTCACGATATTTGTGCTAAAATCATTGCTCATTAATATTAATCGTCTTCATCTCTACCTTCACACTTTGTAGTTAGGCAGAATGATTTATGTCTCAGCGTCACTTTTTATCTTCACTCAGCATGTCCTCACTTCACTATTCATAATACATATTTAGATGAGCACCAGTGTAATTGTATTTGCGTGGCAGAATTGGTGGATTAGCACGAGCAACTAGGTGAGCATGTTTGTAGCAAGTAGTAGATACAATAATTAAAATTATTGGAGTTATGAAGATGTTTTGTTCAGCATAGCCAAATGATTACATGTATATACTATATATATATACTTTTGAATCCCAAATTTGAATGTTCTCAACAAATATTTATAACATTTTTATTTAAATCATGCTTACTTAGTACCTACCTAAAATGTGTTAGTGTGTGCCCCACCTTCGCCGTCCATTGACGATTGCTTGTATGTGATAGCGGTGTGTTCGTGCGCATCAAGGACAAGAACCTGCACGTGGAATGCTTCAAGTGTTCGACGTGCGGCTCTTCACTCAAAAATCAGGGTTACTACAACCTGAATGGGAAGCTTTACTGTGACATCCACGCTAAACTGGTCGCACGCCAGAATCCGCCTGCGCCCAACCTCGATCCTGTTACCGTACCTCCGTGAGTTCATTTCAGTCATTCTTATTCCTAATCTGAAATACGAGTGATAAAGAATAGGTATATCGAATTCTTCTTGCCATTTATGACACAAGACGTGATTTTTTGAAAATGTACGTAAACGTACCAACCAGGATCAAGTTAATCAACTATTTTCATGTACCTACAGTGGAAACCGCATTCCTACCAACACATACTCGACTCCGCTGCCTCCGCTTGCGACCAACAATTACACAAACGGCTCGTCATCACTCTTTAGCGTAAGTTTTTTCAAATTGATTATGAATTGACTATAAAACTATGAATTAACATTCTTCTTCAGTCGTTTCATGAAATATTCTTCACGCTTCACGGTACGGGTCTCTAAAAGCCGAGAGTTTGCGTCCGTGCTAGGATAGGTAAACCAGAAATGCCTTAAAAACTACTCATAGGACATGTGGGTTTCCTCACGATGTTTTCTTTTACCGTTAGTAGATAGCTTTTAGACGATTGATAGAATTTTCGACGATTACCTGAGTTGTTACTTGGGTAGTTACATCGTTTTGAATTCCTCAAAGTTTAATCACGGTTTAAATGTATTCAAGTTAATACTGCCGGCATACATTCTAGCCAATCGAACTCGCATCTCACGTGATACATATAAGTCTGCGAGTTTCCTTCCCACTCGGCTGTCACTCGTTGCCTAGGACTTTAGGTAAATGCAATATTTGTAGTTTAATTTTTATAAATTTTTATACAGCCGTCAAGCAACTTATCGGGGCCGAAACCCTTCGGTTCTTCAATTGGCTCGGCGTACTCTCCTTCGCTGTCGCCGAGATCAGCTCCTTTGTCGCCAGCAAGGCCCGTGTCAGCTCCGGCACCGCCACCGCCGCTAGCTCCTATCCCAGCGCCAGTCATTGCGCCCCCACCAGCAGCACCGTTTGCCCCCAGTAAGAGAGTCACTTTTGCTGTATAATTTATTAGAACACAACATGGGCGTACTAAAAAAGGGTCAAAAGGATAAAATCACATTCACCGCTGAGTAATCTCCATTTTCTATAGTTTCTTGATTTTTGGACACAGCCCTTACAAAATCTAAGAGCATTGTGATCCTTGCCGTTGACATATTATTATAAAAATGAGTCCATTTTTGTAGTCATTTAGCGTACAAGGCTAAGCTTGCATCTGAAAAGCTCGGTGTGATCATTTGATTAGTGCGGTAGATGTTACCGCGAACAAAATCCCCTTACATAATAAAGCGCAAGCTCAACACCCTCCACGTGAACTAGCACTGGATACCGGCTGGAACTTTTGATTTGGGCCTAAGAAGAGCTTAAGATAGTTGACGATCCTAAGCTTACAGGTAGCTAGCTATCCGAGATTATGGTAGCTACACCCCATTAAGTGGGCGGTATGCTTGTGGGATAAATTCAAAAAAAGGCGTTTGAATTATAGACAACACCTGATTTGCTCCTCTATGGTTGAAATGTGATTTATCTCTCCCCAGAATATAAGCTGGGTACGTCCATTTTATACACCATCTAAATCCATCACAGTGGAAAAACGCTTTAAAATCTAGTCATAACTCTGTAATTTAATTATTATTTAACAACTGTGATAGGTTTAGATGTGCAACAGATACTGATGAGTATTATTTATTTTAGTGAACTGATAAAAATGTAGAATCATTGTTGGTAACACAGCAGTGTATTTAAGAAATATATTTTTTATTATTATACAATATATATTTTTACATATTTTTACTCTGAACAGATGAATGTGAAGATTTATAATTATTAGATTATTCATATTTAAAAACTCATATGTACGTCTACATATATACATTTTTCCATGATGTACCTGCAGAACCTTACATGACAAAGTAA
Source organism: Trisateles emortualis (assembly GCA_947095525.1). Classification (NCBI taxonomy): domain Eukaryota; kingdom Metazoa; phylum Arthropoda; class Insecta; order Lepidoptera; family Erebidae; genus Trisateles; species Trisateles emortualis. Next base: position 13,210,000 of record OX352734.1, read on the forward strand.
CCACTAGATAAAATGGACACTAATATTGGGTGTAAGGAAAATGCTCTCGAAAGTAAAAACTGGAGCTAGCTAGTGATTGATTATATCAGGTGGCGGTTCACCGCGCCACTCAAGTGATAATAAAATGGTTTATTATTTATTATTATTATTTTCGTTATAATATAAATCGTACTTAAAATTCACATGTAATTGTAAATCTACTTTAAAATTTTCAGTGCCTTTGTTAAAAAAACTATTATATCTACCAGTATTCGTGGGCGTTTCACTTCGACCCAGTATATTCATGGGATTTCCTATATATTGCATTATATTAACTAATAGATTCTAGAAAGATTACATCATTATAATAATAATATACCTACATATTGTGATGTGTTTTCATTTTAATTTATGTAATTTTATGACTTATACAACCAGTTCATGAAATAATTTAGAATTTTAAATTGTGAACTATTATGTAAGTATCTACATAAATAGTTTTATTTATCTACATATTACGATATTAGAGATGGCAACTCATATACAAATATTAATAAGTATTGAAATTATATGTGATTTAAGGTAATTATTTATTTTGACAGAGACCCCAGTTTCCTTTTTTAAAGGTAATTTATAAATAGGCGCAGTTGAGCTTATTTTAGCTATTTATTTGTTTATAATAATTATGTATATAATATTCAGTCTTAGAGTGAATGCGCTACGCGGGCAGCCTATGAATAGCAGCCGCAGCATTAAAATAACAATTGCCCTGGCACTGTCGAGTAATGCGTCACTTTAATAAAATAATAGTACCTAATTACTTACTATCAAAACAATTTTTTACTTTCTGGCTTTTTCACACAGTTTGTATTAGTTAGTTAGCTTACATAAATCTTCTTTAAGTGGCTTCTTCAAATGTACTAATAATTACTTTCATCTATTTTCTTCCCTTCAATAACCTTTCTAATACTGTAACTTACTAACAGCACAAAATGTAAAAAGCATTGTGTGGCCCCCACCTGCGAACCCTTCTGATGATGAACCGCCAAAATACGAACCAAGCCTGATGATGGCCGGTCCTGTATGTGGCAAGGAGCCAACATTGCGAACTGTGAGCAAAGTCAATTCTGACTCTGAATGTAAAGTAGCCAACGTTCAACAACAGTCTATGGAACAATTTGTTACGTCTACGAAACAAAGAGAAGAAATTTCGTCTAGCGTTTCATATTCATCAGCCGCTATATCATCTATGACAGCGACTTCTAAATCCGAATCAGTCGTCCAAAGTAAACAAAATATGATGCAGGAGACATCTAGTCGGACAATTCAATCCATTTCGCAAGAATCATCTGAAAGTCAAAGTTCAACTGTATATCAGACACAAACCAATATTCCCATGCAAAAACCATCTGAAAATCCAATAACTAACATTGAAAACATACACAAAGAAAAAGTGGTTGAAGCTAAAGAAAACATAGAAACACAATTTTCCACAGAAGCGCAACCTTTGAATATAGTAGAAAGACCCAAAGATGACAATACAACACAAGATAAAACGAACACTGAACCTGAAACTAGGGAAATGAATGAGAATCCGATATTGGGTACCAACGATACACCAGAAGTTCCTAATCAAAACGAAGATCTTGTGCAGTCTGAGAAGGATAACTTGCCGTTGCCACAACAAAATGAACCAATCACTACAGAATATAAGACTGAAATTGAAAATACGTATATTGAAGAATCTAATAGGAATATTGAAATTTCAAGGCATGAACAAGTTTTGGAAATCAGCGCTAATCCGACTACAATGAACTTAGGTGGTGCCGCATCTATGGTAGACGCTCTGACAACAGCTCCAGATCGTCCATATTCTCCTTTGCCTGCTCCACCACAGCCTATTAGTAATATTGGGCAACCTAATATAGAACAATTTGAAAAATCGGTTCAATCTAACATGGAAGAAAAAACTATACATACCATAAAAGACACTACCGAAATAACCAACATGGAATTACCCACGCAACCATCTCCTATGTTTTTACAGGAGAAAAATCGAGGGATAACTCCTATACCACCTATAAAAACCTATAACCCACCAGAAAAAGTTGCACCTCCTATACCAATGCCGGAAGAAACAAAACCATATATTCCGCCCGATTTTAAAATTATTATTGAACCCAAAATGCCTCGTGACGCAACCGCTTCGCCTATGGTCGATGCTTTAACCACAGCACCGAATAGACCATTTACGCCATCGATCGTTCAAAATGAAACTGTAGAAAGAGGATCGCTCAGGGACGCGTTAACTATTGCTCCAGATATGCCTTATAGTCCTTTTGGAACTTCTAGCACTACTAAAACAAGTCAATATATGACAAGTTCTGTTTCACATGTTACAGAAACAAATTTCTCTGATATTATTAAACCAATAGCTACCCAAACGACAACTCAAATTACCGACAAAATACATTCTGAGTTTGCAGCAATGCAAAACACGTGTCAATTGCAGTCATCATCCGAAATATCTGCATTTAGACCAGTGGCCAAACAAGTGTTTCCACCACCACAACCGGAAGAATTTTGTAAACTATCCAACTTTCCTCCTTTTAGAAATGAACTAAAAACTAATTTAACACAAGCTACTAATACAAAACAAGAAACTACTTTCTCAGAATCAATGATGATGCAACATTCTACAATTTCAACTAGCATGGCCACTCAAGGTTATTCATCAGTAAAGAACGCTCAGAATTATTTTGAACAACTAGACAGAAAAGAATCTTTAACGTCAACAGCAACTCGATCAAAATCAGGATTACATAAGCCTGATACTATTCCTACTTACCAGAGAAATTTCGAGCAATTACCGTCACAAAGAGGAATAACTCCAGAGATTTATAATGCCCCAGCAGTCTTGCAAAGACCAGTTACCCCTACAACTGATCCCCCTAGTAAATCAAAAGAAAGATCCCTGGAACCACGTCCAAGTTATATGTCTTCTGAAGTGCCTGCCCCTAAGATTCCTCAACTTAAAACACCCGTTCCACAGCCTCAACTAGTCCAATTTCAGAAAGATACCCCTATTACTATGACATTTCAACCAGTAACTGACGAAAACTTATTACGAGTTTCACCGTCCCGTAGTCGTGCAACTTCACCAAGTTTGATAAATAAACCCGCACCTATTATTCCTCATTACCAAATGAATCTGGTGACAGTAGAACATCTGGCCCCAGAGAGTCATTTGTATGAGCCGTCTAGTCGAGAAGCTAGCAGGTCACCTACACCTAAGCCTAGATCTCGCTCTCCAGCTCAAGGGCCTCCTCCCAATCCACTAAAAGCACAGGCACCACGCATTAAAGAATGTACACCACAAAACTATTCCTCAGATTCATTTATGGTTCAAGATTCTTCAAACTATAGAAAACAACATGAAATAGAACAGAAAGGTTTTCACAGCGCTACTGACTTATATAACACCAATGATTTAAAGAGCTGGGGATCAAATCAACCTACGACTGTTCGAGAACAGCGACATGCAAATGTGGGATATAAGTCTGAAAATTACACAAAAGGCGATGCTAGATTTAAAGAAGACTCTCTAATCCAGGAAAATTATGGACAAAGGCAAATGCAATCTCAAAATGTTATCGAACATGGCAATACTACAGTTCACACGACCAGAAAAACTTTTGAAGAATTTGAAAGAACACAGTCGGCAAAAGTCGTAGAAATCCGAAAGGGAGGTTCATCATTTTGCGGCACATACGACCAAATTGACTCTAACATTCGACCTTCAAATATTAACCCTAAGCAAGTTTTTCCACCTCCTTTAATGACTATGCCGCCAACACAACAGAATTCATCTCTTAACCTAACTAATCAACATGATTCGTCCGCCAGTAGAGCAATAGAAAATTATGAACCATCAAAGCCTTCGATTTCTGGTGCTAACCTAGGTCCAGTGTGTGATCCTACCCCATCGACAGGTTCGAGTGTAGGAGCTGCCGCTCGTGGCAAAACTTTCGGTGTATCATCTGCCCCAAAACGAGGACGGGGAGTTTTGAATAAAGCTGCAGTTCCCGGCTCCCGCGTGCCACTCTGTGCTTCCTGTAATGGGAATATTAGGTGACTGAATTGTAAAAAGATAGTGTTTGGTTTTTGTGTGTTGCATGATGTAGCAGTGTGAAAACAAGTGAGATTTAAATTTTTGGCGAGCTCTTGATATCTAATATAATATATGTATATATTTACAAACTAGAAACTTATTTTATAGTATGTATGCACTAACTTAGTAAAAATTTATGAACGCTTAAAACTTAACATGTTTGTTTATGTAATTGTTTTGACTTTCTAACAGTTAATGAACCGCTGGCTACAAGCAGTCCACATCCTCACAAAACGGAATTCAAAAGTCCAGCTGAAGAGAGACTTATAAGAAAAATGGCTAAGATGGCTTTAAATGGTTACGAAATAGGGATACAGCGAAAGATGAAACCTGCTGATCATATTCAGTCGATGGCAGATAAAATACAAGATACTGTTGTAACAAAACATCCTCTGAATTCTGACAATGTATCTTCTGGAGAAAACACTTTACCTAGAACATTAGAAAGAGCAAATAAAACACATGACAATATTCAAAATATTGGCGATAAAATTAAAGAAACTCTTAAAAATAACCACACAGTAACTGAATCTTTGTCTAAACCCAATATTCTTATTCCACCGCCATTGCCAAGCACCCCAATACCTACATTTAATGTACACAACACGACAATAGGTAATTCTGCTTATACTAATGGTGACAAAAAGAAGCATGACACTATATTATCTAAAAAAAATAACCCTAATATTGTGCCTGATGAACGCTCAGTAAACAGTCTAGAAAAGTCTCATAATGGAAGTGATTATTCAAGCAGTGAAGACTCCTACAAAGACAAAATGGAACTTAACTACACTGGTACATTAAAAAAGGCTGGATTGGATAAATCTTCTTTTCTTAATAGTATGAATGGTACAAATGTTTCTAATGGAAATACTGACGTTAAATCTGAACTCAAATTTGATGGATCATATTCAAACACGTTAAACAAAAGAAAAATGTTTGAAAAAACCGATACTGTTCCTAATGCTCCTTTAAATAATGGATATAAAGCAATCGACAAAGCTAATAATTTTTCCGATAATGCATGGCATAAGCCTAGTGTATTGGACCAAACATCTAGGTCTGAGAGTGTAAAGAATATGTCCTCACATCACGATGAAGAACCTGTGAAAAAGAAAGAACTGCCTAACAATTTACATAACAATTCTCTATACACTTTCAAGTCATCTAATAACAATGGTATACAATCAAATGGTTTTGAAGAAAATAAGAATGACATCGATTATACAAATATTTGCGTAGATGAAACAAAGAGGTCATGTGATAGTGACGAAAAGCCTCAACAGCAAAACACAGACGAGGAAACCGTTGTAAGACGAAGACAGAAAAAAATCTTAAGAGATGACGACGGTAGACGAGACTCGCACATTATTGCACGTCCGTTAAGCACAATTCAATGTACTGATGTCGCAGACGGACTTTATCCTGTATGCCACAAATGTGACAAAGCTATAACCAGGTAAAAATATTTTCCTATAGATATAGCTAAATATGAAGCAAACAATTCCACAATACATATTTCAAGTAAGTTAAATTATGCCCATTTGGGCTGTTGAACGCACGAGTGTTGTTTGTTTTTCTTTTAACATTATTAACCATATAAAAAAACGAAAATTTGTATTATAAAACTGACAAGCTTATGCTAGTTATGCAAAATATAACAATAACTTGTTTTATACAGAGGTCCATTCATAACGGCTTTGGGCCGCATCTGGTGTCCGGAGCACTTCATTTGCGTTAATGCCACATGCAGACGTCCGCTTCAGGACATCGGTTTCGTGGAAGAAAATGGACAACTTTACTGTGAATTCTGTTTTGAACAATACATCGCCCCTGGTTGCGATAAATGTCACGCCAAAATTAAGGGCGTAAGTACCATTCTTACCAACAAATACGATGAATGTAGACGCAATAAAATACTTATCTACTTGATTTCTTTTACAGGATTGCTTAAACGCAATTGGCAAGCATTATCACCCAGAATGCTTTAACTGCGTCTACTGTGGAAAATTGTTCGGCAATAATCCATTCTTCCTAGAAGATGGACTGCCATATTGTGAAGCTGGTAATTATATTAAATGATAAATACATATATGTTTACAATTACATGTAGATACCGATGGCAACGTCCGCCATCGAAAACTTACACACGAATGACAACTGTTTTACAGATTGGAATGACCTGTTTACGACAAAATGTTTTGCTTGCGGCTTCCCGGTGGAGGCAGGGGACAGGTGGGTCGAGGCGCTCAACAATAACTACCACAGTCAGTGCTTCAACTGCACGGTGCGTATGATGAGACTCCTACTAAAATACACATACCTACACACACGTAACATTCAATAGCAAATATTATTATCTTAAATGTATTTAGTTAGCTTTTATAATTCTTGTCTTAATAAAGTACACTTGATGATTGTTGTAGTTCAAATTAAAAATATATAGTACATGTTAATACCTATTTCCTAACATAAAATAGTCAAAACGTCTCAAAACTCACAAGTATTATTAGGCGTCAACGACACCCATTTCTTGCACTACCTAGGTATACATTTCAAAATACTCATTACCGATTTTAAATTGCAGTAGGTGCTATTGATCCTTGTTGAAATAAACCTGCTCATTTCAAGTGCGTTACCTAATACGTGATATTCTAGCATTTGCCCTGTAACCATTTTTAATACACGAAGCTATAATTTCGTTATCCATCTAAAGGTACCTATATATATATAATTACATTTACATCCACGGGTAAGATAGATTTCAAACCGCTATTTCAATAATTACTTTTAAAAATGTTTAAATGATTTAAATAATTTTTTGAAGGTTAGCGGATAATATCAATCTACCCAAGTATAAAGCTCGTCATACGCTGCCACTTTGCTATCCTCCCATACTAAATAACCGTGACCGAGTGTGTGCGTTCCTTTAAATGTAATGTATCATACTTATTTGTACGTTATAATAATAATTGAGATGTAAATAATATATATTTTGACTTCCCAAAGTTCAGGAAGTTTATCATAATGTTTTCATCCATGTAGACCTTATGCTTGTAGAAATGCTTCCATGACGGTTTGAGTAGTTGTGGCTATTTTATGTATTTTATTTTAATAAATATTTATCATGTTTTCATTGAAAATAATATTACTAGTGTTGTTGTTTGTTAGTAGATTTTTATTAATTTAATATTTTTATGTCTGATAGAGATTTTGAAATCAAATCTTTTTTAATATTTTTTTTGAATACGATGCAATGAATTCATAATGACATGTTTTTTTAAATTATTTATTTAATTTAAAATTTCTATTATATTACTTATTCTATTTACAGGTGTGCAAAAAGAACCTCGAAGGACAGAGCTTCTTCGCTAAGGGAGGTCGACCTTTCTGTAAGATACACGCCCGCTAGAAGTCCTCAGCAACTAATGTATAACTCCGACACTGTTTATTCGACTACTACTTTTCGGCCTGTCTCCCCCACTCCCATTACGCCACCCCTGAACACACCCTCACCGCAAAGAACAAGGAAGTTGGAAACACCCCTCCACTTCGATGGAGGACTGTTTTCCGACATAAGAAGTACAGATGGCAAATTACTCAGCAAGGTGACCGTGGATCGAGTACAAAGATCAACACGACACGATATCACCGATTCGCCGAGCACGAAGTTAGAACTCGATCCCAAAGAAAAGAATTATGTTGATGATATCGTTAAAACAGAAACGATAACCAATGAAGACGTTATTACTGTAAAATTTACTCCAGTACCAAGAGAACTGGACTCGCCGCGACTGCTGACGCCATCTCAAATTCAACAAAAGAATCCTACTCCCATAGAGTACATAAAGGACAATTTTGAAGATTTACATAGCTACAAAATTGTAAATTCAGTGTGCAAGGAACAGTTATTTGAAAGAGATAACTTAGTCCCAGAATTGAATTTTGAGGGCAAACTCTTGAATACTCTTGAAGTTTTAGAACCAGTTAAAAGGTCTTGCAGTCCACTGGCCAATCTACTAATTTCTGAGCAATTAACTAAAATAGATAGTTACTTGCAAGAAAGTTTAGAAGTCTGTTCAGGGGTCAAAGATAGATTAACTCCTACACCAATAAACTTTGAAAGTGACATTAAGTTGAGGGATATCACATTTGAAAGTCATGGAGAAAAATCTGAAGAAATAATAACACAATTCACGACAGGATTACAAAACTCGAACGAAAAGAAACAATGTGAAACATCAACGACAGAAATCATATGTAGTCAAGAGAAATTTGTAAACGAAAAATCCATATCACGCAATCATGAAATATTTGTGGAGGAAAAACCACGTAGCCAAGTTTTAGAAACAAATGCGGCTTCATTTGATATGGTTACTAATAAGAGTACGTCTAAATTAAACAGTGTCAGTGACAAACACCCTGGAGTAGTGAGTGCTATTTATAATATGCCGATACATTATCACGCAGCAATTCTGTGTTTCTTTTTAATTATATACAATCTCATATATCAATATATAAAGCAAAACTGTCACGGTAATAAAAAATAAATTGAATTGAGTGAAATTTTATACAATTTTTTACATACTTAACTAGTCATTGAACTCAGGGACATTTGTTTCTTTAACTACCAATTTGATTAAATAAGTTGTAAATAGTCTCAGTTAACAAACTTCTTTCGTATTTTGTGTATCAATAATAATCAATAATATTTTATAATTAACAATTTGGTGCTTTTCACTACTATACTTTAAATTGCTGGCAGTATTGTGATACTTCACATTTAAAATAAGGCTTTGTATACAGCTTACGGAATGTTGCAGTAAACTGTTACTAACATTAACAGTAGTCTTAAATATTAAAAAAACGAAAGCGTTATGTAACAATTCGGAGATATTATTCGATTCTAGTAAATATAAATATTGGTGCACCAACATTACCTACAGCGTAATTAGAATTATATCTATTTAATGTAATGTAATTATGTGTAATCGTGTAAGTTTTACGAAATTTTATTATTATGCATTAGATTGATTATTTAATTACTTTTTTTACCCTGTAATATGTAATAATAATTATAATATGAACTAGATGGAAGAGCAATTTCAAATTCTTATTTACTGCTGGTAATAATCTTAATTTTAAGAACTATTTATTTAGATTTACTTTATTGCAGTTAGCATATCACATAAACATTATGTGGGCTTAAATAAAGTATTTTATTTAAAAAAAATGTTTTATTGTAAAGGTAAGTAGCATTGATTTATTAATAAAACCCCAGTATCCCATAAAACGAATCTTACTGATATTATAAATGCGAAATGTTTAGATGGATGGATGATTGTTACTCAGTCGCACCCGACAGAAATATATAGAATAGAATTATAATCTGGATATGCTATATAGGTAAGATATAAATACCAAGTTTATAGCTTGTTACCAATACTTGACATAGGTGTACACGAAGTATAGACTTCGCTTAATTTGAATTTTACCGTTCGTACGTTGCGAACTGTTTGTGTCTATGACTAAGTGACGTAAAGGTAACGGTGGATAACATGACAGAAGGCTTGCACCATGTGCTAATATATTTTTTTTGTTCGTTTAAATAATTGTAAATCAGGAATGGATTTAGGACTGACCTGTTGTTCTAGTGGTTAGTGACTCTGACTGCTACGCCGGAGGTCGTGGGTTCAATTCCCACCCAGGACAAATCTTTGTGTGATGAGCATAAATGTTTGTTCTGTGTCTGGGTGTTATTTATAGCTTAAAATCTCGTTTCTCTTTTCAGGTAAGTTTGATGAATTGTATAGTTTCAAATGGAATGTAATGTTTTAGTTTCTCATTATTAATAAAATTATTCTCTTTTCAGGGCAAAACAATTTAGTTTCAATTCCCAATTATCTTATTTAACACCTACGCAACTGCATTATAAAATGACATTTAAACCTAATAACTCCTAAATCCTTTTCGGATTTACAATTTTTTAAATAAAATTAACAATAAAATTATATTACCACATGGTGCAAGCCTTCTGTCATGTTATACGCCGTTACCTTTATGTGACTTAGTCATTGACACAAACAGTTTGCACTGTACAAATTAAGCGAAGTCTATACTTCGCTTACATAAGTATAGAAGCGTAATAAGATAATGGTTCTATAAGTTTGTACTCGTATTAAGACTAGGAGTACAAACAGCCTATTTGGACATCTGTAACGCCTTTGATTGTCTTGATCACATAAAAACATTATAGTTAACAAAACCAATACTTAATACATAATAAAAACCAATACATACTGTTTGGATCGAAGCGATTGTCTCTGGTTACCGACAAATTAATTAATTAATGGAGCTAAAATTTGGTATACCGACGTAACTTCGGTGACAATGCAATAATATGGTACCATGGAGCTGGTCTGATGATGCTGTCGGAATAAAATTAGTTTTTATCTAAACAAATATTATGTAAATTATAGTATTTATGTCAATGTTATAAAAAAACTACTTAACACAATCATAGGAGTGCCACAAGGCTATATAGTTGGCCCCTTTGTTATTGATTTCGTATATTTTTTGTTATTAAAAGTATAATATAAGAAACTACTACTGACCTAATGGCAATTTACCCTCAGGAGCAGTTTACCAATTAGACCCGATTATCCTTATTTTCCTTTATATCAATGGTATATCAAATAATTAAATTGACTGCCTTGGTGGTTCAGTGGCCGCAGTATGCGCCTGCTGTGCACGAGCATGGGTTCGATTCCCCACAGGACAAAACTTTGTGTGACCTACAAAGTATTGTTCTAAGTCTGGGTGTAATTTGTGTCCGTTAATTGTATGTTTGTTAAGTCCCCCGCGACACAGAGCTTGTTATCTAGTGCGGGAGTTGTCTTTTAAAAACTAAAAAAAAAAAAAAAATAATGCAAGAGTGCAGATACGCAATGAAGAGGACTGGATGTAAGACATTGTTTGAGGTGTCAGCGCGTTCACACCATGTAGTTGTTATTTTGATATAGCCCCACTTATCCAGATAGGATTTGCATCTTCCCACTTGCGTTTGAATTCACTTAAGTGACTTCCAAGTGGACCATGGAAGGACCCGTTAGGAGATGCTCTTACTCAATAACCATGGTGGGTATGCGGAAACCATTCTTCACCCTCTTCTCATATAAGTTTGGGACCAGAAGTGATGAGTACAAAAATATTTAACTAGAAAATATTTTTATATAATCTTATCTACAAAAGCTAAGACTATATTATCACAATTCTAATGTAGACCTAATTTACAGATAATTTTACAGAAGAAACATTATCTATATATACATAGGCAGAGACAAAACATCACCTTTTTTCTCCTTTTTACAAGCTTTTATTTAACTTGCAATGTATGTTAGTTAGTTAGTTTGTATGTCAGGGTCAAATCTTGTAAGCTAGATTTGAAGCACTTCGCGTGTTTAATGGAGCTAAAATTTGATATACCGACGTAACTTCGGTGACAATGCAATAATATGGTACCATGGAGCTGGTCTGATGATCCTGTCGGAATTTATCTTGACGATTACTATATTCTTAGATGGGTGTTGAGAACGTGATGATGAAGTCGAAAGAAGGCCATGGCAACTCTTCAATGATATCATATCAAGATAGCCGCGTCATTTTTGGATTTGTTGATATAGCTTGACGGCTAATGTATTTTTAGGTTGAGTTCATGATGTGTGTGATGATGATGTTCAAAGGTAGTCATAGAAACATTTCAACTTTTCCCGTGTCATGTTTCGGCTCTTTTAAGAATATTTAATGCATATAAACACTCTTATATTACATAAATTCACTATAAAAGCCTGTATTTAAACATATTTTTTTAAAATAAAATCTTATTGTTTAGTAAGCTTTGTTAATGTCAATTAAAAAAAAAAATACTACCAGGCAAAGTCAATACTTTTATAATTTCATTTTTGCACAGATTATGTAATAATAAGTGTATGATTTCTCCCTTAGAGGGTTTCACTGCTGAAACTACATAGGGAGAAATGCGTGCAATACATATAGTAGAGTCATCAGCAGTGATCGGAGTAGGTAGATTGAAATGGGGTCATTGATCCGAAACGTATATATTAATATGGACATTCCTCCGGAATTGGTGGATTATTAAAAAAAAAAATAATGTCTATCTATAAAAGTTCTAGCCATAAAAGGCTAAAAATAAAAAAATAAAAATTAAAGCTTCGATCGGAATTCGATTGTTTTTATTATTCAACAGATAAATAATGAATTAATTTAGTTTTGATACCTTCCTTTAAATTTTGAATTGAGTAGGAATAATATCACTACCAACATTAACAATATTTAATTGAATCCGGAAATACCGGAATTACTTTCCGGGAAAATGGCTTATCCATGTTATTCTTTCTGTGTGCATTTATGATACAAGTACCAAAAATCAATCTACCTACTCCGATCACTGGTCATCAGGCTATGATGTATAACGTAGCAATGGCAAGATTTTAAAAGCTGTTTCAAAGTTCTGCAATCTAAACTTTGCTAGACGGCTAAATGATAGGCAAACAATAGTGATGTTGTATTGAATTTACAAAGGGTATTTGGATAATAAAATTACTAATATTGAAATAGTGAACTAAATAAATAATTATATTTAAATAAACATCATATTTACAATACAGCATAATTTCATACATCAATTTTCAGCCAATATATCTGTAGAATCTGGAGTTACTATCTCATTTTTACCAAAGAAAAAGTTTTTGATTCTGAAACAAACAAAATTTTTGTAGGTAGGTATTATTAGGTTTTTAACATCTTATTTCTATACCGCTCCATGGATCCTACTTACAGCACCTTTGTATATATTTAAGGTCAAATACAAAATACTGAACCGACAACCTACGGTTGTCGGCTGGTTGTGGGCAGCCAACAAACTAGGTCGGCTCAAGATCAAATGCTTGTCCCTCTAAGGATTTTCTATGTAGATCTTGATTCTTGGGGAGGTTTATGTCCAGCAGTGTACCTCTTTTGGCTAAGATGATGATGATGAATACAAAATTTATTTGTATACCTAACATCATTTTAGGTGAATAAAGTCACATAGTGTAGTCTTTAGCATAATGATCGTAGTATTATGTTGAACAGCTTACATGTATCATATGGAGTGGCCTACTAAATCCCCATAGTAGGAGGGAGGAAGGGAGGGTATTTCCGTGCGTTTAAACGTTTCTGCCATACATATAACAATCAAACTTAGCTCACACAGGTCCTGTAGTTTAAGGTTCTCCCTGGTGCAATTAATTTTGTCTATCTTTGCTATGGAGGGAAGTGGAAACTTTTCTTTCTAACTACTCTTATTTATTTCTGATTAAATTCGTTGCGGGGTCCAAGACAGTAGGGTTAGTTGTGCTGTTAATCCTGGCTCACAGGAGTCACAGCAGTGGGCATGTGGGTGGGATTGTCCCGAAAGTACTATTTATATACGCTTTAAGATGTCTTATTCACTACAAAGTTTACAACAAATAAAGTAATTACCTTCTCCATTCTAGCACGGATCCTATAAAACCAAAAGTTAGAGCCCCATGCCAAAGTGTTGTGAATAGAGGGACAGGTTCACGTTTATGACCAAAGTTTTTCATAGTTCGTTGACTGATTATAATTGGTGTTCGTATGTGTCTAAACATTTTAATAAATTAAATCTTATTTTTGCGAAAACCTTTTTGCAAACAAATTGTGCAATTTACAATAACAATAACATATAAATTTGACTAATGACATCTGTCAAAATAAAAATAATATTCTCATTTCCTTTTTTCATATATGGCAACCAGCTGACAAATATAATATGTTCCGAACAAGGAACTTATACCCAAGTGGAATGCGCACGGCTTATCGATTTTCGGTCCGCAATTAGGGAGGATTGTGTCTCTTTCTATAGGGTGTCCATGCGATTGATCAATGCTGGAATGTTTTAAAATTTCGGTTTATTTCTATGTAAAACAAATCTGGTTTTCAAATAAATAGGGTCTTGATAAATTTATTTCTGACTATCGGGGGGCTCATTGTTCCTTTCTTTAGTGCGACTATTCGACCGAAAAAAAATCAAAATGTCTTGAAATTTGGGTTAATCTCTGTGTAAAGCAAAACGCCGACTTTCAATGACAAATATAGGATTTTATTAAAGAACCGTGACGGTACATTTATGTGCCTATGGGTGTCTTATGTTAGCAGCAAGCACGATATTGACGCTTAGAATATATATCTTTAAAGATGTGAAAGCTGTCACACACCTCCAACGAAAAGGGAGGATCCTCCGACCAGGCTAGGTGATCGTGCCTGGCGGGCCGCGGCCCAACGGTTAGTCGTTGTGCGTTGTATAGATACTGAGTATCTGTGTAAACTTCCATATCGCGATTCAGCATCTCGAATATTTGTTCTGCGGTTGTGTGTTTCTAGGCATAGTGACATCTGTGTTTTTTATGTGGAACTTAGTTGCTTGTTGTGGCGTTATTCTATTAGTCTGATAGATGACGCTACAAAGGTATTAAGGTAATAAAACAAATGAATGTTGTGATCGTTTTTATTTTTTACTAGTTGTTGCCCGCGGCTGCACCCGCAAGGATTTCGGTTATCACTGTAAAAAGTAGTAGTAGCCTATGCGTTATTCCAGACCATAATCTATCTCTGTGCCAAATTTCATCCAGATCCGTTCAGTAGTTTTTACGTGAAAAAGTAACAAACATCCATCTATCCATACTTACAAACTTTCGCGTTTATAATATTATATAGTAGGGATCTATAAAAAATCACAAAACATAATATGGATTAAACATTGACACGTTGACAGATCACCGAGTGCTTCGTGATTTTACCTGGCACGGTATTGATCCAAAGCTGACATAGTCGATCACATTTTGGAAATCTACAAGCAATTCGAGAAATGTTGAACGTATTGTCCCCCTAATGTAAACAAAAGTTGTATTTTTTGATTTACAACGAATTATCTACTTACTTCAAAAAGGAAATGCCACGACCCGCAAAGGATTCACTTTTGCATCCTATTACACAACACATTTTTACCCTTTTTATTTATAATTTTCTAAAATCGCATTATTAAGATTCCTAAATGATTTCGCTATGATAACATGTACGGCCATATTGTTTGAAAACAGAAATATTAGTTGCCATATGAATTGTTATAAATACTTCTAATAAATTAAAACTTATTATAAATAAGTTGTTTTATAGTAGAAATAAGATTATAAATTTTTAACAATAATAAATCTATATTTACCTTCATGTTAAGAAATCCTCAGCTAAGAATTAGAACGTAAATATTTTTTATAAATAACATCTCAGGTAACTACCAATTGAAATATTTTCTACTAATTTTGTACTGGCATGCTTGTTAGAAAGGGACACATTCCACTCCGTTTGGCTATCTCATGTGGACCGTTTTTCTCCCTTATAGTTCTGCGTACAATTTTGATCTTTATTTTCATGAGTGTATGGTTTATTATGGAAATCGATATTTGTTGAAGTACTCAATCCATTAATATAAGATCCTTGGTTCCGAACCAAGGAGGAAATATGTCAGGAGGTAACATACCTATACATACAGTGTTCCGACTTTTGAACCAGCGTAGGTATGCGTACGGATCTCAATACCTTGTTCACAAAATTGCATTATTTCTCGTGAGTTTGAGTTTAATTTCGGAAAAACTTTGTTTAGTGTAATAACTATGGCTTTTGTAGCTTCAGGCTGCAAGAGTAGAATGCTTGTTTTATTGGAAAATACCCAAAATATATCTTTCCATCGGAAAATATCGACCTCTGTATTTATGCTTTTGAGTAGATAATGAATATAACAATGTAAGTAGTTTAAAACTGTTTACAATCTGAACGTGAAATAATATGCGTGTTTTATTTTCAGCTTGTTCTGTTTACAATAATCTTAAATATTTATAATCTTTTTTTAGCACTTGACAGTTTGTGTACCTGAGATTTTGTTAATAGTGATGTGATTGAGTTATAAATTTATCGACTAATTTACAAGCCAGTATTTTTGTTTAATTAAATCAAATGTGACATACATATGAGTTTCTGAAAACGTTTAGTTATGTGACTAAATTTAATATTTCCTAACAATATACCTACGTTTCATATACATATATGAATCAAATAAAGAATAAGTACATTTTGATACTTTAGACGAAGCATATTGTTTGGGATAATTTGCAACATGAATTTATTAATTAGAATAAAAACCCATTTACTGTTCTCTCTCTAATACTTAGGGCTTATTTTTACGTATCTAATTTGGTGTACAATAAAGTTAAACTAAATAAAAGAAACGTTTATTTTAAATCGAAGCGCCAGCAGGTGGACCGCGACGGGGCCCGTGGAATAAAAGGGCCTCCGTCTTTTCAAGGGCCACCCTAAGCCCCAGCACCCCGATCCGCCCGACCACTTGTGAAACTCCTGTGGTGGCCAAGCGCGCCGCATCTTCGAACTTACGACCCCGAGCTGTGATTAGCGTGTCATCGGCATAGCAGACTACGCCCAGCCCGGGGGGAAGAACACTGCGCAGGACCCAGTCGTAGCCGATGTTCCACAGAAGAGGGCCAAGGACAGACCCCTGTGGAACACCAGTTGAAATGGTCCTGCGCCCGACGCCGCCTTCTCGGTCCTCGTACAGGACACACCTCCTCTCGAGGTAGTCTGCCACTAGCAGCCTCAGGTATTCGGGCACTCCATGAAATCGGAACGCCTCCCTGATGCTGCCGAATGGCAGACTATTAAAAGCGTTGGCGATGTCCAAAGACACCGCCAACAGCACCTCGCCGTTTACTACGGCTTCCTCGGTCGCAGCCCTAAGCGCCATAATAGCGTCGACCGTCGAGCGCCCAGCACGAAAGCCATACTGGGCGTCCGACAGGTCGGGACCGACCTCGTTTAGGTGCCGGACGATGCGGGCAGCGAGAATCCTCTCCAGCAACTTCCCCGCCTCGTCCAGCAACACAATTGGCCTATAGGCCGCGACCGAATCCGGGGCCCTCCCCGGCTTCGGTAGGAGAACCAGCTTCCCCACTTTCCAGGTCTCAGGGAACCTTCCAGATGCCAGACAGGCATCAAAAAGGCCCCTGAGGCGGTCCCCCATGTGGTCGAGGATCCGGGCCAGCACTCGGGCAGGAATCCCGTCCGGCCCGGGGGCGGTGTTCTTAGAGCGGACTCTGAGAACAGCCGCCCCTAATTCCGCCTCCGTGACAGGTGGCACCTCTTCGGCCTCCCGGACTTCGGCCCTAGTAGGTACCATCGCCGGGGGCGTGTGCTCTGCCTGTGGCGGGAACAGACCCTCGATCACTTTCGTGAGGAAGCTGGGCTGAAGGGACTCGGTGAGGGGGGGACCCTGCGCGCGGAGCTTATTCAGCGCCGCGCGGTAGGGGCGACCCCAGGGGTCACGATCCAGTCCCTCCAGCATCTCCGTCCTGGAGCGCTCCTTGGCGCGGCAGATGGCCAGCTTGAACGCCTCTACCGCAGTGCGATAGGCCTCGTACAGCTGGCCTTCCCCATCGCGGTTTCGCCGTCGGCTGCGGGTATAGGACCTTCGGGCACGAATACAGGCCGCACGAAGGTCTGCCAGATCTTGGGACCACCAGTAGACCTCCCTCTTTGGAGGCCAACGTCGGACTCGAGGCATGGCGGCATCGCAGATTTGCGTAAACGCATCCTGGATGCGACCAGCCTCGGCATCCACTCCCTCCGAGGGAGGTGATGAGGACAGCCATGAGTGAACAATGGCCGCCTCCGCCAGTAGTTCCCTATCTAGCCTACCCACAGCCCACCGCGGAAATTGGGGAATTCTGCCCGCCGCATGACCCCTGCTGGTGTTCTGGGGATTCCGGGAGAGCTTTACTCGGATATAGAGGTGATCCGAGAGAGTCTCAACCTCCTCCAGGACGCACCAGCTCCTCACTCGCGCAGTGACAGCGGGGGTAGCGAACGTAAGGTCCACTATCGACCCCCCCCCGCTGTCGGACACACGTGTTGGCGGCACCTCTGTTAAGAATACAGAGGCCCACCGCGTTGGCCCACTCCTCGACCGCTTTGCCACGGGCGTCTGTCCTGGGGGACCCCCATGCCTCGGACTTCGCGTTGAAGTCCCCCAGTACCAAGACGCGGCTTGATGCTAAACGCCGCATCGAGACCTCCAGGGATGCCAAAGAGATCTCGAAATCGACCAGACTCCGGCTGGGGGAGAAGTACACCCCAAAAAGTAATATGCCCCCCCAATCAGCGGCGACGTATCCCGGGCCCTTGTCTCTAACCGACAAGGGTGGGGAACGCGGCGCCGTGGAGCTGACGATTGCCACGAAACCGTCCCGATCACCTGCCCAGTTTGGGCGGGGAGGAACATAATAGGGCTCCGCAGCTACAGCCACATCTATCGATCACTCGGCTATGGATTGCAGAAAGAGGTCCTGCGCACGGGCCGAATGGTTGAGGTTCGCCTGGAGGAAGGTGCAGTCCCGATCCATTATAGGGATGGGGGTACAATGTCATCCTCCTCCATCTGCGACGGCGGTCGAGAAACAGCAACAGGAACAGCATGGGTCGAAATGCTGCCCCTTGGTTTGGGCTTAGAAGCCTGGGGTGGATTACACCCCTTTCGCCCCATGACGTGGCTTGCAGGCAATTGGGCCGCCGCACATGCAGGGCAGTGGGGCGCGGCAGAACAATCCGCCGATTTATGTCCCGGTCTACCGCAGCGGAAACAGAGTCCGCTGCAGTCAAAGGTGCTAGTGCAGGCGGCACGCACGTGTCCCTCCGCCATGCACTTATGGCACCTCGCAGGTCGAGCTGCTAGCAAGGTCACCCTAGCAGAACTCCAACCTACGAGGAGCCTTCCCGCAGCAACCAGTGTGTTGGCCGCGGCAACGGGGCACTGCGCCCACACAGCTCCAACACCTCCGGGACCGGGACGGATAGCTCCAACTTTGATGGTGTCCAGGCTGCAGCCAGCCACGGCCTGAATGGCTTCCCGGACCTCGTCGGGGGTTAATTTTTATGTCGAACAAACGTTAATGTAATGAAATTTAGTAGGCCAAATATATTTACTATTATATTCACTACTGTAATGATAGGTAGGTACGTGACGGGGAGCTAATAACTGACCTTTAATATGTGAGGTTAACATGATCTCCTCTTGTTCACTGGGGATAATACAATTCACTTCACCGGCACAACACAAAGTACATCCAGTCTTAAACAAGCAGATAGTTGGCGGGTGGGATATTTGTAATGCCCACCCAATTTTTTAACCCGTGATGGGATCAAACCTTCAACATTGGTGAGGCGAGATAGGTTGTACTATGAGTAGACATTCTATAGGTACCTATATAACGACTATCAGTAAGTTCTGTGCTTATTATGTTATTGTGCGGATACACGTATATAATTAAATGAACTGAATATACCGCTGCAGGCCCGTGGCAATAGTAAATATATGATCCTTCGGTGCTTACAGCGACTTAATTTTTAGTTATCGAATCACGACAGAGGGCAATCTGAATAACTCGCGGTACCAATTTGGTTATTTCACTAACCACTCTACTATAAGGATACTCTACTTAGAAAAAAAGTATACGACTGTCCCTGATGGTAAGCCGTAACCAATAGTAGACTTGTGTAACTCCGGAACGAGTCGTTCTCATGAACTGCTCACTCTAAGTGAGTTAGTATAACTCGCTCCACTCTGTGAAGGATTTTCGTTCCACAGTTCACCTACTCTCCGCTCCCGCGCAAATTAAAATCCGAGTTCCAGCTCAAACTCACTCTGTGTATGTGACAGACAACCGATTCGTCATTGCAAGCACACACATTACTAATCGTATATAGCTTTATTTTTCTTTCTTTGACTTCACAATAATCATAGATGTCAAACAATTTTAGACTTTATCTCATACGAGAGAACACCTATTTTAGATTTTTTATATAATTTGCATTCAAATTAAAAAAATCGCGCCATTTTATACGTACTTTATGCAATGTGCGTAAAAAAAAATTTGTTTATGAAATTGTGATTAAATTATGAAGTGTTTTGTTACAAAAACGAATTTTTGTGTATGAATGTTACGAAGATTGTACCTAAGTCACAGATTAATAAATAGTTACTACGTAACCTAAGTGTCAAAATGCACGCCACTGCGATTCAATCATGTCGCTCATTCGTTCCCCGCTGAGATCTGAGAGCTTAAAGTCAAAGCTGGAGTTCCGGACTCAACGAGTACTTATTGATATCTCGGAACTGTGGAACTGGAACGATTTAGCGGAACGAGTTCACTTTACGGAACGAGAGTTGATGAACGAACTCCACAGAGTGAACGATTTTGCCCAAGTCTAACCAATAGGCCTTGCAATATCAGAGGTATCACTTGCGTGTTGTAGACCAAAAAAATATCAACATCAAGGTGTATGATGAAGTATCTCTGGCATACGAAAATGTTTCGTTGAAAACGCATCCCAGTGCTGGGAACCAGTACTCACACACAGGAAAACTACTGTGTAGTAATTTGGCTGTGGTTTGGGGGCTGTTTGTGAAGGTTCTTCCCCAGTCATTAATTAAATAAAACAAAAGCATTATAGTACTCCAACTTTATATTCAAAGGCGGGTATAATCAACTATAGAAAACAAACAAAGCACACATAGAAGTTTACTGCACATCTGTCATTGACAAAAATAGAATTTGCAAAAAACATTTGTAATGTACATATTATATAAAAATATATCTGTAATAGATTTTCATTAACTATATTTTTATCAATCACAGTTTCAAGTAAACGTCTGAGTATAGTGCCTACTTATATCTACGTCAATATTGTAATAGTAAAGTTCCTTACTCATACTTATAATTAATTATATTATCAATTAGAAACTTACATAAACCTATCTTATATTATATACACAGTGAAGTACCTATACGTAAAATACGTTTATTTACATTAACATTTTTCCGAAATATACCAAATAACATGGCCTATCAGATTACTCAAAAACTAAGGTGAATCAATTTCAGGTCATTAAAAACCTAAATATTTCAGGCCTTTTATAATTATGTATACTATTTTGTTGCTTGAATTAAGTGCAACATATCCATAGCATCGGAGGACAAGTCCCTAACAGAAGACAATAACAAAATGCCTTATTACAACTGTAACAATCACGTCAAAGTTAAAATTTATGCAATAATATAATTCCATACTTATGCCAGTAAAATATGATCACACTTCTGTTAAATTAAATAACTTTATGCTAATATCCCCTAATATAATTTTTATTTAAAATTAACAAATAGATCCATTGCAAAGATTTTGCAGTGCATATTCAAGACTAATGTTTTAGAAAAATTATAAAATATAATATAATCGGAAGTGGTCAGTTCTATTATTGTTTCGCTAAGTCAACTTGTTTTATATATTCCTTAAATTAAACTGGCATCAATAAAAATAAATTTTTCGGTTATAAAAAATCTGTACCTGTAGTACATAAGGTACGCAAAACAAAGGAGGAATGCGACGAAGCGAGTCAACCTATTGTAACAAATTTGTTGATTACATTTTTGCCAAATCCTGTTCTGATAACTGATCATACAAGAATTCTACATATTTTTTTAATCTTCAAATTTAATGGAGTGGACCCCCATATCAATCGCACCGCCGCGATACGAACCACGCTTCTTCTTCGTCTTCTCATGCTTGAATGACTTGCCACGTGTGTGTTTTAAGTCTTGATTAGCACGCTCACCCCATGAACCGCGTGCACCGAACTATAAGATAAATTAAAACGATTATTAAAAATATAAAGTACCTATCAATCATATTTTCTGATCCAGATCATTCGTTGTGTAGAAGTTGCATTTACATACTTGAAGGGAGGCAAATTAAGAAATACATTATGTAATATTTTCTCACCTAATTAATCAAATACTATTTTCTTGTTTTGAGAATTATCCCCTCCTTCAAAACTTTTTCTGTCATTGAAACCTCCTTTGTTAAATCCTCCCCGATCGCCACCCCACGAGTGACGATCGCCACGACCACCTCCTCCACGCCCTCTGCGGTCTCCACCGCGGTCCCCACCGCGTCCTCCCCGATCAAACCCGCCTCGGCCTCCCCGATCAAACCCGCCCCGACCTCCCCTATCAAATCCGCCTCGACCGCCCCTGCCGCCGCGCCCACCTCTATCATTAAAACCACCACGGCCACCTCTATCCCCAAATCCTCCTCGGCCTCTAAATCCGCCTCTACCCCTATCATTGAAACCCCGACCGCGGTTGAAACCGCCGCGTCCACCACGATTGTTCCAATTTCCAGATGTGTTGCCTTCGCCTTCTTCGTTTTCTTCACCTTCTTGGCTTTCACCCTCCTGATAGAGAGAAGCACTATTATTATAAAACCAAGACAACCCTATGTGATAACTATAAAAAGTAAATGCCCAAAATTTTACAGCAACCACTTGGCAATGAAGCCTTGGGCAAAATATCCCAACATTTGCATTACATAGAGTTGCCTTGGCTTCTCAAACTTTGGGGCATTTACCTTAGCATCAAATGAGTTATCCTTAAGTCTAGGATCCACTTCTACAGTCAGTGATGCCACTCGACGGAATGGAGTTGGCTTACCATCAGCTCCATTTTCTTTTTCTTTGGGTGTTGAAACATTATTTGTTCCCTAAAATTTATCACAAGAGATCAAAAACTTGCATACTTAAAGGATAATATCAAATTTTACTCATTTGAATTAGATGTAAACACAAAACATCAGATAAAAGTTTAAAAAACTAGTTGAACTATTGTAAAAATAAAATGAGCAGAAAAAGAAAAAATAACACCAAATACATATGGCCAAACCAGTTTTTGGGCTTACAGGCAGTATTGCTACCATTTGCTGTCATTTCCTCTTTCAGTACAATCTTTTATTGTGTTGGATGCCAACCAGCAGACACAATAAATCTATTATTTGGAGAGCATTGATGTGAATGTGGCATTCAAATACTTAGCAGAAAAAATATTTTCAAGTAATGTAATATTTTTTATTTTTATTAAATCTATTAGATATACCAACCTTAACAAAATTATTGTATGGTTTTTTAGCAGGTGCACCAGAATCACCACCTGATGCTTTCCTCTTTTTACCAGTTTGGACCCCATTTGCCTAAAAAAAATCCATTAACTAAATTAAATTATGCTTAACTATATTCATATTGCGACTTTAAGGACTTTTTTATCTTGCAAACAACTTAACTCATAACAATTTGAATCAAATTTGTTTTTAGATAAAGTTATCTTGCCTGAAAAACGTTATTTTACAAAAATAAGACCCAGTAAAGGTTTGATGGCCTCGGTAATTAATACCTAAAACTTGAAATATTCTAACATAAGATTTCTTTAATAACAGGCAATCATTTGAGTTGTTTTGGTGCTCATAGCCCTTACTAACCAATAAAATAATATCTGGCAAATATTATTCCCTGAATTAAATATATTTTATTATTTACCTCATTCACTTCCTTCTTGGCAACTTTAGCAGGAGGGGCATCATCATCACTGTCGTCATCGTCTGAAGATTCAGTGTTTTTAGCTGGAGTCTGTTTTTGGGCTGGCTTTTTAGGTGCTTCATCTTCACTTGAATCATCATCAGATGAATCCTGTTTCTTTGCTGCAGGTTTAGATTTAGCTGCAGTGACAGGTGTCTTAGGTGCAGGTTTCGCAGGCTCATCATCATCACTATCATCTGAAGATGATGCTTTTTTTATTGGTGCCTTAGCAGGCACTTTGGCTGGTGTCTTCTGCACTGTTTTGGGTTTTTCATCTTCACTGCTGTCATCACTGTCAGAGGATGATTCTTTCTTAGCTGCAGCCTTAGTTGCAGGCTTAACTGGAGTAGGAGTAGGTTTTTGGAGGGCCTTCTGTGGTACCTTTTGATCCTCCTCTTCACTACTGTCATCACTATCTTCTGAGGATTCTTGTTTCTTTGCAGGTGCTGCCTTGGGTTTAGCAGGTGTGGCATGTGGTTTAGGTGCAACTTTGGCCTGTGGTTTAGAATCTTCATCACTACTATCATCTGATGAGGATGATTCTTGCTTTTTAACTGGTGTTGCCTTAGAAACAGGCTTTACAGGTTTTGGCTTTGCTGGAGTAGCCTTAGCAGGTGTTTTTGGTTTCTCATCTTCACTATCATCTGAAGATGACTCTTGCTTCTTTGCAGGTGCAGCTTTAGCTGGGGTCTTAACTGGTGTTGGAGCTGGTTTCTTTTGGGCAGGTTTGTCATCATCATCACTATCATCGCTGTCATCAGAAGATTCTTGTTTTTTGGCTGGAGCTGCCTTTGTTTGTGGTTTGGCAGGTATAGCTGCAGGCTTAACGGCAGGTTTAGGCTTGTCATCTTCACTATCATCTGATGAAGACTCTGCTTTTTTTACAGCAGTCTTTGCTGGTGTTGGTTTAACTTGAGGCTTTTGTTGTGCTTTTGGCTTTTCGTCTTCACTGCTATCACTATCATCTGAAGATGCAGCTTTTTTTACAAGAGTGGCCTTAGCTACTGGACCTGCTTGTTTTTTCACCACTTTCTTTTCTTCTTCGTCACTGCTGTCTTCTGATGAAGATTCTTGTTTTTTAACAACTTTCGGTGCAGCAACAGTTGGTTTCACAGGCTGTTTCTTTGGTTTAGATGTGGCATTATCTTCACTGCTATCACTGTCATCTGAAGATTCTGCTTTTTTAGCTGGAGTCACCACAGGTTTTGGTTTAGCCTGAAATGATTTATTATTTATTTGAAAGTGTTCATAAAATTATTTATATTGAATTTTTTATAAAATTTATTCAGAGGTAGTGACGAATAATGTAATTGTAATATCACAGAGATTCAATATTAGTTTCACATCATTAAAGTTGTATTTGTATATTAATTTAATTAAATAACTCAAAACATAGTTACAGTTGTCTTCGGTTTTTCATCTTCAGAGCTATCAGAGTCAGATGAATCCTGCGCTTTTTTTGCAGCAGGCGCTTTACCATTTACTACTACAACAGCCTTGTTAGGTTGTGTTTCCTCTTCACTGGAGTCATCATCTGAGCTGAAAATTAATAAAACGCATTGTTTTTTCATTTTAATTATTAAATTAATTTTAATGTATGGTACAGACAACTTGTCATAGAGAACATACACCAGACAAAAATAGAAGTGTACTTTTCTAAACAGTAATATCTACTAGGTATGGTTGGGTAAATTTGAGGTTAATTATTTTATATTTACCTCTTTGCTGCAGCTGCTGCTTTTTGAGGTTTTTTCTGCTTGACATGTTCTTGAATTATATCTGTGAGTGTCGGGAGGCCTTTGACACGAGGTTTCTAAAAAAGAGAACAGGCTATTTAGGGGCTAATAATTTCCTATCACATATAAACACATGGCATTGCTGATAAACTGCGTTATAAGCAGTTCTGAATGAATTTGTAACATAGCTTGGTTATAAGAAAGAAATAATAATATAAAGACCCCTATGGTCCTGACGTAATTTCAGTAAAATGTAAACAGCTTAAGTATTTTTCTTTTTCTACAGTATAGACTAATATAAATAAGGTAATAACCAATACTAACGTAAAAGGCTATCTATTATAATGGATAACCTTGTTAAAAAACAGCTAGTTTAAACATTTAGAATAAGATACCGAACACGTGTGGCGACCGGCCACACGTGGTTTTTTGGACATGATGGAGGAAACTTACCGCTTTCGTTTTCTCCAAAAACTTTTGAGCGAGTGGTTTATCAATATTTAGCAGAAATTGATGAACTAAGGAAATAGTCACTGTTTTAATATCTGAGTCCCCCATTTTTAATTATTTTATTTTTCTTTAGCACGGCAACGCAAGCAACGCCGCCGCTTGTCACACACCACAGATTTAAAAGATTATTTAAAATTGTTCTATTCGTTCTATTCAGTCAATGTAGTGTAGTGAGTGAAAGAACTGTAGAACGAGAACGAATGACAGTTAAAGGCTCCTCTATACAATGTAATGAGATTAATAATAAAATAATTTGTAACATGTCGAGTCGTGTAAAAAATTGATTTTAGATGGCGTGGCGCGGCGCGGCGCTGTATAACTAGACTAAAAAGCTTAGATTAATGTCAATTTATTCTTAGACTCTAAACTAAAAGCTGTATCTTTTTAGTAAGTATTTTTTATTCTTCTCGAGGCCCTACCCTCGAATTGGCCGTAGGAAAAAATATGCTAGCATTTTTATAACGGTTCTATTTACATAATAAATGACTTTGACGCTCTCCCACTAACCCGCCAGCTCGCTCGCCCAGCCATAGTTTGCGATGTGAACGTGAAGCCACATACTTTAGGTCGCCAAAGATTCGCTTAGTATGAGGTTCGTGGTTTATATGTATATGTAGTTTCTTTTACCCGCCAGATCGCTCGCTCGTTGTTAGGTAGCTGGCACTGCGGCCTGCGCTTTTTATGCAAAGTGGTTAGAGAACATGTTGTACAAGCTCTTTGTTGGATATGATATCCACCAAAGGATATCCAGAATATACCTACTTTTAATACGCGTCATTTAGGACAATTTCAAAAGCATTAATAAGAAATATTTCATTTTGGGCTAAAGTCACTTTACTTGCATTCACGGTAAATCATTGAATGAATGAATTTCATACATTTTGTGTGGCGGATTATGATCTGTCGAGAAATTTTAGTTCTTTTCTATATTCTGTGACCTGTGTATTTTAAATATATATTTATGTGATGACACTAACACAGCACCGATCTTTGGCTGATTAAAATAAAATTTTTAAATTTTATTTCTATTCCTACTGATTTACTGTATTGCTATAAAGTGTTTATGTGTGAATAACAAATCAACATCAACTGTGTAAATATAATTAAAATTGTATATAACATAAGTTACGTACATAGCGATGTGAGGTGACATGTTTTATATGTTTGCTTTGTCGATGTCCAATGTGATAGAGAAGAAAATTAGTTAATGTTATGTAGGCTCGTTTGAGCACTGATATTGTAACAAATCACAATGCCTGTTCAGCAAATTAATGTGAAAAACTCGTCTGATATTGAAAGTTGGGAATGGGGTGGTGGATGTGGTAGAGAAGTGATGCGAACGGGGTCTGGAAGCAGCCGCACATCATGTAGCAACTCAAGCGGCGATATTTGCCGCATTTGCCATTGCGAGAGCGAACCTCACAACCCTTTGTTGGCACCATGCTATTGTTCAGGTCAGTGAAAACTTATTTGAATATTTTTTATGTGGTTATCGTGGCCTCAAAAAAGCCTACCTGTGCTCTCCACAACACGACTTACACAGCTGTTTTTTGTTTATATAATGTTTCGCAACATAAAAAAGTATAAACCACAATCATTTTCCCTTTATATCAAATATTTAGTTATTGAAGCTATATAAAAAAAATCAATAACGCTTTTTGACAATTTATTTCCATTCAATAAATTTGGCTTGTTGAAGTTAATTCATTTGATTACCTCATACTATATTTTCCAAGATAATTTTATCTGTACAGTGATAAATAACTTGTTATATTATCAAAAGTGCTTATGGTTAGGTACTAAAAACCTTAAAATATAGTTAAACACAGGAATAATTATATTATGATCATAATCACATTTAGGTACCTGCTAATTGTTTAGATTGCTATTTACTTGTAAAATATTCTACTATTACTGTAACTTTGTTTCCTTCATCATCAGGCCTCTTTTCTATTGGCATTCTGGGCATGGGTGGGCCCTCTGTCTGTAACTCATATAACAAAAAAATAATACTTTTCATGTACAAAAATAACAGTTGATCAAATCTAATACTTTGCCTACTCTTTTTGCCTAATAGGCTTCTGTCATAATTATAGGAGAGGGGCCCCATTACCCTAAAGTGCCCAGAGCCTTATATAAATTGGAGATGGACCTGATTATAATCATCATCATCATCTCAGCCTGGTGATGTTGAACATAGACCCTTTGCATTATATTATACAATGTTTCTTTCAGTTTTTATGTATGTTTACATTAATAATAATAACAATAGCAACTTATTATGTCCTACTACTAGGCTCCTCTTTCCTATCTAGAGAGTTGAGAGGGTTTAGGCTTTATTTCTCAAATGGCACAGCACCACCAGCGTAGACGCTACTAAAGAAAACATAGAGGTAACAATGGTTTTCCTATTGTGTCTTGACTTGCCTCTAGCCATCCGGTCATTCCACACACTGGCCACAAAACAGGTAATGTTATTATCAGTTTTGTTGTTATATATTATAAAAAGATTAATCATTAATTTAGTTATTGTCCGTAAGAATAAGTATAGCAATAATATTTAAATAATTATGCAAGGAGCTTATCAAAAGGATGTCATAAATTATGACTCATTGTGTTCTTAGTAAGTATATGGTGATGTAAATTGTCTTATACACAAAAATCTTAGTACATTGTAATGAATATGCATCAAATACAATAGTTATACTATTGTATTTGATATGACATGTATTTATTATACCAATTGGTTTGTAAAATATGTGCAATTTTATGTATAACTCTTTTGCAATTATGTATACTAAAATGCATTTGTATAATAAACAATATTTGGTTGTTCGGTACAAGACTACGGATGGACCCATAATACAAAAAAAATGTAAAAATAAAGTTTCATCAAAATTATTTGTAATCATCAGTTCTGATAAAAATTTACAGTGTCATAGCTTATACATCAGAATAATACTTAGATCGTAATAAACATTACATGTATAAAGTCACAGGCGAAAGATAGCCGTGAATAATAAAAACAGGTATGTCCATCCAGTAATACCAGGTATGGACCATATCCATGTCCATTATTGTGTCTGATTTGCAGTGGCAGTTAAATAGTCATAACTAAAAAAAGGACCTACCATATGTAAGTATTTCAATTATAGGGTTCTCTATGGGTTTTAGTCTCAAATTGATGGCCTTGGTGGCCGCAGTATGCGCCTGCTGTGCACAAGGTTGTGAGTTGGATTCCCACACAGGACAAAACTTTGTGTGACCCACAAAGACTTATAATAATAATATAATATTTATAATAATAATAATATTATATTATTATTATTATAAATATTATATTATTAGCTCGCCTTTGTACATAATAATGTTATATGTTTGTTATCTATCTTGTATTTTATTTTGTGTACATTAAAGAATTAAAGAATATTTTCGGGACAACTCACACATCGCTATCTGATCCCAAACTAGGCAGAGCCTGTACTATGGTAACCAGACAACTGATAAACATACTTATATATTTCTAAATACATACATATTATAGATAAATTACACCCAGACACAGAACAAACATTCGTGCTCATCACACAAAGATTTGTCCTGGGTGGGAATCAAAACCCACCACCTCCGGCGTAGCAGTCAGAGTCACCAACCACTAGACAAACAGGCCTGTCATACTTGTTCTGAGTCTGGGTGTAATTTGTGTCCATTAATTGTATGTTTGTAAAGTCCCCCGCGACACAGCTTGTACTCTAGTGCGGGAGTTGTCTTTTTAAAAAACAAAAAATTGTAGCAATAAAAATTGCTTTTTTTCTTTCTTAATCTCAAAATTGATATTCTTAACCCACAGTTCTGTTTATTAGTAGGTCACAATAATTACCAGTATAAGTAATTTGTATTTCAACCTATTATAGTCAGCCAGCTGTATGAAGGCTCATTGTTTTTTAAATTTATTACTAGTTGTTGTAGACAATCATAATAATATTGTTTTTAATGATATGTTGAATAAAAATGTAAACAAATGACAATAGCAAATAGTACAAAACAACTGCATTACATTTTAATTTTATTCTTAACTGTAAGATGTAACAATAATAGTAATTCTGCTGCAATAATTAAACAAGATGTTCCCATACTAATGTAGTAAGCTAAATTAAGATTATATTTTGTACCATTTTTACATAAATATTACCTACAATATTATACTCATACTATATAGAATATCATGCAATTTAAATTAATTTTGACTTTAAAAATGCTAGAGTATGTTAAGTAAAGTGGCCTCTACCATCACTCATCTTTTCTATCCTACCAGTTTTTTACCCAATTGTGTTTTTTTATGGAGTTTTCGGTTGCTAGCTTTCTGAGCTCACAAATTGTAACTAAGTACATATCTGGCCATTGAAAAAAGTGGCCTGAGTTTCTTGCTGGTTCTTTCGTTAGACTGTACCCCGGCTGTTCAGTCAGCAAACTTGGCAGTAGGCAAATTAGCTGACGTCTCATTTGGCATTTTTCACCATGTGATTTATCTGAATAAATAAATGATTTTGAATTTAAATTAAATCTTTTTGACAGCAACAGAAATTAATATTGTTATTGTGAGAAATAATTTTATTTTCAATTTATTTTGAAAAGATGTATACTGCTGTATATAGTCCTTCTTAGAGGGGAAATGCTCCTTATGCGTACTGCACTGCCCCGCCCAGGGAGGTGAGGTGGTTTTGTTCGGCTCATCAGCTGAGTGATGGTAGGTATGGTATGGCGGGCTGTTGTCTGCAATTCCACGTTAATGCGCGTGCGGGTGGTTGGCACGAGGGTAACTCTATCCACCCCAGCTCGTCCAAAATGTCCAGCAGCCGCCTGATGTTGACGACCTCTTCCCGTACGGAACCTGGGCTGCCCAGGTGTTTCTTCCTGTATGCAGTGCAGCAAAACGTGCGCCGCCGTCTCGTCTTCCCTCATGCAGGCTCTTTATTGAAGGAACCGTGGCCCGTGACGGCAGCAGTGACTATACGCAGCTGCTGCTTTGTGAGTCTTAGAACCTGTTTGAAAACGAATTGTTTGGGGATGCGGTCACTTACCCTCAGGAGAGGGAAATCTGTCGCCAGTTCCTTCAGTAAGGAAGTGTGCTACGTGCTCGTGCTACTCCACAGGTGTAGTGTTTTTAATCGTATGGCTACTATTGACGCGTCCTGCTAATTAAACAGGTTTAGCGGCGTCACGCCATGGCTTCGAGCGCCGCGGTCGGTGTAGTCTTCATACAACTTGTGACTGCCATGCCCGTGAGTGCGAGCCCGCGAGACCGTGACTAAAGTGGTTCTGCGCCACCACACCACCGCTCCGTAGGCGAACACAGGGCGGATTACCGTCTCGTACAGCCAAAGTATGATTTTGGGGGTTAGTCCCCATTTCTTACCAACCATTCTCCTGCACTGCCAGAAGGCGATCGTGGCCTTGTTTAGTTTGTTGTCAATATGGCTGCTCCAGTTGACTTTACAATCCAGGCTGAAGCCCAGGTACTTTACCTCCTTGGACATTTGGAGCCGTGTTGAACAGTTGGGTAAAGAGTGGCCTGAGTTTCTTGCTAGTTCTTCTCAAGGCTCTACGTCAGCGAACTAGCCGTAGGAAAATTTTGCTGACATCATCTTTCTGGTTTATTCATAATTTATGACCTTCATAAGTGTTACTTTGTAACCTAAATGAATAAATGAATTTTGAGTTTGAGTTTGAGTCTGGGAAGGCTGTCGTGTCCCAGTGTCTGTTTATTGGTGAACAGTACCAATTCCGTCTACGTTGGGTTCACCGACAAGTCATACTCACTACACCAACGCTCCACGATACGCAAAGCCTGTTGAGTGAGATTGCAGACCGTGCCTGACACCTTACCCGAAATAAGAATAGTGAGGTCGTCGGCGTATCCTATCGTGTAGTAATGTTTCACCTTCAGCTTGGTAATAAGGACGTTTATCACGAGGTAGGAATCCACCTTGCGGACACCGTCTCGCAATCAGGGCCGAGTGCTTGTCCTCATCTAAGTGGACCACAAGTTAGTTATCCAGTCAATGAGCACCGTCTCTGCTCCGTGTTTGGATAGGGCGGTGCTTATGCTGGTGAAGTTGTATGGCTTCCTCGATCCGGTTGACCACTAAGAGTAGACCGGATTCAGTGGACTTACCTGAGCTGTAGGCGTGTTGGTTAGCATGCATTGGCATGCTTTTCAGTGCTCCGTTCCTGAGCTTTCTGTCGCATAGCCTTTCCAACGTTTTAAGTAAGAAGGAGGTTAGGCTAATTGGTCTGTCGGATTTGGCATTCGTGTAGTCACTCTTGCCAGGTTTAGGTATAAAGATTACTTTTACTTCCCTCCACTTCTTTGGTACGTATCTGAGGGCCAGATAAGCTCTCAGTATGTAAATCAGCCTCTCTGTGACTACTGATTCTCCCCACTGTAGAAGCGCCATCGTGATAGTAAACCCTCTGTGCATCTATTCCCGCCTTCATGGGTTGACCACTGCAACCTTTTGTGATATCAGTCGGCCACACACATGTTGGACATGACCTCCCCTAAGGACAAATGTGTACTTATCATAATAAACATTTAAAATGTACAGTGGTTGTTTATCAGTCATAAATATGTTCTGTCTGGCGTTTAAAGCTTCCTATTCTAAAAAACATGAATTATCCTGTTGATATATTTGTTATCATTGCAAATAATTGTATATGATTTACAATGTTGCTTCAAGTATTTATTTACTTATATGATAACTTTGAGGAAGTTAATAAAACAAAGTTTGTTAAATAAATGTTATAATATATTTTGTACTAGCTGTTGCTACGACATCCACGCGGGCGGTGCAACGGCACCGCCCGCGTGGATGTCGGTTATCGCTGCAAAAAAGTAGCCTATGTGTTATTCTGGACCATAATCTATCTCTGTGCCAAATTTCATCCAGATCCGTTCAGTAGTTTTTACGTGAAAGAGTAACAAACAACATCCATCCATCCATCCTTACAAACTTTCGCGTTTATAATATTAGTAGGATGATATTTTATAAGAATAATAATAAAACATTGGGATGGTCATGTGTGGGTTACACATGGCCATCTGATCCCAAACTATGTATGTCAAACCCCTGTACTATGCAACCAGGCAACTGGTAAAAATAATAAAATTATATTTCTAAATATAATATATAGGTACCTAGTATGTTTACCAGTTGTTTAGTTTTTAGGATGACCATCTAGGTCATTTTTGAGTTGTCAAGATATTTTAATCAAAAAAGAATCCAAAATTTTATTCCATGAATACTGTAGATTACTATAATATGTATAATTTAAATAATGTATAACCAATCAACCTGCACAGCACCACTAGTGAATGGTTTTCATATTGTGTCTGGTTTGCCAGCAGCTGACCACTCAATTAATGAAAAATAAACTGTCAGTTTTGTCAAATAAGAGGCATTACCAGAAAAATATGTCAAAGTTAGTTGCATGGTGCCCACTAATTAATTAGAATGAACATTCGTCACTTGACATCTAATTTGTTATTTAAACATTTTCAAGTATAGTAAGCTAGTAAAGTATATGTATGACATTGACACAGTCTCGTATTAGCATTATCTTGTGAAATTGTGTTCCATTTGCATAATAAACTCATTACATGTTCAAGCAAATGACATCGACATTCAAACTTGTATACATATACCTATAATATTATATACTAAGTATTTGTTTATATATAATTTTTATGTCTATTTCACTTTTTTATTCTACTAGATAGGCAAACAAGCATACGGCCCCCCTGATGGTAATTAGTTACTGTAGCCTATGGACGTTTGCAACACCAGGGGTACCTATCACTTGCGCGTTGCCGACGCTGTAAAAAATCTTTTAACTCCTTTTAGAAAAATCCAGTGTTATAGTCCTGTACTATTTGTACGTATAAAGCGTGCTACGTAACAAGGGGTCATTCTCGTACTCTTAAACACCCACCCATGCTTTGAGCACCTTAGGTATTCCACTTAAGAACACCAATAGGTTGCTAAATTATATCGATAAGTTTTATCATACACCCCACACTAGAAGCTACCGCACTGTAGGTGCTCAAAAAGGAATAAAATTTAATATATTTTATATATTACTCATTCCACTTTGAGCACCAAGCTAATAAACCTATTGGTACTCAAGGTGCTTTGAACTTAGTGCTCAAACGGGAATGCTCCGCAACAAAGAGCAGAAATCTGTAGTCGGAAAAATGTCTGTCTGGAAAATGAATGAACTACGACTTGTTTTGCTCAGAAAACTTTGTTGCTTTGTCATTATGAGCTGTGTTATATTGCACCCGCTTGTTTTATGATCTTCGGTGAACGATTTGTTTACACAGTCCCTGTGCAGATAGAGTTGAAGAATTTGAAATATTCCGTACTTACTAAGAAATAAATTGGCTAAATGGCTATCTTTTTATTATACAGGACTAGTTCTCGCCCACGATTTTACTCGCCTGGTATCTACGTTAAAACCGTGACGCCTTTCCCCAGGATTCAATTTATTGTATTTTATTTCTGTACCAAATAGCATAGTAATTTGGCATTAACCAAACAAAGCATCAGACGAAATCTTTTAATTGACTTCAATTGGTTTGTTACAGGAAGCCTAAAATTTGTTCATCAGAGCTGCTTACAACAGTGGTTAACAGCATCAGAGACAAGATCATGTGAACTTTGCAAATTTAATTTTATAATGCACACTAAAATAAAGCCATTCAATGAGGTAAGTTTAATTTGTTTTATTTTGGAAATGATTTACAACTGCCATGTGTGTATTAACTATCTGGTGGTTACGTAACAAGAACTTGTTATTTATTTATAGTTTTGACAGGTTGTTTGCAATTTTCTTGAAAAACCTGTTTGTCTTAACATATCAATCTAGATCAGCGGTTCCTTAATTGTGCGCCCAGGGGCGTCGCGACGCTATCTTAGGTCATATACGCAAGTGCGCGGCGCCTGAAACAACTAGGTATTGGATACAAATGAATTGTTAAGCCTCCTCTACATGTTGGGCCAACTTAGGCCAATGTAGATACTTACATCTATCACTGAAACATTGAACTACCTACCATAATTTTGCGCAATCTCGGCAATCTTATTGTGCTATAGGCGCTCTGTGGTCAATATTGGCTTAGGTTTGGCCTACATGTAGAAGGCACCTTACAATTTTGATCCAATGCATCTCGAGGATAGCTTACTATCAGTCCTACGCCTTTGAGGATTCTTTTACCATTAGTTACATCCTAATTGTGTGAAACTGACTTTGCTGCAGTTGCCGTAATTTGATATAGGTAGGTTAAGCAAATTTAGCCAAACGAGAGTTGCAATTTATAAACTCTAGTTCCGACTTCTTAAAGCTTCTTAAGAGCTCATCATTCCCATTACTTAAAATTTCTGCAGATTTTATGTTTTCTTATCTATATTAATAAATATTATAAAGAGGTAAATTTTGTGAGGTTGTGGCGGGTAATCCCTGGATCTATTAAACCGATTTTGAAAATTCTTTAGAAAGCCACGTAATTTGTGAGTGTCATAGGCTATATATTAACCCGAAAATGCCTAACGAAGTGGGCACGGTTTAGCTATATTAAAAACAGTTATAAATAATAAAGGTTTTAAAGTTAGTTAAAAGTTTAAAACTATTTATTTTATATTGTCAACTAAAGCTATATACAGAATCTGCTGCTATCTGCTTCTTATTAGAAGTTTTTTGCAAAAAGGTGAAGAGTACAGATTTTTAATTATATTATTATTATACAAATAAAATCTACAATCTTAACTAATGGAAACATGTATATATACACATTTTGATGGCCATGATTCATATCATACATACCAATAGCTGGAAAAAGTAATAGTCATTGTTACGTGCGTATACTTGTATAAGTTTAGCTATTATTTTCAGTGGCGATTGTTAGAGATGTCTGGCGTAGAGCGTCGAAGACTATGCTGTGCCGTACTGTTTCACTGTGTCGCCGCTCTATGCGTCATGTGGTCACTGTTCGTACTTATCGAGCGTGCGGTAGAAGAGGTCAATCGCGGCATGATTGGTGAGAATAAAATAATCATATAAACACACAACACACACATACATATACTCGTTTATTAATAAACATACCAGTTTTTAATGCTAATTTGTGAAATGTAAATTTTGTTGTTTGTACCTATTGTATTGTTATGCGAATAATTAGGTACGTCGTTACGGATGATTGTGTACATTATAACTACATACTCTATTTTATATAACAAGAATTACGTCGGTTAATTTATCCAAGCAAAACAAGCCGTGAAGTGAACCAAAATGGAAAGTGATATTGATTTATTTATTTATGTTGTTGATTGGACTTCATATCTTTCATCTGCTTTATATAAATGCAGATAAGGACATAGGATTCTTGGAACAATAGATTTGTTTTCATAATATTGTAATGAATTTTACGGTTGGTTAGTGGTTAAATTATCTCGCCATTTGCCACTGCTCAGTGTGTCGGGTTCGAGCTCAACATGGGATAAAACTTTGTGTGATCAGTCTGGGTGTACTTTGTGTCCGTGAATTGTGAGTCCCTCGCGACTCAGAGCCTGTTTCCTAGTGTGGGGAAGAGTTTAAAAAAAAAAAAATTATCCATTAAGCATATGAAACAGGATGTAAAAGTTGATATCAAAGACACGAAGTAATTTACTGTTAATGCCAATAATTAACAAATAAACATGGATTCAAAAAGATATATATCATAGACGACCGTGTCTGTATCATAGGCACTACTTTTCCTGCTAAGCTGACGTCGGTCGCGCTGTATCAATCAACCTTGTAGTGCAGTATGTATTAGCAACTCGCGATTCGTAGCCTACGATGGCTGTTTACCTGACTCCAGGTATATGTAACTAGCTCTCTGCCTCGAGTTTCTTTAGAACGTACAATTTACACACCTAAACGACTATTTCTGAATCGTAAAAAAATCTCATACAAATATTTTCGAAGATCGAACGAACTTTGTTTAACATCGAAATTTTATTTAGCGTCAAACGAATCGTATATTCTTTAGCCATTTTATTCATACTGATATAAAAAACTTTGTTCACCTCATTCCCACAATTAATGTTATATCTCTTAATAATACAATAGCCATCACAATAGCCATACTTACATCACCATAATTTTTATACAGTCCCTTGTGTAGACATGTAATAGGCTTAAGCACGTTCCTACAATGTATTATATCCTTGAGTCTGAAAAAACAAATAGTAGTCTGTGGTATCATCATTCACTTGACCTTCAATTTCTAAAAAAGTTTTTTGACCGATACAAACTGGTTGTCTTTATTATTCAAAAGTTTATTATTCTGTTTATAAACTGAGACTGAGTTTTAAAAAAATCTAAAAATATATGACATAATGTGAAGTTACTAATAGTATTGCAATATTTCAGCGTGGCCTTTTTGGACAAAGCTGGTAGTAGTAGCTGTGGGTTTTACTGGCGGTGCAGTGTTTATGTATATACAATGTCGCCAATACCTTCATCTCTGTAATCGTTGGCGAGCTCACAACAGGTAATATCATAACCAATGTTTTGATTATAAAAACAATACTAATACGCAGGAATTAAATCATACTTTATCAATTTCAGGATACTGTTAATACAAAATGCACCTGAAAAAATTCCAATCGGCGGTGGTTCGCCTCCGGTTCGCGTAAAGAGACGCGAGCGAAGCGCTCGCGGTCAGGTGATAGCGAATATAGAACCTCCGCCTCCCCCGGCCGTGTACCACGAGGAGGACGAGAGCGGCGGGTTCGAGACGTACCGCGGCAACCCTCACCGCCGCCTGTCCTCGCTCGCCGACGACCGGCTGCGCGTCGACTCTCACGACGACACCCGGAGGTTCTCCGACACGCGGCTAGTGCACCCCGTCAACGTCGCAGTCGAGGAGTCCTCGCAGGTGGGACCCGAGGTGAGTCTACATTTCGATGAAGATGAAATAAAAATGGGGTAGGGTAACATTAGTATAGCAATAAAAAGGTAAGATGTGTCAGGGAGGAGCCGGCGCGGGCGGCGTGTACCACATCAGCGTCGACCCGCTGGAGGCGGACATCCGCTCGCTGCTGGCGCTGGAGGCGCGGCGCGTGGCGCGCGTGGCCCGCGCGGCTCGCTCGCTGCCCAACCTGCGCGCGTCGCGCGAGTCGCTGCTGCCCGCCGCGCCCGCGCCCGCCGCGCCCGCGCCGCCCGCCTCCTGAGGCCGCGCCTCCCCGCCGCTGCTGCTGTACCCCGACGACACCGTGTACTAGCGAGGGCCCGGCGGTCGTCCAGTGCGAGGGATTGTGTAAATACTGATCTATCATAATAATAGTCCGCGAACGCGAGGTCGCGTCACCACCCCGACGTCCATGAATATTGTGTAAATAGAGGTCGCCCTCGTCGTTTTTTTTCGTGTAGACATACAGTTAACTGAGATTTGACGGTAGGCCGCTCGCGGACGGTGAGACGTGATCGGTAGCGACGTTCTCCGAGCGTGACGATCGTCCCCGCAGGGGAGTTCGTTGCTGGCCTGTGATCTACCGTGTACTGCACCCGTCGAGGTGTCCCGCCGGACGACGGTGCACGTTTGTATGTTTTGTTTACGGTGCTATTTATTTTACTGGCCAAACCACCTATGAAAGCCTTAACATAATATTATACGAATCGCGCTATAGGTATACGTAAAGTATGCCACCGTTCTTTATCATCTAGATTAGAATTGAAATGCGTATGTTCGTGATAATAATGCATACGTTCGACGATTATCCTTTACAAATGTGAGCCAATAATGTTTCATCTCCTAGACTTTAAACATTCACTTTTTAAATTTGAATGTTTCCCTGCGCATTCTTCCAATTGTAATATGTATTTAATTTATTTTTTCTTTGAAGAATAAATAGTGTTGCAGCTAATTTAAATATATCGACCGCATCAATATTGACGATATAATACAATATTATATAATTATTATGTATATATGTAGATAGCCAAAGAGTAATTGAGTACTTGGTCGTGGTGAATGATACAGGTTATTCAGTAGTCGTGATGTACTTGTCAACATGATTCTCTGCGATTAGCATAAATACATAATATATCGCATCTGTATGTATATTTTATTAAGCTGTTTTATGTTTTTATGGAATCTCATCAATGCAAATATTTCTGTCGCGTCGGCTCTCTCATATAAATATACGTTTTTTACTCTGGTATAAATATTATATTTTCAATTCGTTCAAGGTAACCAAGGCCTTTACTTTCATAATCCGCCTATTTCCCGCCGATGTGTATATAACCCTTATTCCATAAAAAAGCTTTTACTTGTTGATCCACAATGATAATGTAAAATATTTTAGCAAGATGAAATTATGGTCCAGCCTTGAATAAGGGTCTCCCTCACGAACTTTTAAGACGACAACCTTTGTAAGAACGCGTACGTCCGGGAGACGCTATTCGGATCGGAACTTTAATTGCTACAATAGATGTATACTGTGGATCACCCCACTTATGTTATAATATGTCATTTTATTTAATCAAAAGTGCAATATTAGTGTCTATTCATATATATAGAATTATTTTAAACAGCTGTCTCTGAACATATTTCACATGAAAATTATTAATTATACTTTCTAAACACATGAAAATTATGTACATACAGCCTCAGAGACTATAATATAAATATAAAATGTTCGTTCTTCTGCCACTTATTAGTTAGGGAACCAATATTTTAGCTCCCATCTGGTCTATATATAATGTTTCATATTAAATACGTATACTCCAGTAGCCCACAAAGTTAATTCATACTAATTTGGAAACTTCGTATAGCCAAAAGTATTACCTACTAAATTATACATTTTTGCAAATCCATAATTAAGACAATATTGTTATCCGATCACGAGTCCAACTCTGTATAGACAGTAAGGTCAGCATTACATTAAACATTGACATATCTATCGTTATAATTTACTTAGTAAATGCAATTAACTCACCAGTTAAGATACTCATTCATCAATTTTACTTAGTTATAGTATTTTTCACATTGCCTGGGTACTGTGACGTTTGTCATTTGAAGATGAAGATAAATAAAAACGATTAAATTAATCTCCAACCAATTGGCAAATTGAATGATCAAAGAGTCCCGATTATTCAATCGATAGTTTTTAATTTAACCTTCTATCATTTTCATTGATCTTTATCTCCAAATGTCAAAAGTCACAGTTGGTACCTATGCTATGTGCAAAATACTATAATATATTTTTTTGTATACTGATCATTTCGCGTCACAATCTATCAATGTATTTTATTAACATAAGTCGTTGACCGTTAAAGCGCCATTAAAATTATGCAAATTTCGCTAGGCTAGTGTCAGGTTATCAGTTTGTTTCGGCGATTAAGACAAAATAAAGCATAAAGCTCGCTTTGTAAACTTATCATCATCTGTAAGAACCTTTACACACAACGACTTGATCGTTTGAATCAATTAAAGCTTGATGTAGTCGCTATGCAAACGCGACAAAGTATGCAGCAGCAGACTGTCATGTTTGCATCGCGACCGCGTTTGCACTGCTGTCAATCTATATTAGTACCACATAACGGCTTTTTGCATCGATACGAACTCGTTTAATCGCCTTGAAATGGCATTTGTATCGGAGCAATAAAGACTTGCGTTAACATCGATGTAAAAAGTCGTACTGTGAAACAGCTCTAAGACCTTTTTGTAGAAATAGACATAGTAACTTTGTGGCTCAATTTACATTAAGTAGATGCAGAGATTTTCTATAACAAAGTATAACAGTAAAACAGTTGTATTAGACGATTTATTTTTAATTTAAATGGACATGGGACATTATTGAACCTAATATATAATAAAATATAAGCAATAATCTGTTAGTGCCAACTTACGTATTAGCTTATAGGCTTCTAATGTGTTGCTAGGAAGTTGTTTGAATTGGCCATTGTAAATATTGCATACATCATTGTATTGTATCCACGTATGTACTTTCTTTCGTTTTTCACCATTAAGTCAATGTGAATTGAGCCTAGTTATGCCGTTTATACTCTCTTGCAGAACAAATCTATATTTTCAAATCCGGTATTTTAGTGTGAAATGATCTGTATACCTTTCTATCTACCGTATAGGTAGATACCTGTCTTCATAATTAAAGAAATATTCTTATTCCGTAAAAAATATAATTATTCTGCTTTAACTCCGTCGAATATAAACTTAAGATTTATTCCATTCCATTTTGGGAATTGGCCGTTATTGCATTTTTGAAGGATAAAGTAAATAATAATATTCGTGCTTTATTATTGTATTGTAACAACACAATTAGTGTATTTATCCAATTATACTATTGTTTAACTTGACGTCCTTATTAAATAATAGTTGTATAATGTAATTATTTCGTAATTGTTTTATTTGTTTACTATTGTTACGTGTAGTGATTAGTAGTAATGTTATATTAGCCGAGTATCCAATATTATGTTCGTCTCATTGTGTTAAATCGAGCCCTTTAGTAAATCCATTAATTTAAATGTATACATTGCTAATTGAATTTTAGATAGATAGTGTTTAAATAAAATAGTTCGGACTTTGGTGCTAAATAAAAAGTGAATATCAGTCCAAAATTAGGTAACATATATTTTAGTACGCCGATAATAGTTCGTGAAATATCATAAAGTCCTATTTTATGTTGTTTGCCGTGACAAATATACATTTTGAAATTCGCATCACTTTTATTAAACTTTATAATAAGAAGCATACAATTATTTTTGTACAATACTCCCGTTATAAGAACTGGACAGTTAGGTTCCGAACTCACGGAGCGTTTTACGTTTATGAACAATATACCATAAACATGTGTACTTTTTGTGCTTTGTCACTGCGTGAATTCTGATCCTTAACTTCAAACTAACTGACGCCAATACCTCGCCGACAGTCGTGGCTAGCGTCAGTGTGTGTCCAGCTTAAAATACGGCATACCGATGTGCCATAGCCCATCTACCTAATACTTATTGTATTGGTGTATCAAAACTGAAGAAAACTTCGATAAAACTGGTACTCTTGTTATGT
The DNA here is from genome assembly GCA_947095525.1 of Trisateles emortualis. Lineage (NCBI taxonomy): Eukaryota > Metazoa > Arthropoda > Insecta > Lepidoptera > Erebidae > Trisateles > Trisateles emortualis. Next base: position 13,252,125 of record OX352734.1, read on the forward strand.
TATAATAATAATTTGTTCTGTATAAATAGACAAAACTAGTCGTTTCCATATAAATATGTATTGCTGGCGTTATATTTAAGTCTTTTGTTAACGTTACAAATGTTCTCCTTTGTCTCAATTTTGATGAACTTGTTTAACCTACTCACATTACTTCTTTATGTTGTAAATTTACTGTATATGGATAATAGTGATATGATGATGACCGGTCAGTATAAGTTATAATAAGTGAGGTTTATAGGGTGCTTGGAGATGTTTTGTGATGTTACATGCATAATATCAACTTAATTTTGTGTACTTACATTGTGTTTACATATCACAAATTATAAAATTGAAGTTGTTCCTAAGGACTAGCGCTGAATGTAAATAATCGCTTTGAAATTATAAATATACGATCTCGAATGCTTGTAACATGTATTCATCTCCATGAGTCTCACGTGCTATGAACGTTTATCCAAAGATTATTTTTTTCAAAATTAAAATAAAGTAGTGCCTTATTTGTGATTTTAAAATGTATTAAGTTAAACATCTTAGATTAATTTATAAATTATTGAATGGAAATTTAAACATTAGTTAACACCGATGATGCTATACTTGTGTTGAAACGAATAGATAACGCCTTAGTGTATGAGAGCGAACAATGTGGACATTACGTGACGCTCACGTATGTGAAGACAAATTATTGTAAATTATATGTAAATAGTTGTCAATGCACGAGACGTCACCCCGTCTGTTCATATGTTATGTGATTTGTGATATAAGTTATTAGTTTCTTTTGTTTGCTCAAAATTATTTTCTCTTTTCGATCTGTGTACTTATCGTTCATGAAATTTGTAAGACTGTATTTTATTTTGTTGTGTAACATCGTTAGTAAACTTCGGGTTATAAATATAGTTATTTTGAAATTAAATGTAGTTTTATTCGAGATAGGTATCTTTGTTGTAAATAAAACAAAATGATTAAATAAAAATAAATAATTTATTTAAGGTTGATAGAATTTCATACGTGGGTACGACCGGAGCTCTGGTCGCAGTGACTAGACTGTACACTCAACATTTCTCATATGTATTCATAAACAATATATTTCTGTACAAACAGATAATCAACACTTAGTAAATAAAAGTTACATTTCTACTTAGTGTAAATATAAATTACATCACTAATACTCGAGTATTAGAATAATTAAATCCACCGAAAAATAATATTACACACTGCCAGGAGCATTATTATAATAGCTTCCTAAAATTAATTTTGTTAGTCTTATTCGTTGCTAACCCAACAAGTGATTACGTCTAAAGTCGGCGCCTGCTACTAACCACCTTAAAACCATTCTAAAAAATCAGTCCATTGTGTTGTTATGGCAATATTAAACTGTGTCGAAGTCAACACTTAGGAAGTTCGTACGTATGTAGGTGTTGAGTGATGTTCTTCTTTTATGTAAGGGTTTGTTTGCTTTGCCATAACGTTCGGAACTAGCACTATGACGGTAGGTAATACTGTCTAGTGAGGTGAATGTCGCGCTAGAACTCGGTGTCTCCTAGAACGTTGAACATGAGGCGTTTAAATGAGTTTGACTGTTGGATGTGCTCTTCGTGTAGAGAATTCACCTGTAACAGAACATTATACGTACATATAGTTTATTTATATATTATAAGTATTCGTATATTAAAATTCGAATGGTTTTTGATCTGTTTGGTGAGAGGTCATTTTTTTAAGACTCTGTTGAAACGTCTTGTTTTTTAAAGGACTGCTACTAAAACCTTAATAAGAGTTTTTCGGTAGGTTTCATCTCGAATAAATAGATACAAAGCTCGTTAAATTTTCAGCATATAAGTTTTTACGGGAACTGCCTCTAAATTATCGGTCAATGATCGAATATGAATCGGCAAGTGCTTAGTGAACCATTTATGCACTATTTAATCACATATAATTTAAACATCCATGATTGATACCCATGGATCGTCTTACAAAAAGAACTATGTAGTTTTAAATAATGCAAATTGTTCACATGTCATTTATGTAAAGAATAATACAGAGTAGGGCCGAGGACACTCCCCTGTTGCACTCCACCGGCAACGGTAAAAGTATCAAACAGTTTTTTGCCTGACTAACTCTCAAAACGGTTCATGAAATAACTAGTAAAAAAAGTACAGTTGAGGGTGTCTTTATGCCAAGAAGTTCTTAATTTTTGATTAGTAGAGGGACAGAATCTGTGTCAAAAGTCTTTGTAATTTACACAAAATTTTAGGGAAATCTTATGTCGAGTAGCGGCTCGACATAAAATTCAGTCGGAACACATCCACTGAACTGAACTGTGTTCGGACTCAATAATAAATAGATGAGGAAAACATCGGTACCTACAATTTATTAAAAAGACAAAGAAATAACAAAATCCTTGAGATACTTACGAAGGTCGATTGTTTTCCTGTCGGCTTTTCTTCAGGTTTCGCTGGTTTCGGAGTTGGCGCTTGTTTCTGCAATAAACACTTATATTTAATTGTTGCTATTCATAGATAATCATGGCAGTTATCGACTATTTGCTAATTAATATTAATTTAGATTAGACAACATACTGGTTCAAAATATACTAGAGCTAGAAAATTATTATGGTTTGTTCTGGGAGGAAGCCATGGTGACTACGACTTTTCAACCATGAAATTAGATTCTTCAACCTGGTAGTTGATTGTGTAGTCTGAACAGAATATACTTCTGTGCGCCTCGGCACAATAAATAAAAAAAGCTTGGAATAATTTCGTAATATTTGAATTTAAATATAGAAAAGGTAAAGATAGAACAGATTGTTCTATGTCCATTAATTGATGTTGGTTTAAATTACAGATGCAGTTATTACTAAAGAATAACAATATAATAGATTGAGAAACAAACCTTGACGGGGGGCGCTGTGAAGACCTTGGTCTGTACAGGCGTGGGCACCTCCCGCACGACGTCGCCCAGCCCCTCCTCCTGCAGCGCGCGGAACGTCTCGGACTTGGCGGGGTCGTACAGCACCGTGGGCTTGTGACTGCGGCGGGCGCGGGCGGGACCGAGGCGCGGGGCGGGGCGTTAGTTTTTAGTCGGTTAGCGGGCGCAACACAATAATAGAGAGAAAATACATTAGATACGACCCGGCAGGAACGTTAGAGGATCGCGGAAGCGGTTAGTACGTGTGCAAGTTTAGTTAAGTTTGTTTTTCAGGAAGGATAGGTCGATAAAAATACTAACATTAATCATGTAGAATAAGTTCTCTACCTTAATTATATTATTAAGTTCGATTATATAAATAAATAATTATAAAATACTTAAGAGCTACGTAGTGATAGTGATCGCCACACAGTGATCACACAATGTTGTCGCGTGAGTGTGGGGCGCATGAGGAGTGTATATGTGTAATACATAATGTTCGGCACTCCTGCGGTACAGCTGTCAACATGTCGACGTCGTCACCATGCTTGACGATAGAACTGAGCGTGGAGTGAGAGACGAAGTACGCAAGAATCGAAAAATAGCGAAATAAAAATAAAATAAAGCATTAATGCATCATGAGGATGGGCGTCGACTGTTGTTTTGGCGGCGGTCTAGTAAAAAACTTGCCTCTTGACAACGTGCGGCCGCGCGTAATGGCCGTTAGAGCTAAGTAAGTAGAGAAATACTCGATTATTATGTGAATCACAACATAGTTTATTCCTCCGATGTATTCCTTGCATATACAACTAAGTAGATGGCAAAATAATTTTGAAAAAACATATTCTTGAAGACGCAGGTTCCTAGCACCGTGTTGCAAATAAGCATGGGTTCAATATAATTATAAGAAAACGTATTTACAGAATTTGTATATTACAGTGTCAAGTGGAGATGTTCTTATGTAACGCTGGGGGGTTTGGCATTCGTCCATGTTGTTCAAATTCATTGCCAAGATATGCGTACTCAAGATGACTGACACTACATTTACTTGACGCGGCTAACTTTTGTGTTTTGCTAACGTTTTCAAATATTTACTGTATATTACAACTGTGATATTTTTCCTAATTCGTTTTAAATATAATGCCCGTCGATGATACTCACGGCAACGGCGAGGTCTGTTGCCTAATCGAGTTTGCAATATTTTGGTCCGAGTATAGATTGATCGGGGAGTTGAACTGCTTGTGCACCATCTGAAGCGATAAGGAAAATATATAGAAACACTTTCATACAATTTCATTTCAATTGAACATTGAAACGTAGGAGAGCAGCTACGAACTCATTTTTGAAATGTTAAAAACACCAATTCATAACAATTAAAACAATTTTACGGAAACGATCTAGCTTTTTTTTTAATTTGAAGAAATGCAGACCAAATCCAAATAATATAAAAAGCCAAGTATCAAATAATAAAAAAAGGGTGAATAAATTTCGACCTTTACCAAAATTTGATTTTGGTCTACACAGAATGACATCAAGTGTAAGTAGTTACTCTCATTTAAAACAACATATTAAAAAATGTTTATTTAAGACAGTAAATTAACCGTTTCGAATTATACAAGCTCAAACAAGATGGCGTATAGACATATGAAATGTATGAGATAAACGATACATTGCAATAGTAGATAAACATGAAACATATATAAACAGAATTCTAATGCTAAGGCCACGAGTACACGTTATGAAAGTTAGACATGACGCAACATTCCTACTACATAATTATATTTTCAAACGAACTTTTCAATGTTTGACTGTGTAAAACAGGTACAAGTTTGGGGCGGGACCAACCGTAAATTTTAATTGTGAATTCTAAATTCGATAAGCAATCTGGTCTAAATTTGCAGATTTAAGAATCCTAGAAAATCTTTATGCCCAATAAGGCCGTGACTTTCTCCTTCCCAGGGATTAGACACGCGACATTATATGACTATTAGAAACAATATTCTTCAAATTTTGGATTCGACTGCCTATTATTTTAAGTTTTATTATTTAAGTTATATTCAAATACTATTGCAATATATCGTGTCAAGACGACCGGCTTCGTAACAGAAGTTTGTCGCTCATGCTTGAAGCTGATAGTGTCACACAATTTGCACCACCTTATTTGCATCTTCGCCGACCACTCGCTGCAACACCGACTCTGCCACCTGATTTGTATCAAAAACACTATTGTACTAGTTATTCCGTGCGCTACGTCGTCAGTACCGTTAATACTATGAGTTAAGAAACGTATGTAAAGGGAACAAGAAGGACCAATGCACTTCTACGAAGCTATGATTATCGTAATATATAGGAGGCAACCTAAAACAATTAATTAATTAAATAATTATTTTATTCATCCTTCTTATTTTTTAAATAACGATGATAAAGATTGGATTACTATTTTATAATTATATTGTTCTTTATTCTAAGCGTTTTTTTGTACAGTTTTAGTGTATGTAAAAGGTAATGTGTATGTGTGCGTGCAAAAGTACGTGCGTATACGTTGAGTAACGTGCAACATCTAAGTATAGAGGTAACATCTACGGATTATGTAAATTGAAATATTTTTTACAAAAGGGGCAGAAGAAAACACCTATCACACTAAATAATAGATTTTATACGTGGAGTTTTTTTTGTTGTCTTTTCTCTATGAAGAAAAGAAGCTATGAATTGTAAAGCTAAAGTCACTTAGTACAACATATAGGTAGAGGCAATTTAGTTATATTAAACTCAGAAAATATATCGCTCCCACAAAGAAAATACCTTTAAAAAGTCATATTTGAGGAGGATGCTAGTTTTATTTACTCGTATCATTAATTTTTTATTACGCACTGTAAGCAAATTGCTAAGTATACATTGCGCCTCTTTGATTTAAGATCAAAATAGCCTGTACGTAATATTTGTAGCAATGCGTCGTGTAAAAATAAATATTTGAATCAGCCAGTCTCAAATGCGATACGCAAGTGGGATTCCAGCTATAAACGTCATACATATATCTACAACGTTATAACATAGGGATTATTGTAAGTGTCGTAATGGTTTTGTAAAACTCAATTTGATTTTTATGTTATAGACTTCAAGAAAAATGTTTGGTGCCAATCTGACGGGAGTAAGATTGGGTGGTGATTGACTGGCAAGAGCGCTCGAAGCTAGCGACCAGTAATAATATATACCTAAGTATTTAGATTTCAAATATTTGCAACAGCTAACCTGAATAAAGTGGAAATATCGATTTAAAAGATTGTAAAGAATTCTAAATGATTTAATATGAATCTTTGACATATTTTTATACCGTTACTATTTGTTACCCGCGGCTCCGCCCGTGTGGATGTCGGTTTTCGCAATAAATACTACCCTATATCCCTTCAAGATACCATCTATCTCCTTGCTAAATTCTATTAAGATCTGTTCAGCCGTTTAGTCGTGACATGGCAACAGAGTTACTTTCGCATTTCAAATACATATTAGCAGAGACTGTTATTTCCATTTGATTTATAGTTGCTGTGAATATTTCAGTTAAATTTTTCAGTTGTTAGGGACAAAAATATTTTTATTTCTAACTAAGAATCTTTGAGAAATTTCATAGGTATCTCACCCATCATTTAGTTGACTAATAAAGGTGTGGGTACTGTTTAAAAGTGGTTAGTGGTAAAATAGTGTTACCTTCTGCCTCATGAGGGTGTCACGGTAGTCGTGGCTAGGGGGCGCGCGCATGGCAGGGTTGGGGTGGTGGCGCAGGTAACTCTCGGTGGGGCCCGGCTCGCGCCGCACCTTCGCGCCCGGCAGGACCAGGGGCGTTGTGCGGTATGGCTGGAATATATTCAAGTTTGGTTAATACGGTATTTAGTAGGTATGGAGGAGGGATTTGTATAGAACAACTCATAGGTTCAAGGTGAATTAGTAAGTCGTTTAGTCACTGTGTCGCACGTCGATCGTTTAATGCTTACCGTTGCCTAAAGATGCTCATAACACCAGTAGTATCACTCGCTACTATTATAAAAGTGAAATTCTGTATTTTTAGCATGAAGACTTTTTTTTTAAACTACCAAGGAGGCAAACAAGCATAGGGCCCGCTCTCCAACACTTTACAATCAATTTTTTTTTCGATATATAAACTTTTGTCCACCTTTGTCGTCAGTAGTCAAGAAAGTAGATAATGCCGCGTTTCATTTTAAAAATATCTGACATTTGTGTTGCCATTTGAATTGTGTATAAACTGTACCATCTAGATTCTAGAGTAATAATTTAATGGTCTAGTATTGTGTATGCAAACACGTTCTACGCGCTGATTGCTAGTATAGGGACGGCGTTTTGCTAACGAATTCTGTAAATCCTACTCACCAGCAGAATCACACACAATACAGACCAGATAGTGTTATTCAGCTGCGATCTATTGCATGGCTACTACTCTATCGAGGCTGCTCTAATTTTTCCTCTCCCAAAAGAGAATGTTCAGTCATTGAATAAATAATGTAATATGTTTTTTTTTTCATATATTTTCTATTGATCGGTAGATACATAATTTTTAAACAACTTTTTTCATTTAAATAAATAAGCGAGATCTTGTCGGGTTAGTACGCACCAACTAGTTCTGCATTTTGCCTTATTTTGACTTCCTTATATGACGTGATATTGACCTTCTGTGTCACCTGTTCTATGAAGATAATTAATAAACAAGCCACTTACATAATGTCGATTATTATTTTATTTGTGGGTTTATACACTACCTACCCGCTGGTAGGTAGTGTATAAACCCACAAATAAACGGGATTAACATACTTTTTAGTTGAAGTTCAAAGGACGCTTCCTTTGAACTTCAACTAAAAACTATGTTAATCCCGTTTGCAATGGTTGGCCTGTTGGTCAAGTCGTTGATGACCCTGACTGCTAACCCGGAGTTAGTGGGTTCGATTTTTACCCAGGACAAATTTTTTGTGATAAGCGTGGTGCATATCACACACAAACATCTGTTCTGTGCTTGCGTGTATTTATCTATAATGGATGCATGGTATGTATTCAGAAGTATATAGGTATACTTAAGTATTTTTACCAGTTGTCTGGTTGCCATAGTACATACTCTGCCTAGTTTAGAATCAGATGAGCGTATGTTAGTTATCCGGTTGTTCCAAGATATATACTGACAGGTAGGTAGATATGCTGTTAATTGTTTTTCAATGGAAACGCTAATGTTGTTTGTATCAAATATACAACCATGATCTAGAATAGTTGGCTCACATCGCACGCTAAATATAGCGTACGAGTTAGGCGCATAAACTGACACATGAACGTAAAACGAACGATGGAGCACATAAACTTTTGTTTTGTTTTACTGCTGCTTGTAATTGTAGCTAGGTACATTTAGATGTGTACTACCTACAGTGTTTGATTGTCTAATGTTTTGACCTTTCCGAAGGTCGCAGACGACCCAATTAAAATACCAGCGATTTCCTTCAAACGGCACGAATTTCAGTCCGAGGTTGACACATATCAGGCGTTTTGTCACAAATTTTCTCTAAAAGATCTCGGATATCCAACCAAATTTTATCGGATAAACTCCACGGTATGTACTTCGCCTCGCATCTAATTATATCACGAGGCTATTCCATGTGGGTTATGATATGACTTCTGACACGATTTCGTTATATTTATACAGATGTGTGATATTCGGGTCGTGGTCGAGTTTCAAAGAAGCAAATTGTTACTTCTCACTTACCTAATATTCACTTTTGAGTTTGATACAAGTATGGGTTTCAATTCGTCTTTAGTTTAATGAAATGGCACTCCTAGCAATATTCGTTTAAAATCGTATATGTGCCAATGAATAAACAACACAGTTCGTTTATTTGCGTCGATGTTTACAAAAGTGGGAGCTTTCGCCACTGACGCAATGTTCTATGTTGGTCAAATTTATAATAGTTACGTTTGGTATGACTACAGTCAAACTACTGTAAATACAAATAGTTTTAGCAATGGCTTTCATTCATTGTTCATTCATCCTATCACAATACACAGTTTCCATAATCAGATGAACCCTCAAGTTTAGTATTCTAGTGCCAAAACGAGATCTTATAAGTTGGGCAAAACATGCGAGATAATAACAGTCATATAGGAACAAGTTCGAAGATATTCGTGCTAAATATGTATAATTTAAACGATACTTCCAATTGCACAAAATTGATAAATAAAATGATCAGAAAATACATTAAAAGATGAATTGTTTAATTTTCAGTATAGGAGCAGTACCTTCCAGGTTTAATGTGTCTGACTAACACTAATGGTGCCTTTTGATTTTCATGCTTTGTCCGTGCTGTCATACTGGCACTGTCTACGGACTCTTTTCATAGAGTTAAGAGTTCTTTACACTGTGATACAGGTGAGTGGAATAATACCCAAATAACGCAACATGTTTAGTGTTGTGTTTCTGCTGATAAATCATACGAACTGTTTGGAAAAGCGCTGTGTTGGCAACAGAGAGATTTTTGGGCTGCCTATGCAGCATGTTTTTACAGGCACAGAATCACACAATTTATTACTTCAAAGCTACAACAAAAAATAGGGGATTGAGTGCTGCGATTTTCCGAAATGGGTAAATTGTTGGCATGAAAACATTGTAAAGTAATGATAATTAGCATTGCCTATGTGTACATTCACACACTTATTCGTCACATAGTTATTCGTGTTGAAAGATCAAGTGGGTGGAAAAATTTTACTGACGTGACATTGATGCCGAAATAACTGTACAGCTGGCAATACAATATCAAAAGGGGGCCATATGATACGCGTTCCATTTCTAAATTCTTATTTTTAAGAAACTTATCATGCCGAAGTAGAGAGCCCTATTTTTCCAAATATAATTCTCTAAATTAAAATTCTATAATAATTGCCAAAATTGGAAAGAACTTTAGCTATCACTTCAATTTCGGTGTGCATTCTTAAATTTGCATGTTAGCACCCTTTCTAGATATTACTATTATTATGATGGAAAAATACATGGTCTGTGTATTGGAACATGGCATATTTCAAAAGTATAATATGGAAGTAAAGCAAAAGATGTTAAAAGTTTATACTACCCTAACAATTAAAAAATAATTTAGAAGTTGTTATCTTTTCTATTTCAAAGCATTAATCGTAGGTATCTTATATATACATATATTATGTAATTAAGTATAATCAGATGAAAATAAAAAACAACTACCAACCCGTCCGTACCTATTCGACAAACTTTTTAAATGCCTAACTTGAGTGATTTTCAGTTTTAGTGGTAAAAAGCAAAAGCATTAATCTCTAAAACATGATTTAAAATCTTTCCTGTGAAATAAAAAAATACAAAAATACATCTTCTCTAAATCGAAAATCTTTGTGTTTTGGCAAATAAAAAATAAAAAAATTGCATGAAGCTAGTATGTGCCTACTTAAAAAAAAAAATCACACGTTTCTGAAAACGTAACTCTTGACTTTCATAAAATGCTTCCATAAGCTCCAAAAAGTTATATTCTGTTGTAAAGTCACTTACGATTTTTCGGGTAAATTACATGGAAAACGAACCGCTGAGTTATTACATCACATATTTTGTAACACTACGCGCGTGTCTCAAGTGCTCCAAATTTAGATTGTGCTTCAACATCCCATGTAACGCTTCAATCGATGACGTTCCACATAATTTGCAATTTAATATCAATATAAGGTAGAACCACTAGGTACACATAATTATTATATTAACGAGTAGTTGGACAGGGGACAGTTAAAGGCTTTATTGCAGATATGTATGTAGGTAATTGTCGCACGCACCCAGTTGGTGACGACCTCGTCCTCGGGATGTAAGGAATCCTGGTACCCGTTGGGGAAGAAATTATGGTTGACGGCCATCCTGGAAGCACTCAGTTGCGCGGACGTGTATCGTGCAGCGTATGATCGCGGACTGGTCGTTCCAGCGGTCCTCTCCCGAGTAAACAACGCGATTTCAATGCATTCTATTTTGGAAATATGGCGGGAAAATAGGCGTCAGCGTGGGCGAAAATCTACCGCGCGCCCTCAGAGCCTTGCGCCACATAAACATAAGTAATTTATATGTTTTCCCAAAGATTTTTGTAAGCAAATATGAATTTTAAGTATTCGAAAATAAATTAAGCGTCTACAAGCACGTAGCAACAACATTGTAATAATAAGAGCTGGCTTGATGAAACTATATTAATCATTGACGTACTTTTGAAAGTCACCAATTCATCTTGCCGATTTAGAGAAGCTGAAGAACAATGAAGTCAATAGTAACATTTATTGCAAATTGTATGAGAAATACGACCGCAGCGATCGTCTATTATTGAGGTTCATGATTCAGAAAACGAATTTAGCCTGGCTCGGGAATGTTCTAAGTCTCCGATGACTTATTGCTACAATTCTGTTTTATTTGGTCTAGAGCAGTTATGGAGTTATGCATTCCATTATCGAGCGTAGGTTCGGTACGCTCTGGTCTCCGAAAAGTTCTAATTAATAACTAGGCGTTATTAGACGATATTATAATGTTGGCGATTTTCCAAAATACGTCATATTAGTTTCTCAAAACACAGTTAACCTATATCTTAAATCAAGGATAAATGTGAAGTCATCAGCGCATGTAGGTAATATGCTACACATACTAACTACATTTTATGAATTGCCTATACCTATGTTTTGCCAAGTGGGAAAGTAACCGCCTTGTATCACATGAGGCGTGAGTTTGATTCCGACCAGCAGTAACAATCTGAATCTTATTTTGTGGGATTTATTTGTTAACCAAATGATTTACCATCTGCTAATGGTGAATCGTAAGGCGTTGGTCGCCTTACGATTCACTATTCCATCTCAGCCATAAGACGTTCACAGCTGGACATAGGCCTCCCCCAAGGTTTTCCATATCATTCGGACCTGAGCTGACCTTGTCCATCGGTTGCGCGCGACCTTTACTGGCCTGCCCACGCTGCGTCTTCCAGTTCACCATTCACCATAAGCAGATGGTAAATCATTTGGTTAACAAATAAACCCCACAAAGTGAGATTCAGATTGTTACTGCTGGTCGGAATCAAACTCACGAGAAATTCTATAGGCTTGTCTGATCCACCAATCCGCATTTAGCCAGCGTTTGTGGATTAAGGCCTACTACTCCCTCTCAGGTCTTTTTTCTTTGATTGAAGAGAGGAGACCGTTGCCTAGAAGTCATACAACAACCATAATCGAATGGTTGTTAAGCAACTATTACTAAGCATGACGAAGCCGGCAGGTAGGCAACGGAACTCTATAATTAAGCAATGTAATCTAGTCGTGTTTGGACTTTTTTGAATGGTAATGAGATGATGAGTGAGTAAGAGTTTGTATAAAAGTTGTTGTCCTGTTTGAATACGTTAGACTTTGGTCTGTTTTTTTTTTGTTAAAATTATTCTAATAGAAATCATTTAATTTTATTTTGACTTTAATAATCCTAGAGTATTTTTAGCAAAGCGGCCCAAAAAATTATTTATCTATCACTGAATAAATTGGCTTAAGATTTATCAGTTGAAAGCAACCTAATTTTAAATATGCTTTACATTCTTCATGTTGAAAAACTGTATTTGTGTTTTTGTCTAAAACGAATAATAGGTATCTAAACGTACCTAGTTTTTTTTAAATAACACTTTTGTTGCATACAAGCATACGGCCCGCCCGATGTTAAGCAGTTACCGTAGCCTAAATTATAAACACGTAGTTTTTTTAATACTACTTTTGGTGCATACAAGCATACGGCTCACCCGATGTTAAGCAGTTACCGTAGCCTAAATTATAAACACGTAGTTTTTTTTTTAATACTACTTTTGGTGCATACAAGCATACGGCTCACCCGATGTTAAGCAGTTACCGTAGCCTAAATTATAAACACGCAGTTTTTTTTAAATACCACTTTTGTTGCATACAAGCATAAAATGATAAATATGTAACTACGTGTTAAATACCCTTTATAAGTTTCGGCTGCTATTGCACAAAATTGTAATCATAAAATATCTAAACCTTTTGTAATGTCGAATCAAAACTGTTGCAAAATATAGTACAAATTTGGTATTTATATGCGTAGTTATTCATAACGATCTGTCCATAGAATTTTGAAATCTGGGAAGAATTTAGGAACGTAGACAACGAGATTTACATCCACAAATGAACAGCAGCTAAAATAACACTACCTGCACTACCTGGGTAGTGTAGGGTAGCCGCTGGCGACAACAGTCTCTCTGTTCCTCGAGGAGGCGCTGTTCTGGCAGCAGGAGAGATTTTGTTTGCCAGTAGGTACAGGCAATTCAATTTTTACACGGTGAAAATGTAAGTCATAAAGATTTTTTTATTGAAAAAAGAAAATGTCTTAATTTAAAAAGTAGGCAAAACATGAATAATAACATATGCTTTGTTGTACCAATATGGTCAACAGTTCAGCATAATGCAAAGTACAAATGCACTTAGCGCTGATTTTTAGCTGCAACCCAAAGGGAGTGGAATGTTAAATAATGTCCCTAGCTTTTCGTAGCAAACGAGCCAGTGGCCCACCTAATGTTTTAAGCACCGCTCATGACTTCAGCAATGCCAGGGACACCGCCAAAAGCTCGCTGCCTACTAGATGTTAGTGTTCTAAGTAATCTGTGGTAACAAAAAAATCTAATCATTTGGTAGAAAAACATAAAATTACGGCAATCTTTTGCTCTGTCAAAAGAAACAACAGCGTCTTCATATAATATTTTGATGATCACTTAGTATCCTACATCCCTACAACCTAAGTATTTTTTGAAATATACCTATAGCAATCAGATCAAACAGGCGTATCAGACATTAAAGATGAAATTAATATTAAGAACGGCTACTTTGGCAAAGAACCAAATTATCTAATTACGTATGATTAACTACGAATGAAACTATGACGTGACTTCACATTAAAATAATTTTATCCTTCGTTGCGAAAAAGCAAGTCTTACAGAGTATTGTCAAGTAAACAGTTATTAAAGATTGGTTTTCGGATCCATTTATTAATGGCATTTAACGATTCCAACTAAATACTGACCTAACTGAAACAGCACGTACCTACCCTATTTAAAGATATTGGCATTTTATAAAAGTAATTCTTTAAAATGTCTCTCCGATCCTCTTGCAGTCAACTTAGTGCTCAATGCTGCCAAAATGCTGTGGTGCAAAGAAACGCTAGCTAAAACTAATGCTGGCATTTCCTAACACAACGTGCAGGATCACTGACCTGGTGACACGTTCATACTTAGCATATGCGCAGCTGACGCGCGACCTTGACTAGTGACAGTCCGTCGTTTTCAGGAACCTTACTTTGCAACAAATATAATAGTTGCGTTGCACTAACCTGACTTCCAATAGACTCATCGACGGTTTCATCAGTGCGTGTGGATGATGGCGACATCATAAGAGTCCTGTATTCTCCCTCAAGTTGCAGAGGGTAGGTGTAGATGGGTGCTGGGGGAGGCCCGTGATCACGTGCGGGTACTGGCGTGCGCGGCAGGGAATCTTGCCCGCGCCACGCAGTACCGGGCAGGGGGCTTGGTGTCCTGGACAAACAAAGACATGTCTATACCAATATGTACTGTTAGGCCGGAGTTTGTATATTTAAACAACCTTTAATATTAAATTCACAGCAGTATGATGGTAATAGAGTAGTGAACGTGGTCACTGCTAACAAACCGCACTGAGTGTTCGATTCCCACTCGATACAAAACTGTGCGATCCATTGTTTATTCCAAGTCTGGGTATACTTTGTGTCCGTATATTGTTTACATTGTACCCTTCGACACAGAGTATGTTCCTATACTGTATCTTTTAGAACGATGTAGTTCCTTTATTTTTTTTAATAAAAAATATGTCGGAACGTCTGTTGTTATGTTTACATCGATCTCAATAATTCTATGACCAAGAAATACCTATCTCTATGGCAAGGTGAGAATATCTCAATGGGTGGTTAGACTTGCAGATGATAGCTGGGTAGAACTGAAGGAAGTTAAGAAGGAAATTAAGAAAAGCCTATGTCCAGCAGTGGGCGTAAGCAGGCTGATTATTTCAAGAAAAAAAATCGAAATGTGCGACATATCTAATTTTCAACAAATTCCCCTAGGTAAACTCCACAATAATAATATAAGGCAGTAGTTAAATCGTTCTATAATATAATATGTATGCATAGATTTTTATTTTACAACAGTTTTCCATTTTAACTTATAAGTTCTATAGTAAAATGTATCTATTCCTTCTTATAATAGCATCAATGCGTCTGTCGACCTTTGGCTCGAATCTCTCAGCTATGCCGTTGCTGCGTTTAAATTATTCAGTCATTGGGACATTCTGCCTTCTGATATCTTTCGTAAAATTGTTTTATTATTTTTAGATTTTAACATTGAATAAAAACTATTATAAACATTTTTATGCCAGTCATAGCATTGTATTTTTTTTTTATTTTTCTCTTTGACGTCCAAATCTGACTAGGCTGTGCTGTATAATAGCAACCAGACAACTGGTCATACTTATATATTATAAAGACAAATCCACGCTAAACTCTACCACCTATTTGAACTAAGTCAGGGTTATCAGCACTAAACCTGTAAGCACCAGGCTATTACTTCAGAAGTAAATTGGAAAGAAAATATATCTTTAGAAGTTTATATAGGTAATTTTCATTATCATCAGCCTTTCCCAGTCCACTGCTGGACATAGACCTCTCCAAACGACCACTTGCCACAATCCTCAGGTTGTCGCAACCAACTGTTCTCAGCCACTTTTCGAAGATCATCGCTATAATCTAACAATAATACATACTTAGACAAAACAGTATACGAAAAAGTAAATGGCATCTACTATGAGTTGAAATCTGAGATAATGGCAATACAGTCACAATTGAATATGATTTAAATATGAGTGATCATCCATGCCAAGGAAAAGGAGTTTTATTTATTTACTTTTGAATATATAACACCAAAGATAATTTGACTAAAATCAATAATTTGTTAAAAATACTTTTTCATTAGATAAGTACAGTAGCATAATTTCATATACATGTAGTCTAAATATCCTCGTGAGAAACATAGACTTTAGAAACAGTATTTCGGTATTGGGTTGTCTAGACCCTCTCTCTCTCTTGATAGAGGAGAGGAAATCCGTGCCGAGCAGTGGGGCATATATGGGTTGCTATTATTATTAAATATAGGTTGTCTAGTCCTATGACGTAGCCAACCCAACTGCTGGGGCCTAATCGCACTGACCGTATTAAGGGTCCACGTATTTTACAGAATACTAGGTACTGTATATATTATTAATTAATAAACTTCAAAGTTTTTCTTAGGAGTATATAAGATATGCCTCAGAGAAAGTACATATTAAGTCCTTTAAGGAATATTTCAGACAATATGTTTTTATACTTACGTCTTTTTATGTGCCATTTGCTGGCACATCGATGCTCTAAATCGATGTAGCATATAGCAAATTAAAAACTGATCCTTATTTGCCTTGAGCCTAATAAAATTAATGATAATGGCAATGATACCTGTAGGGTGCTGCAGCGGCATTTGGCACGGGCGATCGTGGCGCTAGTGGCGTGCCAGATCCACGCGGTCCTTCACGGTCCACGTCCCTACACATGGTACGACATATGAATATGACATGTAAGGGTTTTTTCGTGCTGTTAACAATATATGCTCTACAACCAGTCGAAAATACTTTTTAGTACCTACAGTTATTATTTTGTTGAACAAGTTAGATATTAAAATAGAGAAGAGTGCTGCCATTATTATATTATATAATTTAGGATAATTTAAACTGTCGTAATCATAACATAATCCATCACACTTTTCCCCCCAAAAAAAGTTAGCTTTCACATTCTCCACCTACGTTAAAGTCCCATGCACCTAATAGGGAGCCAGCTTTGATGCCATGTATACATTGTCATGGCATCTAAATATTTTCGACCAGTTGTATCTCATGGAATTTGCACAACATTTATTTAAGTACTGAGGTATGTATACAATTAATATTCGGATGTCAATCCTGGACTTATTAAAAAGTGAAAGCGACATTTTAGTTGTCCATTTTTAATTAATCCAAAATTGTTTAAATATGTCTACAAAGATAATAAGGAATTGATGCAATGCATTTAGTTAATAATATCACAATCTAAATTAGGTACATTTACGAACATAACACAAAATAAACGAACGACTGGACTATATAGGATTGCCTTTATCAGAAACAATGTAAATTCTATATACTTAAAAGAATTTATTAAACAAATAGTATAGGTATACATGCGTGAAATACTGACGGTAACAAACAAGATATTTATACCTATATTAAATATTAACTCAGGAACTTAACATCTGTTTCAACAACAAATATTTTTAAAGTATATAAATATCATTCGTGTGTCTACAACATCGATAAATAACACAATCTACGTGCTCTTGATTATTTTAGGAAAGTTATAATAGATATAAGGATACTAAATATAACAGGCAATCATTTATACGAGCGTTTACGTCACGTAACAGACTATATATTTTAAAGTGCAGTGTGATACAGAATTAAAACATTTTATAACGATTTTCCAGTCTAGTTTTACTAGTGATATCAAAGAATTTGGTTTTAGCACTAAAGACACATCTAAAAACTTTAGGCTATGATATAATCAGGATATTAAACAGCCAAATTATGAACCGTATTTTAAATTCTCAGTCAATTCAGTATCACAGGAAACATAAATAAATCCCGAGCTAGGTGAAGGGCAACAGTGAGGACACCTAGTGCAGTCTTACTCAGCAAACTCGTGATAGAAGGTGGGCGTGGGCACACGGCCTACAAAGCTGCCTGGAGTGCTTGGCACCGAGTACAGGTGAGCACTAGAACCGCCCCTGTATATATACTAAGGTATTATAATTATTTACTTTACACTACACAATATGGAAACTCTTCAGATCACCTAGATATTTTGATAAAAAAATCTGGATAGAAGAAATATTTAAAGTGTCATTATAGCATTTAACATTTTTGTAAATGTATAATGGCAATTTGTTTAGAATTCATGTTTTAAACCTATCATGTTCAATTCTAAAACTAAGTACATGTCGGTTAGTAATCGGCAATTTAAAAAAATATTTAAATAACGAAGAATATTATTCTTGGTTATTTTCATATTGACGTTAAGGTTGACGTTTTTGTTAGCAAGTTATGTGTGTGATTACCTTTGCACAACAATCTTGATCTGTCTCTGTGCATTCTTAAAGAGATTCTGTGCGTCCTCGTGTCGCAGGTCGCGTGCGTCGTAATCGTCGATCTTCGCTATGATGTCTCCGCGGACTAATTCCCGACCAGCGGGAGTGCCCGGTGTCACCTGGAATTCATTTGTTACTCTTAGTACCTATGATATCTGTTTTGTAGACGTAAAATTTGTGGATAAATAGGTACATACTACATGTACCTATTATATTACTTATTATTATCTATAAATTTTTTATCACATTTTGATCCAGTCCAATGGTAACACCGAATATGAATTATGTGGCTGCATGACAGTTATAATATATCTTGAAACAAAAACTGAGAGTGCTATTAATTCTATACATCCACAAATGCAATTTTCAGTCCAGCTGCTATGCCAATCTCAACAGTTAGTGTTTATTTAAACTGTATATATGGATGCGTTTGAAGTAACAGCTGAAGTTCAGTAGAAGAACGATCGCCGATCTCTAACCAATTTCTTCAAAGGCATGTTTAATTCCGTTTACATCCTTTTTACGAGTTCGTACGAAAATTAAGATTTATCTGCCATACATAACAATTTATTTAAAGCGTAAAACAATGTTTGGGCTATTAGTAAACGGCCTAGTTTTCAGTATTGCACGTGTTACAACATAAAAACCTAAAATATAGGTACGCACTGAAGGTATGTGGCTCATATAGAAGGCTAACAGACGGGCCGTGACATTCTGAAGTTTGAACCAAGCGTTCTATCGACTCGGTCATCTTCAAGGGTACTATAATCATAAACAATATTTTCAGTACCTAACCCATCGAACTCTGCCAGGAAGTAGAACCTAACTATAAATGAATCATCAACAACCCAGTTTAGCCTTGACACTCCTTTGAAAATGTAAAGGGTAAAGATTAGAAGATTTGACCCTAGAAATTAGTGGAGCAGCTCATGAGTAATTAGTAATTTTGGAGGGCTTTGTACTGAAGGGTGTAACGAATTGCATTTAATAGGACGACCTTGTCACTAGGGTAGACAAGAGGGACGCGGGGCGCGTGCAATGAGTTTGGCCAGTGGCCAGGCTAAATGCGTCCGTCGGCGTCGCCGCGCCAACCTGACATTTTTTATTGAAAACAACCGACAGATCGGATGGAGGCCGCGTCGCATCGACGGCTCGACCTGCGCAAATTCATCACACACTTCCTCGAGTCAATGGCGAGGACATACAGCTATATTTACTCTTATCCATCAACGCGGCTTGTGGCAACATTTTTCGGGAGACGTCAATTCTAATTCGTTGTTTGATGAATTTTTGAGACGTTACAGCTGGCAAAGGTCCATCCGCATTACATTCATACGCAAGTGATGCGTAGGTGCTTACGTCACAAAAGTATCCAGAATCATGTATCAGCATCACGTTACCATACGATCAATGAATTGCTTGTCTTCCTCGTAATATAGAATACTACATAGTAGGTATGTATATAGGAGTACCTAGCGATTCTATTCTTATCGTATGAGCTGACCAAAACTTACTAATACCCTTGAAAGCGTCTTTCTTTTGGTAAACCCCTAATCTGACTTCAATGAAACATAGCTAAAATCATCAAGTTTCAATGAGGTCTCAACTTAAAACAATCACGTTAAATTCGGTCCATCCATTAGGACAATGCAATCAGAAACTTTAAAATTAATCACTTAAGCCACTGAACCAGCCATGTAGTCAAATAAAAAAACATGCGTAGCTGAAAATCAGTACTGTACTATAAGCACAGCGTATACTGAGCTAGATAGATTCCCTGCTACACATGTATGTCCTTTGAGATATAAGTACCTATGTATATTAATAATATTATAATGTATGTGTAAATCTAATTTTTGTGTATGTATTTTTTCCTGTTCCTTTCTGTGTGTGGCAAAAATAAATGGTTTTATACTACCAAGGAGGCAAACAAGCATACGGCCCACCTGATGGTAAGCAGTTACCGTAGCCTATGGACGCTTGCAACACCACGGGTATCACTCGCGCATTGCTGACCCTTTAGAACCCATATAACTCCTTTCTTGAAGAACCCCATGCTATAACCTATGCATATAATATATAATTATGTAAAGAACCCCATGCTATAACCTAATCGAGCGTGGGAGGAAATTCCTTTGAAACGTTTATTAACTAAACGTACCTACTTCTATGTTTTTTTAAATCAGAATAACAATACCGTTAATTAGCGTTCGCAGCAAGCATATAGCAGCCAAGATGCCTAAATTATGTAATGGAATTTCTAGTTAAAGCCAATTAAAATAAACTTAATGCCAGCGGGTCAATTAACAAAGTACCTACCTAAATATACTTCAATAACATTATTTATTTTAATTTATACAACCTCAAAAATGTATTTTGTGTCCGACAGAAAAGCTCATGACTTTAAAACGACTTATTCTTCTTTTATTGTTCTATCGATCATTAAACAAAGAATTTGTTACTTATCAAAACTCTGTTTCTCTGAAAGGTGTGTTACTTATTAAAATTCTGTTTTGTGTTAACCCTGTGTTTTGAATAATGGGTGCGGGCTATAGGACCTTTGATTAATATATCTACGTAATGCGATGATTTTTGTACTATTTAAAATAATTCCCTATTATTATTGCTTTTTAGATACTCTAGGTTAGGAATTAAAGGCTGTTTTCTTCCTATTTCTTAGAACTGTCTTTCTTTTTTAAAAATATAACAATTTTCTATCAAAGCATTTTCAGCGTTGCCAAATTGTTATTCGTTGTCTCATACAGATCTATAGTTGGAACTGAGCAATCCAGCACTTAGGGAATTCCCTTCGGTTTAGTTAATGGCTATTTATTTTATGATTACATAAACTTGAAATGACATAAATCAACAGGCGGTGGAAACAGTTGCCAAGGGAATGACATGAGTTATGAAAATACTAATTACTCAGATTTCCTACACATATTGGGACATCCACAACCTAAATAACATCAATAAGCTATGCTGCCTTGATATTCAAGTTTTGATAAAACCGACTCTACACTTAACGTTTTTCCCGCAGCTTTATTCATACAGTTTGTTCGTAGTTACTTAGCAGCCTTTGGGCAGAAACACCTGCAGTTTTTTATACGACTAAGGTAAAGATTTTTAGATACACAAACCAGTAATAATAATAATGATAAGTTATTAAGACAATATAATCCAATAGTGTTAGTAAAAGCTTAGAAAAACTATGTTAATAAATAGATGTATTTTGCGACAGGTCTTAACAATTTAGTTAGATGGCCTATAGGAGAATAATTTCCGCTGTCGGCTACCGTTCTTAATGATACCACAGAATAAATATATTTATTGTGTGATGATACTGTTGGGGCTGTCGCGCACTCCGGTGAGCAGAGATGCTGCCTGTTTACGCATTATAGCATCAAAACTGTCGACTTTTGCTACTGAGAAAAGTAAAGAAGTAATGCCCTTAGCGTTGCAAGGATCGATAGGCTGCAGTAACTGCTGACATTTCTTCATTAGGCCAGCTTTATGCTTGCTTTAGTATAGTATGTGGAAAAGTTAAAGCACTCTTAAGCAATTTGAAAGTATTTTCTACAGATACTAGTAGGTAGATATTATATTCATGTTTTCTATCAAGATGTTGATTGACTTATCGATGCCATATGGAGAGGAAGTAATGAAGGCATTTTAATGGTAACGTAAAAAGAAATGAGCTCAAGGCTGTGTTTGCGATTGGAAGATTTATGACAACCAAGGTCAACGGCGAGATTATTTGCTAAGTGCAGTATCTGATCAACCCGACGCTTGTGCCGCTGTGTGCGTGGCCAGTCTCAGCCTAAAGGTAAATTTGGAGCTAAAATTGGGACACTCAAGATGGCTGAACTATTAAGATTAAACTTGACCTAGTATCTTAATAAGTAAACTATGCTATAAATCTTATAGATTATTGATAGCTTCTTTATTTTTCAGATCTTAAAGCACATTACAGTTTTTTAGATCTTAAAGCATTAGATCTAAAAAGCTATGAATAATCATCATCTCAGCCAAAAGACGTCCACTGCTGGACATAGGCCTCCCCCAAGGATTTCCATAACTCTCGATCCTGAGCCGAACTTGTCCATCGGTGAATAATGTTTATAACTATTGTCAATAAGAGCCCACTATTTAAATTAGTAAATTTGCTATTTAAGCCTTTGACAAAGTAGGTTTCTTGGAGATAAACTGCTTTTTAGTGACAGCAACAGCAGGTGAAACTAACTAGGTGCATATTTTCAAAAGATCAGTTTTCTTGTTTTTAAAAATCGATCTAGTTTTTTCACGATTAGAAAAATTCATGAGTCATCCTGAAAGAAGGGCTTTTCCAAAGATAAATATATCACACGTAATAATAAGTATAATGTGTACAACATTACATTACTTAGTCAATTTTAATGTATTATGGAAATTGACTCTAAAAGATCAGCTCAATAACAAGGGTTTGGAAAAAATCGACCATCGATCGATCGAGAAAGGGCAGCAGTAAAATATTCTAGTCAAAAAAGCCAAAAGCAGACTACCGTAAAGTTCTGAAGACTTCTAAGTAAGTTTTCCATTTTTTTATTAAACAAAGACTGCAAAATAGTATAAGCAAAGCATAGTCAATAGATGATAGTTTAAAAGAGAAAGGGATACTACCTACTACAGCAGTCTATGCATGGGCAACTGGTACTTTTAACTTTTTACAGATTATCGGTAAATGTGCAAATAGCGCAACAAAATGATTTGTCAATTTTATTCTTTTGTTTC
The DNA here is from genome assembly GCA_947095525.1 of Trisateles emortualis. Lineage (NCBI taxonomy): Eukaryota > Metazoa > Arthropoda > Insecta > Lepidoptera > Erebidae > Trisateles > Trisateles emortualis. The sequence continues at coordinate 13,275,089 of OX352734.1, forward strand.
CATGATCGATGCGGATAACAGCTAGAGCTTAGAGCAATTTCTATTAAAAATAAACACAAATATACGTCATCGTCCGTGGCTACCTACGTACGAATGTGCATGATTCATGAGTTGAAAAAATATAAACTCTACTTGTTTTATATAAAATGCATAAAGTTTTATATCAGTCTAGAATATTCTCACAATATTTATGATTGCTCTGTTTGTTCTAAGCCATAGCTTAGAACAAACAGAGCAATCATAAATATTCTGTTTTAAATTGAAACTGTTTGATGTGTTCATTTAACATATTAAATGAACACATCAAACAGTTTCAATTTAAAACAGACTCAGAACTTTGCACAAACATGTCTCAATGCAGGACCAAAATCTGGACTGTCGGTGATAATTATTATCCTTGACCACATGACGTGACGGCTAATCTTGAGTCACTGGTTGGTCAAGTGGTGATGAGATATAGACGAACATAACAGCCTGCTGGATATAAGTTCTCCTGAGGGTTGTTACATGCAGCAACCAAGGTGCAAATTGCTGAGCCCAAAACAGAGCGACCTGGGTGTTACTTTTAATTGTTAAAATTAGTTTTATTATTATTATTATAATTAAATCTACCTATATTTTCTTTTTGGTTCCGTTCTCTAGTAGGTACAGCAAAGATGAAAGGGCGCGGCAAATTCAAAATGTTATTTATCTTAATAAGTAGCTACTTTATGAAAATATGATGGGCTGCTTATTGGGAAATTTGTATATTATTCGACCCCTAGTAAGAACTAGGGGTCGCCCGCGTCGTCGTCCGCGTGGTCATTTGGAATATTTTCCCCGATTTTGCAACATATCTCACTAATGCTCCGCTCTTATTGATCATAGCGTGATGTTATATAGCCTATAGCCTTCCTGGATAAATTCACTATTCAACAAAAAAAGTTTTTTCTTATCGAACAAGTACTTTCTGAGATTAGCGCGTTCAACCAAAGAAACAAACTCTTCAGCTTTATTATATTAGTATAGATTTTGACTTTGTATGAAATGTCGAAATGTAGTAGAATCCAGACAAATCTGGGGATTTGTCTGGATGATGGGTCATCTGGCAACCCTAAATTAAGGCCTCGTGGAATGATATAGGTATTAATCTGGTCAATATAGGCATTTTACTAAATGCTTTCGCCGATTTGTTATGGTAACAAACTAAAGCCATATATTTGTGATTAAAATATTTGTGTGTACCTACTTGGCACAATTTCATTGGAATTACTCACAATTTTATTTTAGAATAGGTAGGTACATCTAACCACTAAAAACAGCTGATTATTTTGCAAATTATTGCAGAATGTTGACGATAATATTAATATGTGTCAATCATAAAAGGATCCTTTTGTTTTAGGTGTCCAAAGAAAGTATCAGCAATATCAGAACATAAAATAAAAGAACCAAAGATACCTAAAGGAATAAATGAAATATCACCAATCATGAAGATCGTGTTTTCCAGAATGTTGATTGCAATATGATACAACTCAGGTAAATTTATAATATTTTATTTGTTTCTGCAAACACCCACGTGCGATTAGGTAGTCTATTTGCGGCTCAGATCGCACTTGTTACAAAAACAATATGAAAACTTTCCTTACTTCTTCATTTGAAACTGCATTTTGTTTTCAAATACGTTCTCAACGGAAGCGCGTTGCGTTACGAGATAAATAAACTATCGTCATTAGCCTGTTTTCAGAGTTGCCAAAGTAATTAGTAGATATGTTTCTTGACGTTATCACGTAGGCATCTACCTGCCTGAAGGAGATGAAAGTGGAAATCAAGGCTAATATTATAAAGCGAATGAAATGATTTTGATTACTAGTACCTAAACCGTTTTAAAAAAATATTTCACCTATAGAAAGCTATATTATCAGCGAGTAACATAAGCTATATTTTATTTTAAAAATGAGATCTCTACGAAAACTAAACGAATATCCACTTGTGCGAAGCCAGGACGGGTAACTAGTTTGACGATAAAACAACAAAGCTAATCAATATTATTCTAAATTAACCTATAGGTATGCCTACTTAAATATGGCTTTTAGGCTAAGGTTATTTTATGAAAAGCGCAGAGGCCGAGACTTACTTTGTTTTGTTTAGGTATACCTAAGTAGGTATAATGTAAACATAAATCAAACGTGGTTATTTGGATTTGTTTTAAGTTTACAAAGTATGCTTTTGAAATAAATGGGTTTTAAGGAATTGCTTAAATATACATGGACTGTATGTATATTTTAGCAATTCCTTTAAATCCATTAGGTATAAAGAACGAAATTTTGGCGTAGTAAATAATAGGCCCACGAGGGATGCAAACGCATTCTACGTTATGCATGATCTACGATAATTAATACTGCAGTCAAGAAACTGAAAATGTAAGAGATTAACATATCGGGGTCAAGTCGCATCGTCGTCGGCAGCTGTCGAACGACTGGGACCGATACATCCAAGAATATAATCTGTTATAAAGAGAGTTCGTCGACGCTCTAGATATATATTTTAATGATGTTCTAGATAATCTTTACACAACGGTCGTTTCCCGATATTTTAAAACAGCTCACCAGATACTTAAAATATAAAAATAGCTATAGTGCTTCACATTGTCGGCTTGCCGGTAAGTCCCAGACTGAGTGACAACGCTATAAATATTTTTGTGTCCCGGATAAATTATAAAATAATACAATAGTTTAATCATCTAAATTTTCAACGAAACAATTCTCGCTTAATTTCATAGTGAGTGATGAAAGTGAGCAAGCAACTGAGAAGCAAGGTGCGGGAAGGGTATGTCCATCGTCAACCTAGATAATGTTTTATTTACAAACAGACCGGTGCGGCTGGAGCGGCGGGTGTGTTTACACCGGCACGCGTCGCCGGCGCGGCAGGGCTGGCGGTCGGTCGGGCTAGGAACGAACAAACGGTGGAAGTAATACCCTGGTGACGATGAGCGGGGTGGCGAGGTCCGCGCCGCCCACGAGCCGCAGACCCCAGTTGACCTCGCGGCTGTCGCGCCGCAGCGTCACCACGAACGTGTGCAGTCGGCCCATGGCACGAGCTCGAGACGCGGAGTGCGAGCGCGCCGGCAATACGCGACGTTGTGCGCGCTAAATTAGCCACACCGCAAATCCACTCCGCCCCTGCCCCCCTGAGCACTGCATGTATCTAACCCTGCCTTCGCAATCGACCTAATTCGATTTACGGAAACTGCGATATATCGATGCCTCTGATATCCAGCCGCATCGGTACCAGGGCCACTCTGTTTATCTACTCCAAATTATAATGTCTGGACATATTAAAAATGACCTACATAAATTTCGGCTTATTTCATAAATTGATGGACGCATCGAAAAGCAATGAGAAACAGTAACGTTTAAACATCTGGTAACTTTTAAGAACTATATTTTTAAAATTATGCCATCAATCATGTTGGATTCTTTGTTTTTCTTACTTCTGGCAGCAAATATTTGGCTGATAGGATACAATAATAAAACGTAAAATTGCTATTCATAATAAATTGACCTAGTAGGAACTATTCAAATTTATGAGTAAAGAACTAATTTAATATTAGTCTTGGAGGGTTTACATCTGAATAGTAGAGGTCATTGCCAATCACTTGCTGTTACGTCAAAATTCTATATCCCAATAGACATTTTAATTGGCATGATATAATGTTATTGGAATATATTTAGATCATTGATCATGAATTAATAATAATGAAAACACATAAGAAATTGGCATGCCATATTACAATCGTCATGACCTGTCACTATTAAACGTATTTGAGTAGTACACTTTGTGGGTAACACACCTGTTTATAGTTTCTCATTCATTAAATCAATTCACTGTTGCTTTAAAATTTCTAATTTTGTTTCTTTTTGTAACCAACGTTATCCTACCTGTCAGACTAAGTCCTCTCTCATATCCCAGGCACATAATTATTGAATGATACTCTATTATCGATCATAAGTAACGCATCAGCTACCTATTAAATTATACGAATGTATTATTGAATCATATAATGTACATTGATGTTATATAATCATTCACATTCCATTCCTACAATTTCTATTAACTACTCCTACATTCTACAATATTCATATTGTCTTACTTTGTTCCTCGGTCCGAAGTCCCTAGGTTCACTTCCAGGATCCAAAGCGCGGTGGTGCGGCACTCGCCAGAAGGCTGGTCTCTCGTACTTGGGCATCTTCACCAATTCTTATATCCTTTTCCAGCCAAAACTATCACAAAAATGTCCTTATTAAAACTATAATCAAACCCTCGTATAACTCGAACAAATGTACGAGTTCAATGCAGTTGCAGTGAGAGTGCATACTATTACAATCCCTTTATAATCGGCCGTCAAATTAATATCATAATGCATTCACGTAGGTGTTTGGCAACATTTCTATGTAATAAATCACCTGTTCTATGGACAAGGACAGCTGGGCACCGGTAAAAATTCCACGTTAGACGCCACGTGGAACTCGTAGTGGGGGGAAGTCTGGAATACGAGGGCTCACTCACCAGAGGGCGCGCCGCGTCGTTACTTGATCAGCGTCGCTCGACCAGTGCCGATTTCTATTATCTCGAATTATTCCCTCGCAACATCAATATTCTATTTTTCGCGTCGCGGGGATAGCGGCGAGCGTCAGTACCACGGATCGTGATTCGAATGATTTACAAGGGGAGCCGGACTACACGAGCTGTTTCTGGGCCAGTACACTGTACGCAGATACGCGACTACACTCGTCGGTCCTTTTCGACATGTGAATACTCGACACCCGTTCATTGCTCCCAAATTTTTTCGTCTTTGGAAGAGTCAAGATATGTAACAACAGTCACTAACGTGTTTACGAACGTTGAACCCACCCATTATTTATGTTAAACAAAAATGTTAAATAAGTATCAGAAATATTTTTTTATTAAAGTTTATTTTAAATAATTTAATAATAGTCACATAAAAACAAATCATAAAAATATACATAAGATAGGACATAATCCATTTATATAAGACTAAAAAAATCTATTGATATTGATACATATAATGATATACTAGTTCATGACCGCAGCTTCGTCCGCGTAGATTTCAATAAAGATATTAGGATAGGGAATTCTAACAAACAGGCTATTATAGAGAAAGATATAGTAAAATTGTTTATTATAGCTCCTATTATTCTAAGCTATAACATTGTAAAGTTTCATCAAAATCTATATTAGTCTTTGTGTGAAGCAGTAACAAACAACCATCTTTATAAACATTCCTGTTTATTATATTAGTAGAATAATAAATGTATGTATCAATAACAATAAGTTTAATTTACCAAAATTAAAGCTCAAATATAAAAGAAAATAGCCAAACATTTAGAAACAATATTTTTTAATCTTAGTAACTAAATAACATTAAGCTTAGTACATAATGTTGGAGTTAACTTTCCTTTACTTATATACAATATACATAGTTAAGGTAAAATTGTGAGATTATTATATAAAAAAGTTTATCATGTTTATTATTATAATATAAAAGCATCCAGGACTTAATATAAAACGGTTTTGGGATTTCACTACATTCCGATTGTCTGAAAAATAAAACGATATTAAAAAGGAGTTTCATCGCGAAATGTTTTGGTAATTTTTTAAATACAGTTTTGGTAACGACAACAGTCTTTTATAGACAGGAGCTTATTGTCAATAGCCACCAGTTTAAGTTTAAATAGTTAAGTTACTATTATTATTAAAAGACTGTAGTACTTTTTATAACTCAATTTAGCTTAAAAGGAATAATAATTTGTATTATAATTTTTTTTAAACTACCGAGGTGGCAAACAAGCATACGGCCCGCCTGATGTAAGCAGTTACCGTAGCCTATGGACGCTTGCAACATCGAGAGTATCACTGCCGCGTTGCCGACCCTTTAATGACTTATAACTCTTTTCTTGAAGAACCCCATGCTATAGTCTCTTGGGAAAACCTCTGCAAATAAAATACGTCTGTGTTTTTAAATAAATAGAGATAGGGCACCATACTAGTGGACCAGCCTGACTGGGGGAGGACCTCCACTTTACAGAAGACCACAGCCAAATAACTACACACAGCAGTGTAGTTGTGTTCCTGTGTGTGAGTGCAGGTCTCCCTCAAAGCCCGGGTGCATAAAAATGGATCGGCAACACGCAAGTGATACCTCTGGTATTGCAAGCGTCCATAGGCTACACTAACTGCTTAACATCAGGCAGGCCGTATGCTTCTTTGCCACTCAAGTAGTACAAAAACAATATTGCGTCAGATCCCAAAACTATTCTATTAATGTTTAAGGTACATTTAAGCTGAATACATTGCATAAAGATACAAAATTGATTCTCATAATCAATAGAATATTTAACAAAAGTTTACTATTTTGATTTATAACGGTAACTTAGTTTTCTTTTTGATATAGACCCCAACTTTTTTTCGCTTAAAATTCGATAAGCATTAGAATGAAAACTAAAATATTTGATAAAATTAACTCAGTAATAATTTAACATACACACATATAAGAAATTATTTAAACAATATTTTTGACATAAATATTCAACATTATCATGTTTAATGTTAATACAAAAGAAAAGCGACGTACAGGCATTATTATAAGCACATTTAAAAATGATAGGAACCTAATTAAAATTCAGCCAACATTACAAATAAAAAATCATAAATTTCAGTCAAAAACATCTTAAAAAGAACTAAATTTTTAAATGACCAGAATAGAGAGCTTACAAAGAAAACTTATTTTTATACATAAATTTGTCAAATTATACAAATTGACAAATTATATTATGCTGTCTTTGTCTACACAGAGTAAATAAAAAGAGATAGCGCGAAGAAATACGCGATCATGTAAATGTTTTTGGCAGAGGAAAAACAGTCCCTTAATTCGTTTTATCGATTCACTCGTTTATAAATACCGTATTTAAGTATATGTGGGGGAATACAGTCACAAGATTTTATGGTCGTCTGATCAAAGGGGCGTTCGGGCGGTACTAAATGTCATTACAAATGGATTACAGACATTTCACATAGATGTCTATATATATTGTATGTATAGGTATGGTAAACCAAGATTATAAAACCGCTGGAGTGTTTAGAATTAAATTAAAAGTCTTCTCATGAAAAGGCTTTTTAAAATAAGTAAATTCATGTGTCTAGAAGTATAATTTAAGATAGCATACTATAATATTACTATCTAATGAGACAAACTTTCGTTGTTCATTTTTTATCGCGAGACTTTTGTTCATACAAAAATAAAAAGGCTTTACGATTAGCTCGAAGTTTTATTCTATTTTCGGGACAACTTTACAAGTTTTTCATTAAAAGGTCGTTAGGGAAAGAAAAAAATACGACCACTTAAATAATTGCCAAATCGGATCAGCCATTCTTAAAATATGCCCTAATCAACGAACAGCATGATTCTTCTGCAGTTAAATAATAGTAATAATAGTTCACAGTACAGCTGCACTTCGAAAAATTCAAAATTTGAACATACTCTTAACGTTCAAAGTTAAATATATTGCAACTTGTTAAGTAAACAAAAGTGCATTATATTTAGATGATTATATTACCTTAGCAAAATAAATAAACGGATGTTCAATTTATGTCTACTAGACTTAGGCTAACTAGCGTCTTCTAGGCGTTTCTATATATGTAGTTAGATCAGTGCAATCAGAGGACAGAGCCTCTAGACAAGTGGCATAAGCGATAGTCGAATCGAAAAGTCAAAAAAGAAAATATATGGGATATGACGTAAGTTTACGACATTAAATCGTAGGCTCACGTCAAATTCAATACACTTTATTTTGTGACTTTTCGATTCGACTATCGCTTAAGCCACTTGTCTAGAGGCTCAGAGAGGTGTTTCTTATCGACAGGTTATAACGCAGGAGTGTTGCGTACGCGTCTTCATGCGTACTACTCCTGCATTCATCCATTAATAACGTGATACTTTTAAGCAACCTTTTATTCCCCCCAACCTTCACGGTCAGGTTTTAGACTAACAATAATTTTAGTGATTTTCAACTCCCCCTCTCTCCCTCGCGAGCCTTATGTGATTTATGTAAGATCATAATCATGTACGTGCACGCATCACTAAGCGGTGCACGCCCTTATAGCTCTATTCGTTGTAGACGTCTTTACATACTAAATTAATTGCATTAAAAGTATCCATTATGATCTAGAACATTTTATAAAACATCGTTTCTTAAATAGTACCTGACGTTCGTTAGCCGAAGACTATACTTCGGCAATAACTAAGTTTATCGTTAGAATTAATACGGAGACAAAACGACGCCCGCAATTTATATTCTATGAATCTCTATTTACCCAATTCTTGTGCCAAGAGTCGGTTCACGGTAAGTATATCAAATTTAATATTGCGATTTCAAATTGAATGATTACAATTTGTTGCTAATATATTATTACCCAATTTAGGATCGAAATGATAAATATTTTATAACATAATGGATACTCGGCGGGCGATAGAGAGAAATTTCATTGAATACCTGCTAATTCGAATAGATTAATAATATATTTTTACAGATTAAGGTGAGTAGTTTTAGAAATCTAATATGGCCGGTTTAGTATCCCTCGCACATTTGATTAAAGAATGCATTAGCTTGACAAAACCTGTGTCCTTCGGTTTTTCAAGACCTCTCAGTAGTCGGTTCTTCATAACTGCTACGAATTCGCGGTTGCTTAGTTGTCCATCCACTGTGGAAGAAATATATTTTTAATACTATTTAGAAAGATAGGGCACCAGGGAGCAAGCCCTATTGGGAAAGGATCTTTACCTTAAAGATGACTACACACAGTGGTGTTGTTGTGTTCCTGTGCGTGAGTATAGGGCAGGGTGTTTATTTGGGTATGGTTATGGTTTATATTTTAAATATATAAAATATACGTTTTCTTATCCCAAGGTTTTTCACTTTCTTCTAATCGTTTGGTTAGTGGCCTACCTGGTGACGTAGTTATTTAGATCACCCATATTTAGGCCTCTGTCCTCTGTCTAGAAGATGTCATTAGCTTCAAGTTATCAAGTCCAAGCACGCAGGAAAACTTAATAGCTGCCTTTGCGGGCGGCGTGGCTGTGTTATGAGCCGCATTTTAATTATTTATTTAACAAACGAGGGGAAATTCTAACTATGTTTGCCGTCATAACGCTAAGAAAAAATTACCAAAAAGTAGTACGAAAACTATACGTACTGTTTTCATCGAAGATGGTGAAAACGACGTTGATGACGTGGGGGTCCAAGTCCACGTGGGCCACGGTCCGTGCCACGTGACGTAATGTGGGCTGGTCTATAGACGCACCCGCGATGTGATAAAATGTCAGCGCGGTGTCCACGTCGTTGATGTTGTTTAGAAAATGGAAGAATTTCAGGTAGTCGTCCTTGGTGATACCCACACCATGGTCGCGGAAACTGAAAATTAAATGAAGGCATGATTTTTTATTTATTTAATTTAATTTAGGGTTTTCCCTTCAATGAAAGCATATCTTACCCATTGTACCTAAGACAATAACTTGGTCCTAATATCAAATAATATAGAGAGGGTCATGATAAAAAATATTATATGAAAACTATGGAAGTGCAGCAGAGAGCAACTGCGGAAAGTGGTAGAGACGTAGAATTAATTTATGGTTGGTATTCTAAGCGCACAAACACCTTCACAAAATGGGCTGCACAAAAGATCCCAAAGGGTCAAAGTGCTCTACCTAAAAGCACAAATAAGGTGGTTTCATGAAAAAAAAACTCACTTTATCTAGCATTGCCAACATTGGTACCAAGTGGAACGCGCGAGACACTTGAGGAACAAGCGCGTTCAAAAAAAAGGAATACTTTAACTACTCGTACGTATAATAAAATTTTCACTATACATGACTTCACGCATCGTTTGTTTTAATAAGAAAATATAAACTTACGTTTTCTTAACTCGTTTCAGCATCCTAGCCTTCTTTTTAGCAGGATAGCCGGCGTAAGCCAGCAAAAGTTCTGCAAAGTCAGCTTCGGTAATACGACCATTTTCATCTGAAATATTATTATACATAATTATTAAATGGATTTTTTAAACATATCTCCCGCACTAGGGAACAAGCCCTGTGTCGCGGCGGATTTTACAAACATACAATTCACAAACACAAAGTACACCCATTCTAATGTATGTTTGTAAAGTCCCCCGCGACACAGAGCTTGTTCTCTAGTGCGGGAGTTGTCTTTTTAAAAAGAAAAAAACATCTTGATACAAATATTTATGGTCATTTTGTACCATGTGGGAAGACCCACAACACTTGGCGCGGTAACCACTTTCGTTCACTTTTATAGTAGTTTTATGTGTATAAGATATTTATATAATAATTATCTATATATCTTTTGTGTCGGTACGATAGAGCGCATTGTTTACATATATTCCTTAACATTTAAGGCAATTATTTGTTTTACAATAATAACGTAATAATTCTAATTTCATGTCCACAAATTCGAAGCAACACTAATTAGCTGTTATTAATGCCCATTGTTATATTTAATCAAATACAATTACAGTAAAACGTAAATAAAATTTAATTTTTCTGCAACTTGTATTTGTAAACACTTCAATGTACATCTGTTATTTGTCCCAATAAATGAATAAAAACCGATATTTTGTAGTTAGTTTTGGTGTGATGTACTGGCCATTCTCATACTGTCCTAGTATAAAAAGCAATGTTAATTGGAAACTGAAATATTTAATCAAGAGGGCGCTACTGTAGCATAAGCCGTTAAGTACCTAATAGACAATTATATTTAACACAACAGCACATATAAAATATTAACAGAGCAATTCAGGAAGCATTTTAAACTAAAAATCATTCATGAGTTCATTGTGCAAGTTAGTTTTTAAAAGGAAGTAAAACATTTATTTGACCATATACAAAAATATTTTATATTATTAGTAGGGTAGGGTAATACTTATAGTATTACCCTACCCTACTAATATTATAAATACGGACGCTTGGATGGATGGATGTTAATTACTCAATCACACTAAAACGGCTGAACTGATCATGTTAAAAGTTGGCACAGAGATAGATTATAGTCTTAAATAGCACATAGCCTACTTATTATCCCGAACAAAACGACACTGTTCCCGTGGGATGTTAACGCGGGCGAAGTTGCGGACGGAAGCTATTGTTTATTAAACAAATATTCTATAAGTGGTCTAGCGCTAACTTTGTTGATTAATACGAATATATTCTTACCTGGTTGTTTTCTCTGAAACTCAAGGGATAAAATTTCCCTTTGCAGTTGTTGCTGGAAGTCCAAGAACTTTTCTATTGTCAATTTTTCGTTAAGTTTAGGTCCGAAGAAGTATGTGGTAAGAGCAGAGTTGATACCCTGAAAAATATGTACTTATTACTAAGAATACATTGTCATTATAATCTATAGTTACATCTATACTAGAGACTATAGCGAAGCCACGTATACTGGTCCAGAAGTCAAGAAAACACTCGTCTAATTTTTATTTGGCATTTCTATGCCATACCATTCGAAAGGGTATTTTTTAAATATTTTTTTTATAAGACTAACCTAATAAGGACTTAGATATATAGTACATAATATTTAATAGTTTATTTTAAAATAATCTATGGGTATTATGTGTACTTGTGTGCCGCAGGCAAAAGTTAATGTTATTAATTTATTATAATGAAATGTTTTATAGCGTAAACAATAACATGTGTGTGAGGTATGCCAATAAATGTGAAGAATAATGTTCTATATGTGCACGAAATGCTATTTATATAATTTTAACAAAAAAAAGTATGGCAAGTTGTTACTTGTTAGTGATAATGTCTTAATAAAAAAGAGGAATAATAATTTATTTATAATTTATGTGAGCTAAATGCCAAGCGACATCGCGGTAGACCCAGACGGAGATGGCGGGATGAGTTGGATTCATTTAACCAAGACTGGTCCTCGGCGGCTTTAGACAGAGAGATGTGGAAGGAGAGTGGGGAGGCCTTTGCCCTGCAGTGGGACAGTACAGGCTGCTAATTATAATAATAAAATTATGTGAGCCATCAAAATAGCAGTAAACTAATTTCAAATGAGTTGGACTTATGGAAGTTCGTAAAATCCCTTCATCATCACTGATAGTCTTCAAACTCCTAAACAGATCTTCAAAATAAATATCATCACATCTCGATCATGTCAGCTTCCAAATAAAAAAAAAACCGCATCAAAATCGGTTTATCCGTCTAGGAGCTATGATGCCACGGACAGACGCACAGATAGTTAAATGTTAAACTTATAACACCCCACATGTTGAGGCGGGGTTAGTCTTTTATTGTGAATATTGCAATAGAAAACCCACTTCTTTGACACGACCTGGGAATCGAACCCGGGGCCTCGTGATCAACGAGGCAACTAAAACTGCACATTATGATGAGTTCCAAAACGGCTACTTCAAATGGCCACGTAATTTACTTATAAATATTATTTTATGTCTTACTTTAAAAGTGTTGCCAGTATTAGCATGGTCCCTATGCCTGGAGCCGATGCTGCTCTGCTGACGGATGAGTGCGGCCACCTTCTCAAACTCCTCACAATCCACATCACCGTCACCGTTCAAGTCGAACATACGGAACGCGATCTCGAAATGACGACGCGACGCTGAAATATTTTTTTATTAAATATAAATTATTTTAATTAAATGTAAATTTGTTTTAATCAAATGTAAATGCAATATTTTTAATTACATGTAAATTATTTTTAATTTAATAAAAAAAATAGTATAATGAAAACATGAAGATTCCCCGCCGCATCCCCTGCCCGATACTTATAACACGTATGCAAAATAAAAAAAACAGTAACTAAAACTAACACTACAAAATATTTAACAATGGCGGTTTTTTTAAATAACGTATTTCAATGCGAACACATATTATTGTAATGTTAATAAGCTCGTAGTTTGATATGCGGCTAATTAGCGTGACTGATCGGTTCAAATTGATCGCATTAAATACACTTTACTTACTCTATTATTAAAAACAAACATTAAACAAAATTTACAAAATAATATTTTTTTTTACGAAATCAAAAACTTAATCGTATATTGATAAAAAAGTATCATATTGTAATCAGAATAAGTAGTGACGTCGCTATAAATTTTACGGAGTAACTATAATTAAATAATGACGGAAAAGTTTGTCAAAGTTTACGTCAAGAGTAATCACGACGCGCCTAAACAAGTTATTTACTTTTCGCGTTAAAAAAATATTTTTATAAACATAAATTATTATTTAAATAAACAAAATTAATTAGTAGATACTAAGTTACATTTATTGCTCTAAGCGCCGGAATCAATTATATGTAGACGTAAGTATAAAATATTAAAGTTATAGCTCACCTACTCTTATGAGGCGTATTTTATATTTTTTATTAGGTACAGAAACCATTTTAATCCTATCTAAAAGCTTTTAAGATAAAAAATAAGAGTATCAGTAGGCGTTGTCGTTTCAACCTTTGTGTTTATAAAAATACATAGCCAAAAAGAGGCAAGCAGACTTGATTTCTTAAATTCGAAAAGTCTAAATTCTATTTTACGGTCTAAAATTAATAAATTGCTAAATTTATTAATATAATTCAACAGATTATGGCAGTTTATAATGTTTACAAAAAGTTATTTTTATTCTTTCCGAATAATTTATTATTTATCTGATGGCCGAGCGCGTAAGTAATAGTTAAATCTCTAGTAGGTATATACGCGAGCCCTCAATACCTGAGGGAACTTATTTCACGTGAATATAAAAGTAAACTGAGGGAACAACTTCTACGCGAATATGAAAGTAAATATTAATGAAAGCAAACTATTTTGTTGGACAATCTGATGTTTCAGTACCGAGATATATCTCGCGCGAATGGGGGAACAGAAAATCATTAGATTCGCTCATGCTCAGTGCGATCCACCCACCCCATTGGATGCTGCGTAAATATTCAGAGGCAACAGTGAACATATACATACAAATAAAAACAGTTCTCAAAACCATGTTCCAGTCATAATATTATCAAAATATAATAATCAAAATTGTATATTTTTTATTCGGATAAAATTTTACTTTACTTCGTACCACATGACGAAACAAAATGTTATTTACAGTGAAACGCTGTCGGTCGAGATTAAAAACAAAAGCGTATCAATATCTACGATGCGGTGCGAAAACAGTGACTTTTCTGTTTTGGGCGACTCTATATATGATTGTTATGAAAATGACAATATTCAAAAGCAATGTGAACACCCCGGTGAAGGACTGGTCGATGGTACCTGACAATTACACCAAGTGGCTGGTATATTTTGTATTAGTGATCGAGTGTTGATTACAAATAAGATGTTTGGTGTGGAATAAAGTGTTAATGTAAACAGTTGCAGGGTCCTGTGATAGGCGACGATGAACCAGACACGAATAACATAGTGGAGTGGACGGAGCCGGACAATATAACGATATTGGAGTTGGAGAAGCGTGTTTATAATGTTCGAGACGTGTGTCGCAAACGAATGCTCCCGTCTAGTTCAATTAACAACAAAGAGTTCTTTGTTGACCACGCACATAATCTCGTGTGGTGCAATATATTTAAAGCTGCTAGTTCTTCTTGGCTATATAATTTCAATTTACTAGGTAAGGATAATTTTTGTGATTGGTGTAAAATTTAAATTATTTAAAGCATAAAATTATATCAGTTAGGTATAGTGGAAAATCATGGTATTGAGGAGTTAAGATTTTTATGTATGATCATCGTTTATAAATATTCAATAGTAGTGTTTTTTAAGATGCAGATTTCTCTAGATTTTTTTAACCCAGTGTAAATTGAAGATATATTTTTGTTTTAACAATGCCAAAATTTTATAACACATATTCATAGAGGAAATGAATCACGTATAATATTTGAATTGGGAAAATCCTCGAAAGCTTTTTAGACAATTCAATAAATTAATCGTTATGTTCTACTTTTTAGGTGGATATGATAAAAAGTTTTTGGAGCGAACAAGACAAACGCCTTTGATGTTAGCAAGGAAAAAGTTCCCTCGGCCTAGTGAAGAAGAATTGAAGGACACTGTAACTACACCAGGGGTCATATCGCTTTTGGTGGTTCGAGATCCCTTTGTCAGACTGCTGTCAGCTTATCGTGATAAGCTTGAAAACATTATACCACTGTATTATAGAAAATTAGGAAGAGCTATAGTTGCTGAACATAGAGAAGAGGCGATTAAAATCTTGGGACCGATAAAAAGCCTTGGACCTACTTTCTATGAGTTTGTGGCGTATTTAATTCAAAAGTATAAAGATAATGATAAATCCTTTACTTTTGATGAACATTGGGCGCCGTATTACCAGTTTTGTTCGGCTTGTGCAGTTAATTTTACAGTGATAGCTAAAGTGGAGACATTGCCAAGAGACTCTGCGTACGTTATACAACAACTTGGGCTTGGTAATGTGTTAGGCAGGAGAGTACGCGATCGGAGGATGAGACTTCGTACTGTTATGAACAAATCACGTGATGGAAAAAATACAACAGCCTTATTGCGATGTTATTTTAGTCAACTAGACGAAAATATGCTTAATGGATTGTTAAAAATTTACGGTATAGATTTTGAAATGTTCGGATATGATACGAATGTTTACAAACGTTATGTAAGAAAATAAAGAATTTATTGAATCTTATTATAGTTTAAATATTTGTATCCTATTATGGCTATAAAGAATATATATACACTTACTTGACAATACAGTCAGTAGGAAGATGTAATCACTGAACGTGATGAGTCCTGATGAACCGAGCTTATAGAATATTGAGTCTTCGTCAAGGTCGAGGTTTAGACGTTGACTGATACTCTGTGTGAAAAACGCAATAATTAGCTGTGTAGGCTTCGTATATTGTCATCGTATCGTAAAAGCAGTATATCTCTAGGCACCCAAACATAAAACTAATGACGTAAACGTGTAAACTAATAGCAAAGTGGTTAGTACCCAATATTTATGAACTCTTAAATTCTATTTTAAAAAATCCCATTTTAAAATAGGGTAGGTATGGACTCTAAGGGTGTGTAAGTTAAATAGGGTACTATCTACAAAAAAAACAAGAAGTTAAAACAGCTAAGTACTACCGCTAAAAGAAAATTCTATAATAATGCGGTAAAGGAAAATAGAGAAAACTTAGCATGCTAATGAGAAAATAAAATGCTTGGAGATTTTTTGCGGGATCTAAAACCCTGCTTGAAGTAGTCAGCTTAATATAGCGAGCTTAGGTCCTTAGCAGATTTACTACTTTGTAGAAAAAAATATTTTGACCTAAAATCTAAAGAGGTGATTAAATCTAGAACTAGGCACGAGGTGGCCAACGGCGATGGTATGAACATTGACGAGGAAAGACCCAAGTCAATTAGTGCACATGAAATAAAAATAAAAATATTACAAAGTCGAGAGCAGAAAAGACATAAGAAGACGAGAAAGACAGTACCTCATCGATGTTCTGAAAAGATAAGAAAGTGATGTGAGTGGCTGAGAAGATGGTGCTGACTGTGCAAGTGTCCAATGACAAGTATAGGTTGCTATAAAGCAAGAGGTAGTATACTTAAAAAAATAAACATCTGTGATTGGATAGTGTTCCTAAAGGTTGGATGTGTAAGACATTACTGTACAAAATAATAAGTTAAATACTTTTTGTAAACTTTCTTTATTCTTCTTGAAGATAATCTCCTCCCTCTATAATATAAAGAAACGTCACGTTAACGTGCAGTTTACCGTATATATATTACCGTCTTTGCACCGTCATAAAGGTACAGATCAAGTTAATAAGTTCATTATTTATTGTAATAAAAACGTATAAGAAATTCCTTATGATATAATACTTTAATGTAGGTATTTAGTGTAATATTACATTATAAAGCCTTTGGATAAGTGCTTTAAAAATTACAATTTAGATTGTTTTGTAAATTTCCTTTAAATCAAAATATTATTTAAATAATATCAAAATTTAAAGCTAAACAACATTTATTAAATTTATTGAAAACACCTTCATCTATGGCACTTACATTACAATGACAAAAAACCTATAGAAATATTTATGCAATGTTGATATTAAAAAATAATTTTAATGTCACATAGTATCTGTCAAAATGTATCTTACCTTTGGATCATATCTTCTGTATTGATCTAATCCCAAACCTGGACAAAAAAAATATTATTAAACATACATTGTTTGTTAAAATGTCACATGAAGCTGAATATTTAAGTCTATACAATATGTAAGTGTTGGATATACGTTTTTAAAAAAGAGGAGAGTAAGAATGTTGCCCCTTATGAAAAATTAAAATGCTACTATAAAAGGAAAAATGTCATGAACAAAGAAGAACTTCTTGGCTCTCTTAATAGACGTGATACATGAGTTGCTATCCATATGCTTGGCAATGTAATCCCCTAATAGTAGGAATAGAATATGTTACTAGAAATTCTTTTTTTATACTTATTGAGTGGCAAACAAACATACAGCTTGCCTGATATTAGGCAGTTACCATAGCCTATGGACTCTTGCAATACCAGGGGTATCACTTCCAGTTTGCCGACAATTTTTTTTACACCAGGGTTTTACGATGGAGTATCCCTGGGATAGGAAAAAGTTTCTTTCAAAGCGCATCCAAATGAGCGCTGGAGCCTTGAACTCACACACAGGAACAACTACACCAGTGTGTATAGTTATTCTGTTAGGTGGAGGTCAATCCCTAGTTGGGCTAGCTCTCTATTATGGTGTCCTACCTCTCTTTTTATTGGTTTATTTTGAAAGTACATAATTTAAAACACAAAAAGTATTCATTATCATAGCATTACACACAATATAAAATGAAAAATCATGAGGGTGACCTAATAAACACAAGCAATATTACCATCAGGTTGCTTGACCCCCGGGGTCATAGAGCGTAGAAAGTCATCAGGGGTCATAAATATCTCATGCTGGTCATGATGTTGGGCTTGCAGGGTAGAGAAGTATCGAAATACCTTATCTGGAGTAGAATACTGACGCATACGGTTCTCATATTCAATTATCTATCCAGCAGCGTCCAAGATAGAAAATGGTTTGTTCTATTATTAAAGTTAATTTGAAAACACTGTTAGGAAATCTAGTCTTAACCAAAGTCTTTGAAGTAATGATCTATAAACCTTTTTTTTTGTTATTAAGAAAGACAACTCGCGCACTAGAGAACAAGCTCTGTGTCGTGGGGGACTTTACAAACATACAATTAACGGGCACAAATTACACCCAGACTCGGAACAAATCTCTGTGGGTCACACAAAGTTTTGTCCTGTGTGGGAATCGAACCCACAACCTCGTGCACAGCAGGCGCATGCTGCGGCCACCGAGGCAGTCAAACCTGTTTTGGGGCCAATGTCTGTGGAGAGGAGACTGGTGCCCAGTAGTAACATTATATGGTATTATTATTATCAACCATTTAGTTACTATATCCAAACAATACAAGTTTACAGTGTACACCAAAATGCTGAGATGTCATATAGTAAGAAAACCCACAGAGATTTAAAGCTTATCTAGAAATGAATTATTGTTTTTATTGTGTCCTACAGTAAATATATGTAACACAAATGAATTTGCTATGAATAGCAACTACAATCATTTTTATAATGAAAAGTCATAAATAACAATGTTAAGTTCCCTAATCTAAATATAATAGTTTACTTCTTTTAATAACTTTAATTATTCTATTAATATAAACAAAAGTTAGTAAAATAATAAAACAAATAAAATAAAAACATATATACCATCAGGCTGTTTCATGCCAGGGGTGATTGCTCTCAAAAAGTCATCAGGGGTCATATAAATCTCTGTGTTTTCACCATAGGTTAATTTGACTGTGGCGAAATACCTAAATATTTTGTCAGGTGTAGAATAGGACCTCATACGATTTTCATACTCAATTATCTGCAGTAAATGAAAACAAAAAAACAAAAAATAAATAAGAAATCTAAATCTAAAAACGAGCAAATTTTAAATTTATTAGACCTACCTTCCTGTCTCGAAACCCTATCTTTTCTCTACTGTATCTTTTCTTTTTTGTGTCAACTTCACTATCAGAATCTGTTTGGGCTATTTCTTCAGCTGCATTTATTGAAGGTAAAAGATTTCGCTGTAACCTATAAACAAAAAGATAGGTACAATGTTGATTTGTGCTCATTTATTTATATTCAGAGATAACACAACCTACAAATGTATGGTATGGCACAGGACTACGAGGAGGACTGACCTCAAATGAAATTGTACAATAGCCTAGAAAAACAGAGAGAAAGAGAGTTTTTTATCATACTGCTTTGATGACACAGTATTTATTTTACTTTATAGCACCTAACATAGCTCACAAAACATGCATGACAACCTTTGGGAATAAACATTTTAATGCTTTATGAAATTGTGTACATATTTAGTTATGTTCCTATGTATGAATGCATTAAACAGACATTGGAAGGACAAAACCACATAAGTTCAGATCTCAAATAACACAGGAAAGATCACAATTTGATATCAATTTTAACTTACCAGAATTTATACGAAGTGTAGGTCGCAGCACCGACCAAAAGAGTGTAACATAAATATTTATACGAATATCGCTGTGAACCGCTGTCCTCATAATTTTTATTGGTACTGTAATTTCGCTGTAATTCAAAGGGTTTGTTTGTTACTGCTAGTATTTTGGTTGTCGAAATAATAGACGTAAATTTACGTATTGCAGCGACATCGGTTGGTATTTTTAAAAGACGTGTTGATATACTATACATTCTGTTTTTATAAATAAAGTTAGGAAAGAATATTGCTAGACCAGGTTCAACAATGAATTAAAAATAAACTTTTCCTAATTTCGTACTGAAAAAAATATTCAGAACGTCAGTTTTTGGCATTTTTAATTTGACATTTATGACAACTCAATTTTTTTTTTTTTTTTTTTAATGTGGCTCCATCCGTTTTGGTGTACAGATGATTCTGCCAACGTCAAGGTGGAGAGAGAAAGTTAATAAACTGGTTGGCCGGCAACAATCTCGAATTCTCGAATCATATGATCAAAGTGCAACAAACTGTATAAAACTCAATGTGTAGTGTGTAGTGTATTTTCTAATGACCACTAACTAATCATTACCATCAAACTTAGTTTTATTCAAATTACAGCGTAGAATTTTGCCCGTGCAAGTTTTTCCATTCTTTTTAATAATGATAACTTTCCACTTATATTTTGGGTCATAGTTACCTGGTTCAATATTTTTTTTAAACCTACAACATGGGTCATAGCCACCTACGCAAAGAAAGTATTTGTAATGTTTCATATTGTAGAAATCGTTTATAAAGTGAGTTCTAAAAAAAGTTCCGGATACACAAATTTAATATATATATAAGTAATACGCAACTTAGTGGATAAAAGTACAAATATGTATTATTATTTATTAAATGTATCTTATATTTATCTACAAAACGTTAAAAAAAATATAGAAATTATCTTTTACTTGATTACTCAACACTGGCTGAAATAAGAGAATAATTTTATAATTAAAAACACTGTAGATTAGGCCTCGTTCGGAGGAGCGTTCGATATAATTGCGTTGCATTTGAAGTTTGTTGAATTTTAAGCTCTGCGTGGTACAGTACAGCACAGCATAAAATTCAACACAGCTTTATAAAAAAAAACGTCGCGTTTTAAAGGCACTGACGTGCGAACAAATATTAAGAAATCCATTTCTTCACAGACGTATTTACCACCCGCCCGAACAAGGCTTTAGCCACTATCAATAAATATGTTGCATTAGGCCAGTGTGTGTGAATTAAGGCCTAAACCCTCTCACTCTCTTGATAGAGGAGAGAAGACCCGTATCCAGCAGTGGGACATATAGAGGTCGATCTCAATAATATACTAATTTATTATAATTACAAATAAATAATTATACTTAAAAATACATAATATTTTCTAATACTTTATTATAATACTTAAAAAAATAACTGTTCTTATAATACATTAAGTTTTCGCTACTATAATAAAATAAAAACTTCATCTAAAATTACAATGTGTATGTGTGTACGTTGAATCAATGACAATCCTCAAATTATGCTGCTCCATTGATAAAGTATTCATAATATATCTAAAGAAAATACTACCTATAATATTGAAAATACTTAGTTCTTCAAAGCCGGTAAAATTCCATATTAATATTAAGAATAGCTATACTATTATTTGCTATTGATGCCCATCAAAGTTACAGTAGATACCTCGAAGGTGTAATTTGTACCTTACATTTTTGAAAATATTTATAGCTGTAAAAATGAAATATTTTAGATCCTCTGGATCCACCACTTGGGTTTATTTTTTATTCTGCATACTCTGTTGCGCTCTTTGACAGTTCTACGGCCTTCGAAAACGGACCACGGCAGCGAATCAGCGAAAAGCATGAATTTTCTTTGAATTATCTATCAAAATTAAGTGCGCTTGCCAGAGATTACACATTCGAACAGTGTCAAAGGTAAATATTGTTCGAGATAAAATAAAACCTAAAAAATATGGCTATTATTTAGTGATTTTTGGGTAAAATTATATTTTCTTAGTGAGCGTCTCTGCGTATGGTCGTTGTAACGTATCATAAATTAGTACTTTGCTAGAAAGGAGTGCGTTATATAACCTTGAATCACGGGACTTCAGTATTGATCAGTTATTTTTATGTAAAATAATTTCTCTTGGATAATAGCGACAAGGTATGTTAAACATATTGCTGTATCGTATGAAGTGAATGCGCGTAATATGACGCAACGAGTGTAAAAGAGGTTAGGGGTTGGGAGTATTTATTGATCATGGATTATGTATTGGAAAAATATGGTAAAATTTATTTCAATCTTCATTATACCAGTCCCTCGTGATAATACATTTACAGATTATAAAAATCATAGCCATGCAATTAGAAAGTAACCTGGCTTATTGACATAGATTTTTAATTATGTATATTCTAAATAATTTCGTTAAGTACAATTTGTTATAATGAGTAATGTTTTATTTATAGTTCTGAGTATTCTGAGTTGCAACAGAAATTAAATTGAATAATATACTATAGTCACCAGACACTGAATAAATATATTCAGTCAGAATAATTAGAATGCTAAGTGTTCATGTTTCCCTCTGCTAACTTAAAAAAATACCCTATGCCTACTCTTGTCTATAAGAAAAATGATCAAAGAACAGAGCTCAATTCTAATTTCTGTGGAGACCTAGACGTACCAAATATCTAAATTATATACTAACAGACTCTTACATAAAAATGTAATTATCCATGGTTCTTAGTTACATGCTTATTAGTTATAATTAGACTATTTTCAATATTACTATAGAATTTTATTTATGCCTTCTTATGTAACTCATACTTAATATTGTTATATATAAGTGATCAAACATGCTTGCAGATAAACACATGGCATATAATTTCTCTTATGACCTTGAACTATTTAATTCTTGTCTATAAATAATTTAATAGCTTGTATATAAGTGCATCTATGTAATAAAACCTGAATGGCTGCCAAACTTTTTACATAGTAGAAAGGAGGCTATCTATGCAAAAGTTTGAATTACAATCTTTCTAATCTGTGCTCTGATAACATTGAATGTGTTTAGTTTGACACAAACAGTGTCCTAGAATCTTATTTATATAATTAACTAGGACAGTGTACCTAAAAAAAATATGCTGTTGATTTGTATGTATTTTGTAGATCAGATTTTTTTTACACAACTATGGAGGAAAACAAACAATTTTATTAGAAACCATATTATATAGGTACTAGGTGATGTCAAAAAACCAAAAACAATGCAGCTTAACTTTTGTGTCTGTCTGTTTGATCCAGGATATGTCTAACGGATAGATCTAATTTTAATGGGACTGTTACCAGAAGATAGCTTTATAAGAACAAAAGCTGCTTTTAACTTCTAAAATATTTTTGATACCATGCACAAAAACATTCAAAATCCAGTCCTACTCCAAGTAAACTATATATCTACTAATAAAATCTTTGCAATAAAAGATGTTAAGTTTTTTAAGAAAGTTTTAAAACACAGTGCTTACTGATTATTATATTTATTTATTTAAACTTTCTGCACAAATATGTGCAAAGGCATACTTCATGCCTTAGGTATTTTCTTTCAGTCAACCTTAGGGTGATGTAGAGATGTAATAGTCAAAGAAATGTAATTTATAATTAATAGCTTGCATTTTCCACAGGGATAAAATTTATATTTGTATTTAAATTAATTGCTAGACATTGACCCAGTCAATTGCTCTTTAACTCCCTACATAATTAATAATTTGTTATCCCGCTTCAGGGTAAAGGCCTTCCTTTCCTTTTTCCACTCAACCCAAACCCCTTATCCCCTAACTACATATTCACTAATATTTTATTTTGCTTACAGATCGGACACTACATAAATTAGGGACTGAATTCACAAACAACAATCATGCATCGTGCAAGGGCAGTTTTTCAAGTAACAAGTAAAGCAGGGAACAGTGAAAGATTTGCATCATGGCTCCTTAACAAACCACAGGTAATACTCTCAAATCAATATTATGTATGTAGCCATATTATGTCCCACTGCTGGGCATGGTAGGAAAGGAGACTCCTCTATCCTATGCTTAAAAGATTGAGACTTTGAACCACATTTGAAACTGTGGGTCAATATTAAATAAATTAAGAGAGGTTGGGCAACAACTAAGCAAGCCCAACTGAGATAGGACCCTTACACAACACTACAGCCAAATAACTACACACGTCGGTGTAGTTTCGTTTTTGTGTGTGAGTGTAGGTCTTTAGTGCTCATTTTGGGATGCATTTTTTATCCCTTCACACAGCCATAGTGATGCTCCAGATATAGCAAGTGTCCATAGACTACAGTAACTACATACATACTGTCAGGCAAGCCCTTTGCTTGTTTTCCACTTATGTAGTATAAAAATAATGTTATTGTATACTCTCAATGATTTAATATCAATGTTTAGTGGTTTAAATTACTTTTATGTTATTGCCCAAAGAAAAAGATAGGAGATAGATTTTTTTTTTATGACAATGCCCGCACTGCGCAACATCCAGTGCGGGCATTGTCATAAAAAGGAAATAGAGAATAGTTCAATAATGTAGACCATTTTGTAAAACTTTTTGGATGTATATGAACATAGTAGCTTCCAGAGGAACGGTACTACTACTACTGGTTTACTAGCCCAGCCTGTTGTCCTGGCAACAAGGTTAAGGAATTGCCAGAGATAATAAATACCAGTATACTGCATAGGTACATACATATATTAATATATATACAGTAATTTTGACCCAATCTCATTTCTCAATGTCACCAGGTTAATATTGAGGTAATAATCTTTTACAACAAATGAAAATAAAAATGCACAATGTTTTTTACTGCTTTTTCTGTCAGCCACACACAGATGTCACTTTATGAAGCTGTTACATAATCGAGTATGTAGATAGTTGCTGTTAAATAACGTAATAGTGCTAAAAAGACAATTGTCTGAGTACAGTCAATAAAAAAAAGGTTTGTGGGCCACAAATAATAAGTTCAAGGTCACTACTGGGCCGTGATCACTGTACTTGTGACCTTGTTGAATCTGATAGGTACGAATTGTCGCTTTAGATATTGATTGCTAAATCTATAGGCGATAGAATTGAGGAAATCTGATAGATATCATATGTACATAGATAAATTTCTGTCTGAGACAGATTGTACGCACGTCATACAGACGCGTCATCATGTGAGTCACATGTGTACGAGTTTAGTATTTACTCGTTTCGACTAGTAAAGGGGCAAGTGGGAAACTAGTTGTTGTACTAAAAGATGACTTGCGTATTTTTCAATAGGTAAACGTAATAGGCCTAGTGTTTTGCTATGATTCTCGGCTTCTTGCTGGACAACACCGTCATCTGATCCCAAACTAGGCAGAGCCTGTACTATGGCAACCAGACATCTGATAAACATACATACATATGTATTTCTAAATACATACATATTAGGTATAGATAAATAACACCCAGACATGAACGAACATTTTGCTCGTCACACAAAGATTTGTCCTGGATGCGAGAAGTCGAGAATAAAAGGATATGATGATGACAGTGTTGGCTTAATAATGATGATATTTAATCAATCATATTTAATCAAATAGGAAGGTAGGTTTGTCCCCCGGTATATTGCTTGCCGGTGGTGACGGATTAAGAATACAAATGTCACCACCCCCTTCTACCTCGAGGGTGTCGTAAGAGTCGACTAAGAGAGTAAGTCTAACAGACAATATCCACCGGAAGAGAGGTAAAACTCGAAACAAAACCCTATACCAATCCGTCTGGCCAGCGTGGTATAGTAGGCTAATATTCCTCCAAATGTTTGGAGGAGACCCGTGCCCAGCAGTGGGACGTTTATGGGTTGAGATGATAATATTGCTTGCGTTTGTGAGGCCCTGGGTTTGATTCTTGATTCGGCAGTTTTATTGGGTTATCTGTTACAAAATTCTTAGCACTGAAAATTATTACCGGAACAATAAGCAATATAGGCGTGATTCACTACTGTCTTCCCCTTTAGGAAGCATGATGCTATGCTATCGTTACTGCAAAATATGTAGGTCATTTCGTAGGCTATGTCACTGTGATAACATCGTAGCTTTAAAACTGGGTTACTCGTATTGTATAGTATAGTGCCAAGTCCAACCTATAGTATTACCTATCTATTGTAATTAGCTTGTTGCCTACGTCACAGTTAGGGATTGCTTATATTATTACCTTATTTTTAAACGAATTTACTATCTAAGGTGAAAAACACTAAGTACAATATTTGAATATAAAATATTTTTATTCCTAATTAGCGTGGTAGAGTACCATGCGAGCGAGTAAGCCCAATTGGAGAAGTTCCCGCACCTTATAAATGACCATATCCAAATCACCACACATTCTGGTGTACCTAGTTGTGTACGTACATGTCTTCATTACTCGTTAAAGGAAAACTTAGAATAATATTTGAATTAAAGTAAGACTAAAGTATTTTCGTGTACTTTATTGCTCTCATAAAGTATGAAGTACGTTTCGATGGATTAACGCCCAATAACCTTTTATAAAGTACGGGTGACAACACTAGTTACGCAGCGCATGCTATCTATTTTAAAAATTGGTATTAAATGCTGGTTAAAGTCACATGTGTCATTTTGTAATCTGACTTCCTAGCTATTTTTATCGTACGTTTAAGGCTTCCGCTATATCAAGGTGACTCCTTGCAGTTATTGGTAGGTATTGCTTACCTTTGCAAGAGGAAAATGACAAAAATAATACATGTATGTAGGTATCTCTATCTTTAAATATAACTTCGGAATGATAGTGGATTCGAAACTCGAAGGGTAGGTGGCGCGGAATATATTATACAGATTTTATATGGACATGATGTGGATATGATGTACGAGGAAAGTCAGAGGATCCAAAAATGTAAATAGATTACATAAACATAGTCGTTTTTATTGCATCCTTCCAATATTCCGGATTAGCTTGATTTTTATATAGGACGATGCATTTTAATTAAAGAGTGTGTTTATATGCTATCCCGAAATTCCCACGAGAACGAGAAATTTCTAGCATATTAGTCTGAGCAACAGCAAAACGTAGCACAGTTTAGCTAGTATTTGATAAATACGTAGGTAGGTACATACACTTACATGTTTAAGGTAAAAATAGTTCTGTTATAATAAGGAAAACTGTAAAATGTTCGCAAATGATCTTTATAACGAACTGAGGTAGGTATAAAACATTCATTGTTTTACAAATGCTAAAAGTATTAAAATAAGATTAGGTATTTTAGGATTAAGATCTAAGTTTTATGTTCAGCCTATAAATTTTGTTTGGTATCTCGTATTTATATGTACATACATATAAATACGAGATATAAAAAAAATCTAAAAAGACTTAGATTCTTCTTCTTCATAAATGACACAGTGTTATCTGTCTGATAATATTGCATGTTTTTGCAGATACTTTCGTATTATTTTGTCCAAAGATATACGCACGCATATACTAAATACCTACAAGGTAAAAATCAAGAACATATTCACAGTAATACACTTTACTTATGTATGAAATATATTTCTGGTTTAAATTTACGTTAACATATTAAATTCAATGGGTTTCAACTACCAAAGGTCACAATATATGGGTGACCGCATAGTGGTATTTCATCTGACCGTCTCCGTGCTTCTGAGGGCACGTTAAAAGTCGGTCTCGTCTGTTAAAATGTCACGGCAGTCTAAATACTGTCACCAGGTTGGCCACTAACCAAACGATATGTTCCGTACCACACTTATATTTTCTCAAGCCAATTGCCTTATAGTGAACACAATTTCAGACCTACCTACTATTTCTAGACTAAAATCCAATACTATTTCCCTCAACTCTGGTGTTGAATCCGGGATCTCTAATCAGCAGTCAATTGCTCTACCACTGCGCTACGAGGCAGTCTAATCTTGTAGATTGTAATAAAAAATAACAGGTTTTTGCTAAAAGTAACAAGAATATCGTGGAATTAATTATGAGTACGTACGGAATATTGATTAGAATCAATTCGAGGAAACGTCTTTAGGAAAATCCCCGTTTGCGGCCATTTATCTATGACTAACTGTTAACCGTGGTCTTACCCGCATTAGGCTGTCTGTCCATTGAAGCGGAGCGCGGCTGCGGAGCGGAGAAACGGAGAATTATTAATCAATAGGATTGCATTCTGGCGTCGGGAAGTGACGACCCCACCGCCCACTAGTGCAGGTATACGTAGTTATCTAACTGCCGGTACCTGCACTTTGTGCAAGCAGTCAACCGAATAATGGCGGTCAAACCATTGCAACATGGCGGAAGCAAATGATAAACATAAGACGGGCAGCAGCGTCCATATGTAAAGACTTCCGCCACTGCGATCGCCAACCCGCCTGCCAAGCGTGGCGATTATGGTAAATCCCCCCCAAAATGATCCGCACCAAAAGAAATCGGCCCCTAGTCCCCGGCAGTCCCGCTATTCCTGGCTCAGGTAGCGGCCATGGTAACGGTGGGACAGGGGGTGCTAAGAATCTCCGGCAGAGACCAGGCTACCAAAAACGACGACAGCTGGCCCTGGCAACATATAACACGCGCACACTGCGGACCGACGAGAAGATTACCGAACTGGAGGAAGAATTGAGCAAGCTGCGATGGGATGTTATAGGGCTATCTGAAGTCCGTAGAGAGGGGGAGGACTCGATAACGCTCAAATCCGGCAACTTGCTCTACTTTCGGGAGGGCGATCAACAGTCCCAAGGTGGTGTCGGGTTTATCGTCCACAAGTCCCTTGTGAACAACGTGGTTAAGATCGAGAGTGTGTCGACAAGGGTAGCGTACCTTATACTCAGAATCACCAAACGGTATTCGTTGAAGGTCATACAGGTATACGCTCCAACGTCGGCGCACCCCGATGATGAGGTCGAAGCTATGTATGAGGATATTTCCAGAGCCATACATAGCACCAAGACCCACTTCACCGTTGTCATGGGGGACTTCAACGCAAAACTAGGCAAACGGAGCGGTGATGAGCTGAAAGTGGGGCAATTTGGGTATGGGCATCGGAATCCCCGGGGCCAAATGCTGTTCGATTTCATGGAGAAGGAGGGACTCTTTATGATGAACTCCTTCTTCAAGAAACGCGAACATCGCAAATGGACCTGGGTGAGTCCTGACGGTGCAACCAAAAACGAGATTGACTTCATCATGTCGACGAAGCGGCAGATATTTAATGATGTCTCTGTGATCAATGCGGTGAAAACCGGGAGCGATCACCGACTAGTAAGGGGCACATTGAATATCAATGCCAAGCTGGAAAGATCTCGACTGATGAAGTCAACGCTCCGACCTGCACCTATCCAAACCCAAAACCCCGACAGCTTTCAGCTCGAGCTGCTGAACCGCTTCGAGACCCTAGGTGATTGCGTCGATGTGGACGATTACAACAACAGGTTCGTGGAAACTGTCCGTTCGGCTGGGTCTAACAGTTTTAAAACCCGCCGAACAAAAGAAACGAAAAAGATCTCCGACTCAACCATCAAGCTCATGGAGGAAAGGCGAGAGATGGTTTTGCAGTCCTCAGATGATGCTGGCCGATACCGGCTGCTCAGTAGGCAGATCTCTAAGTCTTTGACTCGCGACCTTCGCCAATATAATACAGACTGTATTAAACAGGCTATAGAGCAGAACAAGGGCTCCAAAGTGTTCGCTAGAGATCTGTCTATCGGGCAGAGCCGACTGACCAAGCTGAAGACTGGGGACGGCAAGATCATATCGTCGAGGCCCGAGCTGGTGGAAGAGATCGAAACGTTTTACAGGCAGCTGTACACGACAACTCGGTCACCTGTTAGCTCTTCGACAGACGACCCAAGAGCTAAGTTGTCCCGACATTATACCGATGATATCCCGGTCGTCAGCCTAGACGAGATTAGTATGGCTCTCAAACAGCTAAAAAACAACAAGGCGCCGGGTGAGGACGGAATCACAAGCGAATTGCTAAAGGCTGGTGGAAGGCCGGTGCTAAAGGCACTGCAAAAGCTTTTTGATTCCGTCATACTCGCGGGCAAGACGCCGCAGGCATGGCTCAGGAGTGTGGTGGTGCTGTTCTTCAAAAAGGGTGATAAAACCCTGCTGAAGAATTACAGACCCATCTCACTCCTGAACCACGTCTACAAGCTGTTTTCGAGAGTCATTACGAATCGTCTCGCGTGCAGGTTTGACGACTTCCAGCCTCCCGAACAAGCCGGTTTCCGAAAAGGGTTTAGTACCATAGACCACATACATACGCTGCGGCAGGTTATACAGAAGACCGAGGAGTATAACCAGCCTCTTTGTCTAGCGTTTGTGGACTATGAGAAAGCCTTTGATTCGATCGAGACCTGGGCTGTGCTACAGTCTCTCCAGCGGTGCCAAATTGACACTCGGTACGTCGAAGTGTTGAAGTGCTTGTATGAAAACGCCACCATGTCGGTCCGTTTCCATGATCAGAGTACAAAGCCTATCCAGTTGCAGCGAGGTGTAAGACAGGGAGATGTCATATCCCCGAAACTCTTCACCGCTGCACTGGAAGATGCTTTCAAGCTTCTGGATTGGAATGGACTCGGCATCAACATCAACGGCGAGTACATCACTCACCTTCGATTTGCCGATGATATCGTGGTCATGGCTGAGACCATGGAAGACCTTGGCGCAATGCTCGATGGCCTCAGTAGAGTCTCACTACAAGTGGGTCTTAAAATGAACATGGACAAGACTAAGATTATGGCAAATGTCCATGTCGCACCCACCTCTGTCACAATTGGAGGCTCTACACTCGAAGTTGTTGACGAGTATGTTTACCTGGGACATACAGTCCAGTTAGGTAGGTCCAACTTCGAGAAAGAGGTCACTCGTCGAATCCGACTCGGCTGGGCAGCGTTTGGGAAGCTACGTCATATCTTCTCGTCCCAAATACCGCAGTGTCTCAAGACGAAAGTCTTTGACCAGTGTGTGTTGCCAGTGATGACATACGGATCTGAGACGTGGTCGTTCACTATGGGCCTCGTGCGAAGGCTCAAAGTCACCCAACGAGCAATGGAGAGAGCTATGCTTGGAGTTTCCCTGCGAGATCGAATCAGAAATGAGGAGATCCGTAGGAGAACCAAAGTAACCGACATAGCTCGAAGAATTGCCTCCATTAAGTGGCAATGGGCCGGGCACATAGCTCGCAGAACTGATGGCCGTTGGGGCAGAAAGGTTCTAGAGTGGCGACCACGAACTGGAAGACGAAGCGTGGGCAGGCCTCCAACAAGGTGGACCGACGACCTGGTTAAGGTTGCGGGCAACCGATGGACAAGGTCGGCTCAGGATCGAGAGTTGTGGAAAACCTTGGGGGAGGCCTATGTCCAGCAGTGGACGTCTTTTGGCTGAAATGATGATGATGATGATGATGATGAGGATTGCATAAAATCTTCTGCTTAATAATACTCCGTAATGCTTGTTTAATATTACTCCGTTTCTCCGCTCCGCAGCCGCGCTCCGCTTCAATGGACAGGCAGCCTTAAAATAAAATTGACATGGTCAGCTTAAGACTGAGGGCTGTGGAAATCCTTGGGGGATGTGTATGTCTTTCGGGTGATATGTTATGATTAAATTTAGATTCCATGTCGTGTTTATGTTACTGCTATGCTTCTATTAGGTCGTAGCGTGATGGTATAACGTTTTCCAAGAATTGCACTTTCAATACAAAAATATTTTTTCAAACCTGAGTGTTAGTTTCAGAGATTAGCGCGTTCTAACAAAAACAAACAAACTCTTTAGCTTTATTATTATACCTCTTAGTATAGATAAGTGACTTGTAAATTATGGTGTTATTTTCATTTTCAAGTACCTATTCAAAATATTAATGAATCGAGAAATATTCTATACTAGCTGTTGCCCGCGGCTCCGCCCGCGTGGATGTCGCTTATCGCTGTAAAAAGTAGCCTATGTGTTATTCCAGACCATAATCTATCTCTGTGGCAAATTTCATTTAGATCCGTTCAGTAGTTTTTACGTGAAAGAGTAACAAACATCCATCCATCTATCCATACATCCATCCATCCATCCATACATCCATCCATACTCACAAAAAATTATAATATTAGCAAAGTAATTCTATACTAGCGGCAAGTTTTGCACGGATGTTTTTACTTTTTTTTCTCCATTAAAAAAAATGTTGTATGTTACTCTACACCGGGACTTTAAGATACAGTAGGTATTCCTAGTATAGTAATTCAAAACGCATGCCTAAATGAGCGCTGAAGACCAGCCCCTCTAGACAAGTGGCTTAAACGATAGTCGAATCGAAAAGTCAAAATAGCAAATGTATGGGATTTGACGTAAGTTTACGTCATTGTATCGTAGACTTACGTCAAATCTCATACATTTGTTTTTTTTGACTTTTTTCTGACTTCGATTCGACTATCGTTTATGCCACTTTTCTAGAGGGGCTGTACACACACACAGGAACACAACTACACCGCTGTGTTTCTGTGTGTGAGTACATGTTCGAATAAACGATTTTCTTTCTTTCTTTCTGTGTGCTGTTATTTAGCTGCGGTCTTCAGTAAGGTGGAGGTTCTTTCCCAATCGGGCTTGCTCGCTAGTATACATATACATATAGTATAGCTACCTCTCTTTTATGTATCGATTCTATCTCATAAATCGTTATTCACCTATCCGATACATATTAATATGTAAGAATTTGTGACGACTTACCGTCGCTAAAACTGTTTATGACGGCGCGGGCGAGCCCCTTACATGATAAACTCTGCTCTACATCGTTATCTAAAGGCTAAAGTTATTTTTATGCCACACACTAGTTAAATTCAACATTTACTATCTAGTAACACCTTGTTATGTATGTCGAGTGTTCATTATTTCCTTTCAAATGTAAATGTAGTCTTGATTCTATAGCACGTCTACTGGCAGTCCAAAAAAAAATTGGAAATTCGCCAAACGAAATGTGTTTGCCCGCCAGGAAATTAGATTTATTTTCAAATGTGTTTTAAACAAACGATGGTATTCTGTACATTCTTGATGTACTATGATATAACTTAACGGTATCCGTGTTGATACTGATGTTGTTATAGCGATTTAATTCCGATCTTACTACCATACCATAGGATCACTCGCGATTTATTCAATGTAAGACTTGTAGTATCAGAGACTTTAGGGTAACACTAGGTTAAAAAAAAGAAACATTTCCCTTTTATAAGCACTAGAGAACTAAAACCTACAGGACCACAATGACACATCTGTGAGTAGTTATTTGGCTGTGGTCTTTTACAAGGTAGACATTTGCGCGAAAAACCAATTGAGCGAAATAAACTTGCGGAAAGGACAGTTGCGCGAATGGACAGTTGCGCGAATGGACATTTACGCAATGGCAACAAATCCGTGTTGGCATATCTTAAATGTTTTTTTTGTTTTTTTTATATAACATACTTATTATTTTCTTATACTAATTTTACACAGGCTGCCGCTGTGACAGTAAAGGTCAATAGGCTGAAAAGTTCAACAGCGGCTGAACCCTTCCTCAATGGCTCCAGCTCGGCTTACGTGGAGACAATGTACAATTCATGGCTCACAGACCCCAACTCTGTTCATGCGGTAAGTTCAAATGCTTTTATTTGCAAAAACTTTTATCAAAACTTTTATTTTGTGGAATGAGGGAAAATCTCAGCAGGGAGCTGCTGAGATTTTCCCGAGGGATATACTTAGGTACATATATTACAGGGTCGACAACGCGTGACTGACATTGGCCGAATCATCAGTATAACAGAACGGATAGAATCATAACTACACAAAAAAAAGTGTAACCTTTCTGTTGCAAGCGTTCAAAGGCTACGGTAGCTACTAACCATCAGGCGGGCCGTATGCTTGTTTGCCTTCTTAATAGTAATTGTGTAAAAAAGTTTTTGATTGACTCTGATTATTCAGTTGATGTTCAGTGAGCAAGAACATTTCAATTTGCAACATTATCGAAGATGACGCATATGCTTACCAGTCTGTCAAGAATAAGCGCTAAAATCCAGTTAACTCTCAACAACATTTACAGGGTTAGATGGAGTTTTATGATGATTCTAGAAACGTACCTATCAATAAGCGGAACGCAATGAATAAACACTACAATACCAATGTACCTAGTTCAGAAGCCTCGTGGGTCTAGTCGTTGTTGTGTGATCACGAGGTCTAGGGTTCGATTCCCAGATCAAGCTAAAAATATATGGGGGCTTTTCAGGCTTGAAATTCACAATAGATGCCCGAATTTGAAAATAGGCGGGTTTAACATACTGGTGCCTTGGAGAGCAGGTAAACGCGTTGGTCCTACGCCTGATCTCTCTTCGGTTGTGTCGGATTTCCGTCTTATCGGACTATAAAAGTGAGGGAATATATAGTATATAATAAGAAAGAAGAGTAGATGGCTACTCTTCGTCGAAATTAGCCCCGCATCGTGGCCGAATTTCTTTTTATCACATTACTATTTAATACATTGTTCGATTTTACCCACTATAAAATTATTTTGCCAATAAACCAATATTAAACCAGTGAATAGAATCGGTCTTGACACTTGAATAATTATGTCTGTTTACATAACGTGCCTTGACATCGAAATCAATGGATGGATAATTGTATAATATTGCTATTCTGAATTGTTGTTTATTTAGGTTGAACCTTAGCTTGAACAAGTACTGTGATAGCTAATGGAACTTTCCTTAGATATGTCAATAGCTTGTATCCATACGGATGCATGGTTGCTTTAGTTGCCATGTACGATTGCGCCGCGTGTTTATGAGTTCGATCCTCACACGGCACATTAATGTGATCCACAAATGATTGTTTCGAGGCTGGGTGTTGTGTCTTCTGTGTTTGTAAAGACTTGTTAAAATAAATATAGCTTGGGTTATGCACGGATATACTCACTAGTGTATTATAATATATTAATAAATCATTTAATTCAGGATTTTTTTACATTACCCATAGATATATATATACCTTAAAGTCTAACATATATATATATTATTATACTTATAACTAAACACTTTTCAATTATAATTTAAAATTATAATGTAGCTCACTTTCTGTTTTTCATCGATAAGTATTGTTTTCTCCATATAGGAATTCTTACATTTATTTAATTATATCAATCCATTTTAGTATTATACGGGTTGCATATTAAACGGTAATAGGTCATTGGGCAGTTATCCACAGTTTTAATAGATGCCTATATTCAAGAAAATTGGCGTTAAAACCTGTTGTCGAATGTTTACTATTTATAAACAATCATGTGAGGATTAAGATAAGTTTAAAAATATTTTTCCGTGACATAGGTGCCTATATTGTTGCGGATAATGATTTCCATTCATATCTTGCAGTATGTTATCGCATGATTTTGTGTTTTCAACTTATCTTGAAGAGCTAAAACTGCCGATGATATTAGTTACTTCTTTACCTTACATTCGTACGAGGACATAACCGCAAGCGCGCGATTCTGGATTGTGGTTGGTCAGTTTTTAAATTTAAAATGTTAAACCTGTTTTTAATAAATAAAGGACTATGTTAATAATACCTATATAATACTATCTGTATTCTGCTTGTGTACATTAAATAATTAAGGACTATCAACTTTGGCTACAAAGGACGCAACTCCAAATCTCATACTTTGGCATTGAGCAAAAAAAACGAAACCTATTACAAAATGTACTCTATCTTTCTCTCTCTGTTTAATAATATTAGTATAGATAATATACATATAATGAGTTTGCGTAGACTAGAGATAAAGACGCAAATTACCACGCATTTAATTGTATTGTCTAGCCTCATAAATCATAATATAGACGTTGTGAAACTTATCTGTTCACACGTGATCGAGTGTGTGTACTTACTTGTAAAAATATATATTATAACGTATAAATGAATAAACAACATTTTTGATTTTTAATATTGACAAAATTTTAAAACAAATCTATAAAGCGATTTATTTTCAATCCTTGTATGTATTTATTTCTTTGTTTTGGGACGTCCGATTCAGAAAACTCGGATCGATTTGAATCGCAGGAATCGTTTTTTTTAAGATAAAAGCTTTTCTACAATTTAATCTATCTAGGTGCAAATGAAATAAAAAGTTAGGATAATATATATTGACTCCCGTATGATGTCGGAATAATGTAATTGAAGTTTAAAATAATGGACTTTGTGCGATGTGCTAAACAGCAAAACTATTGTCATGATTACTTCAACTGATAACAAGTGCCCTTACTTAGATAGGCACTTACTATTACAAATCAGTAAATTGATCTGTTGTGTCTAGACGAGTTCTAGACTATTTAAGAGTTTTATTACGTGTTATGGAATCTGGCTATATAATTAGCATTATATCTTTTTCATTGACTAGAGGTGTACCTGATTCGATCGCAGGTCTAGCAAAATGCTGGCGTTTTTCTGTGAAATATGTTTAGTATCAAGCCGGGTCTTTTGAATTGGGTATACAAGAATAGGCTAAATATAGATCTGACATTGCTGTCGAAATATTCAGATTTCAGCACTCTACCCTAGCTCTAACAGCCGCGGATGGAAACCCGCGGTTTCGCTTGGTCTGACGATAAAAAGTAGGCTATATCATTCAGGGATAACTTTACTATTATTAAAAGAATTTTCGAACTTGCCAGAATTTCCACACATACCTACATTAAAACATGCCAGATTTACATCTTATAATATATATACATGATAATATATCTTTGAAAAATCACGAAAAGTAACCATGACAGTGAAGGTTATTGCGAAAAAGATAAATTATATAAAATAATTTACATGAAAGCAGATGATCACGACCCTACAGTATTTCTTCTGTGCCTCTACTGACAATTCGTGCACGGCTAATTTGCGAGTGATCACTAACTGGAACCAGTTGTAACTAATTTAGAGCTGTGTAGTGCGTCCAAAATGAATCCTGCGCATTTAGACTGATCGTTGAATGGACGTATTACGCCCACTGCGTAATTTCACATTCAATGCTTACGGTTATGGCACACAATGGCATAGTTTTAACGGTTAATTATTTTGCGAGACGGTTACTGGTTATTGTTGCTTTATATTTATTCATTGACGGTTAAATTTCTAATATCTTCAGACGAGGTATTCCGGAATTTTCACTATTTGGATACAATTTTATATATATTTGTTTATAAGATTCGCCTATTGTTTATTAAGATTTCATCACTAACGTTAATTTAATTTAAGTTTAATAAATAATAAGTAATTAAAAACTTAACGCAATATTTGCGGCCAGTCTGATTACTTTCTGGCCCTATAGTGATAAACGCCATATCTTATTTTGGTGTTTCCCTTCACTTATCAATGAATGTAGACATGCTTTGACGTCATAGCCAACGATATAATAACACAAATCAGACGTCAGTACATATTTGGCCAGCATATGATGATGACGATGAATGATGGACGATTAAATTGTTACTAGTGACGTAAATTGGTTCTTGTCAAAATATAACGCAATTTATATTTTATGCATTTAAAAAGCGACTCGCACCGGCTTCGCACCGGTGCTATTTACTAATTCTGCCTCAGCTTTGCACGAGTGTACCTAATTTACTATTTTTAATGCAAAAATAACATCTGTATTTCCGGCATACAAACTATTTTTAATGCAAAAATAACATCTGTATTACCGGCATACAAATTCCAAAAAGACAAATCGGTCGAGCCGTTCTCAAGCGATGCTACGTTGTCCGTCATAAATATGGCAATAGATTTTTATTTATATACATACATTATTTTTATATTTGAACAATTTATTTGTATGTACATATTTCCCAAATTCCAGACAAAAATCTAAAATAAACATCACCAGTCACAACCGACACGGATTGAGAAGAACAATATTAGGGGAAGAAAATAATATTTAATTAATAGCTGAATAGTAGAACAGCATAAAAACTAGGGATCGCACCATGTAGCTATTTAAATCTTGAACAATGGCAACCTTCAATTTTTTTGCCTTTTTAGGTTGAAAATGAATTATTGGACGGATGTCATGATACGGGCTTAGTATTTACAACATTTATTTAGATAGAGACACAACTTTTCTTGATTTCTTTCCACAAAATTATCATAACAAGTGGACTTGAAATATCAAAAGTCCAAGTCTAATTCAATTGTGGTTTTGAGTTCTTACCTAATTCTAAAATATTGTAGCAGGTAAAGTTTGTTAGACTGATACGTCAGACAATTATCCGGCCATATTCCTCCTTACTACCTTAAACTGTACGGCCGAGGTACGCCGCAACGCAATCGATTTTCAATTGCCTGGGAAATTCCTAACATTTTGTCATACTATCTGAACTTTACTGCCGGTGATACTATTGGAAATGTTATCACATTTTTTTTAATTTCACGCTTGTAAGCATTTATGTATTAACGAGATGAATCATGCTGACATTAATACACAACCGTGGCAAAATGTAATAACTGTATTTTTATTTGCGTTTTCTTTAGTAATGGATATGATTTGACGGATACTTAACTGTTCAACCACTGTATTGTACCTATCTTTTGAGGTCAATTTGACACTTTCGTCAAAGTGCTTTAAAGATCATTGATTTGTAAGCGTCTTATCTTTTCAACAAATAAAAGAAAATATCATACAATTTAGAATTTACATGCGCATCCTGCCTAAATGTTTTTATTACACAACATGATTATGTTCGGCTTTAAACGAAATACGAGCGTTTAATGTATTCCTCTCTCGTACGAAGGGACGGCAATCCGACATGACCGAAGAGAAATTTGGCGTAGGGCTAATGTCATGCTGTTTTTTCGAGTGACCGGCGTGTTAACATCGCCAACCTCCAAATATGAGCATCTATTGTAAATATCTTGAAACAGCCTATGTATTTTGTTTTGATCCGACCCGGTAATTCAACTCGCAACCAGCAGTACATACGGCTACTAGACCTACAAGGCAGTTGAGAAGGTACGAATGCCACGAACGTTACACCTACATAGATATTGATAAGTGATTATTGTTGCAGTCGTGGGATGCATTTTTCCGCAATGCGACAAACGGCGCTCAACCGGGCGCGGCT
The DNA here is from genome assembly GCA_947095525.1 of Trisateles emortualis. Classification (NCBI taxonomy): domain Eukaryota; kingdom Metazoa; phylum Arthropoda; class Insecta; order Lepidoptera; family Erebidae; genus Trisateles; species Trisateles emortualis. The sequence goes on from OX352734.1 coordinate 13,313,871, forward strand.
TACACCCCTCCACCAAACCTGGCTCCTTACGCCAGGAACGAGGTACCACTCACTTCGCTAGTGCCAGCCGGCGGTATGCCTTCCATTGCAGCAGGTTTGTTTGTAGAATACTTGCTAGACATACGATCTATTTTGTTCCATAGTGTTGTTGACTCCCGATACCGTAGCTATTTGTATAATTAAATATAATTGGCTATTACTATGTAGATTTTTATTCATATTAAATGTTTGAGAAATAAAAAGTTACGCTCTATCAAGAACTCTATCCATTGCAAATTTTGTTCAATTTGTATTTTAGCCAAACTTCATATCCAAAACTTTGGCTTAAATACAAATTTAATTATAAAATTTGCAATTTATAGGTTTCTTCTATAAAACTAAAACCATATCTGTTCTAATTCTCTGTTTTTTCTCTAAACTAGGGCTAACACTGAGGAAAAGCAAGCAAAACGCAAGTTTTTATTACAATGTCTAAACTCATGAGTTTTTGCAGGTTCTCCCATTAACGAGAAAATTATTGACGATCACCTTGCCGTACAGGCCATCATCAGGAGTTATCAGGTGAAGAATGTTCCATTTATTCTATGTTTTATTTTATATGTTATTATTGTTTGCACATTTTTTCCCTACACGTGATTTGCTAACGTGGTATTCCTTGTTTGACTCCCCCCTTTTGAAACAATCAAAATGAAATGTTAACTAATAGGCTAGGTAGATAGATATGTCAAACACATTGTTACTCTACACTTGCTTCAAGTATATTGAACAAAACTTAGCAGCTTTCTAGCAATTACGATAGTAGGTCGCGCTAACATTATTAATGTAGATAGGCATAATGGACTTACGACCTTAGCTCGTATCTTGATTTTTTTATTGAGACATAAAACGACGGTTGAATACAAAATTGTTTATTACAACATTGTTCTTTTCTGTTCTTCATATAATACATAATTATGTTTGTTTTGTTTTGTACACTACATAAGAATAATTGGAGAATCAGTAAACTGAATCAATTTGTCATTGTAACTGCATGTGAACGAATTGGCATAGCGGTTCCAATACATAAAAAATATTTTGAACGAGTCCAAATTTTATTATGCACACGATCTAGCGACAGCGAAATCTTGTCCAGAATAACAAATTCAGTTTATGTTATTTGTAGTATTAATGTAAAAAGGTTAGTTTGAATGAGTAACAGTCGCTAGATGGTGGATGTTTGCAATTTGGGCTAAAATGTGACGTGGTGGCGGGTGCGTGACAGGCTCGCGGTCACCTGGCGGCTGACGTGGACCCGCTCGGCATCACGACATCCAAGCTGCCCGATCTAGGCATGCGCGCGCCGGGCTCCGAGCTGATCATGAGGAAATATTTCAATTTCGGTACGAAGGAGACAAATGAAAAATGTCGTTGTCGTATTTGGAGGCAATCACAATCGTATATCGTTTCGTTATTTATTTCAACATTGCATTGCGTGTCACTGATTGTTGTGTTTCGTAATCAGCGATTTTATAACACACATACATATTTACAAAGTCATGCTTCTATGAGAGATTGGCCAGGTCTTGAGAGGATACCTTATGTAGCTAAAGTTCAATGTTACTGTAGCTTTACACTCTCAGAACACTTGAATACGTAGTCTTAACAATGCATCACCTTTCAATCACAATAATACCTACTTAGCTGTTGTTTCCAAGCAAGAGATGTATTACAATATTGTTTGTATATATAACATGCGTGTCTTATTGTAGATAACACATTACATTGGAGTTCACTGCTTGTGAAATAGTAATTTACATTACGGAACTGTTACTTGCATATGCATGTGTGTGATAAATACTCGTTGTCGATTGATATCAAAATTTTTGTTGCTGTAGTGTTTGATTTTAAGCAGATTTAGAAACCCTAAACAATCTAACATAACCACATCATAATATATATCCTGTTTAATTTATATTCGTTATGGCGTAATTAATTACATTTTAATTAAATATATCGTTATCCATCAAGACATATTTTTATAACGTTCTGTTGATGCTCACTAACCGGACCGACCTAAAATGCTAGTCTCAAATAAAAAGAAAATGCTAAATACTAAGTACAAAGGTAACAAATAGGATATCTTTATATTTCTTATTCTTTATGTACTAGGTATTTAAATAATGCACGTTATGGGCGCTATACGGTTCATATTATCTCTTATAATCTCTATATAATTTCTCTTATTAATTTTACGGTATGTTGCATTAAGTGCATAACAAACTCAATTGAGTATTAACTACAAGTTTCTGATCTTTCTATAAATACTATGTACAATACATGTTGTTCACAAATACCTTTTATATAATAACGCAACAAATGTATGTATATATTATGGCTTTATATGTGAAATGTATGGGGCGGTATTATTACAAATATTTTTGTTACTATGGTTGTTTTTTACATTCGATGTAGTCCCGTGGTCACCTAGTGGCGCACTTAGATCCATTGGGGATCTCTACCGGGGACCCAGCGTCCAGTGGCGAATGGCATGGCGGTTTACGCGCCTTCGCTAGCGAGGCTGTCATTAGAGAACACGTCAGATTCGGTATGAGTTGCCAAAATCTATCTCGTATTGCTAATGGATAACATTGATGTCAATTGGATAATACCTGTATTAAAATTACGCTGCGTTTAAAACGGCTATTAATTTAAATTGTTATTTAAATATAGTGTAAGATCCAGTTAATATCAAACAGAATAATAAAGCAATACGTTATTCTAACTTATTGTGCGGTTCTGTAAGGGGTTAGTTTCGGTCTCACTCCTAGCACCGGCTGTTGGCGGTTGTTTCTTGCGATACACGCGTTCCTCACACTTACCTTAGCCTGTATCGTTTGTAGTTAGACGCTTTCTGGTGCTTGGTTTGTAGTTTGAACAAGTAGATATTATCCACATCTAAACGGTTATTTGTTTGTCTTGTACATGTTATATTTTTACAGGAACAGTTATTATTTTTAATTGTAATTGGTCATGATATTGAGACTAGCTTTTTGAATATTTCGGTCACATATACTAAAATTTTACTAATTGTAATCAACTAGATTGTTCAATCAATCATTGTATATAATAATATGTTGTATGTCGATTAGTTCTATATATTAGGTTGTCTGACTATGATCCGAAGATATGGGTATGAAATGCATAACACTAATCGCTTGATAATCATATTCCTTTACTAGATGTATAGTTGAAACACTGTATTCAAACGAATTACTACAATCTAGGTAGGCAATTAGAAACTAAGTATTGTAATGTACTATTAGGGCACTATTAATGTAATTGTAGTGACTTAGAACTAATAGGTGTTGGATGCGATATACGAGTAATAGAGAACGTTGGCATTTCGGCCACTCTACCTTGACCTACATACTTAACATTTCACTCTATATAACTCACTATAGAGAACATATTAGGTACTGTTACGTTACACTATGTTATAATAGTTTACATCCCTATTTACTTAGAATATTAGGTACTAATACATGCACGACAAATAATTGTATTGTAATTAATGATTAGGTACGTACTATTTTTAACCCATGTGATTTTTAAACGGTTTTATTTAGCTCAAATCTTGTGACAGCTTTTTCAACTACTTGTACTAAATTATGTAAAAAAAAACGTTGCACAAAAATTCTTCTTTTTCTTATCGTTTGGTTAGTGGCCAACCTGGTGACGAGAGTTATTGAGATCCCGTGATAATAGAATTACGAGCGTCTGATGATGGAGTCAGGCGGTGAACAGTCAAAAGTTAAAATAAAACCGTTTAATTTAAAAATGTTTTTTTTTTGTGTTGTATAACAACTGCTTTTATAAATAAGTTAATAATCACTCTGTTATTGTACTGAGTCATTAAAAGTCAGTTTATGATATATGATAAGAGTAAATAAAGTTGTTAATTTTAAGATATCATTGTTTTAGGTAGGAAGGTTTACAACAACATAAGTTTACGACGCTTGTTATTGGCTTTGTCGCGAGCATAATGTACGAAATCCAGAGCAGCTATAATATCTAATATAATAACGCTCTTTCAAAATACTTGTTTGAGTTTAACATGAGTTATAGAAGAAAATATCTTATGCTAATTGATAAGTGACATTTCATTATTCTAAGTAGTCATCTGCCACTGCTTTAGTAATAAATAACGACGTAATTGCATGCCACAAACAATAGAAAAACGCACCTCATGCACCTAATTTTAGAGACGTTTTTCTTGTATTTGCGGTTATGCAATAACGTTGTTTTAACATGTAAATACAAAATGTATTAGCTTTTGTTAGTTACAAAAGAGGGCGGATGCAACCATTGTAGGTACTAAATGTTTGATTTTGTTGAGGTTTATACATGTTACTAAAGTTTGAACACGTATTTTGAGAATATACTATTATTATGTAATCTATTATATTCTAACCAGCTGCTATAAGTAAACTCTACTTTATATTTTAACACAAGCAATCTCCCAATACCTACCTCATTATTAAAACGAAACATGCTACAGCTATATGTATATATTTATTCTGATTATAACACAAACCAAGCTTCTTTGACATGAAAAATATAATATTGATTTTCGCTTTTTAATTGATTTGAATCGAACTAATATCGAAGGATCGTCAGTTGCATTATATTACACGCTAAACGAGTATGTTGTGCACTAAAAAACAGATCCGAGGACACCACATAGCGAATCTCGACCCCTTGGATATAGCAAACTACCCATTGTCCGGTAAAAACCCACGGGAGGTGATACACAACAGCTACAGGTTTGGTAAGGAGACAAGAGAACCTGAAATACAGAAAGCACCATGGCCGCTCGTTGTATCGTATTCCTACGTAGTTATGGCGGCGAAGCACTATTCCTTACTTATTTTCCATCTGCAACACGTTTTTTAGAAACACAAAAATCTATTTGGCTTGACACGATTTCAAAATGGGCTTTTATCGACTGCAACTTGATATTTGGAGTTGTATAAAAAAACAGTACTTTTTAGTGTTGTTGCAGTCGGATATTCGGAATATTTATGAACAGAATTTGAAGTGCGCTAATGATAAAGTTACTGAACAGTTTTGTTTCTTTTTAATTTGCATTCTTTTAGTTTTGTTTTAAATATCTGTTCGTAAATCACCGTGGAAGCTGGTAGCCATAACTACAAGATCATAAGAAATGTGATTGTAATGCACAAGGTCCTCGGCTCGCACGACTTTAATCCATCCTCAATACTGGTGTATTCATGAATTGCACGTTTCCTCATATTGTTTTTGCATGCACTGTATTTTATAGTTTGTTTTAAATAGCATGATAATTGCACGGGAGCGTAACACTTAGTTCTATACTTATTTTCATTACTTTTGTATTAGTAAATTTCTATCATTGACCATTATGTTAAAAAACAAAGCATATTTTTGTTCATCACAGTTGCGTAGTTTGCTACCTATAGTTTACTTCATTTTGTGGGTGTTGGACTGTAGCCAGCACTCGTATCTTTAGTATACATTTATGATAAAAACTCGAGATCATTCTCAGGAACAACAATAAACTTATCACTTGGATAATAATGAATGCACTTCTCAATATTTTACCGGTTTTTTTATTTGAAATGTCTGTATGTAATGTTATCATATACATTTTGGTATAAATATATATGTGGGATTTAATATTAAATCGAAAAACATAGTCGATTAATGATACTAGTAAAGGGATATGATAAGACTTTCAATCTGCTTCTCTATGTGCTTTTCTAAAGGATCTATTTTACATATCTTGCAATACTTCAACAAAATTTCAACCGGGCTTTTCTTATTCGTTCCTACTCTGATTGACTTATTATGATTTTAGATGAAGCTGATATGGACAGAGTATTTAAATTACCATCGACCACATTTATTGGTGAAAAAGAGAAAGCGCTACCTTTAAGGTAAACTAAAATTGTTTAATCTTTGTTTTGATCAAATATAACAATTTATTATTAGGCAATTATGATTGTAATCTATTATTTAATTGTATTGATAAAATGAAAATAACAGCTATCATCAATATTGTCAGGTTAGATAAAGTTTGTCTTATCTATGACTTCTGAGCCTTCACCTTGTCTGAAATACAACACACCCATAGCCTACCAAATTTATTATTGCTTATCGATAAAATTTTATGCTGCAGAGTTGATAATTATCGATTGTATTCGAAAATGACAATCGTTTTCTTTTATGAAAAAGTCGCCTCTTTTTAAAAATGACAGCAAAATTTTATCAAAGTCCAGCTGTTTCTGAGGTACCTCCAAATATATATTAGGCAATTGTTATCTTTATACAATAATAACATTGCCGTTTAAAGCTATTTGATAATACTATATTTCATTGAACACACAGTGTAACCGCCTTAGGGGATAAACTTTCAAGAAATCCTTTGTTAATGCTCATCTATGTTACATAAGAAACTTTAATGCACCGGTTTTGATATCCTGTAATAAAGTGATGTGTTTTTTGTAGAGAAATCTTGACACGTTTGGAGCAGGCGTATTGTAACAACATTGGTATTGAGTTCATGTTCATCAATTCTTTGGAACAATGCAACTGGATCAGGCAACGTATGGAGCCGCCCAATGTTACTAAAATGAGCAACGACCAGAAAAGATTGATCCTCGCTCGTCTCACAAGATCTACTGGGTAAGTGTTTATTCTGCTGACTGTACTAAAATAAAAAATCGCCGAAGTATTTAATATTTTGAGGGTAAAAATACCTAAATATTATTCTCTAATAGCATTATTATTGGTGCTTCACATTAGTGTTATTGAGAATTTCATACAAATATATAATTTAATTTTAGTTAATTAAAAAAAAAAGTTCAAATATTCATATTGGTCGACCCGCTCTCATGGTATTCAGTTTCAGTTTTCAGTTTTTTTAAAGACAACTCCCGCACTAGAGAACAAGCTCTGTGTCGCGGGGGACTTTACAAACATACAATTAACGGACACAAATTACACCCAGACTCAGAACAATTCTTTGTAGGTCACACAAAGTTTTGTCCTGTGTGGGAATCGAACCCACAACCTCGTGCACAGCAGGCGCATACTGCGGCCACTGGACCACCGAGGCAGTCGGATGGATGTATGATCGCATGGTATTTGACCTGAGCGTCTCTGTGTTTCGGAGGGCAGGTTTAAATTTAGCCCAGACTGTTTACATTCGTTAAATACCGACCGGACTATATGTGCGATTTTAATAATTCTGACACCAGGTGGGCTACTAACAACTCGATTAGAAACAGCGGTTATTTTCATAATCAGATTTTCATAGTAACATTGTCCCTATCTATTATGATTAGTATGTAGGTACACTTGAAATGTGTTTAGAGAGGATGACGGACAAGTTTATAATTACACGGTTATTAGTAGTAAATACTTTGTCATTTGTTCCTCTATTATGTACAAAAATAGCGTACCTAATGTAAAACGCATATTTTACTTAACAACAATGAATGTGGTAAACAGATAAGAGAGGCCATATAAGTACACTATATGTATATAATGCATATGTATTGTTATTGATCACTTTTCTTTGTCAATATACTCTTTGGACGCGGACTAATTGACGCTTGCAATACCAGAGGTTGATGTCACTTGCGTGTTGTCGGCCCATTTTTTTACACAAGGACTTTAAGATCGTATAAATTCGATTAGGAGGAAATTATATTATTATTGTAGTACAAAAACAATGCGTTAATCTGTTGGTTTTTAGAGGTATGCTGGTGTTTTTCTAATTTTGGTTCGAATTTTGACAGTACATATAACTATTACTTATTTTGGTCCTTTCACGTGCACACAAAATATGCAAGCATGGTTTATCGTTATGAGAAAACTACTTACTATAATTTATTATGATAACATAATCCATGATGCATAATTCTATTTATAGAGGTGTTAGATAATTTTGTTTTCTCAGGAATTTAATACCTCCATTGTGTTCATTGATGTATATAATAATAAATGAGTATCGTAATAAAATTATATTAATGTACCGTGTGAATAAATCTTTTTAAATTATTCACTTGGTTATATAAATCTTTATCTCATATCTATTGGATCGATTGGAGATTGGAAATATTTTGGTCCAGTAGGTTTTATGTCCCGTTGTTTTTTTATTACAAAATACGGCCGGTCCCGGCTTTGCACGGGTAGATATAAGAATTTTTACACCTTGGGTAACGTTACTTACTATATAGCCTATGTCATTTAAGGTGAAAGTAAGTATATTAAGTATAGATAAAAATATAAATCCTTTTTCTTCAAAAATATTAGTATAGACTACCATCTGCTTAAAAACATTTTTTTTAACTCGGGCCTGTTAGATCCTGTGATGAATGATTTCAAACATACAAACTGTTTGTGTTCTTAGGATATTTTAACAATTGCCAATTTAAATTGGCGTGTCAGAAACACGCCAATTTAAAAACAATGCCGGACACATAAACTGCTTCAAAGAGAGTTGAGATTTAGTTTTAAACTATCAGCAATATATATAGGTTAGCCACAAAAAATTATTAAATATATAAAATTTTACATTGAAATGAATATTTTTTACAGATTTGAGAACTTCCTCGCTAAGAAATGGTCTTCAGAGAAACGTTTCGGTTTAGAGGGTTGCGAAATTTTGATTCCCGCTATGAAACAAGTTATCGACGTATCTACAAAACTCGGCGTCGAGTCCATCATCATGGGCATGCCACATAGAGGTAAGATTTTATAATAATCTTATTAAAAACAACTAACATAATCTTAAATTACATTTAAAATTTCTCAAAGTACTTAGAATAATAGGTATCATCGCATCTCATGTCATCCAAAAGACGTCCACTGCTGGACATAAACCCTCCTCAAAGGATTTCCACAGCACTCGGTCCTGAGCTGACCTTGACCAACGGTTGGCCGCAATCTTTACCAGGTCGTCGATCATCGCATACCCAAAAGAATATATTCTTCACTAGCTGTTGCCCTCGGCTCCGCTCGCGTAGATGTCAGTAATCGCAATAAAAAGCGAGTCAGCGAGTGTGGATTGAGATTTAAACCCTTTTTGCTCTGGATAGAGGAAATCCGTGGCCAGCAGAGGGACAAACCATATGCTATTATTAAAATTAGTTTAAATTCATGAGTACTTTCGACCTACTTAAATATAAGTTATACAAATTATATAATCACAATGTGATTATTCATTATTAATGACATTAGCCTCGTTGCTTCAATAACGTGACATATCCGAAGAATCTTTTTTCAACGATGTCACGTTATTGAAGCAAAAATTGTAGCTAATTGCTATTGTATAATTATGTTGAATCTAAGGTCTATGGAGGTTACAGGTACTGTGTATCAATTTTCCTTTTCATTAATGTGGAAAGTACTTTACACAAATGGCTTATTTATTATTAACATTTGCGTTGTCACACAGGTCGTCTGAACGTGTTGGCAAATGTATGCCGTAAACCTCTTCACCAGCTGTTCACCCAGTTCGCTGGTCTTGAAGCTGAGGACGACGTAAGTATTTATAACTACAATAAAATGTATAAAAATAGCTATTGGCCTTGCAAACTTAAAAAGTAGAAATTACCTTAAAATTTCTCTTATCGGGTTAAAAGTACTGTGCAATTCTTATGAAAGCATACAAGCAAGGCATACTGTTGTTTTGAAAAAATGACGAAATTAACCAATTTAATACAGTTATGCAAATTTTTATTTCTATGTCTAGAATGATTGGAAACGGTAATTACGATTCTGTGAATAATAAAAATTTAGAAATCAATTGTTTTGTGAGAGGGCTTTTATTGAGGTATCATGCGTAAACCAAGCTGCACATCTAAATATAACAGCTGTCGTATGACGTATGCATGACATTGTGCGTTGCTATGGTTGATCTGAGGTCCAGGCCACACTTTTAGTAAGGGAAACTACCGCTTAAGCTATTATGCGGGCATATAGCCCAGTGTTAGGACGTTATTTATTTTTATTTTATTTAGTATCAAAATTTTTATTTTGTGAATAAATGTATAGTATTTTGCTATTGGTTTTAATGATGGACGACTTAATAAGTTAGACAGTGAATTGGCCGTAGGAAAAAAGTATGCTGGCATTTATTTCTATGACGTTCATAAGTATCATGTATTTGATCTAAATGAATAAATGAGTTTGACTTTGACTTTAATAACAGTACATTTAAAAAATACTAACTATTTTCTTTAGAAATTTTGATACTTGCAGTTTTGAATAGAACGAGGCATATTTATTGTTTACCTTAATTATGTATTCATATAGAAGTAAAAGTGTGCTACCTGCAGTGTAGCCTTGACCTAAGACCTCAACTTTACTCTTAATAATTGTAGGTACTAGTGGCGCCTCTAGCGGCAAAATATTTCCACTTACACGTTATATAAAACCTGCTTTGTTGTATTTCAGGGGTCTGGTGACGTAAAGTATCATTTGGGTACTTACATTGAGCGTTTGAACCGTGTGACAAACAAGAACATTCGCCTGGCTGTGTGCGCTAACCCCTCTCACTTGGAGGCGGTGGATCCCGTCGTGCAGGGCAAGACTAGGGCCGAGCAGTTCTACAGGGGTGACAATGAAGGCAAGAAGGTATGTTTATTTGTGTATCTTCAATTAAAATCATTGATTGGATTTCTATTTTTTTTATGTTAAAGCTGCTTAGGAAGACTGGTAACACAATTCTATATATTTTTTGACTATATATGACACTAGCTGATGCGCGCGGCTCTGTCCACGTGGATGTTGGTTATCGCGGTCAAAAGTACCGCGAAGATAGATAGTGTCCTTCTCTAGGATACCATCTATCTCGTTGCTAAATTTTATAAAGATCCGTTTAGCCGTTTAGTCGTTAAGAGGTAACAAATGAATATAATAATATATACAACTTAGTTACTTTCGCATTTATAATTTTATAGTATGGAAGTATAGATTAGCTGTTTCCTATGATTTCTCCCGCGTTTAATTTGATTTGTGTCCCTTATCTTTTTTGTTACCGTCATTATCCTCTTGCCCTTTCGCGTGATATAGTCTTAAGCCTTTCTCAAGAGTTAAGCTATTAAATGCAGCAATATTTTTTGAACTCTGACGTGTGGTTTCAGAAATTGCGCTATTAAATAAACTTCAGCTTTATATATTATTATAGAGGTCAAATAAGTTTCTGAAGCTTCTTTACTAATGTTTGTTTGTATCCAGGTGATGTCTATCCTCCTGCACGGAGATGCCGCATTCGCCGGTCAGGGTGTGGTGTTCGAGACCATGCACTTGTCGGACTTGCCTGCCTACACCACGCACGGTACCATCCACATCGTAGTCAACAACCAGATCGGATTCACTACTGACCCTAGGCATTCGCGCTCCTCTGCCTACTGCACAGGTTTGTCTTATTACCTAACATTTGATTGGATTATTGGTCTAATGGATTGTGACTCTGACTGCTATATTAGATGTATGTTCGGTTCCAACCCAGGACAAATTTTTGTGTGATGAGCACATTTTTTCTGTTCCGTTTGTGATAAAATAAAGGATGAGCAGAAGTTAAATTTCATATACTTACTTGCTTCTCGTTAGAAATAAATCTACACGTATATTGGTTATTTTCAAAATGTCGCCCCTAAAAGGGTGAGAATTGGGGGTAAAAACTGTGCAGTGGCTTCGTAGTCCGTCAGGACATGCAATAATATATGTGTAGATTAAGAAATATTTAAGTATGTTTACTAGTAGTCTGGTTGCCATTGTAAAGGTTCATCTAATATAGGATTAGATTGCCGTTTATAAGTTGTCCCAAGATAATTTAACATCCCAACTAGCAAAATTGCTTTATAAAGAGTCCTTTATAAGAATTAAGACATTATAAAAGTTTTATATCCATCCTGACTAAGAAGGCTTATCTTATAAAGGCATGTTAGAAGACATTATGTGCTAAAAGAACATTCATACTTATTAAGTACTTTTGTAGACGTTTGTAAGAAATCTTTATAAAGACATTGTCAGAATGAAGGTTTTACAAGTGCATTTTATAAGACTAATTGGTCTTTACATTATTTACACTTAGTAAAGCATCTTACAAGTCTATTCGTTCTAAGTGACATCTGGAGTAAGTGTGTCATTTTAATAATAATAATAATAAAAACGTTTATTTTTCTCATCACAAGGTATATAGGATTAACTTTAGATACAATTCTATTCTAAATTATTAAAACTAGGACCTACCTATGTGAGAGACTGGTGCCTGAAGTAGGTTCGTTAAAAACCTGTGGCACAGGTCACCAGGACCCTCCCTAGGACAGATGCCTGGTTTGGCTATTTTCATTTGTGAACTGCTGAGCAATCGTAACAATAGAATAAAAATACAAGAGAAAACAAATATAAATGAACTAACTAGGCGACTAAATATTCCAGAACATTACTTGTGTGTAATTGTAGTGTATGAATATTGTGCTGGTATTTTGTGTGTGTATTATAGGTCTGTGCGTAAGTGTAGAGTGTGGTAAGAATTTAAAGTGTGTGAAGCGAGCTAGGTGGTTTGTGGAGATAACTAAACGGGTGGATACTAATATATACATATATATATTATGTATATATTTTAGGTGTAATAGTATAATTGGTACGAATGTACTTTATTCATTTAGGGGGTATTAAAGAGTTCTCGGTTTCCTGGTAATTTAGGGTTTTCAGATGTACTGACACAACGTTTTTACACTTAAATAGTGTTAGGGAATAAATGCTAAGGATGTTGTTCAGCTTATTATAAAGGTATGGTCCTAAAAAGCAAAAGAAGTGATGTGAGTGCGAAGTGGAAAATGTTTTAGTCTGGCAAACCTTGCCCTTTCTTCGTTTATCTTTAAGAAGATGCTGGTCGTAATGCATTAGAGAGTGTTGCTTGAGAATAGTACGCAGAATAAATGTTTGCCTGACCGTGAGAACATCCCACTTTTTATAGAGGTCTACAGTGGGGTATAGGTACGGCAACCCAGCTCCCACTTTAAGAATGGCACGCTGTGCTCTCTCAACTTCAATGAGGTGGGTCTTTGCAGCCCCTCCCCAAGATGTTATACAATAGTCAACCAGGGATTGACATAGGGCATTATATACCATTTTTATGACATCTCTGTCTGCTGTATGTCTAAGTGTTTTAAAGATGTAAATAAGTTTACGTAATCGGGTTACAAGGACTTTTATGTGTAATTTAGATGACATATACTGGTCTAAGGTAATACCCAGATATTTAATATTATCAACCCTTTCGAGAGCAGGACATGAACAAGTGGCAGGATCTTGCGGGCAACTATGGGCGGTAATATTCAGGACTGGAGGGGGAAGAAGGTTAGAACGATAGGCAAAGGTTATGTATTTAGTTTTTGTGGTGTTTAGGGTTAGCACGTTAGAGCAAAGCCAGTTACAGACCTGGTTGAAACCCTTTTGTGCGGTATCAAATACTTCCTCCCAGCTGTTTCCAGAAAAGAAAAGGGCTGTATCATCAGCAAATGTAATTATTTTGCCTTCATTAAGCTGGAGTTGACAAAGATCATTGATATATATCAAGAACAAAGTAGGCCCGACAATACTACCCTGAGGTATACCAAAATCGACCGATATCTCGTCGCTAAACATATCCTTGATCCTAACCTTTTGTTTTCGCTCTGTGAGGTAGCTCATAAATAACTTTAGAGGTGTACCTCTAACCCCAATTCGCTCCAGCTTGACCAAGAGGTGCGGAATAGAGACTGTGTCGAACGCTTTCGCCAAATCTAGGAACACAGACAGGCATTTCTTCCGATTATCTAAGCAGCTAACAATAGAATCCATCAATAGATGTACAGCATCACCGGTTGACTTCTTACGACGAAAACCAAACTGGGACGAAGAAATACGGTTATTTGTTTCAAGAAAATGAGTAAGTCTACGATTAATAAGCCTTTCCAAGATTTTTGAAATAGATGGTAATATAGAAATAGGTCGGAAGTTATCAACACAGTCTCTAGCACCGCCCTTGTGGATTGGTTTAATGAGCGCTACTTTGAACGCTTTGGGGAAAACTCCCGTTGAGAAGGCGAGATTACAGATGTGAGTGATTGGAGTAGTAAGAAAATGAATGTATCTTTTTATGAATTTGCAACTAATCTGATCAATTCCTACGGCACATTTTTCTTTTAAATCTTTAATAATTAAGAAAATCTCCTCGTCGTCAGTGGGAAGGATAGTAAACGAGTTTAGGGGTGGTATGGCTATTGAGTTAGGGGTCAGATAATTTTTATTTATAGCTGTAGTTTGTTCGGCTAATCTTCTTCCAGTGCATGCAAAGAAACTGTTGACTGTGTTAAGATCCTCTTTTGTACTGTTTGTTCTGATTAGGTTAGAGGAATGGTCGATCGTTTTATTAGTACCACTTATTTTTTTTATTATGTCCCATAATTGTTTTTTATTGCCTTTAGCATTTTCAATCTCATTTTTATCATAGTTACGTTTCGCTTTTTTAATAACAGAGTTGCAAAAATTACGGTAACGTTTGTAAGTTAGCTTTATTACATCATTACTGGGATCACGTTTACATTTTTTATATAGGTTGTCCCTGTTTTTCATGCAACGGAGTAATCCTTTAGTGATCCATGGCTTATAACACCATTTTCTTTTAGGGATTTTTACTAAACTAGAGTTGTTTTGAATAGCAGTAGATAAGTATGATATAAGCGTATCCGTTGCTTGATTCGTATCGCTACAGTCGAGAATAGGCTTAAAATTGATATTTTGTATCGCATTGTCCAAGGAAACAAAATCAATTGTTTGGGTCTTTTTATTACAGTACTCTGGTCGAATATTATAATTAAAGCTGACAGCAACACTTTCGTGATCCGTTATTGACGACTCGATTATAAAACAGATGGCATCCAGCCTAGTTCTAATCATAATGTGATCCAAACAGGTGCGTCCGTGAGTGAGTTCTGTGTGTCCAGGTAAGATACAATGACTTGCTAACATATTCAGGTAGTCATTTGAACGCCTGTCTAAAGTATTTGGGGATATATCGATATTAATGTCTCCACATAGAAGGATATTTTTGTACCTATTCAATTTGGAGAGCAGCAAATCTAGAGAAATAATGAAGTTGTTAGTATTAGTTTGGCTAGGTGGTCGGTAGATACCAATAATACATGTTTCTGCATTTAGATTTAGTACAAGACAGTTGGCATCACTGATCTGGGGCTCATCTACAGTAACATTAAGGTTATTATAATAGTAGATGACGACACCTTCATTTTGGGTTCTGTGAGAGGTAGTTGATATGTGATTGTAGTTATCTAGATTTGGTATACAGCGATTTGACGGAAGCCAACATTCTGAAAGTACAATTATATCCCAAAATATGCATGATCTTTGTAGGAGTGTGGTAAAATTAGGCATGTTACAGGTTATACTACGGATGTTTTGTGAAAGGAGATTGAGTGAAGTTTGATTATTAAATATATGATTTTTTACATCGTCCATGCTACAAGTGAGCGATTTTGCTACCTGAAAAGAATCCAGATCTGAGCTTATAGTTTCAATGTTATTCATTTATTAGTAGGTATATAATAATATAAGGTTTAAACAAGTCACATTTTGCATGTGACATGTTTGTTTGAATATAGTATATAAAATTAGTGTAAAGCATTAGATCTGGGTTCTGGTTGGTAACATAGGACAAATGACTGTGTGAAAAACATATTGGGCAATAATCGACAGTAATATATGGGAATAGAACTCGCATATGGTATATGTGTGGTTGTGCTACTAAAAAGCTCAAGTGTCGTATTTGTGAGTGTAGTGGGTTAAGTGTATGGTAATGTAAATATCTGGAATTAAAAAAATAATAATATAATGCAAAACTTATACTAATGAAAGTAACCAAGCATGATAAGAAATCTATAACTAAGATAATTACTTTAATATTACTGAATAGGATAGTAGAGAGTTGTAATAGAACTAGTCACAAAATAATACTGTTCAGTTTAGCCTCATTATCAATACGCACTGGCGCTGATCCTTCTTCCCTCCTTACATACACTTTCCCATATGATGTCCAGGCTGCGAAGAGCTTGTTGTCCTTAACGCTCTGACGTGCGATGTAGAAGAGTCTTCTTGCATTGGATGTCAAATATTCTGATATAAATATAGGTTTTGTTTCTCCAGGTAATTTAATGTGGTTAGAGTTAAGTTGCGGTTCTCTTTTATCGCGTCTGGTTTTGTTATACATCTTGAATTTAGTAAACAATGTTTCTTTTCGTGTAGTTGTCGTAAAGTCAACTACGATAGCTCCCGAACGCGCGCGAAAAACATCTCTCATTTCTGTTTGCTGTATAGGGGTTGGAAGTTCCAGTAGAGAGCCAATATTCTGGACTATATCAACAAAAGTTGTCTTATCTTCATTTTCTTGCTTAGGGACATTACGGATTTCCAAGGTAGTACAGCGCGAATTTTTTTCTAGAAGCTCAATCTGATGTTCCAGTGTAGATATGCGGTTTTTATAATCGCTATTTTCTTTTTCAAGATTAACAACCTTCGTTAACAGGTCTTGATGTTGTCGCGCGAGAGATTCGACAGAGTTTTGTATACCTTGGTTCTGTGTTATAATAGTTGATAAGACAGAATTCAGCAAATCAAACTTTTCGTTTTGTTGGACTTTGAGTTCAGTGACCATAGTTTTGATTTCTTGGTGAGAAGAGGACGGCTGCTGTAAAATATCTCCATATGTTCGTTTAAGACGCTTAGTAATATTTAGGCTATTGTCCTCCACATCTATTGGCATATTCAAGGCCGAATCCGAACTACAACGAAGTGCGGTATTAGTAACATTGAGTTGGCGATCGGATTTTGAGGGTGAGCGCAGATTAGCCATCGTTTTCCCGGTGTAGTTTAATGACAACAGTAGTTCTACCGATAGCCAAATAATTAAATGGTCAGTAGGAGGAGCCTGCGTACGCGCAAAAGTGAAAGGTGTGTCCTTGGCCTAGCGCGTCGCTCGTGCGTAAGCGGGCGGCGTGTGTCCTTGTGCGTGTGTGAATGAGATGGTTAGTTTATATAATGGGTTCTGTTTCTATGTGGCAATAAACTCACGCTACTGGATCTGTCCTTCTCGCACACAGAGTCTTCTCGCTCCTTCACGGCACGACGTTCTCAGCGTTATGCTCTCCTAGTACTCGTCCAATTTTATGCGTTGTATTTTATGAACATTATTTATTTTATTTTACGAATTTAAATTTAATATGTAACACTATAGGCACGTCTGCACTCTACAGGGTCCACGGGGGAAGGCATTAGACTTTTACTCTTACTAAAACCTTGTATATAACAGCTGTAAAACCAAACGTCTTTAAGTATAATTTGTTTTGTCTAAGTCATTCTAAAGAGCAGAAGCACATTTGAAGACTTTTATAAGATCAAGTTATCTTATAAGAGTCATAATACACTCTTTTATAAGGAACCCTATAAATTATTAACATGGCGACAGAAAGATTGTCTCAGGTTAGTGTTTAAGAAGAGCAAAAGACTTGTAATTGACTAAACAGGTGTTCAATAAGATAAATCAGTCTTACAATAATCTTTGGAAGTGGGCAATTGCTCTTTTAATTATTCACACAAAGTTCATTTGATTCACTTTGAAATTTCACAAATAATTAAGTATATTTATAATATTCTACACACATTTCGGAAAGGGCCCGTGAATATATTGTTATTTATTTATAAAACTATCCAGTAAATCTACTTTGCCAGATCGTTCATCAATATAATATCAAGATAGGTTGTCAAGAAATAAATCAACAATTTAAGATAAAATTAGTAGTAAAAACACATAAGAAATTATAATAGACTTTCATTATTTTTATTTTTCATCCACCTGCACATTTTTTTTTGCCTTTTGAAATAATACACTTACAATGTGATCCCAGAGAGGTATACAAGAAGAATCACGCTTAGAACGGCATTATGAAGATGATTGTAAGAGTAAAAAGTGATTTAACAAGACCATATTACAACAACTATAAGAACAAATTATCTTATAAAGTGCGCCCAATTCCACACTTACAAACGTTTGTAAGTATACTATAAGAGTAAAGAAAAGGTGGTCTTAGGATACATGTAAGACCAAATTTTGCTAGTTGGGATGGCACCTAATTACATAGATTACTCTACACTTTTGTCTACCTTTTCAGGTAAAAACTTGGTGATGCTATATTACGTTATATTGAAATAACATTGTTTATAATATATTGACAGACGTAGCCCGCGTAGTGAACGCTCCAATCTTCCACGTGAACGGCGACAACCCCGAGGCGGTGATGCACGTGTGTAACGTGGCGGCCGAGTGGCGCGCCACCTTCCACAAGGACGTGGTCATCGACATCGTGAGCTACCGACGCAACGGACACAACGAGGTCGACGAGCCTATGTTCACACAGCCCCTTATGTACCAGAAGATACGTAACACCAAACCTGGTAAGTACTTGCAGAAGTAGATACATATTTTATGACTGCAAAGCTGGAGACCCGGTTTCCCGGGTCGGGAAAAAAAATAGATATTGGGTCTGTCAATCTGTCAAGAAAATCACAATAGATTTTCTGACAATCACGTAAAGCCGTTTGTCCTACGCCTGACCTTTTCAGTCGTGCTGAATGCCATCCCATCGGACTATTATGAGAGTGAGGAAATTAAAAGTGCATCTGCTAGTCTCTTTTGAGATTAACCGCCGTGACTGAAATAAGGTTAAGATATTAGTTATAAATACGTAAATAAATAGTTACGTATTAGTCGTTACTAATACGCCATTATTCATTGACAGTATACATACCGTCGTATGTCACAACTGCTATGCGGCGACATTTTTCTTTTTCGGATAATTGCTATGATTCTCGGATTTGATATTAATATTATGTATTTATTAGTTCTAGAGAAATATGCTGATCAGCTAATCGCAGAGGGTGTGGTCACCGCTGAAGAAGTGAAAGATGTCAGAGACAAGTACGACAAAATTTGTGAAGATGCTCACAATCAAGCCAAACAGGAGACACACATTAAGTACAAGGACTGGCTCGACTCGCCGTGGTCTGGTTTCTTTGAAGGCAAGGACCCGCTTAAGGTAAATATAACTTGTTCATTTTTGATTTTAAAAATCATCAGCGCAATTGATAGGAAAACACTGCGTGACCTGAATATATGAATTAATGTACTATTTGCATCTGCTATTGACCAAGTAAAAAAATGTGACCAAGCCCACATTTCTTAGAAGAAGAGAGAGGAAATTTTAAAGGCATGTCTGATCCACCAACCTGCACTAGGCCAGCGTGTGTGTAGATTAAGGCCTAAACACTCTCCTCAGCTTTATTAATTCTATTAATGGGAGAAGAGACGAATGATAGTGATTGTTCACTAACAGACTTTTAAATACATACCTCTCGTTTCCAGATGTCTACAACTGGTGTAGTAGAAGAGACTCTAGTGCACATCGGCAGACGTTTCTCTTCCCCACCTCCGAACGCCGCGGAGTTCGAAATTCACAAGGGTCTGCTCCGTATCCTCAAGTCTCGCATGGAGATGGTCGACAACCGCACCGTGGACTGGGCGTTGGCTGAGGCCATGGCCTTCGGCTCACTGCTCAAGGAAGGCATCCATGTGCGTCTGTCAGGAGAGGATGTTGAGCGTGGTACCTTCTCTCACAGGTCAGTTTTGGATAGTCAATGAGGTGGTTAGATATAGTCTTAGTATATTCAGTGGTGATGTTCATAGCCAGGTGTACTTTCTGATCGGTATAAGCTAATGGTTACCCTATAGATGGATGACCGCATAATGCCTACCGGCCGACCGCACCTAAGCGTCTCTATGCTTTTGAGGTCCCGTTAAAAGTCGGTCCAGACTGTTAACAGTTGGTAGATTACGACAGAGGCCTATATTGGTAAACTGAGTAAGTAACTGACGTGAAAAGCTGTCACCAGGTAGGCAACTAAACACTCAATCTATAAGCAGATAATGAAAGAAATAATATTCTGTTTGTCAAATTTACTTGTTTTCCGTATCTGTAAACCTCAATTATAATTTTGTACTCGTTCGTTCAACATATTTAATTTGTCAACTTTCAGACATCATGTTCTGCACCACCAGAAGGTCGACAAGGCGACATACTGTCCGCTGGCTCACCTTTACCCCGACCAAGCTCCTTACACCGTGTGCAACAGCTCACTCTCTGAATACGGTAAGTACAAGGATTATTAGGCGGCATTTTTGTTGAGCTACATTTAAATTTGCCTTATAACTGGCCAAATATAAAAATTGAATCAGTGACACGAAATGATAATAAAAATTGTGTGTTCAGGCGTGCTGGGTTTCGAGGTAGGCTACTCGGTGACAAACCCGAACGCGCTGGTCCTGTGGGAGGCGCAGTTCGGCGACTTCAACAACGTGGCGCAGTGCATCATCGACCAGTTCATCTCCAGCGGACAGTCCAAGTGGGTGCGCCAGTCCGGCATCGTGCTGCTGCAGCCGCACGGCATGGAGGGCATGGGGCCCGAGCACTCGTCCGCACGCCTCGAGCGGTTCCTGCAGATGAGCGCCGACGACCCCGACTACATGCCGCCCGAGAGCCCCGACTATGAGGGTAACTACTACTATGTACTACTACTGTTCTTAGCTGTCGCTTCTTACTATTCATAATGATTATACTAGCTGGTGCCCGCGACTCCGCTGCGATTTTTCCGGGGTAAGAAGGTAGCCTATTTGGTATTCCAGACTATAATCTATCTTTGTGCCCAATTTCATCCAGATTTAGACGTTCTAGCGTGATTATATTACAAACGTACATCCATCCAAACTTTTGCGTTTAATAGTAGTAATATACTCATTGAAATGATGTTGTCTTTCAGTCCGTCAGCTGCACGATGCCAACTGGATCGTGGCGAACTGTTCGTCCCCGGCGTCACTGTTCCACATCCTGCGACGACAGATCGCGCTTCCCTTCCGCAAGCCGCTCATCCTGATGACTCCCAAATCTCTGCTGCGACACCCTGAGTGCAGGTCTTCGTTCGACGAGATGAAGGAAGGAACTATTTTCAGAAGGTAACATTATATTATCGTATGGATTTTTTTATTAAAATAATTTACACATCAACAAACTTTACAACTATCATCGCAGGTTTAAACATCCTAATGCAACGTCAGAATTCACTAAAGTATATTTCCAAAGATTTTCATTTCAATTCCAATTAACGAAAATTTATGAACAAATAAATTTTAAACACACAAGCATTTGAATTTGCGTCCGTTGTTACAGTCGTGACTGATCGTTCCAACGTTCACGCAGACTAAAACGATGTAAATGTACAACAACTGTATTGTATTCATTTTTTTTTATTGTCTCCTTAACAATAATTATTACCTCGTTTCAGAGTGATCCCCGACGAAGGCCCCGCTTCTGAGAGCCCAGACAGTGTTCGTAAGTTGGTGTTCTGTTCGGGCCGCGTGTACTATGACCTCCTGAAACACAGACGTGACAAAGGACTCGAAAAGGATATTGCTATTGCTAGGTTTGTAATAATACGTATATTATTATGTACGTATATAAACGTTACGTACGTTTACGTATACGTACAAACTAAGTTACATTTTGATTGACTATAAGGGCAAACATTGCTTAAACCAATAGGAGATTTTGAACATATAATATACATATAAACTAATAGAAAATTTGTCTTAACAGATTGGAACAGATCTCTCCGTTCCCGTACGACCTCATCAAGGCGGAGGTAGCGAAGTACCCGAACGCACAGCTGGTATGGAGCCAGGAGGAACACAAGAACAACGGCTCTTGGAGTTACATCGAACCGCGCTTCAGGACTCTGCTCCAGAACCAGAAACAGATACAGTATGTTATACCAATGTCTTTCGAACGGCTAAATAATTAGATGACAAGCGTTACTGAAGGCGTCCCCATAAACGTTGTGAATGCACGCTATAGGCTGATAAGCCATATAGCTTTATGAATCTTTTATTAACTCTAATGCTCAAAATATAGCCTAGGATATTCTAATTTTACGTTGTCTAATTAAATGCATGGTAAGCCTAGATTCTCGTTTTCTCGGTTCTGTAAGATAAGTAAATGCTCATTTACACGATTATAATAATTGTATCTAATATTTTGGCGAACAAAACATTATCTATTTCAAAACATGGCTTCTTTGTTTTCTTGGTTTTGGGGTACACAAGGGATAAATTTTACGAGGGGCTCGTAGTAATCTGTAGAAGGGTGATCATTTCGTAAAAACAAAGTAAGATTCCTGCGTGCCTCAGAAAGTACGTAATCAGCACCTGATCTATCCGTTCGTAACGATTCGCGATCCCATCGGGCTATGAAAGTAAAGGAATAGAGAGTGTGCTAGTTATAGCGTATTGCTATATTCGTTTTGAGGAGTAAAATAAGACGATGATTCTTGCTTGTAATCGACTGGTCTTTATTCTTAATCTTAATCTATTTATATTAAAACATAACAAAGGAAAATACAATTATGTGTTGGAAGGGATTAAACGATGAACGTGAGTAATGTGCAGTGACAGCACTTTGCCATATTAATGTATTTACACGTTCACACGTTTTACAATATTAGTTATGGCTGTTGCCATAGATACTCCCTCCTTAAAAAAAAATATTTACGATTAAACTTATTACCCTACACCACGTTGGTTTCTCGTATCACACGCATAAATCTCTTCTCGATTTTTGTTCCGATCGCTCGGAACAACATGTAGACACTGATGATGCATATTATTATTATCACTGCGATAATCGTTATTGTGATCCAACCTCGTATGCTCTGTAGGTCCTCAGCGAGCCTAGAGTGTATCTGCAGTAACTCTTCCGGAATGGCTGGCGCGTTGTTTTGCACCATGTTGACTTGTTCTTTCTCATGAGTACTTGTGTTGGATCCCATGTTGCGTGTGAAAACTTTTTGTCGTGAGTGGTGATTGTAGATCGTTTGTATAGCTTTATATATCATAGCTGGAATCGAACCGTTGGGCGTGAGATTCGCCCTGCACGTGTTTTTTTATTTGCTAGATTATCTTGCGTTTCTACAACTATTTTCTTATCTACTGATGTGCGATTTCTTATCTCCTTATCGTTTATTACGAAGGCGGGTTTTATCCTGTCGATAGATACGGTACTGTGTCTTCCGTTTATCAATATCGTGAATAATTTATCGCTCCGTCTAATTACGAGATAAGGTCCGTCGTATGGCGGCGTCAAGCTCGGCCGCAATCTATCGCATCGTAAGAATACGTGCGTGCATTCTGCTAATTTTGGATGTACAAATATTTTGTCATTTGTGCGCTCTCTCTGTGGCACGGAAGTTATTCGTTCGATGTTTTTCTTCAACTCTTCTACCATTTCAGTGTAGGTTGTTAGGCTTCTTGTCTCGAAAAATGCTCCAGGTAACGTTATTGTTGTTCCATATACTAGTTCGGCTGCCGAAAATCCAGTATCCTGCCGTAAGCTGGTACGGATACCGAGTAATATTGTGGCTAGTTCCTTTGTCCAGTTTGTAGTGTTCCCTCTTGCCATTAATGCTGCTTTCATAGTTCTGTGTAATCGTTCGACTTTCGAGTTTGACTGTGGGTGATACGGAGTTGTCCGTATTTTATTTATTCCCATGAGTTTTGCCAAACTTCTGAATATTCTTGATTCGAATTGAGCTCCCTGATCTGAAGTTATGTATTCAGGACATCCGAATCGGGTTATCCACCCTTCGTATATCACTCTTGCAATTGACTCTGCAGTGATGTCTGACGCTGCGAAAGCTTCTGGCCATGACGTACATCGGTCAATCATTGTTATGATGTATCGTTTATTCTGGGATGTTGTGAGGGGTCCGACAATGTCGACGTGTAGATGAGAGAATCTTTCTGCTGGCATGAATTTTCCAAGTGGTGATTTGGTGTGCCGATGTATTTTTGAACGTTGACACTGTAAACATGCTTCAGTCATCTTGTTGATGTCCGTGTTCATGTTTTCCCAAATGTAGTTCGCTGCAATTAACTTCCTCGTAGTGTTTTTTCCGGGATGGCTTATATTGTGGAAACTCTCGAAAATGTCTCTTCTGAATTTAAGGGGAAGAAATGGTCGTTGTTTCCTGGTTGATAAGTCGCAGAATATCTTGATTCCTTTCTCGTGAAAATGTACCGTTTCGAACCGTAATGATTTATTTGATTTCAATCGTTCGAGTTCGTCATTGTTTTGTTGACAATTTGCTACCTCCTTCCAGTCTATATTGGATGGTAATGATATCGTTTCAACAACTCGAGACAAGGCGTCTGCAACTGTGTTTTCCTTGCCGCTAATATGTGTTATATTAGTGCTGAATTGCGATATGTAGTCCAGGTATCGAATCCGCCTCGGTGTGTCATTCAATGATGGCTTCTTATCGAATGCCTGAATCAATGGCTTATGATCCGTGTAGACGGTGAATTCTCGGCCCTCGATGAGTCTTCTAAAATGTTTAATTGCCATGTAAATTCCCAGTAACTCTCTGTCGTAAGTAGAGTATTTCGTTTGAGCTTCGCTTAGTACTTTTGAAAAGAAAGCTATCGGTTCCCACTTTCCTTTTTGTCGTTGCTGTAGGACGGCGCCTACGCATTTTAAGCTTGCGTCAGTCATCATTGCTAGTTGGGTTTGGCTGTCTGGGCAGGCTATTGACGTTATTTGTCGTATATCCTGTTTGCAGCGCTCGAAAGCGTGGTCCGCTTCTTTATTCCACTGAATGATTGTTTTATCATTTTTCTTCGAATTTCTCAAGTATCTATTTAGAGGCGCTTGATGCTTCGCTGCGTACGGTATGCTGCTTCGGTAGAAGTTTAACATGCCTAAGAAACGTCGTAGTTCTTTCACTGTATTTGGTTTCGGATATTCGTTAATTGCTTGAACTTTTTCCGTTGTAGGCGTCAATCCTTGGCTCGTTATATGATAACCAAGAAAATCAATCTCCGATTTTGCAAATTCACACTTGTTTGTGTTAATTGTAATGCCGTTTTCTTGCAGGCGTTTGAATATTTCTTCTAAGTGTTTGTAGTGGACGTCGGTTTCTGAGTCAGCAATTAAAATGTCATCAACGAAAACATATACGTAGTCTAAATCTCTAAATATAGAGTCCATCCACTTTTGAAATGACTGTCCGGCGTTCTTTAAACCGAACGGAAGTCTTGTAAATTCGAAAAGTCCGAACGGCGTTATTATCGCTGTTTTCTCTGGTTCAGCGACAGCAATCGAATAGAATGCTTTCTTTATATCGATTTTACTGAAAATGGTTTTTCCGCTTGCGATATACGTAAAATCTAACAGTCGTGGCAATGGGTATCTATCCGGTACGGTAATTTTGTTGAGTGCGCGGTAGTCACCGCATGCTCTCCATTCGCCATTTTTCTTCTTGACCATATGAAGTGGGGATGCCCACTCACTGCTTGAGGGTCTGCAAATTCCCATATGCATCATCTCCTTGAACTCTTGCTTTGCGATTTTGTATTTGTCTGGAGGAAGAGGACGTGCCCGTGTAGCAACTGGGAACCCTTTTGTTATAATCTCATGCTTAACATTGTGTTTCGGAGGGTTCTTCATCGATCCAGGCTTTGTAATATCTTCATACTTTTCTAACAAGCACCTGATCGAATCTGGTAAGTTCGAGTTAATTGTTCGTATTGATGAAATATTTGCTACTATTATTCGTGCAGGCGTTTCTAATCCCGTTTCTTTGTCGATCAATTTTCGTCCGTGTATATCCACTAACAGCTGGAAATGCTCGAGGAAATCGGCTCCTAGAATCGGCATTTTCACGTCGGCGATGGTAAAACACCATTTGAATTCTCTACGGAGTCCGAAATTCAGTGTTAGCGTGCGTTCTCCATATGTGTTAATTGGGGTTCCGTTGGCGGCGTATACTTGGTATTTGCATGCGTCGCTATCATGTTCCGTGCGATTTAAAACGGAAATGTTTGCACCGGTGTCGACTAAAAATCTATAACTACTGTTTAAGTCGGTTATAGTTAGACGGTTAGCGGGGTGCATAGCACAGAGATCCGTCGCTTTCTGTGCTATTAGTAGTTTTCCGACATCGCATTCGTATTTTTCTTCCATGTACACGGCTGCCGGCATTTTATTGCATTTTGCTTGAATTTGTTATGATAATAACAAATGCCATTCTGCGGCTTTCGATAGTGCGACATTGACCGTGAGCGTGAATCATTACGTGACCGGAAACTGCTGCGTTGTCGCGTTCGAGACAGACGATTGTTGCGAAGCTCGTTTATTTCAATTTGCATTGCTGCAATTTGTGACGTCAGGTTTGTTATTAAACTGATGTCAGCTGTCGACGATATGGCGCTCGTTCGTGTATACGTTAGATTCTCGTGAATTTTGTCGGCTATTTCGCTCAGTTTTTCCAATGCCAAGTCTTCGGATACTGCAATGATAGATGTAATGGTGGCTGGGAGTTGTCGGAACCACAGGAGACGTATCGTATCGTCGTTCATCTTCCCGCTGCCTGCTTCCCGCATTTTTCGTAATAGCTGGGAAGGTTTCTGGTCACCGAGGTCCATCTCTGATAATAGCTTTTGAAATTTTCTGTGCTCGCTCTCCTCGTAACAGCTTATAAGGCGATCTTTAATAGCCGTATATTTTTGCTCGTCTGGAGGATGTGTCAGGATGTCGCTTACTTGATGGATCACCTCCTTTGGCAATTTGGCAATTACCATGTTGTACTTATATTCCTCTCCTTGTTTCTGGGGAGCCATGATTGCTTCGAACTGCGCGAACCACAATCTTGGTGAGTCAGTCCAAAATTGAGGCAGTTTCTCGGTAACTGATATCGCTGCAATACTATCAGTGCTGGCGTCGCCTTTCGCTGGAGTCGCTGGTGGAGCCATGGTGTCTTGTTTGTTTTCTATCACTTTCTAGATTTGATGCTGAAAACCAATTTGGGTTCCGGTCGTCCCGGTATTATATCAGCACTAGAGAAGCGGTAGCCAGTCGGGGTCACCAATTATAGCGTATTGCTATATTCGTTTTGAGGAGTAAAATAAGACGATGATTCTTGCTTGTAATCGACTGGTCTTTATTCTTAATCTTAATCTATTTATATTAAAACATAACAAAGGAAAATACAATTATGTGTTGGAAGGGATTAAACGATGAACGTGAGTAATGTGCAGTGACAGCACTTTGCCATATTAATGTATTTACACGTTCACACGTTTTACAATATTAGTTATGGCTGTTGCCATACTAGTATTGTGCACTAATAATATAGCCTGCTCAGTTGGCTACTGGCGCAATAAAAATTGATTTGGAGGAAAAAAAATTAGTAACACAAACTTGTGAAATATGTCTCAATTTGCTGCTTGAGTTTTATTTAAGATACTTGCATTGTTTTTTGCATGACATTCAAAAAATGTTGCATGCCTACATTTATGCTAGATTCACTACATTGATGTGTTGTGTCATAATGCTAACAAAAACATACGTTTGACGGAAATCATCACAACGAACCGTGACATAAATGTGCGTCTTACAACTAAACGCGAAAACATACTATTATAACGTGCGATCTAATGCGACGACACGCGTGCATTTATTGTGCAGAGTGTTGAGTGGGGAATTTCATCAGGTCGCATCACGTTTTCGCCTCAAATGTATGAATTCGATACTCCTCTGACTCAGAGTGGTACCGGCTTTAGTAACCAATCATAATTTCAGTGTGAACCTATAACAAATATCGGCCCTTATTTCTCCATAGTACTAACAAACATCATGCCGTAACATGACTGGCTATTGGTTGCAGGGCAAAGTCCCAATCTCAAGGGGGTAGTTGGTTTAGCCAACTTTTCGGCGGGGACGAGAAACCCGCCCCGCAATCTGTCGATGACACTGAGACTGTGCCGCGCACCATTAGGTGAGATAACGGCATATGGCGTCACTTCCTTGCCCTGCACCGAGTCACCGTACCCAGCTTCCCTAATTCCAAATAACCTTTTCTCTTGACCTAGGCTTACAAACTGGAGGAGTTTGTAAGCCCAGGTCACGTTCACCTTAACTTACATCCAATCTTCTCCCTTGACCTGCTTTGCATAATAATTTATCATACGCTTTATTAAAAAAACTCTGGCAAATTAAACTCAAGCAGTAAATGACTCATAATTGTTATTAAATCAGAGTGCCTCATTTTGAATATTGCCACGCATGTATTATTATTGAAATCGTTGCGAATGTAGAATAAATCACAAGTTGAAACGATGGAAAAATGTTAACAAATCTGTTGTATGTCAGTTGATGGTAGGTATTTTTTCCTTTATAGGTTATTTGTAAAGCTGTACGAAGTGGATCGATAAAACTTCCATTGATGTTTTCGTGTTTGAAGTACCTGAACAATATTATTTCCTATATGACCTGGGTATTTCGAGTTTAGGAGAAGTTCGAATATCGGATTATTTGTAAGATAAGTGTGCCAGATATAAATATTAATGAATATGTTAATTCCAGCTACAACGGTCGTGCGACCGCCGCGTCCCCCGCCACGGGCTCAAAGGCAGCACACAACAAGGAGCTGCGCAACCTCCTGGAAGAGTTCTGCTCATTATAAACGAACACTAATACATTTGTCGAACGTGTCGCGAGCGTGTGTACCGTGCATGTTGCGTGTGTCTGCTGGTAGTGTCCACGCGTCTTTACGTCTCCTGTTGTATCATATAGTGGTGCGTGCTTGCCGCTGTACGTATACGTGTACGTGTACGTATACGTCACATAGTCCGCATTGTCCGCGGTTACACACACTCGCAAGTTGAACAATCACGATTGTTGAATTCAAAATTGGAAGTATACAACATTTATGCCATATTAACCACTTGTAACACGTTTACGTATTTTATCTCGAAACGAAATTTACTTTTGATTACTATTTTTGTTTTTTAATTGTTGTTCGAACGAAATTATATTTTTGTAATTATTGTTTAATTGAAAGCTATTCGTCGTTACTCTCAGTATTTTGTTTGTAATTCTCTTCAACTTAGGTAGACTAGTTAGATAAATTCTTATTTATTTATTTAATGTAGATTACGTATCCTGTAGTACCTACATTATTTATTTTTATTGTCAAAGCAATATAAAGTAGTTTCACGTAGTCTCCACTTGTTAAGGTGTTACGTATTAGGAAGTAATAATTATTTCAGTAAATGATCGTACATTATTACCAATGAGCGTCAATACGCTGGTTGTATTATTTTTTGTGTACATAAAATGTTTTATTTTTTTATTCTATTAGGTTTGTCGTAAGCAGGTTATAGGTTATTACGTTCCTTCTACATACTAGTCTGGATACGTACATATTAATTCGTGATGTTATATACCTTGGTACAGTAATCGCACTTTGTGAGCAGTTGCTTGCTAGTGCGGTTGTTGCCATAGTAACAGTAGTTTCCAATAACTCGTTTAACGATATTGTACATGAGATATTATTAGTTAAAAATGTAACTAGTAACTGGACGCCAGTTCTAAAGTAAATTGCACCTTAGTACATAAAATGTATGTAATAAATAGTAAGCGTCATAGAGGTCGTTTTGCTTTGCAACCTTCTGGCCCCTACGCATAGGTTTAGTTCGCTCATAGTTACCGCCGTTGTAAA
Organism: Trisateles emortualis; assembly: GCA_947095525.1. Lineage (NCBI taxonomy): Eukaryota > Metazoa > Arthropoda > Insecta > Lepidoptera > Erebidae > Trisateles > Trisateles emortualis. The sequence continues at coordinate 13,343,622 of OX352734.1, forward strand.
CGGCACAATGTAAGGAGTAACACCAACATCTAACGCTTTGTATAAACCAACGCGTACTATTATCTTGACTGTAGAAAATCTTCGAATGTAATGTCTTTACCTAATAATCTGTACGTAGAATTAAATATTCGGCAAATAATAATTTATCTGTGACATGTACTAGGTACGTATTAAACTCAGTTTTGTTTCGAAATTCTAGTATAATTGACACTGATCGTATTGTCTAATGTTCTGTAGCTTTCTAACACTGTTTGCATGTATAGATGCACTGTTTTATTGTTATTTTAACTATTTTGAAGTTACGTATTTTCGATATAAGCTCAGAATGGTTGAGGAATGGCATGTTAAAGATTGTATGATAGGTATTCATTTGGCAGGTATTACTGAGCCCATTTATTGCTATGTGTTAGTTTGAACTAAAATCTAAATAGTTAATTTACAAATAAATCATAATTCAAATGTTTTGGTTTTATTGAAGTTCTCATCTATATTTTATATTTTTTGAGTACCCTAGGTCGCCAAAATTGTGGACAAAAACTACACATACGTTATTTGTGGATAACAGATGGAAAATCATTTGTAGATAAGAAGTTTTTTGCCCTTTTCTGTGTGGCGATCGAACCTAAAAATGGTTATTACTTAAACCGCTGAGCCACACCTCTACTCCACATTATTTCGTAAATATTTTTTAAGGTTTCGTACCAAACCTTTATACCTAGTTCGATTTCATCCTAATTATCTGCCTGAAAATGCTTTCTAAAAGATTTTTTTATTCCCTTTTATAATTCAAAGATCTCGACTTAATCAAAACGGTATCTAATGACATGGTAAGAGCGAAAAAAGAGAAATGAAACGGGAAACAGTTGATACACCGAAACGTAAATATAACAAACAAAATATATAACAATGTCTTTCACAACATAGCTTAGTTTTTGCCTACGCTAACTTTTTGTTGGAGCTATTGCTACTCCATATAAAATATAAGTGCAAATTTTAGGCATAGAACTAAACAGATAAGCCAGTATTATTATCTATACGAACAACTGTAATGAAATGCGCAATAAATCAGAGTGCCCTTGACGGGAACGCGGATGACGTGGCCCACAGCACTCTTGGAGCACTTTCAAGATTCTTATCTGACGCTAGTCTCATTTCACCTCACAAAGCGGTCTCAGCTCCCTATTTATAAACTGCTTGGCTAGCTCCGAGCGCGCGGACCATACGAAAAGGTGCGAAGATTAAAGATGGTATCAGTTACAAGTGCGTTTTACACGTCACGCGACCAACACTTCAAAGACGCGCGCTCGTTTGAATAAATGCTGCGTATTGTACGCCATTCTCCTTTTTTTAAAGATAGACGATAGTCATCTGTGTGGTACATTCATGAATTTAAAATAAAAAAATGTAGAAGTTAATCTTTTTGGGTTTCTTTTAGATTTTGTAGACGTATTTCAAGTTTATGGTTAACAAACAGCGGGCGAACTGAAAATCAGAACATACCTACCACACTTCAACTAGCTTTAGAGCTCGCTTTTATTCTGTTTTCTTGTAGGTAGTCTTTTTTTGTATTTCTTCTTTAGGTACCGCAAACTTGTTAGGGACACAACACATAGGCAATCACCCTTCGTTCAAATATATCTTATTGATCGAAGCAATCACCTATTGCAAAACAGTAAGTACATGCCTCCCTACTTACTTAAATAGGTACATGAGAGAGTAAGAGGTACTTAGGTACCTGTTACTCTCTCATGATAAAATAATACGTGATAAAATAATGATAATACAAATTTGGAACAAAACGTTCTACCCTTTCCTTTCATATAAATTAGGTAAGTAGGTACTTATAGGTATACCTACTTAATTATCTATCTACTGAAATAATAAAAGACGAGGTCTTTTTATTTAGGTACATAGGTTATGTACTTAGCAACACGTAGGTACTTACGTAATACGTCCCCATAATATGCCATTACCTACATAGTAAATGTTTCTTCGCAAAGAGATTTCTCTCTAAACTAAAATGTCATCCGTGAAGACTACAATCCGCAGAAGTATCACAGCACTTTGTTGTACCTCCCGGGGCTTAGTCCTTTGTTTTCTAAAACCTCCCCGAGCTCCTTTAATACTTTGTAATGGCGGGACAAATTCTGTGTGTCTTGCTCGCTGTCTGCGATGAGTGAGTTGAGATGAGCTCTCGTGTATGAGTACTTTCACGGTGCGTCCACTTTATGCACGCGTGTAACCGACCTCTGAGTAAACGTTTCCTTCACAGTACTTTAAGATAAAGGAATAATTTAGACGTGTTCTCGAGATGTTTGTTGAGACTACGTTTTCAAGAAATGTTATGGTAAAGTTTTATGGTTATTCAATATACCTATGCACGGTCAGCAACGGAGTTAGCTGTACAGCCAACCGCTATATGAAGATTAGGTTTTTAGGAAAACGTGTATGAATTTGTGTGAAATATTCCACAGAATTATATAGGTACAATGGTTATCTTAAAAAACGAATCTTCATATAGCAGCCCTGTACAGCTAACGCCGTTGCTGTGTGTACCAAGTTATTATTTCATAAGACATTTACAAGAATAATGATTAAAATAAAACTAACAAGCAATCAGATATTGTACCTATTCAAAGGTGTATGTACCTTATAATGTTTATAATATCATTACGGATAAGTACTTAGGTACTATTATAATGAGTCTATTAGGTAGATACTTTGTAGATACTTATTTATTATTACTAAACTTTATGTATTTTAAAAAGTCAAAGCCCGCACTAGGCAACAAGCCCTGAGTCGCGGGGGACTTTACGAACATACAATTAACAAACACAGAGAACATTTATAGATCGTATGTGCGTGGATCGAACCTACTACGACACGCCGCGCAGTGGTAAATGATGAGGGGTCCACTTAAGCCACTGATCCACCCGTACAGTCGAGAAATACCTATGTACATTTGTGTCATTTTTGGGTACGTAGGCACTCAGATGCCCCCTGAACCTAAAAAGTGCCTATACCTACTCAAACTCTGTGCCAGTACTGGCATATTGGCATACATGCCATCCTGCCAGTATAGAACCAAATTTTGCATTTTAGCCGGGATAGTAGACTGCGTTTGAAATACAGGTAGAGGTACCTACTCCGCATAGATAACCTAACCGTAGTGTGTTAAAAGACCTGAGAGGATTTATAGGGTGGCGTAGACAGAGAGAGCTAGCTAGTATCTCATCCTTTGTATCCGTTAACAAAAACTGTAGCGGAGTAACGCGCTATGGTTGCGTGCGTTGTTTGGGTACTTTAGCGCGATACCATCTTTAATCTTCCGTCTTCACACCGTTTGTCCTTCAGAAAAAAGTATTTTTTAAACAAAACACGGCAAGTAGATATAATGTTCGAGATTGTGCAAAATATATTTACCTTGATACTCAGTGAGGGAGAATCTTTGTAATTTATTATATTTTGTTAAGTAACAAGGCACATTTTCTACCTGAAGAGTCCAGAATTAGTTGGAGGACGTTACACTTAAAATTGAACATAACAAGATTAGATGTTTATACACTTAATTAGATACTTTAGTAGCTTACTGGCAATGCCTCGACTTTACCTGTTTTCTTTAAGTTTTTTAAAGTGGTAGTTACCATGCTAGTGAGCAAACACGATTAGGAAAGGCAACCTCCACCTTACAGAAGACCACAACCAAAGAACTACACACAGCGGTGTACTCATGTTCCTATATGTGAGTACAGGTCTTCAGCGCTCATTTAGGTATTCATTTAGAAATAAACGTTTTCCTTTCCCAGGGATACTCCAAGGCCTGGTGTAAAAAAAATGGGTCAGCAACACACCCTCTGGTATTGCAAGCGTCTATAGGCTACGGTAACTGCTTAACATCAGACAGGCCGTATGATTGTTTGCTATCCAAGAAGTATAAAAATAAATTGCACTCCGGGAGTGCTGACAGAAGTGAAAACTCTAGGCAAAACAGTTGTTATAAACTTTTTAGCAATAAATGTTTTTTTTATTTATCTAGATGCGTTCGCGGTCTGCTACAAAATGTACATGCATATATCGCCTCTTTGCTTTAATAACGTGACAGTCGAAAATTATAGCAATAAATGTTTTTTTATTATTTATTTAGACGCGTTCGCGAGCTGCTATATTTACATGCATATAATCGCCTAACGTGACAGTCAAATCCAGAGATTTTATCTCATCTAAAAATATTATGCGTACCGTGCTAAAATAAGTTTTCACTGCAAAAAGTTTATACATTAATGTAGGCAGGCACTATAGTCTGTTTTTTTTGTTTGCTTTTGTAAGCACAATTTTCTACAATCTATTTTCCTTCGTCACAGATTGTACCTACATAGTCACGGTTGAAATCACAATACAATAGATACACGTTATGCAGAGACTATAGAAGCTTTATAAAAAACAACTACGTACTAGACTCGCCTTTGTGAGCGCATTGAAGCCTAGGTACAATTAATCGCTTTCATGTAGGAAGGAAAAATAATACGAACATCAGAGTCACCCTCACACTGCCAATAGCTGACAATATTGCAGTATGTTACTAAGTATAGAAGTTCACCTGTGTTTTTTTTATGCTACTAAAGTAGCAAAAAAGCATACGGCCCGCCTGATGGTAAGCAGATACCGTAGCCTATGGACGATTGCAATGATGTGTTACCTACTTGCGTGTTGTCGACCCAAAAATGTTGATACCAGGGTTTGTGATGGAGTATCCCTGGGATAGGAAAACTTGTCGTTAAAACGCATCCCTAAATGAGCGCTGGAAACCTGTACTTATACACAGGAACATAACTCAACGCCGTGTAGGTATTTGGCTGTGGTCTTCTGTAAGGTGGAGGTCCTTTCCCAGTTGGGCTTGCTCGAATGGTGCAAATAAAACAAAGAGGTAGGTCTTTGTTTTATTTATTACATCTGGTCAAAACTCTTCGGAGGGAGAGAGACTGAAATTTCTACATAGATATTACCTAGTTCTTAGTACTCACTTGTAGATTTTTTAATTTACCAAGCGTTTTAGGTTGTAAAGTATGTAGTCGTTATATATAGAATCTCAACGCAAAATACGCGCATCAGCGTGGAATTGCGGACAACAGCCTGCCATACCTTACCAAGAAATCTTTAAAAACTTTTTGTTTTTATTCTTCTCATGGTTTGGTTAGTGGTCAACCTGGTGACAGAGTTATGTACATCGCCCATATTTAGGCCTCTGTCATATTCTAACGACTGTTAACAGTTGAGACCGACTTATACATATATAAGTGTACTTCGAAGCATGGAGACACTCATGTAAAATACCAGTAAGTATGTGGTCACCTATCTATAGGGTCACCACGCCCTTGGTAGCTTTACCCGTCCATTGTTTACCGAACAGCGAGTGCACCTGTCTATGATCTTTTTGTTATAAAATGTTCAACCATTCTGATAAAACTAGGTAGACAAACAACTTTTATTATTTTATTAACATATCAAATCAGTGGAATAAACAAGGTTTATAGTTGTGTAACAATATCCTGAGTCGTCAGCACATGTCGACACAGATGTAGCGGCTCATAAAAGACTGAAATTGTCCTTTTTGCGTTCCGAATGAGGCATGGAATCGAATTCCAACCAGCTTGTTTTGTTGACTTGCGAAAACATTACGGCGCGCCGCCGTATGATTTCCTACATTTTGGAATGGATTCTGTTACTTATGCATACGTACGTTTATATCTTAGAAAGCTCCCTTATATAATCGCTCGACGTCATACATACAAGGCCCAAACTACATGGGATCACTGCACCCAATAAGATTTTGGGCCTGACTAAGTTGTAGTTGCACCGTAGTGCAACTAATGTCATCCTAAACGAATGTCCGCCACGGCGGCAACACCCGACAGAGACACTATTGATGAGATATCAAAAAACGAAGGGCCAATGGCTTTACTTGCTTTCAGAGGCATGGGGATGTTAACAGCGCGAATAAAAAAAGAACGGGTAGCTATCTATTGTGAATTTCTTGACAGGAATCGAACCTGACAGCAGTCACACTCAACGATCACTAAACAAAAGTGTTGAAAATGACTAAATAAGTATGAAAAAAATAGCAATGTAAAAGTAAAAAAAAAGGTAAAAGTACCAATGTGATAATATAACTGTTGGTCATCCTGATTGCCAAATACCTACCGATTGTTATCACAAGTAATTAATTTACCATCATCTAATTAATTAATATTATTATCGTAATGTAACGGAATAGGTTTAAAACGGATACACAATGTACATACATCGGTATATCGCTTTTCAGACATATACATATTATTGTAGGTATATATTATTCCGTCTACATTACGTTGTTTCGTACGAGTGACATGATATGGATACGTTCGCCCGCGGGGTGAAGTATGCCAGTGACATTTATCCCTATAGTTTAACAACAAAGGAGTCAAATTTGTTGTGTTATAATGTCGCAGCTCAAAGGGCCACCTTTGTTTCAAGCTCGTTACGTTGTGACACGTATGGGGGCGGAGTGCTTTGATGCCTGTTTTTTTTGTTTGTGTTAGCTAATTCAGCGTTTGTATTGTCGAAGTAGAAATACATTCACTGATTAAATAAACACGTAGGTTTTTACCTAAAGGGGAAAAGTGCATTTTCTGACTGGCCTTTTGTTTTAGTAGTTAATGACCCTAGCTAAACCCTAAAGGTTTGTGTGATTCATAAATATTTGTTCTGAATCACACAAACCTGTAAAATTTGTGTCTGTTAATGGAATGTTTATAAAGTCCTCGCGACACAGCAGGACTGGTTTCCTAGTGCGGGAGTAGTCTTTAAAAAAAAGAAGAAAAATAAATTTCCAAAGATATAAATACAAATAAACGATAACTTTTAATATATGAACGCGTACCTTTACATACATACCTACCTACTAAATAGATTTTCTTTTTTATTTTCATATATAGATTTTTTCTGTGGTTCTAATGCATTGATGGAAAATTAAAAAGTTTTTTTAAAATAATTATACATTAAATTTGGACTTCGTTTAGATCTTATTTTATTAAAGAGTGTTTTTTTTATACATATAATATATCATAACTTACTTATCTGGTGGTCCACAGGTATTGTTAGACAGGCCTTTGTTTATTTATAGAAGTCTATGTATAATAACCGTTTAACCATTTAACAAACATTTGGACTTTCAACAGTTTGCATACTTAACTGCCTTAATATATATGTTTGAGATAAAAACTTGCTTATCAATACCTTTATCACAGTGTTACTGTTAAAAAAATATGATATTGCATACACAAATCTGGAGTAATTGGGTACTTTGAAAATAGCTACGAAAACGAGATGCTTTCGTTGCTAGAAGCATATCTCTAAAGTGCTCAAAAAGTGCTAAAATGACTGCTAAAAGAATAATTTTTGAACAAAGTCTGTTTAAAAATTACTCTAGTAGCAGTCATTTTAGCACTTCTTGAGCACTTTAAAGCAACGAAACGCAAACTCGTTAGGTAATTCAATTATTATTATACATATTTTTCATGACTTACCAATATTTTATTCTATGGTGAAACACTACACAATATATATTTTTTTAAGGATTTGAATCGCTTAGATTGTGTGCGTGCATATAACTTTTACAGCCGAGGATAACAATGCTGAATTAAAATTTCAAATAAGTATACATATTAGAGATAACCAGTCAGTCAGTCGCATTAACATAAATAATTCTCTTTGGAGATTCTGTATCCTGAAGATCCTCGTCGATAATTCAAGGTTTGAATAATTCAGTAGTCGTTTTAGAATAATTCCCAAATTGAAGGTTTCACGGTTACGCGTTGGCTTTAATGAAGTAAAGTTTTTCCTTTGATTCTTTGTCGTACTCCGAAACCTTCGAGCTGGATATTTCGTTTAGGTATAGACTACAGTCGTATCTTGTCCAATTGAAAGCGAATGTCGGAAGGCACGACACGACGGACTTGAAGCTAAAAGGATTGTCAACTTTTAAACGTATCTACTTGAATCTCTTTCAAGTAAATGGAAGAATTGTTCAGATAGTAAATATATCAAATACCATATTTAATTGTTTTTTAAAAGCATAGACTTTAAATTACCAAAACGAAAACCTGAATCCTGGTAAGATTTACTTGCTAAATGACTAATCTTAATCAACATAGATTTTCAATTCTGTGGAAGATGATGAGATCAGAATTTCGATTGAAAAGACTTAAATTAAACGTTAAGGGAAAATTATGTCGTCCACGAGAGATCTAATTAAAAGCGTAAAAGGTTTTGTGTTCCTCAGAAAAAGACAAAAAGACTACAAAGGTTGACGTCAATAGCGATTTGATAAAAGTATTAAATTTCAGTTACTTTTTATCTTTCCCTTTCGATCTTGATTTAACGTCCTTTGAGGTCATTACTGAGGCTCACCGGAATGGCTTCGCTTAATGAAGTCGTGAAAGAAAATTGAGTTTAGTTAAAGGGGCGAATTTAATTCGATTTCAAACTTTTTGAATGAATGTCGCAGTTTAAGAACGGCGGCATCATGAAGCTCGCAAAATAAGATGGAAACGAAAAATGGAACTCTGACTTTCGTGGTTAATTAAAATAAATTATTCACTGGCCTCTTAAATAGATTGCTCGGCGTCTCCATTACAAATCGTTTCAAGTTAATTTGTGATTCCGGAGAAGACATCCAATGGCAATGATTAAGTAATCATTACGTCTAACAATGACGTTCGTAAACGGATTAAGATTAAATATGCACGGCTCTGTTATGCCTGTGCGAGCAATGATGACATGATTTACTTACCGTTCGAATACGTAATGCTGGCTGCTTCAGTTGGATATTGGAATATCATCACTCTCTCTATTCATTAAGTATTTAATCAAACATAAAATAAACAAACTTCTTAGACTTATAGTTTCGTAATATCTACTAATTAATAGACATAGAAAAGCGGGTCTCAATTATTATATATTGATAATATAACTTTCGTAACATAACATAGATAACATCGAGACATTTCGTTTAAATTACACTGACCAAAGTTGTGGTTTGACTGATGTGATTGAGTGTCCTTTACAATAGCCAGCATATCGGCTACTACTTCTACTAATACATTTACTATGTTAACATAACGTCAAACTGAAGTGCTTACTTGGAGTTTTCGATATTCCAAATGAAAAATGTTATGTTTCTATTAAACTAAGCTCACATCGAGTTTTCTCACGAACAAGTCATTTACAAATGCGTCTTAACGAGTAAGCAGCACGTCTGAAGTTGCCAGTGGCACGCGAACTTCCGACGTTTTAACTAGCACAAAGCCGTTAAGCCCGCATTGATTTTATAAGCGGAAAGTCCGTACTGTAGTATAGACGAAGCCTTCAACTTAACCCGATGGCTCACCTTCAAAGAATGCCGAGACTTCACAAAACTTAGATAGCCTAACGAAAGTAGTTTGCAACAAGCACTTTCTTGTGAGTAAAAACTATCTTTCGGTACATTATAACTTTCTTTACAATCCTTACTGATTGTAGTTACTTTTGAGACTAAAGGCTGTATGTTATCTGAATCGTCGATAAGCATTTATTTTGGTAAAAATATTACGGGTACGTTAAGAGTTAACAAGCAAAATCCTTTAAAAACTTTTTTTATCAAATTCAATAAGCCGACTTTCTGTTTGCAACATTCATTGACATTATCACAAAAAAAACTTGACTTTTATAAAGTATGACATTATTTTTCACTTTCGAGGTTCTTTAACAAGGACTTTTTTTTTAAATACTTTTGTTTACATTGTAGTAATAGGACATGTTGGCATATGTGATATGGGCTGTATTATCAGTGGTTATGTCATATCTAGTTTATAGCATGTAAACTACACTTATACGTACATATTATATACTAGCTGCTACCCGCGACTTCGTTCGCGTGTTCAGACTTTTACTGTAAATCTGAAAACTACAGTTATCCCCGTACAAACTTTCAACGGCTGATTTTCATCAAGCAATTCTTAGCGGATGCCTATATCATAATAGCTATCTGTTTGTCTAGTGATTTAAACTGTGCATTGATATATTAGTCAGTCACGTTTTTCTTTTATACATTTAGATTCTGGAATTAATAAACTTCATGCAGAAATATTCCTTGTTTGAAGTATGATTGTGGCACAAATGTGATTGGCCTTTCGCCTAGTTAATAGTTTAAGTTTATGTATTGTTATGTATCATCTGTGCCATACCGTGTTGAAATCTCTGCTTCTTTTAAATTTTCGTTTTAAATTGGTCACTTTTTACCTTATAGGAGCTGTTACACAGTTTGAGTGAGCTAAAAATGTATTAAATTCCTAAAAGGCATAAATGGTCCGCCGTAGTGCTCAAGAATTTCTGAATTTGAACTGCTCAGTTATTAGATTCCTTTTGATCCATCATTCTGTTAATAGAGACATAGTACTCTACATAAGCTTTCGAAACAAAGCTGAACAAAAAACCAATACCTAAGAGATCAGCTTAGGTACTGTGATGAGAGTTCAACATAAATTCGATATATATCTATTATTTATATTTCGAAAACCATGCATTTTTTAACTTTGTACATTGCTGAAGTTAGGGTGTCTATATACGGCTTTATCATTTTATTAGTTTATTTGGACCATTTTCATTTTCTCTTCAACGTGATTAGTTACTGTCGTTTAAGTACCATAATTGAGATATATTATGTCGATCTCCATTGGAAAATTATTTATCATTGAGAGGTTGGCCACCTGTGCTATTCTTCATCAGTTTCACTTAACCAATTGATGCTCCCTAAATGTATTTGTTTAATTCGTTGTAAAATATACCAACATTGCTACATGTATACCACCTATAGTATTTGAGGAGTTCACTCAATTCCCTACGGATCCCATCACCAGAACTGGATTTCTAAAAATGAGACCAAAATGAAAGATTTTCCATTCAGTTAAAACAATAATACAAATCGGCTCTTAAATGACGATGTTCAGGGATAAAAGATTTAAAAAAGCAATGCTATTAAATAAGGAACCATATATCTTCTAAAAGCACGTGTGTCATCAAAGTTACCATAACTTTTTTATTTGTAAACCGATTGGAATAAAACAAAGCCTATATGGGAAGGTTGCCACAATATATAAGTGAAAACCGCAGTGATGAATGAGTTTATGACGCACAAACGCGGCCACAAACAGACAAAAGTTCTAAAAACACGACGGCTCAGGATCGAGAGTTGAAGAAACCCTTGGGAGAGGCCTTTGTCCAGCAGTTGGCTGGGACTTATAGCTTAATATAAGGTTGTATCGTATATAAAGCGATTTTAATAATGTTAAAATAGTAAAACTTTTTCTCTAGTTACGAAGTATAATATTCTGAAAGACTAAACCTCTTCATTATTTCTCTGGGTAGTCAGCTTTAGCATGTACGTACGTAACAACTTTTAACAATGCACTTTCGCAGCAGCCCCGCATCTGTGTCCCAAAATGTTACTAAACTTTCTAACTTGTTATTTTTAGTTGATTCATTGTTATTCATAGGCAGGAGTTCAGGACTAGTTGTTAGCGAGGAAAGTATTTATGTATGTACCTTTACGTAGGTATATTGTTTAGTTAGTTCTCGCGTAATTTGTGTCCGTTTTTTGTATGTTTGTAAAGTCCCCCGCTACACAGAGCTTGTTCTCTAGTGCGGGAGTTGTTTAAAAAAAAGCCAAATCGCATCTAAAATAAAAGTATAATAATAATTAATTTTTATTTCAGGAATCCCATATATTTGTTAGTAACAATGTTCTTAGCCTAGTGTTAGTAATAGTACAATAATTATATGTATAAACGCAAGTAAATAACTCAAAATGAAAATAGGAGTAGGTTTATTTTGGTAAGATTGACGGAATTTCTTTTGTGTTTTTAGTTACGTAGGTATTTAAGGAAAACGGTTTTACGTTTGCCGAGGATCGGCAAGGGCTAGCTGATTTAAGATTCACCTACGAAGTGACCATGGCAAGCTTTATTAACATCGCAGATCTGTCGATCCACGAGGCTATAACTAAACACCGCTCATACATTTTATTTATCTCTTTAACACTTTCGCGTACAGTAACGCAGACACAATATATGTCTTATTGTCATGACGTCTATAGGCTGTCACTGTCCTTCAAAGTGTTAAAGAAATTTTAATAACGACACGTATAGTATACTTCACAAAGCATAGGTACTGTGACGTTTGACATTTGAAGATAAATATCAATGAAAATGATAGACGATTAAATTAAAACTTATCGATTGAATACTATAGGCTCTTGATTATTCAACAAGCTAATTAGCTAGAGGTTGATTCAATCATTTTCTTTCATCTTCGTCGTAAAATGTTTAACGTCACAGTACCCATGCTATGTGAAATGTATTTCACATAGCATGGGTACTGTGACTATAGTGTACTATAGTTTGAAAACTATGATTGTCTATGTGTGAAACTAATAAGTGTTAATAGTATAACTAAGTAAGTAAATAAAATTATTTATAAGCTAGCGTAGGGAGTGAGGTAGCAGTGGAACAGGTGTCTGCGGTGTTCTTGCGAGCTACAAACTGTGTTCTATGCGCTTCTGCAATGGACACATTTTACTCTCTTTATCGTCTGATAAAGTCCGACAGTCCTTTGTTCTCTTGGCTATTCTTGAAAATTTAAAAGCGGTCCTTGCAGTAAATTCGCATGGACCGCGCTGCCTCTGACCGAGATACCGGCCGATGAATAAATTATTTTCCAACACACATATACTATTTGTAAGGTTTCGTTATTTTTTAATCAGTTTTAAATAATATTGCTAGTTGTTCACTTGACTATTGTAATTAAAATAGTCAGTTGAGCAACTTGGGGTCACGTGAGGTATCCAATTGGATACATCACGTGATCTCAACCAAGTGACAGTTAGTGGAACTTGGGGGGAAAATACGGACGGCCGAAAAAGGGATTGTCAGTAGACGCATTCTAGTGGAAGCAGCCCAAGTGTTCGGAATAGTAAATGCATTAGAAATATATTGTAATTGTAACCAGTGCTAATAATATAGTGTGTCTAACAAACAGTTACTGTGTGTTTAATTTGAGTTATATCTTTATAACTCAGAAGTGGGATAATCCGCGTAAAACTGCGTAAGTTTCAGATTTTATTTTGATTATTATTCTAACGTGTACCTATGTATAATAAATTACAGAAATATAAAATAGCTTGCGACTTGTTTGATCCGTTTACAACAAATTGCAAGCTACCTACCTAATTGAACTAATTTATTATGCTTGATGTGCTTAACCGTTATACCTAGCTATATTTTGAATTTTTATGCTAAAAGATAGTGATGTATGTAACTATTTAAATTATTTGACCGTTATAGTAGCTTACTTAGTTTAAAAAGTATCCAATCCTATGTATTTTATGCTTAAGGATAGTGAGTGATGTGTGTAACTATTTAAATGATATGACCGTTGAAGTAGTTTATGTTGTTTAAAAAGTATCCGACCCTATGTATCTCTAAAAGATGTGTATGTAGCTATTTAAATAATTTGACCGTTATAGTAGCTTATTCTGTTTAAAAGGTATCCGATCGTATGTATTTTAAAATTTGTATTGAAAGCGATTTATGTACCTAGTTTAATAGTTGTTTAGCTACCAGTTTAATTGTATGCTTTAAAATTTTAAAAACATAACATGGGGAATTCCAAACAATAAATGAAAAATAACATTAGAAATTGTTGTGAGTTGCAGAAAAGATGGATTCGTCCAAAGACTGTGAAGATAATCACCAGAGTCTGACGCCACCTCTTGACGAACCAAGTGCCATGAGGCGTTCACGCAGCCGTAGCCGTTACTGTGGACTTCGTTGCAGCGGCAAGCGATCCCTGGGCGAACGAGAACAAGAGTTGGAGCAAGAACGACGGCGACTTCGCCACATGGAGCACGCGCTCCAAGAGGAGCGTGACTCAAGGCTTCGGGCGAAGGGCAGCGCGCATAGGCTACGGACGCCTCATCATGGGACACATGGTGACTCCGAGCAACGCAGTCGACGGTTGGACTCCGAGCGTCGCAAGCATCGCACGCATGGTGACTCCGAGCAACGCAGTCGGCGTTTGGACTCCGAGCGACGCGAGCAGCGCACATGTGGTGACTCCGAGCAACGCAGTCGGCGTTTGGACTCCGAGCGACGTGGGCAGCGTGGTGACTTGTGCGACAAGCGGTCTCCACAGCATCGGCAGCAAGCACCAGAGGATCGCGACCGCAGCACTGGACGGCGTTCAAGGTCATGTAGCCCTTCTTTATCTTCTCGAGATATATATAAAATAGTTCAATCTTTCAAAAACGATAAGTCGTTACAGTCGGTCGAACAGAATGCGCATTCGAGTAATAAACTTGATTATAAAAACATTTTGCCGGAATTCGATCCTGCCACTAAAAACCAACGCATGGATGTGTGGCTAAAGAAGGTAAACGAATGTGCCTCTGTTTACGGCTGGAACGAAAAAACTACCATCCATTTCTGTATGCAAAAACTGCAAGGACTGGCCAAAACTTGGTATCAGAGTTTAACTACTATACTCTATTCCTGGACTGAGTGGCAAGAGAAACTGCTGAGTGCTTTCCCTTGCGAGCAAAATTATGGCCAGTCCTTGGAGGAAATGTTGAGGCGGAGAAGTAGGTTTAATGAACCAATCGAGAATTATTTCTATGAGAAACTTTCTTTTCTTAATCAGTGTGAGATCACAGGTAAACGGGCTGTCGAATGTATCATCCATGGTCTCTCTGATAAGACGGTTAAATCTAGTGCCTTAGCGTTGCGGTGTTCAGAGCCCGATCAACTTTTACGGTTTTTACTAAGCAATAAGGACAACTACAATCAGACTGCATTTAGGAACAAAAACTCTGATCATTTTAGTCCAACTGACAGAAACAGTCAACAAAATAGGTCAAGTACTAAGGCGGGCACTAATAATTCGTTGTTTTGTTACAATTGCAAGGAGAAAGGGCACCCTTACTCAAAATGTCTTAAGCCAATAATAACATGTGACAAGTGTCACAGATTAGGACATAAAGCTGAGCATTGTAGATTAAAAACTGATAATCAAACTACTAAATCTAACTATGTGTCGAAAACAATGTCCATATCAAATTCTAATCCGAGTGATAAATATATAAAAACTGTATTAGTTAATGGAGTCTCTCTAGAAGCGTTCATAGATTTTGGCAGCGAGGTAACTTTAATAGGAGAAACAAGTTTCGCTAAGCTAAGAGTTCCGCATGATGGGATCCCATCAATGATGAAAGGTTTTGGCAATGGGATAGTCCAATCTCTAGGGTCGGTCTTACTGAACATATCAATAGATGGCGTTACTGCGGAGGTAGCCTGTAGGGTAGTAAAAGATTGTTTGCTTGAAAAATCTATGCTGATTGGTCAATCATTTTCAGAGCAGTCTCATGTTATGGTCTTTAAAAATGCATCTGAATTGAAATTTCTCGATACCGCTACAGAGTTACCATCTGATTGCCTCATTGACAATGAAGCGCGTCTAGAACGGGTTAGATTAATGGGCCCAAGTAGATTGTATGGTGTCGCGAGCGTAAGGGCCTCGATAGAATCCAAATTTAGTGGAAATATTTTATTGGAAACAAAGGTCGTAGGTAAACCGAATGGTCAATATGTTATTCTCGGCGGTATCTATGAGGTTAGATGTGGTATACTAAACGCAATGATTACTCCTTGTTCCATCCCTTGTTCCCTGCAAAAAGGTTCAGTATTTGCTAGAGCCGAAAAGGTGAATGTTGTCGAAGGGGTCGTACCCCCAGCCGACACAGCTTGTGCCCCACGACATCAGTGTGTCAGGAAGATTGAACAGAAACAAATAAAATGTGGGGATACGGCGTCTCAGAAAGATCAAATTAAACTTTTTAATCTACTTCAACAGTACGAACATTGTTTTGCATTTGATTTAAAGGATTTAGGTTCCACTAATGTCGCAGAAATGCAAATTGAGCTAAACAGCGATCGACCGGTTGTATACAGACCGTATCGACTTTCCCATCACGAACGCGAACGGGTTCGCAGTATGATAGACGAAATGCTAGATGCAGGTGTTATCAGAGACTCAGTGTCTAATTATGCTAGCCCCATTATTTTGGTCCGTAAGAAGGACGGCAAGGTGCGTATGTGTATAGATTACAGAATGCTCAACTCTGTGACAGTAAAGGAGCGATATCCAATACCAATTATCGAAGATGAAATATCTCGTTTATCTGGTCAAGCGTGGTTTATTACTTTGGATTTAATGTCTGGTTACTACCAAGTGCCCATTGCTGAACAACATAAGCATCTGACCGCGTTTGTCACCCCAGACGGACAGTACGAATTCAATCGCATGCCGTTTGGTTTGGCAAACGCGCCGGCAGTCTTTCAGCGGATGATGAATCGCGTTTTGGGTCCTGCCAGATTCGATAAAGCCACCGTATATATTGATGATTTGTTAATATATGGTAGAGATCCCGATGAAGTTCTGATGAGACTTGAAGAAGTATTGCAACTCATAGACAATGCTAACCTTAAATTGAACTTATCTAAGTGTAGTTTTCTACAAAATCAAATTGATTATTTAGGATACGAGATCAGTTGTTCAGGAGTGCGGCTAGGTCAGGCAAAGGTTCGATCTGTGTCCAATTTTCCCAGGCCTGAAAATGTCCATGGGGTACGTCAGTTTCTGGGTTTGGTTAGCTACTTCCGGAAATTTATCCAAGGTTTTGCCGAGTTGGCTTCCCCTCTTACAAAGTTGCTGAAGAAGGACGCTAAGTGGGAGTGGGAAAATGACCAAGAAAGGGCTTTTGAGACATTTAAAAACAAGTTGGTTAATAGGCCTGTTTTAGCCATTTACGACCACTCTGCAGAGACTGAGCTTCATACAGACGCCAGTAGAGTCGGTATAGGTGCAATGTTGCTTCAGTGTCTAGCTGATGTGGAATCATTGAGACCAGTTGCATACTACAGCAGACAGACTACTCCAGAAGAAAAGAACTTTCATTCTTATGAGCTTGAAACCCTGGCAGTAGTCTGTGCTCTCAAGAAATTTCGAGTTTTCTTAATAGGTAAGCAGTTCAAAATCGTTACTGACTGTAGTGCTCTTCGTTCGACGTTTCAGAAACGGGATCTTATACCAAGAATAGCGCGATGGTGGTTAGCACTGCAGGAATTTGATTGTTCTGTTGACTATCGGGCCGGTATAAAAATGGCACATGCAGACGCGCTTTCAAGAAATCCCGTAAATGAAATTGTTTTAGAAGGCGAAGGTCAGTGTCCGTCTGTGTTAGCTATCAGTGACGAGGATTGATTGGCTCCTTACGTTGCAGTTAGGCGACACAGAGCTGGTGAGAATATGTGACATTGTTAACAGCGATCTGGATTCGAAAGGGTTCGAATACATTAAAGAAAATTACATCATACGAAATAATAAGCTTTATAGGTATTTAGACGGAGATAAAACTAACGTTAGGTGGGTAGTCCCCAAGGGTGCGAGGTGGCAGGTGTGCAAAATGAACCATGACGATATAGGGCACGTGGGTTATGAAAAGACACTAGACCGTATAAAAAGACGATATTGGTTCTCTAAAATGTCGCGGTTTGTAAAAAAGTATGTAGGATCGTGTATTGAATGTGCGTATGCAAAGAAATCATCAACCAGTCGTGAGGGATTGCTACATCCTATAACAAAAGTTGCAACCCCATTTCATACTGTGCACATCGACCACCTCGGACCTTTTGTCAAGTCGAAAAGGGGTAACACCCACATATTAGTTGTAGTTGATTCCTTTACCAAATTCGTTTTCATAAAAGCAGTTCGGAATACCAAAACCTTAAATGTATTGAAAGTGTTGGAGGACATATTCGATACTTTTAGATCTCCGGATAGGGTAATTAGTGACCGTGGGAGTTGTTTTACCGCGCATTCTTTCAAAAGGTTTTGTCTAGACAGAGGTATCAAACATATTCTAAACGCGGTGGCAAGCCCTAGGTCTAATGGTCAGGTTGAACGATATAATCGGACTATATTAGACGCGCTTACAGCCCAAAATCTAAAGGACGACGAGAAAACCTGGGATAATAAACTAGGCAGGATACAATGGGGTCTAAACAATTCCATACAAAAAACGATAGGTAGGGCTCCAGCCGAGGTAATGTTTGGTTCAAGAATGAATAGTGAAACTAACCCAGCGCTTAATGAGTTAATAGACTCTACCCAAGAAACAGATGACATATCCTCGGTTAGAGAAGAAGTTAAACATAGATCAGATAAAGAGCAAGAAAGACAAAAACAATATTATGATAAGGGTCGTAAACCAGCACGTATTTACAATAAAGGGGATCTAGTAAAAATTACTAAAACTAATTTTCAAAATCACGGCGAAAGCACTAAGCTTTTGCCTACATATAAAGGTCCATTTAGAGTTGTAAAGGTTTTAGGAAATGACCGCTATAGAGTTTCTCCTATTCCTGGGTTCGAGGGGATGAGAAATAAACGTAGGACTACTGTAGCTTCAGATAGAATGCAGCCATGGATACACATTACTGCCTTAGAGTTAGATGATGATGACAATGATAGGGAGATAGTGGATGATAAAAGTGATGATGAAACATAGCACTATACTTAAATAGGGAATTAAATATAATTCAATAAATTAAACTTACTGATGTTACTACAAAAAAATAATGAATTGTTTCAGATCAAGTGCGAGAATGGATGGATTCGCAGCTTGATGAGGTTAAAATTTCGATTTATTGTGAAGTGATCAAAAGCGAGAATAGATGGGTTCGCTATTTGATGCTTTTAGTTAATTTACACTTTCTGATTGGTTCATTAAAGATCAGGAGCGAGAATTGATGGGTTCGCTGCCTGACATAATGGTATTTATATGAATAAGACTTCCTCGAGAATGGATGGGTTCGAGGTTAGTTTATAACTAATGGATTGATGACTTAAAATATATAAGATATTTCTGTTTGAAATTCATGCATAGAAATACAATTAAAATGTTTAATTATTAATTATTAAAATTAAGAACGTTTGTTTGGTTAACATAGATAAAATGTAGGCACATATATGTAATCATACGTACGTTTTATATGTATTAACTGCTACATTATCCACATGGAGCGAGTCTACTGACCGTGTGTAAGGTTACCAATGGTGGCGTGTATGGGGACATCCACGTCATCAGGATGGTCGAGTGTAAGGTTTCGTTATTTTTTAATCAGTTTTAAATAATATTGCTAGTTGTTCACTTGACTATTGTAATTAAAATAGTCAGTTGAGCAACTTGGGGTCACGTGAGGTATCCAATTGGATACATCACGTGATCTCAACCAAGTGACAGTTAGTGGAACTTGGGGGGAAAATACGGACGGCCGAAAAAGGGATTGTCAGTAGACGCATTCTAGTGGAAGCAGCCCAAGTGTTCGGAATAGTAAATGCATTAGAAATATATTGTAATTGTAACCAGTGCTAATAATATAGTGTGTCTAACAAACAGTTACTGTGTGTTTAATTTGAGTTATATCTTTATATATTTATGTATACATATAAACTTGGTAAGCAGGCATAAATTAATTATCATTACAAGATTCGTTGCAAATTTACCAAACTTTGACGATAAAGTACAAGGAATCTAATATTTATAATGAAGATTTTATAACAGTATAATATAAGATTATAATGACGTTTATTTTTAGTGAGCAGTACAAATGTGATGACATTATGTCTTATTTAGTAATACAAATGTTTTGTGGCTATTCGTACAGACTCTAATACTTGAACTAAGATAACACCTGTATTTTAAGAAAGAAAGAAGTAGAAATTATTTTGGAGATCTACATTGTATAGTTTAGGTAGATATTGTTATCAAAAAGCATTTTAAAATGCTAAGTACATTACAATTCAAAGCTAAAAACAGTCAGCTGTCCTCAAAATATTAGGCTAATCGCCGCTTATCCGAATGAAATATGTGAATTCGACTAATGTCGATTCACATATTGACGACTCGTTTTTCAGCAAAAATCTTTGTATATGGAACAGTA
Organism: Trisateles emortualis; assembly: GCA_947095525.1. Lineage (NCBI taxonomy): Eukaryota > Metazoa > Arthropoda > Insecta > Lepidoptera > Erebidae > Trisateles > Trisateles emortualis. Next base: position 13,363,748 of record OX352734.1, read on the forward strand.
AATCTATTTATACATCACAGGTTTTATGCCAGTAAAATCCCGATAAAAAGCTTAGTGAGTCGGAGATAGCTGCCTCAGTCGGTGTCGTCCAATGGATAGGATGATAAGGACCAATACTCTCTGCGGTCGAGTCTGTTAGAAAATGTACTTAGGTTACGCCACGACGCAGCGCTGACGTGCGCGTATCTGTCAAATTTTTTTACTAATAAAGAAATGTAAATGTAAATTCCATTTATGTGGTTTACTCCAAAACGTATTTTAATTTGTATCGATTAAATTAAACGCGTACAATATAGCAAATATGTTAACTTGTTGTTACAAATTTTGCATAAAATACCATTTTCATTATTTATTGTACACACACAAGAGATCATCACAATATACAAAGAAAATCATGTACCTCATTTTTTTGCATATTAATTTGTTTTGTAAAAAGGTATACCGAAGTATAACTTCTTAACTCACCAGAGTTAAATTATATAATGTAGAGAATTAGAAAAGAGTTTTAAATCAGCTTTCATGCATATGAAAGTGTGACATCCAGAAGGTTTCTTCTACTCAGACCTGGGTAAATTATTTATAAATATTCCGAGGAGTCTATGTAAGTTATTATCCGGTTGCAAATGCCGTAACATAAACTAAATATGTTTCCGCCTAAGTCCATAATACAAGTCGTATATACCTGCAGCCATCTTTATTTCTTCACTCGGAAGAATATTTACGATGCTGCGACCAGCTTTCAGATTTATTTATAGTTAAAGCTGATATCATAGAGTCACATTCACACTAGAGGCAACTACTTGATCATCTTGTTTTAAAATGTACTTAATTTCCTTACTAGCACAGTGTAAAGAACTCTATGAAAGACTTCCTTGGACTGTGATGTATGCTGGCATTTGTTTTTATGACGTTCATAAGTATCATGTATTGAGTTTGACTTTGACTTTGTTATTACTCTCGCAAAAATGACTGGTCAGGTTTTGATGAAACTTTACAATCTTATAGCAATTTTAAATTCAAAGGGATCCTTTACCAAATTTACGCGGGTGAATGCATGGACAAATGCTAGCATATTAGAGAATCACATACCTATTAGTCATCATCATCAACATCAGCTTATCGCAGTCCACTGCTGTACATAGGCCTCTCCTCAAGTGCACGCATTTTTGGTATTTTTCTGCTTTCATTTATTTTAGTTCTGTAAATATTACGTAAATATATAACCCCTACGTTAATAAAGACATCGTTTGAAA